>CM039676.1:479119997-480611540 GCA_022496015.1 Hordeum marinum
GTTTTTGGGGAGCGCTCTACTCAACTACTGGCTTCTTCATCACGAACGCCACGGACGCCGACGATCACTTCCCAGATGACGACTTGTTCCTGGCCATCAATAACCTCTTCGACATCATGGCCGGTGACGACATCAACGCCAATCCCATTGCTGTTGTTGCAACTCAGTGCGTGTTCGTGTTCATTTTGTTTGAGTTCTTTCCACAGTATGTTGTTCTAGTCTCTGTTCTATATATGTCTTGTTCATACTTACCACTTCAGATGCTATTTGCATATTCTCTGTATGATTGCATGACTTGTATTATAACTGTTACGATAGTCATGATTTATCTATTTTTTGTTAATAAAATTATATAGTAAATTACTCGTATTTCGAACACTTGGCACCTTGATTTTATATATGATGTGTACCTTGGAGGCGCTTACAATGATCACTGTTGTATAACAATGAGATCAAGGAGCGCGTAAAGAAAACCAAGGACGAGAAGAGAGCCAAGAAGGTGGAGGTGACGAAGTCCCAGAAGACCGCCGGAAGAGTCAACGCCCCCAAACCCGGTAAGGCCCCCAAGCTTGGCAGCGGCGGCGGCAAGCGGTAGACAGCAACGCTATGTGATCAACGTCAAATTCTGAACCAAGTCATGTGATGATGGCTTACCCAGTATCTTTAGGAATTTTTTTGCTCGAGCCTGCTGTTGCAGCCGGTGTGCATCTTCCGGGCGCACAAACCTGTCGTTGACCACAGTGCAGGCTGTTTATCTGATCAATGTGAAGATTGTCTCATCATGCTTATCCGGTTGATGTTTCTTTGGCGCCACGCTGTCGATGTTTGACTGTCCATGACCTAATGCAGCCTGTGTTCCTAGAACCATTACCGTGCCCGTCATTATCCCCGAAGCTTCCGCCTAATAACTGGATGTTAATCGATGCGGCGGTGCACGGACGAAATGTCGTCGGAGCGCGACCTGGTGAGGTGACGCTGCTTTTGGCTGGCTCGGGCCGCCACGGGAGGCTGTTGATTCATCGGCCGTGGATTATAGGACTGGTAGGTGTTGAGATTAGTTTCGCGGCAGCGTTGATCGGTGCCAGGTTCAGCGCACCTTGCTCCGGGAGAAAACTAAGGTTCAGTGAACCTCGTACAGACACCAACCCTATGATCACGTGTTTTGCCTTTCAATTTGTTTAGCGTGATTGTCTTGATAAGACCGCAGGGGCGGCTTAATTAACGTTTAAAGAAACGATCGCTGTCTCGGACAGGATCATATCCGGTCGTACGGCTAGTCGTCCGGCGCTGAAATGTCACTTGAGCGACAGAAAAGCTCGCCACATGCTTTGTTCGAAGAGTGCGTGTGAAGATCACGTGTGATCGGCGTTTTGTCCTGTTCATCTGAAATTCAGAGTTTTAACAACATCATACATTCTTTGAGAATCTACAGCACGGCATCGTCCTCAAATGCTCCGGTTAACTGATATCCTTTATACCCAATTTAAATATAAGATGGATATAAGATAATACGGACGTCTTCGTCGTGTCGAAACTGGCAACATGAAATCCCGAGCATCAAAAGGCACAGTCTTTGTGCGTTAGTCTTTCTGTGTTAGTAGTGTTTATTACGTCATTTACCATGTGTAGCGTTTGTCATCAACTCAATCAGTTAAACCCCTTGTAACGTAGCTACGCAAGGAGGCGACACGTTCTATATAAGCCATCCCCTAGCTCAGGAACACGGGTTCGTAATCATTATAATACTCAAAAACAAAGAAAAATCATATCTGCAGAGTTGGAGACGTAGGGTTGTTACCTTCATCGCCAGGGGCCTGAACTCGTAAAATCCATGTATCACACTCGCACCATAGCTAGATCTCACCCTTGTTTGCACTTGTACTCCTCACTGTCAAGATCATTCCCACGATACCCGATCACTGACGTACAGGGACCCAAATGTGTAGTGGCGGAGCTACAACAGCTTTGCTGGGCGGGCCAATAGAATGAAACTCCACTGCTTTTGCACTCATGTGTCAATCTACACTCAATCCCTTACTGCATTTGTCATGTGTTGGGCGGGCCACGGCCACTTTTCGCAACACGTAGCTCCATCAGTGCAAATGTGCCTATGGTACTTGTAGATGCTCTTATGAACATATCCGCATCTACTTTTATGCATGTTTAGAACTTGAACTTGGGTGAGCTGATTTCATCGTAAAGTGGATAAATATGCATTGCCAAAGAGAACCAACTTTTGACTCGATGGTTATGTGGGCAATCGTACCTTGAGTCCATCAAGGATCGAACCTCAGGTTTCTATGTCTCGTAAAGGCAAATACACATTTAGTACTCCCTCCGGTCCGATGTGTAGGACTCAGTAGCTAAATCATGGTGGCCAAAGAAAAATACCTATGTTAATAATCTATGTTACTACTTCTATGATGAAAAGTATTCTATGGTGAAAAGTAACATATATGTAATGTCATGCAACACTTCATTTATTACGGTATAGATTCATCTTGTCTTGATATATATGAGGGTACTCATAGTGTGAGTAACCAACTATGTGAGTCAAATCATCTCTTTATTCATTTCATTGTTAGATAAATAAATTTGTTGAATAAAACTCTATATTACCGTTGAAGTTACTCCCGCTATAGACGGTATAAGAGTCACTTCCAAAAACTATCCGTCGAACTTCGGATCAAGGTTGATCCTCCAATGGAATAGTGTCGTCGAAGACATATATGTAGGAAAAAGGGTGTAAATTTCGTCGGTAAACAATACTGCCTCCGTCCTATAATATAAAAGCGCTTTTTACACTATTATGGGATACAGAGAGTAAGAGCATCTACAACCGGGCTGGGCAAATCCCCCCCCCCCCTATATGTCCACGGACGCGTCCGGGCATGCTTGCGGACGCATTCGGACGGTCCCTCATATTTCGCACCGTACATCCATATACCTCAAATGCAATTCTTAAATTCATGCAATCCATGCACGTCGATCATCCGATACAAATTGTTCAAATTCAACAGTTCAAAAAAACAAATGAAATCATTATTCAACAAATCAGACACCCCAAAATGAAATCCATATCCGACCGAGAAGTGGTGCTTATGAGATCACTGGCCGGACGAGTTCGTCCATGCATCCTACTTGTCCAGCTTGTCCTACTCCGTTTGGACAGCCATCTCCGCCTGCATCGGGGCAGCCATTGTTGGAAATGTGCCCTAGAGGCAATAAATAAAGTGTTTATTATTGTATTTCCTTGTTCATGATAATCGTTTATTATCCATGCTATAGTTGTATTAATTGGAAACATGGATACATGTGTGGATACATAGACAAACAGAATGTCCCTAGTATGCTTCTAGTGAACTAGCTCGTTGATTGAATGATGGTTAAGGTTTCCTAGCCATGGACATGAGATGTCATTTGATAATGGGATCACATCATTAGGAGAGTGATGTGATGGACAAGACCCAAACTATAAACGTAGCTTATGATCATGTCAGTTTATTGCTACTGTTTTCTGCATGTCAAGTATATGTTCCTATGACCATGAGATCATGCAACTCACAGATATCGGAGGAGTACCTTGTGTGTATCAAACGTCGCAACGTAACTGGGTGACTATAAAGGTGCTCTAAAGGTATCTCCGAGGGTGTCTGTTGAGTTGGCATGGATCGAGACTGGGATTTGTTACTCCGTGTGACGGAGAGGTATCTTAGGGCCCACTCGGTAATACAACATCAACATGAGCCTTGCAAGCAATGTGACTAATTGTTAGTTGCGGGATCTTGTATTACGGAACGAGTAAAGAGACTTGCCGGTAACGAGATTGAACTAGGTATGGAGATACCGACGATCGAATCTCGGGCAAGTAACATATCGAAGAACAAAGGGAACATCATACGGGATTAACTGAATCCTTGACATAGAGGTTCGACCGATAAAGATCTTCGTAGAATATGTAGGAACCAATGTGGACATCCAGGTCCCTCCATTGGTTATTGACCGTAGAGGTGTCTCGGTCATGTCTACATAGTTCTCGAACCCGCAGGGTCTGCACACTTAAGGTTTGGTGACGTTACGGTAATGTAGAGTTATGTATGGTGGTGACCGAAGGTTGTTCGGAGTCCCGGATGAGATCCCGGACGTCATGAGAAGATCCATAATGGTCCGGAGGTAAAGATTCATATATAGGATGTCCCAGTTTGGTCGCCGGAAAAGTTTCGGGCTCATCGGTAGTGTACCGGGAGTGCCAGTAGTGTATCGGGAGACCTCCGGGAAGGGTATTTCGACCCTAGAGGGTCCATGGGCTGTGGGAGAATAATAACCAGCCCTTAGTGGGCTGGTGGAACAGCCACAAAAGGCCCATGGCGCCAGGAGGAAAAAGGCCTAAAGAAAAAGGTGGAAAAAGGCCAATAGGGAGCAATCCTAGTCCAACTAGGATTGGAGGAGGAGTAGGATTCCTCCTCCTTTGCTTCGGCCGAAGCCTCCTTGGCTTGGAGAAAAGGCTGCCTCTCCTCCTCCCTCCCTCCTATATATATTAGTGGATTTCTAGGGTTTTGCACAAATTTTACGGCCTCGTGCTACCCGTTCCACCAGTGCTCCTCTAGATCGGTTTTCCAGAGTGCTTAGGCAAAGCCCTGCCGGAATCACACCACCACCATCGCCGGAGCGCCGTCACGCTGCCGGTGAACTCTTCCTCCTCCCCACCTCCTCTTGCTGGATCAAGACGGTGGAGATCGTCATCAAGCTGCACGTGTGCTGAACGCGGAGGTGCCGTCCGTTCGGTACTAGATCGGAAGGATCGTGATCAAGGTCACGGGACGTTCGTGATTGGATTGTGGGACGGATCGTGACGAGATCGCGGGAATGTCCGTGATTAGATCGCGGGACTCTCGGCGATTTGGATCGCGAAGACGTTCGACTACACCAACTGCGTTTCTTAACGCTTCCCGCTTAGCAATCTACAAGGGTACGTAGATCCACTCTCCCTCTCGTAGATGCTCATCACCATGGATAGGTTTGCGTGTGCGTAGGAATTTTTTGTTTCCCATGCAACTCACAGATATCGGAGGAGTACCTTGTGTGTATCAAACGTCGCAACGTAACTGGGTGACTATAAAGGTGCTCTACAGGTATCTCCGAGGGTGTCTGTTGAGTTGGCATGGATCGAGACTGGGATTTGTTACTCCGTGTGACGGAGAGGTATTTCGACCCTAGAGGGTCCATGGGCTGTGGGAGAATAATAACCAGCCCTTAGTGGGCTGGTGGAACAGCCACAAAAGGCCCATGGCGCCAGGAGGAAAAAGGCCTAAAGAAAAAGGTGGAAAAAGGGCCAATAGGGAGCAATCCTAGTCCAACTAGGATTGAAGGAGGAGTAGGATTCCTCCTCCTTTGCTTAGGCCGAAGCCTCCTTGGCTTGGAGGCAAGGCTGCCTCTCCTCCTCCCTCCCTCCTATATATACTAGTGTATTGCTAGGGTTTTGCACAGATTTTACGGCCTCGTGCTACCCGTTCCACCGGTGCTCCTCTAGATCGGTTTTTCGCAGTGCTTAGGCAAAGCCCTGCCGGAATCACACCACCACCATCGCCGGAGCGCTGTCACGCTGCCGGTGAACTCTTCCTCCTCCCCACCTCCTCTTGCTGGATCAAGACGGTGTAGATCGTCATCAAGCTGCACGTGTGCTGAACGCGGAGGTGCCGTCCGTTCGGTACTAGATCGGAAGGATCGTGATCAAGGTCACGGGACGTTCGTGATTGGATCACGGGATGGATCGTGACGAGATCGCGGGACTGTTCGTGATTAGATCACGGGACTCTCGGCGATTTGGATCGCGAAGACGTTCGACTACACCAACCGTGTTTCTTAACGCTTCCCGCTTAGCGATCTACAAGGGTACGTAGATCCACTCTCCCTCTCGTAGATACTCGTCATGATGGATAGGTTTGCGTGTGCGTAGGAAATTTTTTGTTTCCCATGCAACGTTCCCCAACATCCATCTCCGCCTGGATCATGGCCGCTTGCTCCGCTGTCGTAGCCGCCCTCACCGCCTCCAACGCCCTACGGTCGTTGATCTCCTTCTTCTCCGCAAGCCATTTCTTGGCATGCTCATCCATATGGGTGTCGTCCGCCGACTTAATCTTGGAATCCTTAGCATCCCGTGCGCGTCGCCGAAACTCCGGAATGGCCCAACCGGCTGTCGCATCCTCCTCGGTCTCATGGGTGCCGGATGGCACAATCCGCGTCGGTGCTTGGATGAATGGGGTGTGAGGAGCCCGGTGGGCCGGGGGAGACATCTCCTCGACGATGCCCGCACCTACCTGCACCACCAAGTCCGCCTCCCACTCCCGCTACCGACGAGTACGCATCTTATGGGTGACGTTATCCGGCTTGCAAGACGAAGCGGACGAAGGGACATCGACGGACGAGGCAGACTGTTTCTCTGTCACGGCAATCGGGGACGGGTTGGAAGGCATCATGGCGGCGGACCGGGACAGGTTGTGAAGATGGAGAGAAAGGGTGTCGGACGGCAAAGGGTCGGGCGCGAGAAATGTTGGAGGGCGGCTGGAGGAGGAGGAAGAGTTTGAAGAATTTGGGGCAATTCATAGTGGGGTCGGGTTGTCGGGTCCAACGTGGCGAGCGTGCCCGGGTGCGCCCAGGCTCCGCATATTCTCCTCATATTTGGGCTGGATATGGGGGTGAAAGGACGTGGATATCGCCTAGAGGGGCGTGAATAGGCGCTTTAAAATAATTACGGTTAAGGCTTGAACAAATGCGGAATAAAACTTGCATTTAATTTCAAACACAAAACCTAAAACAATTAGGCTCACCTATGTGCAGCAACAACTTATGCTAAACAAGAAAAACAACTGAGTGATAACATGATATATTCATGAAACAACAAGGCTATCACAAAGTAAAGTGCAGAAGTAAAGAGCTCGGGTAAGATATAACCGAGGCATGCGAAGACGATGATGTATCCCGAAGTTCACACCCTTACAGATGCTAATTGTTGGGGAACTTCGCATGGGAAACAAAAAATTTCCTACGCACACGCAAACCTATCCATGGTGATGAGCATCTACGAGAGGGAGAGTGGATCTACGTATCCTTATAGATCGCTAAGCAGAAAGCGTTAAGAAACGCGGTTGGTGTAGTCGTACTTCTTCGCGATCCAAATCGCCGAGCGTCCCGCGATCTAATCACGAACCGTCCCGCGATCTCGTCACGATCCGTCCCGCGATCCGATCACGAACGTCCCGTGGCCTTGATCATGATCCTTCGGATCTAGTACCGAACGGACGACACCTCCGCGTTCAGCACACGTGCAGCTTGATGACGATCTCCACCATCTCGATCCAGCAAGAGGAGGTGGAGATGAGGGAGAGTTCGCCGGCAGCATGACGGCGCTCCGGTGATGGTGGTGGAGTTATTCCTGCAGGGTTTCGCCTAAGCACCGCAGAAAACCAATCTAGAGGAGAAACTATGCACTCGAGGTTAGGGTTGCACGTGGAAGAAAGAACTTGTGCAAAACCCTTGAAACCCTCTAGTATATATATAGGAGGAGAGGAGGAGGAGAGGCAGCCTTGGCCTCCAAGGCTAGCTGGTTCGGTCGGCTAGGAGGGAGGAGTCCTCCTCCTTCTACTCCAAGTAGGATTATGACTCCTTCCTTACATAGCCCCTTTTTGCCTTTTTCCACCTTTTTCCTTTTGGTATTTTTCCCTCCTGGCGCCATGGGCCTTTGTGGATGTTCCACCAGCCCACTAAGGGCTGGTTATTATTCTCCCACAGCCCATGGACCCTCTAGGGTCGAAATACCTCTCCCGTAGGCCTCTCGGTACACCACCGATGAGCCCGAAACTTTTCCGGCGACCAAACTGGGACTTCCTATATATGAATATTTACCTCCGGACCATTCCGTAGCACCTCGTGACGTCCGAGATCTCATCCGGGACTCCAAACAACCTTCGGTCACCACCATACATAACTCTACACTACCGAAACATCACCGAACCTTAAGTGTGCAGACCCTGCGGGTTCGAGAACTATGTAGACATGACCAAGACACCTCTACGGCTAATAACCAATGGCGGGACCTGGACATCCACATTGGTTCCTACATATTCTACGAAGATCTTCATTCGTCAAACCTCTATGTCAAGGATTCAGTCAATCCCGTATAACGTTCCCTTTGTTCTTCGGTATGTTACTTGCCCGAGATTCGATCGTCGGTATCTCCATACCTAGTTCAACCTCGTTACCGGCAAGTCTCTTTACTCGTTCCGTATGCAAGATCCCGTGGCTAACATATTAGTCACATTGATTTCAAGGCTTGTTGTGATGTTGCATTACCGAGTGGGCCCTGAGATACCTCTCTGTCACACGGAGTAACAAATCCCAGTCTTGATCCATGCCAACTCAATAGACACCTTCAGAGATACCTGTAGTGCACCTTTATAGTCACCCAATTACGTTGCGACATTTGATACACACAAAGAATCCCTCCGGTGTCAGTGAGTTGCATGATCTCATGGTCATAGGAACATATACTTGACAGGCGGAAAACAGCAGCAATAAACTGACACGATCATATGCTACGTTTGTAATTTGGGTCTTGTCCATCACATCAGTCTCCCAATGATGTGATCCCGTTATCAAATGACATCTCATGTCCGTGGCTAGGAAACCTTAACCATCCTTTGATCAACGAGCTAGTCTATTAGAGGCATACTAGGGACATGGTTTTGTCTATGTATCCACACATGCATTTAAGTCTCCGATCAATACAATTATAGCACGGATAATAAATGATTATCAGAACAAGGAAATATGATAATAACTAATTTATTATTGCCTCTAGGGCATATTTCCAACAGTCTCCCACTTGCACTAGATTCAATAATCTAGTTCACATCACCATGTGATTCGCATTGTTATGAATCTAACACCCAATGAGTTGTGGGGTTCGATCATGCTTTGCATGTGAGAGAGGTCTTATAGTCAACGGGTCTATAACATTCAGATCCGTGTGTACTTTGCAAATCTATGTCAAACCGTAAACACTGCTACCACACTCCACTTGGTACTTTACCAAATGGCTGCTCCACTATACGTATCCAGATTGCTACTACGAGCCATCCGGATTGGTGTTTAAAGCTTGCATCGACGTAACTCTTTACGACGAACTCTCTATTACCTCCATAATCGAGAAACATCTCCTTAGTCCTCTGGTTACTAAGAATAATTTCGACCGCTGTCCAGTGATCCACTCCTGGACCACTCTAGTACCCCTTGACAGACTCATGGCAAGGCACACACAGGTGCTGTACACAGCATGGCATACTACACAGAGCCTATGGCTAAGGCATAGGGTACGACGTTCATCTTTTCTCTTTCTTCTGCCGTTGTCGAGCTTTGAGTCTTACTCAACTTCACACCTTTATAAATCAGGTGAGAACTCTTTCTCTGACTGATCCATTTTGAACTCTTTCAAAATCTTGTCAAGGTATGTATTTATTGAAAGTCTCATGAAGCATCTTGATCTATCTCTATAGATTTTGATGCTCAACAATTAGGTAGCTTTATCCAGGTCTTCCTTTGAAAATCACTTTTCAAACAACCATTTATGCTTTCTAGAAATCCTACATTATTTCCGATCAACAATATGTCATCCACGTATACTTATCAGAAATTCTATAGTGCTCCCACTCACTTTATTGTAAATACAAGTTTCTCATAAACTTTGCGTAGACTCAAAACTTTGATCACCTCATCAAAGTGCATATTCCAACTCCGAGATGCTTGCTTCAGTCCATAGAAGGATCACTGAAGCTTGTCCACCTTCTAGCATCCTTAGGACTGACAAAACCTTCTGGTTGTATCACATACAACCTTTTCTCAAGTAAAACCGTTTAAGGAAACGATGTTTTGACATCCATCTACCAGATTTCATAATTGAAAAATGCAGCAACTGCTAACATATTTCCAACAGACTTTAGCATTGCTATGAGTGAGAAAGTCTCATCGCAGTCAACTCCTTGAACTTGTCACAAACAACTTTGCAACAAGTCGAGCTTTACAAATGGTGATAATTACCATCAGCGTCTGTCTTCATTTTAAAGATCCATTTGTACTCAACGACCTGCCGTCCAACAAGCAAGTCTACCAAAGTCTATACTTGGTTTTCATACATGGATTCTATCTCGGATTTCATGGCCTCCAACCATTTGTCGGAATTCGGGCCCATCATTGTTTCTCCATAGCTCGTAGGTTCATCGTTGTCCAACAATATGACCTCCATGACAGGGTTGTCGTACCGCTTAGGAGCAGTACACATCCTTGTCGACCTACGAAGTTCGATAGTAACTTGATCCTGAAGCTTCATGATCATCATCATTAACTTCCTCTTCAACTAACGTAGGCTTCACAGAAACAACATTCTGCGCTGCGCTACTCTGTGGTTGAACAAAGGTTTAACAACCTCATCAAGTTATATCTTCCTCCCACTCAATTCTTTCGAGAGAAACTTTTCCTCGAGAAAGGATCCGTTTTAGTAACAAACACTTTGCACTTGGATCTGAGATAGAAGGTTCACCCAACTGATCTTAGGGTCTATGAAGGTGCATTTGTCCGCCTTGGGTTCGACCTCATTAGGTGAAAACATTTTCCACACAAGTGTCGCAGCCCCAAATATTAAGAAATGACAGCTTAGGTTTCTATCAAACCATATTTCACACGGTGTCATCTCAACGGATTTAGATGGTGCCCTATTTAAAGTGAATGTAGTTGTCTCTAATGCATAACCCCAAAATTATAGTAGTAAAACGATAAGAGACATCATAGCACGCACCATGTCCAATAGAGCATAACTATGATGTTCGGACACACCATCACACTATGGTGTTCCAGGTGGCATTTAGTTGTGAAACAACTTTCACATTGTCTTAAGTTGTATGCCAAACTTGTGACTCAGATATTCACCTCCACGATCATATCGCAGTCATTTTTATCTTCTTGTCACGATGATCTTTAAACTTCAGTCTGAATTTGCTTGAACCTTTCAAACGATTCAGACTTGTGTTTCATTAAGTAAATATACACTATATCTACTCAAATCATCAGTGAAGGTAAGAAAATAACGATATCCACTGCCCGCTACAAGACTCACTAGATTGCATACATCAACATGTATCATTTCCAATGAATCACTTGCCCGCTTCATCCAACGGGGTCCTTTAGTCATCTTGCCCAAGAGGCATGGTTCGCATGTCTCAACCGATTCAAAATCGAATGAGTCCAAATATCCATCAGCATGGAGTTTCTTCATGCGCTTTATACCAATATGACATTTTGTGGCAGTGCCACAAGTATGTGGTACTATCATTATTTAACTTTGTATATTTTGACATTAATGTTATGAACATGTGTATTACTACGATCAAGATTTCAACAAACCATTCTCACTGGGTGCATGACCATTGAAGGTATTATTCATGTAAACAGAATAACCATTATTCTCTGACTTAAATGAATAACCGTATTGCAACAAACATGATCTGATCATGTTCATGCTCAACGCAAAACACCAAATAACATTTATTTAGGTTCCTCACTAATCCTGAAGGTAGAGAGAGAGCATGCGATGTTGATCACATCAACCTTGGAAACATTTCCAACACACATCGTCACCTCACCCTTAGCTAGTTCTCCGTTTATTCCGTAGCTTTTATTTCGAGTTACTAACATTTAGCAACTGAACCGGTAGCCAATACCCAGGTGCTACTAGCAGTACTAGCAAGGTACACATCAATAACTCGTATATCAAATATACTTCTGTCGATGTTGCCAGCCTTCTTATCTACCAAGTATCTAGGGTTGTTCTGCTTCAGCGACCTCTCACCTCATAATAGAAGCACTTAGTCTCGGTTTGAGTTCAACTTTGGGTTGCTTCACTGGAGCAACAACTGACTTGCTATCCATGAAGTTTCCCTCCTTGCTCTTGCCCTTTTCGAAACTAGTGGTTTGATTAACCATCAACACTTGACGCTCCTTCTTGATTTCTACCTTCGCGGTGTCAAACATCGCGAACAGCTCAGGGATCAATACTTCTATCCCTGGTGTTTTATAGTTCATCACTAAGTTCTAGTAGCTTTAGTGACAGTGACTTGGAGAACTATATCAATCACTATCTTATCTGGAAGATCAACTCCCACTTGATTCGAGCGATTGTAGTACCCAGACAATCTGAGTACATGCTCAACGATTGAGCTATTCTCCTTCATCTTACAGGCAAAGAATCTTGTTGGAGATCTCATATCTCGCAACACAGGCACGAGCCTGAGATCACAATCTCTGCTCCTAGAACATCTCATATGTTCAGTGATGTTCAAAACGTTTCGGAGCCTCAATTCTAAGCCGTAATGCATGACGCACTAAACTATCAAGTAGTCATCGAAACGTGCCTGTCAGATGTTCACAACATCTACAAACGACGCTAGAGGGGGTGGCGCACCGAGCGGTGCATTAAGGACATAAGCCTTCTGTACAGCAACGAGGACAATCCTCAGATCACGGATCCAATCCGCAATATTGCTACCATCATCTTTTAACTCTATTTCTCTAGGAACATATAAAAATTCAAGGGATCTATAGCGCGAGCAAGTGATCTACAACATAATTTGCAAAGACACTACTGACTATGTTCATGATAATGAGTTCAATTAATCATATTACTTAAGAACTCCCACTCAAATTGACATCCCTCCGGTCATTCGAGTGATACATGATCCAAATTCACCAACTCAAGTCCGATCATCACGTGAGTTGAGGTGGTTACAATGGTGAACATCATCATGTTGATCATATCTACTATATGACTCATGTTCGACCTTTCGGTCTCTTGTGTTACGAGGCCATGTCTGTACATGCTAGGCTCGTCAAGTTTAACCCGAGTGTTCTGCGCGTGCAACACTGGCTTGCACCCGTTGTATGTGAACGTAGAGTCTATCACACCCGATCATCACGTGGTGTCTCAACACGACGAACTTTCGCAACGGTGCACACTCGGGGAGAACACAATTTATCTTGAAATTTAAGTGAGGGATCACCTTATAATGCTACCGTCGTACTAAGCAAAACAAGGTGCATAAAAGGATTAACATCACATGCAATTCATAAGTGACATGATATGGCCATGAACTTCTGCTTTAGATCTCCATCTTGAAAGCACCGGCATGATCTCCATCGTCACCGGCATGACATCATGATCTCCATCATCTTGATCTCCATCAACGTGCTGCCATTGGGGTTGTGGCGCCAGCCCTGCTTCTACTTCTATTGCTACCGCTTAGCGATAAAGTAAAGCATTACATAGCGCTTAATGATTGACACGCAAGTCATACAATAATTAAAGACAACCCTATGGCTCCTGCCAGTTGCCGTACTCATCGACGTGCAAGTCGTGAAATTCTATACATCACATGATCATCTCATACATCACATATATCATATCATGTAATTGGCCATATCACATCACAACATACCCTGCAAAAACAAGTTAGACGTCCTCTAACTGTTGTTGCATGTTTTACGTGGCTGCTACGGGTATCTAGGAAGAACGATTCTCACCTACGCATAAACCACAACGGTGATACACTAGTTTGCTTTTCAACCTTCTCAAGGACCGCCTTTGTCGAATCCGATCCAACTAAAGTAGGAGAAACTGACACCCGCTAGCCATATTTTGCAAAAAGTGCAGTTGAGGGAACCAGTCTCTCGTAAGCGTACGAGTAAGGTTGGTCCGGGCTGCTTCATCCCACAATACCGCTGAACCAAAACACGACCAAGGGAGGAAGCAATCTAAGCATCAACGCCCACAAACCTTTTGTGTTCTACTCGAGATCTCATCAAACCATCAACCTAGCTCATGATGCCACTGTTGGGGAACGTCGCATGGGAAACAAAATATTTCCTACGCACACTCAAACCTATCCATGGTGATGAGCATCTACGAGAGGGAGAGTGGATCTACGTACCCTTGTAGATCGCTAAGCGGAAAGCGTTAAGAAACATGGTTGGTGTAGTCGTACTTCTTCGCGATCCAAATCGCCGAGCGTCCCGCGATCTAATCACGAACCGTCCCGCGATCTCGTCACGATCCGTCCCGTGGCCTTGATCACGATCCTTCGGATCTAGTACCGAACGGACGGCACCTCCGCGTTCAGCACACGTGCAGCTTGATGACGATCTCAACCATCTTGATCCAGCAAGAGGAGGTGGAGAGGAGGGAGAGTTCGCCGGCAGCGTGACGGCACTCCGGTGATGGTGGTGGAGTTATTCCTGCACGGCTTTGCCTAAGCACCGCAGAAAACCAATCTAGAGGAGAAACTATGCACTGGAGGTTAGGGTTGCACGTGGAAGAAAGAACTTGTGCAAAACCCTTGAAACCCTCTAGTATATATAGGAGGAGAGGCAGCCTTGGCCTCCAAGGCTAGCTCGTTCGGCCGGCTAGGAGGGAGGAGTCCTCCTCCTTGTACTCCAAGTAGGATTAGGACTCCTTCCTTATATAGCCCCTTTTTCCCTTTTTCCACCTTTTTCCTTTTGGTATTTTTCCCTCCTGGCGCCATGGGCCTTTGTGGCTGTTCCACCAGCCTACTAAGGGCTGGTTATTATTCTCCCACAGCCCATGGACCCTCTAGGGTCGAAATACCTCTCCCGGAGGCCTCCCGGTACACTACCGGCACTCCCGGTACACTACCGATGAGCCCGAAACTTTTCCGGCGACCAAACTGGGACTTCCTATATATGAATCTTCACCTCCGGACCATTTCGGAGCTCCTCGTGACGTCCGGGATCTCATCTGGGACTCCGAACAACCTTCGGTCACCACCATACATAACTCTACACTACCGAAACGTCACCGAACCTTAAGTGTGCAGACCCTGCGGGTTCGAGAACTATGTAGACATGACCGAGACACCTCTACGGCCAATAAACAATGGCGGGACCTGGATGTCCACATTGGTTCCTACATATTCTATGAAGATCTTCATCGGTCGAACCTCTATGTCAAGGATTTAGTCAATCACGTATAACGTTCCCTTTGTTCTTCGGTATGTTACTTGCCCGAGATTCGATCGTCGGTATCTCCATACCTAGTTCAACCTCGTTACCGGCAAGTCTCTTTACTCGTTCCGTAATGCAAGATCCCGTGGCTAACATATTAGTCACATTGTTTGCAAGGCTTGTTGTGATGTTGCATTATCGAGTGGGCCCTGAGATACCTCTCCGTCACACGGAGTAACAAATCCCAGTCTTGATCCATGCCAACTCAACAGACACCTTCGGAGATACCTGTAGTGCACCTTTATAGTCACCCAGTTATGTTGCGACATTTGATACACACAAAGCATCCCTCCGGTGTCAGTGAGTTGCATGATCTCATGGTCATAGGAACATATACTTGACAGGCGGAAAACAGCAGCAATAAACTGACACGATCATATGCTACGTTTATAATTTGGGTCTTGTCCATCACGTCATTCTCCCAATGATGTGATCCCGTTATCAAATGACATCTCATGTCCATGGCTAGGAAACCTTAACCATCCTTTGATCAACGAGCTAGTCTATTAGAGGCAAACTAGGGACATGGTTTTGTCTATGTATCCACACATGCATTTAAGTCTCCGATCAATACAATTATAGCACGGATAATAAACGATTATCAGAACAAGGAAATATGATAATAACTAATTTATTATTGCCTCTAGGGCATATTTCCAACACTAATCTCTATTTAGAGCAGTGTGAAGGCACAATGCTCCCAAGAAGCCACTAGGGTCACAGTAATCTCCTCACGCCCTTGCACAATGCAAGATGTGATTCCACTAAGAGACCCTTGGGGCGGTCATCAAACCCATATAAATGGAAACCATTGGGGGCGGTCACCATACCCGCACACTTTGGCAACCCTTGGGGGCGGTCACCGAATTCGTACAAATTGCTCAGGGCAATCTCTACAACCTAATTGAAGACCGAGACGCTTGCCCAGATCTTTACAGCACAATGATTGAGCTCCTAGGCACCACCAACCATCTAGGATGCCAAAGCATCCAAGAGGCACAAGCTCTAAGGTGCCCAAACACCCAGGAGTAGTAAGCTTATCAAACTTCACTTTGACGTATCAACGTGGAGAACTCAAACCGATGCAACTAATGCAATGGCAAGCGCACACAGTGTGCCCTAGTCCCTCACTCCCAAATCCCACCATAGCAACGAAAGTTATGGAGGAATATGAGAGGAAGAACAAGAAAGTGAACACAAAGAACTCCAAAATCTAGATCCAAGGAGTTCCCCTCACATAGAGGAGAAAGTGATTGATGAAAACGTAGATCTAGATCTTCTCTCTTTTTTCCCTCAAGAACTAGCAAGAATCATTGGAGGGGTTGAGAGTTACCAAACTCGAAGAAGGTCAACAATGGAAGAAGAAAATGAGCTCAAGAGATAGGATCTATTGAGAAAGAAGACCCCCCTTTTATAGATGGGAAAAAATCAACCATTACCCCCTCAGACCGCACACAAGCGGTACTACCTCTACAGAGAGCGATACTACCGCTCGGATGGTAATACAAACAGAGCATGTCAATGGTGGGGAGCCAGGAGGCGGTAGTGCCGCTGAAGGGGTTCTATCGCTTGCCATAGCGGTACTACCGCTTATAAACGAAAGAGGAGCGGTAGAGACGGGCGGTACTACCGCTTCGTACTGTTGTGCCACTGTCGCCCAGTCTGACACGAAAAGTCGAGACCGTGCAGAGGCATCGGTAGTATCGGCGGAACTGGACAGGGGTACTACAGCCTCCTGAGAGTGGTACTACCGCGGGGAACAACAAAGAAGCCGAAGCAAGCATATGGATATAATAAAACCCGAACTGCCATAACTTTCGCATACGAGCTCCGAATTGAGCAAACTCAAACTTGTTAATTATATTAAGAAGAGGCACTATAAAGTGCCAATGATATAGAGATGTGAACTCCGTTTTCGATGAACTCGGGCTTATCATGAAGATGATCATAAGCTCTACAACTCACAAAGAGAAAAGCCAAACAATAACAAAAAAGGATGATGATGCCAAGAATGCAATGGTTTGAGCTTTCAACGAACGATACGATCAAGTTATTCACTCGAGAGCCTCCTTGATAGTACGACTATCGATACTATAACCCGGTCTACCAACTACTATCATAAGACCGATAAAATAGAAAACTTTTCAGGATCAAACATTTACCTTACGCATAGTCCACTTGAGCTAGATGATGACGATAGGGGGTGCATCCCTACCGTCAGGGGTCTCGACGATAGGTTGATACATCGTCATCGACCCTAACGGTAGGAAAAATGTTAAATCCCAAAATATTTTTGAATAGGGGCACGTCAAAACACCAAATATCACCTACCGTGGCATGCAAAAGAATGTTCCATGGGCAGTTAGCACACGACCACACTTGACTTCACTCTACTCGAGCGCAGGGATGTGATGAACCGACTCGGATATAATTAGTCATGTCCAGCCTCGTGTGTCGGTCGCAGTCTCGCAGACAAAGTTTCAGTGGAAAAGCGTTCACACGATCTCAGGGCATGCAGGTGCAGTGCACTCCGGCTTGTACGTGCAAGTGGATTGGCACATCTACTAGCTCAGCAGCGAGCCGTGCCTGCCGCAGCCACGTACTTGGTGGCCGTCGACCCGATCGACCACCCACGCCTATCTATCTTTCCGCCGTGTCCAGGACGTGTCTCCGTGCGTGTCGCTCGCCGTCGACAGCGCGGAGAGCGACGGCACGTCGCACGCCCGCCCGCCCCCACCCCGGCCTTCCTTCCCCAGAAACGCGGACCACGTCGCGGCCCGGACGCCGATGCACCTGGACACCCCCACGATCCCGGCGCCTCGAACAGCACGCACAGCACAGGAGATCGATTCCGGTGATGGACTCGTGTCAACTAGCCAAGCCCCAAGCAAGCGCACCGAGCACCGGGCGACACGAGCCGGCCCGCGATTCGGCGGTCACCGTCGCGCGGCACGCGACAAGGAGGGCCGGGCGGGGGAAAGCTCGCTGCGCTTTTCGGCGGGGCATGTGTCCGGTCCGGCCAGCCGCCTGGTAGGGGTGGGTCGATCCGGTCGCTCGGCTGGTCGCCGCGTGTGCGGTGCGTGACCGCAACAATTCGGGGAAAAAAGCGTAGGACTGCGTCGCGACTTGCGATGGGATAAACGTAGCTGCGGTGCGGTGTTGTGCACCGGGCGAGCGAATCTTCCCGACGGGTGCCGAGCTTGCATATTGCGACTGCGGTTGCAGCGACCGCCCGGGAAACGGCGAGGGCGATTCGGTTGGCCGTTTGCGTGGTCGTGTCCAGATGTGACGGGGGAGAGAAGGGCTTGCTGTCGACGGGCAGATCTTCACCACTTCAGGGCCAGAATGAATACGTACGTACGTGTACGTGGCTGTTATCCGCAGGCCGCCGGAGGTTCCTAACGCAGCCGTTCGATTGGATCCGTGGACGCGCTAAGCTAACACTGGAAACCCTGCAAAAAAAAAAGAGGCTAACACTGAAAAAGAACGTGCTTATAATGTATGCATGGCACACCCATGCTGAAAATTCAGAAGAGTGTCTTCATCCTCCGGTAACAGATGTGCTTCCTCTGTAAAAAAATACAAGAGCGTTTAAATCATGTATAGAATTCATGCTGCAAATTTGTCGTAGTGTTATTTTTGGTGCCCTTGTTTGAACATACAGCACCGGTCCCTGTAATAGGCCGAAATCCTACCACACTGTCGCTGCCGCCTGCCACCCTCTCTCCCTCATGCTCAGCCTTGCACAGGGGGTGGAGGGGCGGCCACCCGGGCGAGCCTATGAAACTAAGGCCCTGTTTGGTTAAAAAAATGCTAGGATATTTTTAGTCACAACTAAAAAAAAACAGTCCTTATCTATTTGATTTCAGAAGCTAAATATGGACTAGAGGTTATTAAATGACATGTTAAAAGACCATGTTATCCGTAGTAACGAACTAGGTAGTTGGGAAGCAGCGAGTCAGGCGAAAGGATAAGGGGCAGCTGTTGCAAAAATCCTCAAAAGACTCTTCCTCAGGGTCTTCTTTTTTAATCTCAAATACCCACTTTTAGTCCCTAAAAGTCCCGCATGTTTGTTTTAGATGGGCTAAAAGAAACTTTTTTTAGTCCTTACACCAAAAAGTCCCTGTAAACAAACACCCACTAAGACGTTGTTTGTTAGGCCTTAGGGCATCTGTAACTGGACTTAGCAAATATGACCCTTAAACGTCCGTGGATGTGTCCGGTCAGTGACCAGCGCGTGTTTTCTATTTGTTCGTCCGCGTAGTCACATTTCTCGAATTTTTTGTATATGTTCAGTCACTTGCACGTGATTGGTGGAGAGAGAAAAAAAGAAAAAATAATGAATAAAAAAATAAAAATAAAAAGTGGTCCGGGATGGGGTCGCGTCTTACATGGCGGACTGACCTGGTGTGTCCGGGCGTGTCCGCGAGCCCTCATATCCTCCCTATATTTCAGATGGACATGAGGGTTCGCGGACAGCTCGGGCGTATAGGGATATGAGGGATCCGGTTGGGTCACTTTTTTTCTTCTCTCTCTTGTTTGGTCACTGATCGGGCGCGTCTGCAGGCATATGAGAAGTTGTTTGAGGCGTTCGGTTGTAGATGCTCTGGTACTTCAGGTTTTGCAGTTTTTCCTTTTGACTTTAAAGCCAAAAAGAGTCCTAAATAGAAGCTTTGGACTTCAGCTTCGGCTTATACCATCATATAATAATATTCATTCTTAAGCAAAAAGCCCCTATTTAGAAGCTTTTTAGGCTTTCAAACCAATGTGAAAAAGCTGCAAAAATTGAATCATAAACCCAAACAAGCAGGGCCTAAGGGGACCTTCAAGATGCACATGGTGCGTCGAGCTTGGCCCATTGTAGCATGTTGCATGTCACAACATATCACTAGTCGGATCAATTTTACTCAGGAAATTTAAAAAACTAGCATGATGCCCGTACGTTGCTACGAAACTAAAATATGAATATAGTCACAGTTAAAGAGCATAATTTTGAGTTGGAGTCACATTTTTGCATTTTTGTTATTTGTGTATTTTTCAAGAGTGAAAGTAGTAGTGTACTTGTTAATTTGTTTTAGACCCCACATGCGAGTAAAGCGTATTTGTTTATTGATGTCTTTTGAAAGGTTGTTATTCCCACATGGGTAAGGATGCAATTTTTTATTGATAAAGGTTGTGAGTCCCACAAGTGAATTCATCACCAATTTCAACTTATATAAGTAGGAAAGATACTACCTCCGTTTGAAAACTAGCAAGTCTATAAAAACATCTTATATTTTGAGATGGAGGCAGTACTAGCCATATCAGATGTATTGTACCACCACACATGACCCCAAAGGAAGCACATTGTACACCAATGATCGAATATCTCATCTATGTTTGTCTCTGTGTATTCAAATCAGACTAGCCCATTTTGTTAACATTGTACTGTGCATACAGACAGTTCTAGTTTCACATGAATATAATTTGAATTGGTGCAACATAGTAAATACATGGAAGGTAAAATGCACTATGAATGAATTATAAAATGAACATACGCTACTTGTTTTTTAGGAACACTCACAGTACTATTGTGATTTGCAAGTTCCACATGATAACTAATAAAATTTTATTTAGTTGATGTAGTACTTTCTATATTTTTGCACTACAAATATTCACTAATTGTTTTCTGAATTTTAGTATTGCTGTGTCTAGCAAGTATGTATCCGAAAAAGAAAAGGAAATCGGAAACACGTATGTGAGTTGATACAATAATGGGGATAGTCCAATGATAAAGAAAATCAATAGCACTACTATAAGCGGTTCTAATTCAGATGAGCTGATGATAGTTCTCGTGGAGTTAAAGTTAATCTTTGTATCAGAATGTTGACATCAATATGAACGATAACAATATGTGTGATCACGAGCACAATTTTAATTCATCTACTAGAAAAGCTATTATTCTTGACAAGAACCAATTTTCGGTAATACGTATAAATTTGGGGCATCCCATACCATCAATCCCTTTTCGATTGCCATTAGCGCCCATTTTCCACTTCATGATTTGGATGTATTGGATGAACGTTTTCCCAGAAGAATGTTTGGAGTGTTCTTCTCGTTTCGGTCTTGTACAAAATTCTTACGTACCATCAAAGTCATTATAAAGGCATAAACATCAGAGTGTAATTTTGTTACCAAATAACGTCTCGATACAATATGTGTATGTGATATAAACAATGACTATGGCATACATGTGGTTCAACAAAAGCAACAATAAAAAAATTATTGTGATGTTGTGAAAGGGGGTTGGGGTGGTGGGATTGCCCCTGACCTAACATTAGGTGGAGGACGGTATGCCCTAATTCTATCTTTTTATATGATTTGGATACACTTTAAATGGTTGTTCGTAATATAATATTGATTAACATTTTGATTTTTGTACAACGGGGCCTAGATTTTAATTTCACCCTCGGCCCAATCTCAGGACTGGCCCTGCTCCTCCTCTACCATAATGCCATCGCCTAATCATGTCGTCAAACTAAGCTTACGCACTAACTGACATGAGTCGGGTTAGGGCTGTAGAAAAAGCTCAAGGCTCGTGAACTGCTCGAGACCGTCTCGAAAATAAATGAGTTGAACGTACATTTTATGTAGCTCATCAAGGAACAAGCTGGTCTTGAGCTAACTCTGGCTCACACGATTTTAGTCAGTAGACTGATATCATATAATTATATTACATATTTTATATATATTTATATTGAACTGAAATGAGATAATTTGTTACCATATGGATAGTCAAAAACAAAATATTACCAAATACGTTGTGTACGATTTTTCTCCATTTTACCTACTACCAAATATGGAAGCTTAATTTGGTGTGGAAATATTTAGCCCAATATGGTATGTGGTCAGCCATGTGTTAAATAACATGTTATTTTGGACAAAGTTTGAGAGTAGACGCACCTTCATTTTCTTCCTTTGCTATTTCATCCATGATCTCTTGCTAATAAGTGTTAGTCTTGAGTTGAGAGGGAATAAGTTAATTTTTTATTTATTATGTTGTGGCCTACCTTGGTTGTAAAATTGACTTTGATTATTAAAAAAATCATCATATTTAACTCGAAACTAGCTCTAGATCGTTATAAGTTGAGCATGAGTCACTTTCTACAGCTCGAGCTCGGTTGAATTTTAATATAAATTGAGCTGAGCCTAAGACAACTCGCTTGGATTTGACTCGTTTGCAGCCCTAAGTGGGGTTCCTTGCAACAATTTTCCCAAGGTTCCGAGTTGTGGCCATGATGAGGACAACGACGACGCGAACGTAATGGAAACAGTCTAGTCATGTAGGATCGCTTTTCAAAAATCTAGTCGTTCTTCTCCTGTACAGGATCCGAAGAGGCGGACGGTAGACGAGAAGTGCGAGAGTCACTTCTCTTCTCAAGCTTCAATAGCATGTGAAAAATAATCTAAGAAGGTCTAACCTTTCTTTAAAAAATTTCAGGGTGATACTAAACTTCACACCATCCATTTTCATGATACCTACATGAAACCCTTAAAGATTTTTAGAAATTGTTGGATGGTCTAAAGCCCACCCCATATTTTTAAACTGTAGCTGTCACTTTTATCAATGCTCGGTTCTTTTCGGGACAAGTTCTGAATATTTTTTACCCACTAGAGTTTTAGCTTTGTCCATACCAGGACCGGCATTTAGTACGCAGAGGATAAGAGGGACATGATAGATGCTCCCTTTCACTGACAGCGCATGCAGCCATCACTTGGGATCAAGCTTATCTAGAGTCTAGGGGATCGATCGATCAATAGCGCCTTATCTTGTTGAGATCTCTATCTTGTTGACTATGCTTTGTGATGTGCATATGCACGCTACGTCGTGGAGGGCAGGTAATCACATCCAAGATTTCGCGTAAGACACACACGCCAACGCCCTAGCTAGTAGCCATAGTCACTTAGTCACTTAGAGAAGAATATCTTAGGTGACCAATTCTCAATAAAAATATATAGTGGAAGAGTATTATCAATGACACCTTCTTGATCAGTTGATGGCCCACTTAATCCCGGGCTGCGGCGCACGGCGGCCGCCGTGTCGTAAGAATGCGACCTGCTGGTCTGACATTTCTCTGCGAAATGGGTCGTCTGAAACGGTCGTAGCCGTCGATAGTTTACTGCAGCTTTTGACGGTTGGTTCAGTGTACCTTGCCTTTGCTCCGGTCCATGCGGGGAAAAGGTTCGGTGTACCGCTCGTGCCACCAGTCAGAGGCGCACGTGCGATGTTTGTTTAGCATCCATGCATGGTTGCATTATGGATAAGACTGGACGCAATCGATGTCGTGGACAAGATTACGGCTCGGCGGCGCCGCATATCACTTCCCATAGAAATGCAAGTGGCGGACAGAGTGTACGCACGGGCTTTATTACATGAGTGTCCAAATCGCTCGTGTTTAGAGCAACTTCAACACGGAGATCCATTTCGTTTGCACGTGTCTATTTAAATCGACGCGAACAGAAAAGTTGACCCAACGCATCGATCCAAATGGACGCGCATCCGCTTTTCGTTCGCATGCGGACGTATTTCCGATCCATTTTTGAGTCGAATTTACGTCGGCACGGACACGAGACGGACGCGCACGCGCCCGCCTACTCCCCCTGACCCGCTAGTCGGTGGCACATTGGTCATCCTCTCCCATTTCAGCAACAAACCCTCCCCTCGTCGTCGACGTCGTCACCCACTTTTTCGGTGTCGGCGCCAGCTGCCGGTGCCGTCACCTACAACGCCGCCACCTTCCACGTCGCGCCGCTCCCCGTCGACTTGTCGCCGGGGAACCGAAAGCTTCCTTCCCCCACTCCCCTGACACAACCGAGTCCGCGGCCAAGAAACTTCCTCGCCGCCCCCCAGCTAGTTCCTTCGTCTTGACACCAGCACGCTTGTCGGACGTCGGCACACTCGTCGGACGCCGTCAGTGCAGCTAGCTGGTCGGAGGGCAGCGTGACTCCCTTCGTCAGCTGGCTCCTTCGTCGACGCCTGCAAGTTGTTCGACAATTTACCAAGGTACAAAAATGGACTCCGTCGATGAGTTCTTCTTTCACAATTTTCTTTGCGACTCCGACGATTCCTCGTCCGATGATGAGGAGGAGATTTTGGCAGCTGTGTTGGTCCATCACCATATCAATAGCCAACGGCCGTTGTTTCGTGGCTCCATTCTGGGGCACATTCCGGCGTTGAATCGCAACCGAGAGAGTGGGCATTTCCTTCTTTGGAAAGAGTACTTTGACACAACGAATCCGTTTTTCAAACATCAGAAGTTTCGTCGTCGTTTCTATATGAGTAGGCATATTTCAACCGTATTAGAGAGGGAGTGGTCGGCCACGATAACTATTTTGAGTGCAAAGAGGATGACGTTGGAAAGATTGGCTTCTCCTCTTATCAGAAATGCATTGGAACCATCTGAATGCTTGCATACGGTGTGCCCGGTGATCTCATTGACGAGTACGTCCATATGAACGAGTCTACTTGCCTAGACTCCCTTTATAACTTTTGCAAGTTTGTTATTGTTGTGTTTGGCCCTGAGTACTTGAGAGAACCGACTCCTGAAGATATAACCCGTTTGTTGGCGATGAATGCCAGCATGGGCTTCCCAGGGATGCTTGGTAGCATAGACTGCATGCACTGCGAGTGGAAGAACTTCCCTTCTGCCTAGCAAGGGCAGTATAAGGGCCATGTCAGGGCTTGCACTGTCATACTTGAGGCTGTGGCATCTCAAGATCTCCGGATCTGCCACTCTTTCTTTGGCATGGCCGGATCACACAATGATATCAACGTGCTTCAACGTTCGCCGGTGTTTCCTAGGCTTGCCGAAGGCAACAGCCCATCGGTTAATTTTACCATCAACGGCCACAACTACGACAAAGGATACTACCTGGTGATGATATCTATCCTTAATGGATCACTGTTGTGAAGACAATTCCCAATCCTATCGGAGAGAAGAGGACAATATTTGCCCAAGAGCAAGAGAGTGCTAGAAAAGACGTGGAGCGTGCCTTTGGTGTTTTGCAATCTCGATGGAGGCATCGTTCGGTATCCTACCAAAACTTGGAGCACGAAGAAACTGTGAGAGGTGATGACTACTTATGTGATCATGCACAATATGATCGTAGAAGATGAGCGTCCGAAACATCTCTATTATCAAGGGTTTCAGTATCAGGGTGAGAATGTTGTGCCTGAGCACGAAGGAGCGACAACATTTGAATAGTTCGTCCAATTTCATCACGACATGCGTGATTGGGAAACTCACATGCGTTCATGAGCGTGGACAAGAACAACATGTCGCTGGAGAGAAAGGCTTGGTTCGTTAATCGACATAAGAAGATGTTTGTCCGCGACGGCTAAACTAGGTGTGGTGAGGCCTCGGGTCGTGGCCGAAGTCCGTTCTTTTTTAAGGCTGGCTAGTGTGCCGGTTGCTGGCTTTGTTGTCGGCGTAAAAATCTTGTTCTTTTTTAGGGTTGGCTTCTGTGTCGGCCGTTGGTTTTGTTGCTGGGTCAAACATGTCCTTTTTAAAAACTGGCTCTTGTGCCATCTTGAGACTGTAGGATGAGTATTCTGTAAGCCGCCAGCTGTGTTGCCAGCCGGTGTGAATTAGTGTGAACCGCGGGCGTGGCCAACATCCTTGATTCTTAACGTTTGCCTGCACAAGGCAAGATGAGATCGAAGATATGGCCACGCGTTAGACACACGACCGTTAGAAGCAAATGCGGACGGACATGATTTCATTCCAATTTTCGAACGAACAAAATTCAAATAAAATGGATATACGTTTAAAATCGTGTGTTGGAGTTGGCCTTACGCGAGCCTGCTGAGGAGAGGAGCGTTGAACACGTTCAGAGCCAGGGATGCCCTTGGCCTCACTTCACTTCAGTGTAGCAGCGATGGGAACCGGATATTCGGATGTGCGATGCTTGATCGGACCGGCGTGTCGGCAGTGCGCCCCGACCGGCCGACCTGAACAAAATCCCGTGCCGATACCTGCAGGTGCAGTCATGCATCACTTCAGTCTCGCTCGAGAAACACATGGTCCTCGCTTTGCACCCCGGTGCGTCCACCGCCGCAGCCATGCACCGCAGTACCGCACAGTTGCACACACCAAAAGGTGATGTACTGATGTGGCCATTCTGCCACTCCCCCAGCCCACTCGACGCCATCGGTACATGATTTGCTAGCTAGGTAGGTAGGGTGTCAATTTCGTCGATAATCACTAGTACTACTACCACTACCCGTACAGCAAACTGATTGCTCCCGTAGCATAAGCGTGCGTAATTACCTGAAAATGTCTTGCCTAGCTACAGACCTAACCTATCACTGGCAGCCGCGCGATCGTCACATGGGCTCGGAGATCCCTCGTGATGCTGGGCAACTAGCTGGTGAACGTTCCGTCAACGACGACTACGATGATTTTATAAATTTTAAGATGATATGTCGTCTCAATATCTTGAAGGTGTTTATAGAGATAGGATATTCGTGTGTGCATTTATATGGATGATTGTGTTTAAAAAAAAACTGGTGAAGACTTGGATTAGATATTCGTATCGCGCGAATGATTCACACACGTACGTACGTACGCGCCCCCGATCTGGTCCTACTTCCCAAAACCCCTCGGGCGTATTGTACCGCACTGCATCATCGTGATACTAATAATCATACTACAAAACACGGTCGGTAGGCAGGTGGGCAGTAGCGGTGCGACCACGCACGCCGAGAGCGCTACGTACGTGTCTCGGTCGCGCGCCGTCGACATGCGGGACAGCGACGGCGAGGGTACGAGACGAGACCATCCAAACCAACCGTAGCGATCGGTCGAGACCACGTCGCGTGCACGGAGCCACGCGCCCTCCCACGCCATGGCACCTGCACGTACGCGTCGTCAGCCGATGCACCTGCATGCGAGATCGAGCGACCGGTCGGCACTCGGCACGCGCCTTTCCCTCGGGCCAGGACTCGCGTCGACCGCGGTGGCGCCACGCGCCGGCGCCTGGTTCGTGCTCGCGCGATCACTGCCGGAAAGCTGGGAAAGCGTGCTGAACTCTTTCCGGCGGGCAGGTGTCTGGTGGGTTGGTCACTACGATCCCGTTGGCCTCCACGTGTGCGGCGTGTACCGGCCGAAACGACCAATCAAACAGTCCGTGGCATGGGCAGAGTAGAATATGTGCGAGTCCGAGAGGATAAGCGCTGGCCGCCGGAGAAGCGGCGGGGCAGCGGGCGAATCTTCTGGACGAATGCCGAGCTCGCAACCGCGGTGATGCCGACGGCACGAGGAGATCAGATGGGACGGTGATGATTCCGCCCGGCCGTTGGCCGTTTCCTGGCGCGCCATCATTGCGTGGTCGCGGTGGTGGATCGTCTTCGCAAAGATTAGGGTGGAAAAAGTTCGTTTTACGGTCGACCGACTGACGATTCTTACCACTTCGGGAGGAGCTTGTCGCTCCTTCTTTGTTGGCGATATTCTCGGACCGTGGAGAATTTGTCACCAAGCACTTAATCACCGAAAATTAAGTTACTCCTACTTTGCATCCAAAACTGACCCCACCCGTCGATGGAAATGGCCTAAACACGTATACGTATCAGTTGAGCTGGTAGCTTTACACCAAGATGGGATGTGACCTTCATGTGTCAGTTCCCTTCACTTCACTCTAGCTAGCAGCATCGGATGGGAACCAGCACCAGCCACGTACGCCGGTACGTGCACATGCACCATTGCGCGCGCGCCCGAGAAACACATGGTCCTCGCCTGCCGTGCCGCACCAGGCACGCCCGTGCGTCCACCGCCGCGACCAGCGCAGCCACGCACCACCGGGGACCGATCGATCCTATCCTCTCCGGCAACGCATTTTCCCCGCCGCAGAAAAGCGCTCCGTGTCGCGAGGCCCGGGCTCCGTACGTCCCGCTCGCGGTCGATCGACATGCCAGACAGCGACGCGCGCTCGGTCACCGCGCGCCACGCAGCCAACGGTGCGAGGCCCAGGAGCCACGCGCCCTCCCCGCCACGACACGTCGTCGGCCGAGGCCTATCGGTCAGTCGCTCGATCGTCACGCGTCTTTCCACCCGCTGGGACTCGAGTCCGGCGCTCGGCTCCTCACCGTCGGCCGCGCCACGCGCCGGCGCGCGATTCGGATTCGGGCGATGGACCATCGCGCCGGTACAGCGACGGAGCTGGGAAAGCGTGACCGGCTTTACGGCGGGCGCATGTGTCCGGTCACCCTGATGTTGGTCGCCTTGTCCACGTGTGCGCCGGACTAAGCAAGAGAACAGCAGCGTGGGCAGCAAAAATGGCGTAGAATATGTGAGGCGGCGCGAGGATAAGCGCTGGCCGCCGGAGAAGCGGCGGGGCAGCGGGCGAATCTTCCGGACGAATGCCGATCGATCGAGCTCGCGGTGACCGCGACGGGAGTCGTCGTCCGCTTCTGGCGCACGCCGAGCACCCACCGTTGCCTCCAGAAATGGAGGAACTTTTTAATCGCTTCACGGTGCAACGACCGCTGATCGACTTACCACATCGGCATGAAAAAAACAATTATCAACCTGACCGGATTGTTTCAGCCCACAGCTGACGGTAGACAGCGGCTGGCTGGCTAGTGGCTAGAGCGTGTTACTGTCTGGTAATTAACCGTGCCTAAATTAAACGCGACGTGCACCGAATAAAGGATAGAAGATCGTGCCGATGAATGATCCCTTTCGTTGACAGCAGCGCAGACGATAAATATCGGCTCACAGCCAGCAAAGGTCGATCTTATCCGTGTGTTGTCAATTTTGACTGTACCCCGTGATGTGCGCATGCACTGGACTTTTTGTTTGTGTGGACGACCGCCGATCACATCTTTAGCTGGATTTCTTCGTCGCGTAAGACAAAACACGCTCGCCAGCTGTATCCAAACTAATATCACCGGACGCGTTGGTCGATGCGTTGGAGCCACAATTTGCATTTTGAGAAATTTCAGTGAAAGATACGTCCGTTTAAGCCACAATTCATATTGGACGGAGGGATATGAGCTGCCTTTCCAGAAAAAGATAGACGGGAAAACAAAGAGCGCGTGATGGAAGCACGGTAAAAAGAAAAACATCGGCCGCCGCTGACATTGTTTGTTCCGAGGCTGCTTACCACATGCTCCCTCCGTAAAAAAACAAATAAATAACGGCGTTTAGATCGGTAAAGTACGCCATGTGGTGATAAGAAAATCAGTTGACGACGTATATATATGTTTTCTCTAGTTTGGCTTCGTGGGAGATCCTGTAGAACCGCTGCTGCCACGACATGCGTCCGTTTATATAACCAAAAAAGAAATTAAAAGAACGACAGGTGTAGAGCCGAGCAGCAGCCACGCACAGGCGCATCCACAGATCCGCGGTGGGCACAGCCACACACGCGCGTGCCGACCAGCTCGCTCCACACCCGCACGCCGCACCGCACCACCCGCGACGCTGAAGTCGGCCATGACGCAACCCCGCGCCCCCCTCCCCCACCCCGTGCCCAACCCTGCCACCCGGCCGCACCTTCCCCGAAAGCCCCCCACACACGTGCCCTTTTCCTACCCCAAGAAACCCCTCCACGCAGCCGCCGCCCCCCGCCCTCCTCCGAACCTTCCAGACCACCCACGCACCCCCTCCCCTATTTATCCCTCCCCCATCCCCCATTCACCACCACCATCACCTCACCACACCACACAACTCACTCCACAACAATCTCAAACAACAGCCATCGGATTCATTGACGAACCTCCAACTCTCTACTAACAATCAACGGACGGACATGGGGATGCCGGCGGTGAGGAGGAGGGAGAGGGACGCGGAGGCGGAGCTGAACCTGCCGCCGGGCTTCCGCTTCCACCCCACCGACGACGAGCTGGTGGAGCACTACCTGTGCCGCAAGGCGGCCGGCCAGCGCCTGCCCGTGCCCATCATCGCCGAGGTCGACCTCTACCGCTTCGACCCCTGGGCGCTCCCCGATCGCGCCCTCTTCGGCACCCGCGAGTGGTACTTCTTCACCCCCCGCGACCGCAAGTACCCCAATGGCTCCCGCCCCAACCGCGCCGCCGGCAACGGCTACTGGAAGGCCACCGGCGCCGACAAGCCCGTCGCGCCCCGCGGCGGCCGCACCATGGGGATCAAGAAGGCCTTGGTGTTTTATGCCGGGAAGGCGCCCAAGGGAGTCAAGACGGACTGGATCATGCATGAGTACCGCCTCGCCGACGCCGGCCGCGCCGCCGCCAGCAAGAAGGGCTCCCTCAGGGTACGTTATCGATTTATTACTGGCTGATTTGGTTCTGATTTCGGATCCCTGCTGCTGCTTTGATTGATTGATTGGTTGGTTGATTTGGTGCTGATTCTGATCCCGATCTGAATTTATCTCTTCAGCTGGACGACTGGGTGCTCTGCCGACTCTACAACAAGAAGAACGAGTGGGAGAAGATGCAGCTGCAGCAGCAGGGGGAAGGGGAGACGATGATGGAGCCCAAGGCGGAGGAGAACACGGCCTCCGACATGATCGTCACCTCGCACTCTCACTCGCAGTCCCAGTCGCACTCGCACTCGTGGGGCGAGGCGCGCACGCCCGAGTCAGAGATCGTCGACAACGACCCGTCGCTGTTCCACCAGGCGCAGGCGACGGCGTTCCAGACGCAGAGCCCCGCGGCCGCCGCGGCGCACCAGGAGATGATGGCCACGCTGATGGTGCCCAAGAAGGAGGCCGCCGATGAGGGCAGGAACGACCTCTTCGTGGACCTCAGCTACGACGACATCCAGAGCATGTACAACGGCCTCGACATGATGCCGTCTGGGGACGACCTGCTCTACTCCTCCCTCTTCGCCTCCCCCAGGGTCCGCGGCAGCCAGCCCGGCGCCGGCGGCATGCCGGCCCCGTTCTAAGCACACAGCAAAGACAGAGACCGTCAAGAGACCGAGATCGACAGAAGCGGAATCGATGACTCCTTCGCCACGGGCGAGCGAGCGAGATCGCGGTGCAGTGTAAATACAGCATAGGAAACGGGAGGGAGGTGGCCGTCGTGTCTGAGATAAGAGAAGCCGGCGTGGTGCGGGCGGCGGCGCCGGGGCGTGCCGTTGTACATGGAGAGCCCGGCGCCGGGCCTGGCCGGCTGGGTTGATTCTTTTGTTCATGCTTTGTACTCTCAATGCGGATGTAGCTCTTTCTTCTCACTCACTCGGTAGTAGAATGAGAATCGACCGACCAAATACATATGTAGCTCTGTTCCTTCCTTCTCTTCAGTAGAAATCAACCAAATTTTGCTGTTATGCTGCTATGTTGTTTTGGTGTCGGGCAGGATGACATTTGCCTCATTTTTGGACTGTGATCTGATAATATGCCCGTGGTGTTGTGTTTTCCTGCATGCTTGGATGCACACAGCAGGAACATACTGGTTCTGATGCGTACTAGCACAGACTAGTGTGGGTAGCTTATGTCAATACTCCAAAAAATGTTGATTGGAAATATCAAAATGTTGGGTAGCTTATCTCACGCAGAGACCCCGGTTTACCAATTTTTTTTCTAAAAATACTATACTCATGGTAGTCAAGATAAGTCGGACTATTTGCATGCTACACAAAAAAGATAAGTATATGACCTAAATACATTAAAGACAAAAGCCCATTTTAACCTGTGTATTTATCTTTTTCTTTTATGTTATGTTCGTGAAAGTGAAAATTTATACGTGTATACCACAAATACATATATATGTGTATACTTTTTTCAGATTTTTTCCAAAAATGTATTTTGGCTGAAAAAAATTACCGAGCTTCCTGAGCTTCAGTCTCTGCAACCATTTATCAATCTCACTCCCATTTACACGGAGATCTCACTCCCAGTTACACGGAGCTGAGGTATGCACGGCTGCTTGCTGTGAATAACTTGGGAAGAGGCCGCAGTGGCCGTATCACAGACACCAACAAACACGGCACGGGCGGATTCCGAACAAAAACATTAAAATTTTCTAAATCCCAATAAAAAGTAAATTTTCTAAATTCTAAAAAGTGCAGCTGTGAGTCTTTGCGCCGCGATGTCGCTTCATTGATTCTAGGCGTCGCGCGGTCAGGACCCTCGGTGCCCGCGTTATGTGTCGCCTGGTCGGGTTTTGTCATGTTGGACGGAGGGGCGGTTGCGGGTACGTTCATTCTCTCCTCTCGTCTCCGCTTTCTTCTTTTCCGTTTCGAAATCCTTCGTCATTTACCTTTCTCGCGACGAATCCTCCGCTCATCCCACCCCAAATCCACCAAATCAGGAGAGGAGGCGGCGATTCGGCGGCCATTTTTACCACCGGAGGTGGAAGCAGGACGTCCTGTGCTTCGTCTATTCGGGGATTAGGCGAGCAAGGGCGTGCAGCGACGTGGGGCGTGCGACCACCGCAACAACAGCAGCGGTCGCGTGGTAGCAGCAGTACCGGAGAAGCGGGAGAGGAGGAACGGCCCGCCGCGGACGTCGTTCTTAATTTCGTGTGCGGCGAGGGGGGAGGTGCGACCACCACAGCAACACCAGCGCGTCGTGTGGTAGCAGGAGTCGGCGGTGGAAGGTGCTGCAGTACCGGAGACGCGACAGAGGAGGAATGACCCGTCGTGGACGCCGTCGGAGGGTACAATCGCTGCGAGCACCCCCTAGTGAGTTTAGCGATTCTGTTTTGATGCATTTCAGATCTCTCGTGTTTTGACACGTCGATTTGCGTACTACCGTCCTAAATCCTTCTAGTGCATGTATGCGACTACTTGAGTATTAGGTTTGGTTACTCGCGAGCTATGGTTTGAATGCATGCGAGCTCCTACGAGGTTTGATGATGCTGAGTAGGTGTGTGTGTGTGAAGGGGGATCGGTATTGGGCCTAGGATTCTCTCGTCGGTTGTAGATCAGGCGAATGTTTGTTGCTCTGGTTTTGTGTTTGACTTGTCTAGCAATGGCTTGTGAGTTGCATATTTGCTACTTTGTGAACAATGCAAATTCTATACTATCCTGTTGAACAAGGCAAGGCTTGATGCTGTAGTTTTTTTATGTGTGTGTGAGGGAGGGGTGTTGGGGTTATGATGCTCATTACGGCTGTAGATTTGGGGCTGTTTTTGGTGCTTTAGTTTTTGAGTATTGCTTCAGTTTTGTGTTTCACTTGCCCGGTGTGGTATCATGTGTTGCCTAGTTTTATGTTCCATTTGCCTGTTGTGTTCTAGATTGTTTTTGTTATTTTTGTGTACATTGCTTTGCTACTTAAGTAGTTTCTAATGTTGGAACAGAGTGAAATTCATATAGTGGACAATCCTATATTTGTCCAACAATCCTTTTGTCACTTTAGTTGTGCTTGTTATGGTGCTGTCTTCTCTATACTTCACTTGAATTTAGAGTGCAGGATATACAATTTTTGTAGAACTGAATTTTTTGAGTTTTGCTTGATGTCATTAATTGTTTCCCTTTTTTTGTACACAACAGAAAATAGATGGCTAGGACAAGCAAAAAGGAAAAATAGGATGAACCTCCTGTAGCAAGTCATGATGAAGTTGCGTCTCATGGCAATGAAGAGCATCAAACAAAGGTGTGCAAAATTCCTCGAAGTTTTATGTTGTTTTTGGACATAAATTTTTTTGTTTGTTACCGATTTGTGTGTTTTTCCTCTATAGCCACGGAGTAGTTCAACAATGATTGGGTACAAGCGTCAGAGATATAAGGCTATTATTGTGCAAGGGAGGCGTCTGATGATATTATTTCAAATGAGAGCCTAGGTGGAGATGCTGAAAATGTAAATGATGAAGGTCCAACTGTGGATCAACCTCCAAATCCAAAACGCCAGAAGACCGGAGGAACCGAGATATTTACATGTTTGCCTCTGTTTTTCAAAACATTTGCCCAACAATGTTGTCCATTAATGAACATTATTGCTAATTCCTTCCTTCTTTTTCATCTTGTTGTGTAATAGGGTCGTAGGAACAGGGCATATCCTGCAAGGCTCTTCAAGTTGAACAAAGACTTAAATTTTGCGCAAAAAGGTGTCATCATTGAAAAACAATTTGGTGGCCTTCTTGATCTTACAACGAATAGCATGCCTGGAGATCTTAGCCAATGGATAATGAGGCACTATGATCCTTAGATTTCACAGATAGTTATTCCGAAAAGGGACAAGATTCATGTAGATGATGCAAATGTCCGTGGGATATGAGGTTTGCCAAAGAGGGGGAGGGAGGTGTGCTTTGATAACCGTCCCGAAATCACAAAGGCAATGTACATCATTTACAATATCACCTCCAAGAATTCACCGAGTCCCACAGATTGGTGCAAGATGATCAAGGAAATGAATGGATCTCATGATGACGACTTCGTCCGCGCTTGGCTAGCTCTTGTTTTTTTCCTGCTTCCTTGCCCCCTCAACTAGTTTAAGTATTTCCCCAAAAAGCTTCCCGACGGTCATGGATGTCAATGTGATAACAAAGACCAACATATGCCAGTTTGTTGTTGATCAACAGAAGCTAGCATTCACATTGGGTCGTGGCAAGAAGAAGGCTGTTTGTTGCTGTGTTTTCCACCTCGTTGTAAGTGCTTCAAGATGTTTGTTGTAGCATCCACATTTTTTTGCAAACATTAGGTAACATTAAACTTGTGTTTTTTTTGTCATCACGCAGCTGTTGTATCTAGACTCGTTGGATGTTGATGAGCCAATTCCCAACTTGGTACCAAGGGTGTCAGTTTGGAATTCAGATTTAATTGCTAAAGTTATCAAGAAGGACGGGAAGGCCCTGGAAGAATACGACATTTTGCGGGTAACCTCATTTCTTTTCTTTCTATTAGACTTTTTTTTCATGTGCAAACGCAATCCTTTTTTGTTTGTAAGGACCTATGTTTTCTCAAGAAACTTGAAGTGGTCGACTAGAGGAGGCAATTGAATTTGAAAGAGCAAGCAAGTTAATAAGATTTTGTGGGCAATTGCTTTACATATATTTTAAGTAGTTTTCAGTATTATTTGACCTTGTTATGTGACAGTAATGGTACCTGTTTGTACTACTTTTGAAATGAAAAGTAGGCAACCGATGCATTTTTTAACTTTTTAGCAACTTATATGTTTAACAACAACTAGTTTCTCATGCAACAGAAGCAAATTATGTACTGAAAAGTAGCAAGCTACATACATTTTCTGCAACTCTACTAGCTACTAAATCTTAACTATCCATTATATTAATAGTTGGCATCAAGAAATCGGATAGTGGATGCAGGAAAATTCAGACAATTAGAATTACCAATTTTTTTCATTTGAAATATGCATCTGGCAGATTTGTTCTCACTCATATTTTTCCTTTTTTGACATCAAACCATCATCTTAAGACTGATTTTTCACGATGTGCGGAAGATAGCTTGTTTGGAAACATGGATCACATCACCAAATTTGTTGCCACAAGATTGCCTGAGTCATATGACAAAACAGTAAGTCAACCGGTGGCTGTTTTTCCTGTACTAGTGCTTCCTTTTTTTGCTCATTTACGTACTTGTTCCATTTTTTAACCCTCAATAGATGGTGATTCTTATCAGGGTTTTTTATTATCCACTTTTATTTTTTGCAGAAGCAAAAGAAGCTCACAAGTATGGTGCATGTAATGTGTTCCGTAATTTCACATGCAGCTGGAAAGCTCGTTACTGGGATTGGTAGGATCGATGATGATGAATGGGGGGCAAGGACGACAGATCCTATTAATATGGAGACAAGCAGGCGACAGTCAAAGAGAAGACGTCAACAAGTACCAGCCGACAGAGATAGCTTACCAAGTGATGAAGAGTCATTTAATTCCAATGATGATGGTATTGAGGAAGGTGATAGTGAAAATGAGGAAATTTACAAGGAGAAAGGTGATGACGAAAGCGATAGTGATGGCAGTTCGGACAATGATGATGGTGATGAGGCAGAAGCAAGTTGTCAGGAAACAGAGCATGCAGACCTAAATTGTGAGGAGGCAAGTGTTCACATGGGGAGGGAAGTCGAAATTGATGGAAACAAGGACAAAGAAGATGAGGATGAAGGAAAGGAAGACGATGATGATGATGAAGGTGATGACAACGAAGAAGGGAAGGAAGATAATGGACAGGGGGATGATGACAATGTAGGAGGCAATGGTGGCCCAGGAGGCAATGGTGGCTCAGACAGCAACGGTGGCTTAGGCGGCAATGGTGGCTTAGGTGGGAATGAGGATGCTGCAGCTGGAACCCCGGTCAACGATGATGATGAAGAATGCACACTGCAATTTCTACTTGAAAAGAGGAGAGATAGGAAGCCAAAAGCACTGAATGAGGCAGATAGCATCTCTGTCAGAGATCTTGTGATGACAGAGTTTAAAACTGCTGCTTCCCCAAAGCCATGCTTCCCATTGTTTGAAGTGAAAGAAATGTTGGACATTGATGAAAGATCCCTTGCATCCGAAGCCAGGATGATTTTTGAAGAGTTGTTGAGGGGAAAAGAATTGGATCTGGCCTACACATTCAACCTTGAGGAAATATGCCCAAAGGAGATTCGCCAGAAAATTATGAGAGAAATTGGTTCTCTACTTGAAGTTGGAGAACCGAAGCAAGTTGGTCACAACCAAGTTCCACCGCCTCCGCCACCAAAGAACAAGAAGAAAAGTGTCAGCTTCATATTAGAGCCATTTGTGATGAATAAAACAAGAGGGGATCCACAAGCATTTTGTACTTAAAGAAGAAAATATGGACAAGGGGGAAAGGAAAGGCAGTCAGCCATGAAAAAGTCTGGGCCTTCTCAGCAGTAATACGAGGCAAAAAGTGAAGTAACAGAGGCAAGTAATGGAATTGACAAAACACAACTGGTAAACAATATGATATCAAGCTCAGTATCTCCAGGGTCAGCCTCAAAGCAGACTCGTAAACATGCAAGTGGATTACAAGTTCTGGCAACTCAGTCCAAGCAAGAAGCAAGCCCTACTGCTTTTTAGGCAAGTCTTGCAGAGGCAACAGTTGACCCCAAAAAAGTAGTACCAGTTCAAGTTAAAAAGGGAGGTACTCTGTGTTGGGGAACGTTGCATGGGAACAAATTTTTTCCTACGCACACGTAGATCTATCCGTGGTGATGAGAATCTACGAGAGGGAGAGTGGATCTCCGTACCCTTGTAGATCGCTAAGCGGGAAGCGTTAAGAAACGCGGTTGGTGTAGTCGAACGTCTTCGCGATCCAAATCGTCGTGCGTCCCGCGACCCAATCATGATCCGTCCCGTGATCCAATCACGATCCGTCTCGCGATCCAATCACGATCCGTCTGACGAACTTGATCATGATCCGTCCCACGAACTTGATCACAATCCTTCCGATCTAGCGCCGAACGGACGACACCTCCGCGTTCAGCACACGTATAGCTTGATGACGATCTCCGCCGTCTTGATCCAGCAAGAAGGAGCGGAGAAGTAGAAGAGTTCTCCAGCAGCGTGACGGCGCTCCGGCCATGGTGGTAGAGCAATTCCGGCAGGGCTTCGCCTAAGCACTGCAGAAATCCGATCTAGAGGATAAACTATGCACTGGAGGAACAGGTAGCACGTGGCTGAAAAACTAGTGCAAAACCCCTAAAACCACCAGTATATATAGGAGGAAGAGAGGAGAGGAGACAGCCTTGGATTTCCAAGCCAAGGGCTTCGGCCGAACCTACTAGGAGAGGAGGACTCCTCCAATCCTAGTAGGACTAGGATTGCTCCTTTTTGCCTTTTTCCACCTTTTCCTATTGGTTTTTTTCCTCCAGACACATAGGCCTTGTGTGGGAGTTTCCACCATCCCACTAAGGGCTGATATTCACTCTCCCACAGCCCATGAAGCCTCTTGGGTCGAAATACCCCTCCCGGAGGCCTCCCGATACACTACCGGCACTCCCGATACACTACCGATGAGCCCGAAACTTTTCCGGCAACCAAAACAAGACTTCCTATATATGAATATTTACCTCCGGACCATTCCGGAGCTCCTCGTGACGTCCGAGATCTCATCCGGGACTCCGAACAACCTTCGGTCACCACCATACATAACTCTATACTACCGAAACGTCACCAAACCTTAAGTGTGCACACCCTACGGGTTCGAGAACTATGTAGACATGACCGAGACACCTCTACGGTCAATAACCAATAGCAGGACCTGGATGCCCATATTGGTTCCTACATATTCTATGAAGATCTTTATCGATCGAACCTCTATGTCAAGGATTCAGTTAATCCCGTATGATGTTCCCTTTGTTCTTCGGTATGTTACTTGCCCGAGATTCGATCGTCGGTATCTCCATACCTAATTCAACCTCATTACCGACAGGTCTCTTTACTCGTTCCGTAATACAAGATCCCGCAACTAACACTTAGTCACATTGCTTGCAAGGCTTATTGTGATGTTGTATTACCGAGTGGGCCCTCAGACCTCTCCGTTACACGGAGTAACAAATCCCAGTCTTGATCCATGCCAACCCAACAGACACCCTCGGAGATACCTGTAATGCACCTTTATAGTCACCCGGTTACGTTGCGTCCTTTGATACACACAAGGCACTCCTCCGGTGTCCGTGAGTTGCATGATCTCATGGTCATAGGAACATATACTTGACATGCAGAAAACAGTAGCAATAAACTGACATGATCATATGCTACGTTTGTAGTTTGGGTCTTGTCCATCACATCATTCTCCTAATGATGTGATCTCGTTATCAAATGACATCACATGTCAATGGCTAGGAAACCTTGACCATCTTTGATCAACGAGCTAGTTCACTAGAGGCATACTAGGGACATAGTGTTGTTTATTTACCCACACATGTAATGTGTTTCCAATTAATACAATTATAGCATGGATAATAAACGATTATCATGAACAAGGAAATATAATAATAAGCACTTTATTTATTGCCTCTAGGGCATATTTCCAACAGTCTCCCACTTGCACTAGAGTCAATAATCTAGTTCACATCACTATGTGATTTACATTGTAATGAATCGAACACCCATGCAGTTCTGGTGTTGATCATGTTTAGCCCTTGGAAGAGGTTTAGTCAACGGGTCTGCAACATTCAGATCCGTGTGCACTTTGCAAATATTTATGTGCTTCTCCTCGTTGTAATCGCAGATGGAGTTGAAGCGTCACTTTATGTGTCTGGTCCTCTTGTGAAACCTTGGTTCCTTGGCCAGAGCAATGACACGAGTGTTGTCATAGAACAGGTTCATTGGATTCAGTGCACTCGGCACTACTCCAAGATCTGTCATGAACTGCTTCATCCAGACACCTTCCTTTGCCGCCTCCGAGGCTGTGATGTACTCCGCTTCGCACGTAGAATCAGCTACCACGCTTTTCTTGGAACTGCACCAGCTTACCGCTCCCCCATTGAGAATAAATACCTATCCGGTTTGCAACTTAGAGTCATCCAGATCGGTGTCAAAGCTTGCATCGACGTAACCCTTTACAACGAGCTCTTCATCACCTCCATAAACGAGAAACATTTCCTTAGTCCTTTTCAGGTACTTAAGGATATTCTTAACCGCTGCCCAATGCTCCATTCCAGGATTACTTTGAAACCTTCCGGCCATACTTATGGCAAGGCTAACATCGGGTCTTGTGCACAACATTGCATACATGATAGAGCCTATGGCTGAAGCATAGGGGATGGCACTCATCTTTTCTCTATCTTCTGCAGTCACTGGGCATTGAGTCTTACTCAACTTCACACCTGTAACACAGGCAAGAACCCCTTCTTGGACTGATCCATTTTGAACTTCTTCAAAACTTTATCAAGGTATGTGTTCTGTGAAAGTGCTATTAAGCGTCTCGATCTATCTCTATAGATCTTAATGCCTAATATGAAAGTAGCTTCTCCTAGGTCCTTCATTGAAAAACTCTTGTTCAAATATTCCTTCACGCTTTCCAGCATTTCTATATTGTTTCCAATCAGCAATATGTCATCCACATATAATACTAGAAACATTATAGAGCTCCCACTCACTTTCTTGTAAATACAAGCTTCTCCATAAACTTGCATAAACTCAAACGCCTTGATCACCTCATCAAAATGCTTATTCAACTCTGAGATGCTGGCACCAGTCCATAAATGGATCGCTGGAGTTTGCAAACTTTGTCAGCATTCTTTGGATCGACAAAACCTTCGGGTTGCATCATATACAACTCTTCCTCAAGGAAACCGTTGAGGAACGCTGTTTTGACATCCATCTGCCAAATTTCATAGTCGAAATAAGCAGGTATTGCCAACATGATTCTGACAGGCTTAAGCATCGCTACAGGTGAGAAAGTCTCATCGTAGTCAACTCCTTGAACTTGTGAAAAACCCTTTGCCACAAGTCAAGCTTTATAGACGGTGACATTACCGTCTGCGTCTGTCTTCTTCTTAAAGATCCATTTGTTCTGAATGGCTTTTCGGCCTCCAGGTAATAATTCCAAAGTCCATACTTTGTTTTAATACATGGATCCCATCCCAGATTTCATGGCCTCTAACCATTTCTCGGAATCTGGGCCCATCACTACTCCTCCATAGCTCGTAGGTTCATTGTTGTCCAACAACATGACCTCTAAGACAGGGTTGCCGTACCACTCACGAGTAGTGCGCGCCCTTGTCGACCTACGTATCATCATTAACTTCCTCTTCTACCGTCGTAGATTCCATAGAAACATCTTTCTGCGCTGCGCTACTTTCTGGTTGAAGTAAAAGTTCAATAACCTCATCAAGCTCTATCTTCCTCCCACTCAATTCTTTCGAGAGAAACTCTTTCTCAAGAAATGTTCCGTTCTTAGCAACAAACACTTTGCCTTCGGATCTGAGATAGAAGGTATACTCGACTGTCTCTTTAGGGTATCCTGTGAAGATGCATTTCTCCGCTTTGGGTTCCAGCTTTTCAGGCTGAAGCTTTTTGACATAAGCATCACATCCCCAAACTTTAAGAAACGACAACTTTGGCTTCTTGCCAAACCATAGTTCATATGGCGTCGTCTCAACGGATTTTGATGGTGCCCTATTTAAAGTGAATGCAGCTGTCTCTAATGCATAACCCCAAAACAATAGTAACAAATCAACAAGAGACACATAGAACGCACCATATCTAATAAGGTTCGATTACGACGTTCGGACACACCATTACGCTGTGGTGTTCCGGGCGGTGTCAACTGTGAAACAATTCCACACTGTCTTAAGTGATTGCCAAACTCATAACTCAGATATTCACCTCCTCGATCAGATCGCAGTAACTTAATCTTCTTGTTACGATGATTCTCAACTTCACTCTGAAATTGCTTGAACTTTTCAAACGTTTCAGACTTGTGTTTCATTAAGTAAATATACCCATATCTACTTAAGTCATCAGTGAAGGTGAGAAAATAACGATATCCACCACGCGCTGTAACATTCATTGGACCGCACACATCAGTATGTATGATTTCCAATAAGTTACTCGCCCATTCCATTGTTCGAGAAAACAACGTTTTAGTCATCTTGCCCATGAGGCATGGTTCACATGTGTCAAGTGATTCAAAATCAAGTGACTCCAAAAGTCCATCAGCATGGAGCTTCCTCATGCGTTTCACACCAATATGACCTGAACGACAGTGCCACAAGAAAGTGGTACTATCATTATCAACTCTACATCTTTTGGCATCAATGTTATGAACATGTGTGTCATCACTATCAAGATTCAATATGAATAAACCCCTAACATTGGGTGCATGACCATAAAAGATATTACATATATAAATAGAACAACCTTTATTCTCTGATTTAAATGAGTAACCGTCTCGCAATAAACAAGATCCAGATATAATGTTCATGCTTAACGTAGGCACTAAATAACAATTATTCGGGTTCATCACTAATCCCGATGGTAATCGAAGAGAGAGTGTGCCGACGGCGATCACATCAACCTTGGAACCATTTCCCACGCGCATCGTCACTTCGTCCTTTGCCAGCCTTCGTTTATTCCGTAGTTCCTGCTTTGAGTTGCAAATGTGAGCAACCAAACCGGTATCAAATACCCAGGCACTACTACGAGAGCTAGTAAGGTACACATCAATAACATGTATATCATATATACCTTGTTTGTCGTTGGCCGCCTTCTTGTCAGCCATGTACTTGGGGCAGTTCCGCTTCCAGTGACCAGTTCCCTTGCAATGAAAGCACTCAGTTTCTAGCTTGGGTCCATGCTTGGGCTTCTTTACAGGAGTAGCAACTTCTTTGCCATCTTTCTTGGTTTTACCCTTCTTGCCCTTGCCCTTGACCTTGCCATTTTTCTTGAAACTAGTGGTTTTATTGACCATCAACACTTGATGTTCTTTCTGGATTTCAGACTCAGCGACTTTTAGCATCGCAAACAGCTCGGCGACTGACTTGTTCATCCTGTGCATGTTATAGTTCATCACAAAGCTCTTGTAACTAGGTGGCAGTGACTGAAGAACTCTGTCAGTGATCGCCTCTGGAGGAAGGGCAATTCCGAACTCTGCTAGACGAATTGAATACCCAGACATTCTGAGTATATGTTCACTGATAGACCTGTTCTCCTCCATCTTGCAAGCATATAACTTATCAGAGGTTTCATACCTCTTGATCCGGGCGTTCTTCTGAAAGATAAACTTCAACTCCTGGAACATCTCATATGATCCATGACGTTAAAAACGTCTTTGAAGTCCCGGTTCTAAGCCATACAATATCGCACACTGAACTATTGAGTAATCTCCAGTACGTGCCTCCCAAGCGTTCTTAACATCTTCGAAGGTCATGTCTTCTGGTTGGTCACCAAGCGGTGCATCAAGGACATATGATTTCTGGGAAGCCGTGAGGATAATCCTCAGATTACGGGCCTAGTCAACAAAGTTACTTCCATCATCTTTCAACTTAGCTTTCTCTAGGAACGCATTAAAATTCAGGGGTGCTACTGCGCGAGCCATTGATCTACAACATAAATATGCAAAGTTTTACTTAGACTATTGCTCAAGATAATGAGTTTAGTTAATCAAATTACTAAAGCTCCCACTCAAATTGACATCCCTCAGGTCATCTGAGTGTCACATGATCCAAATCCACCAACTCAAGTCCGATCATCACGTGAGTTGAGGTGGCTTCAATGGTGAACATCATTATGTTAATCATATCTACTATATGACTCATGTTCGACCTTTCGGTCTCTTGTGTTCCGAGGCCATGTCTGTAGATGCTAGGCTCGTCAAGTTTAACCCGAGTGTTCTGCGTGTGCAACACTGGCTTGCACCCGTTGTATGTGAACGTAGAGTCTATCACACCCGATCATCACATGGTGTCTCAACACGACAAACTTTCGCAACGGTGCACACTCGGGGAGAACACAATTTATCTTGAAATTAAGTGTGGGATCACCTTATAATGCTACCGTCGTCCTAAGCAAAACAAGGTGCATAAAAGGATTAACATCACATGCAAATCATAAGTGACATGATATGTCTATGAACTTGTGCTTTTGATCTCCATCTTGAAAGCACCGACATGATCTCCATCGTCACCGCCAAGACACCATGATCTCCATCATCTTGATCTCCATCAACGTGTCGCCATCGGGGTTGTCGCTCCCAACATGCTTCTACTACTATTGCTACCGTTTAGCGATAAAGTAAAGCATTGCATATCACTTAATGATTGACACGTAGGTCGTACAATAATTAAAGACAACCCTATGGCTCCTGCTGGTTGCCGTACTCATCGACATGCAAGTCGTGATAGTCTGTACATCACATGATCATCTCATACATATATCACATCATGTAATTGGCCATATCACATTTCAACTTACCCTGAAAAAACAAGTTAGACATCCTCTAATTGTTGTTGCATGTTTTATGTGGCTGCTACGGGCATCTAGCAAGAACAATTCTCATCTACGCAAAAACCACAACGGTGATACACTAGTTGCTTTTCAACCTTCTCGAGGACCACCTTTGTCGAATCCGATCCAACTAAAGTGAGAGAAACTGGCACCCGCAAGCCATCTATGCAACAAGTTGCGGTCGAGGGAACCGGTATCTCGTAAGCGTACGAGTAATTTTGGTCCGGGCCGCTTCATCTCACAATACCGCTGAACCAAAATCCGACCAAGGGAGGAAGCAATCTAAGCATCAACGCTCGCAAACCTTTTGTCTTCTACTCGAGAACTCATCTACACATAGACCTAGCTCTGATACCACTGTTGGGGAACGTTGCATGGGAAACACAAAAATTCCTACGCACACACAGACCTATCCATGGTGATGAGCATCTACGAGAGGGAGAGTGGATCTGTCCCGTGATCCAATCACGATCCGTCCCACGAACTTGATCACGATCCGTCCCACGAACTTGATCATGATCCTTCCAATCTAGCGCCGAACGGACGGCACTTCCGCGTTCAGCACACGTACAGCTTGATGACGATCTCTGCTGTCTTGATCTAGCAAAAAGGAGCAGAGAAGTAGAAGAGTTCTCCGGCAGCATGACGGCGCTCCGGCGATGGTGGTAGAGCAATTCCAGCAGGGCTTCGCCTAAGCACTGCAGAAATCCGATCTAGAGGAGAAACTATGCACTGGAGGAACGAGTAGCACGTGGCTGAAAAACTAGTGTAAAAACCCTAAAACCACCAGTATATATAGGAGGAAGAGAGGAGAGGAGACAGCCTTGGCTTTCCAAGCCAAGGGCTTCGGCCGAACCTACTAGGAGAGGAGGACTCCTCCTCCAATCCTAGTAGGACCAGGATTGCTCCTTTTTGCCTTTTTTCCACCTTTTCCTATTGGGTTTTTTCCTCCAGCCACATGGTCCTTGTGTAGGAGTTTCCACCAGCCCAATAAGGGCTTATATTAACTCTCCCACAGCCCGTGAAGCCTCTTGGGTCGAAATACCCCTCCCGGAGGCCTCCCGGTACACTATCGGAACTCCCGGTACACTACCGATGAGCTCGAAACTTTTCCAGCGACCAAAACAGGACTTCCTATATATGAATCTTTACCTCCGGACCATTCGGGAGCTCCTCGTGACGTCCGGGATCTCATCCGGGACTCTGAACAACCTTCGGTCACCACCATACATAACTCTATACTATCGAAACGTCACCAAACCTTAAGTGTGCAGACCCTGCGGGTTCGAGAACTATGTAGACATGACCGAGACACCTCTACGGTCAATAACCAATAGTAGGACCTGGATGCCCATATTGGTTCCTACATATTCTACGAAGATCTTTATCGGTCGAACCTCTATGTCAAGGATTCAGTTAATCCCGTATGATGTTCCCTTTGTTCTTCGGTATGTTACTTCCCCGAGATTCGATCGTCGGTATCTCCATACCTAGTTCAATCTCGTTACCGGCAAGTCTCTCTACTCGTTCCGTAATACAAGATCCTGCAACTAACACGTAGTCACATTGCTTGCAAGGCTTATTGTGATGTTGTATTACCGAGTGGGCCCTTAGATACCTCTCCGTTACACGGAGTAACAAATCCTAGTCTTGATCCATGCCAACCCAACAGACACCCTCGGAGATACCTGTAATGCACCTTTATAGTCACCCAGTTACGTTGCGACGTTTGATACACACAAGGCACTCCTCCGGTGTCCGTGAGTTGCATGATCTCATGGTCATAGGAACATATACTTGACATGCAGAAAACAGTAGCAATAAACTGACACGATCATATGCTACGTTTGTAGTTTGGGTCTTGTCCATCACATCATTCTCCTAATGATGTGATCGTTATCAAATGACATCACATGTCAATGGCTAGGAAACCTTGACCATCTTTGATCAACGAGCTAGTTCACTAGAGCCATACTAGGGACAGAGTGTTGTTTATTTACCCACACATGTAATGTGTCTCCAATTAATACAATTATAGCATGGATAATAAACGATTATCATGAACAAGGAAATGTAATAATAAACACTTTATTTATTGCCTCTAGGGCATATTTCCAACACTCTGACAGTAAGCAAAGCAAGACTTGATGGAACACAACCACTAGGTAACTTAAATGGCCAAGTGCCTTTTTGTCTCGAGGATATGTAACGTAATCAAGCAATGTTATCGAGAGGGGCAAGGTGAAAGATCTCAAGGCATCAGCACGGGCTGTAGCGTTAAATGATGTAGGTCAGTAAAAGGAGAAAGAGAACATCCCTTCGGCAGTGTCATGTATGGAGATCAAAAGGGAGCAAGACAATCGCTGAAACCATGGCAAAACTTTCCGAACAAGAGTTGCTAATAGCCCTAGGGAAATTGCCTGAATGTTCAACTACAGTTGCCCAACGTGAAGCCAAAAGTGTTTCAGAAGTAATACAACCAAGTAGCCAGGGGAACCTTTCCCATTTCTGTGATGTGGAGGAGCAGTTCCAGCAGTTCATGCGTCTTCGTGGGAAGACACCAAATGCACTAGAAATCAATGTTCTAGATGTCAGTGAGCTCTTAGCAAGTTGTGTTCATCCAAATTGCAAGAACCCCCCAAATCAACCCCACAAATCATACTTGAGTAAAGACAGAACAACAATATTTTTAGCAAAGCAACAGTAAAAGATCAACTGCATTTTATAGTGAGTACTGCCTAGCACCAAGTTTCAATCTAGGCATAGATGATTTGCCCATAGCATCTGTAGATGATAGAGCACATCGGAATGATGGGTCAAGTGGATTTGCTGAGCACGAGTTCAAGGAATTGTCTGTAACTACCCACCCAACCATTGCAATAATCGATGACGATTATGTTTTAGATCTTTAGGAACATAACATATGAGATGGCAACCATGTTTATTTTCCTATTTCTAAGTTATCCGGTTTGTGTCAGACCGTAATATTGCGAATTCTTCTACATGGATTTAGACAGTAATATGGCTCCATAGTAGTTTTGAGCTCTCACTCTTTTTTTTACCAAAGGGCATATTTAACAGAACATAATCATAAAACTTTTATAGATTTCACCATTTGTGCTACAAATAGTATATCTACCTTGGAAGTAGAAGGAGCAGATAGATATCTGTAGATAGAAGGTAGATCTGTGAGATGGATATAGGGCTTAAAACAGTTGTTTTAATGGGTCAGGAATTGTGTTCAGTATCGCGTCCCAACAGGGTTTAGAAAAATATATGTAAAGAGATACTCAGTGTCCATTTTTCAAACAGCAAGGTCACTAAGTACGTGGTAAAATATATTTCTTAGCCTTTGGTTGTTTCCTTGGAACAAACAACTATGGAAGCATCAAAATATATGGAAGTAATGTATTTCTGTATAAGAAAAAAGTAATATGGTATACTCCGCGTATGAACATATATATTCAGTAGATGTTCTGATGATTTAATTAAACATGGAATAATTTATAGAAGCTTTCTCACCGGAGAGAAGTTGTTCGGCAGAATCTTGATTTGCACACCTATATATATAGGGTCGCGCTATTCGTCATTCTGGGTGAGGAATAGTTATTCTTCATCCCCTCTATTTTCATATCAATGCACCGTAATTTTACGTTACGTAATTTTTTTCTTATTCCATACGTAAAAAGAGACCGTAAAAAAATATATAATCACCGTAAAAAATATTTTTGTTACATAAAATTACAATCATAAAAACATAGTGTAAAATATACATAAAATGCAATTTTTCTTGTCTTACAACCTGTAATTTTTATTTTCTTATGCCAAAATTTACATAGTGGGTCAATATAAATGTAACCATTTGTATTTCAAATGTAATTTATTTATGAAAAACTCGTAAGATTGCCTCGGGTGAAGAATAACCTATTCTGCACTCTGGATGATGAATAGAGTTTATATATATATGAAAAATGTTTCGTACGACCGGGTGTAGTTACTCCCACTTTTGTTTGATATGTTGTACGTAGTATCTATAGTATCGGAGAGTATGTACGCGTAGTATGTAGTATATAAGAATATTTAAATAGTATATATACTATTTTTTAGGTACTATGTACCATATTTTTAGCATACTCATTTTTATGTACAAATATGTACATATTTTCATAATATGATAGAAACTATGGATGAACTATATATTTTTCATGTAACACACTTTGCAGTATCTTATATATAGTATGTGAACATATTCAAAATGATAAATTAATATATATACTACCACATGGTAGTATATGAGACATAGGAGTAACTACACCCGGTAATAGGAGGGATTTTCCCTATATATATATATATAGAGAGAGAGAGAAAGTCTATTCATCACCCAGGGTCTACAATAAGTTATTCTTCACCCGAGGTAATATTACGATCGTTTCATAAATAAATTACATTTATATTGATTCACTATGTAAAGTTTGACATAAAAAAATAAAAATATAAGTCATAAGACTAGAAAAATCATATTTTATGTATATTTTACACTATGTTTTTATGTTTGCAAATTTACATGACATAAATATTTTTTACGGTGACTATATTTCTTTTACGGTCTCATTTTACGTATGGAATACGATAAAATTTACGGAACGTAAAATTACGCTGCATTGATGTGAAAATAGAGGGGGTGAAGAATAACTATTCCTCATCCAGGGTGACGAATAGTCAATCCCTATATATATATATATGTCGCTAGAAGGGTCATAGAGGTTCTTAGAACCAACCTTTGGGAGTAAAATCTGTTCTAGAAGAGCAAGAAAAATGAACCACAAATTCTACATGCCTCAAACATTATAGATATTATGATTGTTGCTGAACGAATCACCATTTTCTTGTTTGACCAGTAAAAATGATATTAGATAACGACAATATATTTTACTGAATTCTATGTCAGTTAAATTATCTAGATCTAGAATATTGTTTGATTCAGCTAAGCTGGTGACTTTTTCTTTATAATACCCACATTTATAAGAAAAAACTTCTTATGTGAGTTTTCTGTTAATTCAGGTCTATACCGCATATCAGAGTATAACTGAACATATACAAATACGTAAAAAGTTCCTAGTAACTCATCAAATACTAATCTATACAGACTGGCAACCCTTTTCAAAGAAGTGCATGGACTGGAAACTGGATACCTAATTAAGCATCTGCAAGAAATAAGAAAAAAACATTACTCAATTTCCCTATATGAAACCTCGAAAAGGAAAACCTGGAAAAGGTGAAAGAAATAATTAAATAACTAATTAAGCATCAGCTGTATCACTTGTTCCTGATTGCCCACAACATGCATTGGCGCCATTTGCTATAGAAATATAGAATTAATGGGAGAACTTAATATTTGAAGTTGTGTACATAACTTGAACAACTAGGGAAGGGTAACAAAATATATGAGTAAAATTTATCTGAAACAGATAACTATAAGTGTACACAGCTACTTTTTCCTGCTGAATGGATATAGGAGCGTCCAACAATGAATTCGAAGAGTGTCGAGAAGGTGAACAGCCTCGCGGCTAGTCTTTACCAAGAGCTTTACTTGAGAATAATTATTTTGGTGTTACTTCCAACAAATACTTCTACGGCGATACCTTCTTTACCTCTTGTATGCATATACGCTCCATGTCTGCAACATTACTGCCAAAAAGTTACATCAGAACAGTGTGTAGTTTCTGTTTCTAAGACACTACAACAAGAACTCCCTTTCAGGAATGCATTGATGCGTTGTTGTATGTCCATATAAGTGTTGCTAAGGCCTACACCAACGGTTTAATATGCGTTCCATAGGTGGATTGGAAGGGCCTACAACAACGTATATAAATGCGTTGGTAAACGGCATGAAAAACGTTGCAAGCTAGCAACGTATATAACTAGATTCTAACTCGCTGCATTGTAGAACAGGATTTCCAAATGGACACAACAGATCATTGCAACGTACAGAAGTGTTGCTAAAGTTTATGAACTACGATTTCATATATTACTTCCAGAATGATATGGTTAGTGCCGACAATGCATGGAGCCACAATATAATAAGCATAAAGGTCTCATATATTAATTTGACTTTGTTGCATTACAAAGAACATGATCCAAAGGTTACAAAAATCTATACTAACATAGTAGCTAAGTCTGGACGTTTCAATCAACGCCTCGACCATTCTAAAACATAATGTTTGAATTATCCACACTGGAAATGACATCCTTAAACACTACATAAGACTATCGAATAGCAGCCCCATTCTCCACCTTGCAATCAACATCTGGGCCATGCATCATCAATTTATCTTAGCAATCTACAACAATAAAGAAATGAGATCAACAAGTTATTGTCGAGAAGACAAGGTTAAAAACGACAAAATTAAAGGAGGTGCAACATACAAAGGTTGAAGGCCATGCAATAATTAATCCTGCTGCATGATCAATAATGTTGACCTTATTTAGAGGTTGTATCAACTGATCTGATTTTGCCAATGTAGCATCAATTCGGACTGCCCAGAATTGATTACCAAGATGAACACCCTCAACTTTGTATTCTGGGTCAGTGCTTTGGAGTGTACCAAGAGCAACATTCTTGTTTGGATTTCCCAAGCTCTTCAAAAATACTATAGTGCCAATCTATTCGTAAACGAGAAAACCATTTGTACTATAAGCAATTTGAAACATGCAGATAATCATGTGTAACATAAACTTAATACCCATACATCTATCGAGTCGGCACCCAGGCAATTTGTTGTACTGCATTGTTGTTTCTGTAGATATTTTGTGCAACATTAGTATGCAATATAGTTAAAGCGTAAGAACTAAAAGAGAGAAGAATAAGATTTAGAAGATGTATGTCATACATTGGCATGCTTTGTTGCATTACCTCCTCTTGAGATCTTACTAATGTTCTGGCCACCATGCTAATGGCAAGATGCAAAATAATCAGAATAACTTAAGAAGCAAAAAACTGAATATAGATGTGCACATGATGAATCAGAATGTACCGTATACGCATAGTATTCTCGAACCCATTGAGGCTTGTTGTTAAGTTGGAGGTAAATTTAATAGTTCAAGCATAATTATTTAGTAAATGATGGCATGTCATGGTGTGCACTAGATTGTTGTGCAAGAAGGCCACATGTGTAAGATTATTTGTCAAGTTCCTTTTTGTGGCTACCATCTCTTACAATTCCACTTATCCTCTCTATTATGTTAAGAATTACTACTGCTAGCAATGTATTTCTTAGCAAATCTACACAACAATTTATTAATTGTTTTTTCATGTATGACATCTGCAACATTATGCAAATGAAAGGCTGAAATAGCAATGTGAAGGGATTTTCCATCTTGGTGAAAGTAGTTGCACTTTATCTCTTAGATTGTTATCTCAGATATTTCTACTCAATATTGATATTATTATAGATGTCAGACATCATTTCTAGCATGTGTATGCGCTGGAAATGTGCAAAAAAAAAATCTTGACGCATGAGAGCATAGATGCATTGTGAAAATAAGCTTTAGAAATTTAGAAGATATGGAGTGCAATAACCTTATTTGCACTAGAGTTATCCTTCTCTTGTTGCACATTTTCATCATGGATAGAAGTATCTTTGTTCTGTGACAGAATATATATATCATGAGATTTGGAAGAATTATAATAAACATTCCTACCGTGAGAAGAGCAAGTAATAATTGATTGTTGCTCAACCATATTGGACTCCAAACTATACATAAATGAGCATACCTTATCCTTAGAAGGGCGTTTGTTTGATGGTTGCATCTCCATGTCATAGATAAACTTTTCCTTGCTCTGTAATGAATGGCAAGTGGTGATTAATTTCTATAAAAACAAACAAAAATATATTAATGCATGCGTACACTACCATCACATTATTATTCTGCCCAACGGTACCAAGTTGTTGACTATGACTGTCACTATATACTCTCTGTCGATTGAAACAAAATAAGAAAATGGTCATATTTATCTAAATGACTTCGACTTTATTATTATAATATTCTAGAGATGAATACTTTTTGTTTCGAATTTGTCTTGCCAACACAAAGAGCATCTTGAGATGTAGACTTCTGACCAAAAGAATCCTGTAACGAGAACATAACAATTAGTACGTGTATTGAATAATGAAGAGCAATCTAAAGATAAACATTTTGCTCATTTTGAAACGGATTTAGAGTTGAGAATAAATAAGCATACACAAGATAACCACATAATGAAAAGAAGCAACAACAGCTACGCAATGAGTATCTAGTGTTTTAGATCTGATTTCATTGGTGTATCATCATACAAGTTTGTTTGGTAATCTTCTCAAGATTCTCGACATTGATAATAAATTCAGAAAGGGAAGGAGTTACTAACCTTATCTGCACTACTGTTTTCCCACTCTTGCTGCACACTTTCATCATGGACCAAAGTTTCATTGTTCTATGACAAAAGATATACTATAAGATTCGCAAGAACAATAATAAACATTCCTGCTGGAAAAATGTGTGAGTAATTCTAAATTTCTACTCAACCATGTTCGATTCCAAACAATATATCAATGATCATACCTCATCCATAGCAGGACGTTTGTATGACTGTTGCATCTCCATATCATTGAGAAATGTTTCCTTGCTCTGTAATGAATGTCAAGATATGATTAATTTATTTAAAAAGAAAACATAAATGTATTAATGCATCCATACACTACCATCACATTATTATGCTTCCCAACAGTACAAAGTTGTTCACGATGACCGTCGCCATAAATTCTTTGTCGATTGAAATCAAACAAGATTAAGAACATACTTGTAAGATGACTTCAAAATATTTATTATACCTTTCTAAAGACACATACTTTTCTTTTTGAATTTGTCTTGGCAATAGAAGGAACATCATGCAGATGGCTGATCCAAATAACCCTATAACTAGTACCTACGAATTAGAACGTGTATTGAATAATGGAGAAATTCTTCGAATTTACCTGTCCTTCAGAGTTTTTGTTCTTCCCTTTTAGTTCCAAAATCTCAACATCTTGGTTTTCCACCTTTTTCTCCAGCTTCTCCATCTTGAGTCTAATAGCCAAAATATCTTCATCCGATGTATCCTCCAATGAACTAAGGTGTATATTCTGAAAGTGGCGTGAAGTTGACACATCAAAGATTTGATTTGGATCCGGAACTCGTCCCAAGCCATGTATATGTCCAGGCTTGTCTGCGCCAAGTACTGCATTCAAAACATCTCCTTTCCATGCTGTCTTTCCTCTACTAGTATCTACTAAAGATGGATTCTCCGCTATACGCTTCTTCAAATCAACCTATATACATGCATAGTGTATGTCAGAACAATGTGCTAAACAACACTATAATTTTGAATAAAAGTGTCGATACAATACCACTTGTTCATTCATTTTCTTGTCGCTTTTGTGCTTATGTGTATGCATGTATAAGACAGCCCTGTGTGGGTACTTCTTTTCTGGATCCTTTAGTCTCTATTGGTCAAACGGTTAATTTATTAAATAGCTGCAGTACAAATGGGATGTAGATGCATATAGTTTGATTTCTCATAAACTGACCAGCTCTTCTCGAACTCATGCAAAACTCTTAGTTCCAGACGTGTGTTTGGACTTCCTCATCGCACAATTTCTCCTATTTGTCTCACTTATCCCCTGTCAAACAATTGTATAATGTATGCACAAGTATTTTTCACAATTTTGTACCATGACTGAGCAACATGTACATAACAAATCCGGTGAGTGTGTACATACATGTGCCTTCGGGGTCATCCAATTACTGACCAGAGTAATCCACTGGTCCTTAATAACACCCTTTGGAACATTGGTGTTATTCGCTTCCATGCTCTTATTTGCATAAAAATACAGTGCTTCCATCTGACTTATGTTCCCTCCATCTATCTCCAATTTTTAATATAATCTTTTCCATGCGAGCAGGGTAAAGAAACCTCATCTACATTTCAAATAAAACTATGTTTATGATAACGCTAGAATGTAAAGCATAATGATGTTAGCAAAAGAGATTTAATGTACTCTGAATATACCTTTACTTGCGCTAGTATATCCCTTTTGTTTCTTTGTTTCTTTGTTCATCTGTCTAAGAGTACGAAACGGGCCACATAGCGGAGAGTTGGTAGTAGATGGGTGAGTTTGTCCTCGCTTTTCATAAGCTCGCCCTCACGTGACAAGAGCCGCCGGTTTAACCTTAACGAGTGCAAGGTCTCTATCGAGATTGGCCATCAACCTCTTTGAACCATCTTAGGGTCTCTAGGCGAGATTAACTGGTAAGAGTTCGGTGGGTCACATAGCGGAGCAGCATCAGCTTACAGGCAAGTTTAACTCAAACTTGCGGCGGCTTAAGAGTCGATCAAGAGGGTATGTAAGCTAAACCCGATGGGTTGGAAGCCCCCAAATGACCTTGTTGACGGAGTCAACTTTTGGGTATATAACCCGCCTAACTATGGCTTAAGAGCCGATCAACAGGGTGTGATAAGCTAAACCCGGTGGGTTGGAAGCCCCCATATGACCTTCTTGACGGAGTCAACTTTTGGGTATATAACCCGCCTTACTGTGGCTGAAGAGCCTGATCGAGAGGATTGAAGCTTAATCTGGTGGGTTGAAAGCCCCCAAACGACCTTGTCGATGATATCAACTTGTGCACCATCTTGTAAGCCACCATCTTGTATGGAGAAACGGCAAAAGCCTCCAAGTGACTTTATGATGATCCAATAAATCTGGGCACCCATGTTTGAACGGTATATCTCGACAGTTCATCCTCTTGGGAAAATTTTTAATTCTTCCGCCATTAATGCGGTAACCCCCAGGATTGGGTTAAATTTTGTTGTAAAGACCCGGGGTTTTTGTTGGAAACAAACAAATGTGTTGAGCCATGTCTGTAGCCCCCGAGTCTTAAGTTGACTCGAAGAGGCGGATTGAGAGTCTCCACTAAAGGTTGAGGTTGACCATGGCGGCTTTATAGATGATCCCGGATGAATTGTTTCAATAATCTGGTCGCTGGTTCGTCCCGGTTGGTTGTTGAAGTTTACCCAAACTGCAGTGACAACAACTTGCACGCCTGTCCGTTTGGGTGGCTCGTATAGACGAACACTGCCTGATATGTTGAGGTAGAATCAGACTGTGGGCGGCGTCGTGCGCGCGTCTGTTGGGCGGCTCGTATAGGCGAGCACTGCATCGATATGTTGAGGTAAGTAAGACCGCAGGGCGGCGACTCATAAGCATCCGTTAGGCGGCTCGTACTAGTGTGCACAGCCACTGGCGTGTTGATGTAGACGTAGAAACCATCAGCGACATTGTAAGCCGGTGCTATTGTGAAAGACGCCACGGTGTTGTAAGTGAAAGGATCGAGATGGACCTAGAGGGGGGCATGAATACGTACAAGTACAAATTTTAATTGTTACTTAGCAATTTTAGGCAATGATGCGGAATATGAAAGTGAGCCTAACAATTGCAAGTAGGATACTAAGCAAGGTAAGCTAGAAACACAAGTAGGTAAGTAAGCAAGCACAATAAGATATAAGTAAGGACTAAGAGACAAGTAACCACAAGTAGGAAGTTAGGGCTAGGAATAACCGCAACTTCAAGAGACGAGGATGTATGCCGATGTTCACTCCCTTGGAGGGAAGCTACATCACCGTTTAAAGAGGTGGATGTTACCACAAAGGCACACCAACGCCACGAAGGCTCACCCTATTCTCTCCTTGAGATATCACCACGAAGGCGATTCCCAACCACTAGTGGTAGACCTTGGGGTGGTCTCCAAACCCTCACAAACTTTCCGAGGGTAATCACAATGGTTGATTCCTCACCGAAGAACTCCTACCACCTAGGAGTCTCCAACCTCCAAGAGTAACAAGAATGATGGGGAAAATCTCAAGACTTGCTCAAATCACAAATTCCTTTGGTGAAGAGAAGGGGAAGGAGTGGATCTATCACTTGATTGGAGAACTTCTCTCAAATACCCTCAAATGCTCTTGGGATCTTGGATTTGGTGTATGAGGATGAAAGATAAAGAAATGTGTGTTCTAGGGTTTCTAAAAGTGAATGGTCAACCTCTCCATGAAGTGGTGAAGAGGTATTTATAGTGTGGGTGCGAATATGGCCATTGGAGTGTAAGTGGTTGTGTCAGGCCGGACATCCGGGCGAGGGGCCGGACATCCGGCGTAAGTGAAATGCACAGGATACACAGAGCCAGAGAGGAAAAAGCAGGGGAGCCGGACATCCGAGGGATGTCCCGAACATCCGACCTGCAAGTGAAGGCCCGGACATCCGGCTTACGCCCGGACATCCGGCATTCCACCCCTCAGCCAGCAGCGGTACTGGCATTGTGTGGGTCGGAAATCCGGTAGAGGGCTCGGATATCCGGGGTCCCGGACATCCAGCGGTGTGCCAAACATCCGGCCCATATTTGGTGAAAATGGTGTACTCTGGACAGCAGGAGGGCAGGATATGTGGGGCATTTCCTATAAATCTAGCTGTGGCATGAACTCCCGGACATCCGGCACAAACCCCGGACATCCGGCCATCCGAGAGCAGCAACTCTTTAAAAAGCATACAAGGTGCAGATTTCAACCGAAGAAGGGAGTTTGAATTTTCTTGAGCATGTCTCTTGCTAACCCCATTGATCCCCTCTTAATAGTGCGGGATCCCTATACTCAAGAACAAAAAGAAAACAAGATCCGTAAACCTCTTTATTCCTTCCTTCTCAACTCATAATAATTCCAATCGTCCGTGATCCATGCATATTGAGACTTGAGGACTAATACCCGAGATTTACTTGACAAACAATATTAGTCCTCTGCATGTACATTGTCATCAACATCAAACTATAATATAAGGGCAGGATTGCACTTTCAGTCTCCCTCTTTTTGTTTGTTGATGACAATCATACATGTAGTATAGAAAATATTGCAATGTATTTCATAAAATCACAAGTCATATGATAATTTTGTCTAGGCTCCCCCTTAATGTGTGCAATCTTTGGATTAACAATAATTCAATTCACATATGTTATGTTTGCACAAGGGAGAGAGTTTGAAACATATGCAAGCCGAAGACAACCCATGACACAAGCTCATATGATAGAGAGAAATGATAGCATATAAGATAGTGCTTGAGATACATCATACCATAAACTCACAAATAAAGTCTTACAACCCAAAGATCTTAATACAAATAATATGGTCCACACGATACCATAGCATACATAAGAGATACTACTTCTCCCAAAGGGGGGAAGACAACAGGTCACATAGAGGAACTACTCCTAGCGGATGTCATCATCATCGACTACCCCATCGAAGAACTTGGCATACTCGGCACGGGTTGGAAACCGAAAGGACGAGGAAGATGGAGCGGGTGGGAGAGGATCATCATCATCGCTCACCGGACTGCCACGAGCGCGAAGACGCTGCTTGAGGCGATTCTTGGAGAGAATGAGGCTCTGCTGGACATCATGATTCTGTTGACACTTGAATGTGGTAGCCTTCATGATAGCATACTGGGCTTTCCCCATGAAGGAGGCAAGACGGCCAAATAGGTCCCTCACAAAGGAAGAGGAAGCACCAGAAGCCCTCTCGGACTGGGCAGGAGCCTTGCCCTGGGCAGCAGGAGTCCTCCTGGACTGAGAAGGAGCAGTGGGCTGAACACGGGCAGACTCGTGCATGTGAGTAGCAGGCTTCCACGGAGAATGCATAACTGTCTTGGCAACCTCAAAGGGAGCAGGGTGGTCAATCAGACCCTAAATGAAATTAGCATAAGGAAACTGACGCGTGTGCTAGAAACTCGTCAGCCGAATCTCATGCCAAATAAAGTGAGCAGTGTCAAGTTGCTCCGTAGGATGAGTGTGCATGCGCACCATGAGATCAATGCAATAGCTGCGTGCCCACGAGCAATCTCCCTTCTTTGGATAAAGAGTGCGAAGCACACACTAAAAGAGAATTTAATAGGGAGACCGAAAGATAGAGACCTCATTTGGTGGATACTTGGCCTCCTCATCAGTGAGTTGACTGGCAGGCTTGAGAAGCTGCATGCAATCATCAATCTTCATGTGTGTATGATTAGGATCCTCACTATGAATCTGATGACCAGAACCAGAAAGACCCAAAATCTGGACAAACTGGTTGTAAGAGATGCTCAGCTGAGTATCATCAGTCATCCAGGTGAGGAAGTTGTCAGGCCCAAAGAAACAGGTGGCGTAGAACTAAAGAATAACACCTTCATTCCAGTCACACTTGAAAGTCATGGCCGGACCAAGAAGCATGTCATCAATGATCTTGACAGTATTGTCCGGGAAATGCCTAGGATGTTTGTGAAGAAAAGGCAAGTCCAAATAGTGTTGAGGTGCCAGGTCACGCCCACGAACCAGGCTCGCATAGATGTCCTGCTGCGAGTACGGAACCGACGGTCTTCAGCATCAGCAACCATCTCAAATTAATTGATATCGTGCCCGAACTCGAGATAAGGGCCCGTCCCCATGGTTTTGAAATTATGGACGAAGCGATCTCCATAGACAGGCATGTCCATGGAAATGGGGCGACCATGAGACACAGGCAGAGGGGAGCCCCGGACTGGAGGCATACGTGGCTCTGGATCCCGACGAGTTCTAGGCTTAGACTGACCAACAGGATGCATGGGAACAAAGTCTTCATCTTCTTCTAGAACATAGTCCTCATCATCCGGATCAGAGTGATGGGATGGTCGAGAACGGTTGCGACTAGGCCCGACAGAGGTCTTCTTAATGCGAGACTTTTTTGGAGGCCAGTCAAACTCCTCAGAATCGGTGGAGCCCTGTCGGCGAGAAACTGAAAACAACAGAAGGAGAGGACACCGATGAGAGGAAGAAGGTAGAAATAATCATAGGACACACAACAATGACACATGAAAATGTTGACATTTGGTTCATGAGCCTAAAACAAGTCTAGGTTAGGGAAAAATGTCAACATGACCAAGGTGAATGGCATGTCCAATGACATGAAGTGAAATGATAGGAGGAACATTACATCTAGACAAACCATGGAAATTAGATTTTTTGAGAGAGAGATACATATGCACGCATGAAGCATATACCAAGGCACATCAATATGGGAGAAGAGATATACCAGGCAGGGAGGGGCATACCATGGGGCTGCTGTCCCTCGGCGGAGCCCTTGCCAACATTTTTGGTCCGTGCCATGGTGAAGCACGAGGTGTTGGGTAACGCAGCAGGAAAAAAAAATCCCGACCTACGCACCAGCTCAGGACCACTATGGAGACTGCATACAAGGTTTGATCTTTTTCGTTACCGACTCGTAGCGCAGCGGAAGTAGAGTTAATGATGATCGGCGGTGCAGATCCCCACAGCAAGGATTTACAAGCTCCCAACCACGAGGATGTATACCCTTATCTGCCCCTCGGACAGCCCTCCGGGAGGCGGTCAGACAGTCCCTCGGACGGTGTCGCGGACAGCCCTTCGGGAGGACCTCCAAAACTTGGACTGTCACTCGGACAACCCTTTGGGAGGACCTTCGAAACTCAGAAGGTCACACGTATAGCCCTTCGGGAGGCACTCTCAAACTAAGACCAAAACTACGATCTCTCTACAGAGTTGCACACATACGGTGTCATCTATCCGACAAGGCTTCGCCGTCCAGAACTAGTTCCTGTTGGAACCCAGACAACCTTTCGGCTCTACGAAACTATTTCGCTGGGAGGGAGAGAAGAAGCCACATCATTGCAATGGTACTTGTACGTGAGAAGGAGTGAGTTTGTGGGCAGCCCATTCACCTCTATTTATAGGAAAACCAAGGGGGAGGATGGGACTTGGAATTACCAAAATGCCCATGAGGTGAGCACACCACAAGGGCATAAAGGGAAAGCCTCCAAATAGTGTTGCCTGCATCACCATGCCTGCATCACTATGCCTGCATCACCATGCCTGCATCATCCCCTAATAGTATTTCCACTATTCACAAATAGTGTTTCTACTATTTGCAATAGCGTTTCCAATAAAGTAATCCAAAACGCATTTTCACTATTCATGACGACATTTTTCAGCGTCCGTTCAAACTAAAAATATTTATGTGGCCTTAGAACATTTCCAGCACCCACTAAAATAATTTTCAATGTGATCCGGAACAATTCTGGATTAGTGATTTTCATCTGCGAAAAGCATCTAAAGCGGTTCCGGCAGCTCCGGAACATTTCCGGTTTTTCTTCCAGAAAATTCCCAGAAGTTTCCAGAATGATTCTGGCACCCTCCAAGAATCATCACGCATGTGCCGAAACCAATTTGACTTAACGGTATCCCCTGAAACAACTTTTCAGTTTCACCGAAACTGTTCCGGTGTTCTCTCTGCGGAACTTTTCCGCTGTCTGAAACTTTTTCGGTGATTTTCTCTCAGACTCCCTGTCTAGTATTCAGCAGATAGATGACCCTTAAGCGTGTGACCCTATAGGTTCGGTGAAGCATAGACATGACCCGGAACCCCTTCCGATCAATGATCAACATCGGAGCCATGGACACCCATATTGACCCCTATACCCACACGAATGAATATTCGAGTGAACCTCTAGTTGTCGTGTTCTATTCCTGTTGCTTCGCGATATGTTACAAATACGTGAGGTGAGACATGTTGGCATCCCCGTGGATCAACAACTTGTCCACTATGCCAGTTACCTCGTTACCGGTATTGTTCTCTTTTCTCGTTCCTGTGTTCAGGCATCCCCATGATCAAATCACAAAGGGTCTGGCCAAACGATGATGGATGCCGTAACACCGAGAAGGCCCAAAGATATCTCTCCATTGTCGGAGGAGCAAATCCCAATCTTGAGATATCAAGTTACTTGACAGACTTTTCCATGAACCCGTAAGCCGTCGTAATAGCCAGCCATTTACGGATGACGTTTAACAAACCCCAAAGTTCATGAAGCAAGCATGAAGAAACTCAATACTCTCATGGTCTAAGGAATTATGCAAATATTAACTTCTCTGTGTTATTAGCCATTAACTTATGACGAATGTATCTCATAGCATAACATCAATTCGGGCCGATTCAACAAAAATGTTCTTCTAACATTGTGACCTCAAATTTTTTGGCATAGCCATGCCCATGATCAGCAAAACAGGATCATCATGCAATACTTGAGCCAGTCTTAGAGGCTAGACTAGGAATACAATTTACCGTTTATTATTCCACATGTGCATATGAGTCTTCCTTCAAGCCTTGTGGTTATTGTAGACTCGAGAACCATAGCAGTTATAGCATGGAACATAAACCTAATTATGAACAGGGAGATAATCAGTAACATTTAGTATTGCCTCTAGGGCATATCTCCTATAGAGTCCCACTTGCACTAGAATCAATAATCTAGTCAATGCTAATGCACTTTACACCTATGACATACTGGTGTAAAATATGCTTCGCTTGTGGTATAGCCTGATGTCCAACAGATCTGACAACTTTAGCTCCGTGTGTAACTTTGCATATCCTCGCGTTTTCACGCTATCACAAAATTCGTATTTTGTGTGAACTTGGCTTTGCATATGTGTGAATCATTGGTCGAAACCTGATTTCTCAAAGTGAGCTATGGAGCAACTATATGCAATAGTGTCTCATAGACCAAAGCCATCTTGGAACCATACTAAGTTCATGAATGAACTATATGATTCAACAACTTCTTTGTCACTTCCAAAGCGTCAACATACTTAGCCTTTGTGACAGAATTCGCCATAGTGTCTTGTTTGGAACAATTTCTAACTACCGTGCCACCATATTGTGTATTACACAAAACCCTTAACTTAAATCAAAAATTGCATGGAGCATTGATTGAGACTGTATCGATATAATTACTTACAACGAGCACTTCGTAATCTCTGCTTGTGAGAAAACATGTCATCAGCACTACTCTAGTACTTAATGACATCTTCCACTGTTGTCCCATGATCAGTGCTTTGATCACTTTTGTATCTATACTCGCAACAACTTGGGAGTATCGAACATATCTGGTTGTTTTTACATACCATGGAATACATGATTTAATCCAAACACTAGAGTGTGTGGAATCTCCATCATGTATTTTACTCGTCAGTGTTTTGGAACACTGAGTCTTGTAAAAACTCTTTCCATGTGACTTCGGCAAGAATCACTCCTTGGTGTTTTTTAAATGCTAAAAGGTTTTAGCACCTTGTCAATATGTATTCATTGCTTAGCCCCATTAGGTAAATCTATCTCCATAGATCATCATGCCTAATATTGAGGCTATTTAGCCTAAGCACTTCATCGCAAAACTATTTTCAAATGAAGTCCTAATTCGTGTCAAGAAATTTATTTCCAATTAACAATGTGTCAAGCACACAACATTTTTAGAAATATTATTATTCTCCCACTTACTTTCTTGAATCACAAGCATATTCGTTACCCATTGATGAAATCAAAAAACCCTTTTGACCATTTCATCAAACCACGAAGATTCCAACTCCATTTTGCTCTCTTCTGTCCATTGCTGGAACTCTGAAGTTTGCATACTTACTAGCATCCTCTGGATTGACAAATTACTTTGGACTGTATCACATACAAGTCCTAGGTTTCATTTCCATCAGATGGAAATCCTTTTGTCATCCATGTTTCATATCTCATGATTGATATATGTATTAATTGCTAGTTCAACCCGAACCAACCTTAAGCATCGCTACGGTGAAACAACCTCATCGTAGTCAACTCCTTGAACTTGTTATTTCAACAAGTCGAGCTTTATGGATAAAACATTTTTATCCGTATCAGTTTTTAGTTCCATAAATATTCGTTTAGACTCTAAGTCTTCCGAAAGGTGTATCAAGATTATATCTTAAATCACTTATATGGAAACTATCTCGGATTGTATTGGCATTTAGCCAATTCCGGAGTCAGGGCCCATCAACGCTTCCTTGTGCATCGTAGGTATACTGTTGTCTAACAACAATATCTCGTTTGCGCACCTGACAGGTTTGCACGAGCTTTGCCTATGTGGTTCAGCTGCACGTTCGACCGAAGTCCATACATTTTATTGTAGAGACTTCCGTATCAGTCGTAGTAGGAAACAACGGAATCACTTCCACGGTTTCTTTCCTTTGAACTGATGACGAAGATACTGGTTATCTCATCGAGTTGCACTATCCTCCCACTCACCTTTTATAAGAACTATTCTCTTTAAAAGCATACCGTTTTGTGGCCAAACCCTTTGCCTTGGTATAGTGGTGGGGGAATACCCAATGACTTGGGATAACCATACAAAGTAGCACTTGTCTGATTTGGAATAGGTTTGTAACCTTTTACACAAGCCCCATATTCCAAATGTTTAAGAAAAGATAAAACATGGTTGGGCGTACCATACCATGGCATCATTTCAATAGACCTGATGGATCTCTTTTCAGTGTAAAAACCGGAGTCTCTAAAGCATCACTCTATAAAAGGGATAATGGAAAATCTATTTATGTCATCTTTGATCTTACCATGTCATAAATGGTTCGATTACATCTTCACGGACTTTCCACTTGCAGTGGTGTTCCGGGAGGTGCAAGTTATGAAACACTTTTCAAAACACATCAGACACTCACTAAAGTTGTAACTCAAATATTCCTTTCTACAATCGAATTGTAGAAACATAATTTTCTTGTTACGATATTTTCTTCTTCATTTTGAAAACCTTTCAAATGATTTCAAAAGATCCAGACTCACATCTCATCAAGTAAATATCCATATATCTACTTGAGTCATTTCTGAAGATAGATAAATCCACTACTTGCAATAACATTTATTGGACTAAACACATCATAATGTATGATCACCAATATGTTCCATGATCGTTCCTTATGGCATGTGAACGGTATTTCAGTCACTTCACTTTTCGGAGGAAACTTGCAAGTGTCAGATGATTCAAAATCAAAAAACTTCAAAATCCATCATAATGGAATTTTCCATGCGGGTTTCTCCAATGTGACCAAATGCAGTGCCACACTTGTGTGATATTCTTTTAGTCTTGCGACATTTAGCGTCAGTGTTATGGATGTATCATATTTCCATCAATATTCATAACATACATCCGATCTAGGATGGAAGCATGGCCCTTCATGTTATTCATAATACTGAATAACAATTGTTGTTTCTATGAACAACTCTTTTGCAACAAACATTGTGCAATGGGCATTATGCAAAGTAAACCCAGAGGTAATGTATTATTATAAATATTCATAACATACGTCTCATTCATAATGAAAGTATGGCCCTTATGTTATTCATAACACCAAACATCAAAAGTTCTCTTATGAACAACCTTCTTGCAAGGTACCTTATGCAAAGGGTTAGAGTGTGAAACTCTAAAATGAATTATGAAAGTAAATACATAGGGAATACACTGATGGAAGGCATAGTAGCATTTACTATGTTCCCTGCGTGTATCTAAACCTCATTCCTGGCTAGTCTTTCAGGCCATAGTAGTTCTTACATCGAGTTGCAACAGAATGCAATCGAGCGGGTATCTTTGTGATTAACTCAAAATACCCAAGAATTAGTGATTAACATGTTTAACCATAATTCCCAAGAACTATATCTTTGACCAGTCTTCTATACATCAAAAACTTGTATGACATTCATACATTAGCTGGATATTCCAGTCTTCTTTCCTTTTTCCGTTATACTTCTAACAGTTTAACTTTCAGTATTTCTCCTACTCTCAGAAGAAGCACCCAACTTAAGAGTGGCGTTAGCCCCGGACTTCCTAGGCGTGAAAGTTTCACTAACACCCTTCGAACACTTCCTTTCTCTTTAAGTTGTTGTTTTATTCACCATCATCATATGACACGCATTCTTCTGGATCCCTCTCTTATCTGTCAAATGCATAGTAAACACCATTACTAATAGTTTGCAAACAAATATTGCTTTGGATATTTCATATCTTTCAGCCTTTCTTTGTATCTAAAAATGATTTTCAGATTCCATGAATATCACATAACTATCCAAAATTTCGAAGTTCGGGTCTCATGGAAGCAAACATATTTCACTTGACCATAACAGAATTTTAGCTTTTGGATCAAAGGACGAGAGTCATATTATCCATAGCATTAGCGGGAGAATACCAAAAGCATGCGATAGGACAAGTCCTTCTCGACACTCTTGAGGAAAATCCTTAATATTACGTTACCAACCGTAAAGTTTTAACCAGATATTTAACAACTTATTCAATTTTAACAGGGAAGGTGGAAACGCGAGCCATTATTCTACAACTATTATGCAAACCACACTTAGACAGTGTCCATAATTAATTGCACTGAGAATTAAAACAAGTTAATTCTACAGTGCCCTCCCACTCAAATCAATATCTCTCATAATTGATTATGAGTGATTCAAGATCCAAATTACAATTCAACGCCAAGGATGTATCCATCTCAAGTGACGACAATTGCAATCGGTAGGCCCACTTGCCAATCACATCTCTATGTGACTCTTGTTCATCTTTCGATGGGCATGTTCCGAGCTCAGGAGTTTCAAGCTAGGACGTCAAGACAACCAAGTGATCTCGCTGCGAGGTCTCAACTCACCCGCCTCACACTTCTCTAATCGTTCATACCCATGTATCCATGTGATACCCTGAAGAGATAGGTGTCGTGACGGTGCTACACTTGGGAGAACACTAACTACTTGATATTTTTGTGAGAGATCACCCTAATAAAAGCGACTACCGCGCAATCAAGAAGGGTGCATCAAGAGGGATAAACATCTCAGGCAATTCATAATTAGCATGACATGGTATAGCCCCTTTTGACGGAGAAGTCAAGTATTTCTTCGTCTTCGGCATTCGCATCGGTGTTCACCTTTGCGAAGATTGCCACCACCTTGTTGATGCACCAAATAATATTGCTATCTCCATAGCTAATAAAATAAGTGCATTACATAAGGTTGACATGCAAGTCATTAAAGTGCAATCATATGGCTCCAGCCATCATGCCAAATCATGACACACAGGTCATGTTAATCAAATTACATCATATATTCATCTCATACATAATCGAATTAATATGAGACTTGCTATACCACATCATATGCACATGCAAACCATCCTGCAAAACCAAGTTAGACGCCTCTAATCGGTTTATGCAAAAATTTGTTTTACGTGGCTTCTAAGGTTTCGAAACAAACCGAAGCTACCAACATCCATCATCAAGCGTGATAATCCAAGTCGCTAGATTAACATTCCAGGGTGTATGAAACATGAGATAATAAAATCTCAAGCCCCAAACTAAACTTCGTCATACGCGTGACCCCCGTGCAGATCACATCTGCATTGCCCTTTCGTCTGTGAAACATCCATCTTTCTCAACTATGGTGGAACTCAAAGAACTGTTAGCACTTCATTGATCTGTCAATCAGCATACTCAGGAGCAGCATGAAAGGATCGCGGATTGCTAGAACTTTGTGAGATTCCACCATGCCATCAAGATCAGGACTACGCGAATTCAGGGGAAGCAACAGGAACATCGGGTAATAGATTTCATCTGCTACCCGCATAAATAATTTTCAGCAATAGATCTCATCTACTCCAAAATTATATTACGCAATACCACTACATCTCTATGTATTCCAGATTGCAACCTGCATCTACGCATAGCACGACTCTGATACCACTATTGGGTAACGCAGCAGAAAACAAAAATTTCCCGACCTACGCACCAGCCCAGGACCACTATGGAGACTGCATACAAGGTTTGATCTTTTTCGTTACCGAGTCGTAGCGCAGCGGAAGTAGAGTCGATGACGATCGGCGATGCAGATCTCTGCATCTAGGATTTACAACCTCCCAACCGCGAGGATGTATACCCTCATCTGCCCCTCGGACAGCCCTTCGGGAGGCAGTCAGACAGTCCCCCGAACGGTGTCGCGGACATCCCTTCGGGAGGACCTCCAAAATTTGGACTGTCACTCGGACAACCCTTCGAGAGGACCTTAGAAACTCGGACGGTCACACGGACAGCCCTTCAGGAGGCACTCTCGAACTAAGACCGAAACAATGATCTCTCTATAGAGTTGCACACATACGGTATCATCTATCCGACAGGACTTCGTTGTCCAGAACTAGTTCCTGCCGGAACCCAGACAGCCTTTCGGCACTACGAAACTATTTCACTGGGAGGGAGAGAATAAGCCAGATCATTGCAATGGCACTTGTATGTGAGAAGGAGTGAGTTTGTGGGCAGCCCATTCACCTCTATTTACAGGGAACCCAAGAGGGGGGATGGGACTTGGAATTACCAAAATGCCCATGAGGTGAGCACACCACAAGGGCATAAAGGGAAAGCCTCCAAATAGTGTCACCTGCATCACTATGCCTCCATCACCATGCCTGCATCATCCCCTAATAGTATTCCCACTATTCACAAATAGTGTTTCCACTATTCACAAATAGTGTTTCCACTATTCACAAATAGTGTTTCTACTATTTGCAATAGTGTTTCCAATAAAGTTATCCAAAAAGCATTTTCACTATTTCATGACGATATTTTTCAGCGTCCGTTCAAACTGAAAATATTTACGTGGGCTTAGAACATTTCCAGCACCCACTAATAATTTTCAATGCGATCCGGAACAATTTTGGATTAGTGATTTTCATCTGCGAAAAGCATCTGAAGCGGTTCCGGCAGCTCCGCAACATTTCCAGTTTTTCTTCGGAAAATTCCGAGAAGTTTCCAGAATGATTCTTGCACCCTCCAAGAATTATCAGGCATGTGCCGAAACCAATTTGACTTAATGGTATCCTCTGAAACAACTTTTCAGTTTCACCGAAACTGTTTCGGTGTTCTCTCCGCGGAACTTTTCCGCTGTCCGAAACTTTTCCGGTGTCCGAAACTTTTTTGGTGATTTTCTCTCAGACTCCCTGTCTAGTATTCAGCAGATAGATGACCCTTAAGCGTGTGACCCTATAGGTTCGGTGAAGCATAGACATGACCCGGAACCCCTTCCGATCAATGATCAACATCGGAGCCGTGGACACCCATATTGACCCCTATACCCACACAAATGAATATTCGAGTGAACCTCCAATTGTCGTGTTCTATTCCTGTTGCTTCGTGATATGTTACAAATACCCGAGGTGAGACATGTTGGCATCCCCGTGGATCAACAACTTGTCCACTATGCCAGTTACCTCGTTACCGGTATTGTTCTCTTTTCTCGTTCCTGTGTTCATGCATCCCCGTGATCAAATCACAAAGGGTCTGGCCAGACGATGATGGATGCCGTAACACCGAGAGGGCCGAGAGATCTCTCTCCATCGTCGGAGGAGCAAATCCCAATCTTGAGCTATCAAGTTACTTGACATACTTTTCCATGAACCCGTAAGCCGCCGTAATAGCCACCCATTTACGGATGACGTTTAACAAACCCCAAAGTTCATGAAGCAAGCATGAAGAAACTCGATACTCTCATGGTCTAAGGAATTATGCAAATATTAAATTTTCTGTGTTATTAACCATTAACATATGACGAATGTATCACATAGCATAACATCAATTCGGGTCGATTCAACACAAATGTTCTTCTAACATTGTGACCTCAAAATTGTCGACATAGCCATGCTCATGATCACGAAAACAGGATCATCATGCAATACTTGAGCCAGTCTTAGAGGCCAGACTAGGAATACAATTTACCGTTTATTATTCCACACGTGCATATGAGTCTTCCTTCAAGCCTCGTGGTTATTGTAGACTCGAGAACCATAGCAGTTATAGCATGGAACACAAACCTAATTATGAACAGGGAGATAATCAGTAACATTTATTATTGCCTCTATGGCATATCTCCTACACGAGGGACCCCGGCACCAAGAGGTCCACCTCCCGGACGATTCGGACCACCAACTCACCAATGGAGTGGGTGAGGAGGTAGATTGGGGGGAGGAGGACGTGGAGCAAGGAGATCGGGGGTCGAGAGGGACGAGGGAGACCGAGGCAGCGGCGGAGGTTCAGTGGCGGCACGAAGGTTGGGTGGGTTGGGAAGGAGAGAGGGGGGTGTTGGAGAAGAACTGCCTCAACCCCCTCCAGATTTAGTTCTTATAGGCCCGATGGGCCGGACACCCGGGATAGGTCCCGCACATCCGGGGCCAGAAACAACTGATCCAAGGTATTCTGTTACCAGGGGGTTGGATATCCGGTGCTATTGGCTAGATATCCGGGGGACCCGCCGGATGTCCGGCGTATGTGCCGGATGTCCGACGCCTGAAGACTGTATTTGGCTTTCTGGAACCAAACCCGCCGGATGTCCGGCGTACGTGCCGGATGCCCGGAGCCTGGGGTTCTTATTTTGACATTTTGGAACCAGGGCAGGCCGGAAATCCGGCGATGGGGCCGGATGTCCGGGTTTTTTGTAAATTGGATAGGGGCCATATCTAAGACTCTGCCAAGGAGATTTGTATATGAGATATAGATGAAGCATAACACACATATGTAGGAGTTCGCATGACTTAAAATAATACACACACGCTCTACTTTAGTAAGATGATATTGATTGATGATACCATGTGTGAGCATACGTGATTTGGCACACAGAAGATTTGAACCTTGGTCCCAAGATCACTACTCCATCATTTTAAAGTGTTATAGCTTTGACAAGTATAGTGACTTTGAGAGTGTTGGGTTTATTTGTGCATCATATACGGTGAGAGAATTCATGAGTTGAATGTCTCCTCCTAAATACATGCCTACATCAAGACAAGACATGAAGTAAATTGCATGCATGGGTGCGGGATTTCACATAATGTTGTCATGCTCCAAGATACCAAGTTCACGCCTAAGTTGAAAATACCTTGCTTCGTCCAGTGGTTTGGTGAAAATGTTTGCAAGTTGCATACCTATACCAACATGAGCAATATCAAAGTCACCCTTTTCCACATGATCTCTCAAGAAATGATACCTAATGTCAATGTGCTTGGTGTGGGTATGATCTTTGGGATTCTCAGCAATGTTGATGGCACTTTGATTATCACATAGAAGAGGCACATGTCTATAGGTGATACTGCAATCCTTCAAAGTTTGCCTCATCCATAGTAATTGAGTCGCACAACTGGCGGTTGCAATATATTCAGCTTCGGCGGTGGAGAGAGCAACACAATTTTGTTTCTTTGAGGACCAACTTACCAAGGATCGTCCAAGAAATTGACATGCACCAGAGGTGGACTTACGATCCACTTTATCTCCAGCCCAATCCGCATCCGTGTACCCAATGAGATCAAACTTAGCATCCTTGGGGTACCATAAACCCAACTTAGGGATGTGAACAAGGTATCTAAGAATATGCTTAACCGCCTTATGATGACTTTCAATAGGGGAAGCTTGAAATCTAGCACACATGCAAACACTGAACATGATGTCTGGTCTAGATGCACAAAGATAATGCAACGAACCAATCATAGAGCGGTATTTAGACGGGTCAAAAGGGATACCGTTTGTGTCTTCAGTGAGTACAATTTTGGTTGGCATGGGTGTCTTACATGGACTAGCATCAGTCATGCCAAACTTTTCTAGGATATCCTTGAGGTACTTTGCTTGAGATAAGAATATTCCTTCTTGAAATTGTTGAATTTGGAATCCGAGAAAGAATTTTAAATCCGCATTAGTGACATCTGAAAGTTTTTGGTCATGGAGGCTGCAAACTTCTTGCACAAATGAATGTTAGGAGAACCAAAAATGATATCATCTACATAGATTTGGCATAAGATCAAATCACCCTTGTCCCTCTTAGTAAAAAGAGTGGGATCGATCACCCCTCTCAATAAACCATCATCGAGTAAAAACTTCTTAAGATGATCATACCAAGCACGAGGTGCTTGTTTGAGGCCATACAAAGCCTTATGAAGTTTATACACATAGTCTTTGTGATAGGGATCAACTAACCCAGGTGGTTGTGATACATATACTTCTTGTACAGGACCGTTAAGGAAAGCGCTCTTCACATCCATTTGATGTAATGTAAAACCATTGAAAGCAGCATAAGCAAGTAAGATGCGAATAGATTCAAGACGGGCAACGAGGGCAAAGGTCTCACCAAAGTCCAAACCTTCAACTTGTGAGTACCCTTGTGCCACTAACCTTGCCTTGTTACGGATGATTACACCATTCTCATCTTGCTTGTTCTTGAAAATCCATTTTGTTTCAATGACATTGCTCCGTAGTTGGCCTCTCGACTAATGACCATACTTGATTACGTTCAAAACTGTTCAACTCTTCTAGCATGGCAACTAGCCAATCGTTGTCAATCAATGCATCTTGTACCTTGAGAGGCTCAACACTAGACACAAATGAGAAGTGAGCACAAAAGTTTCTCAAATGTTTACGAGTGATTCTACCTTCCGATATGCCGGTGAGGATTTTGTTAACATCAACACGATCGGCCACTCGAGGCATGATCGAGGTTAGGGTTTCGCGAGGTTCACCTTCATGTCCATCATCCACATCCTCAACATATGGATCATTAATGTGTGGTGGAAAATCTTCTTCTTCATATTGCATTTGTTGAGGTTCATCATCAATAATTGCACTTTCTTGTTCTTGCCCTTGATGATGATCTTGTTCTTGAATAGGAACTTGATCATCTTATTGTTCTTGAAGTAAGGGCATTGGTTGAGCAATAGGAGCTTGTGGAGGTATGGTTGTTGAAGTGGTTTGATGATGTGTGAAACTTTCATTTTCTTCTTCATCATGGTGAGGTTCTTGTTCCATGGGAACAAGAGCACCAACGCCCATGGACAAAATATCTTGAGGCGAATCTCCTTCACCTACATCACTTAGATCAACTTGCTCCCCATGTGAGCCATTAAATTCATCAAACACCACGTCACAAGTTTCTACAACACATCCATTGGATTTGTTGTAGACTCTATAGGCATGAGAGTTTGATCCATAACCAACAAAAATGCCCTCAGTTGTTTTGGATTGAAATTTTCCTAACTGTTCTCTTTTGTTGAGGATGAAACACGTGCACCAAAATACACGAAAGTACTTGACATTTGGCTTGTTCCCGGTTAGAAGCGTGTCTTTTCCAATATTTTGCGGAGGAAGAGCCGGTTAGATGCATGGCATGCGGTGTTGACAGCCTCGGCCCAAAAACTATGTGGTGACTTGTACTCATCCAACATGGACCTTGCCATCTCTACAAGTGTACGATTCTTCCTTTCCGCAACACCATTTTGTTGTGGCATGTATCGTGCAGAATACTGATGCTCAATCCCTTCATCACTAAGAAATCCTTCCAAGGTGTAGTTCTTGAACTCGGAGCTATTATCACTTCTTATTGCCAAGATTTCTTTGTCAAACTTGTGTTGTGCTTGCTTGGCAAAATCAATGAAAGTGATCTTTGTCTCGTCCTTGGACTTGAGGAAAAACACCCATGTATATCTTGAGTAATCGTCAACAATGACAAGTCCATACTTTTTCCCACCAAGATTGTCCCATGAAGGAGGCCCAAAGAGATCCACGTGAAGGAGCTCCAAAGGCCTTGAGGTAGATACAACATTCTTGGGTGGCTTTGATTGATGTTGCTTCCCTGCTATGCATGCACTATACACACGATCTTTCTCAAATGATACATTGGTTAGTCCAAGGATGTGATTACCCTTTAAGAGATCTTGAAGATTTCTCATGCCGACATGGGCTAGCCGGCGATGCCATAGCCACCCCTTGTCGGCCTTTCCCATTAGACAAGTTGCATGGAATGTGCTCTCTTTCGAGAAATCAATCGTGTAAAGGTTTCCATCCAACTCTCCAACAAAGGCCCCTTCAAGGGTATCTCTCTTAAAGACTTTCACATCCGTTAGTCCAAAGAGTGTATCATAACCAATAGAAGCCAATTGGCAAACAGAAAATCAAGTGATATTTAAGGGATTAAACAAGCATGACATTTGGAAGATACATGTCATTTGTGATGGCCACCTTGCCCAATCCGAGTTTGATCCTGCACCAAACATAACTCTGATAAATGGTTGAATAGCTTCCATGAAATCGTAGAGCAATTCGCTATCTCCGGTCATATGATTTGTGCATCCACTATCAATCACCCATTTTACTCCACCGGAGAAAGCAACCTACACACAATTATGACTTGATTAGAGGCACCCATTTTACAATGGGACCTCTCAAGTTAGTCACAAGGGTCTTAGGGACCCAAATATCATAGAACTGGAATGCATTTCGGGGACCAACAAATTTTGCATAAACTTCTCCATCCTTATTCTTATGAAGTACATAGGATGGAGGCATGAACTCTTTTGGCTTGTTGAGAGTGGGCATGCTCCTTGTGGACTTCCCACTAACAACCTTACCTTTCTCCTTGTGCCCTTCTCGTACAAATGTTTCCTTTAGAGGGGTGGTGCACTTTTGAGTAGACGTCTTCTTATTGCTTGTGCTTGGGTCAAACCCGAGCCCCTCTTTGGCAAACACCTCATTGTGTTGGCTCAATACCTCATTAAGGTTCTTTTGTCCTTGAGCACATGTCATGAGACCTTTCTCGATCCGAGCCTTGAGAAAGCGATTCTCCTCAAGAATAGATGCCAGATCACTACTAGAGTTAGTAGTACAAGCATCGACATTGATAATAGGAGAAGAGTAAGCCTTGGCTAGAGTTTCAAGATAAGTAAGCTTGAGTGTCTCAAAACTCTTTGTAAGAAGGGTCAGCTCTTCTTCTTTAGTCTTGAGGGACACGGATAGGAGCTCACAATCCTTAGATAGAGAAGCATGAGACTTCACAAGCTTACTTCTATCATTCATCAACTCTGCGATAGAGTCCTTAGCCTTTTTCAAGGAGGCACGATCTTTAGTATGAACATCAATGTTTGCACCAATTTTCAAGCATAGTTCATCATTTCGTGCTTCCTCATATTGGACTTTCCGCTCAAGGATTTCATATTTTTCCTTTTCCTCGGTTACAAGGGTTTTGAGTTCCTTAATGGTGACGGTGTGCTTACCCACATCTCCATAAGCATACGAAACATAGTGAGCTTCTTTCCTTTGAGGGAGCACATGACCTTATTTAATTTAGAAAACATGGGGTCATCTATATCATTATCATCATGATATACTCTGCATCAAGGTACTCATCACTAGGAGTAAGAGGAGTGAGGAGAGGAGGATTTGATCGTGGGGTTACCTTGACCTTGTCAGGAGAGTTTTGGTCCTCTCCATCTTCTACCATGACCTTTGCCATTAGGCACTTGTGAGAATTGCCCTTGTAGTCTTTCATATAGTTGTAGGTGACAACATCACCACTCTTGTTGACTAGCCTCAAAGTGTTTTTAGAATCTTGAGCAACTCCGGCAACACCACAAACGTCATCCGGATCGGATTCTTCATGAGCAACCATTGCTTTCCCATCTCTCTTATTGAGATTTGAGTTCAAAGGGTTTGGTAACTTTTTCTTGGGAAAGGTCTTGGGAAACCTTGGTTTATCTTCTCTCTTCTCATAGGGGCAATTGTTGGAGAAGTGGTTGGTTTCTTCACGGTTGTAACATGTTCTCACTTTCTTCTTCTGAAATCTTCCTTTGAATTTTCCCATGCTAAACTTCTTGACAAAGAGGGCAATGTCTTCATATGAAGGGCTCTCATCGGAGTCAATCTCATCACCATCTTCATCCTCATCATCTTCTTCTTCTTCACTTTGCTCTTCTTCATATACATGCTTGGCCTTCAATGCAAGATTGATTTTTTATGTTGAGGTACCATGCATGGCAAGATGTTTTGTAGCATTTGCCTTTGACTCTTCAAATAGTTGGAAAGTGGATATGATGTCATCTGGAGTCATTTCCTTGAATCCATGGTGTTGTCTTATGTCCCACACCATTTGGTGATGATACGTAGCAAGAGCATGAAGCAACTTGTCCACGAGAAATCGCTTAGTCAAGTTGAATCCATCTTGTGTCTTGTCACATTCACATGACTCGATATCGGCGGTGAGAGTCATGAGACGCTCAAGGAGTTGCTTGGGAGATTCACCTTTCTCCATACAAAAGTTCTGCAATTGCCCCTTGGCAATTTCATATTGAGCAAGCCGGAGAGTGGAGGTACCGGTCTTGGTCCTCACAATGCTATCCCATAATTCCTTGGCACTTGTGATATGTATGTATGGTCTCCTTTGCTTGTCATTCATACCTCTCCTTATGCACATGATTGTCGTGTCGTTGAGATTCTTGTCATATACCTCTCTTGGAGTAAGATTCTTCGGATCAACAGTTTTGTAGCCATATTCCAAGATCTCCAACATCTCATCATTTCCATATCGAAGATGATCCTGCATAGCAACTCTCCACAAAGCAAAATCGGTAGTGTCATCAAGTAAAGGAGGTTTGCCTTGTGGGTTATACTTTGGTTTCTCTATCTGAGGTCTTGAATAAAGCCAAGGAACACTGGAGTGTTCATTACTAGAAGGTTGTTGACCAAGTGAAGGAGTAGGCATAGCTGGCCTCAATGTCGCACCACGAGAATGTGGTGCAAGCATCATGGTTAGTGTGGCTAGTATCATTTGGACCAAGGACTCAAGAGAAGCATCATGCTCCTCCTTTTGCTTAGCAAGCGCTCGTTCCAGATCCTCAGAAGCGAAGGACTTGACTTCCGTGGAAGCCTCGCCCGTACTCTTCGGATCCGCAACAAGGGGAGTCCCATCGGGGTTCATCTCGCTCCATGTCAGTTAAGCCACAAGAATAGAGCACGAGGCTCTGATACCAATTGAAAGGATCGAGATGGACCTATGGGGGTGAATAGGTACAATTACAATTTTTAATTTTTACTTAGCAATTTTAGGCAATAATGCGGAATATGAAAGTGAGCCTAACAATTGCAAGTAGGATACTAAGAAAGGTAAGCTAGAAACACAAGTAGGTAAGTAAGCAAGCACAATAAGATATAAGTAAGGACTAAGAGACAAGTAACCACAAGTAGGAAGTTAGGGTTAGGAATAACCGCAACTTCGAGAGACGAGAATGTATGCCGATGTTCACTTCCTTGGAGGGAAGCTACATCACCGTTTAGAGAGGTGGATGTTACCACGAAGGCACACCAATGCCACGAAGGCTCACCCTATTCTCTCCTTGAGATATCACCATGAAGGCGATTCCCAACCACTAGTGGTAGACCTTAGGGTGGTCTCGAAACCATCACAAACTTTCCGGGGGTAATCACAATGGTTGATTCCTCACTAAAGAACTCCTGCAACCTAGGAGTCTCCAACCTCCAAGAGTAACAAGAACGATGGGGAAAAGCTTAAGACTTGCTCAAATCACAAATTCCTTTGGTGAAGAGAAGGGGAAGGAGTGGATCTATCACTTGATTGGAGAACTTCTCTCAAATACCCTCAAATGCTCTTGGGATCTTGGATTTGGTGTATGAGGATGAGAGAGAAAGAAATGTGTGTTCTAGGGTTGCTCAAAGTGAATGGTCAACCTCTCCACGAAGTGGTGAAGAGGTATTTATAGTTTGGGTGCAAATATGGCCGTTGGAGTGTAAGTGGCTGTGTCAGGCCGGACATCCGGGCCAGGGGTCAGACATCTGGCGTAAGTGAAATGCACACGATACACTAAGCCAGAGAGGAAAAGGAGGGGAGCCGGACATTCGGGGGATGTCCTGGACATCCGACCTGCAAGTGAAGGCCCGGACATCCTGCATTCCACCCCTCAGCCAGAAGCGGTACTGGCATTGTGTGGGTTGGAAATCCGGCAGAGGGCTCGGATATCCGAGGTCTCGGACATCCGGAGGTGTGCCGGACATCTGCCCATATTTGGTGAAAATGGATAGAAGGAGGGCCGGATATCCGGGGCATTTCCCAGAATTCCGGCCCTGGCATGAACTCCCGGACATCCGACACAAAGCCCGAACATCCGTCCATCCCAGAGCAGCAACTCTTTAAAAAGCATACAAGATGCAGATTTCAACTGAAGAAGGGAGTTTGAATTTACTTGAGCATGTCTCTTGCTAATCCCATCGATCCCCTCTTAATAGTGCAGGATCTGTTGGAAATATGCCCTAGAGGCAATAATAAAATGGTTATTATTGTATTTCCTTGTTCATGATAATTGTCTATTGTTCATGCTATAATTGTGTTAACCGGAAACCATAATACATGTGTGAATACATAGACCACAACATGTCCCTAGTGAGCCTCTAGTTGACTAGATCGTTGATCAATAGATGGTCACGGTTTCATGGCCATGGACATTGGATGTCGTTGATAACGGGATCACATCATTAGGAGAATGATGTGATGGACAAGACCCAATCCTAAGCATAGCACAAAGATCGTGTAGTTCGTTTGCTAAAGCTTTTCAATGTCAAGTGTCATTTCCTTAGACCATGAGATTGTGTAACTCCCGGATACCGTAGGAATACTTTGGGTGTTCCAAACGTCACAACGTAACTGGGTGGCTATAAAGGTACGCTACGGGTATCTCCGAAAGTATCTGTTGGGTTGGCACGAATCGAGACTGGGATTTGTCACTCCGTGTGACGGAGAGGTATCTCTGGGCCCACTCGGTAAGACATCATCATAATGAGCTCAATGTGACTAAGGAGTTAGCCACGGGATGATGTATTACGGAACGAGTAAAGAGACTTGCCAGTAACGAGATTGAACAAGGTATGGGGATACCGACGATCGAATCTCGGGCAAGTATCATACCGATAGACAAAGGGAATTGTATACGGGATTGATTGAATCCCTGACATCGTGGTTCATCCGATGAGATCATCGTGGAGTACGTGGGAGCCAACATGGGTATCCAGATCCCGCTGTTGGTTATTGGCCGGAGAGGTGTCTCGGTCATGTCTACGTGTCTCCCGAACCCGTAGGGTCTACACACTTAAGGTTCGATGACGCTAGGGTTATAGGGAAAAGGTATACGTGATTACCGAAGGTTGTTCGGAGTCCCGGATGAGATCCCGGACGTCACGAGGAGCTCCGGAATGGTCCGGAGGTAAAGATTGATATATAGGAAGTCCAGTTTTGGTCACCGGAAAGTTTTCGGGCTCATCGGTAGTGTACCGGGAGTGCCGGGAGGGTGCCGGAGGACCCCCGGGAGGGGTGTGACGACCAAAGGACCACATGGGCTGTTAGATAAAGTGTGTCAGCCCTTATTGGGCTGGGAAATACTTTTGCTAAAGGCCCATGTGGCTGGAGATAAGGAGATAAGGCAAAAAGGATTTAAAAGGAGGAGATCCACCTCCCTTGTGGGAGGTGGACTCTCCCTTTAATTCGGCCGGCCATCTCCTCTTTGGAGTAGAGGCCAAGCCAGCCCTCCACGTCCCTCCTCCTATATATACTTGAGGTTTTGGATGTTTTGAGACAGGATTTGATCTCTCTCTCTCACGGCGAAGCCCTACCTCTCTTCTTCCTCCTCCGCAGCGCTTAGGCGAAGCCCTGTCGGAATACCTTGCTACTCCACCACCACCACGCCGTCGTGCTGCTGTTGGAGCCCTTCCCCAACCTCTCCTTCCTCCTTGCTGGATCAAGGTGTTGGAGACGTCACCGGGCTGCACGTGTGTTGAACGCGGAGGTGCCGTCCGTTCGGCACTTGATCGGATCTACCGCGATCTGAATCGCTGCGAGTACGACTCCATCAACCGCGTTCTTGTAACGCTTCCGCTTAGCGATCTTCAAAGGTATGAAGATGCAATCTCTCCCCTCTCGTTGCTGGTTTCTCCATAGATAGATCTTGGTGAACGTAGGAAAATTTTGATTTACTACTACGTCTCCCAACAGTGGCATCATGAGCTAGGTCTATGCGTAGAATCTATGCACGAGTAGAACACAAAGTAGTTGTGGGCGTCGATTTTGTTAATATGCTTGCCGTTACTAGTCTTATCTTGATTCGACGGTATTGTGGGATGAAGCGGCCCGGACCAACCTTACACGTACGCTTACGTGAGACCGGTTCCACCGCCTGACATGCACTAGTTGCATAAGGTGGCTAGCGGGTGTCTGTCTCTCCCACCTTAGTCGGATTGGATTCGATGAAAAGGGTCCTTATGAAGGGTAAATAGCAATTGGCATATCACGTTGTGGTTTTGACGTAGGTAAGAAACGTTCTTGCTAGAAACCTATAGCAACCACGTAAAAACTTGCAACTACAAATTAGAGGACGTCTAACTTGTTTTTGCAGCATATGCCGTGTGATGTGATATGGCCAAAAGGATGTGATGTGATGCATTGTGATGTATGAGATTGATCATGTTCTTGTAATAGGGTTCACGACTTGCATGTCGATGACTATGACAACCGGCAGGAGCCATAGGAGTTGTCTTATATTATTGTATGACCTGCGTGTCAATCATAAACGCCATGTAATTACTTTACTTTATTGCTAAACGTTAGCTGTAGTAGTAGAAGTAATAGTTGGCGAGACAACTTCATGAAGACACAATGATGGAGATCATGATGATGGAGATCATGGTGTCGTGCCGGTGACAGTGATGATCATGGTGCCCCGAAGATGGAGATCGAAGGAGCAAGATGATATTGGCCATATCATGTCACTATATTGATTGCATGTGATGTTTATCATGTTTACATCTTATTTGCATAGAACGACGGTAGTAAATAAGATGATCTCTCAATAAAATTTCAAGAAAGGTGTTCACCCTAACTGTGCACCGTTGCTAAGGATCGTCGTTCCGAAGCACCACGTGATGATCGGGTGTGATAGGTTCTAACGTTCGCATACAACGGGTGTAAGCCAGATTTACACATGCGAAACACTTAGGTTGACTTGACGAGCCTAGCATGTACAGACATGGCCTCGGAACACGGAAGACCGAAAGGTCGAACATGAGTCGTATAGAAGATACGATCAACATAGAGATGTTCACCATGGATGACTAGTCCGTCTCACGTGATGATCGGACACGGGCTAGTTGACATGGATCATGTATCACTTGGAAGACTAGAGAGATGTCTATCTAAGTGGGAGTTCATTAATAATTTGATTAAATGAACTTAATTATCATGAACTTAGTCTAAAAATGTCCTTGCAAATTATGTCGTAGATAGCTCGCGCTGTAGCTCCCCAGTTTTATTGATACAATCCTAGAGAAAAGTAAGTTGAAAGTTGATGGTAGCAATAATGCGGACTGGGTCCGTGATCTGAGGATTGTCCTCATTGCTGCACAGAAAGCTTATGTTTTTGATGTACCGCTAACTGCATCACTCCCTCAAGCGTTGTCTGTAGATGTTGTGAACATATGACAGGCACTTTTTGATGACTACGTGATAGTTCAGTGCGTCATGCATTACGGCTTAGAATTGAGGCTTCAAAATGTTTTGAACGTCACAGAACATATGAGATGTTCTAGGAGCTGAGATTGTGATCTCAAGCTCGTGCCTATGTTGAGAGGTATGAGACCTTCAACAAGATTCTTTGCCTGCAAGATAAAGGAGAATAGCTTAATCGGTGAGCGTGTTCTCAGATTGTCTGGGTGCTACAATCACTTGAATCAAGTGGGAGTTAATCTTCCAGATGAGATAGTGATTAATGCAGTTCTCCAAGTCACTGCCACCAAGCTACTAGAGCTTCGTGATGAACTATAACATGCCAGGGATGGATAAGATGATCCCTGAGTTGTTCGTGATGTTTGACACCACGAAGGTAGAAATCAATAAGGAGCATCAAGTGTTGATGGTTAAGTGAAAACCACTAGTTTCAAAAGGGGCAAGGGCAAGAAGGGAAAAACTTCAGGAATGGCAAGCCAGTTGTTGCTCTAGTGAAGAAACCCAAGGTTGAGCCCGAACCCGAGACTAAGTGCTTCTGTTATGAGGAGAATGTTCGCTGAAGCGGAAAAACCCTAGATGATTGGTAGATAAGAAGGCTGGTAATGTCAATGGAAGTATATTTGATATACGTGTTAGTGATGTGTACCTTGCTGGTACTCCTAGTAGCACCTGGGTATTAGATACCGGTTCGGTTGCTAAGTGTTAGCAACTCGAAATAAAAGCTACGGAGTAAATGGAGACTAGCTAGGTGAAAGGTGACGATGTGTGTTGGAAGTATTTCCAAGATTGATGTGATCACCATCGCACGCTCTCTCTACCTTCAGGATTTGTGATAAACCTAAATAAATGTTATTTGGTGTTTGCGTTGAGCATAAACATGATTAGATCATGATTAGTGCGATACGGTTATTCATATAAGTTAGAGAATAATGGTTATTCTGTTTACATGGATAATGCCTTCAATGGTCATGCACCCACTCGAAATGGTTTATCGAATCATGATCGTAGTAGTACACATATTCATAACATTGGTACCAAAAGATACAAAGTTAATAATGATAGTACCACATGCTTGTGGCACTGCCACGTAATGTCATATTGGTATAAATCGCATGAAGAAACTCCATGATGATGGATGTTTTTTGACTCACTCGATTTCGAATCGGTTGAGACATGCGAGCCATGCCTCTTGGGCAAGATGACTGAGACCCCGTCATCCAATATGATGGAGCGGGCAAGTGGCTTATTGGAATTAATACATGTTGATGTATGTGGTCCAATGAGTGTTGAAACACACAGTGGATATCGTTGTTTTTCTTTACCTTCACTGATGATTTGAGTAAATATGGGGATATTTACTTAATGAAACACGAATCTGAAATGTTTGAAAGGTTCAAGGAGTTTCAGAGTGAAGTTAAAGATCATCGTGACAAGAAGATAAATGTCTATGATATGATCATGGAGGTGAATATCTAAGTTACGAGTTTGGTATGCAATTTTAGACAATGTGGAAATTGTTTCACAGCTCACGCCTCCTGGAACACCATAGTGTGATGGTGTGTTCGAACATCGTAGTCGTGCTCTATTGGATATAGTGAGTACTATGATGTCTCTTATCGTTTTACCACTATCGTTATGGGGTTATGCATTAAAGACAAATCCATTCACTTTAACAGGGCACCATCTAAGTCTGTTGAGATGACACCGTGAGAATTATGGTTTGACAGAAGCCTAAGCTGTCATTTCTTAATGTTTGGGGCTGCGACGCTTATGTGAAAATGGGTTTTTCACCTAGCGAGCTCAAACTCAAAGCAGACAAATGCATCTTCATAGAATACCCTAATGAGACATTGGGTATACCTTCTATCTCAGATCCAAGCGCAAAAGGTGTTTGTTGCTAAGAACGGGTCCTTTTTTGAGAAAGAGTTTCTCTCGAAAGAATTGAGTGGGAGGAAGATAGAACTTGATAAGGTTGTTGAACCTTTGTTTCAACCAGAGAATAGCGCAACACAGAAAGATGTTTCTGTAGAGCCTACTCAGTTGAAAAGGAAGTTAATGATGATGATCATGAAGCTTCGGATCAAGTCACTATCGAACCTCGTAGGTCGACAAGGACGCGTACTGCTCCTGAGTAGTACGACAACCCTGTCTTGGAAATCATGTTGTTGGACAGCGATGAACCTACGAACTATGGAGAAGCGATGGTGGGCCCGGATTCCAACAAATGGCTAGGAGCCATGAAATCCGAGAAAGGATCCATGTATGAAAACCAAGTATGGACTTTGGTAGACTTGCCTGTTGAATGGCGGGTCATTGAGTACAAATGGACCTTTGAGATAAACATAGACGCTAATGGTGAAATGTCACCGTTTATAAAGCTCGACTTGTCGCAAAGAAGTTTCCGCCAAGTTCAAGGAGTTGACTGCAATGAGATTGTCTCATCTGTAGCGATGCTAAAAGTCTATTAAAATTTTGTTAGCAGTTGCTGCATTTTTCGATTATGAAATCTGGCAGATGGATGACAAAACAAGGTTTCCGTAATGGTTTCTGTGAGGAAGAGTTGTATGTGATACAACCAGAAGGTTTTGTCAATCCTAAGGATGCTAATAATATGCAAACTCCAGCGATCCTTCTATGGACTGGAGCAAGCATCTCGGAGTTGGAATATATGCTTTGATGAGGTGATCAAAGTGTTTAAGTTTATACAAAGTTTCTGAGAAACTTGTATTTGCAAGAAAGTGAGTGGGAGCACTATGGAATTTCTTATAAGAATATGTAGTTGACATATTATTGATCGGAAATGATGTAGAATTTCTGGAAGAGCATGAAGGGTTGTTTGAAAAGTTTTGTTTTTCAAAGGAAGACCCAGATAAAGCTACTATTTTATTGAGCATCAAGATCTATAGGGATAGATCTATTCGCTTGATAAGTTTTTTCGACGAAGACATACCTTGACAAGTTTTTGAAGGAGTTCAAAATAGATGGGTCAAAGAAGGAGTTCTTGACTGTATTGTAAGGTGTGAAATTGAGTAAGACTCAATACCCGACCACGGCAGAAGATAAAGAAGAGATGAGTGTCATCTCCTATGCTTTAGCCATAGGCTCTATATAGTATGCCATGCTGTGTACCGCACCTGTGTGTGCCTTGCCATGAGTCTGTCAAGGGGTACAAGAGTAATCCAAGAGTGGATCACTAGACAGCGGTCAAAGTTAGCCTTAGTAACTTGAGAACTAAGGAAATATTTCTCGATTGTGGAGGTGATAAAGAGTTCATCGTAAAGTGTTACGATGATGCAAGCTTTAAAACCAATCCGGATGACTCTTAGTAGAAATCCAGCTACGTATAGTGGAGCAGCCATTTGGAATAGCTCCAAGTGGAGCGTGGGAGCAGTATCTACAAATATGAAATGGAAAGTTTGCAAAGGTACACACGGATCTGAATGTCGCAGACCCGCTGACTAAAAACCTCTTTCACGAGCAGAACATGAACAAACCCCAGAACTTATTGGGTGTTAATCACATGATGATATGATCACATGGTGATGTAAGTGTTAATCACATGGTGATGTGAACTAGATTATTGACTCTAGTGCAAGTGGGAGACTGTTGGAAATATGCCCTAGAGGCAATAATAAAATGGTTATTATTGTATTTCCTTGTTCATGATAATTGTCTATTGTTCATGCTATAATTGTGTTAACCGGAAACCATAATACATGTGTGAATACATAGACCACAACATGTCCCTAGTGAGCCTCTAGTTGACTAGATCGTTGATCAATAGATGGTCACGGTTTCATGGCCATGGACATTGGATGTCGTTGATAACGGGATCACATCATTAGGAGAATGATGTGATGGACAAGACCCAATCCTAAGCATAGCACAAAGATCGTGTAGTTCGTTTGCTAAAGCTTTTCAATGTCAAGTGTCATTTCCTTAGACCATGAGATTGTGTAACTCCCGGATACCGTAGGAATACTTTGGGTGTTCCAAACGTCACAACGTAACTGGGTGGCTATAAAGGTACGCTACGGGTATCTCCGAAAGTATCTGTTGGGTTGGCACGAATCGAGACTGGGATTTGTCACTCCGTGTGACGGAGAGGTATCTCTGGGCCCACTCGGTAAGACATCATCATAATGAGCTCAATGTGACTAAGGAGTTAGCCACGGGATGATGTATTACGGAACGAGTAAAGAGACTTGCCAGTAACGAGATTGAACAAGGTATGGGGATACCGACGATCGAATCTCGGGCAAGTATCATACCGATAGACAAAGGGAATTGTATACGGGATTGATTGAATCCCTGACATCGTGGTTCATCCGATGAGATCATCGTGGAGTACGTGGGAGCCAACATGGGTATCCAGATCCCGCTGTTGGTTATTGGCCGGAGAGGTGTCTCGGTCATGTCTACGTGTCTCCCGAACCCGTAGGGTCTACACACTTAAGGTTCGATGACGCTAGGGTTATAGGGAAAAGGTATACGTGATTACCGAAGGTTGTTCGGAGTCCCGGATGAGATCCCGGACGTCACGAGGAGCTCCGGAATGGTCCGGAGGTAAAGATTGATATATAGGAAGTCCAGTTTTGGTCACCGGAAAGTTTTCGGGCTCATCGGTAGTGTACCGGGAGTGCCGGGAGGGTGCCGGAGGACCCCCGGGAGGGGTGTGACGACCAAAGGACCACATGGGCTGTTAGATAAAGTGTGTCAGCCCTTATTGGGCTGGGAAATACTTTTGCTAAAGGCCCATGTGGCTGGAGATAAGGAGATAAGGCAAAAAGGATTTAAAAGGAGGAGATCCACCTCCCTTGTGGGAGGTGGACTCTCCCTTTAATTCGGCCGGCCATCTCCTCTTTGGAGTAGAGGCCAAGCCAGCCCTCCACGTCCCTCCTCCTATATATACTTGAGGTTTTGGATGTTTTGAGACAGGATTTGATCTCTCTCTCTCACGGCGAAGCCCTACCTCTCTTCTTCCTCCTCCGCAGCGCTTAGGCGAAGCCCTGTCGGAATACCTTGCTACTCCACCACCACCACGCCGTCGTGCTGCTGTTGGAGCCCTTCCCCAACCTCTCCTTCCTCCTTGCTGGATCAAGGTGTTGGAGACGTCACCGGGCTGCACGTGTGTTGAACGCGGAGGTGCCGTCCGTTCGGCACTTGATCGGATCTACCGCGATCTGAATCGCTGCGAGTACGACTCCATCAACCGCGTTCTTGTAACGCTTCCGCTTAGCGATCTTCAAAGGTATGAAGATGCAATCTCTCCCCTCTCGTTGCTGGTTTCTCCATAGATAGATCTTGGTGAACGTAGGAAAATTTTGATTTACTACTACGTCTCCCAACAGGATCCCTATACTCAAGAACAAAAACAAAATGAGATCAGTAAGCCTCTTTGTTCCTTCCTTCTCAACTCATAATAATTCCAATCGTCCGTGATCCACGCATATTGAGACTTGAGGACTAATACTTGAGATTTACTTGGCAAATATTATTAGTCCTCTGCATGTATATTGTCATCAACATCAAAATATAATATAAGGGCAAGATTGCACTTTCAGTAAGCCACCAAGGATGGCAAGAAACGGCCACGACATTGTAAGCCGGCACGGATGGCGAGAGTCGGCCACGGTGTTATAAGCCGGCGCAATTGGTGAGTCGTCCATGGTGTCGGAAACCATCATGGACAGTAAGTCGTCGTGGCTTTGTTAAGCCGGCGCGGTCGCGAGAGACGGCCACGGCGTTGTGAGCCGAGCGGTCGGTGAGTTGCCCGCGGTGTTGTAAGCCAGTTCGACTGTAAGAGACGGCCAAGGCGTTGTAGGCCAGCATGGACGTGCGAGTCGCCGGTGGCGTTGTAAGCCGGTGAGGACGGCGAGTCGTCCATGGCGTTGTTGGTGAAGACCATATCGCGAATGCGGCAGCTTGCCACGTCCATTGGGTGGCTCATACTGGCGGGTGAACGCATGTTGTACTGGCGAGTTGATGTAGACCGTCCGCGGGGGCGGCAACTCACGCGTGTCCATCAAGCAACGTGACACGCCGATGTGTGCTCCAACTCCGCGGTATAATGCCAATTGTCCTTTGTTACAAATATTGCAGGAAAAGTAATTGTTCTCGATTTTTTTAATATGTACTGATAAAATAGATGGAACAGATAGCACCTGGATTTTTCGTCGGATGAATATAGACACTGGTGGCACCTGGTTTTCTTCTCACGCACTCCCCACTTCTTTTCTATCCAACCGGCTCCCACTTCCCCCTCATCCCCGGATGGGCAAAACTTGTTGGGAGACGTAGTAGTAAAGGAAAAAAATCCTATGATCACCAAGATCCATCTATGTAGAAACCAGAAATGAGTAAGGGAAGAGTGCATCTTCATACCTTTGAAGATTGCAAAGAGGAAGCGTTACTAGAACGCGGTTGGTGGAGTCGTACTCGCAGCGATTCAGATCGCGGTGGAATCCGATCTAAGCACCGAACAACGGCGCCTTCGCGTTCAACACACATGCAGCCAGTGAAGTCTCCTACGCCTTGATCCAGGAAGGAGGAAGGAGAGGTTGAGGGAGAGCTCCGGAAGCATGATGACATGGTGACGGTGGAGCTGCATGGTACTCCGGCAGAGCTTTGCTAAGCACTACGGAGAACGAGGAGTAGGAGTAGGGCTGCGTCGAGGGAGGAAGAAACTTGTGTTCTTGGCAGCCCCAAAAAACCCACTATTTATAGGAGGAGGAGGAGGGAGGGAACATCCCTAGGGTTCCCACCCTAGGATCTGGTGGCAGCCCAGATGGCATCTGGTGCGGCGGCCAGGAGAGGGAGTAGGAGGGGCGGCACCCTAGGTGGGCCTAGGGCCCATCTGCCCCTAGGGTTTGCCCCCCTCCCACCTATGTTGTGCCTTGGGCCCTTGTGGGGGGCGCACCAGCCCACCTAGGAGCTGGTTCCCTCCCACTTGCGGCCCATGCAGCCCTCCGTGCCTGTGGCCCCACTTGGTGGACCCCCTGAATTCTTCCGGTGGTCCCGGTACGTTACCAGTGATGCCCGGAACACTTCCGTTGACCAAACCCTCACTTCCTATATATGAATCTTTACCTTCGGACCATTCCGGAACTCCTCGTGATGTCCGGGATCTCATCTGGGACTCTGAAAAACCTTCGGTAACCACGTATACTATTTCCCTATAACCCTAGCGTCATCGAACCTTAAGTGTGTAGACCCTACGGGTTCGGGAGGCGCGTAGACATGACCGAGACACCTCTCCGGTTAATAACCAACAGCGGGATATGGATGCCCATGTTGGATCCCACATGCTCCACGATGATCTCATCGGATGAACCACGATGTCGGGGATTCAATCAATCCCGTATACAATTCCCTTTTTCTACCGGCATGATACTTGCCCGAGATTCGATCGTCGGTATCCCTATACCTTGTTCAATCTCGTTACCAACAAGTCTCTTTACTCGTTTCGTAACACATCATCCCGTGGCTAACTCCTTAGTCACATTGAGTTCATTATGATGATGTCTTACCGAGTGGGGCCAGAGATACCTCTCCGTCACATGGAGTGACAAATCCCAGTCTCGATTCGTGCCATCCCAACAGACACTTTTGGAGATACCCGTAGTGTACCTTTATAGCCACCCAGTTACGTTGTGATGTTTGGCACACCCAAAGTATTCCTACGGTATCTGGGAGTTGCACAATCTCATGGTCTAAGGAAACGATACTTGACATTAGAAAAGCTTTAGCAGCCGAACTACACGATCTTGTGCTATGCTTAGGATTGGGTCTTGTCCATCACATAATTCTCCTAATGATGTGATCCCATTATCAACAACATCCAATGTCCATGGTCATGAAACCATGACCATCTATTGATCAACGAGCTAGCCAACTAGAGGCTCACTAGGGACATGTTGTGGTCTATGTATTCACACATGCATTACTATTTCCGGTTAATACAATTATAGCATGAACAATAGACAATTATCATGAACAAGGAAATACAATAATAACCATTTTATTATTGCCTCTAGGGCATATTTCCAACAGAACTGCCATTGCTGCCCACGGCAGAGGGCTCGCACGAAGGCCTGGGTGGAGTCGGGTGGAGCGGGGCAAGGGGGCGGAGCTGGTGGCGCGGGTGAGCCGACCGGCATGGCGAGGCGGACCAACGTGAGCGCGATGGAGGCGGAGTGGCCGCAGGGCAACCACGGCGGGCCGGCTCGACAAGACGACGGCGGGGGACAGCGGCGGGTCGAGCTTTGCGGTGGTGTGAGGCCAACTCTGTCTCTGGGTCAGGTGGCTCGGCGAGGGTGGAGCTCGGGGCCGTGGATCGGCAAGGGCGGATGCGAAGCACGCAGACAGCGATAGAAGCAGGCCTCGCGGTGGTGGCTTGGTGTGGCCTGGCGCCCGCGCACGGCTAGGGTGACTGGGACAATGCGGATGAGGCATGGTGGATGTGGAGCGGTGCACTGTAGGCTGGTACGCAGCGAGGCGGCAGAGACAAGACTGAGCGAGGCGGAGATGGAGCCGGTTCGACGGGGTTGTGGCTATGGAGGCGGAGCACATCGGGTCAGGCCACCACGACGGAGGCAGGCCTAGTGGCTCAATGCGGGGGCATTCGCGGGTGAACCGGGATGGAGCAGAGGCAGTCGCGGTGAGGCGAGGCCTGGCGGCGAAGGTGGAGCCGGTGGTTTCCTTCACTTCCGGGTGGAAGCCTGCTTCTTTCTCTTTTTTTATTCAATATTTTTGACTTGATTCCGTCTTCACGATCTCTTTCCTCGAGAGGTGGGTAAATGAATTAGCAGCGGCAGAAATTTGTTTTTCCTCGAAATCATGATCGGACCGTCGTCCACCACGGGATGGTTGATTGATCTGATGTGACAGCCCAAAGGAAAGTAGTAGTATGACCATGACTCGCTTAACAGATTGATGTAGTGTAGGTCATAAGCGGAGATCCGTCGGTCTTGGTTGTAGCAGACATCGATCCATCCCGGACTGACAGAAACGCATCCAGCGACGTACATGATGAAACCATAATTTCCCCTGACCTCCATCTGACATATACCCGCTCCAAAGTAAATCACTATTATGATCTCAATAAACGATGAGTTTGCCGGCTCTTATTCATCTGGACGAACGCGATCTTCTTGATCCCTCAAGAGCTTCCTTCAAGAACAGAATACCACTATGCTGGCCCCATGATGGGAGCCAACTATCATGGATTTGTCATGGCAGATGTCCGGGTGAATGGACTTAGGTTCGGGGTGCAAACGCAACTATGTGGCGGCTTGAAGGGGTTGGTCGGAATCGAGAGACGCGAGTTTTACCCAGGTTCGGCCCCTCCGATGGAGGTAAAAGCCTATGTCCTGCTTGTCTGCTATTGATGATGAAGAAGATATCTTGGTTACAAGGGTGCTATTTTGCTACCTCTAATCACAAGAGCCTCTCATCTGTCTATCTCTAATCTCTTGTGTCTGTCTAAACTTGTGGACTTGTGAACCCGTCTCTCTAAGGGCGCTCTACCCCTCCTTAGGTGGAACGGGTAGGCTTACATGTAGAGTCCTACCAGAAGTAGGATTAGGATTAATCTTTCACGAATTCTACTCCGGGTATTGTTTCTCTTGTAAGGGAATCCTCTCTCCTTTGGCCTTCTCTTGTGAGCCGCCTAGCGCCGGCTTACACACTGGGTCTTGGGCCTGGTCGTCCTGTGAGTCGCCAGGCCAGGTCATACCGCGGGGTATATCCCCGACAAGTCCTTTCTCAACAAAGAGTTTCTCTCGAAAGAATTGAGTGGGAGGAAGATAGAACTTGATAAGGTTGTTGAACCTTTGTTTCAACCAGAGAGTAGCGCAGCGCAAAAAGTTGTTTCTGTGGAGCCTACGTTAGTTCAAGAGGAAGTTAATGATGATGATCATGAAGCTTCGGATCAAGTTACTATCAAAGCTCGTAGGTCGACAAGGACGCATACTGCTCCTGAGTGGTATGACAACCCTGTCTTAGAGGTCATGTTGTTGGACAACGATGAGCCTACGAGCTATGGAGAAGCGATGATGGGCCCGGATTCCGACAAATGGATAGGAGACATGAAATCCGAGAAAGGATCCATGTATGAAAACCAAGTATGGACTTTGGTAGACTTGCCCATTGAACGACAGGTCATTGAGTACAAATGGACCTTTAAGATGAAGACAGATGCTGATGGTGAATGTCACTATTTGTAAAGCTCGACATGTCGCAAAGAACTTTCCGCCAAGTTCAAGGAGTTGACTACGATGAGACCTTATCACTCGTAGCGATGCTAAAATCTGTTGGAATTAAGTTAGCAGTTACTGCGTTTTTTGATTATGAAATCTGGCAGATGGATGTCAAAACATCATTTCCTTCCTTGAGGAAAGGTTGTATGAGATACAACCAGAAGGTTTTGTCAGTCCTAAGGATGCTAAAAGGTGTGCAAGCTCCATTGATCCTTCTATGGACTAGAGCAAGCATCTCGAAGTTGGAATATACGCTTTGATGAGGTGATCAAAGTTTTTGAGTCTATACAAAGTTTATGAGAAACTTGTATTTACAATAAAGTGAGTGGGAGCACTATAGAATTTTTGATAAGCATATGTGGTTGACATATTATTGATCAAAAATGATGTAGAATTTCTGGAAAGCATAAACTGTTGTTTGAAAAGAGTTTTTCAAAGGAAGACCTGGATAAAGCTACCTAATTGTTGAGCATCAAGATCTATAGAGATAGATCGATATGCTTGATGAGACTTTCCATGAGTACATACCTTGGCAAGATTTTGAACGAGTTCAAAACGGATTAGTCAGAGAAAGAGTTCTTGCCTGATTTGTAAGGTGTGAAGTTGAGTAAGACTCAAAGCTCGACCACGGCAGAAGAAAGAGAAAGGACGAAGGTCATCCCCTATGCTTTAGCCATAGGCTCTATATAGTATGCCATGGTGTGTATCGTACCTGTGTGTGCCTTGCCATGAGTCCGTCAAGGGGTACAAGAGTGATCCAGCAGTGGATCACTAGACAGCGGCAAGATTATCCTTAGTAACTAAAAGACTAAGGAAATGTTTCTCGATTTTGGAGGTGATAAGGAGTTCGTTGTAAGGAGTTACGCCGATGCAAGCTTTAACACCAATCCGGATGACTCTCAGTAGCAATCTGGATACGTATAGTGGAGTAGCCATTTGGAATAGCTCCAAGTGGAGCATGGTAGTAGTGTTTACAGTATGACATAGAGATTTGCAAAGTACACACAGATCTGAATGTCTCAGACCCGTTGACTAAAACCTCTTTCACATGCAAAGCATGATCAAACCCCAGAACTCATTGGGTGTGAGATTCATAACAAATCACATGGCGATGTGACCTAGATTATTGACTCTAGTGCAAGTAGGAGACTGTTGGAAATATGCCCTAGAGGCAATAATAAATTAGTTAATATCATATTTCCTTGTTCATAATAATCGTCTATTATCCATGCTAGAATTGTATTGATCGGAAACTCAGATACATGTGTGGATACATAGACAACACCATGTCCCTAGTATGCCTCTAATGGACTAGCTCATTGATGAAATATGGTTAAGGTTTACTAGCCATGGACATGAGATGTCATTTGATAATGGGATCACATCATTACGAGAATGATGTGATGGACAAGACCCAAACTATAAACGTAGCATATGATCGTGTCAATATATTGCTACAGTTTTCTGCATGTCAAGTATCTGTTCCTATGACCATGAGATCATGCAACCCACTAACACCGGAGGAGTACCTTGTGTGTATCAAACATCGCAACGTAACTGGATGACTATAAAGGTGCTCTACAGGTATCTCTGAGGGTGTCTGTTGAGTTGACATGGATCAAGACTAGGATTTGTTACTCCGTGTGACGGAGAGGTATCTCAGGGCCCACTCGGTAATAGAACATCACTATAAGCCTTGCAAGCAATGTGACTAAAGAGTTAGCCACAGGATCTTGTATTACGGAACGAGTAAAGAGACTTGTAGGTAACAAGATTGAACTAGGTATAGAGATACCGACGATCTAATCTCGGGAAAGTAACATACCGAAGAATAAAGGGAACAACATACGAGATTAACTGAATCCTTGACATAGAGGTTCAACCGATAAAGATCTTTGTAGAATATGTAGGAACCAATATGGGCATCTAGGTAGCGCTATTGGTTATTGAACGTAGAGGTGTATGGGTCATGTCTACATAGTTCTCGAACCCGTAGGGTCTGCACACTTAAGGTCGTTGATGTTTCGGTAGTATAGAGTTATGTATGGTGGTGACCAAAGGTTGTTCAGAGTCCTGGACGATATCCCGGACATCATGAGGAGCTCCGGAATGGTCCGGAGGTAAAGATTGATATATAGGAAGTTCTGTTTTGGTCACCGGAAAAGTTTCGGGCTCATCGGTAGTGTGCGGGGAGGGTGCCAGGGGACCATCGGGAGGGGTGTCGCGACCCAAAGGACCTCATGGGCTGTGGTAGGAGTCAAATCAGCCCTGTGTGGGCTGGGCTAAGCCCCACTAAGGCCCATGCGGCTAGGGGTGGGGAAAACTCAAAAGGTGGAGAGGTGGAAAGAGTTTCCAAGTGGAAAGGAGGAATCCTACTCCTAATAGGATTGGAGTAGGACTCCTCCACCTCCAATTTCGACCAAACCTTGAGGGTTTGAGGATGACTCCTCCTTTCCCTCTCTCCTATATATACTAGAGGATTTAAAGGGAATATCTAACCCTAATTGCCACGTGCTGCCCTCTTCTTCCTCCGGATCTGTTTCTCCTCTAGATTAGTTTTGCGGTGCTTAGGTGAAGCCCTACAGGATTAGTTCACCACCGCCGCCGCCACGCCATTGTGCTACTGGAGAACTCATCTACCTCTCTGCTCCCTCTTGCTGGATCAAGAAGGCGGATATCATCATCGAGCTATACGTGTGTTGAACGCGGAGGTGTCATCCGTTCGGCGCTAGATCAGAAGGACCGCGATCAAGATCGCGAAACGATTCGTCATTTGATCGTGGGACGGATCAAGATGGGATCGCGGGACCGATCGTGATTGGATCATGAGATGGATCGTGATGGGGTCACGGGAGGCTCGGCAATTTGGATCGCGAAGACGTTCGACTACATCAACCGTGTTTCTTAATGCTTCTCGCTTAGCGGTCTACAAGGGTATGTAGATCCACGCTCCCTCTCGTAGATGCTCATCACCATGGATAGATCTTGTGTGTACGTAGGAAATTTTTTCTTTCCCATGCAACGTTCCCCAACAGTGGTCTGAGCTTCATCAATGTTGTCAAGTCATCATCATCTTAAACTCTAGAAGCAGTTCCTTTGTTCTTCTCAGAAGCTGGAATATGCATGGATGTCCTCTTTGGCTTCTCAGCAGCAGCCTTCTTGGGTGCAGACTTGGAGCTCTTGGATGTGCCAGTCTTTGGCATAGCATCATCCATAAGCTTCTTGGCCTTCTTCTTGGGAGGAGCCTTTGCAGCTGGCTCATCCTCATCTCCCTTAGCAGCAGCACCAACAACCTCCTCTGGATCTGCATACATGAAGGTAGGCCTGCCAATCACATGAATAATCCTCTTCCTGGCTTTCTTATCCCCTGCCTTCTTAGGCATAGACTTCCTTGGGTGATCAGTAGACATTGTGGCTCTAGCACTTTCATGTGCTTTGACAGTTTAAGAGCTAGCATAGACCTTGCTGACAACTCTTCTGGAAGAAGTAGCTTTAGTAGCAGACTTCTTAGCAACCTTTTCTTGCTTCTTGGCAAGAATCTCCTCATGAACAAACTCTGAATCTTCTACATCAGAATTTTGCTTCTTCCTGGTCCTGATGGCAGCCTTGGGTAACCCATGCGAGCTGGGGGTGCCTGGATCTGAAAATGAACTGGACTCTAGGCTTGTGCCTGAACTCATGTCAACTCCCTGCTCTGGCAAATTCTAACTGTCCTCAGCATCTGAATTACTGACCTTGTGAATAGAGTATAGAAGAGCAAAAGTAGATGAGTCATCACAAAATGAGGCTAGTTTTTGAAAGTTTGAACAATAGATTTTCAAAGTGTTTGCATTTTGTCAAATGAATATCGGTACAGCCGAAGCAAGATTTTTGGTGCCACCGAGACTGGTTGTCTCTCTTAACAGAAACTTGGCACTCTTTTTGATGAGACCAAAAAGAAGTACTTGGTTCCACCGAGACTGTTCTCAGCAACACAGAAAGACAAATCGGTGAGACCGATTTGTTCGCTTCGGTTCCACTGAGTTCCATCGACGGACGGCAAAACCCTAGAAAATCTAACATTCGCTAGACTATTGGAATTTTGAGTGGATAGGAGTGCGTGCAAAGAGTGGTTTATATATAAACTTAAATCCATTGCGCAAGAATCAGACGAGGAGCGCAAAGGAGGTTGAATCCGTACCCTAACTTGGCACGGATCCGCTACGACGGCGACGATGGAGAGGATTTTGTCGGCGGCGGCGATTCCCAGTAGCGGAGGAGCGCAGGGAGACAAGGGCGATGACCAGGGGTCTCGAAGGCGGAAACTCAGGGTTCTGAGGCGTGATAGTTTGAGGGTGAAATTCAAAGCTTCGGGGTCCACAGTATATATACCCACCACTGTCAGTGTCATCGATTCAAACTTTTCGGTGTCACCGAGTTCCTCAACTGTCAGTTGATAGGGAAACTCGGTGTAACCGAGAATATGGAATCGATGGTACCGAGATTGAAAACCATATCAACCCTAGGCATTCGGTGAGACTGAGATTTTGTGGTTGGTTCCATCGAGATGCACTTGGGAGGTTTTAATGGTCAGTTCTTGTCAATACGGAACTCCGAGTGCTCCACACACAGAAGGATCAAAAACCACTTGTTCAAATTTTGTGATGCAGCATGAATAGAGTATGAGGTGAGAAATCATAGATAGCTAAAGAACTGGTCCTATCCATTCTTGTATATCCAATTGGCAAAAAATAAATCAAGAGCCAAATAGCAACAATTGGATATCCTCAAATGAGAAAATAAATGCAGACCAACATGCTCACACAATAAGATGTCAAATGAAATCATGGAAAACATGCACATATACTCTAGCATCTAACAAGCACTTGGGCGATGACGAAGTCATATATATACGAGTATTTGACTTAGGAGCCAAGTAAGAGTACTTGATCATAGGTCATACTCATCGTTTAAGCACAAGTGGGGTTACCACTTTTACAAAAAGCATTTAATGTTTGTCACATACTAAGAGATGCTCTGACTCAAGTCTTAAAGTAAAGCTCCCCCTTGATGTGACATCCCCCCATAAGAGGGATAAGCTAACCTTGGTTTTGTCGATGAAGACTTCATGTTGGTGAGGTAGTGGTGGGTGCTCAAAGTTGATGAAGATCACCAAGAGTTCGTAGCATCCTTGTTGTTTCCTTACTCTTCTCACCTACATGGGTTAGTCCCAACACACAAGAGACAAATACAAGGATATCTATGGACATGGAGTGCAAAGCATATGTGATGATGTCCATTGATTTGTTGAATACCTTGTCCCTTGCTTACCTTTGAGGGAATGTGTGACTCCTTGACCTATTGCATAGGGTTGATGTTGATTGCAAATAGATCTTGCCAACATTGAATGTGTGTGAATTTCATTGGCGGAGTCACCCCTCAAGAACTTTCTAGTTCTTATTCTTGGGGATCCACATCAAGTTGATGGGGATCCTTGGTGTTGAAGTAGCACTTGTAGAAGTTGTACGCAAGCATGAACCCACTTCACCAAAGCTTGGGATTCATCTTCATAAGAGTCAAAATTCTCTTGGAGCTTGTTCTTGCCCTTGAGCTTGGTGTCTTGTGGTGGAAGGTCATCTTGCAACTTTGTTCCCTTGGGAAGAGTATCTTTATACTTTTCCTTTTGAGGAACAAACTTGGGATTGGGGTATTGACCTTCTTCCCATTCAACTCCATTTGCGTTGAAGTAGCCAACACCCCGATTCTTCCGGCATCCTCCATGCTTGCGTACAATCTCATCAAATTTTTTGTACCCTTCAGGACTGTTGTAGATACCTTTCTCTATAATTCCTTTCAATAAAGCATTTTCTTGCTCAAATGTAACTTGGCTAAGAGATTCATCATTAGTGGAATCAATAGAACTACTAGGAGAAACATCATTAGTTTTATCACATAGTAAGTCATCATTGTAAAGCAAATCATCTTCATCACTATTGAAATCAAGATATTCGGGGTGTGATACCTTGGGGCCTTTAGCCATGAGGCAACTTCCACTCCCTTCATTTGGTGAATCAAATAGATCATAGGAGTTGGTTGTCACTAGTGCAATTCCGGCAACACCATCATCTTGACTATAGGCGGAGTTGGAGTGATAGCTTCTTGTAGGATCGAAAGTAGGTCTAGAGGGGGGTGATTAGACTACTTGACCAAATAAAAGTTTTGCCTTTTTCCCAATTTTAATTCTTGGCAAGTTTTAGCATTTATATCATATCAAGTAACATCCTACACATGCATGTCTAAGAGTGTAGCAGCGGAAAGTAAAGACATTGCACATGTAAGTAAAGAGAGGGTTAAGAATGCAAACACAAGTGATGACACGATGATTTTTCCCGTGGTTCCGATAGGTGGTGCTATCGTACGTCCACGTTCATGGAGTCTTCAACCCACGGAGGGTAACGGTCGCGAGAGTCCATGGAGGGCTCTACCCACGGAGGGTTCCACGAAGAAGCAACCTTGACTATTCCATGCGGCTTCGTCCATGAAGGACTAGCCTCACTATGGGTACATCTTCACGAAGTAGGCAATCTCCTTGCCCTTACAAACTTATTGGTTCACTCCACAACACGAAGTAGGAGGCTCCCAAGCGACACCTAACCAATCTAGGAGGCACCACCCTCCAAAAGGTAATAGGCTTAGTAATGACAATGAAATCCTTCCTATTGTGCTTCAAGATGATAGACTCCTCAACACACAATCTCTCTCACACAGATTTGGCTTGGTAGAAGAGATGACATTGGTGGAAAGCAACTTGAGGAGGCTAGAAATCAAGATCCATATGGTTGGAGTGGAATATCTTGACCTCAACACAAGGGTAGGTGGTTCTCTCTCAGAAAACTGAGTAGGATAGGTATGGAATAGTTCTGAGTGCTTCTTTTTTGAGTGGGTGGTGGTGAAGGGGTATATATAGGCATCCCCAAAAATCCAACCGTTACACACAATAAGTCAGACTCGGTGACACCGATGTGTAAATCTCGGTGGTACCGAAGTGACAAAAAGTGACAAATTTTGAATCTTGGATGGACCGATATACAATACTCGGTTGCACCGACAAGGTGGCCAACGGTCAGATTTACCAGTCTCAGTGACACCGATTCGCCATTCTCGGTGGATTGAAAATGAGAACTTGCGTAATAGAAAGTTGGCAACCCAACTCGTTGGCACCGAGTGCAGTGTCAGCTGCACCGGGATAGGAGTGTTGGTTGCACCGATTTGGCATATTTGTCTTAGGATAGACTTTGGTGGGAGATTTTGTGGATGTTTTGGTGACTGTCACGTGTGCACGTTTGAGCATATTGTTCACCATCAAAACTTTACCCCCTTTTAATAGTATTGGCTTTCCTATAGACTCAAAGTGATTTCTCACAAATGTAAAATGTAGAGTCCTCTTTCTTGAAGCTTGACCAACCCATTTCCTTGCATCTTGGGGTAATTCCACAATCCTTTTTCCATTCCCATCGATGAACTTTTCCTGAAATATACTTGGTGAAAACATTAGTTCAATGACTTATATGTTGTTATTAATTACCAAAACCACCAAGGGAGCAAATGTGCTTTCAATCTCCCCATTTTTGGTAATTGATGACAACATATAGATCAAAGCTTCGACAAAGATATAATCAATGAATATAGTCGTCGCTTTGAGAAGTATGTGATAAGCAAGAGCTCCCCCTAAATTTGTGCATTATTTTAAATTTGCGTTTGAATGCAAATGCACAATTGATTAGGTACATGGGTCACTTCTCACTTGTCACATACCACTTGGTGGTGTGCGAGAGTAATTGGAATGATTATCATATCACAACACAATCAACCAAATATGAATGATCATCACATAAGCATTTAAGATGATAGGAAATAGTAGCATCACACATCAAAGCGTATAATCCAACATCATCAAGCGTGTATCACAAGCAAGACAAAAGAGTATCACGGCAACCAAAAACAATTGTTTTGAAAAAGCAGAACACCAAACGATCTCTCTCTCGAAGCCTAATGATCTATATACACTTCTCCCCCTTTGGCAACAAGTTACCAAAAAGTTCAAAGGTATCTATCTAAGCGTTCTTGGGCTGATCTCCTCCGGTTGTCGATGAAGGAGCCGAGAGCATGGCGTCGGCGAAGATCTCTGCAGATGTCATGGAAGGAGCTGGAATAGTCATTGGTGGAACTGGAGCTGATGGAGTAGGAGCTGTGCTGACAATAGCAGGAGCTGATGAAGAGGGCCTCGAGTCTGGAGCAAGCACTGTTGTTTATCTTGTCTGAGTGAAGAACTGGGTGCCCGTCCTGAGAGGTGATCCTTCCTCCTCATCATCATCATTAAAAGAGGTAGAAGAAACCTGGGGAATGTGCATGGAGTCAACTTCCTTCTGGAGCTCTATCACTGTCTTTGTAACCTTGTCCACTTTGTCATCGGGCACCTTGATCCTCGACTCAAAGATCCTCACAAGGCTGTTCTGATTCTCTAGAATCCCCTTGATATCCCTTTGCATGCCCTAGACGGCTGTGATCAGAAGATACATTTGCTCATTCCTGGATCTGGGGCTTGAGCACTAGCGGCTCGAACAGCTTCTGCCTCTGCTTGTGTTGTAGCAGATGTGGGATGATCTGGGTTCATCACCACAATGTTATCTTTGAACTCTGGCTGTAGGGGCAGATGTGGGCGATCAAGAGCAAAAATGTGCTTCTCCAATTGAGAGTTGATAAGCAACTGGATGTAGGGTGCATAGCAGCATGAGTGCTTCTGGTCAACAGCAACCCTCTTGATTGTCTCGGCAATCAAATCCATTACTCTAATCCTGGTGTTCCTGACAAGGTGGATCAACATGTTGATGGAGTAGCCTCGGATCATCTTGTCATCTCCTGACTTGGGCATCAAGGTATGCCTGAGAATGGTGTTAATAGTCCGAAGGCCTGCTTGCAGATAATAGATGGATCCTAGCTTGTGTGATTGCACCTTGTCTGCGGGGATAAGAGTATACATGTCTTTCATGGCATTGTGACTTGCCTTGGGTTCAGAGTATACATCCAAATCTCCTTCCTGAGCTTCTGGAACTTCCAGTAGAGAAGCCCATTCCTCAACAGTGGATTCATATCTAGCACCTTCAGTCATCCATACAATTCTACCATCTCCGTAGAAATGAGCAGTGGAGTAGAATTGCATGATCATCTCGTCGTTCCATGCAGTAAGCTCTCTGCCAATGAATTTGTCCAGACCAATGCAATGGAAGTTGTCTTGGACACTTGGTAAGTAGTCCACATTATCTTTGATGAACTTCCAATCGACGTATCTCATGTTGCTAACAGCTGGGCTCTTGTCAAGCAGAATGGTCTCATAGAAATCATGTTGCTCTCTGGTGTAAAACCTGTAGTCAACAGCAGTCTTCCTCCTCTGAGCATAAGGATCTATGGCTCTCCAGGCTCTCAATTCTGAGTCTTTCCTCTTCTTCATGTCCTCAGCAACTAAGTGGCTGGCATCGTGTACTGGAAGATGTGGTCTGAGATTCATCAAAGTAGTCAAGTCATCATCATCTTCCACTCTGGAGGCAGTCCCTTTGTTCTTCTCTGAAGCAGGAATGTCCCTGGTAGTCCTCTTGGACTTCTGTGCAGCAACCTTCTTAGATGTAGGCTTGGTGCTCTTGGAGGTACCAGTATTTGGCATAGCATCAGCGATGAGCTTCTTGGCTTTCTTCTTGGGAGGGACTATCTCAGCATGCTCTTCCTCCTCCTCTTCAGCAGCAGCACCAGCAGCCTCCTCTAGATCTTCAAACATAGAGGTAGGCCTACCAATTACATGGACAATCCTCTTCCTGGACTTCTTCTCCCTTGCCTTCTTAGGCATAGCTTTCTTGGGGACCTCAACTCACATAGTGGCTCTTGCACTCTCATGTGCCTTGATAGTTTTAGCAGGTGCATAAACTTTGCTGACAACTCTTCGAGAGGAAGTAGCTTCAGTTGCTGACTTCTCAGCAGCCTTTTCTTGCTTCATAGCAAGAATCTCCTCAGGAATGAAATCTGAATCTTCTTCATCAGAGTTGAGCTTCTTCCTGGTTCTGGTGGCAGCCTTGAGCAACCCATGAGAGCTAGGGGTGCCTGGATCGGATAAAGAACTGGCTTTTGGGCCTGTTCCAGAACTCATATCAACTCCCTGCTCTGCCAAATTCCGACTATCCTCTGAGCTTGACATACTGGCCCTGTGAATAGAGTATAGGATAGGAGAAGAAGATGAGTCATCAAAAAATGAGGCTGGTTTTCGAAATTTGAGCAATGAATTTTCAAGATTTTTGCATTCTGCCAAATAGATATCGGTGCAGTCGAAACAGAATTTTTGGTGGGGCCGAGACTGACTGACTCACTAACCAAAACTTGACAGCCTTTTCGGTAGACCAAAAAGAGCAACACGGTTCCATCGAGTCGGTTCTCAGCCACACAGAAAAGTATACCGGTGAGACCGATATTTCCGTTTCGGTTTCACCGAGATCTATCGGGCGGACAACAAAACCCTAGTAAATTCATCTTTCGTGAGATTATGGTGTTTTGAGAGGATGGAAACATGTGCAAAGGGTGTAATGATGATAAACAATGATCTAATGCGCAAGAATCAGGTGAGGGGCGCAATAGAGATCGAATATGTACCCTAGTTTGGTGCGGAATTCGTCGGCGACAGCGATTCCCAACAGCGGAGGAGTGCGGGGAGACAAGGGCGACTGCGAGGGGTCTTTGGAGCGGCAGTTTAGGGTTTTGGAGCACGACGTTTGAAGATAGAATTTCAAAGCATCAGGGTCCAGTCTTTATACCCACCACTGTCAGTGACACCGATTCTAAGTTTTCGGTGTCATCGAGTGCCTCATCTGTCAGCTGACAGGGACACTCGGTGTAACCAAGAAAATGGAATTGGTGGTATCGAGATTGAAAAACCAAATCAACCCTAGGCATTCCGTGAGACCGAGATTTTGTGGTTGGTTCCACCGAGATGCACTTGGGAGGTTTTAATGGTCAGTCCTTATCGATACAGAACTCGAGTGCTCCACACATAGAAGGATCGAAAAGCACTTGTTCAAATTTTGTGATGCAGCATGAATAGAGTATGAGGTGAGAAAGCATAGATAGCTAAAGAAGCGGTCCTAGCCATTCTTGTATATCCAATTGGCAAAAGATAAATCAAGAGCCAAATAGCAACAATTGGATATCCTCGAATGAGAAAATAAATGCAGACCAACATGCTCACACAATAAGATGTCAAATTAAATCATGGAAAACATGCACATATACTCTAGCATCTAACAAGCACTTGGGCGATGACGAAGTCATCTATATACGAGTATTTGACTTAGGAGCCAAGTAAGAGTACTTGATCATAGGTCATACTCATCGTTTAAGCACAAGTGGGGTTACCACTTTTACAAAAAGTATTTAATGTTTGTCACATACTAAGAGATGCTCTGACTCAAGTCTTAGAGTAAAGCTCCCCCTTGATGTGACATCCCCCCATAAGAGGGATAAGCTAACTTTGGTTTTGTCGATGAAGACTTCATGTTGGTGAGGTAGTGATGGGTGCTCAAGGTTGATGAAGATCACCAAGAGTTTGGAGCATCCTTGTTGTTTTCTTACTCTTCTCACCTGCATGGATTAGTCCCAACACACAAGAGACAAATATAAGGATATCTATGGACATGGAGTGCAAAGCATGTGTAATGATGTCAATTTATTTTTGATTACCTTGTCCCTTTCTTACCTTTGAGGGAATGTGTGACTCCTTAATCTATTGCATAGGGTTGATGTTGATTGCAAATAGATCTTGCTAATAATGAATGTGAGTGAATTTCATTGGCGGAGTCACCCCTCAAGAACTCTCTAGTTCTTCTTCTTGGGAATCCACATCAAGTTGATGGGGATCCTTGGTGTTGAAGTAGCACTTGTGGAAGTTGAGCTTGTAGTAACCTTGGTAACCCACTTCACCAAAGCTTGGGATTCATATTCATAAGAGTCAAAGTCCTCTTGGAGCTTGTTCTTGCCCTTGAGCTTGGTATCTTGTGGTGGAAGGTCATCTTGAGTGTTTGTCCCCTTGGGAAGATTATTTTCATACTTCTCCTTTTGAGGAACAAACTTGGGATTCGGATATTGACCTTCTTCCCATTCAACTCTATTAGCGTTGAAGTAGCCAACACCGCAATTCTTCCGGTATCCTTCGTGCTTGCGTACAATCTCATCAAATTGTTTGTACCCTTTAAGACTCTTGTAGATACCTTTATCTATAATTCCTTTCAATAAAGGATTTTCTTGCTCAAGTGTAACTTGGCTAAGAGAATCATCATTAGTGGAATCAATAGAACTACTAGGAGCAACATCATTGGTTTTAGCATTTCTATTGTTGCTACTAGATGAAGAACCTTTCTTTCCTTTGTTACTAGTTTGCTTAGATTTGACTTGTGGCATGAATGTAGACAAGAGTAGTCGTTTGGCAATATAATATGAAGTCTTCTTTCGGAGATCGTCATTGATAGCTTTAAGAAATTCATGTTCTTGCTCCAAATTGAGCTTCTCGAAGCGTAGCTTCTCATGAGTTCTTACAAGCTCTCTATGATCTTCAAGAGTAGATTCATGAGAAAACTTAAGAGTGTTGAGTTCTTTAGTTAGTTCCTCTATTTTCATCGTATCATCGTCAATCGAATTATCTTGACTAGCATGAGAAATATCAAGTTCATTATGATTAACATCACTAGTTTTATCACATAGCAAGTCATCATCGTAAAGCAAGTCATCTTCATCACTATCGAAATCAAGATATTCGGGGTGTGATACCTTGGGGCCTTTAGCCATGAAGCAACTTCCACCTCCTTCATTTGGTGAATCAAGTATATCATAGGAGTTGGTTGTCACTAGTGCAATTCTGGCAACACCGTCATCTTGACTATAGTCAAAGTTGGAGTGATAGCTTCTCTCGGAGTGGTTGTCGGAGTCGGAGCCAGAAACCCATTAACCAACATGAGCTTGATGCTTCCTTCTTGAGTAGCTCTCGGTGTGCTTGTCCTTCTTCTTTGAGTCCCTACTTCTCCTTGAGGGTCTTCGTTCATAACGATCATCTGTACTCCTTCTCTCTCTTCGAGGTGATTCATCTCTTGAGCTTCGTCTTCTTGGTGACTCTTCCCTTCGTTTGTAGGGAGCTGAGCACTCATTTGAGTAGTGTTCGGGCTTCACACAGTTGTAGCAGTTTCGATTACGACTTGACGAACGCTTATCTTCATATCTTGAGTTAGAGCTGCGATCTTTGCTTCTATTCTTGTAGAACTTGTTGAATTTCTTGACCATGAGGCTTATCTCTTCATTTGTGACAAGTTTGTCGCTCGAGGTAGCGGGAGCATCACTTGTGGCTTTTTAAGCACCGCTAGACTTGTGATGAAGGTCTTCCTTGTCTTTGAGTGTCATCTCATGAGCAACAATTTTACCAATCACTTCAGTTCGTTTGAGATCTTTGTAGTTGGGCATCATTTGGATCAATGTGCACACGGTGTCATATCTCTCATCCAAAGCTCGAAGTATCTTCTTGATGATGAACTTGTCAGTCATTTCTTCGCTCCCTAAGCCAGCAATCTCATTGGTGATGAGAGCTAGCCTAGAGTACATTTCAGCGACTCCTTCACCATCCTTCATCTTGAACTTGTCAAGTTGACCTTGAAGAGCATCTAACTTGGATTCTCTCACGGACTCAGTTGCTTCGTGCATATCAACCAAAGTATCCCAAATCTCTTTTGCATGTTCAAGACGGCTGGTTTTGTTGAATTCTTCAGGACATAGGCAGTTGAAGAGTATGTCACATGCTTGAGCATTGATTTGCAACATCTTCAATTCATCCGCAGATGCTTCACGATCCGGTTCCTTTCCATCCGCAAAGAATTCACCTTGCAAGCCAACACGAACAACAGCCCAAACGGTAGGATTATGACCAAGCAAATGCATTTTCATTTTATGCTTCCAACTAGCAAAATTAGTGCCATGAAAGTACGAACCTCTACGGCGGTAATTTCCCTCACTAGATGCCATACTTCTCCTAGGTTGTGAAACCAATGCAATGGAGACCAAAGCTCTGATACCACTTGTAGGATCGAAAGTAGGTCTAGAGGGGGGGTGATTAGACTACTTGACCAAATAAAACTATGCTTTTCCCAATTTTAATTCTTGGCAAATGTTAGCATTCATAACATATCAAGTACACCCTACACATGCAAGTCTAAGAGTATAGCAGCGGAAAGTAACAACAAGCATGAGTAAAAGGATAGGGTAAGAAGATCAAACGCAATTGTAGACATGATGATTATTCCCGTGGTTCCGATAGGTGGTGCTATCGTACATCTACGTTCATGGAGTCTTCAACCCACGGAGGGTAACGATCGCGAGAGTCCACGGAGGGTTCCACGAAGAAGCAACATTGACTATTCCATGCGGCTTTCGTCCATGAAGGACTAGCCTCACTATGGGTAGATCTTCACGAAGTAGGCGATCTCCTTTCCCTTACAAACTTCTTGGTTCACTCCACAACATGAAGTAGGAGGCCCTAAGCGACACCTAACCAATCTAGGAGGCACCACCCTCCAAAAGGTAATAGGCTCGGTAATGATGATGAACTTCTTGCTCTTGTGCTTCAAGATGATAAACTCCTCAACACACAATCACTCTCTCATAGATTTGGCTTGGTAGAAGAGATAGGGTTGGTGGAAAGCAACTTAGGGAGGCTAGAAATCAAGATCCATATGGTTGGAGTGGAAGATCTTGACCTCAACACAAGGGTAGGTGGTTCTCTCTCAGAAAACAGAGTAGGATAGGTATGAAATAGTTCTGAGTGCTTTTCTTTCGAATGGGTGGTGGTGAAAGAGTATATATAGGCATCCCGAAAAATCCAACCGTTACACACAAAATGACCAACTCGGTGACACCGATGTGTTAATCTCGGTGGTACCGAAGTGATCAAAAGGTGGCAACTTTTGAATCTCGGTGAGACCGATATAGGAATCTCGGTTGCACCGACAAGGTGACCAACATTCAGAAATGCCAAACTCGATGACGCCGATTCAACATTCTCGGACGGACCGAAAGTGTGAACTTGCGTAATAGAAAGTTGACAACCCAACTCGGTGGCCGCGAAAGCAGTGTCGGTTGCACCGAAGTGGCTAGGGTTTGGTTGAGTTTGTCTAGGGTTTGGAATCGGTGGCACCGGTATAGGAATGTTGGTTGCATCGATTTTGAATGTTTGGCTAGAGATAGACTTTGATGGAAGAGCTTGTGGATGTTTTTGGTGACTATCACTTGTGCACGTATGAGCATTTTTTTCACCAACAAAACCTTACCCCCTTTTAATAGTATTGGTTTTTCTATGGACTCAAAGTGATTCCTCACAAATGTAAAATGTAGAGTCCTCTTGCTTGATGCTTGGCCAACCTATTTCCTTGCATCTTGGGGTGATTCCACAATCTCCACAATCCTTTTGTCATCCCTATCATCGAATTTCCTTGCATCTTGGGGTAATTCCACAATCCTTTTGCCATCCCTTTCATCGAACTTTTCCTGAAATATACTTGGTGAAAACATTAGTTCAGTGACATATATGTTGTTATTAATTGCCAAAACCACCAAGGGAGCAAATGTGCTTTCAGCAATTGCTTATGGCAATAATTAATTATGCATTTGAGTGTGCTTGAAAGTATCTGTACCAGAGTCTTTATTGTCACAAAAGGAAGCCTTGGAAGTTTTACCTCAACTTCTCAACCAGAATTTCAAACTACCGTGTATAAGTGCAAATAGATAAATGACTTCCAGTTTGATCTGTATCTCCAGTGTTGATCTTGTTTTGCTGTTGATCTGTATCTCCAGTGCAAATAGATAAATGACTTTCACTTGGAGTAGAAGCAAAGCAAAATTAAGTCTGTTAGTTAATCACTGTTATTCAGAATATATTCAGAGGTCAAATTAAGTCTGTTGATCTGTATCTCCAGTGCAAACCAAATGTTCAGAGACCAAATGTTAACATAGTCTAAACCTTGCAATTTTCAGTATGTACAGTAACTGAATTTTCAGTAATAGCAGAACAATACACTACAGATTTTGCAATTACTTGATCCTAACGTTTACAGAATTCTCAAGAAAGCATGCTTACCACTTGATGCTGTCTGCATTTTGCCTTTTGTTCTTTTTGAAAAAACAAGAAGTTTGTTTTTTGTAATTGGAACGAATCTGAACCTCTCCCCTGTTCTTCTCCTCTCTCTGAACTGTCTCTTCGGTTTTCTTTATCAATCATAACACTAAAGTTTTCAGTTTCGTCAGTGACAAAATCTTTCTCTGAATTTACACTGTTAGTTTGAGAAAAATCTAGATTTACACTGAATTAGCTTGACTTCAGTTTAACTTGCTCAAATCTAGTTTGAATTTACACTGTTTGTTGACAAGATTTACATTGTTAGTTTACACTGAATCTTGCTCAAACTGAATTTACACAACAACTAAATACATACGAGATTGTCGAACTGAATTTACACAGCACCTAATACCAAAAGTGTTGACAGCGTTGTCAATGCCAGAACGGACACTTTGTTCCAGATGATCCTTCCCCAATTCTGCATCAAGCTTACTGGTTTAGGAAGTTTCAGAATCAGAAGATTTACTTGGGATCAAGAAAGATGCCGATTGTCCCCGGAATCGAGGTGTAGAGGTAAAGAAATGCGGAGAGACCGGCGGAGAGCCGGATTTTGGCCTCGGTTATCTCGTGCAGCTCCACAAGCATGGCAATGGTGGCTATCTCTTCCAAAGGAGCAGTGCCGTGGGGCCTGCAGCTCCGCCGTGCCGCAGGTCTCCCCCAGCAACTCAAGGAGGCGCAAGCATGGCCAGGAAAAGGCAAGGCCCGAGTCCGTCCCGTGCTCGCCGGCGGGGATGACCTTGCCGGGTGCGGGGCGCGGATCTCGTAGCCGCCGTTCCAGCCTCCCCGCTATACCATGCCCTCCAGGAACAGTTCAAGCCGGACCGGTCCTAGTCAACGCGCAGGCGCGTGCCGGTTGGCCAACGTGGCGCCTGACGTGCAGCATTTCAGAAATACCAAGCTTGAACGTACTTTCTCCGTACAAAATAAGTGACTCAAAAATAACTTTACTTTACACTAATTAGCGTAAAGTGAAGTTAGTCGTAAAATGAAGTCATTTTTGAGTCACTTATTCTAGGACCGAGAGAGTAGGTAATTTTGATAGCTCCAGAGAGAGGGTTAGATTATGGTTCAGATAGCATTTTGTACTACTTAAAAAAACAGTTGTCATATCTAACAGGTAATTGGCTGAAAGGTGTTTCTCTATTCTACAAACGTGTTTCTAAGCAAAAGCTAGGAGGTATCGGGAATTATGAACATTAGCTAGAAGCAAAGCATTTAGCTGCGCAAAAGATTTCTTTGAGCCTGTTACTGGTGCAAAGAAAGAACAATGAGGGATCTGAAAGTAACTGCTCTAGCAAATCTCTGGATGGGTGGCCCTCGGGGAACAGGCAGGCCCATCCCTCGGACCAGATCTCGAACGCTTCATCCTTCCAGACCATGAAGCTCGCCGGGTCAATGGTGTTCTCGGTGAGCTCGTTGCCGGCGAACACGCCCATGTGATGGCGTTCACGGCGTTCGCAGGGTTTTATGTCTGAAAATACAGTCCTCTACTTAAACCTCTTCCAATAGTACCAGAAGAAGACCAAGTATGCAGCCAAATAGATGTAACGTACCAACACTAGGAGAATCAGACTTGTCTGCATTCACAGCAGGTCGGTTGTTGATGGTAAGGAAACCCTTCAAGTTGATGTTCACCAGCTGATCATCCACTATCTTCGTCTCGGGTTGAAGATCGCATAGCTCGGACCGTGGGCTGCTTTCAATTTTTCCTTGACAGAAGTTCACGAACCGCTGCAAGTGAGAAAGACAGAGTTAGCAAAAACAGTGAGACCAATTTCAAGGACAGAGTTAGCATATTATTGCTCATTTGCTCTATATTAGCCTTTGGAATTGTTTTCCTGCTATATAGAGCAAATGAGCAATAATATGCTACTGTATCATGGAGTTCAAGAGTTATCTCATTAATGTCTTGCGCATTTGTCAGTGGAACGGCCCATTCCTATTTTTTTTAGAAAAGAAGGATACATCCCCGGCCTTTGCATCTTGGTGATGCATGCAACCATTTTGTTAATTATTCATAAAGACCGTACAAAGTAATACATCAGTAAGCCTGAAGCCATCGTCTGGGCAATACCTGTCGCTACTTCTATTCCTTTGATGAAGGGGTGCCGAATATCCGAGCCGGATACCAAACAGATATCGCACCAAAGCCTAACATCTAAAGCCGGATGCCCCAGCCCAGCCATATACCGGGACTGTGTCACACACCGGTCCGGCGCACTCGCAGAAGCCGTCGCCGCCGTCTTCCACCGATCCATCTCCAGAGCAGATACTGACGCACCGACCTTGCCAGGCCTGCCGTCGATGTCACCACGGCGCCAGACAGCGCCACCATCCTGCACGTACCCATCCGTCCGCGCCCGTCTCCGAAACTCCGCAACGCCATGCCGCCGGGATCCGTCGTCGGCCTTGTGGTAGATGAAATACCGCTCCTCCTGTAGTCCTCTTCATCCAGCACTTGCTCCAAAACGATGCCCCCAGGAGGAAGAGCGACACCAAAGGCGTCGTCATCGTCCGATCCGGGAGACCCGGATCTAGGGTTTCCCCCGGAGCATCCCGAGCCTGATGACGCAAACAGCAATGACGATGCCTCAACAAGGAAACAACATCGGAGATGCCGCCATCGTCTACCATGACCGGAGTCGGCGTAATTTTCATCGGCAGTTGCGCCATCAGGCCGTGCGCCGACGGCGTCGCTGGTCCCTTCAGCTTGAGCAAACTCCAAAGACGATGCCCTCAAGAGGGACTACGACGCAGAAGCACCGTCATCGCTCGATCCTAATGGAACCTAGAGTTTCCCCCGGAGTTGCCCGCGGTGTCAAGGACCCAGGCCAGGATCCCGACGTGATCCAAAGAGCCCGTCAAGATCCGTCACTATTGCCGACGTGTCGCACCCGCCACCGCACCGTTCGCAACCCGGTGACCATGGACAGTCACCGGACCTCACGAACGCGTCCAACCACCAGCCATGGCCAGATCTGACTGAAACCAACGACCCCATCCAGCGATCCCGAAGGATTGAAGGTCAACACAGGCCGCACACTGACGGGCCGACGTCGGAGAGATCCAGCCGCCGCCGTGAACAACCCAGACCACCGCCAGGGGCCACCACCACGCCGTGGCAGCCCACATCCACGCCGAGCACAGCCCGCGGCACCTGCCATCGTCGGCCGGGGGCCGGTAGGCCCGCCACCACCCGGGAGCGCTGCAGCAGGGGCGGCCCATTCCTATTGGCCGTGTGAACTGTGAAAGATATAACTTACAAGAGTACTACTACTAAGTAACCTTGGAAGCGGAGAATAGCCAATGCCTGACAACTGAATTACGCCGCCTTAGTTCCATTTGTTCTAAAAAACCAGAGTACCCTTCTTTCTGAAGGGCGGCGTCTACAATTTGTACTAATTTTGAACTACTCCCTTCGCTCCTTTTTACTTCGAGTAATAGATTTGCGTTAAGTCAAAATCTACAAAGTTTGACTAAATTTACATTAAAACATATCAACATTTGCAATATCAATTATATACTATGAAACTACATTTCATAACGAATCTAACAATGTTGATTTGGTATTGCGAATGTTGATACTTTTTTTTACAAGTTTGGTCAAATTAAAGATACTTTGATTTTGGAGAAAACTTATATGCAAACTACTCCCTCGTCCCTAAATATTTGTCTTTTTAAAGATTTTACTATGGACTACATACGGATGTATATAGACATAGTTTAGAATGTAGATTCATTCATTTTGTTTCGTATGTATTCTATAGTTGAATCTCTAGAAAGACAAATATTTAGAAACGGAGGTAGTAAAAAGGAACGGAGGCGGTATCTGCAAAAAACTCGATACCTAACCATTTAAGAGTACTATGAAGATGTTGCACCAGTCTCTACAAAATTGTTGTGAACTCCATCGTTGTAGATTCAAATTCAAACAAGAAGACGGTGAAATTACCTGGTGGCCATTAAGTGCCGCGCGTGATGGGAAGCTGGAATCACCCCCACCGCCCATGGTGGCCTGGGTGACCTGTCGTCCTTTAAATGTCGCTCTTTGCTCTGCTGGTAGGCCCTGCTCAGATATTCGCATGGAGAAAAACAGCCCATTCCTCTCGGCCGACCGGGTGTGTGTGCTGAATTTGATGTGGATGCATAGAGCAGTGAAACGGGACAGGCGGCGGCCCAAGCCGGCCCATTCTGTTATTGTTTTTCTGTTCTTACGGAGACGTCAAAAAGGTGCGCGAATCATCGTTCGAACTCACTTGTGCAAAGATACTTCAGTCCTCCATTTGTTGTCTACGTTAGTTCGGTTTTGTATTTTGTCTTTTTCTTATTTTCTCTTCCTTTTTTGTTTTCTTAATTGCGTGTTTTTAGAAAATTCGTTTTTACTTTATATTTTCTATTCTTCCTGATTTTATGAACTTTTTTCAAATTTCTCAACTTTTTTTCAAATTCTATGAATCTTTTTCCAAACAGGTGAAGTTTTATTTCAAATTCATGAACTTTTTCGATATTGATGAACTTTTTTTCAAATTTAATGAACTTTTTTCATTATTGATGAAATTTTTTCAAAACTGATGAACTTTTTCAAATTCGTATGAACTCTTTTGAAGTTGAAAATTTTCCAAATTTGATGATTTTTTTCCTAAAATTGATGAAATTATTTCTAAAATTGATGATTTTTTTTCAAAATCTATACACTCTTTTCTAGATTTGTAATTTTGTTAAAAAACTGATGAACTTTTTTTCAAGTTTGTGAACTTTTTCTCGAGATGACGATCTTTTTTCAAATTCGGTGAACTTTTTAAATTCCACAAACTCTTTCCAATTTTCTATGAATTTTTTTTAATTTTGTACCTGCTTTCACTATTTTTTTTGAACTCCGTTTTGAATTTATACTTTCTTTTTTAAAATAATTTATACTGGATATGTGTAATACTCCCCCCTTCCATAATATCTAGAGGAAGGGTCAAAGTTTACCCAACACGAAGAAATTTCATAGATAGGAAAGATTCAGTTCGCCACACAAAAAAACCTTGATCAAAATCATCAATGGAAACTTCCGTGATCAAGAGAGAGAGAGAGAGAGAGAGAGGTCACATAGCTGCTAGTACGTATACTTTCAGTGCTGAGAGAGAACTACTCACACATCACCATGAGAAGAAAGAAATAATTGTTGGTGATGGTGATGAAGATGGCAGAGATATCCCCGACAACATTGAGAGGGAAGGTGGGACCTCCTTATTATTTATTGGACTTCTCCCCGGTTAGAGGGGTGTTTGCCCCCCCCCCCCCCTCCCCGGATTTTGTGGTTTTGGTGGCTTGGAGACAAGAGCCTCCACCGAGATTGGATTTGACTCTTGGGGAAGCGGTTTTCTGGATGTTGTTTTCTAAGTCTTGTCACCGGTTTTTTTTACTTCCCAAAGACCCGTAACTTTAAAAAATTATTTTTTTATAGTTTTAACTGCCTATAAATACTCTTCTCCCCCACGGGGCATGGTATCTCCTCGATCATATTTTCATATCTAACACCCATTGTTATTCCCCCACTCTTCCTTGCCCACATTTGAGATATTCTTGGGGAGTAGGAGGGAGATTTGAGAGGGAAGCTAAAGCAAGTTGAGCTCCAAGTATTCCTCCTCTTTTGGCTGATGAAAGATTTGAGCAAGTTTCCAAGACTCCTTGATTTTTTTTTACTTTTGGACTTTGGAGACACTAGGCGTTGGTGTCCCTGACAAGCTTCAAAATTGTGGATTACCATGGAGTTTGTTAAGGTTGGAGGTAACTTTAAGGCAAGGGTCGCTTTGTTTGGTTCATGAGAATTAGAGATGGGGAATGGGAGTTGGGGTGAGAGGATTAAAAGTCCACTAAGGCTTTGTTTGGATATGGGGGGAGAAAGCCCAGGATACTAAATCCCGATAGGGGAATTTCCAGAGCACATGAGATATAGATAATTCTACAAATAATCTCCGCCCAGGATACTAAATCCCGATAGGGGAATTTTCAGAGCACATGAGAACTGAAAATTCTACAAATAATACATTTTTGTAGAATTATCTATATCTCATGTGCTTTGGAAATTACCCTATAGGGATTTAGTATCCTGGGCGGAGATCTACTCCTTGAGATGGTTATTTGGCGGTAAAGAGGAGGGGAACATGAGAGCATCCGAAGGCAACGCTAGAGGGAGACAAAGTGAGGCGACAGAGGGTCACAAACTCAGATCGTGCGAGGGAAACGACGCGGGGAATTTCTTTACGAGTCTGGAGGCGTGGGACCTCTACCCAAGGAAATAGCAGGGTTCAGGTAGCCCTACCTGGATGAACTGGTCGTCCAAATGTCGAGTTCGTTTTCCCTCACAAACGTCTCCGCGTGAGTTTCAGACCCCGGGAAACGCATGGATCACGAGGGAACCCAAGCAACATGAGCCCTAATTGTTTAGTGGGGATGGAAGTTTAAGTCGGAAGATGAACGAGAGTTGAGGGAGCCAACTCCCACCGATTTGTGTCGATGGTGGGCCTTGTTAATTTGTCACTGGGCTCCATCCCAAACTAATTTCCGTCATGTACGAAACAAAGCAATGGGAGTAAAAATATATTTCACACACATAATCCCTCCAACAAAGATTAGCTTCCTTCCAAGGACATGAACTTTGTGATATATTTGTGATACATCATCACTCATGCCCACATTAGTTACTTTTTCCTATCTCTTATTATTTTTATAACTAATTTAGCTTGCTATTGCTTATCATATATGATCCTCTGGTAGTTACATTTGTAGAGAACTTATAATTCTACAAATATCTAAAATCAACTAAGAAAAGATTACAGTTCATAGTCCCCTATTCAACCCCCCTTGTCTCCCTAGTTTGACATCTTCGATCCTTCATTGAAGAGTGGTGCTTGTTTGAAATTATAACCCAGGTAATGAACCGAGCTTCTATCGTGGCAGTAAACTGTATTACTGCATACATTAAAAAAATCTTCAACTCATCTTTGGGGAAAATAAACCTAGGTAACAAATAAGACAAGGGGAGAGACTGCACACGAAGAAGGAACACAAGTAGAAAATTCTTATTCATATTGAGTGGTTTGGATAAATCGACACAAATCACGACAAATCATATTACATGACTCTAACAAAGGGCGGTCAAACACGGCATACTGTAAGGTATCATCGAAATTAGATCTCCTTGAATGCAGCAAAGAGGTCCCCGCTGATGTAGTCATTGTCCACAAGGCTGACCAAGTAATAGCTCTTCTGAACCTGCAAGTGAAGAGCAAGAAAGATGTCAGCAAAACCCGAGATATATTATCTGCTTGCTGTGGTATCGACATTATCTTTGCAGCATTTCAGAAATAGCAATATATCGAAGGTCCCCGCTTGTAACTATTAGCTACTCCCTCCGTCCCATAATATAAGACGTTTTTGCAAGCTAAAACATCTTGCAAAAACATCTGATATTGTGGGATGGAGGGAGTAAATGCAAAGCATTTATCTGCACAAAAAGTTTCGTTGAGCCTGTTACTAAGAAAGACCAATGGGCAATCTGAAAGTACCTGCTCTAGCAACTCCCTGGACGAGTCACCCTCCGGGAACAGGCAGGCCCATCCCCTGGACCAGATCTCAAACGCTTCATCTTTCCAGACCATGAAGCTCGCCGAGTCAACGACAGTAGGCTGGATGATCTCCTTGCCGGGGAACACGCCCCATGTGACAGCGTTCACGGCGTTCGCAGGGATGTTTGAGATCGATTCCCCTTCCTTGTTCACGGCGATGTACGTGAGGGAAGGGAATGTCTTGCTCTTCTCGATGAGTTGGAGCAGCTTCTCCTTAGCGCAGAAGAATTCAACGTAGGCCTTCTGGTAAACATAGCCTCCTGGGCCGCCCCATCCTGCAGAACAGAACAGAAATAAAGCAGGTTTGGTAAGGCATGCACCATACAGAGCAGCAGAAAAACTAATGACCCAAGGATGTAAAGAAAACATTATTAAAACAAGGATTGAAGGGTCATAACTATTTCTGAGAAAACAGTACTATCTATTAGTAAGGAAACCATTACTATGTCTGAGAATATCGTCTCTACCTAAACCTTGCTCCCACCAGTACCAGAAGAAGTGTAAGCAAACAGCAAAGCAGATTTGACGTACCAACACTAGGAGACTCAGATTTCTCTGCATTTACAGCAGGTTGGCTGTTGATGGTAAGGAAACCCTTTGAGTTCATCTTCACCAGCTGATCGTCAATTATCGTCGTCTCAGGTTGAAGACCATCTAACTCAGACCATGGGCTGCTTTTAAGTTTTCCTTCACAGAAGTTCACGAACCGCTGAAGGTGAGAAAAGCAGGTTAGCAAATGCATTGACACCTTGAAATTGTTTGAAAGGCGGGTGAGAAAGTATTACTATCATGTAGTTCAAGAGTTACCTCACTAATGTCTTCCACGGATTTCAGTGGAACAGCCCATTCCTCTTGGAGCTTCTTACCACGTCCACGTGGCCGTGTGAACTGTGAAAGAGCAAATATGTTATCGCATACAACTATAACTTTATGAAATTTAAATCACAAAAACGCAGGACCACTACTATAGGTAATCTTTGAAACAGTGAATAGCCAATGCCCAACAACTGAATTATGTTGCATGGGCAGATGGTTGAATTGGTACTAAGAAACAGAAAAATGTTTCTTTTCATAGAAAACTAAGAGACAGAGCCCATCAACAAGAGTGTTGGGTAACCAATATTTTTGCTGAACCAATATTTCTGGATCTTATGTAAATGTTAACTTTCAGCTATATTTGTCTCTGGAATACAGAGTCTACAAGTTGTATTGATTCTGGATTTAGAGTGTTATGAAGATGCTGCATGCAGTGTCTGAGCAAAACTGTTGTGAATACAATTATTGTAGATTCAAATAACAAGACAATGAGATTACCTGGTGGTCATTAAGTGCTCCGTATGATGGGTTCCTGGAATCACCCCACCGCCCATGTGGGTACTGATCCCAACCAGTGGTCCTTGAAATGTAACTCTTTGGTCTGTTGGCCCTGCTCAGTTATATCATAAACAAGACTGAATGAGTATATGTGTAGTACTAATGCTCAATCAGATTCACAAAGAAAAATTCAGAAAAAACTACCAGAATATAGGGCGAACATCCTCTTTGACACGGAAAACATTAGTTGGAGGCCTCCAAGGTAATGTTCTTGAAAGCTTGGACTCCTCTATTAATCCAAGATTCTGGGGAAACAAAAGTTAGCAGTTAGAAACTCGTCAGAACAAAATATTAAACCGAGCAAGACAAGGAAATCACCATCAGAATTGCTAAAGCGGTCTTTTCCATATTTAGTGTGTAAAGGTGCAAAGTCTTGATCCCACTAGCCAAAATTTTCTTGCACATCTCAGTACCAAGGTGGATTCCATATGCTTTCACAGCCTCCTCATTGTCTTTAATAGGATCCAAGGCAGCAGTAATCTCAGCTGGTATCTGTTTTTACATTTAAAGTGGCATTCTGTTAGTAGCACACTCCGAAATTCAGTAAACGAATAAAATATCAAATTCTACATATTATGTATGTTCGATATTTGTTGGATTATCTCCATGAAAAAGCTGTATCAGAAGCAATCCACCCCCTCAGGTGCTCCCATGCAACCCTCTTCAAAATATGGTGCAAATGGCCATGGAAAATTCCAAAGAAATCGAGAGCAAGGGTGCTATATTGATGCAAAGTCAATATAGCACAGGGAGATAATGAAGGTACTATTCACTAAAACATGTCATTTTTCTCTCCCGTATTTTTTTACAGGTGATTATATAATGACCAAATAAACCATTTACCTTGTGCGTTGAGGGAAGATGTGAATCTAGAGGGGGGGGGGGGGGAGACCAGATACACTTGTGATGGAGCTACAGCAACACACCATACCTTTGTTTTGCAGAATCCGGTCATGCGCACAAATCCCTTGTAGTTATTTATTGGCATTATGCCAGGAACGATAGGGCAGGTTATACCAATCTGACGGCAGTCGTTCACAAACTTGAGGAAGATGTCGGTATCATAGAAAAGCTGGGTAACTATAACGTCAGCACCAGCATCAACCTGTAGAGAAAAGGTAGGTTGAGAATAAAGCTGACAAAAAGAAATTTTATGTTCAACCAGTACATAGGGTATACAACAGGTTAAATCATTAGGGGAGAAGATTCTAAGCAAGACCATGTCCAGGCATCGATCAACAGAGTTAGTAACCATACAGTTTTCATTCTCAACTTAAAGAACCAACAAGAAGATTGAAGAGAACCTTTCTCTTCAAGTAAGCAAGATCTTTGCTATATGCTTCCTCCGTAGCCCCGTCCTCGCCTAGTATTACCTCAGGGTGTGCCTCTGACATTAGAAGAACATAAATGAGAATTGCAATTTAGAACATTGAAACCATCCACCTGCTGTAGAGAGAAGCAAAGTTCCGCTAACCTGGATACCCAGCGACAGTTATGCCAAAGTAATCACCATACTTGGCTCTAATGTGCTGCACCTGCAATTAGAAAACAGAAGACATAAGTACTCAACCTCAACATCTGAAATCCTAGATGCTAGAAGCAGCAGCAACAACAATCAGCTTGTCATCATGTCCATGCCACTCCAATATAATAAGACTTAATTACATGCAATCTGTCGGAAGAAGCAAGAGGTACTTACCAGATCTAGAGCACAAGAAAATCCACCAGCAACTTGGACAAATTTGTCCTGACCATGTGGAGGATCTCCTCTAAGTGCGAGAACATTTTGAATCCCATTGTTCTTAATGGTATCCAAAGCATTATCAATCTTCTCCACTGGCATGTTGGTGCACGTCAAGTGCATCATCGTTTCCACGCATACCTGAAAAAATAATAACAAGGAAATGTTAAAACTTCCGACCATATTTATGGCAGCAATGCACAGAATTATTGAAATTGTAAAAAGAAGCCTCAGATATTAATTTGAAATTATCCAGAGCAACCTACTGGCATGGACAGAATGTTCGCACTAAACTTTTAGTGTCAAATGAGTGTCCTCTTCCAAATTTGTTTCACAAGAACCGGTCAGTCACTACTTTCCATGGAATATTCCCTTAACAATTGCACAATTCCCTGTCCCCAGATAGATATACCCAACATTGAGCACATGGCAACAGAAATTCAGACCGCAATGGCATGAAACCCAGAGGGGAAATCCTATTCCTATCAAAATGATTCATCCCAGAACTCAGAAAGCAAGTAAGCAATCAGCCCTTTACCGAGAGTGTTGACCGAGTAAGAATGGATTAATCAGTGGGTCAATATGGCTCAGCTCATCAATCAAAATTACTAATCTCAACAAAACCCCTACCGTTACATAGCTTAAATGTGCGTTGAACTAAACATTACATGCCATGTCTATACCACTCCCCTGCTCACGTCGAAGCATAAATTAGTCATAACTATCACTTAAACACGATCAGCATTCGTAAAAAACACCAATCAACTAACTAAACCACGTGGAAGCAGATGAACTCCTACTTGGCACCAGGTCCATTTCATCCTGAATCAGCTGTTCGCACCACAAATGCGCCCGCTCAATTTTGAAATTGGAGTAAAAGCAATCTAAACTACTAATTAGTAACCCGCCAAACTCTAGCGAAAACGAAGCAACAATTCGCGGAATTAAGCAAATCCAATCACCCCAAACGGAACGCGCTTCCCAGTACAGCACCCCCGCACGAATAAAAGAACCCCGCATTGCGCCTAAATCCGAGCCGGATCGAACCGTTCTCACTGGCGCCGAAACAGAGCAGATCAGATCAGATCGCGCGCGCCCGCGGACGCGGCGAAGCAAGCGGCGGCCAGAGACGGGAAGGCGGCAGCGGCGTACGCACCATGTTCTGCATGCGGTTGGCGATGTCGAGGGTGACGTCGGCGGTGGATCCGCCGGCGCCCCAGGTGATGTCGCAGAAGTTGGGGCCGTGCGCCACCATGCGGTCCATCCGCTCGAAGAGGTTCTCGACGCCCTCCTCCGTCTTGGGCGGGAAGTACTCGAAGGAGAAGACGGTCCGGCCATTCGCCGCCGCCTCCTGGATCTTCTCGATCACCTTCATCTTCCCCTTCCTCTTCCTCTGAACCTCCCCACTGCTCTGCTAATGGCGTCGCGGCGGGCGGGTGGACGAGGGGTAGCGGCTGGTGGCGAGTGGGTTTATAGGAGATCTGACTCCACCAACCACGCCCGCCCGATGGGCGCGGCGCACGAGGGTGGCCCGCCCGCTGACAGATGGGGCCCGGGTGCTGGGCGTAAGGTGGTTAGGCCTGGCGCTCGTGGGACGGGTCCAGGGATGGTGTGGTGGGGCGGGTGCACGGGCCCCTGGCGTCGCTGTCCTGCACCAACCCAAATGTGTGACCACTGCGGTGCCGGGTTTGGAAATCTGGCCCGCCGTCGCTGCCATGTGGGCCAACTGAAACTTGGTAAACATTTTTTTTCCGACTTAATGGGTTTGGAGTGGTAGGCAACGACATGTCGAGCTACCTTTGATTCTCGTGAGATTCTTCCACGAGCGCTGTGGACCTCCGCTGATTTGGTGATTTGGTGATCCGGTGACACTTGTCATACGCAATTGCCACTGATTTTTGGTGGTGTTTCCATAATTCCATGTAAAAGTTTCGATATTATTATTGGAGTATCAAAAATCGTGTAACACGTCGGCATAATCCAAGAGAAAACATAAAAGGGAAAATAAAGATGGGACAGGGCCACTCGTGCCGACTCACCCGACTCCACAAAAATGGAATGGGTGGCGCCATCGTCACAACAATCTCGATTCGCCTCTTCTTGTCATCTTCTCCTATACAAATTCAAAACAATATCATAGAGCAAATCATTTTTTTAGGAGCTGGACGCGAAGAAAATATGCGTGCGATCTGAACTCAAATTCTAATTGTAGCAAAGCCAAAACACAGGAAAGCATATTAACAATTGTTAGCACATTGATCTTGGCATATGGTTGTGGTACAGGCCATCGTAAGCAAGCAGGTCTCTGTCTGTGTCCCTTCGAGCATCGGGGAAAACCCAGGTTCGGTTTATTAGATCGAACCATAACAACGTCACGGCGTGGTTTCTTTTTTTCTTTTTTTTTTGAAGGCGTTGTTTTGTTCACTCGGAGTCCCCGATGTTGGATCTCGGGATGTGGGACGCCACGTCGGTTCGGGCTACCTCTTAAGACATAGGCATCTGAAGCACTATGTACATCCTCGCTGGTGCTACCCTCATGGCTTTCACCTTCAGCCCATCCGAGTAATGCATCCCACACGCTGATCTCTAGGAGTCCTAGGTGGGAGCACGTTGATTCGCCTGGGTTCAAATGAGGTGGTGCCTCGTGATGGTAATGATGCGGTTTAGGTGCCATGAGCTCCGTCTCCTTGCCTGGTAATTATCATTCAATATTTTTGATAGTGTTTTCAAGAAGTAAAGTTTGGTTTTATCATAGCATATAAAAATTGGATTTTTGTTTGCGAATGTACAAAATTGGATTTAGTACGACATGGACAAAATATAATAATGGAAGAAAGTTGGAAGATGTAGACGTAAAGGACAAATCGTTGTCGAACAAAGTAATGGACAAATAGACCGCCCTGCAAGAATTTTTTTCTCAATGAAATTATCTATATCTAAAAATATATATTAAAAATATTGCAACATATGTATAAGGGTGCCATTATCGCGACAACAATATTGATTCTCTTCTTCTTGTCATGTTTTCCCTAGAGATTGGGAAAATTTAGAAATATATAGAGCGGACCAATATTAAGGTTCATAACTAAAAACCTTGTTTAAGAATTCTTCTGATTGCCAGTTAGCTTGTCGAAATCGTCACCGAGTACCCGATAAACAGATAAATCATCCAATTAATAAATTAATTTATCGATTAGTCTATTAATCTTCTCTTTGCCAACCAACTGAGCAAATATCAGTTAACGATTTCCTTAAAAATTCTAAAACCAGTAAGATTTGTGTTCCTCACCTCCACGGGTGGAAACAGATCGGATGCTGATTGATAATGCTCTCTCGCTTTCATTTTTATATTTTCTCAAAACAAATACAAATGTGAACATGAATGTTCGGTTATGAATACAGTCCGGATGTTATCTGAATATGGATACACATCGGATGCTTACTCGATTTGAAACAGATCCGGATAATAACGTCATTGGCTAAAGAAAACAAATCAATAGTTGTGACACAAAATAATCAACTTGCGACATATAGGAAATGAACTACAGACTAGTTTATGAATAAATACTACTATATTGCATAATAATTTTGAAGTTTAAACTAAAAAACTGAAATTTGTCCTCTCCTTAGGCTTTTATGTTGGATAATTAGCATATTGGTGCTAGAATTATTTAAATTAGCTCACCTATTTTTATTCGGATATTGATATATCTACTTCCGTATTCATATTTGTGTTATAATATCATACAATAGAGCTCGAGCTCCATTAAGCTTCTTTTTTTTGAAAATTTGAAAATCATATTTTGAAGTTTCAAAAATCTGAAAAAAAAACATGAACCTACAGATGTATATTTCATGACGAGTTATGTTTCAGTGTGAGCTGCACAAAAAAAGAGATGGATTTTATAGTAAGTAAAGAGTGTATGTGCTAGAAGTACATTGTTTTTTTACAGCTCACACCAGAACGTATTTGCCATTAAATTTTACAAAAATGTAGTATACGTCTGTAGGTTCATGTGTATTCTTTCATATATTTTTTAAACTTCAAAATATGATTTTTGGATTTTTTTTAAATAAGCTTAATGGAGCTCGAGCTCTATTTGGCATTTCTCGTTTATACTTATCTTTGCAACATAAATTCAGATCTTCCATTTTCTCGAATACGAATAACCACATACAGGACATCCCGCCCATTTTTCTCATCCTCTCCTCTCATATCCCTGTCTTGAGTGAGGTCGGCCCCGGTGTTGTGGTTTCTGGCTGCCCTCCATCCCCTCTCCTTCGTCGGTGCTGTCTGTTGGAGTGGGGGTGGATGGAGTGCGTCCGTGTACAGTAGTTGTAGGTCTCTTCCTTGTTTTCTTCTCTCTAGCCAATAAGGACGGGCTTGGATCCAACTCTATCGTCTTCTCTTACCTACTTCCTCGAACTCAAGTCCCTGATGAGGGTAGCACGATGGGGGAGCGAATCTTGAGCGGTGATGGCTCCCATGCGGGCGAGTCCATGCCATATCCATGGTGGTTTGTAGCTTCGGCTCCTGGCGCCTCCTTTCCACCTCCTACTTTCTTTGCTACGGGCTTGAGAGTTGAGCCGACACTTGCAAGCGGTGCGAATGCCTCTAGTTGCTCCTCTTCTAGCGGTTATCCAAGGTGGATGGTGGCTGTGGGGGGAGGATCTAACGAGAAGCCTCTAATAAGTTTGTCGGGTGGCTTGATCTAGCGGTGGTGTATACCTTCTATTCTACCTCTCCGTTCCGCCATGTCGGTGGGATAAGAGGTCAAGATGGGGACGGTGTTGATGCCCTCAGATCTTGTGCGCCCTGGGGAGTTCGAGCTAGCGTTGATTTTATTTGTGAAAGCACAACATGCTACCTTGGTGGTTTTGATAATTCATGACAGCATACATTGTCTCTTGGAGTAATGCTTTCATCTAGTGTATTTCAGATAAAGTCCATAGAGAGAGATGGGTTGGCAGAAGGAGTGTGAAGAGTATCCCCAAGGAGAAGAAGGAGAAATAATAGCATTGACAAAGCTTCAAGCAAGGACTCTACATTTTACATTTTGTGAGAAATCACTTTGAATCCATAGGAAAGCCAATACTATCAAAAGGGGGTAAGGTTTTGTTGGTGAACAAAATGCTCATACGTGCACAAGTGATAGTCACCACATACACCCACAAGCTCTTCAACAAAAGTCTGTCCAAAGCCAAATATTCAAAATCGGTGCAACCAACACTTTCCATTCGGTGCCACCGATTCCCAAACCTCAGACAGACTCAACCAAACCCTAGCATTTCGATGCAACCGATTCCACTTTGGTGCCACCAAGTTTGGGTTGCCAACTTCCTGTTACGCAAGTTTACAAAATCGGTCCGACCGAGTTTTGTGAATCGATGTCACCGAGATGGGCAATCTGACCGTTGGTCACCTTATCAGTGCAACCGATTTGTATGTATCGATCTCACCAAGATTCAAAAGTTGCTACCTTTGAGGCAACTCGGTACCACCGAGCTTTACACAACAGTGTCATTGAGTCTGATTTATTGGGTGTAATGGTTTGATTTTTGGAGATGCCTATATATACCCCTCCACCACCACTCACTCGAAAGATAAGCACTCGGAACAGTTCCCCACTCATACCTACTGATTTTCTGAGAGAGATCCACCTATTCATGTGTTGAGATCATGCCATTCCATTCCTACCATATGAATCTTGATCTCTAGCCTCCCCAAGTTGCTTTCCACCAATAAATCTCTTCTACCAAGCCAAATATGTGAGAGAGTGGTTGTGTGTTGAGGAGTCTATCATCTTGAAGCACAAGAGCAAGGAGTTCATCGACACAATCGAGCCTTTTACCTTTTGGAGGGTGGTGCCTCCTAGATTGGTTAGGTGTCGCTTGGGAGCCTCCTACTTCGTGTTGTGGAGTGAACCAAGAAGTTTGTAAGGGCAAGGAGATCACCTACTTCGTGAAGATCTACCCCGAGTTAGGCTAGTCCTCCTTGGACGTAGGCCATCATGGTATAGTCAAGGTTGCTTCTTCATGGAACCCTCCGTGGGTAGAGACCTCCGTGGACTCTCGCGACCGTTACCCTCAATGGGTTGAAGACTCCATAAACGTGGATGTACGATAACGCCACCTATTGGAACCACGGGAAAAATCTTGTGTCCTTCATGCGTTTGATCTCTCTATCTCTACTCCTTACTTCCATGTGCAATGTCTTTACTTTCTGCTGCTATACTTGATGACTTGCATGTGTAGGGTGTTCTTGATTTGCTATGTATGCTAAAAACTGCCAACACTTGATTTATGCTTGAGGTAGTTTTAAATTCCTGCAAATAGTCTATTCACCCCCCTCTAGACATACACTTCTAGTGATCCCATAATTGGTATCAGAGCATTGGTCTCCATTGCTTCGGTTTCAACACCATGGAGGAAGATGGGTGTGTCTAGTGTGGAGAGTTTGTACTATAGAGTGCACATTCTTGATGGTGAGTACTATAGTCGATGGATTGATCTATTTGATAAATTCCATTTGAGAGGACATATTGAAAACCCACATGTGCTCCCCATGGATGAATTGCATCCCACACACGAAGAGGAAATTAACATGCTTGGTAACCTAAGAACTGTCAATCTTATTGTTAGAGGTTTACCAAGATTCGTGCTTTCTTAATTGAAAGACTTTGCATGTGCCTATACCTTGTGGTGTGATTTGGAGAAACGACATCCGAATCTTTCATTAGGTAATCTTGATGAAATTCTTCATAAAACTATTGCTTTTCACAAAATGAAGCCTAGTGATCCAAACTTTGATAAATGCTTATTTCAGCTTCGTGATCTTATGCGTGCTAAAGGAGATGTCACAACTATCAACAACATTATTATTGAAGCCATTCGCATTCATAAACTTGAACATTGTCATGGTTATGATTCTAATGAGTCTATTGGTTTCTATGACGAGGAAATTCCACCAAATGATGACAATGAAGAACATGGCTACTATGATGAAGATGCGATGTTTGACATCGAGCATGAAAAGATCATGAGGAATCTAAGTCTAATGTCTAACTTCAAGGATTACATGTCCGGCGGAAAAGAGTGGATTCTCGACAGTGGATGGACGGATCACATGACTGGTGATAAATGCATGTTCCAAGAGATCACGTCTAATCAAGGTCCTAGGAGGTACGTGACCTTTGGAGACAACTCTAAGGGTAAGGTACTTGGCCTTGGTAAGGTGGCCATATCTCATGATAACTCAATTCAAAATGTGATGCTTGTTGATCCCTTGGCTACAATCTTCTTTCCGTATCTAGACTAGCAGACTTCAGTTTCAATGTGCTATTTACTAAAGTAGATTGCCAAGTGTTTTGATTTGATAATCATAAAATTGTCTTTATCGGTATTCGTAGAGGTGATCTATACATTGTTGATTTCACTAAAAAGGCCCAACCTCGTACTTGTCTCATTGCAAAATCATCTAAAGGTTGGTTGTGGCATAGAAGGCTTGGACATGTAGGCATGCGCAATCTAGATAAGCTCATCAAGGGCGATCACATTCTAGGTGTTAAGGATGTTATGTTTGACAAAGATAGACTTTGTAGCGCTTGTCAAGCAGGAAAGCAAGTAGGTGGAAGTCATCCGGTCAAGAATATCATGACTACTAGGAGACCACTTGAGTTACTTCATATGGATCTCTTTGGTCCCAATGCTTACAAGAGTCTCGGTGGAAACTCTTATGGTCTAGTTATAGTTCATGATTTTTCCAGATTTACGTGGGTATTCTTTCTTGATGATAAGTCACAGGTACAAAAGATCTTCAAGAACTTCTCTCGCAAAGCGCAAAATCAGTTTGAAGTGAAGATCAAGAAGGTTTGGAGCAATAAACGGATCGGAGTTCAAGAACACCCATGTGGATACCTTTCTTGACGAAGAAGGTGTCTCACATGAATTCTCGGCTACGTACACACCTCAACAAAATAGAGTTGTTGAGAGGAAGAACTGAACGCTCATTGAGATGGCAAGAATGATGCTTGACGAATACAAGACGCCAAAACACTTTTGGGTAGAAGTCGTGGAAACAGCATGTCATGCCACAAACCGACTTTACTTGCACAAGCTTCTCGGTAAAACGGCATACGAGCTTCTCACTGGTAACAAACCCCAAGTTGGATACTTTTGGGTATTCGGCTCAAAGTTCTACATTCTTGATAAACACCGTCGTATTAAATTTGCCCCTAAATTGCATGAAGGATTCCTACTTGGTTATGGATCGGACTCTCACACTTACCGTGTCTACAACAACTTCACTCAAAAAGTTGAAGAGATGGTAGATGTGAAGTTTGATGAATCTAATGGTTCGCAAGTCGAACAATTGCCAAATGATGTAGGTGATAAGGACCCTTCGGAAGCTATCCAAGACTTGTCTATTGGCAAGATTCATCCCATGGAGGTGAAGTAAAGTACTTCATCAACTCAAATGGAAGCCCCTACTTCACGTCAAGGTGAACCACAACATGACATGGAGGCATCCACAAGCGGTACACGATGAGATGATGAAGAGGAGGAAGTGCATAATGAAGATCCACCACAACCTCCTCAAGGGAACAACACCTTCAACAACAATGAGGACGAAGGAGATGATGATGAACAAGAAGCTCCACCATCCAACAATCAGAAGTTGACCTGAGTTCGATCACAAGTGAGCAAGAACCATCCCCTAAACCAAATTTTTGGTGACATACAAACCAGGATAATCACTCGATCTAAAACTCGTCTAGCTAACTTTTGTGAGCATTATTCTTTCATCTCTAGCATTGAACCCTTGAAGGTATAACAATCTCTTGAAGACACGGATTGGGTGAACGCTATGCATGAAGAGCTTCACAAATTCGAGAGGAACGAAGTGTGGACACTCGTGGAGAAGCCCAAGGATGAGCAAAACATCATCGGAACCAAATGGGTGTTTCGGAACAAGCAAGATGAAGATGGTCAAGTTGTACGCAACAAGGCACGTCTCGTAGCCCAAGGATATACGCAAGTCGAAGGTATGGACTACGGTGAGACATGTGCCCCCGTTGCTAGATTAGAAGCTATTCGGATTCTTCTTGCCTATGCTAATCACCATGATATCACGCTTTATCAAATGGACATTAAAAGTGTTTTTTTTAAATGGTGAGATTGAAGAAGAGGTCTATGTTAAGCAACCATCTGGTTTTGTAAATCCTAAGAAACCTGGCCACGTTTACAAACTTCGCAAAGCTTTATATGGTCTTAAGCAAGCTCCTCGTGCTTGGTATAAATGCGTAACGAAGTTTCTCATTGAAAAGGATTTGAATTTGGTAAAATTGACGCAACCTTATTCATAAAGAGAGTCAATAGTGGATTTTGTGTGTGCCAAATTTATGTGGATGATATTATCTTAGGATCTACTAACCCACAATTTAGCGAGAAGTTTGGAAGGTTGATGTCAGAGAAGTATGAGATATCTATGATGTGTGAGCTGAAATTCTTTCTTGGTCTACAAAACAAGCAAACGAGAGAAGTACTTTCATCTCTCAAACTAAGTACACCAAGGACTTGATAAAGAAGTTCAACATGCAAGAGTGCAAAGGTATGAAAACTCCCATGCCCACTAGCAGACACGATGATCTCACTAAGTGTTGGGGAACGTCGCATGGAAAACAAAAAATTTCCTACGCACACGCAAACCTATCCATGGTGATGAGCATCTACGAGAGGGAGAGTGGATCTACATACCCTTGTAGATCGCTAAGCGGGAAGCGTTAAGAAACGCGGTTGGTGTAGTCGAACATCTTCGCGATCCAAATCGCCGAGCGTCCCGCGATCTCATCACGATCTGTCCCGCGATCCAATCACGATCCGTCCCGTGAACTCATCACGATCCGTCCCGCGATCTCATCATGATCCGTCTCACGATCTTGATCACGATTTGTCCCGCGAACTCATCACGATCCGTTCCGTGATCACATCACGAACCGTCTCGCGATCTCGATCACGGTCCTTCCGATCTAGCGCCGAACGGACGGCACCTCCGCGTTCAGCACACGTGCAGCTTGATGATGATCTCCACCGTCTCGATCCAGCGAGAGGAGGTGGAGAGGAGAGAGAGTTCACCGGCAGCGTGACGGCGCTCCGGTGATGGTGGTGGAGTGATTCCGGCAGGGCTTCGCCTAAGCGCCGCGGAAAACCGATCTAGAGGAGAAACTGTGCACCGGTGAAACGGGTAGCACGTGGCCGAAAATTCTGTCCAAAAACCACCCAATCCACTAGTATATATATAAGAGGAGAGGAGAGGAGAGGCATCCAAGGCCTTTGGGTCGGCCGAAATAGGAGGTGGGAGCAATCCTACTTCACCTCCAATCCTAGTTGGAGTAGGATTGCCTCCTATTGGCTGATTTTCCACTTTTTGCTTTAGGACTTTCTCTCCTGCGCCATGGGCCTTTGTGGCTGTTTTCCCAGCCCACTAAGGGCTGGTTATTATTCTCCCACAGACCATGGACCTCTTGGGGTCTAAATACCCCTCCCGGAGGTCCTCCGGTACACTACCGGCACTCCCGGTACAATACCGATACTCCCGGTACACTACCGATGAGCCCGAAACTTTTCCGGAAACCAAACTGGGACTTCCTATATATGAATCTTTACCTCCGGACCATTCCGGAGCTCCTCGTGACGTCCGGGATCTCATCCGGGACTCCGAACAACCTTCGGTCACCACCATACATAACTCTACACTACCGAAACGTCACCGAACCTTAAGTGTGCAGACCCTGCGGGTTCGAGAACTATCTAGACATGACCGAGACATCTCTACGGTCAATAACCAATGGCGGGACCTGGACGTCCACATTGGTTCCTACATATTCTACGAAGATCTTTATCGTTCGAACCTCTATGTCAAGGATTCAGTTAATCCCGTATATCGTTCCCTTTGTTCTTCGGTATGTTACTTGCCCGAGATTCGATCGTCGGTATCTCCATACCTAGTTCAACCTCGTTACCGGCAAGTCTCTTTACTCGTTCCGTAATACAATATCCCGCAACTAACAATTAGTCACATTGCTTGCAAGGCTTATTGTGATGTTGCATTACCGAGTGGGCCCCGAGATACCTCTCCGTTACACGGAGTAACAAATCCCAGTCTCGATCCATGCCAACTCAACAGACACCATCGGAGATACCTGTAGAGCACCTTTATAGTCACCCAGTTACGTTGCGACGTTTGATACACACAAGGCACTCCTCCGATATCCGTGAGTTGCATGATCTCATGGTCATAGGAACATATACTTGACATGCAGAAAACAGTAGCAATAAACTGACACGATCATATGCTATGTTTGTAGTTTGGGTCTTATCCATCACATCATTCTCCTAATGATGTGATCCCGTTATCAAATGACATCTCATGTCCATGGCTAGGAAACCTTAACCATCCTTTGATCAACGAGCTAGTCCATTAGAGGCATACTAGGGACATGGTTTGGTCTATGTATCCACACATGCATTTAAGTCTCCGATCAATACAATTATAGCATGGATAATAAACGATTATCATGAACAAGGAAATATGATAATAACTAATTTATTATTGCCTCTAGGGCATATTTCCAACACTAAGGGGGGTGAACCGGTTGATCAAAAGGTTTATCGATCAATGATTGGTCCATTGCTTTATCTATGTGCCTCACGTCCCGATTTTATACTTAGTGTTTGCATGTGTGCTAGATATCAAGCTGCACCTAAAGAATGTCATCTTAAGGCTGTTAAATGCATTGTGAGATACTTGATACATACACCAAACTTTGGCATTTGGTATCCCAAGGGATCTTCTTTTAATCTTGTTGGCTACTCCGACTCGGAATACGCCGGTGACAAGGTTGATAGAAAATCCACCTCGGGTACATGTCAATTTCTTGGTAGATCTCTTGTGTCTTGGTCCTCCAAGAAACAAAACTCGGTATCTCTATCTACCGCTGAAGCTGAATATATTGCTGCTGGATCATGTTGTGTGCAATTGTTATGGATGACACAAATGCTTAAAGATTATGGAATCAATGTTAAAAATGTGCCATTACTTTGTGAAATGAGAGTGAAATTAAGATTGGTCATAATCATGTGCAACATTCTCGAACCAAGCATATTCAAGTTCGACATCATTTCATTCGTGATCATGTTGCCAAAGGAGACATTAATCTTAAGCATGTCCGTACTAACAAGCAATTTGTCGATATCTTTACTAAGCCACTTGATGAAAAAGTGTTTTGTCATTTGAGGAGTGAGTTGAACATCATTGATGCTTCAAACTTGAGCTAAGCTCACTCAGATGCATCGAAGGGATGAGCTTCAATGTCCATTCCATGCAATTACCTTGAATATAAAATATCTTGGAATTCTATGCTCCCTTGGCTTGCATCTAACCCTTTGTAGGTACTTGGAAGAACAACACTCCACAAGATTGCCAACAACTCATATCTTAAGCAATCTTGTCATGACCAAGTATCCACAACCTCGCTTTGATGATGAGAGGAAGAAGACAACAAAACATATCCTTGACATATATGCCTCAATTGCAAAATCTCAATTGGTATCATGTCATTTGGATATATCATGTTCTTCCTTGCGTGACTAACCCATGTAGGTGAAAAATGAACGAAACAACAAGGATTGCTCCCAACTCTAGATGACCTTCATCAACTTCGAGCATCCTCATCAAGTTCACCTACAAGCTATGTCAACAACATCACTCAAAGGTATGTTCTCATATTATTGATAGAGCTTTACTCCAAGACATGAGATAAAGCAACTCAAGTGATATGAAGACATTAAAAATGCTTAATCCAAAAAGGGTAATCCCATTTTGAGATTAACAATGAGTATGACCTATGTTCAAGCATTCTTGCTTGGCTCCTAAGTCAATATACTCTAAGATAGGTGACCTAGTCACCGCCCATCATCTAGTTAAGTATCTTGTTTGGTTCATTCTCTATTGAAAAATTTCTTGGAACCACTCAAATCTTTGCTAGTTGATACGGCTCTGTAAACTATTCGATTTCAGTTACAACTTAGTCTTTGGATCATATTTTCACATTTGCCAAGTTTTTGTTTCTGTCTCGGTGCCGCCAATACAAATATCTCGGTTCTACCGATTAAGCAGATGAGCTGCAAAACTTCATCTCAGTTCCACCAATTTATTTGTCCCAGAATCATCGATTTCATTTCTTCTCTTAGTCTGTGTTTCTTTAGTGATTTTTCAATTGGTATCTTTCTAGTGATGTCCTTATTACTTCAATGATCCCTTATTATTAAAAAAAACTTAGGGGGAGAAATACTTTCAAGGATTCTGTTGGGGATATAACCCCACGGTGAGACCCGCCCTGGAGGGCTTCGGGTTAAACCGGACGGCTCGTAGCCAGCCCAAGAGTGAGCCGTGAAGACTGGAGAGCCCAACAAGTGTAGCGGCTCACAGGATGGGCCAGCAGGGTGGCCCGGATGAGAAGACCCGGGCGTGTAAGCCGCCCGGGGACAACTTGGTCATGATAGGCAAGAGAAGATAGAGGCAGACTCGGACATGTAATGAGAGTCTGCCACAACTTGTATGACCCGTGGTCTTGACCTCCTGTATAAAGGCAAGACTCGGGGCGACTTAGAGATCATGTTATCGAGAACTAGGTCAAGCTTTAGCTCCCTTGTAATCGATACAACAAGCAATACAAACACAAGCAGGACGTAGGCTATTACCTCACCTTGAGGGGCCGAACCTGGGTAAACTCGTGTCCTTCGTCCCCGCCAACCCCTTTGAGTCCATCACGTTAGCGATGGCCTCGAATCCAAGTCCATTCACCTGGACATCTGCCGTGATAAATCCACGACGGTTGGCGCCCACCGTGGGGCTGACGCTTGGTGGTGTTGAGTTCTCTAAGGGCTCTCTCCCGGGGCTCAAAGGATACGTGGTCGGAAGGATCAGCAAGAGTTGCCGTGGCCGGCTCTACATCGACGATGACGGCTGGGGGCTTGATGCTGAGTCCCTGGAGTATGGATTCCGGGTTCCATTGGGCGGGATCCACGTCTTCATCGGAAGGGTTGATGGATCTACACCCGGGCTGGACGTCTGCACCGACATCATCGAGCCGGCTCGGCGTCTGCGACCTACGTGTAACATGCATCCTGCCCGTGCTAATCCGGGTCAGAAGCATGTCTTCGTAGGCTTCACTCAAGGTACGGGTCTTGAAGCTTCCGGATCACAGGAAACTCTCTTCTATTCAGGGGACGAATCTTCAAGTGGAGAAACGGAGTCGGTGTACCATCTCCGCAACGATGGCCTTGGGGGCTACGACGACGTCTGCCTTGAGTCAGATCGCTCTGAGTCGGATGGTCTTGAGCTTCCGGTTCATGTTGCCGTGTTCATGGCGGGGTCAGCCCCAGGCACGAGTAGTACAGCCGTGGGAGCCGCCACCTCGGGTGATAACCTGCCATCGCCGGCTCAAGTCCTTGTGGAGCTGATGGACGAGCTCGCGGCTTTAATGGCCACTAAGGTCACACCAGATAATCAAGCGGCTCGGAATTTAGAGATCGCAAGGATCAAGGGCCGGATGACAGAGGAACGACAAAGGATGGCTGGGCTAAAGATCCAGATGGAGGAAGAGGCAAAACGTATCAAGGCAGATGCTTTCCGTCTAGGGCTGGAGCAAATATCAGCAGCAGCGGTACATCGGAGGAGGCATCAATCCCGTTTACCAGAGCGCTATGAAGCAAGGAACCTCTTCAATACTCCTGGCGCGGGGCGAGTAACAGACGCGCCCGAAAGCCGCCCGACAGAGCGACCAGCGACTCATCCGGCCCAGCGTAACCAAGCTTCACCTGGTGGATTTCCAACGCTGGCGGGTCATTATTCTAACCCGGCCGAGAATATGGTGGCAGCGGCCACCCGGCTTGAGACAATTCCTATCCTAGATGAAGCACCCTTTGCAGAGGATGTACAGAACGCCGTCGGGTACCTGCAGACGGCTGTGGCCCAGCAGGAGAAATATACTCATAGCCGAAGTCGTGTCATTCAACCCCTCTCCCCAGCCGCAGCTTTAGCCGGCGCTACGAGTCACCAGCAGGTTCCAACAGCAATTGGCATAGAGAGATTCCGACGGGTCACTGGCCGGGTAGAGACACGTCAGCATTTGTAAACCATGCGGGAAGCCCGCAAGAGGCGCCAGCTAGGTCGGCTTACCAGGAGCCTGTGCCTTCCGTTTCAGTAGGGGCAGGAGTAAACTCCAGGACGGTAGGGTTGCCGTGTTTTTCACCGGCTCTGTGGAGCGAAAGGCTGCCGAAAGACTTCAAAGGGCCCCGCAAGGTCACAAATTATACCGCTGATTTACCCCCGGAGGCCTGGGTGGAGAGTTATGAACTGGCCATGGAGATGCTGGATGTCAGTGAGGCGGTTTATGCCAAGTATTTCGTCATGATGCTTGAAGGCCTGGCTCGCACGTGGCTAAAGGGGTTACCACCTAATACCATCAATTCATGGGCGGAGCTCCGGGCCCGGTTCATTAAAAACTTTCAAGGGACGTGCAAGCAACCTATGACCATTGTGGATCTTGATCATTGTGTCCAACAGGAGAATGAGTCGGGCCATCATTGGGTATGGCGGGTCTCGACAATCATCCACTCCTCGGAGCAGATCACGGCAGCCCAAGCGGTACTGATCTTGGAGAAGAACTGCCATTTTGTTCCTCTGAAACAGAAACTTGGCCGGCTCAAACGTACATGTCAGGACATGGGAGAGCTCATGACAGCTCTCACGAAATATGCTGACTCTGCGGTACGAAAGATCCGGGTTCTGATGATGAGAAAGCTGGCCAAGGTAAGAAGGGCAATCAAGGCAAGGGTGCGGCAAACAATGGTAGCCAGAGCAAACGTAAGAATCCAGAGGCCGGGTCAGAGCTGGTGGCTAATACAAACACCCAGCAGAATTACCCCAAAGGCAATAGGAGGTTCAGACCGCCCTTTGGCAGGGATAGCTCTTCCTTGAACATGGAGGAGTTACTTAAGCGACCTTGTCCAAATCACAGTCTGCCTGATAAGCCGGCAAACCACACATGGGAGAATTGCAATTTCATGCAGAAGTACAAGCGGTATTTCACACAACCTAACAATCGAGATGGTGGTCCGCCAGGCGGCTCAGGACATGGCGGGTCAGGAGCTGGGTTTGGTTCTGGCGGCTCAGGGTCCAGTCATCCGGGTCAGGATAATCAGGGGGGACACCAGCCGCATTCTGGTAACAATAATCAACAATAACAGCATAATCAGTCTGGTTTTCAAAGTAATCCGAAGCAGCTCAGCTCTGGGCAGTACCATGTTTTCACGATCGGTCTCAACAAACGGGACCAGAAGTTGCGAAAGTGGGCAGTTAATGCGGTTGCACCGGCTCTTCCGCAGTACTTAAAGTGGTCTGAATATGACATAACTTGGAGCCGAGAAGATCACCCGCCGCATGTCGATGACCCGGGGCGGCTCGCTTTGGTTGTAGCCCCCCAGGTGGGCGGATATATGGTGAACAAGGTGCTTATGGATGGCGGCAGCAGCATAAACATCCTTTATTATGACACTTTCCGGCGGATGAAGTTGCTTGACAGGGATTTAAAACCTTCATCCACCGTCTTTCATGGTGTGGTTTCGGGTACGTCGGCGCATCCGGTGGGCAGGATTTCGTTGGAAGTGGCTTTTGGCGATGAGTACAATTACAGGGTGGAATCCTTGTGGTTCGAAGTGGTCAAGATCAAGAGTCCTTATCATGCGTTATTTGGACGGCCGGCTTATGCTAAGTTCATGGCTAGGCCCTGCTATGTTTACTTGCAGCTCAAGATGCCCGACTTAAACGGTACCATTACCGTTCATGGTAACCGAAATACGGCTATTGAGTGTGAAGAAGGAGACGCGGCTTACACAGAGTCCAGTTGCGCCCATGAGGAACTTAAAGTTCTATAAGGAGAATGTTGATCTGGAGGATATGACCCCGCTGAAAAAGCCCACCACGGAGGTTGAGCCGCCCCTCAAGTTTTCAGCGGATGATACCAAGACAGTAGATTTCACTCCGGGCGACTCATCTAAGCAGTTCATCATTGGAGCTGACATGGATCCCAAATAGGAAAGCGCCTCATCGAATTCATCCGTGAGAATCGGGACATCTTCGCATGGAAACCTTCTAACATGCTGGGTGTATCGAGAGAGTTCGCTAAGAACAACCTTAATGTGGATCCAAATTTTAAGCCGATTAAACAGTTTTTACGGCGGTTCAATGAGGAGAGGCGCAAGGCTATTGGGGAAGAAGTTGCCCGGCTTTTGGCAGCGGGTTTTATCATTGAAGTTTTTCACCCGGAATGGTTGGCTAACCCGGTGCTCGTGCTCAAAAACAATGGCACATGGCGTATGTGTGTGGACTACACGGACCTTAACAAGGCTTGTCCGGCTGATCCATTTGCTCTCCCTCGTATTGATCAGATCATTGATGCTACAGTGGGGTGTGAAAGTTTGTGCTTCTTGAATGCGTACTCAGGTTATCATCGAATCAAGATGGCGGTTAAAGACCAGGAGAAGACGGCTTTTATTACACCCTTTGGGGTGTTCTGTTATGTCTCTATGCCTTTCGGGCTCAAAAGTGCCTAGGCGACTTACCAGCGATGTGTGCATAACTGCCTTCATAGTCAGATTGGTCATAATGTTCATGCTTATGTAGATGACATCGTGGTCAAATCCAGAAAGAAGGAGACTCTCTTGGAGGATTTAAAGGAAACTTTTGATAATCTCCGGGTCTACAAGATGATGCTTAACCCGACCAAGTGTGTCTTTGGTGTTCCGGCGAGCAAGCTTTTGGGTTTCCTGGTCTCTGAGCGTGGTATCGAGGCTAACCTGGATAAAATCAAGGCTATTACCTCTCTGGGAGAGCCGGCTTGCATTAATGATGTTCAGCGCTTGGCAGGGCGGATTGCTGTGTTGAGCCGGTTCATAAGCCGTCTTGGAGAGAAGGCTATTTCTTTATATCAAATGATGAAGAAGACAGACAAATTTGTCTGGAGTAAAGCGGCGGGTGAAGCACTTGAGGCGCTTAAAAAAACAGCTCACTGAGCCGCCAGTGCTGGCCGCTCTGGCTGGAAAAGATCCGTTACTCCTTTATGTGGCGGCTAATAACCGGGTAGTGAGTGCTGCAATCGTGGTCGAGCGCAAGGAGGACGGAAAGGAGTATCCAGTGCAAAGACCGGTTTATTATATCAGTGAGGTCCTGGTAGAGTCTAAGCAAAGGTATCCACATTGGCAGAAGTTGGTATATGGGGTCTTCATGGCCAACCGCAAGTTAAAACACTATTTCTTAGGGCACCAGATAATTGTGGTCAGTTCTGCTCCGCTAGGGGATATTATCCAGAACAGAGAAGCCACAGGAAGGATTGCTAAGTGGGCATTGGAGCTGGGACCTCTCAATGTAAAATATGTGCCTCGCATAGCTATCAAGTCCCAAGCCCTTGTGGATTTCATAAATGATTGGACGGAGTGTCAAGCTCCCGAGGAAAAGCCGGATAACACATACTGGACTATACACTTCGATGGATCCAAGCAATTAGAGGGATCAGGGGCAGGAGTTGTTCTGACATCCCCCAAGGGTGATAAGTTTTGTTATGTGCTCCGGCTGATGTTCCCCTGCACTAACAATGTGGTTGAATATGAAGCTTTGCTTCATGGTCTTCGGTTAGCCAAGGAGATGAATTTGAGCCGAGTCAGGTGTTTGGGCGACTCAGATCTGGTGGCTCATTAAGTTTCTAGCACTTGGGATTCCAAGGACCCGCGGATGGCGGCTTATCGTCAGGCGGTTGATATTATTACGGGTCACTTCAAAGGATATCAGGTAGATCACATTGATCGTCGCAGAAATGAGGCGGCTGATACCTTATCACGGTTAGGCTCTCAACGAAAGCCGGTGCCACCCAATGTCTTTCTGGACGTCTTATACCATCCGACTGTCAAGATACCTTCAGAAGAAGATTTGGTTGTTCCTGACCCGAAGGCAGAATTAGTGGCGGCTCTGCATGCTATCCCAGATTGGACTATTCCTTGTTTGGCCTATTTGACCCGGGGCGAGTTACCTGAGGATGAAGACCTAGCCAGAAAGATCACCCGGCGTTCTAAGTCCATGACAATAATCAATGGTGAGTTGCATAAATGCAGTGTGACGGGAGTTTTCCAATGTTGTGTTTCACCAGAGGAGGGCCGGCAGATCTTGAATGAAATCCATACTAGCGATTATGGACACCATGCCGGCTCGAAATCTTTGGTGGCCAAGGCTTTCCGGCACGGGTTTTTCTTGTTGACGGCTCATAAAGACGCAGAGGACCTAGTCCGTAAGTGTGACGTATGTCAGAAATTTGGCCGACCGGCTCATGTTCCGGCTCAGGAGTTAAGGATGTTACCAATTACTTGGCCATTTGCGGTCTGGGGGCTTGACATGGTGGTACCTTTCAAGAGATCCAAGGATAAGAAAACACACCTCCTGGTGGCGGTGGACAAGTTTACCAAGTGGGTAGAGGCAGAGCCGGTCAGCAAATGTGACGTGGCTACGGCAGTTTTATTTATCAAAAAGATGATCTACCATTTTGGTTACCCACATAGCAGCATCATTGATAATGGTACAAATCTGTCCAAGGGGGCTATGAAAAAATTATGTGACGAAGAGCATATCCGTTTTGATGTTTCAGCAGTGGCGCATCCACAATCCAACGGTCAGGCGGAGCGTGCCAATCAGGAAATTCTAAGAGGGATTAAACCGCGGCTTATGGTTCCTTTGCAGCGAACGCCCGGGTGTTGGGTAGAAGAATTACCCTCCGTCTTATGGAGCATCAGGACCACCCCTAACAGATCCACGGGTTTCACGCCTTTCTTTATGGTGTAAGGGGCCGAGGCAGTTTTGCCCAGTGACATCCGGTATGACTCGCCAAGGGTGGCGGCTTACGTTGAGGCGGACAATGAGACGGCACGTCAAGACGCATTAGATGCTCTGGAAGAGGCACGAGAGCTAGCAGTGGCCCGGTTGACAATTTATCAACAAGACTTGCGTCGCTATCACAGCCGCAGGGTCAAGACCCGGACATTCCAGGAGGGTGACTTAGTGCTCCGGCTGATTCAGGACCAGACAAATATGCATAAGCTCTCTCCTCCATGTGAAGGACCTTTTGTAGTCAACAGAAATCTCAACAATGGGTCATATTACCTCATTGATATCCAAGATGACTCAGATACGGCGGGTCAGGAGACCCGCCGGTCGTGGAACATCACGCATCTCCAGCCTTATTTCACTTAAGGGTGTAGAGACCCTTCGTTGTACACTATCATTGTACATGTCATAGTTATATAAAGAAGTATCACTGCAAAAGTGAAGTCCCGGCTCAGGAAAATGAGTCGCGGCGCCAGGCGTTATACCACAAAAGCCCGGCTCAGGAAAATAAGTCGCGGCGCCAGGCGTTATACCACAAAAGCCTGTCTCAGGAAAATGAGTCGTGGCGCCAGGCATTATACCACAAAATCCTGGCTCAGGAAAATGAGTCGCGGCACCAGGCATTATGCCACAAAAAAAACCGGCTCAGGAAAATGAGTCGTGGCAAGGGCGGCTTCTTACCTTGGGTACAGCTTCTAACGCCTATCCGCCGGCGTCGTATGTCGTACTGCTGAAGGGGGCTTCTTACCGACGGGTATCGCTTCTAACACCCTATCGGCCGGCTTTATGCCAAATTTCCGGCTAACACGTTTAGCCGCAGTTGTGAGGTTTTTTTACCGACGGGTAGCTAACACCTCATAACCCGCGAACGGCGGCTTCTTACCTTCGGGTACAACTTCTAACGCCTATCCGCCAGCGTTTATGTTGTATTATTACCTTCGGGTATAGCTTATAATGCCTATTAGCCGGCCTTATGGCACAAAAATCCGGCTAAGGAAAATTAGCCACGGCGAGGGCGGCTTCTTACCTTCGGGTATAACTTCTAACACCTATCCGCTGGCGTTTACGCTGTATTATTACCTTCGGGTACAACTTATAATGCTTGTTAACTGGCTTTATGCTACAAAACTCCGGTTGACATGACTAGCTGCGGACGGAAATCATGAAGTCCTTTCGGCCGACTCTCGACCCAAGAAGAAGAAACAACCGACGGAAATTATTAACTGGAATGCATACAGGGAAGATGGCACTTTGAAAGCCGGATTTTTCTCATTTAAAAAGATCAGCACAGCAAATATCACAGGACATATATTACAAACGCTCTATGTAGAGCCCAAAAGGGTGGATCAAGTTTTTCAAGTCCTCTACTACGAGGTAAAGGAGAGCCGGCTATTACAAAGTGGAGCTAATCAACTGGACGGCGGTCATCCTGCTCCAGCTCTTCGAGTGCTTGGATCTGAAGGTTGTCCAACTTCCAGTTGCAGTCAGCTAGAGCTGCAAAAGTCCCTTCTTCAAATAAGGGAGACGGGTCAAGATCAGAAGCGAAGAGGTCCTTACTGCGGGTGGGCGTCAAGTCCTTCCATTCGTAGAGTGGCCCACGAATTCTCTTCTGGTCAGCATCATAAGCCACCTGGTAAGTGTCCAGGTCAGCCTCTTCTGCCAAGACGGAAGCCAGAAACCTGGAGTCCTTGACGCACTGGATGTAGTCAGCTTCTGTGAACTCAGAGCCGTCATCCTTCTTAGAGGGGAAGCCTTCCATCATATCAGCCAGAGTAAGCTCTAGAGCGAAGGCCAAAGCCCGGCTTATGCCTGCGATTGCTCCCTGGCGGGCGGCTGATTTCTTCAATTCGGCAATCTGCTTTGGCATGGTGGAGAAAAGTTCCAAGACCCCTTTGAGAGTTGAAGGGATCTTGTCCTTGTACTACACAGACTTGATGGTAAACATCGCGCCGCAGTAGAGCTGCTCCGCCAGGGTGTAGATAGCCTTCAGAGGCAGTAAGCTGTCGGACGCCAGTTGACGGCTTCTAGGACCTGTATGAGCCGGAGGTTTTAATGATAAGTTGCCAGTTCCAATGATATAACAAAAATTAAGGAAAAGTTGTCAAGAGCTCACCGAAGAGGGCGGTTGTCATCTTTGTGATATGGCGTTTCAAGGATTGCAGCTCGTCAGAGACGATCATCAACCGCTGATCAGCGTCGTCCGCCTGTTTGGTCAGCGTGGCCTTCTCACACATGGCAGACTCTCTGAAAGCAGCGAACTCCGCCTTGACTTTAACCAGCTCTTCGGTCAAGAGCCGACATTTCTCATCGATGGCGCTCCGGGCAGCCTATTGATCAGCTAGGTTGGTCTTTAAGCCAGCCAACTGTGACTCGGCTTCAGTCAAGGATTCCTGCAAACATTTCAAAGCAGAGAGTAAAATGGACAAGTCTCAACCAGATTGCAAGCAATATGCATGACACTTGGGGGCTAATGTCTGTTTTTCAGAAGTTCACTATGAAGAGTCCCGACTCAACTTTGAACAAGTTTGAGTCGGCCCTTGGGGGCTACTATTAGCTCTTTTAAATTATCTTCTAAGAAGTCCCGACTCAACTTTGAACAAGTTTGAGCCGACCCTTGGAGGCTACTATTAGCTCTTTTAAGTTATCTTCTAAGAAGTCCCGACTCAATTTTGAACAAGTTTGAGCTGGACCTTGGGGGCTACTATCGGCTCTTCTGATTATCTTATATAGAATAATTCTATCTACAAGATAACTATGCAAAGTCCTGACTCAATATGTCGAGAGATTAAGCCGACACTTGGGGGCTATGAAAGGATATAAGGAGGAAAAGAATACCTCATACTTCCTCTTCATGAGATTAACCAGATGGAGCTCCAGGTCCCGACTGGTGGATAGGCGGGATCTCATCCGGGACTCCGAACAACCTTCGGTAACCACGTACACCATTTCCCTATAACCCTAGCGTCATCGAACCTTAAGTGTGTAGACCCTACGGGTTCGGGAGACACGTAGACAAGACCGAGACAACTCTCCGGTCAATAACCAACAGCGGGATCTGGATACCCATGTTGTCTCCCACATGCTCCATGATGATCTCATCGGATGAACCACGATGTCGGGGATTCAATCAATCCCGTACACAATTCCCTTTGTCTATCGGTATGATACTTGCCCGAGATTCGATCGTCAGTATCTCTATACCTTGTTCAATCTCGTTACCGACAAGTCTCTTTACTTCCGTAACACATCATCCCATGGCTAAATCCTTAGTCACATTGATCTCATTATGATGATGTCTCACCGAGTGGGCCCAGAGATACCTCTCCGTCACACGGAGTGACAAATCCCAGTCTCAATTCGTGCCAACCCGACAGACACTTTCGGAGATACCCGTAGTGCACCTTTATAGCCACCCAGTTACGTTGTGACGTTTGGCACACCCAAAGCATTCCTACGGTATCCGGGAGTTGCACAATCTCATGGTCTAAGGAAACGATACTTGACATTGAAAAGCTTTAGCAAACGAACTACATGATCTTGTGCTATGCTTAGGATTGGGTCTTGTCCATCACATCATTCTCCTAATGATGTGATCCCATTATCAATGACATCCAATGTCCATGGTCATGATACCGTGACCATCTATTGATCAACGAGCTAGTCAACTAGAGGCTCACTAGGGACACGTTGTGGTCTATGTATTCACACATGTATTACGGTTTCCGGTTAACACAATTATAGCATGAACAATAGACAATTATCATGAACTAGGAAATACAATAATAACCATTTTATTATTGCCTCTAGGGCACATTTCCAACAGGAAATACTTACAGCGGGTTGATCTTGGGAGGCGGCAGAGCAGTCGCCGCAGAGTCGCCGGAAGAGGGTGATTTCTGAGAGTCAATTCAAGAAAGATGAGACAACATCGAGGTCGCAAAGCGAAATTAATTAAACGGAGATACATACCTCTTCGGGGTGTTTTTTTGGAGCTGGCGAGTTTGGCAAGTCGGACATAAGTTCAGTACAACCAATGCTCCGGGTCTAGCGACGCTCAGCCTGTTATTGCTTCTTCAAAAGAAAATCGGGAGCCAGCTAAGCAAGAGGATGAGAAAGAGGAACTTTTCCAATAACCCTCCATGGCTTCCGGGGGACAAAATATTCTGAGCCGGAAGAAATATAGATTACCTTAGGGGCGTTGGCGCGGCTTGTTTCAACATCATCCTGCGAGTAAAACAAGTGTAAGTAAAATAAGGTAATAAAATGGCAGAAAGCATCCAAGGTTTACCTCTGAGTCGGACGATTGCGGCGGGTCAAACCATCCTTCTTGTGGGGCGGTCTTCTTGGACTTCTTAGCCAGAACTTTCTTCTTGGGCTTCTTCAAAGGAGGAACATACTCCTTCTTCCAGAAGTCAGAGTTGGCCTGGAAAGGTAAACCGATTAAACGTTAATGAGTCAAAAAAGTATAAGTGACAAGGATAAAAGGGGGTGAAGAGTCTCCTTACATCTGGAGCCGGATTTTTGGCATTAAAAGGCGCCAGTCCAATGGCGCTACATGATCCGGATGCTTCATGGACAAGGCTCCGGATGACAGTGGTGATGTCATCATCCATCAGTGTTGATTGGCTAAAGCATAATGAACTATCATACTTGCCTTCGTATTCACACATGAGCCGGCTTCTATGACTTAAGGGCATAATCTGCCAAGAAATCCAGCAGCGGATCAAATCCATCCCGGTTAAACCATTGGCCATGAGGGCCTTGATCTTGGTGTGAGCCAGCTCGTACCTTGCACGTTCCGAAGCTGATAGCCGGCCAGGAAGCTCTGAAGTTGTCTTGAGCCGGGAGGGACGATAACCCGGTAGTGGATGCTCATTCTCGGGAGAGGTATCCTTGCAGTAGAACCAAGTCTTGTTCCAGTCCTTTGGATGACTCGGCATCTGCATGGCCGAAAAAGTAATATCCTTACGCCGTTGGATGGAGATCCCGCCAAGCTCTAGACTCGGACCGACTTTCATCTCAGTTTGCCGGTTGGCGTAGAAAAACTCTCGAAATAACCCCACGGACGGCTTGGCTTGCAGTTAGACTTCACAGAGCACTTGAAAATTGCATATATTTGAGACGGAGTTGGGGGCCAAGTCTTGGGGGTGAAGCTTGTAAAAGTGAAGGACGTCACGAAAGAACTTCGAGCCGGGAGGCATGAATCCTCGCTCGATATGATCAGAGAAGACCACTACTCTTCTTGAGGAGTGGGCCGCATTTCATCACCCGGGACCCGCCAATTAAGGACCTCCTTGGAAGGAAGGGTACCCGCGTGAACAAAATCCAATAAGAATTCCTCTGCGATGCAAGACCCGACCCAGTTGCATGAGTTGGAGGCGCGGGACATGCTGGCGGCTTAAAGACTGTGCAAATTAAAACTACGGCGAGTCAAGAGCAAAACAAATATCTATGACGGCTTACAATTTTAAGGGTTCTACAAATGATATGCCATGGTCCAGCTGATGAGAGACGGAGAGGCCTGGCGAGTCAACAAAGAAAAGAGGAGGAGCGAAAATCGGCTAAGTCCCAGGAAACAGATTTCGTAAAGTTCAGCTAAAATGACGGATCTACAAAAGCAGGAAAAATGCCTCTATTTTCAGACCTAAGGACGAACGGGCAAGGCGGACGAAACCTAAAATGGCAGGCTGAGCAGGGACCGATCTATGTGTTATTGCTCACCGCCTATTACACAGCGGCGCCGCGAGGTCGAGCGACTGTCCGGAGTTCATACGCTAAAGCACGGCCGGCGGCAATGGAGTTCGAGTTCTAAATGACGACGGCGGCGAAGTTCTATAGAAACCCTACCGAAGACTGTTATGGGTCTAAGAGAAGAAGACTTACCGGCGACGACGTGGGGAGCGCGAGATCAACTCTGGTTCGTGACAGGTTGATGCAGCGGCCAGTCGACGGCGAGACAGAGACGGCGCCGGAGTAGGAGAAGCAGGAGCGGATGTATCGGAGAGGAAGGAGATGACAACGCGAGAAGGAGAAAGGAAATGCCGCCCACAGTAGTTCTATTTAAAAGGAAAACAGGGCAGGCGTTACAAATCATCCGACCAAGGCGGACGCCTCAATTTTCGGGCTAACCGTTTAATAGAAGGATTTGGCGGTGCGTCGACAAATCTTTTTTGCAGAGTCCACGCAACGTCACAGCGGGTCACTACCGGGCGACTCACCGAGGAATAGAAGAGAAGGATGAAATGAGCAAGCTCAAAACAACCTGGGGCCTAATGTTGGGGATATAACCCCACGGTGAGACCCGCCCTGGAGGGCTCTGGCTTAAACCGGACGGCTCGTAGCCAGCCCAAGAGTGAGCGTGAAGACTGGAGGGCCCAACAAGCATAGCGGCCCACAAGATGGGCCGGCGGGGTGGCCCAGATGAGAAGACCCGGGCGTGTAAGCCGCCCAGGGACAACTTGGTCAGGATAGGCAAGAGAAGATAGAGGCAGACTCGGACATGTAATGAGAGTCGGCCACAACTTGTATGACCCGTGGTCTTGACCTCCTGTATAAAGGCAAGACCCGGGGCGACTTAGAGATCAGGTTATCGAGAAATAGGTCAAGCTTTAGCTCCCTTGTAATCGATACAACAAGCAATACAAACACAAGCAGGACGTAGGCTATTACCTCACCTTGAGGGGCCGAACCTGGGTAAACTCGTGTCCTTCGTCCCGGCCAACCCCTTTGAGTCCATCACGTTAGCGATGGCCTCGAATCCAAGTCCATTCACCCGGACATCTGCCGTGATAAATCCACGACAGATCCCTAACTCAAAGGAGGAGAAGTTCTGCAAATTCTTAGTTAATTCTACGGGAGAGAGTTATCTTAGATGAATCCCTCATTTTTTTCTCATGATTTTCATATTCTATGATTCCTAAATTCTATGACCCTTGATCTCAAGGATCCCTTCTTAATCAATGAACCCTGTATCTGGCCCTATGTCTGACCTTTTTGGAAATTAATGCCAAAGGGGGAGAAATATACAAAGCTTCATGCTAAAGGGAGATACATGCTTATGCACAGGGCGAGATATAATTTAGGGGGGAGAAAAATATCAAAGTTTACACTTATATATAAACAAGGAGAGAATACCAAAGTAGGGGGAGAAAAATATGTTTTGGAGAAAGATCTATTTATTGCAATTGATTTTCTCATGTTAGAATTTTCTCATCTTATCCAATCCCAATATCTATGCTAAGATTCAGAGGGAGAGGATGACCTACATTTTCATATCTCAGGGGGAGAAACTTCTAAATGATCTTGGAGAAATATTAATCCTAAAGGATACTATCTTCTATATGTTCTCCATATCTTGGTATTTTTGAGTTCTATTGCCTTTGATTGGTAGAATATTCTTGTGTTTCCTAACATTGTTTTCTCAAGTGTATTTCTACTACTAGAATGCTCAAGAACTCAAGGTAAGTATATGCATCATATCTTTGATCAAGATGATCTCTTGCCTCTTGCACATATTGTTTGCAAGAGTGAAGTCTTGAACAAGGATACACCTCATTCATATACATTTGATGCATATTGCCAAGATACACATGACTTATTATATCCCTTCTACGATATGTGTGTCTGTGCATTCCAAAGCAATTATCCTTTAAATGGATTGCACACGTTTAGAGGGAGAAAGTCTAAGTCATTGATACGTCTCCAACGTATCTATAATTTTCTATTGTTCCATGTTGTTATATTATCAATCTTGGATGTTTTATAATCATTTTATAGTCATTTTATATCATTTTTTGGTACTAACCTATTGACATAGTGCCAAGTGCTAGTTGCTGTTTTTTCCATGTTTTTTACATCGCAGAAAATCAATACCAGACGAAGTCCAAATGCCAAGAAACTTCACGATGATTTTTTATGGGCCAAAAGGAACACAATGGGCCCTAGCTGCGCCTGGGGGGTGCCCCGTCCTGGTGGGTTGTGCCCACCTCGGGTGCCCCCGGACCGCTTCTTTGCTCTATAAATATCCCAATATTCCAGAAACCCTAGAGCAACAGACGAAATATTCATCCAGTCGCCGCAGAGTCCAGAACCACCAGATCCAATCTAGATACCATCTCGGATGGGGTTCACCACCTCCATTGGTGCCTCTCTGATGATGCGTGAGTAGTTCTTTGTAGACCTTCAGGTCCGTTGTTAGTAGCTAGATGGCTTTCTCTCTCTCGCTGAATTCTCAATACAATGGTCTCTTGGAGATCCATATGATGTAACTCTTTTGCGGTGTGTTTGTTGGGATCGATGAACTTTGAGTTTATGATCAGATCTATCTTTTTATATCCATGAAAGTTATTTGAGTTTCTTTGATCTCTTATATGCATGATTGATTATAGCCTCGTATTTCTTCTCTGATATTTGGGTTTTGTTTGGCCAACTTGATCTATTTATCTTGCAATGGGAAGAGGTGCTTTGTAGTGGGTTCGATCTTACGGTGCTTGATCCCAGTGACAGAAAGGGAAACGACTACTAAGGAGGGCATCTTATGGATCTCGGAACAAAGATGACAAAACTTAGATCCTTGCTTTATGCCTAGCTAAGGGCGTAAAACAATAGCGCTTGTTGGGAGGCAACCCAATGAATAAAATTTATTTTTTCTTTTTGCTTTATGTTCTTGAGTTTTTACACAATTATGCTGATGTTATGATTGTGTTTTTTGTGTTTTAATTAGTGTTTGTGCCAAGCAAAGCCTTTGAGATCATGTTGGGTGATAGTTGCTTTGATCTTGTTGAAAAACGGAAACTTTGTGCGCCAGTCACAGAATTATCAAAAATCACAGAAGCATGATAAAATTCTGATTTTTTTACACAATATTGGTATACAAATTGCTCATGTTGTCCTAATTTTTCAGAAGTTTTTGAGTTACAAAAGTATTTGAACAAATCTGATTACTAAAGACTGTTCTGTGTTGACAGATTCTGTTTTCTTTGTGTTTTGTGCTTATTTTGATGGCTCTATGGTTTTCTTTTGATGAGTTTTTGCCATAGAAAAGTTGGAAGACAGTAGATATAATGCAAGAACAAAATATGAATTGGTTTAATACAGTACTTATAGTAGTGATTTATTTTTCTTATACTAACGGATCTCACGAAGGTTTTGTTGAGTTTTGTGTGATTGAAGTTTTCAAGTTTTGGGTTATCTTACGATGGATGAAGGAAGGATGGAAGATCCTAAGCTTGGGGATGCCCCGTCATCCCAGGCTATTATCCAAAAATGAGCAACCAACTAAGATTGGGGATGCCCCCGAGTGGCATCCCCGCTTTCTTCCAACGATCATCGGTATTTTACTCGAAACTATATTTTTATTCGTCACATGATATGTGTTTTGCTTGGAGCGTCTTGTATGATATGAGTCTTTGCTTGTTTTATTTTGTGTTTTAAGTTTTGATCCCTTGCTGGACACACCTATTTGAGACAGCCAAAATTATGTCATGACTTGTTAGAATTGCTATCTATGCTTCACTTAAATTTTTTATGAGCAATGGACTTGCTCTAGTGCTTCACTTATATCTTTTTGAGCACAGTGTGCTTAGTATTTTTGAAGAAATTCTCTCTTACCTCACTTAGATTTATTTGAGAGTTATTAAAATTTTCAAGAAATTCTCTCTTGCTTCACTTAAATTATTTTGAGAGAAAGAAGAAAAATTATGCTCTTAATCTTCACTTATATTTGTTTGAGCTTATGAAAAGCAACACATGAAAATTGGTCGCAAAGTGATAGATATCCAAGAAGGATATAATAAAAACTTTCATGAAGATCATTGGACAAAATAACTTGATTCTTAGTAATAGTTCTGAGATATGATGATGTGATATGTGAGTTATGTTGATGAGTAATTATGCTTTAGTAAGAATATTGGTGTTAAGATTTGTGATCCCTATGCAAGTACGAAAGTCAATAGTCATGCAATGAAATTATATCCTACTTGTGGTGCATTATTCAGTGTTATTTATGCTTAATGCTTGCTTATGAGATTATCTGTTTCTTGGTTGGTCGCTTCTCAATCTTTTTCTAACCTTCATTTTGCACCAAGTATGAGCTCTACTTGTGCATCCAAATCCTTAAACCCAGTTTTTGCCACATGAGTCCACCATACCTACCTATATGCGGTATTTTCGTGCCGTTCTAAGCAAATTTGTGTGTGCCATCTCTAATTTTCAAAATAAACTTCTCTTTTGTGTGTTTGTTTCGCTCGCGGAGCGGTGAGGGGTGGCTAATATTTTCCATGCTAGATGTGTTATTCTCACAATTAGTGTTTATACACTTGTCGTTGCACGAGAGTAAGGCAAAGGTATTAGGGATGCCCAGTCCCGAAATGCAAAAATGAATTTACTTTATGTTGTCAAATAATAAATTCCTTGGAAAGTGTTGGTATGGAGGGCATCCGTGAAGACGGTTAGCCATGGAAAGTGAAAGTATGGTGGAAAAAGGAATAAACTTTATTTTCTGTTTGGGAACCGCCTATGATATATCTAGCATGGAAAGTGTTGGGAACTCTAAGTCGTTTTCGTTGGTGGGATGGATACACCTCCCAAAATGTTTTTATCTCTAAGCTTTTCGCTTTGAGCTCTGGCACCTCTACAAATCCCTACTTCCCTCTGCGAAGGGCCTTTCTTTTACTTTATGCAATTTTTATTTTTGAATTTGAGTCTCCATCTTCTCTTACCAAAGAAACTACTAGGAGGCAATATGATCGTACTTAAGTGTTAGGTGTAGCTAGTATTCGAGTGTGTTCCATGAATGGATCAATGTTTGAGCATGATGGGCTAGGGATAACTTATTTTAGCGTTGATATTTTGAAATACATGGTTGCTTGTGATATGCTTGAGTATCTAAATTATTATGTCAAAACTAGACTATTGATTTGAACAACTAAAAGTCCAAATGTCCATGCTATAAGAAAAAGAATATGATATGACATGTGAGGCAGCATTCCACATCAAAAATTCTGTTTTTATCACTTAACTACTCGAGGACGAGTAGGAGTTAAGCTTGGGGATGATGATACGTCTCCAACGTATCTATAATTTTTAATTGTTCCATGCTGTTATATTATCAATCTTGGATGTTTTATAATCATTTTATATCATTTTTTGGTACTAACCTATTGACATAGTGCCAAGTGTCAGTTGTTGTTTTTTCCATGTTTTTAACATCGTAGAAAATCAATACCAGACGAAGTCCAAATGCCACAAAACTTCACGATGATTTTTTATGGGCCATAAGGAACACAACGGGCACTGGCTGCGCCTGGGGGGTGCCCCAAGGGAGGCACAACCTAGTAGGGCGCGCCAGGAGGCCCAGGCGCGCCCTGGTGGGTTGTGCCCACCTCGGGTGCCCCCCGGACCGCCTCTTTGATCTATAAATACCCCAATATTCCAGAAACCCTAGAGCAACAAACGAAATATTCATCCAGTCACCGGAGAGTCCAGAACCACCAGATCCAATCTAGACACCATCTCGGATGGGGTTCACCACCTCCATTGGTGCCTCTCCGATGATGCGTGAGTAGTTCTTTGTAGACCTTTGGGTCCGTAGTTAGTAGCTAGATGGCTTTCTCTCTCTCGCTGAATTCTCAATACAATGGTCTCTTGGAGATCCATATGATGTAACTCTTTTGCGGTGTGTTTGTTGGGATCGATGAACTTTGAGTTTATGATCAGATATATCTTTTTATATCCATGAAAGTTATTTGAGTTTCTTTGATCTCTTATATGCATGATTGATTATAGCCTCGTATTTCTTCTCCAATATTTGGGTTTTGTTTGGCCAACTTGATCTATTTATCTTGCAATGGGAAGAGGTGCTTTGTAGTGGGTTCGATCTTACGGTGCTTGATCCCAGTGACAGAAAGGGAAACGACACGTATGTATTGTTGCTACTAAGGATAAAACGATGGGGTCTATCTCTACATAGATAGATCTTGTCTACATAATGTCATCGTTCTTATTGCATTACTCCATTTCTCCATGAACTTAATACACTAGATGCATGCTGGATAGCGGTCGATGTTGGAGTAATAGTAGTAGATGCAGGCAGGAGTCGGTCTACTAATCTTGGACGGGATGCCTATGTAATGATCATGGCCTGGATATCGTCATGAGTATTTGAAGTTCTATCAATTGCCCAACAGTAATTTGTTCACCCACCATTTGCTATTTTTCTCGAGAGAAGCCACTAGTGAAACCTACGGCCCCCGGGTCTCTTTCTCATATTATTTGCTTTTGCGATCTACTTTTCTCTTGCATTTATTTTCAGATCTATTAAACCAAAAATACAAAAATACCTTGCTGAACTTTATTTTATTTGGCATTCGATCTATCAACATTTACAACTTTCTCCCGTCCACGTGCCTTTCTGGCGCTGTTACCCGAAAGGGATTGACAACCCCTTTAACACGTCGGGTTGTGAGTATTTGTTATTTGTGTGCAGGGGCTGTTTACGTTGTGTTGCTTGGTTCTCCTACTGGTTCGATAACCTTGGTTTCATATCTGAGGGAAATACCTACCGCTGATGTGCTGCATCATCCCTTCCTCTTTGGGGAAATACCGACGTAGCTTCAAGCGACATTAGTCATGTGCCTCTCAAAGTCCTCATTATATCCATGCACATCTTTATTTGAAGCTTTGATTGTATGTTTTCATCAATTACCAAAAAGGGGGAGATTGAAAGCACAACATTCTCCCTTGGTGGTTTTGATAATTCATGACAACATACATTGTCTCTTAGACTAATGCTGTCATCTAGTGTATTTTAGATAAAGTCCATAGAGAGTGATGGGTTGGAAAAAAGAGTGTGAAGAGTATCCCCAAGGAGAAGAAGGAGAAATAATAGCATTGTCAAAGCTTCAAGCAAGGACTCTACATTTTACATTTTGTGAGAAATCACTTTGAGTCCATAGGAAAGATAATAATATCAAAAGGGGGTAAGGTTTTGTTGGTGAACAAAATGCTCATACGTGCACAAGTGATAGTCACCACATACACCCATAAGCTCTTCCACAAAAGTCTGTCCAAAGCTAAATATTCAAAATCAGTGCAACCAACACTTTTCATTCAATGCAACCGATTCCCAAACCTCAGACAGACTCAGCTAAACCCTAGCATTTCGGTGCAACCAATTCCACTTCGGTGCCACCGAGTTTGAGTTGCCAACTTCCTATTACACAAGTTTACAAAATCGGTCCGACCGAGTTTTGTGAATCAGCGTCACCGATATGGGCAATCTGACCGTTGGTCACCTTATCGATGTAACCGATTTGTATGTATCGATCTCACCGGGATTCAAAAGTTGCTACCTTTGAGTCAGCTCGGTACCACTGACATTTACACATCGGTGTCACCGAGTCTGACTTATTGGGTGTAACGGTTGGATTTTTGGAGATGCCTATATATACCCCTCCACCACCACTCACTCGAAAGAAAAGCACTCAGAACAGTTCCCCACTCATACCTACTTGTTTTCTGAGAGAGAGCCACCTACTCATGTGTTGAGATCATGTCATTCCATTCCTACCATATGAATATTGATCTCTAGCCTCCCCAAGTTACTTTCCACCCAATCAATCTCTTCTACCAAGCCAAATCTGTGAGAGAGTGATTGTGTGTTGAGGAGTCTATCATCTTGAAGCACAAGAGCAAGGAGTTCATCGACACAATCAAGGCTTTTACCTTTTGGAGGGTGGTGCCTCCTAGATTGGTTAGGTGTTGCTTGGGAGCCTCCTACTTCGTGTTGTGGAGTGATCCAAGAAGTTTGCAAGGGCAAGGAGATCGCCTACTTCATGAAGATCTACCCCTAGTTAGGCTAGTCCTCCGTGGACGTAGGCCATCATGGTATAGTCAAGGTTGCTTCTTCGTGGAACCGTCTGTGGGTAGAGCCCTCCGTGGACTCTCGCGACCGTTACCCTCTGTGGGTTGAATACTCCATAAACGTGGACGTATGATAGCGCCACCTATCGGAACCACGGGAAAAATCTTGTGTCCTTCATGCGTTTGATCTCTCTACCTGTACTCCTTACTTCCATGTGCAATGTCTTTACTTTCCGCTGCTATACTTGATGACTTGCATGTGTAGGGTGTTCTAGATTTGCTATGTATGCTAAAAACTGCCAACACTTAATTTATGCTTGAGGTAGTTTTAAATTCCTGCAAATAGTCTATTCACCCCCCCCTCTATACATACACTTCTAGTGATCCCGCAATTTGATCTTCAGTTGTTGCATCGACCTTTTCTGCTAGAGCTACAACTCAAACAAACAAATACCTTCAGCAAGCACTTCGGGTGGCTAGGGTGGTACACCGGGTACATCAGGATTCATCTGTAATTTCCTATGCACCCTTCTTTAACCTTCGGCCGAAGGCCTTTTCCTTTTGCCTCTTGGCAAGATTCTGGTCGGAGAGGTGGCATATGCTTCTCTGACGAGGTCGCCGGAAGCCCAGGGACCCGATTGCGTTTTTGTGCATCTTACAAAGGGTCTTTTGTGCATAAGGTAAGGACATCATATTAATTTTGTTTTTTCTTTCAGACCCTTTTTGCAGTATTCTAACACTTTTGATATAAATGCCACCTCTCCGTCCGGAGACAAGGGTTATATAAAAAAGGAATAAATATATCAAATTATGCACTGCCACTTCCATCATTACTTGTCTCGGACTATTTGTACTTTAGGCGTTATGTAATCCCTCTGTGATGTTTTCTTCTCTAAGGTGACGCTTTGATATGCAGGTCGCGTCTAACGGTGTTTTCTGGTCTACACCGATGACTTTTCGGTCGTTGCTTTTCTCACGGTGCGCCATCGCTATATGCGAAGGAAAAAAGACTTCGGCAAGCCAAGAATTTAGATATATTTTTCAGTTATGCAAGGAAGTTTTTTGAGGGTCCATGCTACTTACTATATGACCTTTGACATTTTCGCAAAAAGAAATTAAAGCTCGAGGGAGCCCAATCGGAAGAAAGTTATGTGCTAATAAAACATGTGTATTACCACAAAGCAATACACAATGACCACCAGACCCCCTCAGCGTTGTCACCCCAAGACGGTACCAGGGGGATCAGATCCCAGCCCCCGCCAGCCCCCACCCCACAATGAAAGATATTGCCGCTGCTGTCGTTGGCGTTGGCCGTGGTGGCGGCGACGCCCATTGCCAAGGCGCTAAGGCAGGAGGAGAAGGTGGCAACCACTAGAGGTGGCTAGGGCACCTCATTCTGTGGGCTTCACACCGCGGCTAGGGTGACTCCTTAGACATGCGGTAGCAAATGATGACCCCATGACTGATGGTGCTGGAGATGGTGGGCATGGTGGCGGCCATGGATCTGGATCCCACCCAGATCCATCGTCGATTCTTCATGTGGATGGTCAGCGGAGTGATGAGGGCTTCGGTGAGGGGATGAAGGATCTCCGTTGGAGTATCGGCAATGGCATACGTCTTCATGGCGAAGCTCCGCATGGTTCCAGCTAGTCGCGAGATCGGAATGCCATGGTTTCCGGTCAAAACCGTGCCTCGCTATGGTCTTGGCGGATGATGACGACATCTCTGACGTCATTTCCTTCTTGAGGCATCGTTGCGCAGGTCATGTTAGCTCGATCAAGATGTTTCGGGGGAAACCCTAGATCTGGGTCTACCGGATCGGAAGATGACGGCACCTTCGGTGTCGTTCTCCCTCCTGGGGACATTGTTTGGAGCAAGTGTTGGCCAAAGAGGACAAGAGGAGGAGCGGTGTTATATCTACCACAGGGCCGACGACGGATCCCAACGGCATGGCGTCATGGAGTTTCAGCGATGGGCGCGTGTGGATGGATACGTGCAAGATGGTGGCGTTGCCTGGTGCCATGGTGGCGTTGACGGTAGGCCTGGCAAAAGTGGGTGCGTCAGTACCTCTGAAGATGGATCAGTCAAAGACAGCGGCGACGGCCTCTGAGAGTGTGTCGGACCGGTCTGTGACCCAGTTCCGTCATTGTGGCTTGGCTGGGGCATCTGGCTTTAGATGTTAGGCTTTGGCGCAATGTTTGTTTGATACTCGGTTCGGACATTCGGCACCCCTTCATCAAGGGGATATGAGTAGCGACATGTGTTGTCAAGATGATGGCTTCAGGCTTACTGGTGTATTACTTTGCAAGTTTTTTATGAATAATTAATAAAATGATTGCATGCATCGCCCAACGCAGAGGCCGGGGGTATATCTTCCCTTTTCAAAAAAATAATTTGAAGTGCGTTTATCTTGGCATCTCCTTTTTTTTGCTTGGTAATATGTGTCTCATTCATATCATAATCAAAGTACAAGTCACATAAAGACCGACATGACAAAACTGAAAAGATGGAAGAACATCTCTGAGTTTGACACCAATGTCCGTCACCCGTCTTCGGCACCACCATAGCAGCCACCGGAAAAAAATTTGACAAATCAGCTCCTCATCCGAGCTCGACGCGGCTCCATCGCTGATATGCAGCTTTGCGGACCTCCAAGGTGGCTCACCAAAAGTAGAACCCTTGCCGTTGAACGAATCAGACCGGGGCAACACCCCGGGCACGCCATCGAACTCCAGATCTAACACCCCACCACGACTAAGACGTCGAAGGAGGAAACCATACCTGCCATCCACGAACCACGAACCCAGCACATGTTCTGTCTTCCAGATGTCGTCGATGCAGATCACAATCTGCATCCGCTCATGGACTACCTCCCAAGCTCCGTGCCGATGTGGGAGCAAACACCGTCGCAACGGCGGAGCCCGAGGACACAGGTCCACCACGAGGATGTCGTCGCCGCCACGCCATCCTTACTTGAACAGACTGGTTTCCAAATCCATCCCCAACCATAGGACCGATGGCCTCGTCAGGGAAGAATCCGAAATCATTTTTTTTGCCCACCTGTATCATCATTTTTGCCCACCGAAATCATCTTAGTTATGCATACACAGTAAAAGTTAGATATTTATCAAAGCATAAAACATTACTTGTGGTGAGATGTAGACACAATACAAGAGGGAAAAACAAAAAGGATGTGGACGGAATGGAGACAGAATTGTTTTCATGGAATTATACAATTCTGAATCTTTTTTTACTTTCACTGGGATCACTTGGATCCTTTTTTTCATTTGTACTATATTTTGATTTTTTTTTTAGTGTCAAAAAAAAAAACTGAATCTTAAGTACCATCGCTTTTGCTGGTTAACACGCCCTGGTGTTACTTTTGCAAAGCTGAAATCGTGCCTGCCACGTTCTGCCTTTTGCACAATTTGCAAACCTGGAGTAGCATAATTTGTCTGTTGTTTTCATTGATTCCTTCCTCGTTCGAATGATTTTGTTACATCTGATTACAAATCTTCACGCGGTGACTGAACCTGTCTTGACTAAGACATATGAGATCGAACTGATCGGTCGCTTGTTTGCTCAGATCAGATGATTTCGCTCTACCTGATTTGCAAATATTCACTGTTAGGCGACTGAACTTGCATAAAATAGATGAGATCGAACTAATCGGTCTCTTGTGTGCTCAGATTCATGGCTGAAATCTTCGTATGTAATTTTAAGAACGATTGTTCTTGGCTGAAATAGTTGGTCTTTCAGTCTGATATGGTTAGTTGATTCTGTGTGTTAGTTGCCATGCCAACAGTGAGCATTGCAAAGGTGCAACCACGTGGGAAAGTTTCCTCTATGATGAACATTCAGAGGTAAACTCTGAAGAGTGTTTGGTCACATCTAAGATTTTTGTTTAAAGAGATCCCAAGAAGAAAAAGCTCAAGAGGTTGTAACGTTGGTAACTAGCTAGGCTGGAACTGCTAGCTAGCTTAACTCGGTTTATTTTGCCATAGATCGATCGTATGTGCGTTACGTGTTCACATCCTGCTGCTTCGTACTCCTTGGTGGAAAGCGTATTCGAATGATTACGTATACCCCTCTTTGCATGTTAATGCTGAGGGTATCACATATCCATCCATCTCATTTACTAGTAGTTTTTTTTAGAATTATTTTACTAGCTGCCTGTTTATCTTACAGATAACCCTCTCGGTAATTAGTCCATTATTAACTGCTCACCAAATAATCTCACACCGATGCACTCTATATATTTGTCTCGCCCCGTACAACTTTGCAGTGAACACACAACACAACATAGTTGCTTGCATTTTGCAAGTAATACTACATGGCCATGGCCGTCATGCGCGAGCGCTCCGCGGTGCTCCTTGTGCTTTTTCTGTCGCTAATGCTCTCTTCCACAACGTCTTTCGCGCGCCACATGCTTGGCGACCCATTGTCGGTCATCCCCTCTCCGCCGCCCCACGACCACATGCCTGGTGACCCACCGTCGGTCATACCCTCTCTACCGCCCCACAAGTCTGATGATCACATGCCTGGGAAGGTCATTCCTTCCACTCCGTCTTACATGTCTGACGACCTAGTGCCAGGAGTCCCTCTCCCGCTGCCAAACCTCCCTCTACCCCCACTTTCAAATCTGCCTTTGCCCCCGTTTCCTAACCTCCCTCTGCCCCCGTTTCCTAACCTCCCTCTGCCCCCGCTACCAAACCTTCCTCTACCACCGCTGCCAAACCTTCCTCTACCACCGCTGCCAAACCTTCCTCTTCCCCCGCTGCCAAACCTCCCTCTACCACCGCTTCCAAAGATTCCTCTACCTCCTCTTCCAAACGTTCCTCTGCCCCCACTCCCGATCATCCCTTCCTCGCCTCCCTACATGTCATCTCCATTAGTGGTGGATGCGAGGGAAGGACTCATGGCGGTGTCGAGGCCGGTTCCTTCTGGACCAAACCCCATACACCATGATCATCCTGCCCCGGCACCGCAGCACCATAAACATCACCGTCATCACCCCCCACCACCTTCCTCGATGGACAAGGCAATGGAAGGCCTCGTAGTGGCACCCAGGTCGGTTCCTTCTGGACCAGACCCCATACATCATGAAACTCGTCCCCCGACGCCGCATCCGCATCATCATCATAGGCGCCATGCCCCGTCACCGGCTCCATCTCAGGCTTGATGGTTGCCCCACTAGCGACATATACACCTTTTACATTTAGTTACACCGGAATCACTAGCGAAATAAAGGATGGATTATTACATCTAGTCCAACAGGTGGCATGTAACATGGATTGCTAGTTATCTGTGATGCATTGTATTGAATTCCATTATATTTCACTATGCTGGACAATAAAGTGATAACTTAACATGCAAGGTGCTTTTACTATACCCTCACTATCCTAGAGTACAACACCATTCTAGACGTTAGTACGACCTGAGGTGTGGAACGGGAGGATGATTGATTGAATATACCATTGAGAGGTAACGAAAGTACTAACACGAACCTTAGGGTTGTATGTCTTACATCGCTCCGTCCCACCGCACTACCTCACCCTATACCACAACTAAGCTTCCGTACTAGACCGAATCGTGTTGTATGAAATGTTCAATTTTTCATAGCTACGCTAGTGGTACGTGTGTGTGTGTGTGTCTGTGTCTGTGTGTGTGTATTGTTCTTTCGGTCTTGCATAAAATGGAGCGAGTTACTATCAGTACTGGGTCGGTTTTGTGTTTCCAAGACACATCTGGTACAAGAATAGCGAGTATTGCAAACAACCAACTACATGGGAGAATTTCATGGATACTATTGTTTGTCATGGTCTCCGAGAGAACATCGAGTGGTAAAATCTGAAGAATGTTTGATTGTCATCTAGGTTGTAACGTTAGCTAGTTATTTAACTCTTATTATGTTGGATCAGTTGGGGTCACCGGTACGCGAGCAAGTTTTATTCATGTTCTGAAGAACTTGGCATCAGAGGAATTATCTAATCTTTGGTAGAGGGAAACAATCTTTATCTGCCTCTAATATCTTTGTGGGAAATTATTGGAAGACTTTTACATCTACAAGCTCTGGAGTGCAAGTCGACTTAAACAACAAAGGTAAGGGGGCGACTGACAATTAGAGGTACATTATTCCACCCATGAATGGTCGTCGGGTTTGGAAGCCCCCGGATACTGAGTATATTAAGATAAATGTTGATGCTAGTTTTGTGAAGAGTATGAGACCTGCTAGTGTTGGGGTTGTAGCTAGGAATAACCTAGGCGAAATCTTGGTTTCGTCATTGGATTTTATCCAGTCATGTACGTGTGTGGATGAAGCGGAACTTCATGCAACCATCATCGGGTTATACATTGATAGTACTCTTCACAAACCTATTATTTTGGAAACTGACTGCGCTTTTGTTGTATCTTTCCTGGCAAAAGATTCCATAGAAAGGTCTCCCCTTATGGATTTGAAAAAGGCGGCGTTGGGCATTTCAAAACTTACAAAAGGATTTTAAGATCATCAAAGTTGTCAGGCAGACTAATGGGGTGGCACATGAGATTGCTAAATTTAGTTTTGATAACAAGCTCGATGGTGTTTAATGTAATAGTGTTCCGTCCTATATGGATAATTTTGTAATGGACGATTGTAAGAATCCTGTTTTATCAAATTAATATAAGTTTTTTTTAAACTCTTTTGCTTCATCAAGCATTTGTGTCTTCTCAGTATGTCACTTATCCGTAGGCTATGAGCTAAATCATCATGGCATGAGCTTGGATAAAACATACTCTGCATATGTATATCAAAGTGAAACACGCCTTCACATGAATACATAACTTATCAACACATGTCTCTTTGCACATCAATACTGGATAAAGTGAAGGCGTTTCTCTTGCTAACCGCCGAGAATGCTGAATATCCATCCATCGTATTTATTAGTTGCATGTTTTAGCTTAAAGATAAGCATCTTATTAATGAGTTCATTAATTGGTTGCCAATTAATCTCAGACGAGGGCCCTCTATATATTTCGCCCACTCTCTAGGAATGAGCACACAACACAACAACAGTTTGCAAGCAGTAACCAAGATACATAACCATGGCTTCCGTGCACAAGAGCACTACGACGCTCCTTGTGCTCTTCTTGTCGCTGAGGCTCTTTTTCATGACGTCTTCCGCACGCCACATGACTGGTGATTCACGACCGGTTGTCCCGTCCCCGCCAGACATGCCTGGAGATCCACTACCGGTTATTTCTTCCCCGCCACCCCACATGGCTCCTCCAACAATGGAGGAAGCGTGAGAAGGCGTCATGGTGGCACCGAGGCCAGTTCCTTCCGGGCCAGACCCTATACACCATCGTCATCATGTCCCGACGCCCCACAAGCCTCCTTCACCGACAGAGAAGGAAAGGGAAGGTGTCATGGTGGAACCAATACTGGTTCCTTCTAGTCTGGACCCTATACATCACTTTCCCGCTCCAACGTCGCAACCCCACGATCATCACCGACATCATGCCCCACCACCTGCATCAACAGAGGGGGCGTGGGAAGGTGACCTCGTGGCACCAAGGTCGGGTCCTTCCGGATCGAACCCCATGCATAATCGGCCTGCCCCAGCACCACAACCCAACTAGCATCGTCGACGCAAGGTCCCACCCCCTACATCGATGGAGGAGGGGAGGGAAGGCAACAATATGTCACCATGGAAGCCTGTTCCTGCTTCCGGACCGAGCCCCATACATAACCGCCATGTCAGGCCACCTCCTCCTCCTCATGAGTAACGATTGCCCTCGTGGCGACACATGCGCCTTTTACATTTAGTTACACCGGAAGCACTAGCAAATAAGAGATAAATTATTGCACCGATTTAATAATGGGCATGTAACTTGGATTGTTATCTCTGGTCATTGTATCGGCACTCCATTTCGCCATGTCTGAATATTGCAGAGTACTACAGCTCTCTCCGTTTTGTTTTTTGAGGGTCATACTATATACTTTTTTTTAGGGTTATACTATACATAAACAACGTTTTGAGCGCCATCAAGGGCCCATCCTCCCAGCCCGGCCCAGCGAAACCCAATCGGAAGTAGAAATCCAAACGTTATCCGCTTCAAAGCCGAGCGGCGTCGCCACCCCTCTCCAGCCAAACCCACACCCCTCCTCCGCTCCGCTCCGCTCGCTCGCTCTCCTTCCCCTCCCCAATGGCGGCCTTCGCCTCCACCTCCCCCTCGCCGGCGATCTCCGCCTCGGCCTGGCGCATGGACTCCCTCCGCGCCGCGCTCCCCGCACTCCGCCCCTCCCCGTCGGCGGCCGTCCGGCCTCGCAGGCAGGCGGCCCCCGCCGCCCCGTTCCTCCGGAGCTCCTTCGTCTCCACGTCCTCCGCCTCGTCCTCCGTCTCCCCCGCCCCGAGGTCCTCCGTGGCCTCCGCGTCGCTCGCCTTATCGTACACCTCCTCGTTCTCCGGTGAGATGTCCTCGTTTTCCGCTCCTTATGTTTGAGCCCGATTGTGGCTGTAAATGCTGCTTATTTACACGCAGTTTCAGTTTGGACAGTGTCACGAGTGCTAAAATTCACCAGCCGCCAATCCAAAAAAATCTTGAACTGGACAAGCTGCATATTCATTCTCCATGGCCACCTGCGTTCCATATTGTAGTATCAGGGGCACATCATTCATTTTAATTTTTTGGTGATGACCTTTCAGATGGTCTGTAGCTTTAGAAATGGGTTTCAGTGTGCTCAACTCATTAAATCCTCAACAATGTATTGAACAGTTGGCAATTTCTCTGATTTTTTGTAAGATAATTTATCCTATTACCGATTCCGTTACTCGCGTCATATATGTAGTGGAGCATTCGGTGGCAATTTGTTTGGCAGTTACAAATAGGAGATAACAATGAACCAAACAGATGGCAAATTGAGCACTTATTTTGAAGACATATGTGCCTTTTCGCATTTCTGCCACAAACAGATTCCTCAACATTTGCACCCATTGTATTATAGCTCTGTCCCTTCCACTTTCTTCATCTGTTTAACAGCGATGATGCTTGAATGCATTGTGGTGCTTCAAATTGTGATGCTGCCATTTTATCCCTTGTGATCACGAGCAGGAAAAAAGCATAATGAATATAAACTGGTATAGCTGTATTTTGAAAACATTTTTAACATGCATTTGTGGAATCGGAAGGGCGGAGGAGCTATGAATGGTGAAAAAACAGCTAACTTGTCATCCCATGCATAATTGTTTATCTTGCTGATTAAGCAAACAAATATTATTATGTAAAGAAAAAAGGTTTTATCACCTTACATTTGCCTAAAGGCTAGTTGTCCTCATATGTCAAAATATCACCTTACTGATTGATCACACCATACAAATCTCAAACGATGCAAGTATATCCTGAAGAAATTAAAAACTCTATTTTGAATGCCAAACATGTCAGATCAGCCTAAAAGGTCTTGAGGCAGCCACACTAAAGATAAGATTAGGATGGTTTTTTTGAGAATTTCCTATGAATTTCACAATGAACTCATTCAGTGACTTTTCTCAAAATATTACAGTGGAATCAAGCTTTGCGCAGCGACTGTTTGGCATTGATGTCCGTGGAAGGATATTGGCAATGAGGCACGGGAAGCGCATTCCTAGGCTCAACAGGCCTGCAGATCAGCGGAAAGCACTCCTGCGTGGGCTGACCACACAGCTGCTGAAGCATGGGAGGATAAAGACTACCAAGCCAAGGGCAAAGGCAATGAGGAAGTGGGTTGATAAGATGATCACGATGGCGAAGGATGGATCTCTTCACAAGAGGAGGCAAGCCCTGGGGTACATTTATGAGAAGCACATCGTGCACGCATTGTTCGCTGAGGTTCCAGACAGGTACGGGGAAAGAAACGGGGGCTACACAAGGATCATCCCAACATTTCCAAGGCGGGGAGACAATGCACCCATGGCTTACATCGAGCTTGTCTAGGTAAGGTGGATTCCTTTTTATAATACCTGACACCCGTTAGAATCACCAAGAAGTACCTTTTTCCCCTTGTAAAATATACCTTTTCAGTGCACCCACTTATGTTTAATGATCGTGTTTTATTTAGCATACGAATTCAGAGAAAATCATTGTACCCTGCATGTTCTGGTTCGCCACTACCAATTTTCCAACTAATTTATATTTTCTTCTTGTGCGCAACTGCAGGATGATGCATTAGGTGCAGTCCATCCATCGATGCTGCTCAGGCCGGGTGGTCTGCAGTTTGCCCTCTGAATTATCTGTTTACCACATATATTATTTTGTAACAACAAAGTGTAGATCATGATCATGCGTGGAATTTTGAGCAGACAAATTTCATCCTGTAATTGCGGAAGCAGCTGTGCTATACTAGTATTTTGGAATGTCTCGTTGGTGCTGCAATCTGGTTTGTTTTCAGACTTTCAGGCTCTTTATATTCTGCGAATTGTGTGTCACCGACATTGTTGGCATACGCCTCCCCGAGTTTGCGCTGGTCCTGCACAATGTTGCGTCGTTTTTGTATCCCAGCAAGCGACGATCTTGTAGTTGCGCATCCGCCAGGAATGTTTTAGAAATGATCGATCGCGTGTTGATGCGTCTATGTGTCACATATGAGCTGCATAGTACATAGAAAAATATATGGTCTGACCATTGAAAGTACAAGTAAGTCAGGATGGCCGAGTGGTCTAAGGCGCCAGACTCAAGTTCTGGTCCTCTTACGAGGGCGTGGGTTCGAACCCCACTTCTGACAAATCGTTTTTCTATTTTTGTTTGCAATTTTTTTTGTCCCGTTTATATGTGACAAATATACGGTCTCGATCTTCTTCGTATCCATCCATCCTGATGCCTGGTCCGATTTCTTCTCCTACTGGTAATTCTCTATTTTTAACAGCTCCTACTAGTAATTCTCTATTTTTTAACAGCTCCTACTAGTAATTCTCGATCTCGGCTGTACAAGTCGCCCCCAGCCGTGCAGTGACCACAAACGTACCACGGCAGAGGTGAATCTGTCAGAGGAGGTGTGTAAGTGTAACTAAACCGTACCGGGGGCAGATATCTTTGTCACGTCGTTTCTTGGAGCGTTGCGACTCCGCGAGATTCATGCCACGCCGCGGCCCGCGGCGAAGGCAAAGCGATGAGCGGCAGCATTCGTTCGATGCGCCGCGCGAGGAGGCCCGGCAGCAGTCACGCGCGCTGCCCGTCCGGCGCACGACGGCACGAGAGAGAGAGAGAGACCACCGACTACTGACGCGGGGTCGGTGGTGCGAACCGCGCGCCGCACGAGTGTGCATGCACGGACGATGCGAGGAGACGGGAGCGTGCGTGCGTGCGACGGTGCGAGCGAGTAGTGTGGTGTACGCATGCGTTGGAGTGTACGTATACTACGTATGTACGTACGTACGTACGTACGTACGGTGTGTAGCTGGCTGCTCGAGCCTGCGTACGTGCTGGACAGTGTAGTGTAGGCACAGTGGAGGCTGCCCCCCAGGGATGGCACGAGGGCCGGACAGCACGCGCGCACTGCGGCCGCAACGTGCGCTGCCTCCCCTCCCCTCCCCGGCGGCAATAAACATCCATCCCTCTCCAACCGTCTATACCAGATGCAGGGCAGGGGATCCTATGCTCGTGTCTCAAATCTCTGCTGTGCTTGCTATGCTCGCAGCATCATGGGTTTTACCTGGATCCAAGGCTAGCGTCCCATAAAAACGTACACGGAAAATGCATCTCACAGCGTAATGAAATTCAGCCTAAAGTTATCACGTCTAATCTTAACATTTTAGACGTGTTTTGGTTCATGTCACATTTGTGGCTCGTCACATTTTTCTAACAACATGGTCCACATGTTATAAGTTTTAAGTTCTTATCAAATCTTGTCACACTTGTGATGGATATCTTGTTAGCCATACTTTGCTTAAGCTTAGTTGTGGTAAAGTTAGTCGTGAACCAAATAGGCCTCATCTCTTCCTTGCCCCTTCCATCTTTCTCCGTTTTACGGTGACTTAACAGAGTAATGACATATTCTCTTCGGTTCATATTAATTTTCGTTGTAACAAAAAAGAAATGGATCGAAGTGGGTACATGATTTTTATTTGTGAGGGATGGGTGTTCAAAAATTGTTCTATTGCACATCGATTTGGCTTAAAACAACCACCGGTGACACTAAGCAACTCGATTGGGCATCAGGAGAGCTTTCTTGTGCAGGCCATCGTTGTCGTCCGTAGCCAAGCCCTCCTCTAAATCCATGGCAACGTATAATCATGAAGCTAAAACCCGTTTCAAAGCGTGTGAAACTATAAAAAAATGCGGCGAGTGTGAAACTGGGATTAAAAACGATTTCAAGTGCAAAAATGTACTAACAAGCACGGTATTTGTTTTTAAAATCTCCCTTGGGTTCTCCTCTACTTGTGGACCAGATCATTGCTGGACGCACGAGACGTAGTAGAGCGAGCACGTGGAGGCTGACGGGCGAGGAAGCAGAGCACTGAAAAGGGCCGACAGAAAAGTTGACGCTAGGAATCAGACACAGCATCCTGCCTACCTGGTTTCTTTCTTCGGGCAAAAAAAGCGTGCATGAAAGGATGTCCTTCGCCTCAGCGGCTTTTACTGACTTATTACCTGACAGGCTCCATGTTCGCACGCTCACCAAATCCAGCACACAGGAAGAAACACCACCACACGGAACACGGCAAAAGTTAGACAGGAAAGGGGCAGAATCACTCGAAATGAACAGTGCGTTTGATAACCAGATCACAGCATAGCTCGTAGCATCTCCTCTCCTCCTAGGAAAGGTAGTTGATTGCTAGTGCTCTTTTTTTTTTATAGTGTTTAAAATTTTCTCTTTCGCTGGTGTGGTCCATGATCATGTACTCCCTTTTTTTTAAAAAAATTATGTACTCCCATTTCTGTCAAGGGAAAGTAAATAGAGCGGAGTCGTCGGACCGATTTAACCGTAGAGCATGCGCGCAATGAATGGGAGCACAGTAAGAGCGTCTACACATGGACCTGGGCGCCCTAAATCCATCACAAAGGACCGGAGGAATGGATGAACCTCAAACGATCGGACTGACTGGCACCCCTCACATCCGATCTAAATATTAAGCGGATACGAGGATGCCCGAGCACGCCCAAAACTGTCCATCACATCGGACCCGATAGGCTTACCCATCATAAATTGCATCAAATCAATCGAACCCTTCTTCCTCCTCCTGGCTCCTTCAACCTTTCCCATGTTCGAGCCATCACTGTGAGTCAACCTTGCTCTCCATCCTCGTCGTCGGTCCTGGTCCATCGCCTTAGATGTCATTCGTCCCATTCCCCGACCGCCACGATGGAGGTTGCGACAATCTCGTCCATCGGCGCCACGTCGTCGGCTTTGTCGTGCAAGCCGAAGAACATCGCCCGGAGGGGACGATGACAGAGGCAACAAGACCGGGAAGCGGACAAACGGCGACGTCATAGGAAGCGGATGCGGTCATGGACGAGCAACCGTCCCATTTTGAGGATATCTTGTGGGTCAAATCTTGGTTGGTCACACTAGTGGATCCAATATTCGGCATGGAGTAAAAGGGAACAAGTATTGGGAGAAGATTCAGAAGGAATATCATGAACAAAAGCAATATATGGAGCCTCATCCTACCGTCACCAACAGCAATGTGACATCTCTCCAACATCGATGAGGATCATTCAAGTGGAAGTGAACAAGTACGTCGGCTACTACTCACAAGTGGTTGGCCGCCCTCAAAGTGGAATGAGAGTGGCAACTCACGCAAACTGAATTACTTCATATTGTCATCATTTGTATATGCTTGTTTTTGTTGCATTCTCATGCTTATACATATTTTGTTTCATAGACGCTTGTCGTGACCACTATGTATCACGAAACGGAGAAGAAGCTATTTGGTTTAGCCATTGTTGGATGATATTGAATGCCAAACCAAAGTGTACACAACTTGTGGCCGATCTCAAGGCCGACAAAAAGAGAAATGACGGCTCGAGCTCCCACCAATCAATTGGGTTGGATGAAGAAGACAAAGATGTTGTAGTGGAGAATGGAAGAGCCACTATGCCAAAGGATAACCACCAAGTGATGGGAAACAAGTGGGAGAAGGCAAGGGCCTCCCATAACACCGCGACTACAAAAATGTCCTTCACGTGTATGGGCATTTTTTCGGTGAGGAAGAACAAGAAAGAGGAGAGGTACATGCTCATATTGAATGCGCAAAAGGAGTGGACAGATAGGGACCGGAAGAGGGCAGAGAAGAAGCTCAAAATTCAAAGGGAGAAGATCGAGTTGGAGAAGAAAAAGGTAGCGATCAAATGGGAGCTCGAGAAGGCCAATAAATTTGAAGAGATTGAGCTTGAGAAGGAGAGGATGTGAATCACATGGGACACAGAGGACCCGTTGAATTGCCACAATGGATGGATGCACGGTTGAAGTTGTTATTGGAAATATGCCCTAGAAACGATAATAAATTGGTTATTATCATATTTCCTTGTTCATGATAATCGTTTATTATCCCTGCTATAATTGTATTGATCGGAAACTCAGATACATGTGTGGATACATAGACAACACCATGTCCCTAGTATGCCTCTAATAGACTAGCTCGTTGATGAAAGATGACTATGGTTTCCTAGTCATGGACATGAGATGTCATTTGATAACGGGATCACGTCATTAGGAGAATGATGTGATGGACAAGACCCAAACTACAAATGTAGCATATGATCGTGTCAGTTTATTGCCACTATTTTCTGCATGTCAAGTATTTGTTCCTATGACCATGAGATCATGCAACTCACTGACACCGGAGGAGTACCTTGTGTGTATCAAATGTCGTAACGTAACTGGGTGACTATAAAGGTGCTCTCTAGGTATCTCCGAGGGTGTCTGTTGGGTTGGCATGGATCAAGACTGGGATTTGTTACTCCGTGTGACGGAGAGGTATCTTAGGGCCCACTCGGTAATACAACATCACAATAAGCCTTGCAAGAAATGTGACTAAGTGTTAGTCACGGGATCTTGTATTACGGAACGAGTAAAGAGACTTGCCGGTAATGAGGTTGAACTAGGTATGGAGATACCGACGATCGAATCTCGAGTAAGTAACATACCAAAGAACAAAGGAAACATCATACGGGATTAACTGAATCCTTGACATAGAGGTTCGACCGATAAAGATCTTCGTAGAATATGTAGGAACCAATATGGGCATCCAGGTCCCGCTATTGGTTATTGATCGTAGAGGTGTCTCGGTCATGTCTACATAGTTCTCGAACCCACAGGGTCTGCACACTTAAGGTTCGGTGACGTTTCGGTAGTATAGAGTTATGTATGGTGGTCACCGAAGGTTGTTCGGAGTCCCGGATGAGATCTCGGACGTCACAAGGAGCTCCGGAATGGTCTGTAGGTAAAGATTGATATATAGGAAGTCCTGTTTTGGTCGCCGAAAAAGTTTCGGGCTCATCGGTAGTGTACCGGGAGTGCCGGTAGTGTACCGGGGGACCATCGGGAGAGGTATTTCGACCCAAGAGGCTACATGGTCTGTGAGAGGAGGTAAACCAGCCCCTGGTAGGCTTGCCGAAGCCTCCTCTAAGGGCCCATGCGACTAGAGTGGTTTGAGAAGGAAAAAAAATCCAAAGGTGGAGAGGTGGAAAGAGTTTCCAAGTGAAAGGAGGAATCCTACTCCTAATAGGATTGGAGTAGGACTCCTCCACCTCCGATTTCGACCAAACCTTGAGGGTTTGAGGCTGCCTCCTCCGCTCCCTCCCTCCTATATAAACTAGAGGATTTAGAGGAAAAAGCTAACCCTAATAGCCACGTGCTACCTCTCCTCTAGATCGCAGTTTCTCCTCTAGATCGGTTTTCAGCGGTGCTTAGGCAAAGCCCTGCTGGAATAGATCCACCACCATCGCCGCAGCAACATCGCGCTGCCAAAGAACTCATCTACCTCTCCACTCCCTCTTGCTAGATCAAGAAGGCGGAGATCGTCATCGAGCTGTACGTGTGCTGAACGCGGAGGTGCCGTCCGTTCGGCGCTAGACCGGAAGGACCGTGATCAAGATCACGAGACGGATCGTGATGAGATCGCGGGATAGATCGTGATGAGTTCGCGGGACGGATCGTGATTGGATCACGGGACGGATCGTGATGAGATCGCAGGATGCTCGGCTATTTGGATCGCGAAGACGTCCAACTACACCAACCGCGTTTCTTAACGCTTCCCGCTTAGCGATCTACAAGGATATGTAGATTCACTCTCCCTCTCGTAGATGCTCATCACCATGGATAGATCTTGCATGTGCGTAGGAATTTTTTTGTTTCCCATGCAACGTTCCCCAACAGTGGCGAGCTAGGTCTATGTGTAGATGAGATCTCGAGTAGATCACAAAGAGTTTGTGGGCGTTGATGCTTAGATTGCTTTCTCCCTTGGTCGTGTTTTGGTTCAGCGGTATTGTGGGATGAAGCGGCCCGGACCAACCTTATTCGTATGCTTACGAGAGACCGGTTCCATCGACTGTCGTGTAACTTCGTTGCACAAAGATGGCTGGCGGGTGTCTGTTTCTCCTACTTTAGATGGATCAGATTCGACAAAGGCGGTCCTTGAGAAGGTTGAAAAGCAATTTATGTATCACCGTTGTGGTTTTGCGTAGGTGAAAATTGTTCTTACTAGATACCCGTAGCAGCCACATAAAACTTGCAACAACAATTAGAGGACGTCTAACTTGTTTTTGCAGGGTATGTTGTGATGTGATATGGCCAATTACATGATGAGATATATGTGATGTATGAGATGATCATGTGTTGTATGGAATATCACGACTTGCATGTCGATGAGTACGGCAACCGGCAGGAGCCATAGGGTTGTTGTAGCGACCCGACTCAAAACGAGTCAAGCCTTTGTGTTTTCTGTGCCATCCCTGGATCAGTATGCTGGCACACGTAGTACATCAATGTATATATCAAAGTGCAATCACATGTAATTAACGTAAAACTGATATATACCTTAAAATAGCAGTGGATACAGTCAACGGGAGTGGAGTCCCAATAACACCAACGGCAAGTTGAGTGCGGACCGTAACCCGGAATCGTACTCTTACCCGTTGTAGAAGAGTATCTGCAACATAAGACGTTGCAGCCATGTAGGTCAGTACATTGAATGTACTGGCAAGATCACCATAGAAGAACAGAAGAATAAAGACTATTCTATATGCAAAGGCTTTGTGGCTCTGCGTCTAAGTTTTTGCGTAAAAGCTGATTTTATCTTCCTACAACAAAGGAATATCAGGAATTTCACTATGGAGTTACCTATCATGACATGGTTCCGCCAACCAATGTCTCAATGCCCATAAGTATCATAAGTTGCCCACAATTAGTTATCAGTCCAGTGTTGGGAGTTCAGAGATAGATCCAAGTCTAGAAGCTCAATTTGTCCGTAACCGGGGACACGGCTAATCGATTAGGTTTAACTCTGCAGAGTGTTACACACGTTCCCCACAAGATTTGGTCGCCTCCGTTTGATTTCTCGCACTTCAGGGTGTTTGAGAAACGGATGACCAAAACATGGTCTTCCAAAGGGTTTCTCTGCGACTCTGTCGGTGCCCATCCTTTCCTACCATTCTTCTACATCTCGTAGCACCGCCTGTCCAGGGTCACCACGATATCCAACCAAGCCAGAGCCCATAATGACTTGTGGCTGTGCAGGTAAGCTTCCGGGCATGAATTATTCATCCTTCCCTTTGAGTGTGGGTGAGGCTTTCCGCGTGAATACTGGCCATCTCCAGCAACTCCTAGGCAAATCCACTGGCTTCTCCAGGGTACCGTTCCAACCATCCCTCACCCAGTAGTGTGTATTGAAAAACTTGTTTCTCGAGTCTCGAAGTCTTGAGGTCTTGAATATGCAGGTCTTGAAGAAGCCTTCATGAAGTCGTCGTTTTGACGTAGAGATCCTTCTTCACACCACTCACGAACACTCATACCAGACCCCGTCTACTTTAGCATAGCATTGCACTAACTAGCGTTCCCGGGGCTTTAGTAACAAGTGGTGGGTTCCTACCTCATGCATTCTACTCAACTACAAGAAATTTCAATAACACTATGGGAGGGATTTGTTGAAATGATGTCACTACATGCAATAAAACATAGGTATGAAAAGATGGTCAAAGTGAACTTGCCTGTACTGTTGATGAAGAGAAAGGTTGCTCTCAGAACTAACTTGATAGTCTATTCGTCACTCTCCGATGAAAAATCTATATAACAAACATTGCATTCATAAGCAATCATACTAGCAATCAATTCTAACAATCACAAGGTAACACAAGAAACAAAAGCAACAAGGTTGATGAAGGAAATACTTAAGACAAAATTAAAATCAACAAAGTTTTCATGAACACAACTAGGGTAGTTTTCCCCTACAAACAACTATTTTGAAAAGTAACAAAACAATAACAAAGTAAAATACAACAAAAAATATTTTAGTAAATATTTTACTTAGCAAAAGAATTACTTTTGAAGAACAACTAGAATTCATGAAAAACACACTCTAAACAAACATAGGTTTTGCATAATAAACTTAACAACAAGAAAACAAAATAAATAACAATATACATAACAACTCAGTTAATAGAAAGTAAACCTTTGTAAAACATTTATTTTATATATTTTCAAAAAGAACTCAACTAGCAATACTAAAGCAACATATCAAAACATAACAAAGCAAAGCAATGGACTCTAAGTTTTAGGTGGCTAAACCATTAAAAACAAACTATTTTTTTGTAACCAAACTAATAGTTAATAGAAAAGAATTAATAAAATATTTATTATAAAACAGAATTAAATCATCTAAATTTTTTGTGAAAAGGATTTCTACTAAATCTAAGTTGTTTTATAAACATTACCTAATGATGAAGAATATGGTTTCCTATAATAACTAAACTATTTTTATTAACAAAACATTTCTTAACAAATTTTTTTTAATGAAAACTTTATTTGAAAACAGAATCTAATTACTTAAAACTTTTGTTAAAAGAGTTATTACTAACTAATTTGCTTTTAACCAACTATACCTATTTGAAAAAGGGTATAGGTCCCTATAATAAAATTTATAAACCAAACAATATATCTTTTGTTAACAGCAAGTAAATTACTAAAGTTTAGAACAACAGAACTATATGAAATCTAAAACATAAGTTAAATCAAATTCAGATTTCAAATTAAATCAAAAGAAAATCAAACTAATTAAACTAATAGGAAATTAAACAGATTCTGTTTTGAATAAGAACACTAATCAAATTTATCCAATTAATTCTCAAGCTTTACCTAATTATAACTAAGATCATTAGTGACAAGTAGCAAAAAGAATCAATCAAAAATATATTATTAAACTCAAGTTATTCAGAAAACAAAATTTAAATCAAATCTGTTTAAATTCAAATTTAGATATTCAAATATAGCCAAACTTTATATCTACAGAAACTAGAATAAATTTGTGGTCTAATTCAAAAAGAATCAAATTAAAACAACCAAAAATATAAAAGATATACTAAAAACAAAATCAGAACTATTTCTGTTTTCTAAAACAAAACAGAAAAAGAAAATCAAATACTAACGGACAGGGGGTACACGTGGCTGTTTTTGATTGGTCAAAGGGGTGCGCGAGAGGGGGTTTACGAGCGGGCGACCGAACCTTAGAAGAAAACGCTTCGCGGTTTAAGTCATCTAATCTGGATCGTGGGATCCAGATCCGACGGTTGAGAGGGGTGGTGGAGCTCACTCTGGGGGTTGTCGCCGGCGATGAAGCTTTTCCGGCAAGGCAGGGGCGTCGAGGTCATCGGGGACGGTGCTCCGGCGGTCCTCCAGCGATGGTGTGGCCTCCAATCGACGGCGGGGATCCTTCGGGGACGGCTGGTGGCGTCGGAGAGGCGAGGGGGCGACGGAGTCGACGGGCAGGAGCTCGGGATGGTGGTGGCCGAGGGGATTTCCGGAGAGGGTGGTGGTGTGGCGGCTCTGGAGGGTTTCCGGCAAAGGCGAGGGGATGGGGAGGTGCGCACGAGTGCGGGGAGGTCGTCGGACGGCTCGGGTAGCGGCGGGGTGGTCGGGGTAACACGCTAGGGGAGGAGGGGCGCGGCGGCGACGCTCGGGTCCGGCGATGGGTTCCGGCGAGGGGAGAGCACGGGGGTTGGGGCAAAGATGGGGGATGGGTCGAAGGGTGGCAGGGCTTCTTATAGATGGCCTCGGGTGGTAGAATAGGAAAGGAGGAGCGAGATCAGGGGAGGATCGTCGCCGGCGAGGTTAGGGGAGGGGATGGAGGAGGGAGATGGCTGCAGGAACGATGCGGTCAGACAGGGTCCCACATGTCAGTGAGAGGGGGGCGGGGTTAGCGGCATCGGGCGACCGATCGGAGGGATTTTTGGGGTGTGTAAAAGGCAGGTGGGCCGGCCTGATCTGGTTTTAAAAGTCTTTCCTATTTTTCAAAAACAGTGTAGTAAAACTACTTTAATGCTATTGATTCAATTCCAAATGTAGTCAAATGTTATATCAAAATTAACATAATAATAAATGCTATTTAATGAACATTTTTATTCTGTTAGTTGAATACTTTGAAAAAATATTATTTTCAGAAATTGCCTAATTGGCTTTGTTTATTTTTGCAAATTATTTTTCATATAACCCCTCGGGTTTTATGATTTAAAAACTTCACAAAATGACCCTGGTGTGGAGTGTCATATTACTCCTCTCAAATTTTTGCCAAGGGTTTTGGATGCTTGCAAATTCAAATAGGGAATTCAAATGAAAGTGAAACTCCATATGGGACACTTTCAAATAGTTTTTCAAACTTCCAACTCCTATTTCATACAATTTGAAGAAGTCATATTATCCTCTCTCATGAAAATCATTGAGTTGCATAAAGTTTTCTGAAATTGAAATATGTTCAGATGGAAGTCAAACCAGTTTCAAATCCTGTTTCATTTCTTAAAATGGAAGAAGTCATGTCATCTTCACTCTGGGTTTTTGTGATGAAATGAATTTGAATTCCTGGTGATCAAAATGCAGAGCGAAAGTTTTGGGAAAGTCATTTCATTCCCTCTCATCAAACTTTCAAAAGTTTCAAAAAGTTTCAAATTTCAGTCACTTTCAATCACTCAAACAAACAAACAATCATTCTAATAATTATTACAACATTCCAAAGTTTGGGATGTTACAGTTGTCTTTAATTACTGTATGACCCGCGTGTCAATCATTAAGCGCTATGTAATTCTTTACTTTATTGCTAAACGGTAGCTATAGTAGTATGAGCATGGTGGGCGCGACAACCCTGATGGCGACACAATCATGGAGATCATGATGATGGAGATCATGGTGTTATGCCGATGACGATGGAGATCATCCCGGTGCTTTAAGGATGGAGATCAAAAGCACAAGTTCATGGCCATATCATGTCACTTATGATTTGCATGTGATGTTAATCCTTTTATGCACCTTGTTTTGCTTAGGACGACGGTAGCATTATAAGGTGATCCCTCACTTAAATTTCAGGATAAATTGTGTTCTCCCCGAGTGTACACCGTTGCAAAAGTTCATCGTGTTGAGACACCACGTGATGATCGGGTGTGATAGACTCTATGTTCACATACAACGGGTGAAAGCCAGTGTTGCACATGCGTAACACTCGGGTTAAACTTGACGCGCCTAGCATGTACAGACATGGCCTTGGAACACAAGAGACTGAAAGGTCGAACATGAGTCATATAGTAGATATGATCAACATGATGATGTTCACCATTGAAACCACCTCAACTCACGTGACGATCGGACTTGAGTTGGTGAATTTGGATCATGTATCACTCGAATGAACGGAGGGATGTCAATTTGAGTGGAAGTTCTTAAGCAATATTATTAATTGAACTCATTATCATGAACATAGTCAGTAGTGTCTTTGCAAAATTATGTTGTAGATTACTTGCTCACGCTGTAGCTCCCTTGAATTTCTATATGTTCCTAGAGAAATAGAGTTGAAAGATGATGGCAGAAATATTGCGGACTGGGTCTGTGATCTGAGGACTGTCCTCATTGCTGCACAGAAGGCTTATGTCCTTAATGCACCGCTCGGTGCGCCACCCCCTCTAGCATCGTCTATAGATGTTGTGAACATCTGACAGGCACATTCTGATGATTACTTGATAGTTTAGTGCGTCATGCATTACGACTTAGAATTGAGGCTCCAAAACGTTTTGAACGTCACGGAACATATGTGATGTTCTAAGAGCTGAAATTGGGATCTTAGGCTCATGCCCATGTTGTCAGATATGAGATCTCCAACAAGATTCTTTGCCTGCAAGATGAAGGAGAATAGCTCAATCGTTAAGCATGTGCTCAGATTGTCTGGGTGCTACAATCGCTTGAATTGAGTGGGAGTTGATCTTCCAAATAAGATAGTGATTGATATAGTTCTCCAAGTCACTGTCACTAAGCTACTAGAACTTGGTGATGAACTATAAAATGCCAAGGATCGAAATAATGATCCCTGAGCTGTACGCGATGTTTGACACCGCGAAGGTAGAAATCAAGAAGGAGCATCAAGTCTTGATGGTTAGTAAAACCACTAGTTTTGAGAAGGGCAAGGGCAAGGAGGGAAACTTCATGGATGGCAAGTCAGTTGCTGCTCCAGTGAAGCAACCCAAAGTTGAACCCAAACCCGAGACTAAGTGCTTCTATTATGAGGTGAGCGGTCGCTGAAGCGGAATAACCCTAGATACTTGGTAGATAAGAAGGCTGGCAACGTCGACACAAGTGTATTTGATATACGTGTTATTGATGTGTACCTTGCTAGTACTCCTAATAGCATCTGGGTATTGGATACCGGTTCGGTTGCTAAATGTTAGTAAGTCGAAGTAAAAGCTATAGAATAAACGGAGACTAGCTAAGGGTGAGTTGACGATATGTGTTGGAAATGTTTCCAAGGTTGATGTGATCGACATCGCACGCTCTCTCTACCTTTGGGATTAGTGACGAACCTAAATAAATGTTATTTGGTGTTTTGCATTGAGCATGAATGTGATTAGATCGTGTTTATTGCAACACGGTTCTTCATTTAAAATAGAGAATAGTTGCTATTATGTTTACATAAATAATACCTTCAGTGGTCATGCACCCGGTGAGAATGGTTTGTTGAATCTTGATCATAGTAATACACATGTTCATAACATTGATGCCAAAAGATACAGAGTTAATAATGATAGTACCACATACTTGTGGCACTACCGCTAAATATCATATTGGTATAAAGCGCATGAAGAAACTCCATGTTGATGGATCTTTGGACTCATTCGATTTTGAATCGGTTGAGACATGCAAACCATGCCTCTTGGGCAAGATGACTAAAGACCCCGTTTTCAGTATGATGGAGCGGGCAAGTGATTTATTGGAAATGATACATGTTGATGTATGCAATCCAATGAGTCTTGTAGCGTGCGGTGGATATCGTTATTTTCTTACCTTTACTGATGATTTGAGTACATATAGTGTGTGTTTACTTAATGAAACACAAGTCTGAATCATTTGAAAAGTTCAAGCAAATTCAGAGTGAAGTATAAGATCATCGTGACAAGAAGATAAAAATGTCTGCGATATGATCCTGGAGGTGAATATCTGAGTTACGAGTTTGGCATACAACTTTAGACAATGTGAAAGTCGTTTCACAACTCATGCTACCTGGAACACCATAGTGTGATGGTGTGTCCGAACGTCATAGTCGTGCTGTATCGGATATGGTGCGGGCTATGATGTCTCTTATCGTTTTGCTACTATAGTTTTGGGGTTATGCATTAGAGACAACTACATTCACTTTAAATAGGGCACCATCTAAATCCGTTGAGATGACACCGTGTGAATTATGGTTTGATAGAAACCTAAGCTATCATTTCTTAATGTTTGGGGCTGCGACGCTTGTGTGGAAAAATGTTTTCACCTAATGAGCTCAAACCCAAAGCGGACAAATGCATCTTCATAGATTACCCTAAGAATAGTTGGGTGAACCTTCTATCTCATATCCAAGCATAAAGTGTTTGTTGCTAAAACGGGTCCTTTCCCGAGAAAAAGTTTCTCTCGAAAGAATTGAGTGGGAGGAAGATAGAACTCGATGAGGTTGTTGAACCTTTGTTTCAACCAGAGAGTAGTGCATCGCAGAAAGATGTTTCTGTGGAACCTACGTCAGTTGAAGAGGAAGTAAATGATGATGATCATGAAGCTTCAGATCAAGTTACTATCAAACCTCGTAGGTCGACAAGGATGCGTACTGCTCCTGAGTGGTATGACAACCTGTCTTGGAGGTCATGCTGTTGGACAACGATGAACCTACGAGATATGGAGAAGCGATGATGGGCTCGGATTCTGACAAATGGTTAGAGGCCATGAAATCCGAGAAAGGATCCATGCATGAAAACCAAGTATATACTTTGGTAGACTTGCTCGTTGGACGGCAGGTCGTCGAGTACAAATGGACCTTTGAGATGAAGACAAATGCTGATGGTAAATGTCACCATTTATAAAGCTCGACTTGTCACAAAGAAGTTTCCGACAAGTTCAAAGAGTTGACTGCGATGAGACTTTCTCACTCGTAGCGATGCTAAAGTCTGTTGGAATTATGTTAGCAGTTGCTGCATTTTTCAATTATGAAATCTGGCAGATGGATGACAAAACATCGTTTCCTTAACAGTTTACTTGAGGAAAAGTTGTATGTGATACAACCAGAAGGTTTTGTCAGTCCTAAGGATGCTAAAAGGTGAGCAAGCTTTAGTGATCCTTCTATGGATTGAAGCAAGCATCTCGGAGTTGGAATACACACTTTGATGAGGTGATCAAAGTTTTTGAGTCTATACAAAGTTTATGAGAAACTTGTATTTACAATAAAATGAGTGGGAGCACTATAGAGTTTCTGATAAGAATATGTGGTTGACATATTGTTGATCGGAAATGATGTAGAATTTCTGGAAAGCATAAAGGGTTGTTTGAAAGGAGTTTTTCAAAGGAAGACCTGGATAAAGCTACCTAATTGTTGAGCATCAAGATCTATAGAGATAGATCAAGATGCTTGATGAGACTTTGAATGAGTACATACCTTGACAAGATTTTGAAAGAGTTCAAAATGGATTAGTCAAAGAGAAGTGTTCCCGCCTGCTTTGTAAGGTGTGAAGTTGAGTGAGACTCATAGCTCCACCATGGCAGAAGAAAGAGAAAGGATGAATTCGTCCCCTATGCCTTAGCCATAGGCTCTGTATAGCATGACATGTTGTGTACCGCACGTGTGTGTGCCTTGCCATGAGTCCGTCAAGGGGTACAAGAGCGATCCAGGAGTGGATCACTGGATAGCGGTCAAGATCATCCTTAGTAACTAAAAGGCTAAGGAAATTTGTCTCGATTATGGAGGTAAGAAAGAGTTCGTGATAAAGAGTTACGTTGATGCAAGCTTTGATACCAATCCGGATGACTCTTAGTAGCAATCCGGATACGTATAGTAGAGCAGCCATTTGGAATAGCTCCAAGTGGAGTGTGGTAGCAGTGTTTACAGTTTGACATAGAGATTTGCAAAGTACACACGGATCTAAATGTCGCAGACCCGTTAACAATAAGACCTCTATCACATGCAAAGCATGATCGATCCCCAGAACTCATTGGTTGTTAGATTCATAACAATGCGAATCACATGGTGATGTGAACTAGATTATTAACTCTAGTGCAAGTGGGAGACTGTTGGAAATATGCCCTAGAGGCAATAATAAATTGGTTATTATCATATTTCCTTGTTCATGATAATCGTTTATTATCCATGCTATAATTGTGTTGATCGGAAACTCAGATACATGTGTGGATACATAGACAACAACATGTCCCTAGTATGCCTCTAATAGACTAGCTCGTTGATCAAATATGGCTATGTTTTCCTAGTCATGGACATGAGTTGTCATTTGATAACGGGATCACGTCATTAGGAGAATAATGTGATGGACAAGACCCAAACTACAAACATAGCATATGATCGTGTCAGTTTATTGCTACTGTTTTCTGCATGTCAAGTATTTGTTCCTATGACCATGAGATCATGCAACTCACTAACACCGGAGGAGTACCTTGTGTGTATAAAATGTCACAACATAACTGGGTGACTATAAAGGTGCTCTATAGGTATCTCTGAGGGTGTCTATTGGGTTGGCATGGATCAAGACTGGGATTTGTTACTCCGTGTGACGGAGAGGTATCTCAAGGCCCACTCGGTAATACAACATCACAATAAGCCTTGCAAGCAATTTGACTAAGTGTTAGTCACGGGATCTTGTATTACGCGAGTAAAGAGACTTGCTGGTAACGAGGTTGAACTAGGTATGGAGATACCGACGATCGAATCTCAGGCAAGTAACATACCAAAGAACAAAGGGAACATCATACGAGATTAACTGAATCCTTGACATAGAGGTTCGACCGATAAAGATCTTCGTAGAATATGTAGGAACCAATATGGGCATCCAGGTCCCGCTATTGGTTATTGACCGCAGAGGTGTCTTGGTCATGTCTACATAGTTCTCGAACCCGTAGGGTCTGCACACTTAAGGTTCGGTGACGTTTTGGTAGTATAGAGTTATGTATTATGGTCACCGAAGGTTGTTCGGAGTCCCGGATGAGATCTCGGACGTCACGAGGAGCTCCAGAATGGTCCGTAGGTAAAGATTGATATATAGGAAGTCCTGTTTTGGTCGTCTGAAAAGTTCCGGGCTCATCGGTAGTGTACCGGGAGTGCCGGTAGTGTACCGGGGAACCATCGGGAGAGGTATTTTGACCCAAGAAGCTACATGGGCTGTGGGAGGAGGTAAACCAGCCCCTGGTGGGCTGGCCGAAGCCTCCTCTAAGGGCCCATGTGGCTGGAGTGGTTTGAGAAGGAAAAAGATCCAAAGGTGGAGAGATGGAAAGAGTTTCCAAGTGGAAAGGAGGAATCCTACTCCTAATAGGATTGGAGTAGGACTCCTCCACCTCCAATTTCGACCAAACCTTGAGGGTTTGAGGCTGCCTCCTCCGCTCCCTCCCTCCTATATATACTAGAGGATTTAGAGGAAAAAGCTAACCCTAATAGCCACGTGCTACCTCTCCTCTAGATCGCAGTTTCTCCTCTAGATCGGTTTTCAGCGGTGCTTAGGCGAAGCCCTGCTGGAATAGCTCCACCACTATCGCCGCAATGCCGTCACCCTGCCGGAGAACTCATCTACCTCTCTGCCCCCTCTTGCTGGATCAAGAAGGCGGAGATCGTCATCGAGCTGTACGTGTGCTAAACGCGGAGGTGTCGTCCGTTCGGCGCTAGATCGGAAGGATCGTGATCAAGATCGCAAGACGGATCGTGATTAGATCGCGGGACGGATCATGATGAGTTCGCGAGACGGATCATGATTGGATCACGGGATGGATCGTGATGAAATCGTGGGATGCTCGGCGCTTTGGATCGCGAAGACGTTCGACTACACCAACCGCGTTTCTTAACGCTTCCCGCTTAGCGATCTACAAGGGTATGTAGATCCACTCTCCCTCTAGTAGATGCTCATCACCATGGATAGATCTTGCGTGTGCATAGGAATTTTTTTGTTTCCCATGCAACGTTCCCCAACAGTTGTTGGACTCCTCGACTTATGGCCAGTGACGTCACGTTGGTCACGATCAGCTTATGATGTCCAAGGCAGGAGACTTGACCAGCTAATTGAATCACTTTGGTATCTTCTTCTTGGGAGCGACTCCTCGGTCGCCAGTTATATCGCTTCTTCGGTGGTTGAATCAATCGAATCGAATCTTCGAGTGGTTGACACGTCTATTTTGCACCATGTTTTCCTACTATTATTTATAATGTTTTTGGTCATTATTTCACTTTATGATCCAATTCTAATGCCTTTCTCTCTTAAATTTCAAGATTTACATGGAGAGAGAAATTACTGGTAGTTGGAATTCCGGACCTAAAAGAGCTACTCAAGAGATAGATATTCTATGGAGCTCCAAATGATCTTAAACTTCATAGAGATTTTTTTATAGAATATATAAAAAATACTGGAGCAAAGAAATACCAAAGGTAGGCCGCCTGTTGTCCAAAGGGGGCGCCCTATCCTAATGTCTTGTGGGGCACACATCAGGCCTCCGGTGCCCTCCTTTGGCTATAAGGGTTCTTATGATCTAGAAAAAATTAGGAGAAGACTTTCGGTACGAAGCGCCGCCATCTCGAGACAGAATCTGAGAGGGGGATATCGAAGCCATCGACATCACCAACGCTTCCTCCATCATGGGAGGATCGATCTTCATAAACATCTTCACCAGCACCATCTCATATCAAACCCTAGTTCAATTCTTGTTGACGGGATTATTATCCCTAGGTAGGCCAAAGCAACGGGGTTCTCCCCCCTTCCGCTTCGAAGGAAAACTACACGGCCGGCTGCCCATGGCCGGTTGGAGGACGGACGACTCGAGCTACCGCCGGCTCGCGACACGGACGGCTGGTCGTGCAACTGGCTTGACCCCCGGCCAGCTGGGCGCGGCCGGCTGCCCTCCCGGTCGCCTCCTTAGTTGACCCCGGGGTGGACGTGCGACGTCCCATATCCCTACGTGCGGGTATGACGACATGACTTGACCGCCATGACGGGCGGCCCTGTGGCCACAATGGCCGCTGACGCACTAGAGCGCATGGCTACAATCCGGCCGTCTAGATCGCTGACCTTAGTGAGCGCGACCGGGTGGGCAAACAGTGCCGACATGCCCTTGCCCACTTGATTACCTGCCCCGGCGTGGCTACAGGTCAGCCGGCCATACCAGAGACTTCGGACGGGTGGCACTAGACGATGCCTCTCGGGCGACCCGTGCCGCGACAGGTGGGCGAGGGCCAATCGCAGAGCCGGCTGGCGGGCCCCAGCGGGAGATGGGACCGCCCAGCCAGTGGACCCTACAGACGACAAGACGACATGAAGGGCAGGACCCCCTGGCCAGCCGAAGAGACTGCCAGCTGGGTCCCCCCACCCCTGTACTTTAGAACATATTATAGAGCCGGGGGGTTGGCCTATAAAACCCCTCGAGCCCCCATGCAACGGGGACGGACGATCATTCGCATACACCCACATAGAGCTTCCCTCTCATACCATCGCTAGCAACGGAGGAGGACGAGCCGGCTGCTCCATCTTCCTCCTCTAGACATAACTCTAGGAGCACCCTTGTAAACACAACTATCCATCCAACTAGACCAAGCAGGACTAGGGGTATTACCTCCCTCGGAGGGCCCTGAACCTGGGTACATCGTGTGTCGCCACCGCTTGTGCCCAATCCCGCACCCAGAGCCCATCTGTGTCCTTCGGCCCCAACCACCTACGATAAGCCTACCCATGGTATCTGTCGTGAGAAAACGACGACAGTTGGCACCCATCGTGGGGCCTTATGCGGCACCAGCCGGATTCATGCTACGGGCAGGACCCCTCGCCATTCCCTGCCGCCACCGCACGTCCAGGCAAAACCGAGGGTTCATGGGGCTTGCTCCAGCATGCCCTACGGGCGACCCTGTCGGCCTCACGACCAACATCGACGCGCTCACCGAGCGCTTTGGCAGGCTCAGCCTCGCCGAGGCTCCGGCCGCGGACGAGTACCCCGGACAGGTGCTCGTCTGCACCGATCCGCCCATGGCCGTGGGCGCACTTGCTGTGACCCAGTCCAGCGGCTCCCACGATCGCGGGGGGGCGATGGCCATCATCTCCTCCACCTCCTCCGGCGTGCACGGGACGGGGCTGATGCCGCCGCGGCCCGCGTCGGCACCTCCGACCGGCTCGGTGTGGCCCTCCGGGGCTTGAGCACTCCCATCGCCCTGACGGCGAACCCCGCCGCCGCCACGGCTGACCTCGAGGCGGTTCGCCGCGTCCTGTTCGAGGACGCCACCGCCCTCACGGTCACGCGCCGCCGCATGGAGGCTGCCCAGTGGGAATACGCTTGCGCCTATGGTCTCACCCCGACTGGCACCGAGCCTAGCCGACGTGGGCCTGTGCGCGATCGCAGCCGCGTGGTCGCCGAAATCCTAGGCGGCAAGATGCCCGTCTACGACACCTTGCAGCCAAGCTGCGGGCCCTCAAGGTAGCCCACGAGGACTTGGCTACCTTGGAAGGCAAAGAACGTGCCGCCCACGGGCGTCACATCAAGGAGCTTATTGACGCCGCTGACGCGCAGCAGCATCTGCTCGCGTCGGGCAGCGCTGCCTCCACAAGCCCCTGGCTTAAGCGCGAGGGCACGGGGACTGCGGGCCGTTAGCCGGCTCAACACTCCTCTTCCCCTCGCATCTCCAGCCGCTGGTTCGAAACAAACAAACCCCGGCCCTCTCAGCTGCCAGGGAGCGAGCAGCCGGCTGTTAGCAGCCGGCGCACCAACAACCCGCATCGCAGCGGCTGCCACCAAGAAGCGCCGGCAGCCGGCAGCCGGCGCAGCCGCGGGCATACGCCACCCCCGCGGCGCAAGCCGGAATGGTCGGTTCCACCCGTCATCCGCCCCGAGCTCTCGGTCTGGATCGGGCCGCGTGTTCCCCGCAGTGAGAACGACGCCAGCAACCACATCGACCACCTCGCGCAGTCGGCCCTCCTCGAAGAGGAGGGCTGGATTGACACGTCCTGTTTCGGCCCTCAGATCCGCAATGAGCCATTCCCAACCGGCTTCACTCTCCCTCGAGACACCCCTAAGTATAACGGGACCGCCAAGCCCAAGGACTGGTTGATCGACTACACCATCGCGGTCGGCATCGCTGGGGGAAACAAGCGTGTAGCCGTTCGCTATGCTCCCCTCATGTTGATCGGCTCGGCCCATACCTGGCTCAACTGCCTGGCGGCCGGCAGCATCAACACCTGGACGGACTTCGAGGAGGCCTTCATCCGCAACTTCATCGGCACCTACAAACGGCCCGGCCGCCCCCGTGAACTCGCCATGTGCATTAAGGGGCAGGACGAGTCCCTCCATGACTACCTCACTTGATGGACCGAATGACGGTCTTCTAATCGACCAGTTCCCCAACCAAGACGGTTGTTACGTCGTCTTCACCAGTGAAGAGATGAGCAAACACGCTCAACGCCGGCTCCACCCTGAGGTGAAATGCCACCATGCTGGCAACTCCCTAGTTCATGCACTGGTCGGAGAAGCCGGTCACCTGGAGGGGGCCGGATTATCCCGCCGTAATGCCAAATCCCGGCAGCTACGCCTTGGTCCTCGACCCCACCATCGCCACCGAGAAGCGCACCTGCCGTTTCTCGTGGGTGCTGGTTGATGGTGGCAGTAGCATCAACATCCTGTACCTCGACACGATGCATAAGCTGGGGCTGAAGATAGAAGACCTACAGGCGAGCCGAATGGTCTTCCATGGCATCGTGCCTGGAAAGTCCTGCTCACCTGTCGGCAAGATCACACTCAACGTCCTCTTCGGCGGACCCGGTCACTTTTGCCGCGAGCCAGTGCTGTTCGAGCCGAAAAAGGGCTTGGAGATCCTCCTCGGCATCCACCAGGGTGAGTGCGGGCATCATGCCGCCTCCATGACCCTGGTGGCCAAGGCCTTCCACCACGGCTTTTACTGGCCCACTGCTCTCGAGGCGGCCAAGAAATTGGTCGATGAATGCGAAGGCTGTCAGCACTTCAGCACGTAGATCCACCTACCGGCATCAGCCCTCCAAACCATCCCCCTCTCGTGGCCCTTTGCCGTCTGGGGGCTGGACATGGTGGGCCCCTTTAGTACCGCATGAGGCGGCATGATGCACTTGCTAGTGGCTGTCGACAAATTCATCAAGTGTATCGAGGCACGACCGATCAAGAAGATGGATGGCCCCACGGCCGTCCGGTTCATCGAGGACATCACGGTTCGCTACGGCGTCCCCCACAGCATCATCACCGACAATGGCACGAACTTCGCCAAGGGCGCACTCGCGCACCAAGCAAGGAATCCAGCTCGACGTGGCCTCCGTCGCTCATCCACAGTCAAACGGCCAGGTCGAGAGGGCAAACGGCCTCATCCTGTCCGGCATCAAGCCCCGACTCGTGACGCCGCTGGTAAGGTCGGCCGGCTGCTGGATCGACGAGCTGCCGGTCGTCCTTTGGAGTCTCAGGACCACCCTCAACCGATCAACCGGCTACACTCCCTTCTTCCTTGTGTACGGGTCCGAGGCAATCATCCCCACCGACATCAAGTTCGACTCGCCTCGGGTCGCTCTATACATGGAGAAGGACGCAAAGGAGGCAAGAGAAGATGGCGTCGACCTACTCGAGGAAGCTCGCGAATTGGCCTTGAGCCGGACGGCAATCTACCAGCAGAAACTCCGACACTACCACAACATGTGGATCTGACCACTCTCCTTTCGTGAAGGGGACCTGGTTCTCAAGCGGATCCAGCGGACAACCGGACAACACAAGTTGTCCTCCTCATGGGAGGGCCTGTTCATCATCAGCAAGGCACTGCACAACAATGCATACTACCTAATAGATGCCAGAAGCCGCAGAAGCGCAAAAGAGATGCCTCCGGCGAGGAGACGGAGCGCCCATGGAACGTGGCGCTCCTCCGCCCGTTTTACTGCTGAAAAGACCAATGTATGTATGTATCCCTACCCTTTTGGGCTTATGAATGCAATGGGTGCCCCAGGCCGGCTCTTGGGGCACGCCCTGTTTTGCTTCCCTCAAAGGTTTCCTCGCTCACCGGCTCCCCGACCCAGTTCCCGGGCCCGAGGGCTCGCCGGCTGGTCCTAGGTCGCTTCTCTCAAAAATTGGCTAAGTAGTGTGAGCCGGGCAAACCCTCCCACCCCTCCCAGCTACAGATCCAGCTCCTAGCTGTCCGGCTGATGGGGCCTCGGGGCGGCAAGGCTTAGCTCACACGAAAGAACTCAAAGGGAGATACCGGCTAGGCCCAGCCGGACCACCGCATCGCCTCTACCACTCTACTTATCCCGAAAGGCCCTCGTGGTTCCTAAGTTCCGAACCGGCTCCCTCGAGGCGAACACCCTGACCCAGCTACAGACCGGCTCCTGATTGTCGGGCTGGCGGGGATGAAACCAAAGGGGAAAAGGGGGGATTGAAACGAACCAAGAGGGCGAAAAAGGATAAGGACAAGCTGGCACGAGCAATAAGGCAAACACACTAAGTATTCACAGCACAAATGTTAGGACAAAGGTGGCCCACGGCCAGCACGGTTCATTACATAACACCCCTAGTGGGTGGATTCGAGCCTAACTTGCAGGAAAGAAAAACAAAGATACAGACGCCCGGGGGCTCAGGCCACCGGCGCGTCGCCAGACGGCATGCCTCCAGCCAGGACGTCGCTGGGCGGCTCGACTCTCGCCTCGGAGGTGGTCGCGGCCTTCGGGTCAACCTCCTTGGCCTTCGAAGCGGTTTCCACGGTTCCGTCCGTATCGCCGCTCGAGTCGGTGCTCTCATCGGCAACCTCCTCGTCCGCTGGGCCTTAGGGGATGCCGAAGGAGTCTTCAGGCCCCGGCTCGCCGTCCTCGCCAAGGGCCGACAGGAACTCGTCCGCGTCGACATACGACGCGAGCTCGTTGGCCCGGCGGACAAGGGCCGGCTCACGGGCCTCCCGCTCCTCGGTCGGCTCGTCCCGCATGGTGGCCAGCCAGCCCAAGTCCACGCCTCGATACCATGACGTGACGAACCGGAGCGCCATCTACGCGCCGGCTCGGGCTGCTGACGCCTTCTAGGCCTCGATCTGGGCCATGGCCTGCTCCAGCCACAAGGCCACGCGGTTTGCCGGAGCTCCCGCGCGGCCCGGCCACAGAGCGGCGATGATCTCCTTTCCATCCATCTTCAGTCGCTCCACGCTCCGCTCGAGGTGGGTCAGCCGGTATTCAATGGCGACCCTAAGCTCATCCACATCCCACGCAACGTCCTCCTCAATGGAGTGCCCGTGCTCCCGAAGGTACTCCCGGTGCTCCTCGACAGTGCGCTTAGCGCGACGCTGAGTTTCCGGGAAGCACCCTAAGAGAAAGGAGAAGAAGAAGAAGAAAGAGGGGCAAATCAAACACAAGAACCAGCAAAGGAAAAGGAACCGGCTGGAGAAGGAAAAAATGGGCACTTACCGTCAATGGCGTCGTCCACCCCGATGGCGAAGTTGAGCGACGCTTTCCGCTCCAACGCTAGTGCCGACTCCGACACAGCGAGGGAGACCTTGACCTCCTCGAGCGACCTCTCGAGGCGGGTCACCTCGTCTTGGAGGGCGGCGGTCCTCCGGGCGGCGTCGGCCGCCTCCTTGACGGTCATCTCCTTGGCCGCCACCTCCTTCGCCATGATGGCCTTGAGGCGGTCCTGGGCCGCCTCCCCGTCCGCCAGCAGCGCGGCCAGCCGGTCTTTCTCCTGCATGGCCGCCTGGACATCTTGCGCTAGCCGGTCCCGCTCGGAGAGGATCCCGGTCTTCTTGTCCCAGAGGGTGGTCAGATCGGCTGCAAGACAAGGCAGACGTCAGCCGGCTCTCGGGTGCTGCATACCCCTCCCACGAAACTCAACTTACCTTGCACGCGCGCCAACTCCTCCTCCAGACAGTAGAAGTCGTGTTTGCCGCAGTCGTGGATGGCGACTGCCTCCTCGAACAGCTTCTGCCGCAAGGAGTTCCCCTCCTGTCATGTAGAGCCAACAATCAAGAGATGCTCAAAAAGATCCGGCCCCACTGCCCGTCAGCCGGTCAGCCGACCCGCATCTCGGGGGCTACACCCAGTGGGTGCGCTTGCGCGCCCCCACTAAAAATTCTAAGACAAGGGCAATCGTGCTTACCTCCGCATGCTGTAAGGTGGCGTCTGCCGCCTCTGCGAACCGGGCTAGCTCCTGCCAGCACCGGTCCAGGATGCTCCCCAAGTCCCCGAACAAGGGGACCGGGCCGCCCGCCTGGGGAGCCGGTAGGGTTGGCACGCGCGCCAACGCCTCCCAGTCTCGAAGCACCTCCTGCATGGTCCGTAGGGTCCTCCGAGCCCGGCCACCATTGCCGCCTGGGCTCGCCACAGTACCGGCTGCCGGGGGCGGGTTGACAACAGTGAGGGTCCCGGAGTCGCCTCCCACTGCCCTCCGCCCGACGTCGTCGCCGCCTCCACCTCCTGCCACTCCGGGGAGACGATCGCGACGGATGGCGCCTCCACCTTCATGGCCACCACCTCTGATGCCGCCTCCGGGGCCATCGGGGCCTCCAGCACGTCGACCCGGGCCAACTCGGCCGCGGGCGGTGTCACGTCCGGCACCTCCGGCCGGGTCGCCTTGGGGGCCGGCTCCGCTGCCGCCGCCCTCGCTTGGGCCGCCTCCTTCGCGGATGGAGGCACAGACGGGTCCATGGCCGCCCCTCGCGGCTCGCTCAACGGAAGCCTCGACAGACGGGTCGATTCCGCCGCCGAGTCCGATGCCCGTGCGGGGTCCACGGACCTCCTCCGCCGCCCGCCGCTCAAAGTCACAAAATGCGAGGCCCCGCCTCGTGTTCCAGACTTCGAGGCTCGCAGCTCCACGAGCCACCTCTTCTCCTCCCGCTGGGTGGCTGCGTGCTCACGGGCCAGCCGATTGGCGGCATCCGTCAGGTCCCCTGCCGGCTCCCCCTTGTGAAGCTCGATGGGGTCCCTGTAGCGCACAAAGGCCGGTCACTCACCGGCTCGTGACCCGGAAGAAAACACATGCAAGGCATGAAAAAGAGACTTACCCGATGACGAGGGGCAGGGCCCGCTTGGCGCACGCCGGTGGCTTCCGTTCGGCCACCTTCACCCGCTTTGGGACTAGTGGTGGGGCCGCCGACCTCTTTGCCCGGCCGGTCGCTCCGGCCACCGAGGCTTGAGCCGATCATTCCTCGCTTCGCCGACCCTGACGTGCTGAGGGAGGAGGCTCGTTCAGAATCATTATGTCATCATCATCGTCGTCGTCGTCGTCCGTCCAGTCCCTGATCGTGGGGGCAAGAAGGAACTCACCCGCTCCGCTGGGCTCCCTGGATGCGCTGGGGCTCCACTGGGGTCACCGGCTCGCGGGTCTGCCGGCTCGTCGACACCTCCCAAGGAGTCCCCTCCTCCTCCGGCGGGCCTCCCCGCTCGTAGTCTTCGGAGTTGGAGTGTTTGCGCTCCGCCTTGACGATTTGGGGGTGCGGGGCATCCGGCGTGTTCTGTCGCACAAACAGCTACGGTCAACACGGCAAAGTAAGGTCCGCAGCCGGCCACCGGCTGGAAAGAATCAAACGAAGAAAAGTCGTCTCGTCAGAAGACTTACCAGGGGGACGGTTGATGCGGTCATACGGCTCCATGCCGAAGGACCACGACTCGGGCTTCAGCTTGAACGTCGTGAGGGCATTCACCCGCTTTTGCACCTGAGCCGGTGTTAGGTCGACGGTGGACAGCCGGCAGGGGTTGCGGCGGCCGAACATGTCACAGATCTGATGCGGCCTCAGCTGGAGAGGCAACATCCGGCGCGAGATGAAAGCCGCCACCAGATCGGTGGCGACCAACCCCTCGGAGCTCTTCAGCTGCGCGAGCCGGCCGAGCTCTGCCAGGGCCACGCCGCGCGGGGCGCCCCCTAGCCAGTTCACCTGGGTGGACTGCGCGTCGACAAACGGCGACAGCCGGATGAAGTCCAAGTTCGGGTCAGCGTTCTTCACGTAGAAGAACGTCCGGTGCCACCCCTTGACGGAATCAATGAGAGAAAGAGGTGGGAAGCACACGGTGCCGTGGTAACACACCATCGTTCCCCCCGCAGGCGCTGCTCTTCAACGGCTTGAGATAGAAGAGGGCGTTGAAGAACTCGAGGAAAGGGTGGATCCTGAGATATCCCTCGCACAGCGTCATGAAGCCGGCGATGTATAAGATCGCGTTGGGGCCGAGGTGATGTGGCTGGAGGTCAAAGGTGTCGAGGAATAGGCGGAAGAAGTGGCTCACTGGGAGCCCGAAGCCGTGGGAGAAGTGCGAGAGGAACACGACATGTTCCCCAGGCTGCGGTGCCGGTGCCACCTCATCGCCTAGCGCGCGTGCAACCACCCACTCCGCCGGCGGTAGCATACGCGCGCGGCAAAGCTTCGCAATGTCTGCCTCAACAATGATGGAGCCAGCCCAGCTCCCTCCGCGTTCGTCGGCCATTACGGCGACAGGGCGGCGTGCGGGCGCGGTTGCGGGCTCGGGCGTGGTGTTGCGCAAGGAGGCGAAGAGGACGAAGAAGGCAAGAAGGCGAGGCAGTGAGGGGCAAGCGGGATGCAGGTATCTCCGTCCCCTGCCCTTCCTCCCCTTTTATAGGGGAGGCCACGACCGGGGGACGTGGGATTAATTGCACCCACTCCCCCGGAAACTCCGTGCGCATGTGGGTGGCCCCGGACCATAACGGCCGCTTCGGGGCGTAGAGGATCCCGGTCTGTGCCCCGATGCCTACTGGGCTACACTCGGGGCCTAGCAGGCTAGGCCAGACCGACGTCCTGTCTCCCCGCATGCGCGGGGCCCACCGCATTATTACTCGCCACGTGGCACACGGTGGGCTGACATGGGTCCCAGGGTGACGTGCCGGTACCCGAGGCATCGGGTCCAACGGCCAACCCGGCTGCCCCTTCAGCTTCACACCGGAGGTGGGTACCGCTGGGGGGAAGCCGCTGGCTCCCCTCCGTCTGCCGGACGTGGGCCCCCGCCGGCTTCGGGGACTACTAACGGGGTTAGTACCCCTAGGTAGGCCAAAGCAACGGGGTTCTCCCCCCTTCCACTTCGAAGGAAAACTACGCGGTCGGCTTCCCATGACCGGCTGGAGGACGGCCGGCTCGAGCTGCTGCCGGCTGGCGACACGGACGGCTGGTCATGTAACCGGCTCGACCCCCGGTTGGCTAGGCGCGGCCGGCTGCCTTCCGGGCCGCCTCCTTCATTGACCCCGGGGCAGACGTGCGACGTCTCGTCTCCCTGCGCATGGGTATGATGACATGACATGACCGCCACAATGGGTATCCATGTGGCCATAGTGACCGCTGACGCACTGGAGCGCATGGCTATAGTCCGGCCGTCCAGACCGCTGACCTTCGCGAGCGCGATCGGGCGGGGAAACAGTTCTAGCACGCCCTCGCCCACTCGATTACCTGCCCCGACGTGGCTACAGTGTTGCCGGCTGTACCGGAGACTTCGGCCGGCTGTCACTAGACGACGCCTCCCGGGCGACCCGTGCCGCCGCAGGTGGGCGAAGGCCAATCGCAGAGCCGGCTGGCGGGCCCTAGCGGGAGACGGGACCGCTCAGCCGGTGGACCCTACAGACGACTAGACGGCACGGAGGGCGGGACCCCCTGGCCAGCCGGAGGGACTACCAGCCGGGTCCCCCTCACCCCTGTACTTTAGAACATATTATAGAGCCGGGGGGTTGGCCTATAAAACCCCCCGAGCCCCCCATGCAATGGGGACGGATGATCATTTGCATACACCCACATAGAGCTTCCCTCTCTTACCATCGCTAGCAACGGAGGAGAACGAGCCGGCTGCTCCTTCTTCCTCCTCTAGACACAGCTCTAGGAGCACCCTTGTAAACACAACTATCCATCCCAACTAGACCAAGCAGGACTAGGGGTATTACCTCCCCCGGAGGGCCCTGAACCTGGGTACATCGTGTGTCGCCACCGCTTGTGCTCAATCCCGCACCCGGAGCCCGTCGGCGTCCTTCAGCCCCAACCACCTACGATAAGCCTACCCATGGCATCTGTCGTGAGAAAACAACGACACTTGTATTCAATCCTTGCATCAAAACCTCATATTGGTACATGTGGGTTGCTAGTGATGTTGATTATATGTTGTAGTTGATGCTAATTGGTTTATTTTATGGAAGATTATATGTTCAAATACTTAATCATATACAGTAGTCCTTTGATCTTGAACATGCACATGATTTGTGAGTAGTTACTTTTGTTCCTGAGGACATAGAGAAGTCTTATTATAAGTAACCATGTGAAGTTGGTATTCGTTCAATATTTTGATGATGTGTTTGTTGTTCTTTATTTAGGGGTGTCATGTGAACATCGACTACATGACACCTCACCATCTTTAGGCCTAAGGGAAGGCATTGTGGAAGTAATAAATAGATGATGGGTTGCGAGAGTGACAGAAATTTAAACCCTACTTTATGTATTATTTCGTAAGGGACTCATTTGGATCCATATGTTTCATGATATGGTTAAATTTATTTTATGTTTTCTTCGTAGCCGCGGATGTTTGCGAGAGGGGGTAATCATAAATAGGTTGTTTGTTCAAGTAAAAACATTTATCTTAGCACTGGTTCGTCGACATATTAAATTATCAAAGTAATGAACGCGAATCAATTAAACATGATGAACATGACTAGATGACAACTCACATGTGTCCTCGAGAATGCTTTGCTCACTATAAGAAACACTTTCGACTTATCCTTTTCTATACAAAGTATTGGGCCATCTTGTTGCGCTCTTGTTACAATTGTTAGTTGTTACTTGTTACGAATTATCTTGCTACAAAATTATCTACTCTTACTACTTACAACACTTGCAGAAAAAACCTTGCTGAAAACCGCTTGTCATTTCCTTCTGCTAATCGTTGGGTTTGACACTCTTACTTATCAGAAGGACTACGATTTATCCCCTATACTTGTGGGTCATCAGTGGTACATCATACATATAAAACTATTCTATTGCCCATGTTACAATGTCCTCCTTACGAGTGCTAGGGCGGTAACCAGCCTCGGCAATCCTGCATACTTCGGCTCCTCCAACTTCAACAAGAGAACCATCTCGAGAGTGAGGGTCTAAGCAAAAGTATTTTGCCCACAATCCAAAATGGGTTTCACAACCAAGGAAAGCTTCACAAAGAGCAAGAAAACCGGAGATATGAAGGATCAAATTTGGAGAGAGGTGGTGGAGCTCGATCCTGTAGAACTCTAAAAGACCCTTGAGGAAGAGGTGGATTGGGAAATTGATACCCCGAATAAGAAAAGGGACGAAGCAGATTCGTCCACTCCAGTGTGGCATTGGGTATTGTCCGCATGTGCCTTGTTGTCTATAGACACTAACCCGGGGCAGGTCATTGTGAAATCAGGATCTGGTAAGTACCCTTGAGTTGCGAGCCGATTTAGTTGCGCTCGGGTGATAGGGCAACTCTCCCATTCACCTTTAAGAGGGTCGTTTGGGCGATTCGACGAACTAAGAGTGGCCTCCATTGTTGTAACTCTTGAACAAGGATACATGGAGGATTTGTGTTGGGACAAGATGGAAAAAAGGCACTAGATGGAAGGAAAGTTTATTGCTCTCGTCGCCAGTTATATACCATTATAAAACAGGCTATGCTGGGACCTTTGAGTATCCAACGATTAGCCCGCTTGTTCCTCAAGTGTTTAAGATGGCAAATCGAGGAAACTTTAAAGGCACAACTATACCTGGCCATGGGCAGCCCGATCCGGATGCCTCGACCCGACCCAGCCCGAAAATCCCGGGTCGGGTCGGGCCTAAACTTGCCATCGGGCCATGCTCGGGCCTAGAATTTGAGCCCAATGGTCGGGTCAGGCCGAGCTCGGGCTTGAGGAATGTAGATTTTAAGTCGCGGTCAGGCTGGGCTGGTCGGTCCCAGTCGGGCTTTTTCAGGCTCGGGCCGGGCTTGGGCACAATATTTTGGCCCGACCCGAAGTATGCCCAGGTATAGGCACAACCAAAGATGACTTGTTGGGTCCTTACTATGACTCTTTGATGTGGATCCCCCAAGACTTCTAGAAAATCCTATTTATAAAGCATCTAGATATCCGAAGTGTATATATGTGCGGACCCTTACCAAGAAGGACCTCGGATCCGAATACAAACTGATGAAGAGGGAACTCGCCTGCCCAGCCGAAGACCATGAGACGGGGAAGTTGTTCTGAGGAGGGCGCCAATGTCCTTGTCTATGAAGACCAGTTCAGGGGATATTGACAGTGTCCTGCATTTAGGGGGTTCTTACCAGGCCATCCTGTCATCCGTGGGCCAAACAAATGACCCATTGTTGGGGAATGTTGCATGGGAAACAAAAAAATTCCTACGCACACGCAAGATCTATCCATGGTGATGAGCATCTACGAGAGGGAGAGTGGATCTACATACCCTTGTAGATCGCTAAGCTGGAAGCGTTAAGAATCGCGGTTGGTGTAGTCGAACGTCTTCGCGATCCAAATCGCCGAGCATCCCGCGATCTCATCACAATCCGTCCCGCGATCCAATCACGATCTGTCTCATGAACTCATCACAATCCGTCTTGCGATCTCATCACGATCCGTCTCGCGATCTTGATCACGGTCCTTCCGATCTAGCGCCGAACGGACGACACCTCCGCGTTCAGCACACGTACAGCTCGATGACGATCTCTGCCTTCTTGATCCAGCAAGAGGGAGCAGAGAGGTAGACGAGTTCTCCAACAGCATGACAGCACCGCGGCGATGGTGGTGGAGCAATTCCGGCAGGGCTTCGCCTAAGCACTGCAGAAAACCAATCTAGAGAAGAAACTATGCACTAGAGGAGAGGGTAGCACGTGGCTGAAAATCTAGTGCAAAAACCCTAAAACCTCTAGTATATATAAGAGGAAGAGAGGAGGAGTCTTGGCCAAAGGGCCAGCCCTAGGAGGCTTTGGCCGAAGTGGATAGGAGAGGAGGAATCCTCCTCCAATCCTAGTAGGACTAGGACTCCTTCCTTTTTTGCCTTTTCGCCTTTTTCCACCTTTTCTCTTTGGGCTTTTCTTTCCCAGCCGCATGGGCCTTTGTGGGACTTCCACCAGCCCACTAAGGGCTGGTATTCATCCTCCCAGAGCCCATGTAGCCTCTTGGGTCGAAATACCCCGCCCGATGGTCCCCCGGTACACTACCGATGAGCCCGAAACTTTTCCGACGATCAAAATAGGACTTCCTATATATCAATCTTTACCTCCGGACCATTCTGAAGCTCCTCATGACATCTGGGATCTCATCCGGGACTCCAAACAACCTTCGGTCACCACCATACATAACTCTATACTATCGAAACGTCACCGAACCTTAAGTGTGCAGACCCTGCGGGTTCGAGAACTATGTAGACATGATCGAGACACCTCTACAGACAATAACCAATAGCGGGACCTGGATGCCCATATTGGTTCCTACATATTCGACGAAGATCTTTATCGGTCGAACCTCTATGTCAAGGATTCAGTTAATCCCGTATGATGTTCCCTTTGTTCTTCGGTATGTTACTTGCCCGAGATTCGATCATCGGTATCTCCATACCTAGTTCAACCTCGTTACCGGCAAGTCTCTTTACTCGTTCCGTAATACAAGATCCTGTGACTAACACTTAGTCACATTTCTTGCAAGGCTTTTGTGATGTTGTATTACCGAGTGGGCCTTGAGATACCTCTCCGTCACACGGAGTAACAAATCCCAGTCTTGATCCATGCCAACCCAACAGACACCCTCGGAGATACCTGTAGAGTACCTTTATAGTCACCCAGTTATGTTGCGACGTTTGATACACACAAGGCACTCCTCTTGTGTCAGTGAGTTGCATGATCTCATGGTCATAGGAACAGATACTTGACATGCAGAAAACAGTAGCAATAAATTGACACGATCATATGCTACGTTTGTAGTTTGGGTCTTGTCCATCACACCATTCTCCTAATGATGTGATCCCGTTATCAAATGACATCTCATGTCCATGGCTAGGAAACCTTAACCATCTTTGATCAACGAGCTAGTCTATTAGAGGCATACTAGGGACATGGTTTTGTCTATGTATCCACACATGCATCTAAGTCTCCTATCAATACAGTTATAGCATGGGTAATAAACGATTATCATGAAAAAGGAAATATGATAATAACTAATTTATTATTGCCTCTAGGGCATATTTCCAACATTCTCCCACTTGCACTAGAGTCAATAATCTAGTTCACATCACCATGTGATTCGCATTGTTATGAATCTAACACCCAATGAGTTCTGGGGCTCAATCATGCTTTGCATGTGAGAGAGGTCTTATAGTCAATGGGTCTACGACATTTAGATCCGTGTATACTTTGCAAATCTCTATGTCAAACTGTAAACACTGCTACCACACTCCACTTGGAGCTATTCCAAATGGCTGCTCTACTATACGTATCCGGATTGCTACTAAGAGTCATCCGGATTGGTGTCAAAGCTTGCATCGACGTAACTCTTTACGACGAACTCTTTCTTACCTCCATAATCGAGAAACATTTCCTTAGTCTTTTAGTTACTAAGGATGATCTTGACCGCTGTCCAGTGATCCACTCCTGGATCACTCTTGTCCCCCTTGACGGACTCATGGCAAGGCACACACAAGTGCAGTACACAACATGGCATACTATACAGAGCCTATGGCTAAAGCATAGGGGACGACATTCGTCCTTTCTCTTTCTTGTGCTGTGGTCGAGCTTTGAGTCTCACTCAACTTCACACCTTACAAATTAGGCGAGAACTCTTTCTCTCACTGATCCATTTTGAACTCTTTCAAAATCTTGTGAAGGTATGTACTCGTTGAAAGTCTCATCAAGCATCTTGATCTATCTCTATAGATCTTGATGCTCAACAATTAGATAGCTTTATCCAGGTCTTACTTTGAAAATCACTTTTCAAACAACCATTTATGCTTTCTAGAAATTCTACATTATTTCCGATCAACAATATGTCATCCACATATACTTATCAGAAATTCTATAGTGCTCCCACTCACTTTATTGTAAATACAAGTTTCTCGTAAACTTTGTATAAACTACAAAACTTTGATCACCTCATCAAAGTGTATATTCCAACTCCGAGATGCTTGCTCCAGCCCTTAGATGGATTGCTGGAGCTCATAAACCTTTTAACATCCTTAGGACTGACAAAACCTTCTGGTAGTATCACATACAACCTTTCCTCAAGTAAACTATTAAGGAAATGATGTTTTGTCATCCATCTGCCAGATTTCATAATTGAAAAATGCAGCAACTGCTAACATAATTCCAATAGACTTTAGTATCGCTACGAGTTAGAAAGTCTCATCGCAGTCAACTCTTTGAACTTGTCGGAAACTTCTTTGTGACAAGTCAAGCTTTATACATGGTGACATTTACCATCAGCGTCTATCTTCATCTCAAAGGTCCATTTGTACTCGACGACCTGCCGTCCAACGAGAAAGTCTACCAAAGTCTATACTTGGTTTTCATACATGGATCCTTTCTTGGATTTCATGGACTCTAACCATTTGTCACAATCTGGGCCCATCATTGCTTCTCCATATCTCGTAGGTTCATCGTTGTCCAACAACATGACCTCCAAGACAGGGTTGTCATACCACTCAGGAGCAGTAAGCATCCTTGTCGACCTACGAGGTTCGATAGTAACTTAATCTGAAGCTTCATGATCATCATCATTTACTTCCTGTTCAACTGACGTAGGTTCCACAGAAACATCTTTCTGCGCTGCGCTACTCTCTGGTTGAAACAAAGGTTCAACAACCTCATCAAGTTCTATCTTCCTCCCATTCAATTCTTTCGAGAGAAACTTTTTCTCGGGAAAGGACCCATTTTAGCAACAAGCACTTTATGCTTGGATCTGATATAGAAGGTTCACCCAACTGTTCTTAGGGTAATCTATGAAGATGCATTTGTCCGTTTTGGGTTCGAGCTCATTAGGTGAAAACATTTTTCCACACAAGTATCACAGCCCCAAACATTAAGAAATGACAGCTTAGGTTTCTATCAAACCATAATTCACACGGTGTCATCTCAACGGATTTAGATGGTTCCCTATTTAAAGTGAATGTAGTTGTCTCTAATGCATAACCCCAAAACTACAGTAGCAAAATGATAAGAGACATCATAGCATGCACCATATCCAATAGAGCACGACTATGACGTTCGGACACACCATCACACTATGGTGTTTTAGGTGGCGTGAGTTGTGAAACAACTTTCACATTGTCTATAGTTGTGTGCCAAACTCGTAACTCAGATATTCACCTCCACGATCATATTGCAAACATTTTTATCTTCTTGTCATGATGATCTTAAACTTCACTCTGAATTTGCTTGAACCTTTCAAACAATTCAGACTTGTGTTTCATTAAGTAAATATACATTATATCTACTCAAATCATCAGTGAAGGTAAGAAAATAACGATATCCACTACACGCTAGAACACTCATTGGATCGCATACATCAACATGTATTATTTCCAATAAGTTACTAGCCCGCTCCATCATACTGAAAACGGGGTGTGTAGACATCTTGCCCAAGAGGCATGGTCCGCATGTCTCAACCGATTCGAAACCGAATGAGTCCAAAGATCCATCAACATGGAGTTTCTTCATGCGATTTATACCAATATGACATTTAGCGGCAGTGCCACAAGTATGTGGTACTATCATTATTAACTTTGTATCTTTTGGCATCAATGTTATTAACATGTGTATTACTACGATTAAGATTCAACAAACCATTCTCACTGGGTGCATGACCATTGAAGGTATTATTCATGTAAACAGAATAACCATTATTTTCTAACTTAAATGAATAACCGTGTTGCAATAAACACGATCTAATCATGTTCATGCTTAACGCAAACATCAAATATCATTTATTTAGGTTTGTCACTAATCCCGAAGGTAGAGAGAGTGTGCGATGTTGATCACATCAACTTTGGAAACATTTCCAACACACATCGTCACCTCACACTTAGCTAGTCTCCGTTTATTCCTTAGCTTTTACTTCGAGTTACTAACATTTAGCAACCGAACTAGTATCCAATACCCAGGTGCTACTAGGAGTACTAGCAAGGTACACATCAATAACACATATATCAAATATACTTCTGTCGACGTTGCCAGCCTTCTTATCTACCAAGTATCTAGGGTTGTTCCGCTTCAGCGACCGCTCTCCTCATAATAGAAGCACTTAGTCTCGGGTTTGGGTTCAACTTTGGGTTGCTTCACTGGAGCAGCAACTGACTTGCCATCCATGAAGTTTCCCTCCTTGCCCTTGCCCTTCTCAAAACTAGTGGTTTTACTAACCATCAAGACTTGATGCTCCTTCTTGATTTCTACCTTCACGGTGTCAACCATCGCGAATAGCTCAGGGATCATCATTTCCATCCCTGGCATAATTATAGTTCATCACGAAGTTCTCGTAGCTTAGTGACAGTGACTTGGAGAACTATATCAATCACCGTCTTATCTGGAAGATCAACTCCCACTTGATTCAAGCGATTGTAGCACCCAGACAATCTGAGCACATGCTCAACGATTGAGCTATTCTCCTTCATTTTGCAGGCAAAGAATCTTGTTGGATATCTCATATCTCACAACACGGGCACGAGCTTGAGATCCAAATTTCAGCTCTTAGAACATCTCAGATGTTCCGTGACGTTCAAAATATTTTGGAGCCTCAATTCTAAGCCGTAATGCATGACGCACTGAACTATCAAGTAGTCATCGGAACGTGCCCGTTAGATGTTCACAACATCTATAGACGACGCTAGAGGGGGTGGCGCACCGAGCGGTGCATTAAGGACATAAGCCTTCTATGCAGCAATGAGGACAATCCTCAGATCACGGACCCAGTCCGCAATATTGCTACCATCATCTTTCAACTCTATTTCTCTAGGAACATATAGAAATTCAAGGGAGCTATAGCGTGAGCTAGTAATCTACAACATAATTTTGCAAAGACACTACTGACTATGTTCATGATAATGAGTTCAATTAATCATATTACTTAAGAACTCCCACTCAAATTGACATCCCTCCAGTCATTCGAGTGATACATGATCCAAATTCACCAACTCAAGTCCGATCATCACGTGAGTTGAGGTGGTTTTAATGGTGAACATCATCATGTTGATCATATCTACTATACGACTCATGTTCGACCTTTCGGTCTCTTGTGTTCCAAGGCCATGTCTGTACATGATAGGCTCGTCAAGTTTAACCTGAGTGTTCTGCATGTGCAACACTGGCTTGCACCCGTTATATGTGAACGTAGAGTCTATCACACCCGATCATCACGTGGTGTCTCAACACGACGAACTTTCGCAATGGTGCACACTCGGGGAGAACACAATTTATCTTGAAATTAAGTGAGGGGTCACCTTATAATGCTACCGTCGGCCTAAGCAAAACAAGGTGCATAAAAGGATTAACATCACATGCAAATCATACGTGACATGATATGGCCATGAACTTGTGCTTTTGATCTCCATCTTGAAAGCACTCGCATGATCTCCATCGTCACCGGCATGACACCATGATCTCCATCATCTTGATCTCCATCAACGTATCGCCATCAGGGTTGTCGCGCCCACCATGCTTCTACTACTATTGTTACCGTTTAGCGATAAAGTAAAGCATTACATAGCGCTTAATGATTGACACGCATGTCATACAATAATTAAAGACAACCCTATGGCTCCTGCCGGTTGCCGTACTCATCGACATGCAAGTCGTGATATTCTATACAACACATGATCATCTCATACATCACATATATCTCATCATGTAATTGGCCATATCACATCACAGTATACCCTGCAAAAACAAGTTAGACGTCCTCTAATTGTTGTTGCATGTTTTACGTGGATGCTACGGGTATCTAGCAAGAACAATTCTCACCTACGCATAAACCACAACGGTGATACATAAGTTGCTTTTCAACCTTCTCAAGGACCGCCTTAGTCGAATCCGATCCAACTAAAGTAGGAGAAACAGACACCCGCCAACCATCTTTGTGCAACGAAGTTACACGTCCGTCGATGGAACCGGTCTCTCGTAAGCATACGAGTAAGGTTGGTCCGGGACGCTTCATCCCACAATACCGCTGAACCAAAACACGACCAAGGGAGGAAGCAATCTAAGCATCAACGCCCACAAACTCTTTGTGTTCTACTCGAGATCTCATCTACACATAGACCTAGCTCATGATGCCACTGTTGGGGAACGTTGCATGGGAAACAAAAAATTTCCTACGCACATGCAAGATCTATCCATGGTGATGATCATCTACGAGAGGAAGAGTGGATTTACATACCCTTGTAGATTGCTAAGCGGGAAGCGTTAAGAAACGCGGTTGGTGTAGTCGAACGTCTTCGCGATCCAAATCGTCGAGCATCCCGCGATCTCATCACGATCCGTCCCGCGATCCAATCACGATCCGTCCCGCGAACTCATCACGATCCGTCCCGCGATCTCATCATGATCCGTCTCGCGATCTTGATCACTGTCCTTCCGATCTAGTGCCGAACGGACGACACCTCCGCGTTCAGCACACGTATAGCTCGATGACGATCTCTGCCTTCTTGATCTAGCAAGAGGGAGCGGAGAGGTAGACGAGTTCTCTGGCAGCGTGACAGCGCCGTGGTGATGGTGGTGGAGCAATTCCGGTAGGGCTTCGCCTAAGCACTGTAGAAAACCAATCTAGAGAAGAAACTATGCACTAGAGGAGAAGGTAACACATGGCTGAAAATCTAGTGCAAAACCCCTAAAACCTCTAGTATATATAAGAGGAAGAGAGGAGGAGGCTTGGCCAAAGGGCCAGACCTAGGAGGCTTCGCCTGAAGTGGATAGGAGAGGAGGAATCCTCCTCCAATCCTAGTAGGACTAGGACTCCTTCCTTTTTTTGCCTTTTTACCTTTTTCCACCTTTTCTCTTTGGGATTTTCTTTCCCAGCCACGTGGGCCTTTGTGGGACTTCCACCAGACCACGAAGGGCTGGTGTTCATCCTCCTAGAGCCCATGTAGCCTCTTGGGTCAAAATACCCCTCCCGATGGTCTCCCGGTACACTCCCGGCACTCCCGGTACACTACTGATGAGCCCGAAACTTTTCCGGCGACCAAAACAAGACTTCCTATATATCAATATTTACCTCCGGACCATTTAGGAGCTCCTCATGACGTTCGGGATCTCATCCGGGACTCCGAACAACCTTTGGTCACCACCATACATAACTCTATACTACCGAAACGTCACCGAACCTTAAGTGTGCAGACCCTGCAGGTTCGAGAACTATGTAGACATGACCGAGACACCTCTATGGTAAATAACCAATAGCGGGACCTGGATGCCCATATTGGTTCCTACATATTCTACAAAGATCTTTGTCGGTCGAACCTCTATGTCAAGGATTCATTTAATCCCGTATGATGTTCCCTTTGTTCTTCGGTATGTTACTTACCCGAGATTTGATTGTCGGTATGTCCATACCTAGTTCAAACTCGTTACCGACAAGTCTCTTTACTCATTCCGTAATACCGAGTGGGCCCGTAATGACTAACACTTAGTCACATTGCTTGCAAGGCTTGTTGTGATGTTATATTACCGAGTGGGCCCTGAGATACCTCTCCATCACACGGAGTAACAAATCCCAGTCTTGATCCATGCCAACCCAACAGACACCCTCGGAGATACCTGTAGAGTACCTTTATAGTCACTCAGTTATGTTGCGACGTTTGATACACACAAGGCACTCCTCCGGTGTCAGTGAGTTGCATGATCTCATGGTCATAGGAACAGATACTTGACATGCAGAAAACAGTAGCAATAAACTGACACGATCATATGCTATGTTTGTAGTTTGGGTCTTGTCCATCACACCATTCTCCTAATGATGTGATCCCGTTATCAAATGACATCTCATGTCCATGGCTAGGAAACCTTAACCATCTTTGATCAATGAGCTAGTCTATTAGAGACATACTAGGGACATGGTTTTGTCTATGTATCCACACATGCATCTAAGTCTCCGATCAATACAATTATAGCATGGATAATAAACGATTATCATGAACAAGAAAATATGATAATAACTAATTTATTATTGCCTCTAGGGCATATTTCCAACACCCACCTACTACTAAAGGAAGGACTCTCGAAGTTGTGGCCCTCAGCATGCTCAAGATGAAATCCTCCAAAGACTTGTTGGCATACACTTTAAGGCAATTTTGAATAGTCAACATGTTTATCCTTAGGCTGTAATCGATCATATGTAAACCCTAAATACCCCCGGCGCCTATATAAGCTAAGGGGCTTAGTCTTTAGGGGGACACACAAATTTAGAACTAAAACACAATCATACGAGTTAGACGTAGATCATCATGTACTTTGTATCCCATCCACAATCAATATAATACAAGCCTGGTGCAGGGTTTTACCCCTTCGAGAGGGCCCGAACCTGGGTAAACTGTGTCTTTCTACTTCCTGTTCACCATTGTTCTACGATCACCAGCTCGGGACCCCCTACACGAGATCCACCGGTTTTAACACCGACACGCTGGTCCTATGAGGCCTCAGCATGATAACTTCTCGACTGTCTACTACAATAACTTTTACCCGACTCTGACGAGGAGGGGGGGGGGGGCGATGACGGCGGCACACGTTTGGTTCGCTTCAGTTCTTGTAATCGTCACTAGGTTGTCTATGAATCTGGATGTAATTTTCAATATTTCTGTTGTTCGTTGTACTGTCGTAATTATAGATGAATAGATCAGAATTGTTTTCTCAAATAATAATAATAATAATAATAATAATAATATTACAACATTGTTTCAGAACATTACTCTAAATCAAATAATAACAATATTTTTAGTGGCAAGCTCCAACATATATTTCATCGTAAAAGAGGACACCCTATCGTTTTTAGAACTAGGTGATACCCCACGTGTTGCTGCGGGATTTTATAGAGGAGGCTCAATGCAATGATAAATATAAGGGGAGAGAAAAGCCATCTCATTGTACATATTAGGAGAGAAATACCATCTTATATTCTTATTATACATATGGCACATTGTTTGATATTCCCTCTGTAAACTAATATAAGAATGTTTAGATAACTAAAATAGTGATCTAAACGCTCTTATATTAGTTTACGGAGGGAGTACGTGCCAATTGATCTTATAGCATGTTTATGTACACACAATGAAGTTAGTCCTCTTGTTTAATATATGCAACTTTAGAAAGAAAAAAAGTAGCAGGCCATAAGACTATCAAAGCCGAGAAACCGTACTATATAATCTACATATGAGTAATGATGGACAAAACTTGTCTTTCACATATAATTACTTGCTAACATAAAGTTGTAACTTATAATAATTCATTGACGGACAACAATTTTGATATGAAATCTCGTCATCGGAGTTGTATGAAACAAAAACATAAAACTATTTGCAAGATATTTCCAAATTTTTTTTTGAAATTTTCTAGTGCCTTCCTGTCTAAGTGCTTCGGAAAAGATGTATAATGGGAGGTTAGCTGCTCAAGTATTTGCTCGAAACAAAATTTAAAACCTCAGAGGCAAGAACACGATAGGCCATGACCTTATGATAGGTCATTAGTAGCATGGATGGAACTCACGGAAGCAACACATATCTTTTCATTCGTGGTGTTAGATCACATTGGATGTGATGAACTGGTGACCTGCAAAAGCTTATATAGTCGCACACACATATAGATAGACCCCAAAAGGAGGAAGATCAACATCATCAGTAAAAAAAGGAAATTGTGTAAGCATGTATTACATCGGGTAGCAATTAGAATATCTGCTAGATAGTCTCTACAATAATATGCATTGAGAAAAAATAACTTCTCGACATAGCACACTGTATCAGCTTTCTACAGAATAAAGTTGATTTGGTAGTATAAGTTGCCCAACTTGAAGAAAGTCAATATGGAGTTCCATGATACTTTCAATAACATGCAAAAAATGATAACCTTACCCTTGTGGCCTCTTTTTGGTCAGTTCATCAGGCAGACATAGCTAATGTTCTCTCTTCCCCACCTTGGACAAACTGCGTATGTAATATTTTAGATGTTATCAAACTCTAGCATTGACAAAAAGCAAGAAAATGAATAATTACTGAAACTCTAGCTCTCTATTCCCCAACGTGCTGTTAGAAATGAATATAATCAACCAAAATACACCTATCAGGAAATACTATGGGAACGGAAAAAGGTTGTGTGGTTTTTTCATTCCATGAACAAAACACCTTTGGATCCGAAGCCCAAGATGGCAAATTCAAAAACCATGAGCTCGAGGAAAGGAAAGGCTGAAGGTAGCTGACAATAGGTAGCATCCAGAGTTGATGGCTGGAGATTAGTAGGAGGACCCGAGCAGTCTTCTGTGGTCGATGGCGTTCCTTTGAAGACTGTGGCTGGTTGCATTTGCAAGGTAATGGAGGGCGGGGTATTGAAGGCAATGAATGCTGTTGTTTCATGTGTATCAGTAGATGCCGTTTCATGGCAGCGGAAGAGAGAGCGGCAGCGTTGAGAAGAAGAGAGAGCAGCGGCGTCCAGCGAAACTGAAAGACGAACCCTGGAAACCTACTGTGAGCATTTATATATATTTTTCTTTTGAGGATTCTGCGAACAGTTATATGGGCTAGCTTGATGTCTACGGGCTTTTATTTTGCACCTGCTCCCACGAACAGCCTGTTAGCAAATCTTACACCCAGCCCAACATATGGTGTCGGGCCAGCAGCTAGCGGTAAGAACGAAACGGTATATGTTCACTTGGCGGTGGCAGCTCTTAGTAAATTTGACCAACACATGATCGGACAGGTGTAAATTATCGATCTATGTTGCATCAACGGCTAGAACATTTTGGATGACGTGGCTTCATGAGAAGACAGGAAAATCACCTAGTGGGGTGTCTCTATTTAGATATAGAAGATATGGAGCATGTTAATTTTCTAAGAATACTGGACATGTTGACTGTCCTTACAATTTAGAAGGAAAAAAAAATCTTCGTTGGACAAATGATTTGATAATATCTACCACGAGTTTTCCACTATTGCACTCAACACTGATCACGGATACAAATCGGTAGCACTTGAGATGGAAGACGACACTTTGTCTTATTCTAACATCGGTTCATGAGCCACCTACTACATTTCATAAACACATAAAGCATGTAAACTATTTCCAGAGTTATTTTGTCGTGCGGTACTTGTGAATTAACCATCTAAGCTAAGCTTAATTCACGTTCTTTTATATTTTTTTTTTGTTCGTGTTGAGTCGGTGCAACCCAATATAATCCATCGCCGTCGATGGCAATTATACGATGTATGTATAAAAACAGTACTCGCCGCTGGACGACTAGCTCGAACACGCCTGTGATTCCTTGTAGATGCTACGGATAATTAAGGCCGAAGTGCCAAATATTGTGCGCCGACGGCGACGGCCGTGCTTTGCTTTGCACAACCAACGACCGACGATCCCGTATGGGAAACAGCGGCATCACGAAATGCGGGCGGGCGGAGCTAATTCGTGGGCCTTTCCCTGCTGCACACAAGGTTAGCCACTCAAACAGTGATTAGAAAGTGTTCCTGTCGCGTGCTTGGACAAATGCATACCTATTTATGTACGTGGGCTGTTACACATGTATTTTTTTATTTGTATTTGTGTACGGTCTTGGTCACTAAGGGGGCCATGGCCACTAAATGCGTGAAAGCCAAATTAGGGTGATAATAAAAGAGCCACCTGCATATTGGATGGGGAGTTAAATTAGTGGATTGGGGGGAGAGAAATGGAGAAAAGCCTGGATTTGGATTTGGAATTGGCTCTAATGGCGAAGTAGACAGTTTGGAAGAAAGAGTGTGGCATAAGGATTCTGGCTTGCCCAAATTTGCCAGGTATTTTGATCACTACAGTCGAGAGGGGGGCCTACTGACGCGTGTCTCATGCTTACTATCTCCTTCCAGCTTTATTAGGCCTCTTTGTATATTGTATCAGATTTTGACCATCTATATTACTAAAACTACATAAAATATAAGATACAAAAAGTATATCGCTGGATTTGTATTTGAAAGAGCTTTTCAACAATATTTTTTTTGTGACATATAGTTTACATTATATCAGTTAAATTTGTATGTCAAACTTTAACACAAAATAAGATGGGGCTTAATAAATCCGGACGGAGGAAGTAGATGCTGGTAATTCTTTCTATGTATTTTTATAGTTTTTAGCACATTAAAACAATAGGTATGTTAGCTGTCGACACCTCAGCATCCGTGAGTCTTTTACTTTCTTGTACTATGTAATAAGGAAATTAATCAGTAGATTTAGTGCAGGGAATTAATTAGTAGGTGTTGGATGTTGCATATTTGCCTCAAAGGGTTTGTGGGGAAATACAGGCTGGATATTAGCACTCCAAATATATATTTAAAAGGTTGTGATTCTGCACGTTAAAACGTTTAATAAATGATAACCATGATTTTTCTGGGTATTTATTAAATAGGCAACACGATCTTATTTTTACACATATAGGTCGTGATCAATAAGTTGGTGCACCCACATCTACAAGAAAGAAGTGCGACTACGGAAAGACATCATTTTCCCTTGGACGACAAAGTCCATATACCACATTGACTAATTCTTTTTTTTGTATGATGGAACAAGAATTTACATGCTTGAAAAAAGGAAATATGCATGTAATTGTACATCATGTATATATGTCTTTGTGTGTCATTCTTCCATTGCGACCCCTAAATTATACATATGAAAAACAAAGTCTTTGCATATGGTGGCAAAATAATCAAAATACCACATGCAAAAGATATCGTTTCCAAGTGTTATCTATAAAAAAACAACAACACAATTTCTAAAAAAAAATTCAACATTAGATGGGTAAACATATTTCCCAGCAGTGCTTCTATTTTTACATCTTCGTTGTGAATCCGTTGGCATGCTAATGACATATTGTAATACACGTGAAAATGGCAAACCTTTCAAAGGAGAAAATGATTTCTGCATAACACCTATATCTGTCAAAGCAAACACCGTTGATTTAAAATACTAACGATAATCCTGTTTTTCTCAATGATATCATGTATTATCTTAAAAACAGAAAATAGATCCATCGAGACGAGGAAAACAAATTACGATACGTGTGGCGACAGCTGCACCGCCTAGACCTTTCTCCAAAAGAATAAAACGGCTTACACATAAACCACAAAAAACATGGTGTTATCATGCATCGTGCAGACACAGACATGATGTGACTCGCAAAAAATCAAAAACACAGACCTCTCCTCATTTTTTTTTCTCTCCCATTTTTATTGTTGTGATGAAAATGTGGCTTTTGATAAAGCCTTTTTCCAATGGGGTGCCGTGCTGGCGCGTTGCAACCTAGCAGCAGCGGGCGAGGCCAACTCTAGAGAGAGAAAAGGGTTCCAGAGCGGCAGCCCCCAACCCTCCCCCCTCCCTCCCCCCCCTCTACGCTGGCTGCTGCCGCTGCAGGCTGCACCCTAAAGCAGCGAGCCTTTCCACCTCTCCTCACCCTGCCACCCCACCCACACACCACCGCCACCACCTCGCCTCGGCCGCGGCTGCGGCGCCCTGTGTCTCCGCCTCTCCGGAGCGGCCGCCGCCGCCGCCGCCATGTCCGGGCTGTACGGCCAGCAGGGTTTCTCGCCGTCGAGGAACCTGTCCCCCCAGATTAGAAGCAACCCAGATGTCGATAGGTAGAGGCGGCGCACGGATTTTCCGTGGTTTCTTTGCTTGGTTCTTGGCCAATTCGTGGTGGCAAGATTGTTTTTTTTATTTATTCATCGTGCGCTGTTTTTTTCCCCTTTCTTTTCCTGTTGTGCTTGCTTGACGGATGAATGGGGATGGTGATGTGATTGCGGTGTGATTAATGGTTTTGTGCAGCCAGTACTTGGCCGAGCTGCTCGCCGAGCACCAGAAGCTGGGGCCCTTCATGCAGGTGCTGCCCATATGCAGCAAGCTGTTGAGCCAAGGTGAGATCTCCTGATCTCCCCCCCCCCCCTCCCCTGTTTTGTCTGCAGGCTGATGTGACTTGCCTCTGTTTATGCACGGGAGTGGTGTTCCGTCCATCTGCAACCATGGATAGGGGAGTATATACATGGCCGCAGGGCTTGGATAGTGGACACTTTAGATTGGATTAGATGGCATTGGTTGTTGATGTCTATTTGTATTTCCTCTGGTGCATTCACTGCTTGGATGACACTCTGTTTTCGATTTGTACTGCCATGTTTTCGTTCACCGGCGAGATTAGATGATCGTGGTTATACGGGATAATGTTATCACTTGGAGTTGGTGGTCTTGATGATCAATCCTTCTGTTACAATCTATGTTTGGAATGAGGTAGATCAATCTTCTTCTTGGCTGACATATGGTGGTCGATTGCTGTTGGAAACTTGTCTGGTATCTGGGCAAATCATCTCATCATTCTCTTGGTGAGAAGAGAACCATATGCCTGATTTAGGGTTGATCTTATTCTTAACTGTACCATGTAAAAAGCGGTGATAAAGCTCGTGGATCGTATATACACTGGACAGCACTAAATGGTACTATCATCTATGAACATCGACATATGTTTGTTTTTGTCTCTGTCAAATAAATCAATGACATTATCAACCAAAGAGGTGTTGAAATATCGTGCAGCCTTGCTCATTTCCATCCTTGCTTCATATAAACATCTGTTGATGTAATTATGAAGTTCTTCCGCAAACTGGACTGATTTACAGGAACACTTCACATGATACTCAGCCTCTTCCTATAGGACATGCTTAGACCATCTGAGTCTGTTGTTTTTTTGCGGGCAGCACACATGCTTATACCATGATTTATAGGATTTTCTGTATTTCACATATTAGCCTGAGGGATTCACTATCTTCAGTGAGGCCATCAAGATTTATTTTGTTTAAATTGTGGTGTTAGATCAAAATTTACATTGACTGCATCACACTCTAATGTCTTTTGGTTAGATCAGCCTGTAGAAAGAACTATACACTGGCCATCAGCATGTTGTATGTATATGAGATAAGTATGTCCAATGAACAGTTGGATGTTTTTTTATGAGGATTGAGGAACTAATGGTTCGTGTTATGGACGTTCTGTGAATGATCATGCAAATATGTTGGATCTGGTTCCTGTATGCATATGCTTTTGATATCCATTGTATGACTATATCGTGTCTTGGTTGTGAAAAATAACCTAATATCGATTTGCAAAATTCTCATTATAATCAATAGCTTGTCCATTTTTTTGATCTAACTTCTCACCTGACCTTGTTTCTCAGAAATTATGCGGGTATCAAACTCTGCCCACAACCCTGGATTCAGTGATTTCGATAGACATCGATTCAGAAGTCCTAGTCCAATGTCTTCACCAAATCCAAGATCCAATCTCTCTGGCAATGGGTTCAGTCCTTGGAATGGACTACACCAAGAGGTACACGTTCACTCATTCATTATATATTAATTTGTTAAGGAATAAAATATGTTTCCAATACAGTAGATCACGCTATTGCACTTTTATACTCCAGAAGATACATGCTTTCACTGTGGGAGTTTTAGCCATTATTATCTATAAAATGGACTCTGTAGATACATAAGTTACAGTGAACTTTTGGGTGTGCAATATGATACTATGATAAATTGATAATACTATGTAAATCTGGGTTTCTTTGGTGAGAAATATTCTCTGTTAGTCATTTTGTGCACATTCTTCCAAATATTTTTACTTCATGTAACAATACTAATGAATCGTTTGTGTTTGCCATTTTGAACTATTCAAAAGAGATTAGGCTTTCCTCAAGGAAACAGTATGGATTGGCAAGGAGCGCCACCAAGCCCTAGCTCTCATGTCATGAAGAAGATTCTACGCTTGGAGGTCCCAGTTGATTCTTATCCGAGTGTATGCTGCCTCTAACTTGTGTGATTTTAATTTTACACAGGATGATGCTTGATCCCTTTTTACCCCTTTGCTGATGTACTTCTTATTTTCATGACAGTTCAATTTTGTGGGACGCATTCTGGGACCTAGAGGTAATTCTCTAAAGCGGGTAGAAGCATCTACTGGTTGTCGTGTTTTCATCAGAGGAAAGGGTTCCATCAAAGATCCCGGGAAGGTAACCAAAGTTTGCAATATTTGATCTGCACCCCTTAAGTCAACTTACTAGTGCTTCTTCAGTTACTCCCTCCGGTCCTCTTTTGTTTGCACCTAAGGTGCAGCCCGGATACCAAGGAGCGATTATTTCGTTTCAAATAGGACGATTTTGCCCCTGATATGCTACCGAGAGAGGTTGGCGTTAGTTTTTCTAGGCATGCATACCATTGGTTGAGCTTGCCCCACACTGGAATTCTCGCGCATGTGCTACTGCATGCATCTCTCTCTCTCGTCTCCAAGTCTGCATGTATCTCTCCCCTTCCAAGTCTGCACGCCTCTCACTCTCTCTGCCATGCACATGCCTTGGGAAGGGGCGATGGGTATGGGAGAGAGAGGTGGGAGTTACTGCGGCTGCGCATTTCAGTCAAAGCGGAACAGATCAGAGGGGTACCAGTGGAAAGAGCAGCGTAAAGAAGCTAATGCAAAGCATTGCAGGAAAAACTAAATTTCTTAGGTGCAAACCAAAAAGGACCGGAGGGAGTATTTGGTCATCATTATGCCAACATGTAGTTATGGCAATCTAATTTTGCTTTGGCATCTTACATTTTTTCAAAGTCTGGAAATTGGGTGGCATAGAAGTCGAGTGAAGTTTACTGGAATCGTCTTCCGGTTATAGTGATCCATGCTTGGCCTTTCATGGCCTGTTCATAACCCTAACATTGGATTATGTGTTCTAACTTTCTCTTGGAACCCCCTACCCTTTTTCTAATCCATAATTATGTAACTGCGAGCTAATAGGTTTGTCTTCACAATAACTTTACTTTTACACTGACGTGCAACAGTATTACTATTCTATCCAGTTTACCTGTCAACTTTCCTTTTGTTCCTCGTAAATCTTTTTTCCTGTTTGTCTATTTGTACATGTAGTTTCCATTGCTTGTTTTTTTGCCTTTCGACCTTGTGTTTCTCCTATGTAGCTAAGCACTTACGCTTTACATGTTTTCTTCTTTATTTCTTCAAGGAGGACAAGCTACGAGGAAAACCAGGCTATGAGCATCTGAGTGAACAACTTCATATCTTGATAGAGGCTGAGTTCCCAGCCAATATTATTGATGCCAGATTGAGACATGCACAGGAAATTCTAGAGGAACTGCTAAAGCCAGTGGTGAGTGATTAAGCTTTGCATGTACATATTTGCTTTCTGAAGAAAGCCAATGAAATGCCCAATTATCCTTTTTATGGTTCAATATCATGGAAGTGCTTTTTAATAAAAGAGCAGTAATTCATAATGTGAGAAATCACGCATAAAAATGTTACCTCCACCTTCCCTAGTGCTAGCAATCACCACCTAGCAGATATATCTTTTCTTGAATTTGGATTATTACCATTACTGATCTCTCTCAATTGGTTCCCTGTACTTTTTGTGGAGTCCATTTTCATTTCTCATTCATTATCTGGAACTTGTGTTTACAATCGCACATATATACCATGGCTGCTTTCTTGTCCAAGAATGCTTTTTGTTTACAGACAACAACACTCTGGATATGCCTCACTCACAAAGCCATGTTGGTTTCTGCTGCAGGATGAGACACAGGATATCTACAAGAGGCAACAGCTCAGGGAGCTGGCGATGCTAAACTCAACCCTGCGAGAGGACAGCCCTCATCCGGGGAGCGTCTCCCCATTCAGCAACGGTGGTATGAAGCGTGCGAAAACAGGCCAGTAGGGAAGGAGCCACCCCCAACGTTACCGGTATTGTCCAGGTGCCTTGTGCCCCCCAATGGGACGCCGTGTCTCCGGGCAACGTTTGCCGCGGGCGCACTTGAAGGAAGCGATGCCTGCATTTCGCTAGACGAGTCTGTATGGGTCTGCGGTTCCTCCTGCGGACAAGGAGGAACCGCTGGGACAATGGAAGTAGTAGAGTCCTGGGTCGGTGGGTCGGCCCAGCTTTGGTTGCTGTAAGGTCTAGAACATTCGCTTTATTTGTTAATTGACTGTTAACCCTAGTACTGTGGTGCTATGATGGTAGGTGATCTCCATGACAGACAGACTAGAGAGGCCCGGGTATGTGAGCTTTCCATGTTTTCCTTGTCACCCCCTTTTAGGCGTCGGAACTTCCTTGTATATTATCCACCCTTCTGCATTATGGAGTTGCGGATAATAATAAAAAGGGTATAAGGATCATCAGCTTGTGCCTTGTGGAGTCGTGGTGTTTGGTTCTGGCCATGGAGGTTTTGAACAGACAATGTTGTGGTCTGGTTTTTAATGTCATCAGTGTTCATGGATCTTTGTGGTTTATATTGTTGAACTGTGAATTCGTGGTAATTTTGGGTTCAGGCATGTTTGTTTGCCTTGGCTTGGCATCATAGATGTGATGTTGCTGCTGGGACACTGTATTATTGTTGTTTGGAAGAAACAGATGCATATGTGCAGATGTATTCGGTGGAAAAATCAGCTTAAGAAATTTGCAAATATTGGACTATCACAAGAAAAGATGTAGCAGCATTCAAATAGATATCAGTTTGATAGATTGTTCATCCCCTTAGACTAATATCATGAGATCTGTTAGCCAGACTGGCTAGAGAAGTAGAATGACACGCCACAGAAAAATGTTTTACAGTGCCGTAGCGGCAACGTTAGGCATAAGTTCGAAAATACTTCAAATCTTTCTACCAAAATGAACATTGTTCCATATCCATATCCATCTGCACCAACACAAAAGACATACGCTGTGTGTTTCTTAATGTGTGGTAGTGTTGTCGGCTTGGTAGACGCGCCCCGGAGGGGCGCGGTTTGACTTTAGGCGAGGGCCACGGATGAGTTGGCCGTGGTGTGCGGGTGAGTGTTTTGTGCAGCTTGGACTGTGATTAGTTGTGTCGTGTGGCGTTGTGGCTTGAGGGCGAGCAGTGGTAGGTCAAAGTAGCTGCCCCGGAAGGCGATGTTAGTGGATTGCTTAGGGCGTGGTAGAGAGAACTAGAGAAGGGAAGTGGGTGGCAGCCCCGAAATTTCTACAGCTTTAAGGACAGTGGCTTCGTGTTGCATGGGCGACGAGGTGGTCTTTGATGTTGGCCATTGGCGTTTTGGGTGATGCAGTGAGTGCACGGTCTTGTGGATTGCTCGTGTTTTTCCTTTATCCTCTCATCACAGTCGCGGAATTTTCTCTTCATCGGTGGTGTGAGGCTTGCTAGTTGGCAGAATGGGCTTCCCGTTTGGTTGTGTGTTTGTGGTTGGCGTCTCTCCGTTGAGCTTGATGTGCCATCAGCGTGAGTGGGTTATGCTTTGTATGTTTCGTTTTTTCGTAATTAACTGAACAACTTTCTTCTTCTTAGTTAATGAAAAGGCAAAGCTTTTGCCTTGGTTTTAAAAAATAGATATAAAAGAGCATCCCAACTTGAAACCGCAAACATTAGAACAGCATCATGTTGAAACATGTGACTGGATATAGCAAATGGCCGAATTCTACTATCCTAACATTAATGTCATAAACGTTCATACGCGACCAAGTCATTCAATAAGAGACATACTCATGCCACGGTAGGACATGTCATAAAACAGAGCTAACAAAAGCCTAACTGAAAATAACTGAATCTGGACATGGACACATCAGACCAAAAATCATTTAACAATACTAATGTAACTGGCAGAAGCACATTTGTTCCGAAGAAGACTTTTAAAAGACCATTATTCTTTCTAAAAAGAAAGACCATCTCAAATTCGTAACTACTACCACTTCACGAGTGTTTCTCATAGTTCCCCACTAACTTTCATATCGATCCAAGATGAAAGCTACTCCCTCTGTAAACTAATATAAGAGCGTTTAGATCACTAAAATAATGATCTAAATGCTTTTATATTAGTTTAAAATAGTGATCTAAACGTTTTTATATTAGTTTACGGAGGGAGCACACCTCATTTAAGGTCCAAGGACCATCAACTTGTGCCTTAAGGTGTTTGGTTTGGTCTCGAAACCTAAGAATACCGTAAGTGTTCGTGGATAGTGGTGGTTTATATTAGAGGACTGTATGGATCCATGACAATTCAGGGTTCAGGCACGTTTGCTTGTCTCTGTTTGGGATCATAGATGGGATATGCTGCTGCTGGGTATCACCTGGGCGACGTTGTAATGCCGTGTTGTCGTTTTGAAGATAGAGACACATATGCAGGCGCTATTTTATACCTTGAAGATGCTCGGCAAAAACGAGAATTGACTGCGAATCCTGTGAAAAAGATCAGCCCCACAAGTTTTCAAACATTGGACTGTGAGTTAGGACTGTTGAAATTATAAGACAGATCTGTCGCGTTTGAGTAAATATAATTGCTGGAATTGTTGTATCCAGCCCCTCTTTTTCTTTCCAGCTTGCCTTTCCTATGACCATGACGATGAACACCAAACACCTCGAGATCACGCGCTGAATTTGCATTTGAGTACTTTTTATGTGACTATATATCGTATATTCCTTTCGTCCGGAAATACTTGTCAGAAAATTAGATGTATCTAGATGTATTTTAATTCTAGATGCATCTATTTTTATTCATTTCTATGATGAAGTAGGAAATAATCGTTGGACAAAGCTCTGTCTGAGTCTGGCCAATCAAATACACTGTGTATAGCCGGGCACCGTGGCGGAGCTACGGCTGGGCAAAACCAAGCCATGGCCCGTCCAGCTCAACGAAAATTAACACTTGAGATGCACATCGTACTAATTGTTAAGCTGATCCATTTTGGCCCGCCCAAAGATGTGGTTGTAGCTCCGCCACTGGCCGGGCAGAGGGAATACTTACTAAATTGGATTCCTTATTTCTAGTGAATAATTGATGTGTTGTTCTACAGTATTAGTTCAAAGGGATTAGTGCACATGTACAAGCAACTAGATTAAACTTTTTTACTCCTTTAAAAGAAAAACTAGATGAAACTTTTTCAGTTGATAAATTGTTCATCTCCTCATACTGATAAACACGAGCCTTTTTTGTTTTTGTTTTTTTGCATCGAGATAGACACGAGCCTTGTTAGCCAGACTGGTGAAGCAAGCAGTACGCTGTATACAACACAGAAATAGTAGATAACTGCAGTAGCAAAACAATTAGCGTATTTCTAACCCATCGCCTATTCGGCCATAAGGAAGGATAAATTCACGTTTCCTCCCAATTTCCTCCTGTCTTGTGTACTGCCCAACACTAGACCACTATCTACGACAGATTTTACTAGCCTAAAATCTAAAAAGCAGACGTCTGCTTTTTCTCACAACGGAGCAGACAAGCTTGCGTCGCACGATTTGCACGTATCGTACGGCTGAACGCGCCCAAGTGCCACCTGGTCGGGTGGGATGCCTCTCGCCTGGCCGTCCACACCGCCGCTTCCCTGGTCTGACGCCGTCATGCATATGGCCCACCTGTCAGCGACACACAGATTTCACCGTCATTTAACGCCGTTTGGACAGTTTTTCAAATTTTGCGCCTGTGCCTATCCCCACTTCCCCCTCCCCATTTCCTCCTCCTCCTCCTCCTCCCCCGTCGTCCTGCTCCCGTGGGGTTGGAGAGGTGAATCCGCCGCCACGGGCCGCGGCGACTGCAGCGGGAGTCCGGGGTAGGCGAGGCGCGGGTGCTTCGTGTGTCCTCCTTCTCGTAGCCGTCGCAGGTACCCCCGTGATTTCGCGCCTCTCCTTTTGCGGTTGCTTCTCCCTCGATCTGGATAGCACGATGTGGACGCGCTTGCATTTGCTCGATCCCGCCGCCCCCGTGGATGTTCTAGCGTCTGTTGCGGTAGTAGCCTGCTAGGTCTCGCCAGTGTGTGCTGTTCATTGCACGGCCGTGTGTGGTGTTGTAGATCTCGTCGCCCTCGGATTGCGTGGGGTTGGCGGTTGCGTCGCCCTTTGTAGAATGCTCGTGTTCATCCAGGGCGAGATCCACGGGGTGGTGGCCGTGTGCAACCCCATCCCTTGTTTTTTTTTTTTTTTTTGCAAAGGCAAGTCTAACGTGTTGGCTGTATTTTGTGTTATTAGTTGCACACGGAACGCAAAACCACTACAAAACTCGATGTGTGCTGTGGTGATAAGTAGTTTGGTGATAGGCTTGTGCAATCTGTATTTGCCCAGTTGTGCAACCTCTATTTGCCCAGCTGTGCAACCTGTCTTACCCAGTTGTGCAACATGTTTAGGCATGGGTGTCATTTTTTTATCACTCGAGGAATATGCAACTGTGCCCCCCTTGAGCCATGCTATTTTCTGCAACTGGGGGCAGCCCCTGGTGTGATAGGTAGCTTGGTGTCAGGTTTGTGCAACCTCTATTTGCCCAGCTGTGCAACCTGTCTTACCCAGTTATGCAACATGTTTAGGCATGGGTGCCATTTTTTTATCACTTCAGGAATGTGTAACTGTGCCCCCCTGAGCCATGCTATTTTCTGCAACTGGGGACAGCCCCTGGTATGATAGGTAGCTTGGTGTCAGGTTTGTGCAACCTCTATTTGCCCAGCTGTGCAACCTGTCTTACCCAATTATGCAACATGTTTAGGCATGGGTGCCATTTTTTATCACTCCAGGAATGTGCAACTGTGCCCCCCCGAGCCATGCTATTTTCTGCAACTGGGGGCAGCTCCTGGTGTGATAGGTAGCTTGGTGTCAGGTTTGTTTTATTTTTGGTAGATTAGTAATAGGTTTATTCATTATTTTTCGTCCTTTTTTCGCAGACACAAAAATGGCTTTAGCAAGAGATGTACCTGGCAGTGAAGGAGAGGTACTCATATATGGACTGCACTATGTTCTTCATTTTTTGATGGAACTAATATTTCTTTTTTGTGACTTTGCTAATGCATGTTCTATTTTTATGGCCAACTGCAGGGTTGTGCAACTCTGATATCTCACCGGAAGTCAAAACGGCCTGCTAAGCGAAAGCCCCCTGGTAATGGCGGCGATGATGATGGAGAGGAAGAACAGGTCACTACAGAACATTAGTGATTTTGCATTGGTCCTTTTTCTCTTGTCATTTTTTCCTCTTCACATTATATACATACATGCATGTCTCACATTCTTTTATTTTTTCTCCGGTGATTCTACATAATTTTAGGTTGACGAGCAATACCGCTTAGTAAAACGGCGGAGAAAAAAGGCGCCAGCTGACACATTACCTGGGACATCTTCTCAAGCAGCCGTTGAGGTAACATTCAACGGTTCATCATGTTTTATATAGCCCCACACGCAACGCTGAAGCTTTTTTAGTTTGCATAAAATAGCTAAATGACTTGGCACCATCACTTTTCAAGTTTTGTATGTGCAATCAATATATTTCTAGCTGTTGCTATAATATCTTCTAGTTGCACAAATAATTGAATAAATTGGCATGCTTACCTATTATAGTTGGAAAGTGTATATAATTTTTTGTTGGCATCATTTAAGATTCTTGAGACCTTTCGAAAGTGATCCCACTAAGTTGGCATTGTCACTTTTTATAGTTGCACATGTTAGATCAATTTTGTAGCCATCCTCTTTCCACTTTGCAAAATAGAAAAAGTTTTGTTGAGAGTTCATCAAGCGTACATGATTAAGTTGCATACTCATCGTCCTTTTCTAGTTTGCACAACAACATGATATGAAGTTGGCATCAATTTTATTTCTTTTTATTCATTTTTTACGTGCACCCTGTAGGACACTGTTCAAGGAAATGAGAGTAAAGAAGGAACTATTGTTGAACGCCAGTCACAGGCTGGTAGGATCAGGGCATCACCAGGGAGGTTTGTGAAGTTGAACAAGTCACTCAGCCCAACACAGAAGGCATTCCTCTGCACAAAGTTGTTTGGTGGTCTGTTGAATTTATCAGACACACTCCCTATGGAATTGACCAAATTCCTAGTGCAGAGCTACAATCATGAAACATATGAAATGGTTTTCCCGGGTAGGGGCAGTATTCGCGTTGACGCCGACAGTGTGTATAGGGTTTTTGCTCTACCAAACAGGGGGAAACGAGTGAGATATTTTGGTGACAAGGACTCCATCAGAAGGTTTAGAGAGATGTTTAATATCAATGGCAATTCACACCCCCAGGTCAACACGTGGATCAAGGGCATTGACGGTATGGATGGAAGAGCTGACGATACCTTCTTCATTTCTTGGCTGGCTGTTGCTTTCAGTACATTTGTAGCCCCCACAACTAGTCTGAACCTTAGCCCCAAGTGCTGTGGTGTTATTCTAGAGCCGGAAATGTTGGAGAACACAAACATTTGCCTATTCATTGCTGAACACATTAATGAAGCGTTCCGCAACATGGCAAAAGACAAGCAGAAAGTCTGTAGCTGCTTGTATCATTTGATGGTGAGTGTTAACAATATCCCCAAGCATCATACCTGTTCTTTGTTTTTTCATACCTTCTTTGTCACTTTTTTTGGAAAATGAAATACTAACCATTTTTTCATTCTTTTTCGCATGGGATAGATATTATACCTAGATTCCCTTATTGTGGATGAACCTGTAAGCAACTGCCCTGTACGAGCTAATGCTTGGGATAGTAATCTAATCGCAAAAGTCATAAAGAAGGACCTCATCTCGCCTGGTGTGTTCGGAAAGCTACAAGTCAGTACCTATTTTCCTGATTTTTTCATATTGCACAGATATAATTTGTTAGTTGCACAGCTTCAACATGGCTGGTTGCACACTGCTTTCTCCATTTTTTTAACATCAGATTTTAAAACAGTTGAAGGAACAATACAGGGGCACAGAACAGACACCACTGCTTGGGGGTTTGTTGGAAGCTGAAGCTTTTGTAGCCTCAAAGCTACCCTAAAACTACAATCCAGTGGTAAGTTAGTGTTGGAAATATGCCCTAGAGGCAATAATAGATTAGTTATTATCATATTTCCTTGTTCGTGATAATCGTTTATTATCCATGCTATAATTGTATTGATCGGAAACTCAGATACATGTGTGGATACATAGACAACACCATGTCCCTAGTATGCCTCTAGTAGACTAGCTCGTTGATCAAAGGATGGTTAAGGTTTACTAGCCATGGACATGAGATGTCATTTGATAACGGGATCACATCATTAGGAGAATGATGTGATGGATAAGACCCAAACTACAAACATAGCATATGATCGTTTCAGTTTATTGCTACTGTTTTCTGCATGTCAAGTATATGTTCCTATGACCATGAGATCATGCAACTCACGGATATCGGAGGAGTGCCTTGTGTGTATCAAACGTCGCAACGTAACTGGGTGACTATAAAGGTGCTCTACAGGTATCTCCGATGGTGTTTGTTGAGTTGGCATGGATCGAGACTGGGATTTGTTACTCCGTGTGACGGAGAGGTATCTCAGGGCCCACTCGGTAATACAACATCACAACAAGCCTTGCAAGCAATGTGGCTAAGTGTTAGTCACAGTATCTTGTATTACGGAACGAGTAAAGAGACTTGCCAGTAACGAGGTTGAACTAGGTATGGAGATACCGACGATCGAATCTCGGGCAAGTAACATACCGAAGAACAAAGGGGACGTTATACGGGATTAACTAAATCCTTGACATAGAGGTTCGACCGATAAAGATCTTCGTAGAATATGTAGGAACCAATGTGGATGTCCAGGTCCCGCCATTGGTTATTGACCGTAGAGGTGTCTCGGTCATGTCTACATAGTTCTCGAACCCGCAGGGTCTGCACACTTAAGGTTCGGTGACGTTTCGGTAGTGTAGAGTTATGTATGGTGGTGACCGAAGTTTGTTCGGAGTCCCGGATGAGATCCCGGACATCACGAGGAGCTCCGGAATGGTCCGGAGGTAAAGATTCATATATAGGAAGTCCCAGTTTGGTTTCCGGAAAAGTTTCGGGCTCATCGGTAGTGTACCGGGAGTGCCGGTAGTGTACCGGGAGTGCCGGTAGTGTACCGGGAGGCCTCCGGGAGGGGTATTTCGACCCCAAGAGGTCCATGGGCTGTGGGAGAATAATAACCAGCCCTTAGTGGGCTGGGAAAACAGCCACAAAGGCCCATGGCGCAGGAGAGAAAGTCCTAAAGCAAAAAGTGGAAAATCAGCCAATAGGAGGCAATCCTACTCCAACTAGGATTGGAGGTGAAGTAGGATTTCTTCCCACCTCCTATTTCGGCCGACCCAAAGGCCTTGGCTGCCTCTCCTCTCCTCTCCTCCTATATATACTAGTGGATTGGGTGGTTTTTGGACAGAATTTCCGGCCACGTGCTACCCGTTTCACCGGTGCACAGTTTCTCCTCTAGATCGGATTTCTGCAGTGCTTAGGCGAAGCCCTGCTGGAATTGCTCCACCACCACCATCACCGGAGCGCCGTCACGCTGCCGGTGAACTCTCTCTCCTCTCCACCTCCTCTTGCTGGATCAAGATGGTGGAGATCGTCATCAAGCTGCACGTGTGCTGAACGCGGAGGTGCCGTCCGTTCGGCGCTAGATCGGAAGGACCGTGATCGAGATCGCGAGACGGTTCGTGATGTGATCACGGAACGGATCGTGATGAGTTCGCGGAACAGATCGTGATCAAGATCGTGAGACGGATCGTGATGAGTTCACGGGACGGATCATGATGTGTTCGCGGGACGGTTCGTGATTGGATCGCGGGACGCTCGGCGATTTGGATCGCGAAGAAGTTCGACTACACCAACCGCGTTTCTTAACGCTTCCCGCTTAGCGATCTACAAGGGTACGTAGATCCACTCTCCCTCTCGTAGATGCTCATCACCATGGATAGGTTTGCGTGTGCGTAGGAAAATTTTGTTTCCCATGCGACGTTCCCCAACAGTGGCATCATGAGCTAGGTTGATGGTTCGATGAGATCTCGAGTAGAACACAAAAGGTTTGTGGGCGTTGATGCTTAGATTGCTTCCTCCCTTGGTCGTATTTTGGTTCAGCGGGATTGTGAGATGAAGCGGCCCGGACCAACATTACTCGTACGCTTACGAGAGACCGGTTCCCTCGACGCAACTTGTTGCTTAGATGGCTTGCGGGTGACAGTTTCTCTCACTTTAGTTGGATCGGATCCGACAAAGGCGGTCCTTGAGAAGGATGAAAAGCAATCTATGTATCACCGTTGTGGTTTATGCGTAGGTGAGAATCGTTCTTGCTAGATACCCGTAGCAGCCACGTAAAACATGCAACAACAATTAGAGGACGTCTAACTTGTTTTTGCAGGGTATGTTGTGATGTGATATGGCCAATTACATGATGAGATATATGTGATGTATGAGATGATCATGTGATGTATAGAATTTCACGACTTGCATGTCGTTGAGTACGGCAACCGGCAGGAGCCATAGGGTTGTCTTTAATTATTGTATGACCTGCGTGTCAATCATTAAGCGCTATGTAATGCTTTACTTTATCGCTAAGCAGTAGCAATAGAAGTAGAAGCAGGGCTGGCGCCACAACCCCAATGGCAACACATTGATGGAGATCAAGATGATGGAGATCATGGTGTTGTGCCGGTGATGATGGAGATCATGCCGGTGTTTCGAAGATGGAGATCTTAAACACAAGTTCATGGCCATATCATGTCACTTATGAATTGCATGAGATGTTAATCCTTTTTATGCACCTTATTTTGCTTAGGACGACGGTAGCATTATAAGGTGATCCCTCACTTAATTTCAAGCTAAATTGTGTTCTCCCCGAATGTGCACCGTTGCGAAAGTTCGTCGTGTTGAGACACCACGTGATGATCGGGTGTGATAGACTCTACGTTCACATACAACGGGTGCAAGCCAGTGTTGCACATGCAGAACACTCGGGTTAAACTTGACGAGCCTAGCATGTACAGACATGGCCTCGGAACACGAGAGACCGAAAGGTCGAACATGAGTCATATAGTAGATATGATCAACATAATGATGTTCACCATTGCAGCCACCTCAACTCACGTGATGATCGGACTTGAGTTGGTGAATTTGGATCATGTATCACTCGAATGATCGGAGGGATGTCAATTTGAGTGGGAGTTCTTAAATAATATGATTAATTGAACTCATTATCATGAACATAGTCAAAGTGTCTTTGCAAATTATGTTGTAGATTACTAGCTCGCGTTGTGGCTCCCTTGTATTTTTATATGTTCCTAGAGAAATAGAATTGAAAGATGTTGGTAGCAATATTGCGGACTGGGTCCGTGATCTGAGGATTGTCCTCATTGCTGCACAGAAGGCTTATGTCCTTAATGCACCGCTCGGTGCGCCACCCCCTCTAGCGTTGTCTATAGATGTTGTGAACATCTGACAGGCACGTTTCGATGACTACTTGATAGTTTTGTGCGTCATGCATTACGGCTTAGAATTGAGGCTCCGAAACGTTTTGAACGTCACAGAACATATGAGATGTTCTAGGGGCAGAGATTGTGATCTCAGGCTCGTGCCTGTGTTGCGAGATATGAGATCTCCAACAAGATTCTTTGCCTGTAAGATGAAGGAGAATAGCTCAATCGTTGAGCATGTACTCAGATTGTCTGGGTACTACAATCGCTTGAATCAAGTGGGAGTTGATCTTCCAGATAAGATAGTGATTGATATAGTTCTCCAAGTCACTGTCACTAAAGCTACTAGAACTTAAGTGATGAACTATAATACACCAGGGATAGAAGTATTGATCCCTGAGCTGTTCGCGATGTTTGACACCGCGAAGGTAGAAATCAAGAAGGAGCGTCAAGTGTTGATGGTTAATCAAACCACTAGTTTCGAAAAGGGCAAGATCAAGGAGGGAAACTTCATGGATAGCAAGTCAGTTGCTGCTCCAGTGAAGCAACCCAAAGTTGAACTCAAACCCGAGACTAAGTGCTTCTATTATGAGGTGAGAGGTCGCTGAAGCGGAACAACCCTAGATACTTGGTAGATAAGAAGGCTGGCAACATTGATAGAAGTATATTTGATATACGAGTTACTAATGTGTACCTTGCTAGTACTCTTAGTAGCACCTGGGTATTGGATACCGGTTCGGTTGCTAAATGTTAGTAACTCGAAATAAAAGCTACGGAATAAACGGAGAACTAGCTAAGGGTGAGGTGACGATATGTGTTGGAAGTGTTTCCAAGGTTGATGTGATCAACATCGCACGCTCTCTCTACCTTCAGGATTAGTGACGAACCTAAATAAATGTTATTTGGTGTTTTGCGTTGAGCATGAACATGATTAGATCATGTTTATTGCAATACGGTTATTCATTTAAGTTAGAGAATAATGGTTATTCTGTTTACATGAATAATACCTTCAATGGTCATGCACCCAGTGAGAATGGTTTGTTGAAATCTTGATCGTAGTATTACACATGTTCATAACATTGATGTCAAAAGATACAAAGTTAATAATGATAGTACCACATATTTGTGGCACTGCCGCTAAATGTCATATTGGTATAAAGCGCATGTAGAAACTCCATGCTGATGGATATTTGGACTCATTCGATTTCGAATCGGTTGAGACATGCGAACCATGCCTCTTGGGCAAGATGACTAAAGGACCCCGTTGGATGGAGCGGGCAAGTGATTCATTGGAAATGATACATGTTGATGTATGCAATCTAGTGAGTCTTGTAGTGTGCAGTGGATATCGTTATTTTCTTACCTTCACTGATGATTTGAGTAGATATAGTGTATATTTACTTAATGAAACACAAGTCTGAATCGTTTGAAAGGTTCAAGCAAATTCAGAGTGAAGTTTAAAGATCATCGTGACAAGAAGATAAAAATGACTGCGATATGATCGTGGAGGTGAATATCTGAGTCACGAGTTTGGCATACAACTTAAGACAATGTGAAAGTTGTTTCACAACTAAACGCCACCTGGAACACCATAGTGTGATGGTGTGTCCGAACATCATAGTTATGCTCTATTGGACATGGTGCGTACTATGATGTCTCTTGTCGTTTTACTACTATAATTTTGGGGTTATGCATTAGAGACAACTACATTCACTTTAAATAGGGCACCATCTAAATCCGTTGAGATGACACCATATGAATTATGGTTTGATAGAAACCTAAGCTGTCGTTTCTTAATACTTGGGGCTGCGGCACTTGTGTGAAAAATGTTTTCACCTAATGAGGTCGAACCCAAGGCGGACAAATGCATCTTCATAGAATACCCTAAGATCAGTTGGGTGAACCTTCTATCTCAGATCCGAGTGCAAAGTGGTTGTTACTAAAACGGATCCTTTCTCGAGGAAAGGTTTCTCTCGAAAGAATTGAGTGGGAGGAAGATAGAACTTGATGAGGTTGTTAAACCTTTGTTCAACCAGAGAGTAGCGCAGCGCAGAAAGATGTTTCTGTGAAGCCTACGTTAGTTGAAGAGGAAGTTAATGATGATGATCATGAAGCTTCAGGATCAAGTTACTATCGAACTTCGTGGGTCGACAAGGATGTGTACTGCTCCTAAGCGGTACGACAACCCTGTCTTCGAGGTCATGTTGTTGGACAGCGATGAACCTACGAGCTATGGAGAAGCGATGATGGGCCCGGATTCCGACAAATGGTTAGAGACCATGAAATCCGAGATAGGATCCATTTATGAAAACCAAGTATAGACTTTGGTAGACTTGCTCGTTAGACGGCAGGTCGTTGAGTACAAATGGACCTTTAGAATGAAGACAGACACTGATGGTGAATGTCACCATTTGTAAAGCTCGACTTGTTGCAAAGTTGTTTGTGACAAGTTCAAGGAGTTGAATGCGAGGAGGCTTTCTCACTCGTAGCGATGCTAAAAGTCTGTTGGAATTATGTTAGCAGTTGCTGCATTTTCAATTACGAAATCTGGCAGATGGATGTCAAAACGTCGTTTCCTTAACGGTTTACTTAAGGAAAGGTTGTATGTGATACAACCAGAATGTTTTGTCAGTCCTAAGGATGCTAAAAGATGAGAGAGCTTCAGTGATCCTTCTATGGACTGAAGCAAGCATCTCGGAGTTGGAATATACACTTTGATGAGGTGATCAAAGTTTTTGTAGTTTATACAAAGTTTATGAGAAACTTGTATTTGCAATAAAGTGAGTGGGAGCACTATAGAATTTCTGATCAGTATATGTGGATGACATATTGTTGTTCAGAAATAATGTAGAGTTTCTGGAAAGCATAAAACGGTTATTTGGAAAGTGATTTTCAAAGGAAGACCTGGATAAAGCTACCTAATTGTTGAGCATCAAAATCTATAGAGATAGATCAAGATGCTTGATGAGACTTTCAATGAGTGCATACCTTCACAAGATTTTGAAAGAGTTCAAAATGGATCAGCCAGAGAAATAGTTCTCGTCTGATTTGTAAGGTGTGAAGTTGAGTGAGACTCAAAGCTCGACAACGGCAGAAGAAAGAGAAAGGACGAACGTCGTCCCCTATGCCTTAGCCATAGGCTCTATATTATGCCATGCTGTGTACCGCACCTATGTGTGCCTTGCCATGAGTTTGTCAAGGGGTACAAGAGTGGTCCAGGAGTGGATCACTGGACAACGGTCGGAATTATCCTTAGTAACCAGAGGACTAAGGAAATGTTTCTTTATTATGGAGGTGATAAAGAGTTCGTCGTAAATAGTTACGTCGATGCAAGCTTTAACACCTATCCGGATGACTAGTAGTAGCAATCTGGATACGTATAGTGGAGCAGCCATTTGGAAATAGTACCAAGTGGAGTGTGGTAGCAGTGTTTACGGTTTGACATAGAGATGTGCAAAGTACACACGGATCTGAATATCGCAGACCCGTTGACTATAAGACCTCTCTCACATGCAAAGCATGATCGATCCCCAAAACTCATTGGGTGTTAGATTCATAACAATGCGAATCACATGGTGATGTGAACTAGATTATTGACTCTAGTGCAAGTGGGAGACTGTTGGAAATATGCCCTAGAGGCAATAATAGATTAGTTATTATCATATTTCCTTGTTCGTGATAATCGTTTATTATCCATGCTATAATTGTATTGATCGGAAACTCAGATACATGTGTGGATACATAGACAACACCATGTCCCTAGTATGCCTCTAGTAGACTAGCTCGTTGATCAAAGGATGGTTAAGGTTTACTAGCCATGGACATGAGATGTCATTTGATAACGGGATCACATCATTAGGAGAATGATGTGATGGATAAGACCCAAACTACAAACATAGCATATGATCGTTTCAGTTTATTGCTACTGTTTTCTGCATGTCAAGTATATGTTCCTATGACCATGAGATCATGCAACTCACGGATATCGGAGGAGTGCCTTGTGTGTATCAAACGTCGCAACGTAACTGGGTGACTATAAAGGTGCTCTACAGGTATCTCCGATGGTGTTTGTTGAGTTGGCATGGATCGAGACTGGGATTTGTTACTCCGTGTGACGGAGAGGTATCTCAGGGCCCACTCGGTAATACAACATCACAACAAGCCTTGCAAGCAATGTGGCTAAGTGTTAGTCACAGTATCTTGTATTACGGAACGAGTAAAGAGACTTGCCAGTAACGAGGTTGAACTAGGTATGGAGATACCGACGATCGAATCTCGGGCAAGTAACATACCGAAGAACAAAGGGGACGTTATACGGGATTAACTAAATCCTTGACATAGAGGTTCGACCGATAAAGATCTTCGTAGAATATGTAGGAACCAATGTGGATGTCCAGGTCCCGCCATTGGTTATTGACCGTAGAGGTGTCTCGGTCATGTCTACATAGTTCTCGAACCCGCAGGGTCTGCACACTTAAGGTTCGGTGACGTTTCGGTAGTGTAGAGTTATGTATGGTGGTGACCGAAGTTTGTTCGGAGTCCCGGATGAGATCCCGGACATCACGAGGAGCTCCGGAATGGTCCGGAGGTAAAGATTCATATATAGGAAGTCCCAGTTTGGTTTCCGGAAAAGTTTCGGGCTCATCGGTAGTGTACCGGGAGTGCCGGTAGTGTACCGGGAGTGCCGGTAGTGTACCGGGAGGCCTCCGGGAGGGGTATTTCGACCCCAAGAGGTCCATGGGCTGTGGGAGAATAATAACCAGCCCTTAGTGGGCTGGGAAAACAGCCACAAAGGCCCATGGCGCAGGAGAGAAAGTCCTAAAGCAAAAAGTGGAAAATCAGCCAATAGGAGGCAATCCTACTCCAACTAGGATTGGAGGTGAAGTAGGATTTCTTCCCACCTCCTATTTCGGCCGACCCAAAGGCCTTGGCTGCCTCTCCTCTCCTCTCCTCCTATATATACTAGTGGATTGGGTGGTTTTTGGACAGAATTTCCGGCCACGTGCTACCCGTTTCACCGGTGCACAGTTTCTCCTCTAGATCGGATTTCTGCAGCGCTTAGGCGAAGCCCTGCTGGAATTGCTCCACCACCACCATCACCGGAGCGCCGTCACGCTGCCGGTGAACTCTCTCTCCTCTCCACCTCCTCTTGCTGGATCAAGATGGTGGAGATCGTCATCAAGCTGCACGTGTGCTGAACGCGGAGGTGCCGTCCGTTCGGCGCTAGATCGGAAGGACCGTGATCGAGATCGCGAGACGGTTCGTGATGTGATCACGGAACGGATCGTGATGAGTTCGCGGAACAGATCGTGATCAAGATCGTGAGACGGATCGTGATGAGTTCACGGGACGGATCATGATGTGTTCGCGGGACGGTTCGTGATTGGATCGCGGGACGCTCGGCGATTTGGATCGCGAAGAAGTTCGACTACACCAACCGCGTTTCTTAACGCTTCCCGCTTAGCGATCTACAAGGGTACGTAGATCCACTCTCCCTCTCGTAGATGCTCATCACCATGGATAGGTTTGCGTGTGCGTAGGAAAATTTTGTTTCCCATGCGACGTTCCCCAACAGTTAGTAGTTATACAAGTTTTTTCCTTGACAGTTTTGCACATTGTTTGACTGCTTATGTTGGATGTTTGTTGTGTTCTGGATGCACCAAACATACATGCTTGTTGCACAGGTTTTTTCTAGTACTCACTTATTAGTTTGCATTATTGATTGATATTGCAGTTGCATTGTTATTTTGGTATGCTGTTGCACAATATCAGCCATTCAGTTGCATTGCCTTAGTATGTAATTGCACCTGAATTACATTGTAGTTTCACAGGTTTTTCTTTCATGTGTACGCAGCTGCATGATGGTGTGTTTATAGTTAGACCAAAATCACATGTTTGCTTTCCACACTTATAATGACTAAGTTATATATATTTTTGGTTTCTTTTTGTATAGAAAAGGAAAAAATTATCAGATTTGGTCCACAACTTGTACAAATCAGTGACTGGTCAGCTCGGCAACTTCGTTGAAAGCTTCGCCAAGATTGATGAGGAGGAACCGGATATTCTGCCCACTAATGAGACAGTAAAGAGTGTTCCTAGATCACGTCGTCGTTCTAACAAGACCAGAGGCAACTCGATAAGAAGAAAGAGTGAGGCAGAAGAATCAGATTTTGAAGAAGAAGAGTCAGAGGCAGAAGAAGAGGATGATGCTGACGAGGATGAAGGAGAGGATAAGGAAGAGGAGAAGGATGAGGACAAGGATGAAGAAGAGGAGGAGGAAGAGGAGAAGGATGAGGACGAGGATGAAGGAGAGGAAGAGGAAGAGGAGAAGGATGAGGACGAGGATGAAGGAGAGGAGGGGGAAGAGGAGAAGGATGAGGATGAGGATGAAGGAGAGGAGGGGGAAGAGGAGAAGGATGATGGCAGTGAAAATGGTGAGGATATAGATGATGATGATGGCAATGATGAAGAGGAGGAGGATAATAATGTGGAAAAGGGGCACCAAACAGACGACAATGAGAAGGCAGGAGAGAACGTGGAGGAAGACAATGAAGAGAACAACGTTGAAGGAGATGGAGGAGGTGAAGTGAGTGAAAGCAGCGGCGGCGACGACGATGACAGTGCTGGTTGTGCTGGTTCTGATGGGATCAAAGCTGATGATGGAGAGAACACTAAAGGCAACAGCAATAACAGGTTGGGTTATAAAACATCACTCAGATGGTGGATAGATAAATACTGTCGTAAAGATGTTGTGCCACTACAAAAGAGAAATGAGCATGCAGTTTCTGAGGAGAGTATAAATATGTTTGAACTTTGCAATTTAAAGCCAGTTTTCCTTGGGTTGTTGCCAACCCCTTCATTTGAGGGCGAAAACATGTTTGAGAAAACTGACAATGCCATCGAATTCCAATTGCTTCTGAACAGAGAGGCAGAAAATAACAAAGTTAAGTTCAGGGATGCTCAGAATGGTCTTGAGGTTTTTGGATTAAAAAAATGTACAGAAGTGGTTGGATTCTCTTTGTGATCCAGTGCAAGCATTGTCAGCAGCTGGTAGCAAGAGGAAGGTCCCATCATCAGCAGGCACACCCACTTGTGATGCAAGAAAGAAGCAGAAAAATAATGTGATGTTGAAGAAGTTTGTGCAGCAGCCAACTGCAGTGCGTGTGGCGCCAACTGGAGCAGCAATCAAGCCACCTACAGATGTTGAAGCCACAACTGTAACAGGAATGACAGCCTCCAAGGATAAATTGCCTCTCACGACATGCCCACCTCTTGTTCCTGAAGCACAAAAGTGCAAAAAAATTGTGAAGTTCAAGAAGGATCTGTAGCTTCCAATAAGCAGAGAAACATATTCAGAGGAAGATACTGCCAGTATCAAATCTTCAACAAAGGCAACTCTGTCACCAACTACAACACCTGTTTTGCAAGCCGCTATTGCAACAACTGCCAGAGGTAATCAAAAGTGCAATCTTGAGCTGCCTGTAACGACATGCCAAGTGAAACTATCCAAGCAGAAGAAGGTTGTAACATTTGCTAAGGGCACAAAGGGAGAAGAATTAACAGCAAATGTGGCTAAGTTAGTACATAGAATTCGACAGCCTAAACCTCTTGCAGTAGTCACTGAGACATCTATGCCAAGTACACAGATTGTTTTGCCAACCGTAGAGACTAATAGGCCAACCCAAGATGATTGTGCACCAAGCACAGCAGCAACAGGTTTGCACTCGGGTCCATCTGCAATTAACAAGGCACCAACTTCAGGTGGATCATCATCAGAAATATCATCAGCTGAAAAAGTGGAAACCACAAGGGTTGGACTTCTGGAAATAGTGATTCTATACCACAGACAACAAACCAACATCCTCAGGCAGATAACATAACAATGGCTAACAAGCACACGACTCTAACACAGGAAGAAGTCTTCAACATAGTTAGCAAGTACATGCCTCCAAGGCCCCCATCCAAAACTCTTTTACGAACAAAATCAGCTGCTGATACAGTGTACGTGCTGCAAGGAGGAATGATGAGTGGAGAACCTCTTCGCAGATCTAGTTCGACAAGTTTTCATGGAGATGGTATATGCAATGCCCCCACATTTGATCTCTGTATAGATGATCTGCCCACTCCCATTGCTGGTGTAGTTGTTGTATCACCAGAAGCACATTCCACACCACCAAAAGGACACTCTATAACCATTGAAGAGGTCGATGACTAAGATTTGGACACAGTTGCAGAAGCTTGTGATGCAACAGATAGGATTGGTGCACACAAAGGAAAAACACCCCTGGTTGAACTGTTTGACTCACCACCCGATTTGCACACCAATTGCTGAAAAAGTAGCAGTTGACACAAGCGGATCATCTCAAAGCTCATCGGGACCACCTATCATAAGACGTCAGAGGAGAGTTATCCGCCCTGGTGCACTACAAAGGTCCTCGTTCGTTGACTACAATAGGAGCAAGTCACTCACCTCCACAGAACCAATGAATAAGCTGTTCGTTGCATTATTGTATTGGGTCAGGCATATCCTGGAGCGAATCAGGCACTCACCAGGTACAAATAAACTGGATGGGAAAATTTTATTTTCTTGGCACTCTTAACTTGTATTAAATACACTGATTTGCACAGTCAACATAATATGGCGCACACACAGCCATTTTGTTGCACACAGAAGAAGTACTAGTTGCACAACACCATTGTACTCTAATCTTTTTTGTCTTTTTTTTTTGAAAAAACAGTCCAGAGATCATCAATTACGATGGATACTTTGTAACACTATTCGAGTTAGTGGATTCAATGAAGCCTAAACAATGGCTGTCAACTCTGGTTGTTGAGATTGGCATTATTCACACAATTAAGAACCTACCAGAAGGGTCAAAGAAGGTCATCATGCCTTTGAGGATTGCTGTAAGTTTTGCACTCCAGTTTACTTTTCCGCTCTTTTTTAATGTGTTCTTTTTTCAGAGCAGTATGGACATCTCATAGGATCATGCATACATGGTGCTGACCAACCTATTTTTTGTTGGTGTTCCTACAGTCTAAACTATAGCAAGGAATATACAACGTGAATAAAATAAATACACGTTTTGCTAAGCTGAACCGCCTTGATAAAAAAGACATGGTAAGTTTTGTCCTCTTGGAGCTCGATTTCTTTTTAGTTGGCACAAACTCATTGTGCACTTGCACATTAGTTTTTGGCAGAAGCAAATCTAAACCATGACCCCTATCCAGTTAAAACTAGGTAGTTATCATTCTGACAACAAATTTTTCATCACAAATAGGTTATGCTGCCTGTGCTCGAGTGCGACGACCCAAACAATGTTGATGGTGGACGCCATTATTGGCTCTTCAACATCAATTTGAGGGACGAACGTTTTGAAGTCCTTGATTCAGCTAGGAGTTTGGAGGATGTCGAATTGATGGACCGCGCCTCCACCATTGCGGGGGCAATACAAAATCTATGGAAGAAGCACTACCCTAAGCACAAAATTGATCACTTTGAGATTCTCGACATTGATGTACCAAAGCAGCTTAGCAAGTAAGTTAAGGAAGTTTGCCACATTTTTCAGTTTTTGTCATTAGGAAGTTGTGTGCTTTAATTCACAGCTTTTCTCCTTTTCTTTTTTGCCACATCTACTTTTTTTGATTGCACATAAATAACTAATTACTTGGACAAACATTACTATGGAGTTTAACAGATAGAACTGAATAGTTGCACATATCTAACTTACCACTTGCACATTATTAGCTTACATTCAAAACTAATTAGAGAACTCATCAATTACTTCTCAACTTTTCTTGTGTCATTAATAAGGTCTTTTGTGCTTTTGTATCCTCTTTTTTGTGCAGCAATGAGTGTGGACTTTTCATGGAGCTGAACGCTTGTGATTGGAATGGGAGCACACTTCCAAACTATGATGTTACTCAAGTTTTCAACATCAGAAAATTCTTAACTTACCAGTGGGTGATAAGCGAGCATAACTCTGCCCCATGGAGGAAGTTGCTAAAATACGACAAAGTGTAAGCATGTTCATTAATTTTGTTATATCCTTTTATATTGTTTTGTTTTGTTCGACATTTTTACGCGGTTGCGGTACTAACAAAACATGGCAAGTAAGAATATGATATGGATCACATTTTTTTTTGCACACCATATATTGCAAGTTGCACATTCTTAGTTTAGACCAGTTGTAAAATTTGCTACTGGTAAATTTACACTCTTAGTTCAGAACCAATTTGCACTTTTGTAGATTTACTGGTTTTACTGGTTTTTTGCAATCTTAAGTATAAATAGTCGCACACAAAATTGTTATTTCTCCCTTTTTTACACCTTTTTTTGCACACGGAACATGTAGTGGTTGCACACCCAAATAATATACTTAAGAGCACATCCAAATCAAAAACTGGTTGCACACAAAATCATCAACCACTCCTTTGCACAGAAATACTATAAGTATAGACCATGAAATCATTGTAAAGTCTTATCCGACAACAAAGCCATAGCAACAAAATATTTAGTAATAGTGCTTCATTTATTACAAACATTATCCAACAGGAAATAGTAATTTGCAAAGAAAAACAAAACAACATGTCTCCTGGATATAAAATTCATTCCATTACTTTCTACTTTCTTCAATCTTTTTTCATCGCAACCTCTGTAAGCAACTTCCAGTAGTATGATCAGTAGAACCACATTGGCTACATTTGTTCTTCTTCTTTGGATGCAACTCAAGCGCTGATGACTTGTAGCGCCTACTCTTTGCCCTGCCTTTTGTAATTGACCTAGGTGGATCTCTTGGTATTACATCATAAGAGTGGAATGTAGAATATGCTTGTCCAACAGGGCCAGCTGGAGCAGACATGGAGCTTTGGGTTATACCATCTGTTTGCTCATTAGGGACAGTGTGGGCTGGCATTGAGGTTTGTCTTGTAGGTCCGTTTGCCGGAAGAAAGCTTGTTTGTGCATTTGGCACATCAGGGACTGTAGTATTAGGCTGTGGAGCCTGTCCTGTATGATTAGGCTGAGGAGGTCCTTGACGATTGCCATCATTTGATGTGTTCGTAGCTGTAGCTGGTTTGTTCTTTTTCTTCGACTTGTTGAGGTGAGTGATCTCTGTACGGGCTGCACGCATGTGCTTGCGAACAATTCCTTCTATTGCATCAGATCCGCTAGCAAACTTGGCTAGCTTCCGAAAATCTGATGTCATGTTTCTTTCTCTTATTTGCTTCTTTGACTCTGGAGGCATTTCATCTGGAGGCTGGTAACCTGTTCCCGGTGCACTTGGGAGAGCTAAAGGTGTCCAGCGTTTAAGGATGTAACGCTTCGGTATGATGTCAATTCCAAGGTGGGTGAAAACTTTCAGGATATGGCAACAGAGCATTCCATCCCTAGTCATCTTGCAGCACTCACAAGAATACAAACCTTCACTAACCTGAGCTTCCACCAAGTATATCCTAGGGCCATATTTTGCAACCATTTCCTGATTCGGCCTAAGCTCATAAAGTTAAGCACCAACTTGGAAAGCATTATACCGTCCAATCATTTCAAACTCCTCACGGAACTTGCAATAGAGGTCTCTAGTGTAGCAATTGTAAGCTTGCTTCTCTATCGGAAACCGCGACCACAGCTCAACCTCAAGGTGCTCTGTCCTGTAATCATTGGACCCTTCCTTGGCAAGTATGTGTGTTTGTATCTTCTCATATTGTTTCACACAGTTTAGGATCGAGTAATGTGGGTTGACATATAGTTTAAGGACAGTGTTGAACCCCTCACTACGTTGTGTAGATTGCAGAAATGGGTAGAACCTGTACTTGAAGTAGCATGGCACCCAAGTTGCTCGATATTCATACAACTTCTCAAAATGAGAGTGTGTAATTGCTTCATATTTCATCATCAGCCCAGCCCAATTCTCTTCAAACTCTTCCGGTGTGAAGCTGTAATCAACACAGTGATTGAAATCTTCAGACAAACCTGGATTCCGACATAACAGCCAGCCAACTTTCTCTTGAGCCTTTTTCATAATATGCCATCGGCAACAACGATGGACTGTTGTTGGGAATATAGTCTCAATTGATTGTTTCATTGCAACATCCTGGTCAGTTATGATGTTATCAGGTGGCTTGCCATTCATAGCATCAGGGAATGTTTGAAAGACCCAATCAAAGCTCGTTGCCAATTCCTGCCTCACAAAAGCACATGCCAACATAAAAGATTGGCCATGGCGGTTGATTCCAATGAACGGTGCAAATGCAGGTTGTACATATTTGTCATGTAAGTCGTGTCAAACGATATACAATCATGATACGCCTCAGCATAAGCTTTTCGTGCTACCCCATCGACCCAGGATATGTTGACAACTCTGTCTTCCTCATCGTACTTGACCTTATAGAAGAAATCTGGATCAGTCTTTTGTATTTCCTTAAATCGTGCAATTGTCTCGATCAAGTCACCCTCTTTTGTTTCATCTCGTCGGAAGGTTGTGCAAAGGTTCGTTATTGCTTTTGTCCCATAGGGAACCATCAACTCTGAACCATAGAACTCAGACATTACATGCATCATACGGCCTGCACAGCACAATTTTTTCCTCTTTTTTAGTACTAGTAGCAAGGATGTAAAGATCTAGTTGCACATATTAAATGATTGAGATGCACAAAATAATTGGTTCAAGTTGTAAAACAGAAGCAGAGCGACTAACAGTAGCGGAGCGAATAATCTAGTTTTTAGTACTAGTTGCTTATTTATATTTTCCGAACAAAATAACAATATAAGCAGGACACAATTGTACAAGTTATCTTGTGCAATTCCATATGTCTTGTTGCACAGTAAGAAAACAAAAGAGGTTTAGCAAAAAAGGTTGACCAAGAAAGACTAAGTATCAGATTTTTAATATTGACACAGTAAAGTTTTTTTCATATACTAGTCGCACATGTTGCACGTGCTAACTGGTGTCTAACAGACAGGAGTTGCACACATCTAAACTACACAGTAGCACACAAAATAAATGTTGAGTAAAGCAGGGACTATATGCCCAGAAATAACTCACCCCTGCTCAAGTTGCAGTTGTACACTATCCGCAAAAATTCTGCTTCATCTGGAGGTATCCCTTGGTGAGACTTCAAGTATTTGGCTAACGAAGGTTTGTTGACCAACGGATGGTTATGCTCACGAACAAAGTGTGTCACCTCCCACCTACCATATTTTAATCTCACTACCATCTTGGCTTTGCATTCAGTCTGCTTTATGGTCTTCCGCTTCCTTTCCTTTTTCTTCTTCTTTGAATTGGGCTCCTCTTCCATAAAAACAGGTGGCTCTTCATCAATTTCTTCACCTTCATCCACTTTTTTAGGATCTGGTATAGGGTCCAGAATAGGAACTCTCTCTGCTCCTCCATCATCACCTTTTGGCTTTCTATTTTTGTTGCAAACAAACTCTTGTTTTTCCAATATGTTTGTATAAGTTGACCGTCTTGAACTGTTCATCTTTATCACAAAACCCTTTCGAAGTGCATAGCTGTTGTAATGATCCTTGGCAATTTGGAGACTATCAAACCTTACACCAACATAGGGTTCCAATGGTTGAGATCCTGCCTCATCACCCCCTTCATCTACCTGCACAGTTCCATCAACTCTTCCAGCTCTCATTTCACTCTTGCTTGGACCAGCCGCAACACCTTCTGTGCCCGTATCTAGTGTATGACTTTCTGAGTTCAAGGAAACCACTACAGGATTAGTATGATTTGTTGAGGTCCCTACCACATCAACATACCTTGCCTGAATATGGCCAATCGATGGTTGAGTGCAACGAACTCAATATGTATTTCTTGTCACATCAACATCATTAGGCCGTTGTACTATGTTGTCTTGTTGATCATTTAGATCATGAGGAAGTTCATTTACTTCAGTAGGTAGTTCATTCAAATCAATCATGGTTTCTTCTGCACTTGATCTGTTTGCACAATCTGCACAGAAATAAATAGACAAAAAAAGTTTTGAAATTAAATCCTTGCACGAAGTAGCACCAATACTTGCACATTGTACATGTTTTTGTTGCAGTAAGTAGTTCTAAAACTTGCACAATCATACTATTCAGGATGCATTTTCATTTCCATCTGTTGGTCATTATTTTAACATTGCAGAGAATGACTCCACATGTGGTGCACTAACTTTAAAACAAATTCGTATCCTTTTTTGTGTGCGCAGGTCAACATGATGCAAGTGCTAAAACCAAAACCGCAAGACAGAAGATTGTATTCGTGTCCCCATCTTGAAGAAAGAACATATTTTGTATAGGTTGAATATAGTAATGCTTTTTTAGAGTAGAACAACCTAATGAACATATTCCAGTTTCACTACTAGTTGGTCAGCATGTATAACTGATGGTTGCACAAAATTGGTCAAGTTGCTTAAGTTTGCTTAGTTGCTTAAGTTGGCTATGAAACAATTTCATTATTGCAAAAGTATTTACTGCCTGATGTTTGTTGCCTTTTTTCTCTTTCTATTTTGCACATCACAATTTTTGTCTACTGGTTGCAACACCAGTTGGGTTAATAGTCAGACCGTGGTGCTGGGCTTGCACAAAACACATAGAAATATTGCACAGTTTTTCCCTGCCTGACATGCTTCTTTGTTTCTGTGCATTATGCACATTAATACTTCCCTGTTAAGTTTTGTCTAACAGCAATAGTCAGGTTGCACAGTTTTTGTCTAACAACAATACTTCCCTGTCATTTGTTTTTGGTTTGTCTACTAGGTTGCATATAAGTGCTTGTTCAGTTTGGTTGACACTGATGAGGCTGTTGCACAAAACACACAGAAAAATTGCACGTTTAATGTCTACATAGCACACACCCAGGCACAATTGCATCTGCTATATGGAAGAACATCACACCATCTGGCAGCCAAGATAATTTTTTTGCAGAAGAAAGAAGGCTTGGGAGAGGAGGAAGAGGATCTAGAGAGGAAGAAGAGGATCTAGAGAGGAGCACTCACAATTCTTTTCGATGTTCTTTTTGATGGAGAAATTTCTTCTGTTCAGGCCCTGGATCTGGAGATTCTTCCTGTAGCCATTGTACTATACCTGCAGTTTCTTTCGTGGTGAAGAAGACAAAGTGGGGGGTTTGGCGTGGGAAGGGTACCGGAGGGAAGAAATAGATGGAGAGGGAGGATCACGTGGGGGGAGGACCAGGTATGGCCGTCTGGCGGGGGAGGACGGTTCCTGTACGATGGGGCTGAGCTGCTGGCTCGGTGGGTGACTCTCTCTTTCCTTTTCTGGACGCGGGGGACCAGGTGTTTCCTTTAATGCTGTCTGCTCCGGATCGCTAGCCAGCAAACGGATGCTAGCTAGACGCGTCCTTTTACTAGACTAGCAGACTCAATGGAATTGCAAATACTTCCTCCGTCCCAAAATTCTTGTCTTAGATTTGTCTAAATATGGATGTATCTAGTCATGTTTTAGTGTTAGATACATCCATATCTAAAGAAAGCTTAGACAAGAAGTTTAGGACAGAGGTAGTAGCATATTTGTTAGTAGAAGACATACCTGATTCATCAAGATTCTTGTGTGAAGCCATCCTTTTTCCTTACGTTGCGCCTAGCAGGAGTCCTAAAACGTACTATAAAAAAGGATAAGTTTTACTTTAGCCCCTATCCAACCCTTAAATGTACTCCGTCCGGAGACCGAGGATAAATTTTCTTCAAGTAAAGTTCTTTTTGTGGCCAGCCGGTGACTCACGTGAAGCTCACATGTCGACGCAGTGACCTCGGGTCTCGTCGGTGACCTCGTGTAGTGCAGCCGGATGTGTGAAGCTGGCCTGCACCCCTAGACACCGGCGAACCACGAGAGCACGGCGCAGCTCGAGAAGCACCTGCGTGAAGCTGGCCTGCACGAGAGCGCGGAAGAGATGACTGCCCGCGAGCATGTGTTGCGCGACTTCCAGGGCATCGTTGACTGCTGGGTGAAGCGGCTCACAATTTAGCAAGAGTACCCCGGCATGGCCGAGCATGCAACCGCCCTGCTGCCTCGGCTCATCCTGCCTCGACGTCCATGGCCCTGGCTCCGACATTGACACCCTCCTCATTAGGCCCACCCATGCTAATCACCACCATGACTTCTTCGACGTGCTGGCCAGACCAAGGCGGTGACAGAGCTACAGCCGGTTCCCGATGCGTACGTGCCCGTCATTAAGATGAGGTTCCGCGGCATGCAGGTGGACCTCCTCTACGCCAGCATCTGCCTCCCGGTGGTGCCCAACGACATGGACCTGCACGGCCGCTTCGTGCTCCGCGGCCTGGACATGGCCACCGTCTACAGCCTCAACGGCCTCTGTGTCGCCGATGAGGTGACAGTGGCGAGGTTGGATGCCGGCATGGCGATGATGTCACCGACAGTACAAGTGCCGCGACGATGGCGAGGTTGGATGCCGATGTTAGTGATGATGTTGCCAACGGTACAAGTGTCACGACTTCTACATCGCCGACGAAAGCTACATCGCTATCGTGTCCGTCTTGCCTTACCGGAGTTCGGTGCCAAGTGCTCGATGAAATATGAAATGCATAAAGCCAATTATAAGTTTTCCTCCGCAAAATTTAGAGTGCATGTGCAAAAAAACCTACTGCACTGCAAACTGAATATTTGGCCTGGTGAGCGTGAGATACTGAAGAGCACCAACCAGTGGCGAAGGCCTCCAATGGGCAAGGTGTGGCAGCCTCCACACCTTGATTTTGTCAAAAAAATCAATACATGTATGTATACCATCATTTGCTAGCTTATTGGCTTATGAAAAAGAATCGCCGAAAAAAGAAAAGGGACATGCATCCATCCTAATTGGGCCTATGGCAACGCCCAGCGACACACACAACCCCGCTACTTGGGCCTAATCCCTGTCACGATCAGAGTTAGACGGCTCATTTCAATGCGTGTGAAGAAATTCACCAACCCCCAGCAAAGCACGCACACCACGAACCCTAGATAGCGCGGCGGCGGCCAAGCGGACGGCTGTGGGCGTTGAGCGAGCGGACGCAATGGAGGACAGTAGTGGCCAAAGGACAAACAGCGCAACTGGTTGCGATTGAGGTCGGGATTGGGGCATGGCCAGGGCGCCACTGCCATTGAGCGTCAAGCGGCTGTTGTGACCAGGCGGACGATGCGGCGGTCGCCAGCTTTGCCTCCCTCACGAGTCCAACCGTCCGCGTCTCCGCCTCTCTAGACGCTGGCTCTGTCTCCCGCATAGTCCTCCCCCTCTCTATCCGCTTGATTGATGAAGGCGGAGATTGGATCGAGCAAATGTAGAGTCCTCCAGTGCGCTGGCTATCGGGCACACGCTTGCTGGTTGCACACCATTTTTTATTATTTATATATTTTTTCCGTATCATCGCATGGTTGGTTCTAGAAATTTTCATATCCATATCGTTTTGTTCGTGTCCTTATAGGTGTTTCGTACGTTACGGCAGATGCCCCTCATCAAGATCAAGTCAATTCGACAGAATTGTTTGTTATTATGTTTAAGAGTCCGCCATACCTTAAATTTTTTTGGTCCTCCGCCTCTGGCACCAACAATACTATGATACTAAACGGCGTCTATGGCAGGCTGTCTGACGGTGGCTGAGAGCTTTGTTGGCTTGGCTTGAGCGGGTGTGGCGACCGGCTCGCAGGCAGTCATACCGGCACGGTCCAAGAGGTCAAGAGCATACTGTCCCTAATGTGGGAAGAAACTGGAGGCATTGCGACACACATTAATGCCAAGGAAGAAATGCAAGGTGTCCATGTCCTTCAACCAAAACTCAGAGCTAAGACATCCAATGATGTCATGAAGAAAATCCTCTTGAGATGCCGTGATAATGATGTCATCAACATACAGAAGAAGCATGGCTGCAAGAGCACCTCGATGAAGAACGAAGAGTGACGTGTCAGAGGTAGTGTTGCGGAATCCAAGGACAACGAGGAAGGTTGTGATGCGTTGGTACCACACACACTAGTGCTATACAAACGGTTTTAACCCCTTTCCGTGGCATAGTTCCAAACCGTCACCTTGCCTGTGTGGGTGATAGGGGGAGGTTCATCCCACACGACACCGAAACATCGTTTGTGATGGTGCGAGCGCTTGCTGATGATTCGCTAAACGTAAATGTGTGTGAAGTCGTAGCCTATCCCACACGCCACACTTTGACGTTACATTTATGACCAAGCACACATCCGAGACGATGGCACAAATAAATCCGTGTGCGATAGTTATTCGGATCGCACACGCGGAACGTATGTGTGAGTGCATCTAGTGCCACCCTTGTTTGGTTTTGGAATATTAAAGACAAACGTGGTTGAGGGATTAATGTGTTTGTGAGAGTTCACAGGTTAACACAGAGAGAAGTCCCTGGAGTTTCGATTTAGCCGTCGAAGACGACCCCCCAAAATGTCTGAAGACATTGATGACGGATGAAGCCATTGGTGGTATACAAAGACATTCGTCCGAAGACAATGAAACGCGAAGACGAAGTCTTTTGACAGTTTTGTTTCTTCTTTCCTGAGTCATAGGAACCTCCGTATTGTTAAGTGGGGTCGATGTGATCGAAGTCAGATGCTGACGTGATCCTCAACCCATACCTATGTCTTCGAGTGAAGACAATGAGAGGTAAACTCTTCCAGAGCTGGTTGAGCCACCTTTACTTGTAGCCCAAGTAAAGTTGCCGCATGTGTTCAAAATCCGACCTTTGTGACACTGTCGATTGTTGACCCAGGGTCATTTCGGTCATATTAGGTCGGGTTGCCTATGGGCTATAAATAGCCCACCCCTCCACCATGAGAAGGTGGCTGCTCAGAGAGAGATACGGATGTTGTCGTTTTGGAGCAACGCACCTCGAATACACTGAGAGAAACACATCCTATGAAGATACACCTAAACACCTAGAGCTAGAGTGTTTGAGCATCACCGAAGACTTTCTGCTCTGAGAGAACTGAAGACTTATTACACTTGAAGACTGATCTTCCAGAGGGTTAGGCGTCTGGGTCTAGAGCATCCAAGAGTCATCGTGGACTGCCGGGTGACCAAGTTTGTACGGGTTTCAGAAGTCTCCCCTGAAGACTTACGTGAGTGATTGAGTGCTGTCTAAGTGACTTCGGCTCAAGGGGAATAAGGTGAAGACGAGGTCTTTTGAGTTCAATCTCAGCCTCCCTAACTAGACGTACAGTTGTCACAGTAACTGCAATTGGTCCAACAAATCCCGTGTCTTCGTCAAGCAACTGGTTCTATCCTTCACTTTCTTACACTCCTACTATGAACTGTGAAGTCATTGCTTGAACTTTGCGTGAAGACTTTCTTCGAAGACATTCATATCAATTGTTTATTTTCATACGTTCTAAGTTTGTCTTCGACTCATCTTAATATTCATGATGATAATGCTTAACTTGCTTGACTGTCTTCACTATGTTGCATGCCTAGACTAGACTCTTGATTACTATCCCTACCCGATCCTTGTTACGTTTCCGCATTATTCGAATACATTCATTGTTTCGAAGACTTTCATAAAAATCGCCTATTCACCCCCCTCTAGTCGATAACTAGCACTTTCAATTGGTATGAGAGCAAGGTACTCCCTTAGTCCGTGTTTTGGTTTAACCACCATGTTGTTTTAGCTATGTCGACTACAGGGATAATCAAGGTCTCCGCTGCGTGCCATGTCTTCAATGGCACCGACTACCCCTACTGGAAGAACAAGATGCACATGCATCTCGAAGCCATTGAAAACAACCTACGGTATGTCGTCATGGCAGGCATTCCCAAAGTTGGCGAAGGTCCCACTGCTGCTGATGTGAATAGGTTCGCGCAACTCGACTCCACCGCCAAGAACGTCATCTGTGGTCATCTGACCAAAGGACAATATGGTCATGTGAGTGCACTTAACACTTCCAAGCAAATCTGGGAATGGCTGTCCAAAGTGAACGAAGGCGTCTCATCTCAAAGAGACTCTCATGTTGATGTGCTTCACAACCTGTTCAACCGCTTCAAGAGACTCGACAACGAAAATGTTCAGCTCACCTTTGATCGCCTCACTGACATCTCAAATGAGTTAACTGCACTCGGCGCCAGTTATATCACCAAACATGAAGTCGTGAAGAAGCTACTCAGATCACTTGACAGTTCCTTTGACACTCTCGCACTCATGATCCAAGAGCGCCCTGACTTCAAGAGTTTGAACCTAGCTGATAGACTCGAGAGGTTGAACACCCACGAATTCCAACAAGCCGAGAAGAGAGATATTTACGGACCAAGCTACAGTCGCTCCCGTGCATTGAAGGCCAAAGCTGTGTCTTCATCTGAAGACAAATCTAAATGAAGTTCTGATGGTGCTGAAGACTTTGGAAAGGAACTTGCCTTGCTTGTCAGGAAGTTTTGGAAGTTTGCCAAGTCAAAATGCTATGCTAAATCTTCTTGACGTGATTCCAAGAGGTCTAGAGATATGTCTTCAAGGACAACAATAAGCAAACTTGTTAGAAGTGCAAGAAAACTGGTCACTTCATTGCTGATTGTCCTCAATGGGAAAAGGAATCCAAGAAGAAGAGCAAGAACTATGACTTCGATGACAACAACAAGAAGAAATATGCAAAGTCTTCGTCACACAAGAAGAGTTCATCGGGAAAGGCCCATGCCTTCATCGGAAAGGAGATGGATTCACAGTCTGAATCTGGTTCCGAGGCTAAGGAAGCATCTGAGGAGGAATCAGACACTGAAGTAGCTGGATTGGCCATGGCTTCGGCTTATCTTTCTACGTCTGTCTTCGAACCCGAAGACAATGACTCCTTCTTCAACACCGGCGCCAGTGATGATGACACTATTCCAACCTACTGCTTCATGGCGAAAGCCTCCAAGGTATCCTCAAAGTCCTCACGTCATGAATCTAAACCTGAAGCTGAATCTCATAATTACATGAAACCAAGCTACGCTAAACTTGTAAAAATTGCCACCAAGTAAATGTTAGAAGATAAACTGCAACTGAACAAATGATGTAAAATACTATAAGATACCTCGAAGGTAAACAACATCATCATGCATTTTGACACTACATAAGTACATGGAAAGGCATGGCAATTACAGCAGGGTTAACATCCACCAAAAAGTAATTGAAGGACATCATCTCCAGTGATATAGTCTTTGCCAAGAGTAGCACGGTACCGAATGGACAACGTGAAAAATGGATATAACTGCTCAGTACAGCAGGCTTAATAGCAACCTAGCATAGGCATTGTAAGTTTGTAACTAGTATTGGTGAAATTGAACTGGACAGTTCATACTTGAACAACACAGTGCGCATAATTGAACTGAACAACACACGTGTTAACTACACAATACAAGCAACCTAACATGACAATTTAAACATGTACATTGAAACTGAAATTGACACGGTTAAACATTGCTATACTGGTATTTGTAAAAATGAATTGGATAGTTCATACTTGGTAAGTCCCGATGGTTAGTTGCTTGGGCACTTCATCTCGGCCAGATCGCTCACCAAGTTGGCGACATCGACAACAAGGTGTTCCTCCGTGCCGGCACGCATAGCATTCACCGTGCCATCGACCGTCATGATCATCTCCTTGACCTCCGCATGATATGTGGTTGGGCTTACGCAGGGATGCTCGACGATAGGGGGTGGGGATGCGGAGGCATGAGGGTGGTTCACATGTTCCATCTCGGGGCGGTGATGGAGATTATAGGTTACCTCATTGCTGGAAATATGCCCTAGAGGCAATAATAAAATGGTTATTATTGTATTTCCTTATTCATGATAATTGCCTATTGTTCATGCTATAATTGTGTTAACCAGAAAGCATAATACATGTGTGAATACATAGACCGGAACATGTCCCTAGTGAGCCTCTAGTTGGCTAGCTCGTTGATTAATAGATGGTCATGGTTTCATGACCATGGACATTGGATGTCATTGATAACGGGATCACATCATTAGGAGAATGATGTGCTGGACAAGACCCAATCCTAAGCATATCACAAGATCGTGTAGTTCGTCTGCTAAAGCTTTTCAATGTCAAGTATTGTTTCCTTAGACCATGAGATTGTGCAACTCCCAGATACCGTAGGAATGCTTTGGGTGTGCCAAATGTCACAACGTAACTGGGTGGCTATAAAGGTGCACTACGGGTATCTCTGAAAGTGTCTGTTGGGTTGGCACGAATCGAGACTGGGATTTGTCACTCCGTGTGACGGAGAGGTATCTCTGGGCCCACTCGGTAAGACATCATCATAATGAGCTCAATGTGACTAAGGAGTTAGCCACGGGATGATGTATTACGGATGAGTAAACAGAGTTGCCGGTAACGAGATTGAACAAGGTATAGGGATACCGACGATCGAATCTCGGGCAAGTATCATACCGATAGACAAAGGGAATTGTATACGGGATTGATTGAATCCCCGATATCGTGGTTCATCCGATGAGATCATTGTGGAGCATGTGGGAGCCAACATGGATATCTAGATCCCGATGTTGGTTATTGACCAGAGAGGTGTCTCGGTCATGTCTACGTGTCTCCCGAATCCGTAGGGTCTACACACTTAAAGGTTCGATGATGCTAGGGTTATAGGGAAATGGTATACGTGATTACAAAAGGTTGTTAGGAGTCTTGGATGAGATCCCGGACATCACGAGGAGCTCCGGAATGGTACAGAGGTAAAGATTGATATATAGGAAGTCCAGTTTTGGTCATCGGAAAGTTTTCGGGCTCATCGATAGTGTACCGGGAGTGCTGGGAGGGTGCTAGAGGACCCACGGGAGGGGTGTGATGACCAAAGGACTTCGTGGGCTGTTAGAGGAGGTGTACCAGCCCTTATTGGGCTGTCCAAGTCCTTCCGGAAGGCCCATGCGGCTAGGGATAAGGAGATAAGGCTAAAGAAGATTCAAAAGGAAGAGATCCACCTCCCTTGTGGGAGGTGGACTCCTCCCTAGCTTCGGCCGAAGCTCTCCTCCTTGGAGGAGGGGCCAAGGCAGCCCTCCCTCTCCCTCCTCCTATATATACTTGCGGTTTTGGCTGTTTTGTAACAAGATTTGATCTCTCTCTCCCACGGCGCAGCCCTACCTCTCTTCTTCCTCCTTCGCAGTGCTTAGGCGAAGCCCTGCCGGAATACCTTGCTGCTCCACCACCACCACGCCGTCGTGCTGCTGTTAGAGCTCTTGCCCAACCTCTACTTCCTCCTTGCTGGATCAGGGCGTGGGAGACGTCATCGGGCTTTACGTGTGTTGAACGCGGAGGCGCCGTTGTTCGGCGCTGAGATCGGAGTCCACCGCGATCTGAATCGCTACGAGTACGACTCCACCAACCACGTTCTTGTAACGCTTCTGCTTAGCGATCTTCAAAGGTATGAAGATGCAATCTATCCCCACTCGTTGCTGGTTTCTCCATAGATAGATCTTGGTGACACAAAGGAATTTTTTGATTTACTACTACGTCTCCCAACAGTGGCATCATGAGCTAGGTCTATGCGTAGAATCTATGCACGAGTAGAACACAAAGCAGTTGTGGGCGTCGATCTTGTTAATTTTCTTACCACTACTAGTCTTATCTTGATTCGGCGGTATTGTGGGATGAAGCGGCCCGGACCAACTTTACACGTACGCTTACGTGAGACCGGTTCCACCGCCTGACATGCACTAGTTGCATAAGGTGGCTAGCGGGTGTCTGTCTCTTCCACCTTAGTCGGATTGGATTTGATGAAAAGGGTCCTTATGAAGGGTAAATAGAAATTGGCATATCATGTTGTGGTTTTGGCGTAGGTAAGAAACGTTCTTGCTAGAAACCTATAGCAGCCACGTAAAAACTTGCAACTACAAATTAGAGGACGTCTAACTTGTTTTTGCAGCATGTGCCTTGTGATGTGATATGGTCAAAAGGATGTGATGTGATGCATTGTGATGTATGAGATTGATCATGTTCTTGTAATAGGATTCATGACTTTCATGTCGATGAGTATGACAACCGGCAGGAGCCATAGGAGTTGTCTTATTTTATTGTATGACCTGCATGTCAATCATAAACGCCATGTAATTACTTTACTTTATTGCTAAACGTTAGCCATAGTAGTAGAAGTAATAGTTGGTGAGACAACTTCATGAAGACACAGTGATGGAGATCATGATGATGGAGATCATGGTGTCATGCCAGTGACAGTGATGATCATGGTGCCCCGAAGATGGAGATCAAAGGAGCAAGATGATATTGGCCATATAATGTCACTATATTGATTGCATGTGATGTTTATCATGTTTACATCTGATTTGCTTAGAACGATGGTAGTAAATAAGATGATCTCTCAATAAAATTTCAAGAAAGGTGTTCACCCTAACTGTGCATCGTTGCTAAGGATTGTTGTTCCGAAGCACCACGTGATGATCGGGTGTGATAGGTTCTAACGTTCGCATACAACGGGTGTAAGCTAGATTTACACACGCAAAACACTTAGGTTGACTTGACGAGCCTAGCATGTACAGACATGGCCTCGGAACACGGAAAACCGAAAGGTCGAACATGAGTCGTGTAGAGGATACGATCAACATGGAGATGTTCACCATGGATGACTAGTCCGTCTCACGTGATGATCGGACCCGGGCTAGTTGACATGGATCATGTGTCACTTGGATGACTAGAGAGATGTCTATCTAAGTGGGAGTTCATTAAATAATTTGATTATGTGAACTTAATTATCATGAACTTAGTCTAAAATTGTCTTTACAATCTATATTGTAGATCCAATGGCCAACGCTAATGCCAACCTCAACTTCAGTGTGTTTCTAGAGAAAACCAAGCTAAAAGATGATGGAAGCAACTATGCGGACTAGGTCCATAGCTTGAGGATCATCCTCATAGCTTCCAAAAGATTGTATGTCCTTGATGCACCGCTAGCTGACGCACCCATTCTCCCAGCAGAGCAAGATGTTGCGAACGCTTGGAATTCATGCTGCCATGATTACTCCCTTGTTCAGTGCGGCAGGCTTTACAGTTTAGAACCGGGGCTCCAAAAGAGTTTTGAGCAACACGGAGCATATGAGATGTTCCAAGAGCTGAAACTGGTTTTCCAAGCTCATGCCCGGGTCGAGAGATATGACGTCTCCGACAAGTTCTTCAGTTGTAAGATGGAGGAGAACAATTCTGTCAGTGAGCACATCCTCAAGATGTCTGGGCTACACAACCGCTTGACTCAGCTGGGAGTTAATCTCCCGGATGATTCGGTCATTGATAGAATCCTCCAGTCGCTTCCACCGAGCTACAAGAGCTTTGTGATGAACTACAACACGCAAGGGATGGAGAAGTCCATTCCTGAGTTGTACTCGATGCTGAAATCAGCAGAGGTCGAGATCAAAAAGGGGCATCAAGTGTTGATGGTAAATAAGACCACTAGTTTCAAGAAAGGCAAGGGTAAGAAGAACTTCAAGAAGGACGACAAAGCTGTTGCCGCGCCCGGTAAGCAAGTTGCCGGGAAGAAGAACAAGAATGGACCCAAGCGTGAGACTAAGTGCTTTTATTGCAAGGGTACCGGTCACTGGAAGCGGAACTGCCCCAAGTACTTAGCGGATAAGAAGGCCGACAACGTTAAAGGTATATGTGATATACTTGTTATTGATGTGTACCTAACCAGCGCTCGTAGTAGCTCCTGGGTATTTGATACCGGTGCAGTTGTTCACATTTGTAACTCCAAGCAGGAGCTGCGGAATAAGCGGAGACTGGCGAAGGACGAGGTGACGATGCGCGTCGGGAATGGTTCCAAGGTCGATGTGATCACCGTCGGCACGCTACCTCTACATCTACCTTTGGGATTAGTTTTAGACCTTAATAATTGTTATTTAGTACCAGCTTTGAGCATGAGCATTGTATCTGGATCTCGCTTGATACGAGATGGCTACTCATTTAAATCTGAGAATAATGGTTGTTCTATTTATATGAGAGAATTTTTTTATGGTCATGCCCCGTTGGTCAATGGTTTATTCTTGATGAATCTCGAACGTGATGTTACACATGTCCATAGCGTGAGTACCAAAAAGTGTAAGGTTGATAACGATAGTCCCACTTACATGTGGCACTGCTGCCTTGGTCATATTGGTGTCAAACGCATGAAGAAGCTCCATGCTGATGGACTTTTGGAGTCTCTTGATTTTGAATCATTTGACACGTGCAAACCATGCCTCATGGGCAAGATGAGCAAAACTCCGTTCTCCGGTACAATGGAGCGAGCAACTGATTTGTTGGAAATAATACATACCGATGTATGCGGTCCAATGAGCGTCGAGGCTCGTGGTGGCTACCGTTATGTTCTCACCCTCACCGATGACTTGAGCAGATATGGGTATGTCTACTTAATGAAACACAAGTCTGAAACCTTTGAAAGGTTCAAGGAATTTCAGACTGAGGTAGAGAATCAACGTTACAGGAAAATAAAGTGCCTACGATCTGATCGTGGCAGAGAATATTTAAGTCACGAGTTTGGCATGCACCTAAGGAAATGTGGAATTGTTTCACAACTCACGCCGCCTGGCACACCTCAGCAAAATGGTGTGTGTGAACGTCGTAATCGCACTCTATTGGATATGGTGCAATCTATGATGTCTCTTACTGATTTACCGCTATCATTTTGGGGATATGCATTAGAGACTGCCGCATTCACTTTAAATAGGGCACCGTCAAAATTCGTTGAGACGACACTGTATGAATTATGGTTTGGAAAGAAACCTAAGCTGTCGTTTCTAAAATTTGGGATGCGATGCTTATGTGAAGAAACTTCAACCTGAGAAGCTCGAACCCAAAGCGGAAAAGTGCGTCTTCATAGGATATCCCAAAGAGACTATTGGGTATACCTTCTACCTCAGATCCGAAGGCAAAGTCTTTGTTGCTAAGAATGGATCCTTTCTCGATAAAGAGTTTCTCTCGAAAGAAGTAAGTGGGAGGAAAATAGAACTTGATGAGGTAATTGTACCTCCGCTCGAACCGGAGAGTAGCGCAACACAGGAAGTTGTTTCTATGGAGCCTACACCGGCTAGAGAGGAAGTTAATGATGATGATCATGAAACTTCAGATCAAGTTACTATTGAACGTCGAAGGTCCACTAGGACACGTTCCGCACCAGAGTGGTACGGCAACCCTGTCCTGGAGATCATGTTGTTAGACAACGGTGAACCTTCGAACTATGAAGAAGCGATGGTGGGCCCGGATTCCAACAAATGGCTTGAAGCCATGAAATCCGAGATAGGATCCATGTATGAGAACAAAGTGTGGACTTTGGTGGACTTGCCTGATGATAAGCGAGCCATTGAAAATAAATGGATCTTTAAGAAGAAGACTGACGCGGATGGTAATTTGACCGTCTATAAGGCTCGGCTTGTCGCTAAGGGTTATCGACAAGTTCAAGGAGTTGACTACGATGAGACTTTCTCACCCGTAGCGATGCTAAAGTCTGTCCGAATCATGTTAGCAATTGCCGCATTTTATGATTATGAGATCTAGCACATGGACGTCAAAACGGCATTCCGTAATGGCTTCCTTAAGGAAGAACTGTATATGATGCAGCCGGAAGGTTTTGTCGATCCTAAAGATGCTAACAAAGTATGCAAGCTCCAGCACCCCATCTATGGGCTGGTGCAAGCATCATTGATTTGGAACATTCGCTTTAATGAAGTGATTAAAGCGTTTGGGTTTGTACAGGTTTATGGAGAACCCTATATTTACAAGAAAGTGAGTGGGAGCTCTGTAGCATTTCTCATATTATATGTGGATGACATACTGATAATGGGAAATGATATAGAGCTCTTGGAAAGTATAAAGGCCTAGTTGAATAAGTGTTTTTCAATGAAGGACCTTGGAGAAGCTGCTTACATATTAGGTATTAAGATCTATAGAGATAGATCGAGACGCCTCATAGGTCTTTCACAAAGCACATACCTTGACAAGGTATTGAAGAAGTTCAATATGGATCAGTCCAAGAAGGGGTTCTTGCCTGTGTTACAAGGTGTGAGTTTGAGTACGACTCAATGCCCGACCACGGCAAAGGATAGAGAAGATATGAGTGTCATCCCCTATGCTTCAGCCATAGGCTCTATTATGTATGCCATGCTGTGTACTAGACCTGATGTGAACCTTGCCATAAGTTTGGTAGGGAGGTACCAGAGTGATCCCGGAGCGGAACACTGGACAGCGGTCAAGAATATCCTAAAGTACCTGAAAAGAAGAAAGGACATGTTTCTTGTATATGAAGGTGCCGAAGAGCTCATCGCAAAGGGTTACGTCGATGCTAGCTTCGACACAGATCCGGACGACTCCAAGTCACAAACCGGATACGTGTATGTTTTGAACGGAGGGGCAGTCAGCTGGTGCAGCAACAAGCAAAGCATCGTGGCGGCATCTACATGTGAAGCGGAGTACATAGCTGCTTCGGAAGCAGCAAAGGAAGGAGTCTGGATGAAGGAGTTCATCACCGACCTAGGATTAATTCCAAGTGTGTCGGGCCCGATGACTCTATTATGTGACAACACTGGAGCTCTTGCCCTTGCGAAGGAGCCCAGGTTTCACAAGAAGACAAGACACATCAAGTGCCGCTTCAACTCCATCCATGATTACATTCAGGAGGGAGATATAGATATTTGTAAAGTGCATACGGATCTGACTGTCGCACATCCGTTGACTGAACCTCTCTCACGAGCAAAACATGATCAACACCAGAATGCTATGGGTGTTCGATTCATCACAATGTAACTAGATTATTGACTCTAGTGCAAGTGGGAGACTGTTGGAAATATGCCCTGGAGGCAATAATAAAATGGTTATTATTGTATTTCTTGGTTCATGATAATTGTCTATTGTTCATGCTATAATTGTGTTAACCGAAAACCGTAATACATGTGTGAATACATAGACCACAACATGTCCCTAGTGAGCCTCTAGTTGGCTAGCTCGTTGATTAATAGATGGTCACGGTTTCATGACCATGGACATTGGATGTCATTGATAATGGGATCACATCATTAGGAGAATGATGTGATGGACAAGACCCAATCCTAAGCATAGCACAAGATCGTGGAGTTCGTCTGCTAAAGCTTTTCAATGTCAAGTATCGTTTCCTTAGACCATGAGATTGTGCAACTCCCGAATACCGTAGGAATGCTTTGGATGTGCCAAACGTCACAACGTAACTGGGTGGCTATAAAGGTGCACTACGGGTATCTCTGAAAGTGTCTATTGGGTTGGCCCGAATCGAGACTGGGATTTATCACTCCGTGTGACGGAGAGGTATCTCTGGGCCCACTCGGTAAGACATCATCATAATGAGCTCAATGTGACTAAGGAGTTAGCCATGGGATGATGTATTACGGAACGAGTAAAGAGAGTTGCCAGTAACGAGATTGAACAAGGTATAGGGATACTGACGATCGAATCTCGGGCAAGTATCATACTGATAGACAAAGGGAATTGTATACGGGATAGATTGAATCCCCGATATCGTGGTTCATCCGATGAGATCATCGTGGAGCATGTGGGAGCCAACATGGATATCCAGATCCTGCTGTTGGTTATTGACCGGAGAGGTGTCTCGATCATGTCTACGTGTCTCCCAAACCCGTAGGGTCTACACACTTAAGGTTCGATGACGCTAGGGTTATAGGGAAATGGTATACGTGATTACCGAAGGTTGTTCGGAGTCTTGTATGAGATCCCGTATGTCACGAGGAGCTCTGGAATGGTCTGGAGGTAAAGATTGATATATAGGAAGTCCAGTTTTGGTCACCAGAAAGTTTTCGGGCTCATCGGTAGTGTACCGGGAGTGCCGGGAGGGTGCTGGAGGACCCTCGGGAGGGGTGTGACGGCCAAAGGACTTCGTGGGCTGTTAGAGGAGGTGTACCAGCCCTTATTGGGCTGTCCAAGTCCTTCTATAAAGGCCCATGCGGCTAGGGATAAGGAGATAAGGCTAAAGAAGATTCAAAAGGAAGAGATCCACCTCCCTTGTGGGAGGTGGACTCCTCCCTAGCTTCGGCCGAAGCTCTCCTCCTTGGAGGAGGGGCCAAGGCAGCCCTCCCTCTCCCTCCTCCTATATATACTTGAGGTTTTGGCTGTTTTGGAACAAGATTTGATCTCTCTCTCGCACGGCACAACCCTACCTCTCTTCTTCCTCCTTCGCAGTGCTTAGGCGAAGCCCTGTCGGAATACCTTCCATCACCACCACACCGTTGTGCTGCTGTTGGATATCTTCCCCAACCTCTCCTTCCTCCTTGCTGGATCAAGGCGCGGGAGACGTCACCGGGCTTTACTTGTGTTGAACGCGGAGGCGCCGTTGTTCGGCGCTGAGATCGGAGTCCACCGCGATCTGAATCGCTACGAGTACGACTCCACCAACCGCGTTCTTGTAACGCTTCCGCTTAGCGATCTTCAAAGGTATGAAGATGCAATCTCTCCCCACTCGTTGCTGGTTTCTCCATAGATAGATCTTGGTGACACGTAGGAATTTTTTTGATTTACTACTACGTCTCCCAACACTCACTAGATCGGCGAGCGAGACTGGGGCAGAACGTAGATTTGCTTGCGGTGATGGCGGTGGTTTGGGCTGCAGTTAGAGGGGGGCAGTGGGGATAGGGGGAAATGTGATGGGTGGGTATGGGATGGGAGGAATAACTTCTGAAATCGCATGCCTATTTAAAATTTGGCGGCAAAACTCGAACCTTACGGGGAGGGGGGGCACGCAATGTAGAAGAAGCGCATCAAATGCCCTTGTGCGAGAAAAGAGAAAATTGGTGATCCCGCGTAGGAAAAAATTCAAGCCATCTCCCACTCTTGTGCCATCGGACGTTTTGCAAATGGTTTGTTGTAAAAAACATTTGCCATTAAAGCTGTATTATAAGCACAAAAGGCCTAGAAAATACACAAAAATGACTAAATACGGTAAACAAGCTTGAAAAAATGTCAAATTTTGAAAAGGTGCATTCTAGTCATTGTGATAATCATAGAAAATAAATCAAGTTGAAAGGATCAAGGAAATATGAGTTCCCTTCAAAACATGGCGATTTCGCTGCCCGAATCATAAAACTCCATAGGTGATGGTCCGGTATACGAAGAGTGCGTACCACGAGATTATCCATACCTCCTAAAATATTTACCGCATCATATAAAGGTGATGCCTAGGCACCACACGAGGTAACATATTTTCAGGCATGTTTTGCATTTTTCTATAGTTACAAAACAAATAAACAACACATCTGTGGTTACCTCTTCTCACACATATCCTTTACATCGTATTAATTTCTTGTAAAATACATGAAAAGTTATTCAATGACACAATTATAAATTTTTGAGTCCTTTTTGGTAAACTTTTCATGTACAGAACGTTCGAATCAGAATTATAAGCACACATGGCCTAGAAAGTACACAAAAATGACTAAATACGGTAAACGACACTGGAAATTTTGAAATTTGGACACGGTGCATTCTAGTGGGTATTTTGATCGTAGGTAATAAATCTAGTTGAAAGTACCAAGGAAATATGCCCCCCTTTAAAACATGTTGATTTCGCTCCCCGAACCATGAAACTGCATAGGTGATGGTCCGGTTTATGAAGAGTGTGTATAACGATATTATCCATACCTCCTCATATATTTACCACATCATATTGTGGTCATGCCAGGGCACCACACGAGGTAACATGTTTTGAACACCTTTTCATTAACAAAATGTCCAAACTTGAATTATAAGCAGTAAATGCCTAGAAAAGTACACAAAAAAGACTAAATATGGTAAACGAGCCTGAAAGAATGTGAAATTTGGACGCGGTGCATTCTAGTAGGTATGTTGATAGTACTAAAATAATAATGGAGAAACGACCAAGGAAATATGGGTTTCCCTTGAAACTTTGTGACTTCTTTGGGCAAACGGTTACTTTGCGAATGCCGTGTGCGTTCACCCCATTCTGCATTGTGTTTTGATTGGCCAGAACCCCAGCCACACGGATCACGAATGCGCATCGTAGGATGTAGCGCGATCGAACGACAATCCATACTTCTCCCATCAGACCCGTATACTTTAGTTGGGATTTTAGTTCGTACATGCACTAAATTAAGCTACCACAAAAACTTTAATGACATTAATCACACATGGTTCATGTTTACAAATTGTTTCCTACGCGGACCCTCTACCCCGGGCCTCTCCCCTTCGTCATCATTCACATTGTTGTATAGTTACTCGTTATCGACCTTGGCCCAACCAAATCTTCGAGCTTGATGATGCTATTGGGGAACGTCGCATGGAAAACAAAATTTTGCCTACACTCACGCAAGACCTATCCATGGCGATGAGCATCAACGAGAGGGAGAGTGGATCTACATACCCTTGTAGATCGCTAAGCGGTAAGCGTTAAGAAACGCGGTTGGTGTAGTCGGACGTCTTCGTGATCCAAATCGCCGAGCATCCCGCGATCTCATCACGATCCATCCCGCGATCCAATCACGATCCGTCCCACGAACTCATCACGATCCGTCCCGTGATCTCATCACGATCCGTCTCGCAATCTTGATCACGGTCCTTCCGATCTAGCGCCGAACGGACGACACCTCCGCGTTCAGCACACGTACAGCTCGATGACGATCTCCTCCTTCTTGATCCAGCAAGAGGGAGCGGAGAGGTAGAAGAGTTCTCCGGTAGCGTGTCGGCACTCCGGCAATGGTGGTGGAGCTATTCCGACAGGGCTTCGCCTCAATACTGCAGAAATCCAATATAGAGGAGAAACTATGCACTGGAGGAACGAGTAGCACGTGGCTGAAAATCTAGTGCCAAAAACCCTAAAACCTCTAGTATATATAGGAGGAAGAGAGGAGGAGGCTTGGCTCCCAAGGAGCTAACCCTTGGGTCGGCCGAACCAGGTGGGAGAGGAGGAATCCTCCTCCAATCCTAGTAGGACTAGGATTCCTCCCTATTTTTGCATTTTTCCACCTTATCTCTTTGGGCTTTTCTTCCCAGCTGCATGGGCCTTGTGTGGGACTTCCACAAGCCCACTAAGGGCTGGTATTAACTCTCCCACAGCCCATGTAGCCTCTTGGGTCGAAATACCCCTCCCGATGGTCTCTCGGTACACTACCGACACTCCCGGTACACTACTGATGAGCCCGAAACTTTTCCGGCGACCAAAATAGGACTTCCTATATATCAATATTTACCTTCGGACCATTTAGGAGCTCCTCGTGATGTCCGGGATCTCATTCGGGACTCCGAACAACCTTCGGTCACCACCATACATAACTCTATACTACCGAAACGTCACCAAACCTTAAGTGTGCAGACCCTGCGGGTTCAAGAACTATGTAGACATGACCGAGACACCTCTACGTTCAATAACCATTAGCGGGACCTGGATGCCCATATTGGTTCCTACATATTCTACGAAGATGTTTATCGGTCGAACCTCTGTGTCAAGGATTCAGTTAATCCCGTATGATGTTCCCTTTGTTCTTCGGTATGTTACTTGCCTGAGATTCGATCATCGGTATCTCCATACCTAGTTCAACCTCGTTATCGGCAAGTCTCTTTACTCGTTTCGTAATACAAGATCCCGTGACTAACACTTAGTCACATTGCTTGCAAGGCTTATTGTGATGTTGTATTACCGAGTGGGCCCTGAGTTACCTCTCCGTCACACGGAGTAACAAATCCCAGTCTTGATCCATGCCAACCCAACAAACACCCTCAGAGATACCTGTAGAGCACCTTTATATTCACCCAGTTACGTTGAGACATTTGATACACACAAGGCGCTCCTCCGGTGTCCGTGAGTTGCATGATCTCATGGTCATAGGAACATATACTTGACATGCAGAAAACAGTTGCAATAAACTGACACGATCATATGCTACGTTTGTAGTTTGGGTCTTGTCCGTCACATCATTCTCCTAATGATGTGATCCCATTATCAAATGACATCTCATGTCCATGACTAGGAAACCATAGCCATCTTTGATCAATGAGCTAGTCTATTAGAGGCATACTAGGGACATGGTGTTGTCTATGTATCCACACATGTATCTGAGTTTCCGATTAATACAATTATAGCATGGATAATAAACGATTATCATGAACAAGGAAATATGATAGTAACCAATTTATTATTGCCTCTAGGGCATATTTCCAACAGTCTCCCACTTGCACTAGAGTCAATAATCTAGTTCACATCATCATGTGATTCGCATTGTTATGAATCTAACACCCAATGAGTTCTGGGGCTCGATCATGCTTTGCATGTGAGAGAGGTCTTTTAGTCAATGGGTCTGCAACATTCAAATCCGTGTGCAGATTGCAAATCTCTATGTCATACTGTAGACACTCCTACCACACTCCACTTGGAACTATTCCAAATGGCTGCTCCACTATACGTATCCAGATTGCTACTACTAGTCATCCGGATTGGTCTTAAAGCCTGCATCCGCGTAACTCTTTACGACGAACTCTTTATCACCTCCATAATCGAGAAACATCTCCTTAGTCTTTTAGTTACTAAGGATAATCTTGACCGCTGTCCAGTGGTCCACTCCTGGATCACTCTTGTACCTCTTGACGGACTCGTGGCAAGGCACACACAGGTGCGATACACAGCATGGCATACTATACAGATCCTATGGCTAAGGCATAGGGGACGACATTCGTCCTTTCTCTTTCTTCTGCCGTTGTCGAGCTTTGAGTCTCACTCAACTTCACACCTTACAAATCAGGTGAGAACTCTTTCTCTGACTGATCCATTTTGAACTCTTTCAAAATCTTTTCAAGGTATGTACTCATTGAAAGTCTCATCAAGCATCTTGATCTATCTCTATAGATCTTGATGCTCAACAATTAGGTAGCTTTATCCAGGTCTTCCTTTGAAAAACTCTTTTCAAACAACCCTTCATGCTTTCCAGAGATTCTACATCATTTCCGATCAACAATATGTCATCCACACATGCTTATCAGAAACTCTATAGTGCTCACACTCACTTTATTGTAAATACAAGTTCCTCATAAACTTTGTATAAACTCAAAAAACTTTGACCACCTCATCAAAGCGTATATTCCAACTCCGAGATGCTTGCTCCATCCCTTAGAAGGATTGCTGGAGCTCGCACACCTTTTAGCATAATTAGGACTGACAAAACCTTCTGGTTGTATCACATACAACTTTTCCTCAAGTAAACTGTTAAGGAAACGATGTTTTGTCATCCATCTGCCAGATTTCATAATTGAAAAATGTAGCAACTGCTAACATAATTCCAACAGACTTTAGCATTGCTACGAGTGAGAAAGTGTCATCGCAGTCAACTCCTTGAACTTGTCAGAAACTTCTTTGCGACAAGTCGAGCTCTATAAATGGTGACATTTACCATCAGCGCTTGTCATCATCTCAAAGGTCCATTTGTACTCGACGACCTGCCGTCCAACGAGCAAGTCTACCAAAGTCTATACTTGGTTTTCATACATGGATCCTTTCTCGGATTTCATGACCTCTAACCATTTGTCGGATTCCGGGCCCATCATCGCTTCTCCACAGCTCGTAGGTTCATCGTTATCCAACAACATGACCTCCAAGGCAGGGTTGTTGTACCGCTCAGGAGCAGTACATATCCTTGTCGACCTACGAGGTTCGATAGTAACTTGATCCGAAGCTTCATGATCATCATCATTAACTTCCTCTTCAACTAACATAGGCTTCACAGAAACATCTTCCTGTGCTGCACTACTCTCTCGTTGAAACAAAGGTTTAACAACCTCATAAAGTTCTATCTTTCTCCCACTCAATTCTTTCAAGAGAAACTTTTTCTCAAGAAAGGACCCAGTTTTAGCAATAAACATTTTATGCTTGGATCTGAGATAGAAGGTTCACCCAAATGTTCTTAGGGTACTCTATGCAGATGCATTTGTCCGCTTTGGGTTCGAGCTCATTAGGTGAAAACATTTTCCACACAAGAGTCGCAGCCCCAAACATTAAGAAATGATAGCTTAGGTTTCTATCAAACCATAATTCACATGGTGTCATATCAACGGATTTAGATGGTTCCCTATTTAAAGTGAATGTAGTTGTCTCTAATGCATAACCCCAAAATTATAGTCAAAACGATAAGAGACATCATAGCATGCACCATATCCAATAGAGCACGACTATGACGTTCGGACACACCATCACACTATGGTGTTCTAGGTGGCGTGAGTTGTGAAACAAGTTTCACATTGTCTAAAGTTGTATGCCAAACTCGTAACTCAGATATTCACCTCCACGATCATATCACATACATTTTTATCTTCTTGTCACGATGATCTTAAACATCACTCTGAATTTGCTTGAACCTTTCAACAATTCAGACTTGTGTTTCATTAAGTAAATACACACTATATCTACTCAAATCATCAGTGAAGGTAAGAAAATAACGATATCCACCGCACGCTACAAGACTCATTGGATTGCATACATCGACATGTATAATTTCCAATAAATCACTTGCCCGCTCCATCAACCGGAAAACAGGGTCCTTAGTCATCTTGCCCAAGAGGCATGGTTCGCATGTCTCGACCGATTCGAAATCGAATGAGTCAAAAGATCCATAAGCATGGAGTTTCTTCATGCGCTTTATACCAATATGTCATTTAGCAGCAGTGCCACAAGTATGTGGTACTATCATTATTAACTTTGTATCTTTTGGCATCAATGTTATGAACATGTGTATTACTGCGATCAAGATTCAACAAACCATTCTCACTGGGTGCATGACCATTGAAGGTATTATTCATGTAAACAGAATAACCATTATTCTCTAACTTAAATGAATAACCGTGTTGCAATAAACACGATCTAATCACATTCATGCTCAACGCAAAACACCAAATAACATTTATTTAGGTTCGTCACTAATCCCGAAGATAGAGAGAGCGTGCGATGTTGATGACATCAACCTTGGAAACATTTCCAACACACATCGTCACCTCACCCTTAGCTAGTTCTCTGTTTATTCCGTAGCTTTTATTTCGAGTTACTAACATTTAGCAACCGAACCGGTATCCAATACCCAGGTGATACTAGGAGTACTCGCAAGGTACACATCAATAACACATATATCGAATATACTTCTGTCGACATTACCAGCCTTCTTATCTACCAAGTATCTAGGGTTGTTCCGCTTCAGCGACCGCTCTGCTCATAATCGAAGCACTTAGTCTCGGGTTTGGGTTCAACTTTGGGTTGCTTCACTGGAGCAGCAACTGACTTGCTATCCATGAAGTTTCTCTCCTTGCTCTTGCCCTTCTCAAAACTAGTGGTTTGACTAACCATCAACACTTGATGCTCATTCTTGATTTCTATCTTCGCGGTGTCAAACATCGCGAACAGCTCAGGGATCATTATTTCTATCCCTGGCATTTTTCAGTTCATCACCAAGTTATAGTAGCTTAGTGACAGTGACTTGGAGAACTATATCAATCACTATCCTATCTGGAAGATCAACTCCCACTCGATTCAAGTGATTGTAGCACCCAGACAATCTCAGCACACGCTCAACGATTGAGCTATTCTCTTTTATCTTGTAGGCAAAGAATCTTGTTGGAGATCTCATATCTCACAACATGGGCATGAGCCTGAGATCCTAATTTCAGCTCTCAGAACATCTCATATGTTCCATTACGTTCAAAATGTTTCAGAGCCTCAATTCAAAGTTGTAATGCATGACGCACTAAACTATCAAGTAGTCATCGAAACGCGCCTGTCAGATGTTCACAACATCTACAGACGACACTAGAGGGGGTGGCGCACCGAGCGGTGCATTAAGGACATAAGCCTTATGTGCAGCAATGAGGACAATCCTCAGATCACGGACCCAGTCCGCAATATTGCTACCATCATCTTTCAACTCTATTTCTCTAGGAACATATACAAAATTCAAGGGAGCTATAGCGCGAGGAAGTAATCTACAACATAATTTGCAAAGACACTATTGACTATGTTCATGATAATGAGTTCAATTAATCATATTTCTGAAGAACTCCCACTCAAATTGACATCCCTCCGGTCATTCGAGTGACACATGATCCAAATTCACCAACTCAAGTCCGATCATCACGTGAGTTGAGGTGGTTTCAATGGTGAACATCATCAGGTTGATCATATCTACTATATGACTCATGTTTGACCTTTTGGTCTCTTGTATTCCGAGGCCATGTCTGTACATGCTAGGCTCGTCAAGTTTAACCCGAGTGTTCCGCATGTGCAACACTGGCTTGCACCCGTTGTATGTGAACGTAGAGTCTATCACACCCGATCATCATGTGGTGTCTCGACACGACAAACTTTCGCAACAGTGCACACTCGGGGAGAACACAATTTATCTTGAAATTAAGTGAGGGATCACCTTATAATGCTACCGTCGTCCTAAGAAAAACAAGGTGCATAAAAGGATTAACATCACATGCAAATCATAAGTGACATGATATGGACATGAACTTGTGCTTTTGATCTCCATCTTGAAAGTACCAGCATGATCTCCATCGTCACCGGCACGACACCATGATCTCCATCATCTTGATCTCTATCAACGTGTCGCCATCGGGGTTGTCGCGCCAGTCATGCTTGAAGTACTATTGCTACCGTTTAGCGATAAAGTAAAGCATTACATAGCGCTTAATGATTGACACACAGGTCATAAAGTAATTAAAGACAACCCTATGGCTCCTGCCGGTTGCCATAATCATCGACATACAAGTCGTGATATTCTATACATCACATATATCACATCATGTAATTGGCCATATCACATCACAACATACCCTGCAAAAACAAGTTAGACGTCCTCTAATTGTTGTTGCATGTTTTACGTGGCTGCTACGGGTATCTAGCAAGAACAATTCTCACCTATGCATAAACCACAACGATGATACATAAGTTGCTTTTCAACCTTCTCAAGGACCGCCTTTGTCGAATCCGATCCAACTAAACTAGGAGAATCTGCCACCCGCCAGCCATCTTTTGCAACAAGTTGCAGTTGAGGGAACCGGTCTCTCGTAAGCGTACGAGTAATTTTGGCCCGGGCCGCTTCATCTCACAATACCGCTGAACCAAACCACGACTAAGGGAGGAAGCAATCTAAGCATCAACGCCCACAAACTCTTTGTGTTCTACTCAAGATCTCATCTACACATAAACCTAGCTCTGATACCACTGTTGGGGAACATCGCATGGGAAACAAAAAAATTCCTACGGTCACACAAGACCTATCCATGGTGATGAGCATCTACGAGAGGGAGAGTGGATCTACATACCCTTGTAGATCGCTAAGCGGGAAGCGTTAAGAAACGCGGTTGGTGTAGCCAAATCACCGAGCGTCCCGCGATCTCATCACGATCCGTCCCGCGATCCAATCATGATCCCTCCCGCGAACTCATCACGATCCGTCTCGCAATCTCATCACGATCCGTCTTGCAATCTTGATCACGGTCCTTCTAATCTAGCGCGAAACTTTTCCGGCGACCAAAATTGGACTGCCAATATATCAATCTTTACCTCCGGAACATTCTGGAGCTCCTCATTTTGTCCGGGATCTCATCCGGGACTCCGAACAACCTTCGGTCACGACCTTACATAACTCTATACTACCGAAACGTCACCAAACCATAAGTGTGCAGACCCTACGGGTTCGAGAACTATGTAGACATGACCGAGACACCTCTACGGTCAATAACCAATAGCGGGACCTGGATGCCCATATTGGATCCTACATATTCTACGAAGATATTTATCGGTTGAACCTCTGTGTCAAGGATTCAGTTAATCCCGTACGATGTTCCCTTTGTTCTTCGGTATGTTACCTGCCCGAGATTCGATCGTCGGTATCTCCATACCTAGTTCAACCTCGTTACCGGCAAGTCTCTTTACTTGTTCCGTAATACAAGATCCCGTGACTAACACTTAGTCACATTGCTTGCGAGGCTTATTGTGATGTTATATTACCGAGTGGGCCCTGAGTTACCTCTCCATCACACGGAGTAACAAATCCCAGTCTTGATCCATGACAACCCAACAGACACCCTCGGAGATACCTTTAGAGCACCTTTATAATCACCCAGTTACGTTGCGACGTTTGATACACACAAGGCACTCCTCCGGTGTCCGTGAGTTGCATGATCTCATGGTCATAGGAACATATACTTGACATGTAGAAAACAGTAGCAATAAACTGACACGATCATATGCTACGTTTGTAGTTTGGGTCTTGCCCGTCACATCATTCTCCTAATGATGTGATCTCGTTATCAAATGACATCTCATGTCGATGACTAGGAAACCATAGCCATCTTTTATCAACGAGCTAGTCTATTAGAGGCATACTAGGGACATGGTGTTGTCTATGTATCCACACATGTATCCGAGTTTCCGATTAATACAATTATAGCATGGATAATAAACGATTATCATGAACAAGGAAATATGATAATAACCAATTTATTATTGCCTCTAGGGCATATTTCCAACAGATGCCTGCCGTAGCCGGCTGCCGCCGATGAACGCCACCGTAGTGTCCATAGTGCAAGCACAAATCAGGCATGAGCAATTCAATCGAGCATTTACATGTTCAAATTGGTATAACTCATAGTTGGCGGAGTAATTTAAAAAACATTAGCTCGCTATTTTACATCAATAATACATATGAACCGCGCGCACAAAAGTGCTACTGCCCCTAATGCCGACCCATCACGCACAACTGTCATCGTTCATCGATATTGTGTCGTTCCTTGGCTCAGGAGGACAGGAGGTCGCCAAGTCCATGACCTACACCTTGATCGACTAAGGAAGGGTCAACCTCGACATTGGTGATTGCCGCTACTGCCTCGGACGTGGCTCGCACCAGGACCGCGGCGTCCACCGGTAGGTACATCATCCCGGCGGTCGACGAGACCCTGGCCATCGCCAATGCAGCAGCAACGGCCGCAATTCCCCCCTCATCGTCTGGAGCTGTGTCCTCCTCCATCTGGGACATAAATCCGCACCTCGTGCGACAGGCACTGACGTGGTTGTACTTGCGGCGTCGCGGTTCCTGCTCTACCGCCCGCACCATCCGACACACTCTGCGCCGAGTCAGCAATATCGCCCGTTGGCGATCCCTAGCTACTTTCAAGACAACCCTGGCTAACCTCTTGGCTTGCTGATGTCGTTATTCCTGCCTCCTCTAGCTACCATCAGGAGAGGTAGTGGCATGGTCGTGGATCCTCAAGCCGACCATCGCGTCGACAACCTCAATTTCGCCGTTTTCCAACTCCATCCCGTCGTCGGCCATTGGGGGTTTGATGGTTTGTGTGGCAACTAGATAGGGGATCACTGACTCACCGCCGCCAGCCATCACTGTGGTTATTTATAGCTAGTTTCTGCCAAGGGGGTTGGGGATTTAATAATTTACAACTGTGGCTAGCGCTTTCTCTTGCGCGGGAAGAATTTTCATAATTTTTGAGTTCTTTTCGGTGCACACATAATCGCACGCGGAACACATATAGCAACTGCAATTGTGTATAGGGTCATATATAAATATCACCACTCTTTGCTCTCCATCGTCTCTTTCCCCTCTCGCCCCCCCAAATCTGGCCTTCTTCTCCTCATCGTCCTCGTCTCCACAAAATCCTCAACATTACACATGTCATCAGAATCTTGGCCCCGCCTCTCCATCATAGATAGCGCGTGGCTAAGGCAGATCTTCTGCGCTGAGGAGCCCATGGTGGCGGTGACGGCGGTACATGCTGATGAGGGTCCGAAGGCCTTAGAGGCAAGAGCGGAAAAGTTGGAGGTTCCATCAGATCTGTTGCGGGCAGGCATGGTTCTGTACGTGGAACACGTGACTGTGGCCTTTGAAAGGGCAGCATGCGCCGATCAATTCGCCGTTGTCTTGGTGGCTCGCGTGGATTTGTCCATGGTAAGGGTAGACGCCTTGTTAGAGTCTGCTACCGCTCTAGCAGAGCGCGGAGCTTATGACTTTGTTGTTTACGATTGCTTTGAAAATCTCCATCATGAGAGGGTTGTATGCATGCCTTTGACCGTGGACGGGATTTCCCATGATACCTTAGCTACTATGATGGAGTAGGAGCAAAGGCATGATCATCCCTATGAAGCGTTCAAGAACATGGTCCTCGCCGACACGGATGTGGATCCTTCTTCGATAGAGAGGATGTTGGTTGAGTGTAGACAATATTTCAACATCGTCGAACCAACAGGTGAGCCCCGCAGCAACGCTGATGAGTAGCTATTTCCATTTTGTTGTTTTCTAAACCTTGCTAATATGTAATGTCACTATTATGTTGTTTAGTTGATTATGTATGTAAGTGCATCTAGTGCCCCTTAGTGATTTTGGTGTATTGAATACTTATAGGTTAAGGAACTAATGTGTTTGTGAGTGTACATAGGCTCTATAAGTCACTTAGGAGTTTGATATATTCAGAGATTATCGACCCCTAAAAATTTATGTCTTCAACTGAAGACTTTGGTGAAGACTTTGCTGAAGACTTTGGTATTCCCTGAAGACTTTGAAAATGAAGAAGTTGGTGTGACCTTGAAGATATGAACGAGGACTATGAAGCGTGAAGACTTTTGTTTTTGTAGTTTCATTTCCTTTCTTCGAGTCATAGGAAACACCGTACTGTAAAACGGGGCCGAGGTAATACTAAGGAAAATTTCCACATGATGCTCAACTGAAAAGCCTAAACCTTTCCAATCCTTCGAGTGAAGCCATTCGGAAATCTCTTACAATCTAGTCAAGTTCTTCAGTGACAGAGACGATGTTCTTCTGGTCTCTGATGAAATTGATCTGACTGAGGAGTTAGGATTTTGTGAGTGCGAATTGCCTACAAGTGAGGAATATGATAAGCGTGAGGACTTTCATAGTTCAAAATTCCGACCGTTGTTGTGCTTAGTGCTAGCTCTCCCCAATCATCGTATCCACATAATGGTGATATCATTGGGGACATTTATGTCTTATCATGTCAGGTTGCACCATGGCTATAAATAGCCACCCCCTACAACCACTAGTTGGTTGGCTGCTCCGAGAGAGAACTGATACTTGTCATTTGAGAGCAACCCATCCTCCAAGGACTTTGAGAGAAAATCACTAGTGAGGAAAAACCCACAACCAAACCACCAAACCCAAAGTGATTGAGCATCACTGAAGAAATTCCCATTTGGAACCGACGCTTGTTACCTTTGAGGATTGTGCATCCTCCAGACGGTTAGGCGTCATGGTCTAGTGTATCCTGCAGTCAATTGGGGATCACGAAGTGACCTTGGTCTAGAGCATCCAGCAGTAAATTGTGGATCGCCGGGTGACCAGTTTGTGAGGGTTTTGGAAGTCTACCCTGAAGACTTACCACGAGTGTCGGGCGAGGACTGTGTGACCTTAGCTCATGGAGAATATGGTAAGGACTGTGGGTCCTGGGACTGCGTGTCCTCTGGTTTAAATACCAGGCCATTCCAAACCAGACATACGACTGTCACAGCAGTTGGAACTAGGTCATCAAACCATTGTCTTTATCGAGCTACATGGTTCTATTTCCTCAACCTCTCTACTCCTTGTATAATTGTTGATGAAATTGATTGTTACTGTTTGAAGAATTTGACTGAAGACTTTCACAATTTCCTCACCTCAAATTCTTTAAGTTACCTTGTTCATCACTGCTTATCCTGTATCACGCTACTTGTTATTTGTGCATGTTTCATTTCATCATGATGACTATGCTGTTACAATGTTCCTCATGCACTTGACTACTTATTCCACTGCTAGTTATTCATCACATTTCAAATTCCTCAAAGTTGAAATTCCTCAAGTGATGAATTTGTAAAAATCGCCTATTCACCCCCTCTAGTCGATATAACGCACTTTCAGATCCCCATCAACTTGATGTGCATCCCCAAGAAGAAGAACTAGAAAGTTCTTGAGGGGTGACTCCACCAATGAAATTCACTCACATTCATTATTGGAAAGATCTATTTGCAATCAACATCAACCCTATGCAATATTTCAAGGAGTCACACATTCCCTCAAAGGTAAGCAAGGGACAAGGTAATCAACAAATCAATGGACATCATCACATATGCTTTCCACTCCATGTACATAGATATCCTTGTATTTGTCTCTTGTGTGTTGGGACTAACCCATGTAGGTGACAAGACTAAGGAACCAACAAGGATGCTCCCAACACTTAGTGATCTTCATCAACTTTGAGCATCCACCACTACCTCATCAACATGAAGTCTTCATTGACAAAACCCAAGGTAAGTTTATCCCTCTTATGGGGGGTGTCACATCAAGGGGGAGCTTTACTCTAGGACTTGAGTCAAAGCATCTCTTAGTATGTGACAACATTAAATGTTTTATGTAAAAGTGGTAACCCCACTTGTGCTTAAACGATGAGTATGACCTATGATCAAGTACTCTTACTTGGCTGCTAAGTCAAATACTCATATATAGATGACTTCGTCATCGCCCAAGTGCTTGTTAGATGCTAGAGTGTTTGTGCATGTTTGCCATGATTTCATTTGACATCTTATTATGTGAGCATGTTGGTCTGCATTTATTTACTCATTCGAGGATATCCAATTGTTGCTATTTGGCTTTTGATTTATCTGTTGCCAATTGGATATACAAGAATACCTAGGACCACTCTTTAGCTATCTATGCTTTATCAACTCATACTCTACTCATGCTGCATCACAAAATTTGAACAAGTGCTTTTCGATCCCTCTGTGTGTGGAGTACTCGGAGTTCCGTATCGACAAGGACTAACCATTAAAACCTCCCAAGTGCATCTCGGTGGAACCAACCACAAAATCTAGGTCTCACCAAATGCCTAGGGTTGATCTGGTTTTCAATCTCGGTACCACCAATTCCATCTTCTCGATTACACCGAGTTTCCATGTCAACTGACAGTTGAGGAACTCAGTGACACCAAAAGTTAGAATTGGTGTCACCGACAGTGGTGGGTATGTATACTGTGGACCCTGATGCTTTCAATTTCATCCTCAAACCGTCATGCCTCAGAACCCTAAGCTCCCGCCTTCGAGACCCCTGGTCATCGCCCTTGTCTCCCTGCGCTCCTCCGCCACTAGGAATCACCGCCGTCGACGAAATCCTCTCCATGTTCGCTGCCATAGCTAGGGTATGTCTTCGAACTCCTTTGCGCTCCTTGCCCGATTTTTGCGCATTGGATTTGATTTTATCTATAAGACACTCATTACATGTATTCCTATCCACACAAAATTCCGATAGTCTAGCGAATGTTAGATTTTCTAGGGTTTGCCTTCCGCCCGATGGAACTCGGTGGAACCAAAGCAAACAAATCAGTCTCACCGATTTGTCTTTCTGTGTTGTTGAGAACTGTCTCGGTGGAACCGAGTACTTCTTTCCGGTCTCACCGAAAAGAGTGCCAAGTTTCTGTTAAGAGGGATAGTCTGTCTCAGTAGCACCAAAAAATTGCTTCGGCTGTACCGATATTCATTTGACAGAATGGAAAACTTTGAAAATCTACTGTTCAAACTTTAAAAAACCAGCCTCATTTTGTGATGACTTATCTTCTTCTACTCTTCTATACTCTATTCATAGGGTTAGTATGTCAGATCCTGAGGACAGTCAGGATTTGCTAGAGCAGGGTGCTGACATGAGTTCAGGCACAAGCCCAGAGTCTAGTTCATTTTCAGATCCAGGCACCCCCAGCTCCCATGGGTTGACCAAGGCTGCTACAAGGACCAGAAACAAGCTGAATTCAGATGAGGATGATTCATACTTTATGCCTAAGGAGGTTCTTGCCAAGAAGCAAGAAAAGGCTGCTAAGAAGTCTGCTACTAAAGCCACTGCTTCCAGGAGAGTTGTCAGCAAAGTCTATGCTAGCTCTGAAGCTATGATTGCACCTGAGAGTGTTAGGGCCACAATGACTATTGATCCCCAAGGAAGTCTATGCCTAACGAGGCAGGGGAGAAGAAAGCCAGAAAAAGGATTATTCATGTGATTGGCAGGCCTACATCCATGTATGAAGATCCAGAGGAGGAAGCTGCTGCTGAAGAGTCGGATGAGCCAGCTCCAAAGGCTCCTCCCAAGAAGAAGTCCAAGAAGCTTATGGCTGATGCTATGCCAAAGACTGGTACATCCAAGGGCACCAAGTCTAAATCCAAGAAGGCCGCTGCTGAGAAGCCTAAGAGGACATCCAGGCAGATTCCAATTTCTGAAAAGAACAAGGGAACTGCTTCTAGAGTTGAAGATGATGATGACTTGACAACTTTGATGAATCTCAGACCACATCTTCCAGTACATGATGTCAGCCACCTAGTTGCTGAAGATATGAAGAAGAGGAAAGACTCGGGATTGAGGGCATGAAGAGCTATAGATCCATATGCCTAGAGGAAGAAGACTACTGTTCTACACCAGAGAGCAACAAGACTTTTATGAGACAGTGCTACTAGACAAGAGCCCAGCTGTCAGTGATATGAGATATGTTGATTGGAAATTCATTAAGGAGAATGAGGACTTCTTTCCAAGTGTCCAAGATAATTTCCACTGCATTGGACTGGATGAGCTTGTTGGAAGAGAGCTTACTGCATGGAACGATGAGATGATCATGCAATTCTACTCCACTGCACATTTCTATGGAGATGGTAGGATTGTATGGATGACTGAAGGAGCAAGGTCTGAGCCCACTGTTGATGAGTGGGCTGCACTTCTAGGAGTTCCAGAGGTTCAGGTTGGTGATTTGGATGTATACTCAGAATCGAAGGCGAGCCACAATGCCATGAAGGATATGTATACTCCTATACCCGCAGACAAAGTGCAATCTCACAAGCTAGGATCCATCTACTATCCGCAAGCTGGCCTCCGTACCATGAACACCATTCTGAGGCATACCTTGATGCCCAAGTCAAGAGACGACAAGATGATCCGAGGCTACTCCATCAACATGCTGATCCACCTTGGCGGACACACCAGGATTAGAGTTATGGACTTGATTGTTGAGACAGTCAAGAGGGTTGCTGCCGATTAGAAGCGCTCTTGCTGCTATGCACCTTACTCTAGATGCTTATCAACTCTCAGTTGGAAAAGCACATATTTGCTCTAGATCGTCCACATTTGCCCCTATAGCTAGAGCTTGAGGATAACATCGTGGTGATGGACCCAGATCATTCCACTTCGGCTACATCTCAGGCAGAGGTAGAGGCAGTTCGAGCCATTAGTTCTCAAGTCCCTAGATCCAGAAATGAGCAAATGGATCTTTTGATCTTAGTAGTTCAGGGCATGCAGAAGGATATTAAGGGGATTCTAGACAACCAGAACAGTCTTGTGAGGATCTTTGAAACAAGGATCAAGACTCTCAATGATAAGGTGGACAAGGTGACTAAGACAGTCATAGAGCTTCAAAAGGAAGTTGACTCAGTGCACATCCCTCGGGTCTCTTCTACTTCTTCTTCAGATGATGATGGTGATGATGATGATTATGATGAGGATGGATCACCTCTCAGGCCAAGCACACAGTTCACTACTCAGGCTAGATCAGCCATAGTGCATGCTCCAGATTTGAGGCCCTCTTCATCAGCTCCTGCTACTGTTAGCACAACTCCTGCCCCATCAGCTCAGTTCCTCCAATATCCACTCCAGCTCCATCCATGACATCTGTAGAGTTATTCGCCGACATTGTTCTCTCGACTCCTTCATCAACAACCAGAGGAGATCATCCCAAGAACGCTTAGATATATGGTTTTGAACTTTTTGGTAACTTGTTGCCAAAGGGGAAGAAGTGTATATAGATCTTTAGGCTTGGAGTGCGAGAGCGTTTGGTGTTTATTGCTTTTTCGAAAACAATTGTATTTTGGTTGCTTGTCACTCTTTTGGTTGCCTGTGATACACGTTTGATGATGTTTGATCATACACTTTAATGTGTGATGCTACTATTTCCTATCATCTTAATGCTTATGTGATGATCATTCATCTTTGCTTGATTGTGTTGTGCTATGATGTTCATTCTAGTTATTCTCGCACACCACCAAGTGGTATGTGACATGTAAGAAGTGACCCATATACCTAATCGATTGTGCATTTGCATTCAAACGCAAATTTAAAATAATGCACAAATTTAGGGGGAGCTCTTGCTTATCACATGCTTCTCAAAGCGACAATTATATTCATTGTTTATACCTTTGTCGAAGCTTTGATCTATATGTTGTCATCAATTACCAAAAAGGGGGAGATTGAAAGCACATTTGCTCCCTTGGTGGTTTTGGTAATTAATAACAACATATAAGCCATTGAACTAATGTTTCCACCAAGTATATTTCAGGAAAAGTTCAATGATAGGGATGGCAAAAGGATTGTGGAGATTGTGGAATCACCCCAAGATTCAAGGAAATAGGTTGGCAAAGCTTCAAGCAATAGGACTCTACATTTTACATTTGTGATAAATCACTTTGAGTCCATCGGAAAGCCAATACTATTAAAAGGGGGTAAGGTTTTGTTGGTGAACAAAATGCTCATATGTGCACAAGTGATAGTCACCAAAAACATCCACAAGCTCTCCCACCAAAGTCTATCTATAGCCAAACATTCAAAATCGATGCAACCAACATTCCTATCCTGGTGCCATCGATTCCAAACCCTAGACAGACTCAGCCAAGCCCTAACTCTTCGGTGCAGCCGACACTGCTTTTGGTGCCACCAAGTTGGGCTGCCAACTTTCTGTTACGCAAGTTCACACTTTCGGTCCATCCAAGACTGTTGAATCGACATCATGGAGTTTGGCAATTCTGACCGTTGGTCACCTTGTCGGTGCAACCAAGATTCCTATACTGTTCTCAACGAGATTCAAAAGTTGCCACCTTTTGGTCACTTCGGTACCACCGAGATTAACACTTCGGTGTCACCGAGTCTGACTTATTGTGTGTTACGGTTGGATTTCTGGGGATGCCTATATATACCCCTTCACCACCACCTACTCGAAAGAGAAGCACTCAGAACTATGCCATACCTATCCAATCAGATTTTCTGAGAGAGAACCACCTACCCTTGTGTTGAGATCAAGATCTTCCACTCCCACCATATGGATCTTGATTTGTAGCCTCCCCAAGTTTCTTTCCACCAATCCCATCTCTTCTACCAAGCCAAATTTGTGAGAGAGTGATTGTGTGTTGAGGAGTCTATCATCTTGAAGCACAAGAGCAAGGAGTTCATCATCATTACTGAGCCTATTACCTTTTGGAGGGTGGTGGCTCTTAGATTGGTTAGGTGTCGCTTGGGAGCCTCCTACTTCGTGTTGCTGAGTGAACCAAGAAGTTTGTAAGGGCAAGGAGATCGCCTACTTTGTGAAGATCTACCCATAGTGAGGCTAGTCCTTCGTGGACGGAAGCCATATGGAATAGTCAAGGTTGCTACTTCGTGGACCCTTATGGGTGGAGCCTTCCATGGACTCTCGCAACCGTTACCCTTCATGGGTTGAAGACTCCATAAACATGGATGTATGATAGCACCACCTATTGGAACCATGGGAAAAATCATCGTGTCTACAATTGCGTTTGATCTTCCTATCCTATCCCTTTTACTCATGTTGTTGTTATTTCCAGCTGCTATACTCTTAGACATGCATGTGTAGGGTGTACTTGATATGCTATGAATGCAACTTGCCAGGAATTAAAATTGGGGAAAAGGCAAAACTTTAATTTGGTCAATAGTATAATCACCCCCCCTCTGGACCTACTGTCGATCCTACAGCAGCTGATGATTGTGCAGCTATTGAAGGCATTGAAGTGGCCTTTGAAGAACTTGCTTGAGGATTCTGCGGTGAGGACTTTGAAGTTGAGGATTTTGGCTTCACTACATACCTCTTCACAATTGATTTCTTCGGATCACTAGCAGAGGCTCCGACAGAGGCAGCAGCAGCTGAATATTCATTGAATTTCTTCACGACTGCTTTGGTAGTTCTTTGAAGTTTTCTCTGATGCTTTGCCCATTCAGTTGGAAAGTTTGTTGGGGAACGTTGCATGGGAAACAAAAAATTTCCTGCGCACACGAAGATCTATCCATGATGATGAGCATCTACGAGTGGGAGAGTGCATCTACATACCCTTGTAGATCGCTAAGCGGGAAGCGTTAAGAAACGCGGTTGGTGTAGTCGAACGTCTTCGCGATCCAAATCGCCGTGCGTCCCGCGATCCAATCACGATCCATCCCGCGATACAATCACGATCCGTCCCGCGATCCGATCACGATCCATCCCACGAACTTGATCACGATCCGTCTCACGAACTTGATCACGATCCGTCTCACGAACTTGATCACGATCCTTCCGATCTAGCACCGAACGGACGACACCTCCGCGTTCAGCACACGTACAGCTTGATGACGATCTCCACCGTCTTGATCCAGGAAGGAGTGGAGAGGAAGAAGAGTTCTCTAGCAGCCTGATGGCGCTCCGGCGATGGTGGTGGAGCAATTCCGGCAGGGCTTCGCCTAAGCACTACAGAAAACCGATCTAGAGGAGAAACTATGCACTGGAGGAACAGGTAGCACGTGGCTGAAAATCTAGTGCAAAAACCCTCAATACCACTAGTATATATAGGAAGAGAGGAGGAGAGGAGGCAGCTTGGCCTCCAAGCCTCCTAGGCTTCGGCCGAACTAGGAGAGGAGGAGTCCACCTCCTCCACTCCTAGTAGGATTAGGAGTCATCCTTTTTTCCCCTTTTTTTTTGCCTTTTTCCACCTTTTTCCTTTTGGGTTTTCTTCTCCAGCTACATGGGCCTTGTGTGGGAGTTTCCACCAGCCCACTAAGGGCTGATATTCACTCTCCCACAGCCCATGAAGCCTCTTGGGTCGAAATACCCCTCCCGGAGGTCTCCCGGTACACTACCGGCACTCCCGGTACACTACCGATAAGCCCGGAACTTTTCCGGCGACCAAAACAGGACTTCCTATATATGAATCTTTACCTCCAGACCATTCTGGAGCTCCTCGTGACGTCCAGGATCTCATCCGGGACTCCAAAGAAACTTCAGTCACCACCATACATAACTCTATACTACCAAAACGTCACCAAACCTTAAGTGTGCAGACCCTGCGGGTTCGACAACTATGTAGACATGACCGGGACACCTCTACGGTCAATAACCAATGGCGGGACCTGGATGTCCACATTGGTTCCTACATATTCTATGAATATCTTCATCGGTTGAACCTCTATGTCAAGGATTCAGTTAATCCCGTATGATGTTCCCTTTGTTCTTCGGTATGTTACTTGCCCGAGATTCGATCGTCGGTATCTCCATACCTAGTTCCACCTCATTACTGGCAAGTTTCTTTACTCATTCCATAATACAAGATCCCGTGACCAACACTTAGTCACATTGCTTGCAAGGCTTATTGTGATGTTGTATTACCGAGTAGACCCTGAGATACCTCTCCATCACACGGAGTAACAAATCCCAGTCTTGATCCATGCCAACTCAACAGACACCCTCGGAGACACCTGTAGAGCACCTTTATAGTCACCCAGTTATGTTGCGACGTTTGATACACACAAGGTACTCCTCCGATATCTGTGAGTTGCATGATCTCATGGTCATAGGAACATATACTTGACATGCAGAAAACAGTAGCAATAAACTGACACGATCATAAGCTACGTTTGTAGTTTGGGTCTTGTCCATCACATCATTCTCCTAATGATGTGATCCCATTTATCAAATGACATCTCATGTCCATGGCTAGGAAAGTTCAATCAACAAGCTAGTTCACTAGAGGCATACTAGGGACATTGTGTTTGTCTATGTATCCACACATGTATCCATGTTTCCAATTAATACAATTATAGCATGGATAATAAACGATTATCATGAACAAGGAAATACAATAATAAACACTTTATTTATTGCCTCTAGGGCATATTTCCAACAGTCTCCCACTTGCACTAGAGTCAATAATCTAGTTCACATCACTATGTGATTTACATTGTAATGAATCGAACTCCCATGCAGTTCTGGTGTTGATCATGTTTAGCCCTTGGAAGAGGTTTAGTCAACGGGTCTGCAACATTCAGATCCGTGTGCACTTTGCAAATATTTATGTCTTTCTCCAAGATGTAATCACGGATGGAGTTGAAGCGTCGCTTTATGTGTCTGGTCCTCTTGTGAAACCTTGGTTCCTTGGCCAGAGCAATGGCACCAGTGTTGTCACAGAACAGGTTCATTGGATTCAGTGCACTGGGCACTACTCCAAGATCTGTCATGAACTGCTTCATCTAGACACCTTCCTTCTCCGCCTCCGAGGCTGCGATGTATTCCGCTTCACACGTAGAATCAGCTACCACGCTTTGCTTGGAACTGCACCAGCTTACCGCTCCCCCGTTAAGAGTAAATACGTATCCGGTTTGCGACTTAGAGTCGTCCGGATCAGTGTCAAAGCTTGCATCGCCGTAACCCTTTACGACGAGCTCTTCATCTCCTCCATAAACGAGAAACATTTCCTTAGTCCTTTTCAGGTACTTAAGGATATTCTTGACCGCTTGCCAGTGCTCCATTCCAGGATCACTTTGAAACCTTTCGGCCATACTTATGGCAAGGCTGACATCGGGTCTTGTGCACAACATTGCATACATGATAGAGCCTATGGATGAAGCATAGGGGATGACACTCATATTTTCTCTATCTTCTGCAGTTACTGGGCATTGAGTCTTACTCAACTTCACACCTTGTAATACAGGCAAGAACCCCTTCTTGGACTATTCCATGTTGAACTTCTTCAAAACTTTATCAAGGTATGTGCTCTGTGAAAGTGCTATTAAGCGTCTCGATCTATCTCTATAGATCTTAATGCCTAATATGAAAGCAGCTTCTCCTAGGTCCTTCATTGAAAAACTCTTGTTCAAATATTCCTTCACGCTTTCCAACATTTCTATATTGTTTCCAATCAGCAATATGTCATCCACATATAATACTAGAAACGCCATAGAGCTCCCACTCACTTTCTTGTAAATACAAGCTTCTCCGCAAACTTGTATAAACTCAAACGCTTTGATCACCTCATCAAAGCGCTTATTCCAACTCCGAGATGCTTTCACCAGTCCATAAATGGATCGCTGGAGTTTGCAAACTTTGTCAGCATTCTCTGGATCGACAAAACCTTCGGGTTGCATCATATACAACTCTTCCTCAAGGAAACCATTGAGGAACACTGTTTTTAGATCCATCTGCCAAATTTCATAGTCGAAATAGGCAGCTATTGCTAACATGATTCTGACGGACTTAAGCATCGCTACGGGTGAGAAAGTCTCATCCTAGTCAACTCCTTGAACTTGTGAAAAACCCTTTGCCACAAGTCGAGCTTTATAGATGGTGACATTACCATCCGCGTCTGTTTTCTTCTTAAAGATCCATTTGTTCTGAATGGCCTTTCGCCCTTCAGGTAATACTTCCAAAGTCCATACTTTGTTTTCATACATGGATCCCATCTCGGATTTCATGGCCTCTAACCATTTCTCGGAATTCGGGCCCATCAATGCTCCTCCATAGCTTGTAGGTTCATTGTTGTCCAACAACATGACCTCCAAGACAGGGGTGCCATACCACTCAAGGGTAGTACGCGGCCTTGTTGACCTACGAGGTTCAATAGCTGCTTGATCCAAAGCTTCATGATCATCATCATTAACTTCCTCTTCTACCGTCATAGGTTCCACAGAAACATCTTTCTACGCTGCGCTACTTTCTAGTTGAAGTAAAGGTTCAATAACCTCATCAAGCTCTATTTTCCTCCCACTCAATTCTTTCGAGAGAAACTCTTTCTCAAGAAATGTTCCGTTTTTAGCGACAAACACTTTGCCTTCGGATCTGAGGAAGGTATACCCGACTTTCTCTTTCGGGTATCCTATGAAGACGCATTTCTCCCCTTTGGGTTCCAGCTTTTCAGGCTGAAGCTTTTTGACATAAGCATCACATCCCCAAACATTAAGAAACAACAACTTTGGCTTCTTGCCAAACCACAGTTCATATGGCGTCATCTCAACGGATTTTGATGGTGCCCTATTTAAAGTGAATGCAGCTGTCTCTAATGCATAACCCCAAAACGATAGTGGCAAATCAGCAAGAGACATCATAGAACGCACCATATCTAATAAGGTTCGATTACGACATTTGGACACACCATTACGCTGTGGTGTTCCGGGCGGTGTCAACTGTGAAACAATTCCACACTGTCTTAAGTGACTGCCAAACTCATAACTCAGATATTCACCTCCTCGATCAGATCGCAGGAACTTAATCTTCTTGTTACGATGATTCTCAACTTCACTCTGAAATTGCTTGAACTTTTCAAACGTTTCAGACTTGTGTTTCATTAAGTAAATATACCCATATCTACTTAAGTCATCAGTGAAGGTGAGAAAATAACGATATCCACCATGCGCTGTAACATTCATTGGACCGCACACATCAGTGTGTATGATTTCCAATAAGTCACTCGCCCGTTCCATTGTTCCAGAGAACGGCGTTTTAGTCATCTTGCCCATGAGGCATGGTTCACATGTGTCAAGTGATTCAAAATCAAGTGACTCAAAAAGTCCATCAGCATGGAGCTTCCTCATGCGTTTTACACCAATATGACCTAAACGGCAGTGCCACAAGAAAGTGGTACTATCATTATCAATTCTACATCTTTTGGCATCAATGTTATGAACATGTGTGTCATCCCTATCAAGATTCAATATGAATAAACCCCTAACATTGGGTGCATGACCATAAAATATATTACTCATATAAATAGAACAACCTTTATTCTCTGATTTAAATGAGTAACCGTCTCGCAATAAACAAGATCCAGATATAATGTTCATGCTTAACGCAGGCACTAAATAACAATTATTCAGGTTCATCACTAATCCCGATGGTAATCGAAGAGAGAGTGTGCTGACGGCGATCACATCAACCTTGGAACCATTTCCCACGCGCATCGTCACTTCATCCTTTGCTAGCCTTCGTTTATTCCGTAGTTCCTGCTTTGAGTTGCAAATGTGAGCAACCGAACCGGTATCAAATACCCAGGCACTACTACGAGAGCTAGTAAGGTACACATCAATAACATGTATATCATATATACCTTGTTTTTCGTTGGCCACCTTCTTGTCAGCCAGGTACGTGGGGCAGTTCCGCTTCCAGTGACCAGTTCCTTTGCAATGAAAGCACTCAGTTTCTGGCTTGGGTCCATGCTTGGGCTTCTTTGCAGGAGTAGCAACTGCTTTGCCATCCTTCTTGGTTTTACCCTTCTTGCCCTTGCCCTTGACTTTGCCAGTTTTCTTGAAACTAGTGGTTTTATTGACCATCAACACTTGAAGTTCTTTTTGGATTTCAGACTCAGCGACTTTTAGCATCGCAAACAGCTCGGCGACTGACTTGTTCATCCCGTGCATGTTATAGTTCATCACAAAGCTCTTGTAACTAGGTGGCAGTGATTGAAGAACTCTGTCAGTGATCGCCTCTAGCAGAAGGGCAATTCCCAACTCCGCTAGATGAGTTGAATACCCAGACATTCTGAGTATATGTTCACTGATAGACCCGTTCTCCTCCATCTTGCAAGCATAGAACTTATCGGAGGTTTCATACCTCTCGATCCGGGCGTTCTTCTGAAAGATAAACTTCAACTCCTGGAACATCTCATATGCTCCATGACGTTCAAAACGTCTTTGAAGTCCCGGTTCTAAGCCATACAATATTGCACACTGAACTATTGAGTAATCTCTAGTACATGCCTCCCAAGCGTTCTTAACGTCTTCGGAGGTCATGTCTTCTGGTTGGTCACCAAGCGGTGCATCAAGGACATATGATTTTTGGGAAGCCGTGAGGATAACCTCAGATTACGGGCCCAGTCAACAAAGTTACTTCCATCATCTTTCAGTTTTGCTTTCTCTAGGAACACATCAAAATTCAGGGGTGCTACTGCGCGAGCCATTGATCTACAACATAAATATGCAAAGTTCACTTAGACTATTGTTCAAGATAATGAGTTTAGTTAATCAAATTAATAAATCTCCCACTCAAATTGACATCCCTCAGGTCATCTGAGTGTCACATGATCAAAATCCACCAACTCAAGTCCGATCATCACGTGAGTTGAGGTGGCTTCAATGGTGAACATCATTATGTTGATCATATCTACTATATGACTCATGTTTGACCTTCCGGTCTCTTGTGTTCCGAGTCCATGTCTATACATGCTAGGCTCGTCAAGTTTAACCCAAGTGTTCTGCGCATGCAACACTGGCTTGCACCCGTTGTATGTGAATGCAGAGTCTATCACACCCGATCATCACGTCGTGTCTCAACACGACAAACTTTCGCAACGGTGCACACTCGGGGAGAACACAATTTTATCTTGAAATTTAAGTGAGGGATCACCTTATAATGCTACCATCGTACTAAGCATAACAAGGTGCATAAAAGGATTAACATCACATGCAATTCATAAGTGAAATGATATGGCCATGAACTTGTGCTTTAGATCTCCATCTTGAAAGCACCGGCATGAGCTTCATCGTCACCGGCACGACACCATGATCTCCATCATCTTGATCTCCATCAACGTGTCGCCATCGAGGTTGTCACGCCCTGCATGCTTCTACTACTATTGCTACCGTTTAGCGATAAAGTAAAGCATTACATAGCGCTTAATGATTGACACGCAGGTCATACAATAATTAAAGACAACCCTATGGCTCCTGCCGGTTGCGTACTCATCGACATGCAAGTCGTGAAATTCTATACATCACATGATCATCTCATACATCACATATATCACATCATGTAATTGGCCATATCACATCACAACATACCCTGCAAAAACAAGTTAGACGTCCTCTAATTGTTGTTGCATGTTTTACGTGGCTGCTACGGGTTTCTAGCAAGAACGATTCTCGCCTACGCATAAACCACAATGGTGATACATAATTTGCTTTTCAACCTTCTCAAGGACCGCCTTTGTTGAATCAGATCCAACTAAAGTGAGAGAAACTGCCACTCGCAAGCCATCTAGGCAACAAGTTGCGTCAAGGAAACCGGTCTTTCGTAAGCGTATGAGTAATGTTGGTCCGGGCCGCTTCATCTCACAATACCGCTGAACCAAAATCCGACCAAGGGAGGAAGAAATCTAAGCATCAACGCCCACAAACCTTTTGTTTTCTACTCGAGATCTCATCTACACATAGACCTAGCTCTGATGCCACTGTTGGGGAACGTTGCATGGGAAACAAAAATATTTCCTACGCACACGAAGATCTATCCATGGTGATGAGCATCTACGAGTGGGAGAGTGGATCTACATACCCTTGTAGATCGCTAAGCGGGAAGCATTAAGAAACGCGGTTGGTGTAGTCGAACGTCTTCGCGATCCAAATCGCCGTGAGTCCCATGATCCAATCACGATCCATCCCGCGATCCAATCACGATCCGTCCCGCGATCTGATCACGATCCGTCCCACGAACTTGATCACGATCCGTCTCACGAACTTGAACACGATCCGTCTCACGAACTTGATCACGATCCTTCCGATCTAGCACCGAACGGACGACACCTCCGCATTCAGCACACGTACAGCTTGATGACGATCACCACCGTCTTGATCCAGCAAGAAGGAGTGGATAGGAAGAAGAGTTCTCCGGCAGCCTGACGGCGCTCTGGCGATGGTGGTGGAGCAATTCCGGCAGGGCTTTGCCTGAGCACTGCAGAAAACCGATCTAGAGGAGAAACTATGCACTGGAGGAACAGGTAGCACGTGGTTGAAAATCTAGTGCAAAAACCCTCAATACCACCAGTATATATAGGAGGAGAGGAGGAGAGGAGGCAGCTTGGACTCCAAGCCTCCTAGGCTTTGGACGAACTAGGAGAGGAGGAGTCCACCTCCTCCACTCCTAGTAGGATTAGGATTCATCCTTTTTCCCCCTTTTTTTGCCTTTTCCCCCCTTTTTCCTTTTGGGTTTTCTTCTCCAGCTACATGGGCCTTGTGTGGGAGTTTCCACCAGCCCACTAAGGGCTGATATTCACTCTCCCACAGCCCATGAAGCCTCTTGGGTCGAAATACCCCTCCCGGAGGTCTCCGGGTACACTACCGACACTCCCGGTACACTACCGATAAGCCCGGAACTTTTCCGGCGACCAAAACAGGACTTCCTATATATGAATCTTTACCTCCGGACCATTCCGGAGCTCCTCGTGACGTCCAGGATCTCATCCGGGACTCTGAACAAACTTCGGTCACCACCATACATAACTCTATACTACCAAAACGTCACCAAAACTTAAGTGTGTAGACCCTGCGGGTTCGAGAACTATGTAGACATGACCGGGACACCTCTACGGTCAATAACCAATGGTGGGACCTAGATGTCCACATTGGTTCCTACATATTCTATGAAGATCTTCATCGGTTGAACCTCTATGTCAAGGATTCAGTTAATCCCGTATGATGTTCCCTTTGTTCTTCGGTATGTTACTTGCCCGAGATTCGATCGTCGGTATCTCCATACCTAGTTCCACCTCGTTACTGGCAAGTCTCTTTACTCGTTCCGTAATACAAGATCCCGTGACCAACACTTAGTCACATTTCTTGCAAGGCTTATTGTGATGTTGTATTACCGAGTGGGCCCTGAGATACCTCTCTGTCACACGGAGTAACAAATCCCAGTCTTGATCCATGTCAACTCAATAGACACCCTCGGAGACACCTGTAGAGCACCTTTATAGTCACCCAGTTACGTTGCGACGTTTGATACACACAAGGTACTCCTCCGATATCTGTGAGTTGCATGATCTCATGGTCATAGGAACATATACTTGATATGCAGAAAACAGTAGCAATAAACTGACACGATCATTAGCTACGTTTGTAGTTTGGTTCTTGTCCATCACATCATTCTCCTAATGATGTGATCCCATTTATCAAATGACATCTCATGTCCATGGCTAGGAAACCTTAACCATCTTTCAATCAACGAGCTAGTTCACTAGAGGCATACTAGGGACATTGTGTTTGTCTATGTATCCACACATGTATCCATGTTTCCAATTAATACAATTATAGCATGGATAATAAACGATTATCATGAACAAGGAAATACAATAATAAACACTTTATTTATTGCCTCTAGGGCATATTTCCAACAAAGTCTTCACCATGAGCAACACTTGTGGGATCAACCTCTTGATTATCAGTAGGAGGATCCCTTCTGCAAGGAGGTTTGATTGTGAATTTATTCATATACATAGGAGTGACATAACGATAGTCTCTCCATTCCTTCACCCACCTCTGTTCTATCCTTTGGATCCTGATTTTCCTCTGCTCCTTTGTTTGTTTCCCATGAATGGCTTCATTAGGAGTTCAGTAACCAACATACAAAGGCTCATGTATTTGCAAAGCAGTATTCTATTCAGCCTTCTTTCCACCCTTCTGATGTCTTTTGCCATCTGCCATTTTCTTCACTTGATGACTTTGAACTCTTGAAGATTCTGAAGATGTATACAATTTTTACTCAAGAAACGTCGCTAATGAGTTAAGTTGATGAGAACCTAGTGATTCATCAGCAGACATTTTGTGAATGTGAACAGAGTAAAGGGGCGAGGAATTTGAAGAGGTCATATGCGTTCTCATAAATTTTTCAAAATACATCAAGTTGAGGATTTTAACCATGGGTGTCTTGAGGAATTTCACAAAGTGTTCTGGTCTTAGGTTCTAGAGTTGTGCAATTGTGAGGATTCACACAATTGAGGAATCTTGAAGAAAATCATAACTTAGGAAAAACATCAAGGGAATGAAATATGTGAGGTGTTTAAGAAGATGATTCTTGAAGAACAAACACCTTTGAGGATTTTGTGGAAAACATGAATATCAAACAAGGGTAGTAAAATTAGATTTTATTTACCTTGATGAAGAACACGACGAACAGTGAGATGAAATCGGAGAAGTTCGTTCGTCCAGATCTCCCACGCCCAAGCTTGTCTGAGGGAGACAACTACAACGACGGAGGAGTGAAGATTTGTCGATGTGAGTACAACAAGGTCAAGGTAGTGAAGCTCTTCCTCTCCGGTGGCGATGATTTTAGCGGCGACGCTAGGTCTGAGCTCAAAAGAGAGAGGGAGTGAGGAGTAACTCGAGCACAATGAAGGGAAGGGGGTATTTATAGTTTTTTAACATTTGTGCCCCTGGTTCCTTAGCTCTACTGATTCATCCCCGCACTCTTAACTTTTGCTCAGTTTTCCCCACTTCCTTATCTGAAACCCTCAGAACAGGTCACAGCGGACGTTGCCATCGGATCAATGGCTTGACCATTAACTCTAACGAGTGGGGCCACGGTGGACCGTGTCACCCGTTGGACCTGACAAGTGGGGCTGCGTAAGGTGGTGTCGCCATTCGATTGTGGTTTCGTTGGGCCGTGGTTTTGTTGGGCCGTCTCTCGCATTAATCTGCCTGCGCGCGTCGCCACGACAGAAGCCTACTATGATGCACCCAGCAAGCCTGCCTACATGGGTTGATGCGTGCCGCCACGATGCGTCGACTGAGCTGCATGTGCCGACCAAGCCTGCATGCGCCGATGCGTGTCGCCACGATGCATTGACTGAGCCGCTTTCGTGCACGCCAGCCTCCACGGATGTAGTGATGGTCGCTGCTGCTGGTTACTCTCTTCTCGCATGCTTGTCTCCTCGATTTAGAGCATCGTTTTTACGATCAGTTCCAGCCTTTTTGTTGTGTCTGCATGCACTAGGTGGTAACTAACAAAGCGATCTCTCTAAGAAAACAATCAACAAATATATAGATAGGGCCAACAAGCCCATAGCATGATTACGTAATTCAAACCAGCAAGAACTTAATAATAGAATAGATAGAAAACTTAAGAATAGAACTTAATAAAAGGGCCAACAAGCCCATATCTCCAACATAGTTCAATTACAACTTAATTAACATAACATAGATTTAAAAAAACAGATAGAGGGTTTAGAGCCCTAGCCGCCGCCTTCTCCACCTCGCTCCTCCTTCGTGTGCTCTTCACTGCTCCTCCGTGGCATTGTCGATGGGGTATGGAAGAGTGTGCATGCGCGACGTGGTGGGGAAGATGTTGGTGTACTCCGTAAACATGTTGTGGGTGGTGAAAGTGATGAAGTCGCAACAACACCAAAACACCCGGCCGAGGAGGTAGAAGGCGTCAAATGTGTTGGTGAAGTGGGCAAGGAGAGCAATCACCACCCCGTTTTGGATGACCTCCTCAACGCGAAACATCGTTGGAGATCCCCACGGGAGGTGTTTGTAGCCGGCCCCGAGGAAGAAGTCGGTGAAGTTCCTTGCGGTCCTCCACCTTGATATCGCCCACACACGTAGTGTGCGCTCAATGTACACGCCGGTAGGGTAGAGCCTCTCCGACATGGTGGGTGGGAAGCGGTAGGTTGGTCCGGTGTACTGCATGGTTGAGGGATGTGCAGAAGAAGGAGAAGGGGGCGAAGAGCAAGAAGGGCGGATGGCAGAGGATGGGAGATGGATGAGGGATGGCACAGGCAGAGGGTGGCTTAAATAACCACAGTGCTATGTGTTATTTGGCCGTGGCAATAACGGGGTCAAATGTAAAGTAGCCCGTTTTCAAACCCACCGCAGCATCGAGAGTGTACACACATGGGAAACAGTGGTTTGAAAAGAAGAAGAAAAACAAGCTAATTGCACGCGTGGGAATCTATGATCATATATATTATATGAACAAATACGTCAAAAAATCCCAAAAAATATACTATATGAAAAAAAGACAATTTTTGAATAGTTTGTGGCCATTTTGCATGATAAAAATAAATTTGGCCCTTATAAATTTGGTCATTTTGCATTTGTATAGAACAAAAAGAACTAAATTTTCTATGCAATGTCAATTGTTGTGTAATGTCAAATGATGCAACCAAGAAACAGAGCCAGCACGTTCACAAAAAACAGAGCAAACGATGCAAAAAAATGACGCAATTTGACGGCCCAACCAAAGCTTGGTTTCCTTTTGGGACCAATAACAATTCGACGGACAGGATCCATTTTTTTCGCGAAGTCAGTGGTGGGCGAAAAGCCGAGCACAACCAATAGGATCGCCTCTCGTGGATTGTCCCACGATCCAACTATGCGGAGCCGTCCTTGTGATCCAACGGCGCGGAGCCTACACGCAGCCTGCCCACCGAATTCCTTCTAGAAGACCACATTTGAGGGCTATTGCTTGGTGCTAGGGTATGATGAGATGGCTGACGTTCGGAGCTAGGGTTAGGCGAAACCCCGCAGGGTTTAGAGGGGTTTTGAGCTGGTCAACGGGGTTTCGAAGGCTTTGACTGAGCATAACTAATTAAAAAAATCGAAAAATATGAAACCTTTGCTGTTTGTTGTTTTATAAGACACACTAGTGAGGAAAAATACTAAACTTGGTCTATGGTCATTTTCGTGAAAAAAACCTAGCTAGCACGATCAGGTCAAATGAGTACCATTAATTTAAAAAAATCAAAAAAATATAAAACCTGCGCATAATGTTGTCTTATGTGACATGTTACCAAGCAAAAATCTTAAACTTGGTCTATGGTCATTTTCATGAGAAAACCTTCACACGTATGAGCTATCACGTACAAGATTGCATAGAGTTCAAGGAGAGGAGGTAGGGTTACCTACAGGGTCTGAAAATTTAAAAAAAAATCACCAAAGCTTTATTTCAAAGTGAATAAGAAGGATCTGAACTTAGTTTTCCATTTTCATATTTTAAACGTGTTTTTAATAGTTTTATGTTAAAGCATATTTTTCCAAAAGAAAATGTAAAAATATGAAGATTAATTCAAAAATAGCCAGACTTCAAATCTACACTATATAGATTGAATAGGTGTTAATAAAAACATTTGGCTCATTTAGAGTAGGTCCAAAAAAAACGTGATTACAAATGGGTTGTTTACCCTAGCCTGGGAGCTCATTTGGAGCACATTTCTCAAATTCAAATTTCTTTGACATCCCCTAAATCACCTCAAATTTTAGACACATGATCTCCTACACAAACATAGATAGTTTGACCAAGGTTTTTTTTGCATTTTCTTGAATTTATACTGTCATGTCGAATGTCAGTTCAAAACATTAGATAATGAGACATGCTGGTGGGAAAAAGCATGCATTTGATTATAAAACATGAGACAAATAATTTTTGTACTCCTTTATTACAAAAATCATTACATCTTCCTTCAAATGTTGTTTTTTGCTCTGTTATTGGAATATTTGATAAATGATGGACTATTTGCTCTTTTTTCTTATTCTTTGCAGCATGTCTGATCAGTGAAGCAACACTAAAACAACATGTGTGATCATTGCAGCACCTAAACTTTGAAAATAAACACTGAAACAAATCATAGCAAACAAATTTAAAAACACACAAATAAGCAATATAGATAGCCACATGCATATATAGAAGACCACATAGTACCATACCATCCATAGAACACATCCAGTTCACAAACAAAGTTCCCAAACAACTAAACACATCCACGTGCATATATAGAAGACCACATAGTACCATACCATCCATAGAACACATCCAGACCACATAGTACCATACCATACCATGCTCTGTTAGTTGGGAATGGGAGTCGGGACTTTCGCCAGGGCAGCATGCTGGCCCTTGATCTTGTAGTCCTCGTCGTGGATGTCTACATCTTCTGCATGAGCTAGAAGGTGAATGAAGCGGCCAGACTTTGGCTTTGCCTTGGTGGTGCAGTAGGGGCAATGCCAAATTTTGGTCATGCTCTTGTAGTAGTAATCATCTCCCTTGGCCCCGATCTTCTCCTCTTCCTTCGCTTTGAAGGACATGAAGTTGCCTTCGTCCACATCCACATCTTCTCCAGAGATGTACTGCACACACGAATGAATTTAGATATATACATTATAGTTTCATATACACCATGTCAAAGGAACTAGGGTAAATGAACAATCTAAATTTCAAGCGGGCTTACCTCACACTCTTCGCCGATCCAACACCCTGTATCGTACAGGTCCTTTAAGTCAGTAAGGTCCAACTTCCTCTTTTTTCCCCAACCATCATCCTCCTGAATATACAATTACATCCCATTGAAAATTTAGATATGCATTTTACATTGATCACAGGGCTAATATACTATGATCCTGTTTGCATCTTCCATTGTCATGCACACACATTGAACAACAGAGCAAATATAAGTACATATTGTGGACAAATTTATATACTAATGAATCAAATAACCTCTTAATCAATGGATTCCATTTGGCCATATGACATTCAAAACCCCAATCCGAGTAGCATTCAAAAACAAATCTAATAGAGACCCAATCTAATAAGCATACATGACTATAGCATTAAGAACCCCAATCTGTGAGCATTAAAAACAAAATCTAATACGCATACATTTGTATAGCATTGAAGCACGAAGATCCCTATCTCTCATACAGATCTATCTAGCAATTTTGCAAAGAATGTAATCCAAAAAAACCTAGTACAAAAACCCCAATCCCCCCATACAGAAAAGGGGAAAACCCCGACACATCTGTCAAACCAACTACTCTAACCATCTATACTACTGTACGAATCACAATCTAACCAATGCAACTAACTCTACAAGATAAATATTGGAACTAACAAGCAAGTGCAAATACCTCCTGCTCCTCACCAGGCTGCGCATCGGGATGGAGTGCGTCGCTCGATGCCTTCACCTTCTGCTCCGGCAACGCTGAGGCAGAGCCCGCCACATCCTTCCCCACATCCGCGGTGGTTGCGAGTTTCCCCGCACCGCCATGGATGCCGCCAACGTCCTTCACTTCATCCGTGGTCACCGCAGCCTGCAGCTCCACTACTAGATCTCCGGCTGCTGCTCCGGTGTCACCACGAGTGTCCGCCATCGGATAGATGGAGGCGATGAAGGTGAGGAAGAGGTTGCGATGGGGGAGAGCAAGACGGTGCGGTGGAGGCAGTGGAGGAAAGCGAGACGACGCGATGGGAGAGAGGAAGACGATGCGGCAGGGAGGGGATTTGGGGGAAATGGTAGGGGCGATGCGTCGGGAGGTGGTTCCCCCTCTTTATACGATGGGACGTTTCGGGCAAGTCCCATGGACACGTGCTACCCCGCGACCATGGTCAGCTGCATGCGCGGGAGCGGCCCCACTCGTCAAAGTTAATGGTCAGAGGCATTGACCTGACGAAAACGTCCGTTGTAACCCGTTCTGAGGGTTTCGGGCAAGGGAGTGGGGAAAAGTGAGCAAAAGTTAAGAGCGTGGGGATGAATGAGTAGAGCTAAGGGACCAGGGGCACAGAAATAAAGTAAAAACCAACTGGTCCAAAGATTTTGGACCAGATTGTCCCTGACCCTTGCTCTCCGCGCGACATGTGTCACCCACGTTCAGAGTAGTGGAGATAGTGGGGGATCATGGGTTATCTAGTCGTGGGAATCGGAATGATTTGAGCAGGAAGCGACGAAAAATTTGATAGTGAAAATTTTAAAGTTTCCGTTTGCAAATTCTTCAGATGTCAAGGACACAGTGAAGACTTTGAACGAGTTTCAAAGTAGAACACATATGAAGAGTTTGTGAACAGACTGGGGTGAGTTTAGCATAGAGGGATAACGGGTCCGATCACATTCACTTAGATGAAAATCAACTTGAAGAATTAGCAATAAGTGAATGTTGTTGAGGACATTGAAAACTCATATATATATATATATATATATGTGTGTGTGTGTGTGTATGTATGTATGTATGTATGTATGTATGTATGTATGTATGTATGTATATAGTCAATGAAGAACATCAGTTTCATAGTTTGAAGAATTTGACAAGTTGAGGAATTTGCAAACTTGAGGAATTTGAAAATTTGAAGAATTTGCAAAATGACGAAAAACTCAACTTTGAAGAATTTCAACTATTGTTGGTGGCGTGACCCACCGTATAAGAATGATGATTTCAGACACCGCATACAATTGTCGTAGGGTTCTAAGAATCAAATTCTTCATTAATTTCTTCACACTTAGAGTATTATTCTTCATTGATTGAAGAAAAACGTTACTTCGTGTGTTGCACATCTAAGTCATCAATTTTGCATAAGTGTTAGGATGTATGTCCTTTCAAAGAACATTCAATGATTCTAAGATATTTAGCTCACACCGCAACTTGCAAAATCTCTTTTCATCCAAGGACTTAGTGAAGATATCGGCCAGTTGTTCTTCGGTGGGGATGTGGTCGATGGAGATGTCTCCCTTGAGTACATGATTTCGAAGAAAATGATGATGAATCTGGATGTGCTTGGTCTTGGAGTGTTGAACTGGTCTGTAAGAAATCTTGATATTGCTCTTGTTGTCACAGTAGAGAGGCACATTCTTCACCTTGATGCCATAGTCCTTGAGGGTTTGCTTCATCCATAGCAACTGAGCGCAACATGAACCAACAACAATGTACTCAGCTTTAGCAGTAGATAGTGACACGTCGTTCTGCTTCTTCGAGGACCAATAGACTATGGATCGTCCAAGGAAATGACATGTTTCTGAGGTTGACTTGTGATCCACACGATATCCAACATAGCCAGCATCTGAGTATCCGACGAGGTGAAGATTTGAGCCCCTGGGATACCATAATCCAAGCGTTGGTGTGTGAGCTAAGTATCAAAGAATATGTTTCACAACCTTATGGTGTGATTCCTTCAGTGTTGCTTGGAATCGGGCACACATGCATACACTCAACATTATATCAGGCCTAGATGCACATAGATACAATAAAGAGTCAATCATGGAGCGATATACCTTCTGATCGAAACCTTTACCATTTTCGTCACTGCAGAGGTGGCCTTTTGAAGGCATTGGAGTTTTGACGCCTTTGCAGTCTTGCATGTTAAATTTCCTCAGAGCATCCTTGAGGTATTTCTCTTGAGAGATGAAGATGACATTGTCTTGCTGACGAATTTGAAGACCTAAGAAGAATTTCAACTCTCCCATCATAGACAGTTGATATTCTTCACTCGTCATATACGCAAATTCATCAATGTAACGTTTGTCAGTACAGCCAAATATAATATTGTCTACATATATTTGGCATATGAACAGTTCATTGTCATAGGATTTAGTGAAAAGAGCTAGGTTGAGTGAACCGGGTTTGAAGACTTGCTTCATGAGGAATTCCTTTACAGTGTCGTACCATGCCCGAGGGGCCTGCTTGAGGCCATAGAGAGCCTTGTTGAGTTTGAAGACTTTATCAGGATGCTTAGGGTCTTCAAAACCTGGGGGTTGAGCAACATATACTTCTTCCTCAAGCTTACTATTGAGGAATGCACTTTTCACATACATTTGATATAAGATGATATCATGATGGTTAGCATAAGCAAGCAATATGTGAATAGCTTCAAGTCAAGCAATAGGTGCAAAAGTTTCATCGAAATCAATTCCTTCAACCTGTGTGTAGCCTTGACCTACAAGACGAGCCTTATTCCTTACCACAAGGCCATTTTCATCTTGATTGTTGAGGTATATCCACTTAGTACCTATGATGTTGTGCTTGTGAGGATCTGGCCTCTTGATAAGTTCCCACATGTTGTTGAGCTTGAATTGATGCAATTCCTCTTGCATAGCTTGAATCCACTCAGGCTTCTTGAATGCTTCATCAACTTTGGTGGGCTCTATGATAGAGACAAAAGCAAAGTGACCATAAAAGTTAGTCAAATGTGAAGCTCTTGAGCGAGTGAGGGGACCTGGTGCATTGATGTCATCGATGATTTTGTCAATCTGCACTTCATTTGCAACTCTTGGATGTGCAGGTTGACGTGGATGAGGATTTTCTTCAACACCATTTTCTTCAGGTGTATCAGCATGAATGTCTTCATTTTTGGGAATGACTTCCTTGGTTGGTTGAGGTTCTTCAGTGGGTATGGAATCTTTAGTAGCCTTCAGCTTAATGGATTCCTTAGGAGACATTTCGTCTAGCACAGGAAGCAGGTGCTCTCTTTGTCAGCCATTAGTTTCATCGAACCTCACATCTACAGTTTCAATAAGCTTTTGATGGTAGGTATTGAAGACTATGTAGGTCTGCGAGTCCTTTCCGTAACCAAGCATAAAACCTTCATGTGCTTTTGGTGCAAATTTAGAACTATGGTGGGGATCTCTAATCCAGCATTTTGCATCGAAGACTTTGAGATAACTTACATTGGGTTTCTTGCCAGTCATGAGTTTATATGAAGTCTTCTTGAATAATTTGTGAAGATATACCTTGTGGATGATGTGGCAAGCTGTATCAATTGCCTTAGGCCAGAAGCGACGAGGAGTCTAGTATTCATCAAGCATGGTGCGAGCCATCTCAACAAGAGTCCCATTCTTGCGCTCCATGACGTCGTTCTGCTGAGGAGTATATGGGGCAGATTGCTCATGAGTAATACCAAGTTCATCAAGATATTCATCAAGATTTGTGTTCTTGAACTCAATCCCATTATCACTCCTGATATGCTTGATATTGACGCCGAAGTTTGTAGAGGCCCTTTAAGCAAATCGTCTGAAGATATCCTGCACTTCAGACTTGTACAGAATAATATGCACCCAAGTGTAACGAGAGTAATAATAAACAATGACAAAGACATACAAACTTTAAGAATTTGTTAGTGTGGAATAATGTGTGGGGCCAAAGACTTCCATGTGAACCAATTCAAAAGGCTGAGTAGTGGTCATGATTGTCTTCGAGAGATGCTTGGATCTGGTCATCTTCCCAGACTCACAAGCACCACAGAGGTGGTCCTTGAGGAATTTGACACCTTCAATGCCGATGACGTGCTTTTTCTTCATGAGTGTGTGCAAGTTCCTCATACCAGTGTGTCCAAGTCATCGATGCCATGGCCAGCCTTCTGAGGACTTTGCAAGTAGGCATGTGGTAGGCTGAGGTCCTATAGAGAAATCAACAATATACAAGCCTTCGAAGACTTTGGAATGGTCAGATTCCATGACAACAACACAATGATATTTTCCAAAGAGGACAATCATATCAAGATCACAAAGCATTGAGACAGACATGAGGTTGAACTCGAGGAATTCGATAAGCATCGCCTTATCCATGTGTCAGTCCATTGAGATTGCAACCTTACCTAGACCCAATACCTTGCTTTTTTCCTTTGTCAGCGTAGGTGATATGCTTCAGATGAGATGGGGCTAGTGGTATATTCATCAGTGGATTCTTGTCACCAGTCATGTGGTTGGTGCATTCACTATCGAGGACCCACTTAGTAGCTTTTGGAGTTGCATCCTTGGAACCTTTTTCCATAAGACAAAGTAAAGAAGATGAAGCAAGATCTGCTTTCTGGGTTTTGAGGAATTTCTTGAGTTTGATGAACATGGGGTCTTGACGAGTGCTATAGCCTTCATTGATGTCCATGATCCTATCCCAGATGATCTTGGCGTTTTGGAGATGACAGATGCCTTTGAACATGACGCTTGACGGGCTTGCACAAATGATATTCCTTGCGTGAGCATCAATTTGAGTGTACTTACGAATTTCCTCAGCATTTGCCATCTTGCAAAGATCAGTCAGTCCAAGTTCAGTAATAGTCCATAGCTCACTGTTCATTGATATGAGATGCTTCTTCATTAGAACTTTCCACCTTGGATATTCAATGTCATCAAGATTGGGACATTCTGTGACTGACTTGACGCCTTTCGTCATGAAGAAGTAAGTGGGAGCATATTCATCATTGATGACGTCAAAGTCGTTGGAGTAGCCATTTTCTTCATCGTTGAAGATGGACTTGCTGACTAAAGCAGTAGCGAGAGCAAGGCTAGCAACACCAGATTCAGACTCCACCTCAGATTCATCCTCTTCTTCATATTCTTCAGATTCTTCTTCTGAGTCCATTTCCTTGCCAATGAAAGCCCGAGACTTTCCAGAACCATTCTTCTTGTCTGATGAGGACTTTGAAGATTTCTTCTTGTTCTTCGAGTCATCAGAACTGTCGTCCTTATACTTCTTCTTCTTCGACTCTTTTTCCCATGGAGGACAGTCAGAGATAAAGTGACCAGATTTCTTGCATTTGTGACAAGTTCTCTTTTTGTAGTCGCCTGAGGAATCTAATTTCCTCAAACCTCTTTTTGATGACTTTCCAAATCGGTCCCTCCTTGAGAACTTCTGGAATTCCTCACGAGCATTGCCAGCTCCTGGCTAAGTTCTCCAGGATCACCAAGGCTATTATCAGAATCTTCACCTTCGGATGAGGAAATTGCTTTTGCCTTTAGAGCACGAGATCTTCCATAGCTTGGCCCATAGAGGTCTCTCTTCTCAGCTTGTTGGAATTCGTGAGTATTGAGTCTCTCAAGAATATCAGCAGGATCGAGTGACTTGTAGTCTCCACGCTCTTGAATCATCAAACCTAGTGTATCGAATGAGGAATCAAGAGATCTCAGCAGTTTCTTCACCACCTCGTGGTCGGTGATATTAGTTGCACCCAGTGCTTGAAGCTCGTTGGAGATATCAGTGAGACGATCAAAATTTTGCTGAAACTTTTCATTGTCGAGTCTTTTGAAGCAGTTGAAGAGATTGCAAAGAACATCAACATGGGAGTCACATTGAGTGGAAACACCTTCGTTGACTTTGGACAACCTATCCCAGATAAGCTTAGCAGACTCCAAAGCACTCACTCTGCCATACTGACCTTTGCTCAGATGAGCACAGATGATATTCTTCGCTTGAGAATCGAGTTGCTTGAATTCTTTGCATCAGCAGCAGTAACAATCAAAGAAGTGCGGGAACACCATTTTCCACAACGTACCAGAGATCATTGTCAATAGCTTTAAGATGCATGCGCATCTTGTTCTTCCAGTAGGGGTAGTCTGTCCCATCGAAGGTAGGACAACTTGCGGAAACCTTGATCATACCTGCATTCGACATAACTAGAACTCCAGGTGGTTAAACCAAAATCATACAGAACAAGGGAGTACCTTGCTCTAATACCAATTGAAAGTGCGTTATATCGACTAGAGGGGGGTGAATAGGCTATTTTTGCAAATTCATCACTAAGGAATTTCAACTTGCGGAATTTGAAATGTGATGAATAACTAGCGGCGGAATAAGTACTCAAGTGCATGAGAAACATAGCAATAGCATAGTAATCATGATGGAATAAAACATGCATAGATTACATGTAGCGTGATACAGGATAAGCAGGTGAGGAACAAGGTAACTTTAAGAATTTGAGGTGAGGAAATTGTGAAAGTCTTCAGTCAAATTCTTCAAACAGTAAAGATCAATTTCATCAACAAGTATACGAGGAAATAAAAGGGTTGAGGAAATAGAACTAGGTAGCTCGATGAAGATAATGGTTTGATGAGCCCGTTCCAATTGTTGTGACAGTCGTACGTCTGGTTTGGAGCAGCCTGGTATTTAAACCAGAGGACACACAGTCCCAGGACACACAATCCTTAACATATTATCCTTGAGCTAAGGTCACAAAGTCCTCGCCCAACACTCGTGGTAAGTCTTCAGGGTAGACTTGCAACACCCTCACAAACTGGTCACCCGATGATCCACAATTGACTGTTGGATGCTCTAGACCAAGGTCACTCCGTGATCCCCAATTGACTGCAGGATGCACTAGAGCATGACGCCTAATCGTCTAGAAAATACACGGTCTTTAAAGGTAACAAGACTCGGTTCCACACAGGAACACTCTCTTCAGTGATGCTCGATCACCCTGGGTTTGGTGGTTTGGATTTGGGTTTTTCCTCACTGATGATTTTCTCTCAAAGTACTTGGAGGATGGGTTTCTCTCAAATTACAAGTGTTAGTTCTCTCTCGCAGCAGCCAACCAACTAGTGGTTGTGGGGGTGGCTATTTATAGCCAGGGTGCAACCTGACATGATAAGACATAAATGCCCCCAATGATATGACCGTTATGTGGATGTTATGATTGGGGACAGCTGGCGCTAAGCACATCAACGGTCGGAATTTCGAACTATGAAAGTCCTCAGACATATCATGTTCCTTGAACTATTGCATAGGGTTGATGTTGATTGCAAATAGATCTTGCCAATAATGAATGTGAGTGAATTTCATTGGTGGAGTCACCCCTCAAGAATTTTCTAGTTCTTCTTCTTGGGGACCCACATCAAGTTGATGGGGACATGAAAGCGTGTTATATCGACTAGAGGGGGTGAATAGGCGATTTTTACAAATTCATCACCTGAGGAATTTCAACTTTGAGGAATTTGAAATGTGATGAATAACTAGCAGTGGAATAAGTACTCAAGTGCATGAGGAACATAGTAACAGCATAGTCATCATGATGAAATGAAACATGCACAAATAACAAGTAGCGTGATACAGGATAAGCAGTGATGAACAAGGTAAGTTGAAGAATTTGAGGTGAGGAAATTGTGAAAGTCTTCAGTCAAATTCTTCAAACAGTAACAATCAATTTCATCAACAATTATACGAGGAGTAGAGAGGTTGAGGAAATAGAACCATGTAGCTCGATAAAGACAATGGTTTGATGACCTAGTTCCAACTGCTGTGACAGTCATACGTCTGGTTTGGAATGGCCTGGTATTTAAACCAGAGGACACGCAGTCCCAGGACCCACAGTCCTTACCGTATTCTCCATGAGCTAAGGTCACACAGTCCTCGCCCGACACTCGTGGTAAGTCTTCAGGGTAGACTTCCAAAACCCTCACAAACTGGTCACCCGGCGATCCACAATTTACTGCTGGATGCTCTAGACCAAGGTCACTTCGTGATCCCCAATTGATTGCAGGATACACTAGACCATGATGCCTAACCGTCTGGAGGATGCACAATCCTCAAAGGTAACAAGCGTCGGTTCCAAATGGGAATTTCTTCAGTGATGCTCAATCACTTTGGGTTTGGTGGTTTGGTTGTGGGTTTTTCCTCACTAGTGATTTTCTCTCAAAGTCCTTGGAGGATGGGTTGCTCTCAAATGACAAGTATCAGTTCTCTCTCGGAGCAGCCAACCAACTAGTGGTTGTAGGGGGTGGCTATTTATAGCCAGGGTGCAACCTGACATGATAAGACATAAATGTCCCCAATGATATCACCATTATGTGGATACGATGATTGGGGAGAGCTAGCACTAAGCACAACAACGGTCGGAATTTTGAACTATGAAAGTCCTCACGCTTATCATATTCCTCACTTGTAGGCAATTCGCACTCACAAAATCCTAACTCCTCAGTCAGATCAATTTCATCAGAGACCAGAAGAACATCATCTCTGTCACTGAAGAACTTGACTAGATTGTAAGAGATTTCCGAATGGCTTCACTCGAAGGATTGGAAAGGTTTAGGCTTTTCAGTTGAGCATCATCTGGAAATTTTCCTTAGTATTACCTCGGCCCCGTTTTACAGTACGGTGTTTCCTATGACTCAAAGAAAGGAAATGAAACTACAAAAACAAAAGTCTTCACGCTTCATAGTCCTCGTTCATATCTTCAAGGTCACACCAACTTCTTCATTTTCAAAGTCTTCAGGGAATACCAAAGTCTTCAGCAAAGTCTTCACCAAAGTCTTCAGTTGAAGACATAAATTTTTAGGGGTCGATAATCTCTGAATATATCAAACTCCTAAGTGACTTATAGAGCCTATGTACACTCACAAACACATTAGTTCCTTAACCTATAAGTATTCAATACACCAAAATCACTAAGGGGCACTAGATGCACTTACATACATAATCAACTAAACAACATAATAGTGACATTACATATTAGCAAGGTTTAGAAAACAACAAAATGGAAATAGCTACTCATCAGCGTTGCTGCGGGGCTCACCTGTTGGTTCGACGATGTTGAAATATTGTCTACACTCAACCAACATCCTCTCTATCGAAGAAGGATCCACATCCGTGTCGGCGAGGACCATGTTCTTGAATGCTTCATAGGGATGATCATGCCTTTGCTCCTACTCCATCATAGTAGCTAAGGTATCATGGGAAATCCCGTCCACGGTCAAAGGCATGCATACAGCCCTCTCATGATGGAGATTTTCAAAGCAATCGTAAACAACAAAGTCATAAGCTCCGCGCTCTGCTAGAGCGGTAGCAGACTCTAACAAGGCGTCTACCCTTACCATGGACAAATCCACGCGAGCCACCAAGACAACGGCGAATTGATCGGCGCATGCTGCCCTTTCAAAGGCCACAGTCACGTGTTCCACGTACAGAACCATGCCTGCCCGCAACAGATCTGATGGAACCTCCAACTTTTCCGCTCTTGCCTCTAAGGCCTTCGGACCCTCATCAGCATGTACCGCCGTCACCGCCACCATGGGCTCCTCAGCACAGAAGATCTGCCTTAGCCACGCGCTATCTATGATGGAGAGGCGGGGCCAAGATTCTGATGACATGTGTAATGTTGAGGATTTTGTGGAGACGAGGACGATGAGGAGAAGAAGGCCAGATTTGGGGGGGCGAGAGGGGAAAGAGACGATGGAGAGCAAAGAGTGGTGATATTTATATATGACCCTATACACAATTGCATTTGCTATATGTGTTCCGCGTGCGATTATGTGTGCACCGAAAAGAACTCAAAAATTACGAAAATTCTTCCCGCGCAAGAGAAAGCGCTAGCCACAGTTGTAAATTATTAAATCCCCAACCCCCTTGGCAGAAACTAGCTATAAATAACCACAGTGATGGCTGGCGGCGGTGAGTCAGTGATCCCCTATCTAGTTGCCACACAAACCATCAAACCCCCAATGGCCGACGACGGGATGGAGTTGGAAAACGGCGAAATTGAGGTTGTCGACGCGATGGTCGGCTTGAGGATCGACGGCCATGCCACTACCTCTCCTGATGGTAGCTAGAGGAGGAAGGAATAACGACATCAGCAAGCCAAGAGGTTAGCCAGGGTTGTCTTGAAAGTAGCTAGGGATCGCCAACGGGCGATATTGCTGACTCGGCGCAGAGTGTGTCGGATGGTGCGGGCGGTAGAGCAGGAACCGCGACGCCGCAAGTACAACCACGTCAGTGCCTGTCGCACGAGGTGCGGATTTATGTCCCAGATGGAGGAGTACACAGCTCCAGACGATGAGGGGGGAATTGCGGCCGTTGCTGCTGCATTGGCGATGGCCAGGGTCTCGTCGACCGCCGGGATGATGTACCTACCGGCGGACGCCGCGGTCCTGGTGTGAGCCACGTCCGAGGCAGTAGCGGCAATCACCAATGTCGAGGCTGACCCTTCCTTAGTCGATCAAGGTGTAGGTCATGGACTTGGCGACCTCCTGTCCTCCTGAGCCAAGGAACGACACAATATCGATGAACGATGACAGTTGTGCGTGATGGGTCGGCATTAGGGGCAGTAGCACTTTTGTGCGCGCGGTTCATATGTATTATTGATGTAAAATAGCGAGCTAATGTTTTTTAAATTACTCCGCCAACTGGTGATTTTTTCTCAAAGTCCTTGGAGGATGGGTTGCTCTCAAATGACAAGTGTCAGTTCTCTCTCGGAGCAGCCAACCAACTAGTGGTTGCGGGGGGTGGCTATTTATAGCCAGGGTGCAACCTGACATGATAAGACATAAATGCCCCCAATGATATGACCGTTATGTGGATGTTGTGATTGGGGACAGCTGGCACTAAGCACAGCAACGGTCAGAATTTTGAACTATGAAAGTCCTCAGACATATCATATTCCTCACTTGTAGGCAATTCGCACTAGCGAAATCCTAACTCCTCAGTCAGATTAATTTCCTCAGAGACCAGAAGAACTTCGTCTCTGTCACTGAAGAACTTGACTGAACTGCAAGAGATTTACAAAGGCTTCACTCGAAGGATTGGATAGGTTGAGGATTTTGGAGTTGAGCATCAGTTGGAAATTTTCATTAGTATTACCTCGACTGCCGTTTAATAGTACGGTGTTTCCTATGACTCAAAGAAAGGAAAGGAAACTACGAAAACAAAAGTATTCACGCTTCATAGTCCTCGTTCATATCTTCATGGTCACACCAACTTCTTCATTCTCAAAGTCTTCAGGGAATACCAAAGTCTTCAGCAAAGTCTTCACCAAAGTCTTCAGTTGAAGACATACATTTTTAGGGGTCGGTAATCTCTGGATGTATCAAACTCCTCATCGACTTATAGAGCATGTGTACACTTACAAACGCATTAGTTCCTTAACCAATAAGTCTTCAATACATCAAAATCACTAAGGTCCACTAGATGCACTAACAGGATCCTTGGTGTTGAAGTAGCACTTGTAAAAGTTGAGCTTGTAGTAGCCTGGGGAACCCACTTCACCAAAGCTTGGGATTCATCTTCATAAGAGTCAAAGTCCTCTTGGAGCTTGTTCTTGCCCTTGAGCTTGGTGTCTTGTGGTGGAAGGTCATCTTGAGTGTTTGTCCCCTTGGGAAGAGTATTTTCATACTTCTCCTTTTGAGGAACAAACGTGGGCTCGGGATATTGACCTTCTTCCCATTCAACTCCATTAGCGTTGAAGTAGCCAACACCACGATTCTCCCGGTATCCTCCGTGCTTGCGTATAGTCTCCGCAAATTGTTTGCACCCGGCAAGACTCTTGTAGATACCTTTGTCTATAATTCCTTTCAATAAAGCATTTTCTTGCTCAAGTGTAACTTGGCTAAGAGAATCATCATTAGTGGAATCAATAGAACTACTAGGAGCAACATCATTGGGTTTAGCATTTTTATTGTTGCTACTAGATGAAGAACCTTTCTTGCCTTTGTTACTAGTTTGCTTAGATTTAACTTGTGCATGAATGTAGACAAGAGTAGTCATTTGGCAAGATAAGATGAAGTCTTCTTTCGAAGATCATCATAGATAGCTTTAAGAAATTCATGTTCTTGCTCCAAATTGAGCTTCTCGAAGCGTAGCTTCTCATGAGCTCTTACAAGCTCTCTATGATCTTCAAGAGTAGATTCATGGGCTAACTTAAGAGTGTTAAGTTCTTTAGTTAGTTCTTATATTTTCATCTTATCATCATCAATTGACCTATCTTGACTAGCATGAGAAATATCAAGCTCATTATGATCAACATCACTAGTTTCATCATATAGCAAGTCATCATCGTAAAGTAAATCATCTTCATCACTATCGTAATCAAGATATTCGGGGTGTGATACCTTGGGGCCTTTAGCCATGAAGCAACTTACACTCCCTTCATTTGGTGAATCAAATAGATCATAGGAGTTGGTTGTCACTAGTGCAATTCCGGCAACGCCATCATCTTGACTATAGTCAAAGTTGGAGTGATAGCTTCTCTAGGAGTGGTTGTCGGAGTCGGAGCCGGAAACCCATTCACCAACATGAGCTTGATGTTTCCTTCTTGAGTAGCTCTTGGTGTACTTGTCCTACTTCTCCTTGAGGGTCTTCATTCATAACGATCATCTCTAGTCCTTCTCTCTCTTCTAGGTGATTCATCTCTTGAGCTTAGTCTTCTTGGTGACTCTTCTCTTTGTTTTGTAGGGAGCCGTGCACTCATTGGAGTAGTGTCCGGGCTTCCCACAATTGTAGCAGTTTTGGTCACGACTTGACGAATGCTTCTCTTCATGTCTTGAGTTGGAGCTTCGATCTTTGCTTCTATTCTTGTAGAACTTGTTGAATTTGTTGGCCATGAGGCTTATCTCTTCATTTGTGACAAGGTTGTCGCTTGAGGTAGCGGGAGAATCGCTTGTGACTTTGTAAGCACCGCTAGACTTGTGGTGAAGCTCTTCCTTGTCTTTGAGTGTCATCTCATGAGCAACAATTCTACCAATCACTTCCGTTGGTTTGAGATCTTTGTAGTTGGGCATCATTTGGATCAATGTGCACACAGTGTCATATCGATCATCCAAAGCTTGAAGTATCTTCTTGATGATGAATTTGTCTGTCATTTCTTTGCTTCCTAAGCCGGCAATCTTATGGTGATGAGAGCTAGCCTAGAGTACATTTCAGCAACTCCTTTACCATCCTTCATCTTGAACTTGTTAAGTTGACCTTGAAGAACATCTAACTTGGATTCTCTCACGGACCCGATTCCTTCGTGCATATCAACCAAAGTATCCCAAATCTCTTTTGCCTGTTCAAGACGGTTGATTTTGTTGAATTCTTCGGGGCATGGGCAGTTGAAGATAATGTCACATGCTTGATCATTGAGTTGCAACATCTTCAATTCATCCGCGTTCTCTTCGCGATCCGGTTCTCTTCCATCACCAAAGAATTCACCTTGCAAGCCAACACAAACAACAGCCCAAACGACAGGATTATGACCAAGAAAATGCATTTTAATTTTGTGCTTCCAACTAGCAATAATTGTGCCATCAAAGTACGGACCTATACGGTGATAATTTCCCTCACTAGATGCCATACTTCTCCTAGGTTGTGAAACCAATGCAATGGAGACCAAAGCTCTGATACCACTTGTAGGATCGAAAGTAGGTCTAGAGGGGATGATTAGACTACTTGAAAAAATAAAAGTTTTGCCTTTTCCCAATATTAATTCTTGGAAATTTTTAGCATTCATAGCATATCAAGTATACCCTACACACGCATGTCTAAGAGTATAGCAGCGGAAAGTAACAACAAGCATGAGTAAAAGGGATAGGGTAGGAAGATCAAATGCAATTGTAGACACAATGATTTTTCTCATGGTTCCGATAAGTGGTGCTATTGTACATCCACGTTTATGGAGTCTTCAACCCATGGAGGGTAACGGTCGCGAGAGTCCATGGAGGGCTCCACCCATAAGGGTCCACGAAGTAGCAACCTTGACTATTCCATATGGCTTCCGTCCATGAAGGACTAGCCTCACTATGGGTAGATCTTCATGAAGTAGGCGATCTCCTTTCCCTTACAAACTTCTTAGTTCACTCCACAACACGAAGTAGGAGGCTCCCAAGCGACACCTAACCAATCTAAGAGCCACCACCCTCCAAAAGGTAATAGGCTCGGTAATGACGATGAACTCCTTGCTCTTGTGCTTCAAGATGATAGACTCCTCAACACACAATCATTCTCTCACAGATTTGGCTTGGTAGAAGAGATGGGATTGCTGGAAAGCAACTTGGGGAGGCTAGAAATCAAGATCCATATGGTGGGAGTGGAAGATCTTGATCTCAACACAATGGTAGGTGGTTCTCTCTCAGAAAATCTGATAGGATAGGTATGGAATAGTTCTGAGTGCTTCTCTTGCGAGTAGGTGGTGGTGAAGGGGTATATATAGGCATCCCCAAAAATCTAACCATTACACACAATAAGTTAGACTCGGTGACACCAAAGTGTTAATCTCGGTGGTACCGAAGTGACCAAAAGGCGGCAACTTTTGAATCTCGGTCAGACCGGTATAGGAATCTTGGTTGCACTGACAAGGTGACCAACAGTCAGAATTGCCAAACTCGGTGATGCCGATTCAACAGTCTCGGACGGACCGAAAGTGTGAACTTGTGTAACAGAAAGTTGGCAGCCCAACTCGGTGGCACCGAAAGCAGTGTCGGCTGCACCGAAGAGTTAGGGTTTGGCTGAGTCTGTCTAGGGTTTGGAATCGGTAGCACCGGGATAGGAATGTTGGTTGCACCGATTTTGAATGTTTGGCTATAGATAGACTTTGGTGGGAGAGCTGGTGGATGTTTTTTGTGACTATCAGTTGTGCACGTATGAGCGTTTTGTTCACCAACAAAACCTTACCCCCTTTTAATAGTATTGGCTTTCCTATGGACTCAAAGTGATTTATCACAAATGTAAAATGTAGAGTCATCTTGCTTGAAGCTTGGACAACCTATTTCCTTAAATCTTGGGGTGATTCCACAATCTCCACAATCCTTTTGCCATCCCTATGATTGAACTTTTCCTGAAATATACTTGGTGGAAACATTAGTTCAATGACTTATATGTTGTTATTCATTACCAAAACCACCAAGGGAGCAAATGTGCTTTCAGCTGCTGCCACAAAGTCCTCAACACATGTACATCTTGCAACATGTCAGAGGACAACTGGCTTCTCAATTGCTTCAGGGGCCTCTGCAAGTTCATCAGCCCAAGCACATTCATCAACTAGTCCTTCTCTGTTGAACGTAAAAGCTACTGCTGGACGAGGCGCTCGACCAAGTCCTCACCAGAAGAAGGTTGTGTTCAAAGTACCATCAGATTCTTCAGATGATGAAGCTGATGATGAGGAACTTGAGGCAATCATCAGAAACAAGCAAGAACGAGTGGCTAAAGCAAAGGGCACTCAAATTCCTCTCTGGCTTGATCCTAAAATGGTGCTGAACTTCATTGACATATGGCACAAGGATCCCAACACTCCAATTGATTATTTGAAACTGCCTCCCGGACCATATCATGTCATCACTGCCTTCATAGCTGAAGAAAAGTGGAAGTACGAGAAGGCCATCCAAACCAAGAAAGCTCGGTATAAGAAGGAACATTTCTTGAAGAGTAATATTCTGAAGCTTTCTCCGGAACAACTTGTGGCCATGCAATCTGAGATCAAAGAGCTCAGTGATGAATACAATCGATACTATCCTGATTGGCAAGGTGCCAAGGTCTGCTTCGTCAAAGTGGCTGACAAAGCCATCAAGGACCATAATGAGAGGGTTGCAGCCTCATCGCAACCTCAAATTCCTCGGGCTAAAGAATCTGATCAGCCTGTTGAAGAAACTACTCCCACAGCTGAGGAAATTCATGCTGCTGAAGAACCTGTCAGGGCAACCTCCACCGTTGCGCCTGAAGAGATTGCCATTCCAGCTGAAGCTTCTGCTGTGCCTGATGAAATTGAGACCACTAGGTCGACTGCATCAGTCATACCTGAAGAAACTGCTACTCCTTCTCCCTTTGCAAAGTCTTCAAGGGTGAAGAATATCAACCTTCCTTCTGCATCAAAAGTGAAGAAAAAAAGGCTGCAGAGAAGGATGCACAAAAGAGAAAAGCATCGGCTTCAGATTCCTCAGCAATGAACAAGTTGAAGACTCTGCCTAGTTCTTCAACTGATCCAATTGATGCAACTCCAATCACCTATGTGCTAGCCTATGAGTTAGTACCATTTGGTGTTGACTATGTCATCCCAAATGATGAACAAGAAGAAAAGGACCATTCTACTGCTTCCTCAAGGCATATTGATGAAGAAATTGATGATGAAGCAAATGCTTCAACCCCACTGGTATCATCGCCCCAGCCTCAGTTGACTACTGAAGAGGCCGGCACTGAAAAAATGGAAGAGGATGTGGACATTGGAAACACAACTCCTCTTATCAATGATGAATATTGGGAAGTTGCTGTTGGGGAACGTCGCATGGGAAACAAAAAATTTCCTACGCACACGCAAACCTATCCATGGTGATGAGCATCTACGAGAGGGAGAGTGGATCTACATACCCTTGTAGATCGCTAAGCGGGAAGCGTTAAGAAACGCGGTCGGTGTAGTCGAACATCTTCGCGATCCAAATCGCCGAGCGTCCCGCGATCTCATCACGATCCGTCCCGCGATCCAATCACGATCTGTCCCGTGAACTCATCACGATCCGTCCCGCGATCTCATCACGATCTTGATCACGATCTGTCCCGCGAACTCATCACGATCCGTTCCGCGATCTCATCACGAACTGTCTCGCGATCTCGATCACGGTCCTTCCGATCTAGCGCCGAACGGACGGCACCTCCGCGTTCAGCACACGTGCAGCTTGATGACGATCTCTATGTCAAACCGTAAACACTGCTACCACACTCCACTTGGTACTATTTCCAAATGGCTGCTCCACTATACATATCCAGATTGCTACTACTAGTCATCCGGATAGGTGTTAAAGCTTGCATCGACGTAACTCTTTACGACGAACTCTTTATCACCTCCATAATCAAGAAACATTTCCTTAGTCCTCTGGTTACTAAGGATAATTCCGACCGCTGTCCATTGATCCACTCCTGGACCACTCTTGTACCCCTTGACAGACTCATGGCAAGGCACACATAGGTGCGGTACACAGCATGGCATAATATAGAGTCTATGGCTAAGGCATAGGGGACGACGTTCGTCCTTTCTCTTTCTTCTGCCGTTGTCGAGCTTTGAGTCTCACTCAACTTCACACCCTACAAATCAGACGAGAACTATTTCTCTGGCTGATCCATTTTGAACTCTTTCAAAATCTTGTGAAGGTATGCACTCATTGAAAGTCTCATCAAGCATCTTGATCTATCTCTATAGATTTTGATGCTCAACAATTAGGTAGCTTTATGCAGGTCTTCCTTTGAAAATCACTTTCCAAATAACCGTTTTATGCTTTCCAGAAACTCTACATTATTTCTGAACAACAATATGTCATCCACATATACTTATCAGAAATTCTATAGTGCTCCCACTCACTTTATTGCAAATACAAGTTTCTCATAAACTTTGTATAAACATCAAAACTTTGATCACCTCATCAAAGCGTATATTCCAACTCCGAGATGCTTGCTTCAGTCCATGGAAGGATCACCAAAGCTTGCACACCTTTTAGCATCCTTAGGCCTGACAAAACCTTCTGGTTGTATCACATACAACCTTTCCTCAAGTAAACATTAAGGAAACGATGTTTTGACATCCATCTGCCAGATTTCATAATTGAAAACACAGCAACTGCTAACATAATTCCAACAGACTTTTAGCATCGCTACGAGTGAGAAAGTCTCATCGTAGTCAACTCCTTGAACTTGTCACAAACATCTTTGCAACAAGTCGAGCTTTACAAATAGTGACATTCACCATCAGTGCCTGTCTTCATTTTAAAGATCCATTTGTACTCAACGACCTGCCGTCCAACGAGCAAGTCTACCAAAGTCTACACTTGGTTTTAATACATGGATCCTATCTCGGATTTCATGGCCTCCAACCATTTGTCGGAATCCGGGCCCATCATCTCTTCTCCATAGCTCGTAGGTTCATCGTTGTCCAACAACATGACCTCCAAGACAGAGTTGTCGTACCGCTCAGGAGCAGTACACATCCTTGTCGACCTACGAAGTTCGATAGTAACTTGATCCTGAAGCTTCATGATCATCATCATTAACTTCCTCTTCAACTAACGTAGGCTTCACAGAAACATCTTTCTGCGCTGCGCTACTCTCTGGTTGAACAAAGGTTTAACAACCTCATCAAGTTCTATCTTCCTCCCACTCAATTCTTTCGAGAGAAACTTTTTCTCGAGAAAGAACCCAGTTCTAGCAACAAACACTTTGCACTCGGATCTGAGATAGAAGGCATACACATCTGTTCTTAGGGTATTCTATGAAGATACATTTGTCCGCTTTGGGTTCTAGCTTATTATGTGAAAACATTTTCCACACAAGCATCGCAGCCCCAAACATTAAGAAATGACAGCTTAGGTTTCTATCAAACCATAATTCACACGGTGTCATCTCAATGGATTTAGATGATGCCCTATTTAAAGTGAATGTAGTTGTCTCTAATGCATAACCCCAAAAATTATAGTAGTAAAACGATAAGAGACATCACAGTATGCACTATATCAATAGAGCATGACTATGATGTTCGTACACACCATCACACCATGGTGTTCCAGGTGGCGTTAGTTGTGAAACAAATTTCACGTTGTCTTAAGTTGTATGCCAAACTCGTAACTCAGATATTCACCTCCACGATCATATCGCAGTCATTTTTATCTTCTTGTCACGATGATCTTTAAACTTCACTCTGAATTTGCTTGAACCTTTCAAACGATTCAGACTTGTGTTTCATTAAGTAAATATACACTATATCTACTCAAATCATTAGTGAAGGTAAGAAAATAACGATATCCACTGCACGCTACAAGACTCACTAGATTGCATACATCAACATGTATCATTTCCAATGAATCACTTGCCCGCTCCATCCAACGGGGTCCTTTAGTCATCTTGCCCAAGAGGCATGGTTCGCATGTCTCAACCGATTCGAAATCGATCAGTCCAAATATCCATCAGCATGGAGTTTCTACATGCGCTTTATACCAATATGACATTTAGCGGCAGTGCCACAAGTATGTGGTACTATCATTATTAACTTTGTATCTTTTGACATCAATGTTATGAACATGTGTACTACTACGATCAAGATTTCAACAAACCATTCTCACTGGGTGCATGACCATTGAAGGTATTATTCATGTAACCAGAATAACTATTATTCTCTGACTTAAATGAATAACCGTATTGCAACAAACATGATCTAATCATGTTCATGCTCAACGCAAAACACCAAATAACATTTATTTAGGTTCGTCACAAATCCTGAAGGTAGAGAGAGCGTGCGATGTTGATCACATCAACCTTGGAAACATTTCCAACACACATCGTCACCTCACCCTTTGCTAGTTCTCCGTTTATTCCGTAGCTTTTATTTCGAGTTACTAACATTTAGCAACCGAACCGGTATCCAATACCCAGGTGCTACTAGGAGTACTACCAAGGTACACATCAATAACTCGTATATCAAATATACTTCCGTCGATGTTGCCAGCCTTCTTATCTACCAAGTATCTAGGGTTGTTCCGCTTCAGCGACCTCTCACCTCATAATAGAAGCACTTAGTCTCGGGTTTGAGTTCAACTTTGGGTTGCTTCACTGGAGCAGCAACTGACTTGCTATCCACGAAGTTTCCCTCCTTGCTCTTGCCCTTTTCGAAACTAGTGGTTTGATTAACCATCAACACTTGACGCTCCTTCTTGATTTCTACCTTCGCGGTGTCAAGCATCGCGAACAGCTCAGGGATCAATACTTCTATCCCTGGTGTATTATTGTTCATCACTAAGTTCTAGTAGCTTTAGTGACAGTGACTTGGAGAACTATATCAATCACTATCTTATCTGGAAGATCAACTCCCACTTGATTCAAGCGATTGTAGTACCCAGACAATCTGAGTACATGCTCAACGATTGAGCTATTCTCCTTCATCTTACAAGCAAAGAATCTTGTTGGAGATCTCATATCTCGCAACAAAGGCACGAGCCTGAGATCACAATCTCTGCTCCTAGAACATCTCATATGTTCTGTGACGTTCAAAACGTTTTGGAGCCTCAATTCTAAGCCATAATGCATGACGCACTAAACTATCAAGTAGTCATCGAAACGTGCCTGTTAGATGTTCACAACATCTATAGACGACGCTAGAGGGGGTGGCGCACCGAGCAGTGCATTAAGGACATAAGCCTTCTGTGCAGCAATGAGGACAATCCTCAGATCATGGACCCAGTCCGCAATTTTGCTACCAACATCTTTCAATTCTATTTCTCTAGGAACATATAAAAATACAAGGGAGCTACAGCGCGAGCTAGTAATCTACAACATAATTTGCAAAGACACTTCGACTATGTTCATGATAATGAGTTCAATTAATCATATTACTTAAGAACTCCCACTCAAATTGACATCCCTCCGATCATTCGAGTGATACATGATCCAAATTCACCAACTCAAGTCCGATCATCACGTGAGTTGAGGTGGCTGCAATGGTGAACATCATTATGTTGATCATATCTACTATATGACTCATGTTCGACCTTCCGGTCTCTCGTGTTCCGAGGCCATGTCTGTACATGCTAGGCTCGTCAAGTTTAACCCGAGTGTTCTGCGCATGCAAATCTGGCTTGCACCCGTTGTATGTGAACGTAGAGTCTATCACACCCGATCATCACGTGGTGTCTCAACACGACGAACTTTCGCAACGGTGCACACTCGGGGAGAACACGGTTCATCTTGAAATTCAAGTGAGGGATCACCTTATAATGCTACCGCCGTACTAAGCAAAACAAGGTGCATAAAAGGATTAACATCTCATGCAATTCATAAGTGACATGATATGGCCATGAACTTGTGTTTAAGATCTCCATCTTCGAAACACCGGCATGATCTCCATCGTCACCGGCACAACACCATGATCTCCATCATCTTGATCTCCATCAATGTGTTGCCATTGGGGTTGTCACGCCCTGCATGCTTCTACTACTATTGCTACCGTAGCGATAAAGTAAAGCATTACATAGCGCTTAATGATTGACACGCAGGTCATACAATAATTAAAGACAACCCTATGGCTCATGCCGGTTGCCGTACTCATCGACATGCAAGTCGTGATAATCTATACATCACATGATCATCTCATACATCACATATATCTCATCATGTAATTGGCCATATCACATCACAACATACCCTGCAAAAACAAGTTAGACGTCCTCTAATTGTTGTTGCATATTTTACGTGGCTGCTATGGGTATCTAGCAAGAACGATTCTCACCTACGCATAAACCACAATGGTGATACACTAGTTTGCTTTTCAACCTTCTCAAGGACCGCCTTTGTCGAATCCGATCCAACTAAAGTGAGAGAAACTGTCACCCGCAAGCCATCTAGGCAACAAGTTGCGTCGAGGGAACCGGTCTCTCGTAAGCGTACGAGTAATGTTGGTCCGGGCCGCTTCATCTCACAATCCTTCTGAACCAAAATACGACCAAGGGAGGAAGCAATCTAAGCATCAACGCCCACAAACCTTTTGTGTTCTACTCGAGATCTCATCGAACCATCAACCTAGCTCTGATACCACTGTTGGGGAACGTCGCATGGGAAACAAAAAATTTCCTATGCACACGCAAACCTATCCATGGTGATGAGCATCTACGAGAGGGAGAGTGGATCTACATATCCTTGTAGATCGCTAAGCGGGAAGCGTTAAGAAACGCGGTTGGTGTAGTCGAACATCTTCGCGATCCAAATCGCCGAGCGTCCCGCGATCTCATCACGATTCGTCCCGCGATCCAATCACGATCCGTCCCGTGAACTCATCACGATCCGTCCCGCGATCTCATCACGATCCGTCTCACGATCTTGATCACGATCTGTCCCGCGAACTCATCATGATCCGTTCCGCGATCTCATCACGAACTGTCTCGCGATCTCGATCACGGTCCTTCCGATCTAGCGCCGAACGGACGGCACCTCCGCGTTCAGCACACGTGCAGCTTGATGACGATCTCCACCGTCTCGATCCAGCGAGAGGAGGTGGAGAGGAGAGAGAGTTCACCGGCAGCGTGACGGCGCTCCGGTGATGGTGGTGGAGTGATTCTAGTAGGGCTTCGCCTAAGCGCTGCGGAAAACCGATCTAGAGGAGAAACTGTGCACCGGTGAAACGGGTAGCACGTGGCCGGAAATTCTGTCCAAAAACCACCCAATACACTAGTATATATAGGAGGAGAGGAGAGGAGAGGCAGCTAAGGCCTTTGGGTCGGCCGAAATAGGAGGTGGGAGCAATCCTACTTCACCTCCAATCCTAGTTGGAGTAGGATTGCCTCCTATTGGCTGATTTTCCACTTTTTGCTTTAGGACTTTCTCTCCTGCGCCATGGGCCTTTGTGGCTATTTTACCAGCCCACTAAGGGCTGGTTATTATTCTCCCACAGCCCATGGACCTCTTGGGGTCGAAATACCCCTCCCGGAGGTCCTCCGGTACACTACCGGCACTCCCGGTACAATACCGATACTCCCGGTACACTACCGATGAGCCCGAAACTTTTCCGGAAACCAAACTGGGACTTCCTACATATGAATCTTTACCTCCGGACCATTCCGGAGCTCCTCGTGACGTCTGGGATCTCATCCGGGACTCCGAACAACCTTCGGTCACCACCATACATAACTCTACACTACCGAAACGTCACCAAACCTTAAGTGTGCAGACCCTGCGGGTTCGAGAACTATGTAGACATGACCGAGACACCTCTATGGTCAATAACCAATGGAGGGACCTTGACGTCCACATTGGTTCCTACATATTCTACGAAGATCTTTATCGGTCGAACCTCTATGTCAAGGATTCAGTTAATCCCGTATATCGTTCCCTTTGTTCTTCGGTATGTTACTTGCCCGAGATTCGATCGTCGGTATCTCCATACCTAGTTCAACCTCGTTACCGGCAAGTCTCTTTACTCGTTCCGTAATACAAGATCCCGCAACTAACAATTCGTCACATTGCTTGCAAGGCTTATTGTGATGTTGCATTATCGAGTGGGCCCCGAGATACCTCTCTGTTACACAGAGTAACAAATCCCAGTCTCGATCCATGCCAACTCAACAGACACCATCGGAGATACCTGTAGAGCACCTTTATAGTCACCCAGTTACGTTGCGACGTTTGATACACACAAGGCACTCCTTCGATATCCGTGAGTTGCATGATCTCATGGTCATAGGAACATATACTTGACATGCAGAAAACAGTAGCAATAAACTGTCACGGTCATATGCTATGTTTGTAGTTTGGGTCTTATCCATCACATCATACTCCTAATGATGTGATCCCGTTATCAAATGACATCTCATGTCCATGGCTAGGAAACCATAACCATCCTTTGATCAACGAGCTAGTCCATTAGAGGCATATTAGGGACATGGTTTTGTCTATGTATCCACACATGCATTTTAAGTCTCCGATCAATACAATTATAGCCTGGATAATAAACGATTATCATGAACAAGGAAATATGATAATAACTAATTTATTATTGCCTCTAGGGCATATTTCCAACAGTTGCACACCCAAATTCTCCAATGACCACTCCCCTCACTCAAATACCTCAGTATCCAGCCTAGACTGAAGAAATTCATACATGATCTGATGACTTGGCTGCACCTGTCCCTGAAGATATTCCAGCTGCATCGGCTGAAGAAATTGTTGCTCCAAGTTCAACTGAGGAAACATCCATTCAAATTCATCAGTCTGAAGAAGTTCCTCCCATGCCAAAGGAAATTGTGGGCCGCTTCAAGACAAATCTTCAGCCGAAGCCCAAGATGGCATTCAAAGGATCAAAACACCCCAAATTCATCAAGACGGATTTATTCAACGAGCACATCTTCTTCACTAGGCCGAATCCTTATGACTCAGCAATGGCTGGTCGCACCAGATTCTGGACACCCACGCAGATGAATTACTATGTATCAGTACTGTTTGACAAGGAGAAAGACTTCGAGCATCAGCAAATTCCTCATGCGGACATGGAAACTATCCCATGCTTCACACTGGTGCTCACAGTTCTTCATGATGCTGGAATTCTTCCATTCTTTGTGGACATATGCGATTGGAATGAAGAGCTGATTCTTCAATTTTATGCCACCTTGGACATCACAGGTGATGCTTCTTATGTCAATTCTTGGGTTCTGGACTAGATGACATGATCAACCCACTACATTGCCCCAGCCTCAAAATTGCTACGAGCTGTGACAATCCCAATTCCCTCAGAAGGAGCGAGATGCCTATTTGATAAACATGCTCTGCCAACCACATGATGCAAGTGTTGATGAAGCCGTTGGCTCCTGGAAAGACTCAAAGGACTACCTTCCTTGTGAAAGATTTTCTCTATGTGCCTAGGACAGTCTATCGCATTCTGACCAAAACCCTCAGTCCACAGAAGGGCCACAACTCTAAAGAAGAAGAAGTGGAGGGAATCATGAAGAATATGCTATTCAACATCATTAATGGGATTCCCATCAATTTCCATGATTTCTTCATGAGGAATTTGGCTAATGTTGCTTCTGCCCCATTCGAATTGAAGCCTTGCGCTCCCTAGATCATGAAATTCATTAGATCAAGGTCTTCAGTTCCCTTCAAGGCAGATTTTCAGAATCACTTCGGTTTTCTGCCTCCTATTGAAGTCCTCAAGCACACATTCTCTTTAGTTGAGGGCAAAGGAAAATCTGTTATTGATGAAGCTACTCGTCCATTGGATGGCCAATTTCGAAAAAGTTGCATCTTATTCCACAATGATAACTCTGCTACCCAAGACTTGGCTACAAAAGCCTCATCGCAAAAGCCTCAAGAGTCAACCCCTCATGTCATGACTGATCGTGAGCTTCTTCTAAGTCTTCATCAGAAGATTGATCGCAATCACAAGTGGGTCAAGCGTCAGTTTGGTTCACTTCTTCGAGACATGACTGTCATCCACAACAATGTGAGGAAGAACCAATACTACCTTCATGAAGTCTTCAACCGCACTTGGGCCATTCTGTCTCACCTCAAGACTCTTGAAGAACTCAAGGAGATGTACCTTGAGCAGAACCTTGACTAAGCTCGTCCTCCTCAGAAGAAATTCAAGAAAGTTCAAGTTCCTCAGCTGGTTACAAGCTCATATTCTTCATCGCGTGAGGCGGATGCAGCTGAGGAAATTGACGACACTGCTGCGGGCCCTGCATCGACAAACGACCCCGACAACACTGGCGCTCCTCCTTCACCTTCAAGATGAAATTCTTTAGGGGCGTTAGTCCTCATTTTTTTGTGCCTTTTGGTCTTTGATGACAAAGGGGGGGGATTGAGTTAGTCTTCAAGCGGGTCTATATATATGGGCTGTTTTTTTGTTAAGTTACAACTCTCGCTCTTCTGAAGCTTTTGTTGGTTGAGTTGTAAACTTAAGTCCAATGGTGGTCTGACTCTTTTGAACTGCTTTCCCGCATGCTTATTTCTTCAAGTACCCTAATAAACACATGCTGAATTTCGTCAGACACCATTTTCATCATGCATTTCAAATTCTTCATATCATAAGATAAATGCGTGTATGAATTACAAGATATGGGGGGAATTCTCCATGTTTTTAACTTGCCATGTGCATTTGAAGTCCAAAGCAAATTCCTCAAATATGCACATCTTCGGGGGGAGTTCTTCTATATCTTGCAATCAAATTCCTCAAACTCGGTACTTACACTTCATATTTTTATCCCCGTTGAAAACTTAAGCTATTTGTCATCAATCACCAAAAAGGGGGAGATTGTAAGTGCATCCAGTGCCCCTTAGTGATTTTGGTGTATTGAAGACCTATAGGTTAAGAACCTAATGTGTTTGTGAGTGTACAAAGGCCCTATAAGTTGATAAGGAGTTTGATATATTTGGAGATTATCGACCACCATTGTTAAGGAAATCGTTAACTTGTAGTTGCTCGGTTGGCTAGCGAGTAGGGGATTCATCGGCTAACCGGCAAGTTAATTGGCAAATTAATCAATTAATCGGATGATTTATCAGTTTATCGGCTACTCGGTGACCCCACGAGTAGGGATTAATCGGCAAGTTAACTAGTTAATCGGACGAATTCTTGAACATGGTTGACCCCTAAAAATGTATGTCTTCAACTGAAGACTTTCCTGAAGACTTTGCTGAAGACTTTGGTATTCCCTACACACTTTTAAAATGAAGAAGTTGGTGTGACCTTAAGATATGAACGAGGACTATGAAGCGTGAAGACTTTTGTTTTCGTAGTTTCATTTCCTTTCTTTGAGTCATAGGAAACACCGTACTATTAAAGGGGGCCGAGGTAATACTAAGGAGAATTTCCAACTAATGCTCAACTCAAAAGCCTAAACCTTTCCAATCCTTTGAGTGAAGCCATTTGGAAATCTCTTACAGTTCAGTCAAGTTCGTCAGTGATAGAGACGATGTTCTTCTGGTCTTTGATGAAATTGATCTGACTGAAGAGTTAGGATTTCGCCAGTGCGAATTGCTTACAAGTGAGGAATATGATAAGCCTGGGGACTTTCATAGTTTGAAATTCCCACCATTGTTGTGCTTAGCGCCATCTGTACCCAACCATCCTATCCACATAACGGTCATATCATTGGGGGCATTTATGTCTTATCATGTCAGGTTGCACCCTGGCTATAAATAGCCACCCCCACAACCACTAGTTGGTTGGCTGCTCCGAGAGAGAGCTGACACTTATCATTTGAGAGCAACCCATCCTCCGAGGACTTTGAGAGAAAATCACCAGTGAGGAAAAACCCAAATCCAAACCACCAAACCCAAAGTGATTGAGCATCACTGAAGAGATTGTTCCTGTGTGGAACCGGTGTTTGTTACCTTCGAAGACTGTGTACGTATCTTCCATATGGTTAGGCGTCATGGTGTAGTGTATCCTGTAGTCAATTGGGGATCACGGAGTGACCTTGGTCTAGAGCATCCAGCAGTCAATTATGGATTGTCGGGTGACAAGTTTGTATGGGTTTTGGAAGTCTACCCTGAAGACTTACCACGAGTTTTAGGCGAGGACTTTCTGACATTAGCTCAAGGAGAATAGGGTAAGGATTGTGTGTCCTCTGGTTTAAATACTAGGCCACTCCAAACCAGACGTACGAATGTCACGACAGTTGGAACTGGGTCATCAAACCATTGTCTTCATCGAGCTACCTAGTTCTATTTCCTCAACCCTTTTATTTCCTCGTATACTTGTTGATGAAATTGATCTTTACTATTTGAAGAATTTGACTGAAGACTTTCACAATTTCCTCACCTCAAATTCTTCAAGTTACCTTGTTCCTCACCTGCTTATCCTGTATCGCGCTACCTATAATCCCTGCATGTTTTATTTCATCATGATGACTATGCTATCGCTATGTTTCTCATGCACTTGAGTACTTATTCCGCTGCTAGTTATTCATCACATTTTAAATTCCTCAAGTTGAAATTCCTTGGTGATTAATTTGTAAAAATCGCCTATTCACCCCCCCCCCTCTAGTCAATATAACACACTTTCAATGTAGGAGTATGAATGATAATTTGTGCTATCATTTCCTAAATCAGGTGTTTATTACCAAGAATTGTCTGTGTTATTATCTATCTGTGTGATTTTCAGTCTTTCCACACAATTTAGTTCATCCAAGCACACGGTATGCCATCTGTTGCACACATCCTGAGCTATGCAACCGTTTGTGTTATTTTGACTCACCGCAAATAGTTCACCAAGTGACCTGTAGGCAGCATAGATGTTGTGCAGACAGAGCAAATCACAGTACACACGGACAAAACTATGAAACCCGTCGGTGATGATTTCATCAATCGTTGGGAAATTGTATACCGGCAACCGTTTCACCACAACACACACAGGTTATTAACACCAATCGTTTGTGTTATTTCTTGTGTTCGCACACGATTCTGATTACTCACCTATTTGTGCTCTATCGCACACATCTTGTTATGGTGGATTGTTTGTGTTCTGCTATATCATCGCACACAGTTTATGTAGTGAACTGTGTGCCCTATATCACACACATCTTCCTATACCGAACCGTTTGTGTTCTGCTATATCATCGCACCCAGTTTATGGTACTGAACTGTGTGCCCACTATCGCACACGTCTAGATTTGTGTAACCGTTTTTGATATCTTCGCTAATCACAAATGGTTCATAAGAATAAACTATCTATCATAGATCGCACATGCAACTATTTTATGAATCATATTTGATGGGTCCACCATCGCACACAGTTCGCGTTATTGGCGACGAAGCTTGAACTATATCGTTTGTGATTCGTGCATTGCACATAGTTTCGTCGACGGGTCTCTGATTGATGTGTCGTCTTTGGACCATCCTACAGTAGTGATGATAGGTGCCTATCGGAGACCGTAGAGGGATCTCAATCATAGGCAAACGTCATCCGGGTGTTGCGGGTCAACAAAGCCAACTAGTTCCTGATAGAGAATGCATTCCTGAAGATGGTCATGCAATAAAGCATTGTTGATGTTGAGGTGATTGAGATGCCAGCGGCGAGAGGCAGCAAGCTGGAGAACAATCTGGATCATGGCAGGCTTAACGACGGGGGAGAAAGTCTCTGACAAGTCAACTCCAACACGTTGAGAGAATCCAGTGAGCCTTATACCTATCTAGGGAGCCATTAGGAAGAAGCTTGTGCCAAAAAACCATTTGCCAGACATGATGTTGGCCTCAGGCGGACAAGGAACAAGAGTCTAGGTCGGGTTGGCAACGATGGCATCGTACTCAGCACGCATAGCGATGGTCCAATGGGGGTCACTCAATGCAGAACGCACCGAGCAAGGGATCGGAGAGATGGCAGTGATGCTGATGTTGTGGTAGCAGGTTCGGCTAATGGATGCGATCCTTGTCACTAGTCGTTATGGAATGATGAGGCACTAGAGGTGCCGGCCAAGGACCACACCGACGAGGAGCAACATATGGCTCGGGGGGGCGGCACAGGAGCCATGGAGTGGTTGGTCCCGGCGGCTGAAGGTGATGACGGGGGCACCAAGAGCCCAAACGAGGCAGTTGGGACCTGGTCGAGGCAATCGAGGAACTGGCCGAGGCGGCCGATGCAACCGAGGACCCAGCCGAGGCAGCCGAGGGACCGGCCAAGGCAGACGAGGGACCGGCCGAGGTGGTCGATGCAGCCGAGGGCCCAACTGAGGTAGCGGGAGGCTCGATCCAGGTAGATGGTGTGTCGGTCGAGGTGGTGGGGTTGGCCAAGGGAGACGGAGTCCATGTGAGGAACGTCATAGTTGTGTAACAAGTACTTCCCAAAGAGGTGGGAATATTACTCAAGCAAGCCACTGGGGCTGCCACACTGGGTCGCAGCAGATGGAGCTCAAGGGCTCCACGAGGCCGACGAGAGTGAGCACCTAACGTCTACTACGCAACTTTATTTTTGTAGACTATGTTGGGCCTCCAAGCGCAAAGTTTTGTAGGATAGTAGCAATTTTCCATCAAGTGGATGACCTAAGGTTTATCAATCCGTGGGAGGTGTAGGATGAAGAAGGTCTCTCTCAAACAACCCTGCAATCAAGTACAAGAAACCTCTTGTGTCCCCAACACACCCAATACAATGGCAAATTGTATAGGTGCACTAGTTCGGCGAACAGATGGTGATACAAGTGCAATATGGATGTTAGAAATAGATTTTTGTAATCTAAAAATATAAAAGCAGCAAGGTAATAAATAGTAAACAACGAGCAAACGATATATTAATGCTTGGAAACAAGGCCTAGGGTTGATACTTTCACTAGTGCATTCTCCCAACAATGCTGACATAGTTGAATCATATGATCATCCCTCAACGTGCAACAAAGAATCACTCCAAAGTTCCTATCTAGCGGAGAACAAATAGATGAAATTGGTGTAGGTAGTAGAACCACCTCAAAGTTATTCTTTCTGATCAATCTTTTGAGCTATTCCTATAAGTGTCACAAACAGCCCTAGAGTTCATAGTAAAATAACACCAATGATACATATCAAGCCACCCTAATGTCACTTAGATACTCCAATGTCACCTCAAGTATCCGTGGGTAAATTATGCGACATGCATCAAACAACTTTAGATCTATCATATTCAATCCAACACCAAGAACTTCAAGGAGCACCCTAAGATTTCTATCGGAGAATGTGGTATGAAAATGTGCAATCAACCCCTATGCATAGATCCCCAAGGTCATCCGAATCCTCAAGTTGATGCCTTAACATATATCGAGTGAATCAATAGAATATACCAATGTCACTACGGGTATCCCACGCAAGACGTACATCAAGTATTCTCAAACCAAAATATTCAATTCAACATAGCGAGATCTCAAAGGGAAAGCTTCAGTTCATCACAACAAGATAGAGAGGGAAGAACACCATATCATCCAACTATATTAACAAAGCCCATGATACATCAAGATCGTGCGGTCTCAAGGACACGAGAGCGGGAGATTGAACACATAGCTACTTGTACAAACTGCCGGCCCCGAGGGTGGACTACTCCCTCCTCGTCATGTCCTCCTTCAGGATGATGAAGATGTCCACCGGTGATGGTTTAACCTCTCCAGCACGGTACTGGGAAGGCTCCAGATTGGTTTTTCGTCGATACATAAAGTTGTGGCGGCAAAGCAGAGAGTCTTGTTGTCTTGTGGCCTATAGGTGGGTCTCCTCCGGTGGTTCTTTTCTCCAATGTTGCTTATTTCCTCGAGAAAAAATCACAAAAAAGTTTCGACGATTCCGAGAACTTTCATTTTCTGCACACAATAAACACGAGGGTAATTCTGCTGAAAACAACGTCAGTCCGGGTTAGTTCCATATAAATCATATTTATTGCATCAAAACCATATAAAAGTATTGTAAACATAGGTGAATATGGCATGAATACTTCATAAATTAGTGATACGTTGGAGACGTATCAGCATCCCCAAGCTTAATTCCTGGCCGTCTTTAAGTAGGTAAATGATAAAAGAAATAATTTATGAAGTTTGAATACTAGCATAGTGAATAGTTTTTATCTTTGATAAATTCAGTCACTTTTCTAGCATCATAACCAGAAACTTTTTCTCATAAAAATCATCATGATAGAGTAGCAATCAATTCACATGTTATGGTTCAAACAATTCATTCACTTGAAACTTAACAATCTAAGTTCTTGGTCACCAAGCAATTTCAATGCATCATCAAGTCTGGTAAGAGCTCCACATACTCAATTACCATATAGTCTTTTATGATTACTAATACTCAAGGCATATTTTTAGAACAAAAAATATCTATCAAACACATAGAAAGATAGGGGCTTAATGTTTGGCCTCCCAACATACTTATCATAAAGATAATTGTCAACAATAATGCATCATGATCAAATATATTTGACTGGATAAATGCATTTGGATCTTTCCCCACCACATGATGCTCGCCAACTAATAGATTGAGGTAGGAATAAGAAGTTCACTCAACATGAAAAGCGAATAACATGAAAGTAAATAGATTGTCCCTTCGCAGAGGGAAGCAGGGATTTGTAGAGGTGCCAAAGCTCATTGTTTAAAACAGAGATGGATAAGTAATTTTGATTGGTGTGCTTTTCCTGTCAACACCACAACTGATTTTTCAATGTCATCCATGCTAATCACATTATTGGCGGTTCCCAAAAAGAATTGAAATTTTACTCCCCCTCCACCATTCAAACACATTCCATGGCTGGTTGAATCCACGGTTGCCCTCTAAACAATCAACTTTCTAGGGGAGTTTTCATTTATTTATTGTTGTATTATGCAGGATTGGGCATCCTTCTTAGCATCCTCTCTCGTGCAATGACAAGTGAATAAACACTCATCTTGAGAATAACTCGCTTAGCATGGAAGATAATGATCGCCCCGTCACTCCGTGGGCGGTACGAGCACACCAAACGGATGTTTATTTGAAGGTTTTAGACGTGGCACATGCAAATTTACTTGGAATGGTAGTGAAATACCATATATATTTAGGTATAATGGACTCTCATGTAAGAAACTTGGCTCAAGGATTTGGATGTACAAGTAGTATCTATACTTAGTACGAAGTTTTGGCTAGCAAAATGTTCTAAACAAGCACCACATGTTCGACGATCCATAACAATATAACTTCTATGCAAATATACCCAAACATAACAGTTACATTGTCTTCCTTGTCCAACTTCAACTATTTGATCAAGTTTGAAATTAATTAATGGGTATTCACAATCATAAAAGATGTCCAAGATAATATATTTGTATGTGAAAGTTCTCTTTCTTATACTAATCATTCATAAATTGCTTGTATGACCAATACTATGATAGTTAAACTTTAATAGATTTTACTTTATAAACTAGATGTGAAGCTACTACTAATCATAAAGCACATTGGTAATTTAAGATTTATGATATTTCATCCATTCATAATTTACTCTTAGGATACGAGTGAAGCACAAGAGTAAACATAAAACTACTCTCAAGATATATAAGTGAAGATCAATGAGTAGTCAAACAATAAAGTAGCTATGTGAGGACTCTCTCTCGATAAAGATTTTCAGATCTGAGAATTTATTCAATCAGAAAAGAAAAGAAAATAAAAGACACTCCAAAAATAGCACATATCATGTGGACAAATAAAAATTTAGGCTCAACATAGGCTAACCGATAGTTGTTGATGAAGAGAGGTGGGATGTGTAGCATCCCCAAGCTTAGATGTTTGAGACTTCTTGAAATACTTACTTGGGGTTCCCTGGAAATACCTAAGCTTGAGCTTTTGTATCTCGTTCAATCCTATCATATCCCGGTTTCACCTAAGTCTCAAAAACTTCATCCACGCAAAACTCAAAAAGAACTCGTGAGATAGGTTAGTACACACAAGAACAAATCAACACTTCATTTACTGACAAGAAAAGTTTCACAATAGTTTTCAAACATTAGGTACTGAATACTATCATTTCCATAATTTATATCTACTAATATAAGCCATGAAAACTCTAGGATAAGTAGATAACAAAACCATGACAACAATCTGTCCAAACAGAACAGTCTATAGTAATCTATTATACCAGTGTACTTATGTAACTCTAAAATTTCTGACAATGTAGGAAATAATAAAAAAAATATGAAAATATTGTGTAAAAATTTCAGAAACTTTCCACGTTCAAGTAAAATTTGAAAATTCAAACACTACAGTGAAAGTTTCTGTTTTTACACAACACATATCAAACATGTAACTCAAGCATCCTAAGAGGCAATTCTTGGATCTTTTTATTGAAAAACAAGATTGTAAGTAACATATAACAGAGAACAAGAAATAAAATGATGCTCCAAGCAAAACGCATATCGTGTGATTAATAAAAATATAGGTCTAAGTAAGATAAACCGAGAGTGTTGAAGACGAAAGAGGGGATGCCTTCCGGGGCATCCCCAAGCTTAGACACTTGAGTCTTCCTTGGATATTACCTTGGGGTGACTTTGTAACCCCCAAGCTTAGGTTCTTTCTGCTCCTTATTCACCTCATATCGATATCTCACCCAAAATTTGAAAACTTCAATCACCCAAAACTTAACAGAATTTCGTGAGATGGGTTAGTATAATAAAGATAGATCATTCACTTAGATACTGTCAAGACAAGATTCATAATTATTATCAAAGGATACCTACTGTATTATGTCATTCCCATAATTTATATCACTAAATATAAGCTATGGAAACACTTAAAACAAGCAAACTATGCATGCAAAACAGAATCTGTCAAAAACAAAACAGTATGTGAAGATCTGAATGAACACCACACTTCCCTGACTCTAACAAATATGAAAAATTAGGAAAATGCAGAGAATTTGCATATCGATAATTTAAAAAAAATATTTTTTTGACGCTCCGGTAAGATCAGAGAAAATTTGCACTCGGCATAAAGTTTCTGTTTTTGCACAGAATCAAACTAACAAGTTTCCACACTATCCCAAAGGCTTTACTTGGCACTTTATTGAAATAAAAGACACAAAACATGATTAATGCATTAGATTGATCATGTGAACACACAAAAACAGAAAGTAAAAGTGTTGGGTTGCCTCCCAACAAGCGCTTTTCTTTAATGCCTTTTAGCTAGGCATGATGATTTCAATGATGCTCGAATAAAAATTAGTAACTGAAACATGCAAGAGAGCATCATGAATCACATGGCAAGCACATTTAATTCTAACCTGCTTCCTATGCATAGGGATTTTGTGAGCAAACAATTCATGGGAACAAGAATCAACTAGCATAGGCAGGCAAAACAAGCATATCTTTAAAAAATTCAACACATAGGGAGGAAACTTGATATTATTGCAATTCTGACAAGCATATGTTCCTCCCTCATAATAATTTTCAATAGCATCATGAAGGAATTCAACAATGTAACTATCACATAAAACATTTTCCATGATCTACAAGCATACAAAATTTATCACTCTCCACATAAGCAAACTTCTTCCCATTCATAATAGTGGGAGCAAACTCAACGAAATAACTATCACGAGGTACTTGATTGACATAACCACTTTGAACATTAAAATCACGATGAAAAGTTTCATGGTTGTCATTACTCTTTATAGCATATGTGCCATCACAATAATCATCATACATAGTAGGAATGCTATAATCATAGTAAATATCATCATCACAAGTAAGGGGACTAAAAAAATCATGTTCGTCAAACATAACATCCCCAAGCTTGTGGCTTTCCATATCATTAGCATCATGGATATTCAGAGAATTCATACTAGAAATATTGCTAGCATTCTCATCATTTAAGGAATTCTCATTAAGTATTTTCATAAATTCTTCCTCTACCAAGTGAGCACAATTTTTCAAACCATCATTTTCACGAAATACATTACAAAGACGAAACAATTGATGCAACCTAAACTCCATTTTTTGTATTTTTCTTTTATAAAACCAAACTAGTAAAAAACAAGAAACTAAAAGCTTTAATCGCAATATCTAAAGATATACCTTCAAGCACTCACCTCCCCAGGAACGACACCAGAAAAGAGCTTGATGTCTACTAGGCAACTTTATTCTTGCAGACTATGTTGGGCCTCCAAGTGCAGAGTTTTGTAGGACAGTAGCAATTTTCTCTCAAGTGGATGACCTAAGGTTTATCAATCTGCGGGAGGTGTAGGATGAAGATGGTCTCTCTTAAACAACCGTGCAATCAAATACAAGAAATCTATTGTGTCCCCAACACACCCAATACAATGGCAAATTATATAGGTGCACTATTTCAGCGAAGAGATGGAGATACAAGTGCAATATGGATGATAGAAATAGGTTTTTGTAATCTGAAAATATAAAAAGAGCAAGGTAATAGATAGGAAAAAAGCAAGCAAAACGATATATTAATGCTTGGAAACAAGGCCTAGGGTTCATACTTTCACTAGTGCAATCTCCCAAAAATGCTAACATAGTTGAATCATATGATCATCAATCAATGTGCAATAAAGAATCACTCCAAAGTTCCTATCTAATGGAGAACAAATAGATGAAATTAGTGTAGGTAGTAGAACCACCTCAAAGTTATTCTTTCCGATCAATCTTTTGAGTTATTCCTATAAGTGCCACAAACAACCCTAGAGTTCGTAGTAAAATAACACCAATGATAATATCAAGCCACTCTAATATCACCAAGATACTCCAATGTCACCTCAAGTATCCGTTGGTAAATTAGGCGACATGCATCAAACAACTTCAGATCTATCATATTCAACCCAACACAAAGAACTTCAAGGAGCACCCCAAGATTTCTATTGGAGAATGTGGTATTAAAACGTGCAATCAACCCCTATGCATAGATCCCCAAGGTCACCAGAATCTGCAAGTTGATTCCATAACATATATCAACTGAATCAATATAATACCCCTATGTCACTACGGGTATCCCACACAAGACGTACATCAAGTGTTCTCAAACCAAAATATTCAATCCAACATAACGAGATCTCAAAGGGAATGATTCAATTCATCAGAAAAAGGTAGAGAGGGAAGAACACCATATGATCCAACTATATTAATAAAGCCCGTGATACATCAACATCGTGTCTTCTCAAGAACACGAGAGAGGGAGATTGAACATATAGCTACTGGTACAATCCATCAGCCTCGAGGGTGGACTACTCCCTCCTCGTCTTGGCTTCCACCGGGATGGTGAAGATGGCTACCGGTGATGGTTTACCCTCTCTAGCAGGGTACTAGAAAGGCTCCAGATTGGTTTTTCGTCGGTATAGAGAGTTGCGGTGGCAAAACGAGGAGTCTCTTTTTTATTTCTTGGGTTTTTGGGATTATAGGATTTTTCAGCGTTGGAATCACGTGCAACGGAGCCACGTGGGCCCCACAAGCCATTAGGGCGCGCCCCTAGGGGGGCGCCCTGTTGGCTTGTGGTTCACAGGTGGATCCCCTCTGGTGGTTCTTCGCTCCAATGTTTCTTATTTCCTCTAGAAAAATCACATTAAAGTGTCAGGCGATTCCGAGAACTATCATTTTCTGTACAAAACAACACCACGACAATTCTGCTGAAAACAACGTCAGTCCGGGTTAGTTCTAAATAAATCATATAAAGTGCATCAAAACCATATAAAATTATTGTAAACATAGGTGAATATGGCATGAATACTTCATAAATTATCGATACATTGGAGATGTATCAGCACCCGGTATGGAGGGTGCAACCGACGAGGATGCATGTACCCGCTGAAAGGGAAAACCCACCACATCAAAGTAAGCATGTCGCGAGACGAACACGCTATGGGATAATGGGTCATAACAGCAAAAGCCTTTGGCGTTGGGTTGACTAAGAAAGATGCAGGCAAGAGAGCGAGGCACAAGTTTATGTGGAGCGATGGCAGTAATGTTGGGACAAAACAAACACCCAAAGCCATGAAGGTCGTCAGAAGACGGTGAATACCCGAAAATAAGATGATGAGGGGTGTAGTTCCAGCGTGGTTTGGAAGGACGGATGTTGAGGAGAAGGGTGGCAGTAGCAAGAGCATCCGACCAGAACCGGGCAAGTATATGGTTGTGGAAGAGCAAGGCGTGCACACTCTCATTAAGAGTATGGAGAACACGTTCGACGCGACCGTTTTGTTGGGAAGTGTATGGATAGAAAATAGTGTCGTGCGAAGAAGAAGGTTGCGAATGGCGAGATTATCGAATTCTCTTCCGTTGTCTGTTTGAATATGACCAATGGTGCGGGAAGTGGGTGGCGACATAGGCACAGGAGTGAAGAGTGGATACATTAGACTTACGTCGTAACGGAAAGGCCCATGTGAAGTGTGAAAATCGTCCAAAATCACAAGATAGTATGAGAGACCCGAATTGCTAGGCACCGATGAGGTCCAAACATCACAGTGAATAACATCAAATGGGAAATAAGCAATTGATGAAGAGTTTGAAAATAGCAAACGAACATGTTTTCCTATGCGACAAGCATTAGAAGTACGAGCCTTTGATTTATTACATGAACGGAAAAGATTGCAAATCTTGTGAAGGGTGGCGGCGTCGGGATGACCAAGACGAGCATGCCAAAGGGAGATGTCGGCATGGAGGGAAACCGGGCCGCTACTCCCCGCCGGTCGACATGGGTAGAGGTCGACATCGGGAGAGTCACATTGATGCAGAACCTTCTGGGAGTGGGCATCCTTGATAGAAAAATCGAGTTTGTCAAATTCAACGGTAACGAGATTTTCATGAGTAAGATAACGAGCAGAACATAGGTTTTTTATCAAGGATGGAGAAACAAGAACATTCCTAAGAGACAATGGCGAAGAGGGGAGAGGAAGAGATGATGTGCCATGCTAGCTGATAGGAAGAGTGGTACCATCACCGACGACGATGCGAGAGAAAGAGGAGTAGGGAGAGGCGTGGGAGAGGATGATGTGGTTGGAGGCCATGTGAGATCTGGCTCCCGTGTCCATGTACCAGTCGCCGCCACCGTTGTAGTTGCTCGAGGAAGGGGCTGCATGAAGGGCGCCGAGGAGCGTCGGGTCATATGTCGGGGAACCACCATAGGGCGCAAGAGTGGCGTCGTACGCCAGGGAGGCCCATAGGGTGTGGGACCATCGTATCCCGCAGGGCCGCTAGGATCCGGAGAAGTAGGGACAGGCACAGTTAGGAGGGCCTGATGAGGCGTTGGTCGCGAACCGAGGATCCCCGCAGCAGGAGGCCACAGGACCGGCATGGAGTAGGCATGCACCACGCCAGTCCACGGGTTGTATCCTGACAACCATGGAGGAGCGGTCGCAAGAGTGGGAGCAGCGGGAGGGCGGGGCACGGGGTTGTGGCCCTGAATGCCCCCCCCCCCCCCTCAATTATGTTTCTGCTTGCGACCGCGACCAGGCACAGGAGATGGGGTCGGAGTGGGCGCATGTGGAGCGGGCAGGGGCGCGCCATAGCCGCCGACCTGACCGGCATGAAGAGCCGTGTGCATCACCTGCCGAGCAGAGTGGCGGAGGCGCTTCTCTTCCATCCGTAGGTAGGTGACAGCCTTGGCGTAGGTCAGCCTGATGACTGAGAGATTGGCGGCGAATTGTCCAAGATTGGGGTGGAGGCCCCGAAGGATATTGGTGAGGAGCACGAAGTCGTCGATCGTCATGCCGCGTTGCGGAGCTCGTCGGCGAGCATCTTCAGCCTTGTGCAATACTCATCGATGGTAAGGTCGTTTTGTTGTAGCGTGAAGAACTCCCCTTGAAGGAAGACGCGATGTTGGAGCTGATTGTCGAGGAAGAGATCACACGGCCATGTCTAGATGGCGTGCGCGGAGGGGCCGCAGACGTTCACCATGTCGAAGAGGCCCCTCGAGATGGTGAGGAACAACCACTTGACGATGGTTGCATCGATGGCGAGCCACTCGTCGTCGTCCTTCATGGCGCGTAAGTCGATGCTCCCGTCGATATGATCAACAAGGCGGTAGGAGAAAAAGAGGAGTGTGAAGTACATGTGCCACGTGTTGTAGGAAGGGGAGTCAAACTTGAGAACGATGGGCACATGATCCTTGATGGGGAGATCGATGAGGCCGTCGGAGGTGAAGGCCGGGGCGGTGAAGGGGCTGGCATCGGAGATGAAGGCCTGGGAGCCGACCATGGTGGGATCGGGGGAGGTGGGTAGGGTGCGGCGGCAGCTGTGGCTTTGGGTCCAGCAAAGGTAGCGGTGGCGACAAGACATAGGGTTGGCAGCGGCGAATTAGGAAGAAAGCAGCGGCGGCCTAGGGGTTTTGGAGGGCGGCAGCGACGGCGGTTAGAGGGTGCGGCGGCTGCGTAGGGCAGAAGTGTGGAAGATTGGGATGGTAACTGATACCATGTAGAAAGCTATAGGATGCAACTCAATTGTATTCATTGGGTTTCGTTACAATATTTCTAAGAGTTAAACTATACATGGCTAGAGTCATAAAAAGATCAATTAAAGATAGATACAGTTATGTCACGTTCAACAATCTGAAATGGTTGCATCCAGAGGGAATACTAGTGGCATTTTACTAGTAAATCTTTGCTGTAATCGTTGTATCCAGACTCATGAGGGAAAGCTTGTTGGTCAGAACTTTGTTTGAACAATCAAAATAGGCTTTATATAGCCGGACCGAGAGAGTGCTTATTAAATTGGATTCCTTACTTCTATGTGGTGTGGTGTTACAGTAGTTGTAGCTGCATTCGTAGAACACTTGAGATTAGCAAGAGAAAAAAGCGATGGGCGTTAATTGTGCATTTTGCCACTGTCGTGCGCCTATCTCGCCTAACCGCACGACTAGCATTATTAAGCGCTAGGCTTTCTGTTATCGCCTAGGGCCTAGGCACGCTCGAGTTATTGCCCTGGTACAAGCGACTCCCTTCTTTCACTATTATAAGATGTTTTAACTTTTTCCAGACTCAAAAGTATATAGACATATTTTATGTGTTTGTTCATCAATTTCAGTCCGTATGTAGTTTATATTAAAATCTTCAAATATCTTATACTCCCTCCGTCCGGAAATACTTGTCTTAGAAATGAATGTATCTAGACTTATTTTAGTTATAGATACATCCATTTTATTTATTTTTAGGACAAGTATTTCCGGACGGAGGGAGTATTTGTGAACAGAGGGAGTGTTAGATTAAACCTTTTCAGTTGATGAAAGTTTCTAGCCCCTCAGGTTGATAGCAATAACATGAGCCTTGGCTGACGTGGCAAGCAAAATAACAACACACAGAAATAGGTGACTAGCAAAACTGTTGGGCATAACTTTGACAGGACTTCAAATCTTTCACTCGAAATGAGTATTTTTACGCTTCCATGTGCACCAGTACAAAAGAAAACGCTGTGTGTTTCTAGATGTTAGAATTTGTAAATAAGAAGAGAACATCAGAACTTAGGACCACACAAATTAGAACAGTGTCAGATTGAAGCTATAGATGTCACTATCTTCAGCTACAGTACTGATGGAGCGAATTCTAATCAACAAGATTCATATCTTACCAAGTCATTCAGTTAGAGATATAGTCATTCCATGCCTCCATGGTGTTGTTAACACCATGACATGACACAAAGCAGAGCTTACAGAGGCCTTAACTGAAAATAACTGAACCTGGACACGGGCACATAAGAAAAATCATTTAACACTACTGATTTAAGCGGCAGAAGTGCATCTGTCTTGAAGAAGAACCCTCAAAGGTGAACACCCGAATGGTTGCTGGAATGCATACAAAAAACATCATGCAATATTTCTTTCAAAAAAAAACATCATGCAATTTAGTAAATACTTGCTGGAATGGTCGTATCCAGAATTTTTTTTTGTTCCCAGCTTGAGCTTACCTTTCCTGTGACCATGAAAATCTCACGCGGTGAAGCCGTATTCAAAAGTACTTACTTTTGATTGTGATTTTGTAGCTCCTAAACCATATATTAATAGAATATAATTGTTGCTCAAAACTTGCCTGACCAATCAAAATAAGCTTTTCATATTGGGACTGAAGGGGTAGTACTTACTAAATTGGATCATTATTTCTAGTGAATGGACCACATGTGCTGCTACAGTACTTGTAGCTTCATAACACCAAGTAGTCATGGCTCCTAAATTATGTACCAATACAAACTTTTTTCTGTCCTCTGATGAAATTTTCCAGTCGCTTCGATTGATAACATGGCCTTTGTTAGCCGTACAAGTGAATAATGCATCACGGAAGAAATAGGTGACTGCACCTTAGAAAAAACAGTTAGGCACAAGTTGGGCAGACTCCAGTATCCTTGTATGGCAATGTAGATAAAAGGAGAAAATCTGAATTTGATGAACACACAAATTAAAACAGCATCGTTCTATGGCTTGTCGAGTTGCTACCAGGTGATCTTCTCGAGATCATGTTTAGTACATTGATCTGACAATTACGGGAAAAACTGCCGTTTAATTAGTATACGCAAGTATTCCCTCCGTCTCAAAATACTTGTCTTGGTTTTAGTTCATTATTTTGGAACGGAGGGAGTACTTGTTTTCTGTTGTGATTTCCACATCACATAAGCTGTAGCATAATAATGGGATAACTGTTGGTCAAAACTTTGTCTGAGCAATAAAAATATGCTTTAGACTAAATTGGATTCTTTATTTCTAGTACTTGCAGCTGCATCCATAGTAGAACACAGCTAGTCATAACAAAGTTATCATACAAGCACAAGCGATTAGACAATTGTTCAGCCCATCACATGAGATGAGCACTGTCGGATGGCCATACAGGTGGTGAGACAAACAGAATAACCACCACACAGAAATAGGTGACTGCAGTAGCAGAACAGTTTTAGGCATAAGTTCGACACAGGATCCAGCATCGTTCCATATGCACCAACACAACAGAAAAGTTGATAAAATGAGAACATCTGAACTTAAGAAAATCATAGGAAAGCATCAGATTGAAACAATAGATGTCACCTTCTTCAGCTGCAAAACTGGATGAAGCGAATTGCTGAATTCTACGACGTATCATAATAACATTAATTAAGGTCATCAAGATTCTATGGAGCCATTCAATTATAGACATAGTCATGCCATGGTGATGTTAACACCAGGACATGACATAAAAGATAAACAGAGCTTATAGAGGCCTAACTGAAAATAACTGAATCTGGAAATGGACATGTAAGACAAATCATTTAACAGTACTGAACTAACTAGCAGAAGCACGCCTGTTCTGAAGAAGAATTCACACGGTTGACGGTCCATCGCCATTCTAAAAAGAAAGACCATCTCAAATTCTTAACTGCTACCACTTCACAAGCGATTGCCATAGTTTCCCACTAACTTTCATAACGATCCAATATGAAAGCTACATATACCTAATTTAAGCCTTCAAGGTGTAAGGATCGTCAGTTCGTGCCTTAAGGCGTTTGGTTCGGTCTCGGAGCTTTCGAAGTGACGCTGTAGCAACCCACTTCTTAACACTGTAAGTGTTCGTGGACTGTAGCGATTTATATTAGAGGAACGTATGATTTCATGACAATTTTGGGTTCAGGCATGATTGGTTGTCTCTGGTTGGCATCATAAATGGGATATGCTGCTGCTGGAAATCAGGTGGGAGACGTTTGCCGCGGTAATGCTGTATTGTCGTTCTGAACATGCACATGTAATTTAATACTTTTGTGTTGTATTATCGTTCTGAATATATATAGTCACACGCAGATATAATCAGGTGGGCGTACCTTGAACGTACTCGGCAAAGATGATAATCAGTGGACTATGAGTTAGGAATGTTCGAATTTTTAGAAAGATCTGGTCACGTTTGAGTAAATATACTTGCTGGAATGGTTGTATCAGTTTTTTTTCCTCCCTTTTTAGTTCCCTGCTTTACCTTTCCTTTTTCTTGAGGGGTAAACCAAGTTTTTATTGATCAAAAACCACGGACAATGGGACACATCTCTGCTCGTGGGGTTGGCCTAGCCACACATGACGCCCCTGACCTAAAAATGTAAAAACTTGGCTAGACCACAAGCTTCCCTATTAGACTCTCGACCTTCAAACGAAAAAACATAATTAAACATAGTAGCTCTCTGATGAATCTCACATATATTGATATAAAAGTATAATTAAACATAGTCCCAGCTTTACCTTTCCTGTGACCATGAAAGTGAACATCTTCTGGCCCAGGAAACTTCGAAATCAGGCTGAGATGATTTTATATCACTTTCTATTGATAGAATAATCGTTGGACAAAGCTGTGTCTGACCAATCAGAATGCGCTTTATACAGCCGGACAGAGGGAATACTTACTAAACTGGATTCCTTGTTTCTAGTGAATACTCCACATGTGGTGCTACAGTACTAACACCAGGTGATCATCATAACTACGTTGCTGCAGCGGTACAAGCAACTATTCCTTTTTTTTAGGGAAACAAGCAACTACTGAATGAAGATTATCGAGCCATTTGATATACTCCCTTCGTTCTAAAATAAATATCGATGATCGAGTATAAAATTTGTACTCCCTTCGTTTCTAAATAAGTTTTCTTAAATATTCCTTAGAAACTACATATGAATGTATATAGACATATTTTAGTGTGTAGATTCACTCATTTTGCTTCGTATGTGGTCCGTAGTTAAATCTCTAGAAAAAAAAATATTTACAAACGGAGGGAGTACTAGTTTAGTATAAAATTTGTGACAATTTTTTGGGGACGAAGGAAGTATATTCATGCCATGGTGATGTTAACACCAGAACAGGACACAAAACAGAGCTTACAAAGGCCTTAGGCCTCGCTTGGAATGAATGTATTTAGATACGCGTGTATTTAATTTACAGGAGCAACTTACCGAGCTAGTAGAGATTTCCGGCTGGAAGCGAAACGACGGATCGAGGTCTGTATTGTTTACAAGCGTATCGGGAAAGAAAACGACAATCCAAACACGGTCTTAACTGAAATAACTGAATCTGGACATGAACACTTTGGACCAAAAAACATTTGACAGTACTGATCTAATTGGTAGAAGCACATTTGTTCAGGAGAACATCAATCTGAAAGGAAAAAACATCTCAAATTCTTATATGCTACTGTATGGCCTTAAGAGTGAATTGCCATAGTTCCCACCAACTTCCGTATCAATCCAAGATGAAAGCTACATATCTCATTTAAGGTATAAGGTTCATCAGCTGCATATCCAAGATGAATGCTGTATCGCTGTTTCGAAGATACAGAGGCATACACAGATGCAATTCTATACCTTGAATATTACTCGGCGAAAATGAGAATTGGTGATAGTCCTGTGAAGAAAATCAGCTCAAGAAGTTTCCAAACATTGTCAAGTTACAACCAGTCAACCAGTTATAGGGAAGAATACTCGTAAGAACATTTGAGTAAAATTTCAGTACATATCTAGTCGAATTTGAGTAAATACTTGCTGGAATTGTTTTATCCAGCCATTTATTTGTTCCCAGTTTCACTTTTTCTTTGACCATGAAAGTGAACACTGGTCATCATCTGGCGCGGGCACCTCAAGATCACGCGCTGAATAGTATTCATAAGTAAATTACTTTCAAAGATGATTTTATATCACATAGTAAACTTTCTAATTATAATAGAATAATCACTGGACAAAACTCTGTCTGACCAATCAAAATACCCTTTATACATCCAGACAGAGGGAATACTTACTAAACTGGATTATTTGTTTCTAGTGAATACAATAACCACATGTGGCGCCAGACATGTTTTGGTGTCAGGCATTCTTGTCTCTGCTTGGCATCACAGATGGATGGGATATGCATATGCTGCTGCCAGGAATCACCTGGGAGACATTTGCCTTTTGCCACGGTAATGCCGTACGGTTGTTCAGGAGATACATAGGCATATGCAGATGTGATTTTACACCCTTGAACATACTCCGCGAAAACAAGAACCGGTGGAAAAGTCGGCTTAAGAAGATTTCAAACACTCGACTAGGCGTTTAGATCTGTTCAAATTTTGAAGACAGATCTAGTGAAGATTGAATAGGTGCTTGCTGGAATGGGTTGTATCCAGCCTTCTCTATTCGGTTCCCAGCTCAAGTATCATGTGACCACATGTGGGCAGAACATTGGACACCTTCTGGCCCAGGGCACAATCAAATCAGAAGTAATTCCTACCAAAAAGCACCTACTTTACATCTGATTGTGAATTTATATCAAATAAACCGTCTGCTAATATAATAATTGTGATCAAAATGTCGTCTGACCAATCAAAATAAGCTTTATATAGCTGGACGGAGGGAGTGCTTACTATATTGAACTCCTCTCACATGTGATGCTACAGTACTTGTAGCTTCATCAATAGAACATAACAAGTAACTACAGTAGAATTGAACTGAAAACTTTTTCAGTTGATGAAATTGTTCAGCCACTCAGACTGATAACATGAGATTTGTTGACCAGACTGGTGAGACAAGCAGTATAGCACACTGCACAAAAATATTTTCTGTGCCCGCAGCAGAACAGTTCGGCATAAGTTTGGCAAGACTCCAAATCTTTCTACCAAAATGAGCATTGTTCCACATCGATGTGCACCAACACAGCAGAAAAGGCTGTGTCTGTGTGTTTTTAGATGTGAAGAATTGTAGAACATCTGAACTTATAAAACCACAAATCTTAGAACAGCGTCAGCTTGAAACAACAGATGCCGCCAATTTTAGCTACAAAACTGGATGAAGCAAATTGTCAAATTCTACTATTAGAACAGTACTGTCATCAAGATTCATATTCTGCGGAAGTCATTCAATAAGAGATATAGTCATGCCATGGTGATGTTAACACCAGGACATGACATAAAACAGAGCTTACAAAGGAAAATTAACAGAACCTGGACATGGACACATGAGACAAATCAATTAACAGTAGTGATCTAACTGGCACAAGCACATCTGTTCTGAAGAAGAATTCACAAAGACCACCACCCTAAAAGGAAAAGACCATCTCAAATTCTTAACTACTACCACTTCAGGAGTGATTGCTATAGTTCCCCACTAACTTTCATATTGATCCAAGATGAAAGCTACATATATCTCAATAAAGAATTTTAGTTTGGATATTATAGTACATCAGTTTCATCGGACATCAAAGTAGCATCCTTCGAATCGACTATCGACCATATTGAAGGGTGTATATACATTAAATCATCCACAATCATATCACAGGATGGTCATGAGTTTGCACATCAAGGAGTTTAGTACTTGACAAAAATTACACAATACCAAAGAAGTTCCGACGACGCTAGGCAGAAGAGTGAAAGATCTAACGATAGTAATTACGGATAGTTGGACCCTCCCTCAGGTCCCGCCAACTTCCTCGACGCAGACGGAGGAGGCGTGGAGGGCGCCAACACGGGTGCCGCAGCCTGACCGCTTCTTTCTTTTCCCGGTGATCATTGCCCACATCGGCTTGACCGTCTGGATCTCAGAGCTACCGCCGACCTCCTTGGCCTCCCCTGCACAGCCCCCATCCTCCACCTTGACCTCTCCTGCACTAATCACATCCCCAACCTTTGCCTCGCCATCACAGCCCACGTCCTCCTCCTCCTTGACATCGGCTGGAGAGCACCAGCCCCAACCCTTGTCCTTGACCTGTGGATTGAAGGAAAGCTTCAGCCTAAGCTTCAACGGGAGGGCGAACGGCTTAGCTGGCAGAGGAGGCGGCGAGATGGCCGGCTTGGCAGGTTCAGGCGGAGGAGGAGGCGGCGGCGAGGTGATTGGTTTGGCAGGCTGCGGCATGGGAAGACGCAGGACGGTTGGCTTGGCGGGCTGTGGCATGGGAAGGCGCAAGATGGTGGGCTTGGCAGGCTCTGGAGGCGGGAACGAGAAAGGGAAGCAGCCGGGGGTGGTGGCGTCGGGCGGGCGGCGACTCCCGCTGATGCGGATCTTGGCGGCGTCGTAGGCAGCGGCGGCCTCCTCGGCGGTGTCGAAGGTGCCGAGCCAGAGGCGGCGGCCCTGGATCGGGTCGCGGATCTCCGAGGCGAACTTGCCCCAGCGGCGCTGGCGCACGCCGCGGTATCGCACCGAGGGCGTCCTCCCCCCGGCCCCGGCCTGCGGCGGCGGCGGCGGCGGCCCCGAGTCCTCCCTCCTCCCGGCCTCCATGACGCGGCGGCGCTTCTTCCGCTCCCTCCGGCGCTCCTCCTTGGTGGTCGGCACCGGGAACGGCGCCTCGTCCTCGCTGGAGGAGGAGTCGGTGGCGTCGGCGTCGTGCACGATGATCCGCACCACGCGGCCCCTCGGGGGCGCCTCCGCCTCCGCCGCCGCCGCCGACTCCATCCCCGCCGCGGCGGCCAGCATGTCCAGGCTAGGGTTGGGCCCCATGCCTCGTGTCCGGGCTCAATCCATCCTCGCGATCGGGGGCGCTCAGGCTCGGCGCCCCGCCATGGGAGCGCGGCGCGGCGCGGCGGCGGGGGGAAGGGGAGGGGCTAGGGTTAGGGTTTCGTCCGTCGGTGGGGCGGATGCGGCGGGTGTTGGTGGCGTGCGGTTGTGGGGTTGCGGTGGAAGCCGGAGGACGAGTGGCGGAGGAGGCGGGGGCTAAAAGGAAAAAAGGGTGGGGCGCGGATCACGGGCCGGTTCAGGGGCACAATCGGGATTTCATTTCTGGTCCTCGGGCTGGGCTGTGGGCTCTGGGAAGTATCGCGCCACGGATCATCAAGGGGAGGGCGGGGATATTCTCGAGGGTTTGGTACGCGTATCGGATTGTCTCGTAAGAAAGAAAGAAATGGGGGAGGCGAAATTCAAATTCGTGGGGTGGACCGGCTCGTCGCCGAGGATAAGGACGACCACCTGGAGGTTTTCAAATGGTTCCGGTTCATGTAAAAATCAAGGATTCACGACTGAAGATTGATGCGGTTTCTCCACTACTGCATCTTTTATATTTATCCATTCCAAATGAGGCTTTACCGTGTTTGCATGGGAGCCGGCTCCTCTGCCGCGCGGCAGGGAGCTTTCCGTCCACTGACATGTGGGTCAGGTTCCTGTGGGCTCACGTGCCAGTGGCCGAACGGCATCCTGTCGCGTGACAGGAGATCCTCGTCCGTTTGCATGGGATGCCTTGAATTGTGTTTTTTTTAAATCTACGACTATCTTGATGTGTCTTGTGAGCCTTTACATTTTAGTTACCCTCGGGCATCTCAAATGCCGACTTTCAAATCGGACATGCCCGCGGACTGGTCCAAACTCGTATGCGGATACGCATACACGAGCCGGCCATTCAACCGTGTCCCTTGAACGTGTGTCCTTATTTCTTGTTTCTTAAGTCCACAACACTCAAAATAACTGCATATTAAATAAGAAATCTGAAGCGGATTCATTCGTTTTTTTTGTGGATTCACTAATATGACGGGGAGGGGTGCACCGTGAACTGGCTTTCTAAAAAAATGGAAGATCCGGTCAAAGAATGTATGTGATAGCCATGTTCATTCGTTCCCACAGCTCGGTTCTTCAGGGTAAAACCTGGCGTGTTCGAATGATGAGTGGACATATTCAAATGCGGCAGTGGTTCAAATGTCAAATAGTTCAAACATGGATTCAATTCGCTAATTGTTCCCTTTAACCACCCATAGATGCCCAATTAGATCTTTCTTAAACTGCTTGTGAGTTAATCGACGTCGAATTTGTTGTTTCATTTGCATAAACTCATCAAGCATGACCAGATTCTGGTTTGGAAGTTGGAAATGATCGCCCATGTTCTTAAATTCTAGACCTCCAGCGGCATTTTCACCCTTATTCTTTACAATTATGTTGTGCATGATCACACAACATGACATCACCTTCCACAAGGTCTTAGATATCGTTGTTTAGCAGGTCCACAAACAACTGCAAAAACGGTCTTGCAGCACTCAAAATGTGCTTTCCACATCCTTTCTAGATCCTTCTTGTCTTTGAAAAAGAAAGCTCTTTCCTGACCAACTGGCGCAGAGATGGTCTTGACGATTGTCAACCATGGAGGATATATATCGTCAACAAATAGTAGCCCATGTTGTACTCATGCCCATTGACATTATAGTTGCACACGGAGGAGCTTGTACTTCAGTCAACCTAGCAAAAATAGAGACCGATGTAACATATTGATGTCATTGTGAGACGTGTGAATGCTAGAGTGCTAAATCTATAGGCCATGTGATGCAATTGTTTGAAGAATGACGGTGGGCTTCTTAACATGACTCTGATATTGCCCTTGTAGAGCTTTTGGGCAGTTCTTCCATCTCCGATGCATGTATTTAGAGATCTGAGCTTACCTAGCCACCCTCTTGCTTCGGACATTGCCATGATCCTTTTGGTGTATGCGACAATTGCTTCTCTCAAGTACTAAGGTCCAAAAACTTCAGCCACGGTAGTACCAAATATCGTCATGGCGTATCTGCATGTACTCTCAAACATCGGAGGTACCTGTCCCACGAATCTGTGGTCATGCCATAGGCAACCATCCGCAATGCAGTCATGCATTTCTGGTAACCAAAGAATCTAGATTTTCCTATGACATCCTTCTTCAATATGAAGTAGTCATCGTATGCTCGTATGCCATTGTAGAGGCGGTCGAAGACATTTTCCGCATCCGAAAGCACTCGCAAAAATTGTACGTGAATAGAGCAGCAGGGGCAAAGTAGTGGCCCTCGGCGTCAAATGCAACCGTGCCTTGTTCTGATTCAGCCCTCGATGACCCTTGACCGACCCCTTGAAATTGAGAACAAGCTCTTTGACGACCCACAAGAATAGGGGATCAATCGTAGTCCTTTTGATAAGTAAGACTGTCGAACCCAACGAGTAGCAAAAGGAAATGATTAGCAGTTTTTAGCAAGGTATTCTCTACAAGTATTGTAAGTAACAGTGATAGATAGTTTTGTAGCAAGATAATTCGTAACAAGTGACAAGTAGCAAAATTAACAAGTGTGCATCAAGGTAGCCCAATCCTTTTTGCAGCAAAGGACAAGCCTGAACATTCTCTTATAAGTAGAAAAAGCAAGGTGCTCTCGAGGCCACATGGGGATTTTTGTCTAGTCATGTTATTCATGTTGAGTTGATTCACATTTGTTACTTTGATAATTCGATATGTGGGTGGACCGGTGCTAAGGTGTTGTTATTACTTGAATAAGCAACCCACTTATGATTACCCCCTTTCGCAAGCATCCAGAACTACGAAAGAAGAATTAAGATAAATCTAACCATTGTATGAAATGTGTGGATCCAAATCAACCCCTTATGGAGTAAGGCATAAACTAGAGTTTAAGCTTATGTTACTCTCTCAACCCATCATCTACTTATCACTACACAGTGCCTTCCCTTAGGCCCAAAATATGATGAAGTGTCATGTAGTTGACGTTCAGATGACACCACTAAAGGAAGCAACAACATACATATCATTAAAATATCAAACAAATACCAACTTCACATGATTACTTATAACAAGACTTCTCCCATGTCCTCGAGAACAAAAGTAACTAATCACAAATCATCACCATGTTCAAGATCAGAGGTGTAATAAATATGATAAAGGATCTGAAGATATTATCTTCCACCAAGTAAACCAACAAGCATCAACTACAAGATGTAAGCAACACTACTAGCAACCCCCAGGTACCAATCTGAGGTTTTGACACAAAGATTGAATACAAGAGATGAAGTAGGGTTGGATATGAGATGGTGTCGGTGAAGATGTTGATGAAGATTGGTCCTCCCACGAAGGAGGGAGCGTTGATGATGACGATGGCTTCTATTTCCCCCTCCCGAAGGGAAGTTCCCCCACAGAATCTCTCTTCGAGAGAGCAAAAGGGCCCCTGCCCAGGTTTTCACCTCGTGAATGCAACGCTTCATCCCCAAAGTATCCTTCTGATTTTTTCTAGGTAAAAACCCTTCATATAGCAGAAAAGGGGGCCTGGGCCTGCGTGTGGGCTTCCCAAGCCATCAGGGCGCGCCTAGGGGTGTGGTCGCGCCGTGTTGGCTTTGGAGCCACAGGTGGACCCCTTCTGACACTTCTTTGCTCAATAAATTCAGATATATTCCATAAAAAATACTCGTGAAGTTTAAGGTCATTTGGAGTCCTGAGAATTTTCAACCTTTTTCATGGGTTTCAGGTCCATAATTCCAGTTTCAAGCAATTTCCCTCTTTGTGGTGTACCTTCTAAATTAAGATAGAAAAGGCATTAGAATTGTACCATATAATGGAATAATGACCAAGAATAATATAAATATCAATAATAAATCATGATGCAAAATGGGCGTATCAACTCCCCCAAGCTTAGACCTCGCTTGTCCTCAAGCGAAAGCCGAACTCGATAATAATGACCACATAATTAGAGAGAGAGAGAGGTCGATAAAAAGATACAAACTTGCGAGCATCATGAATATTATCATAGCAGCAAGTTTTCATCATATAGCTTCTCATAAAAAAGTAACAATCTTTCCACAAACTTTGAGTATGGAGCATAAACTTTATGGACAACCAACAAACTATGTTCTTAGTCATCGAGACAATCACAATTCATCATATTTCGGAGAATATTCTATGTAAGAGCTTTTCATTTTAGCAAGTTCACATACTCAACAATCATTTAGTTTTCTATGATTGCTGACACGCAATGCATATTTTTGGAGCAAATGTTTTCATCGGACACATAGGAAGATAGATGATTTATTGTTTTCGCCACTCAACTTATTTACCTCAAGGATAATTTCAACAATAATGACTCATGATCATCTACATCCAATTGGAAATATGTGCCTAGATCTTTCCCCAACACATGATGATTGCCACTAAATAATTAATAGATTGGAATAGGAATAAACATTATTGACTCTTGCATAAAAGTAAATACATGAAAGTAAAGGATAGGCCATTCACAGAGGGAAGCGGAGGTTGTCATGCACTTTTTATTTTTGGATGTGCAAGCTCTTAATGTAAAAGAACGTCACTTTATACTACCCCATGTGATAAAAACCTTTATTATAGAGTCCGTCGCTTTTATTTATTTGCCATCACAAGATCGTACAAATCTTATTTTCACTTACAATAAAAGATCATACATATTTAGGAGCAATTTTTATTGCTTTATGCACTGATGACAACTTACGTGAAGGATCTTATTCAATCCATAGGTAGATATGGTGGACTCTCATGACAAGAAACTGGGTTTAAGAGTTATGAATGTACATGTAGTATCTCTACTTAGTGCAAATTTTTGGGCTAGCAAAAGGTCATAGTAAAGCACTAAATGTTAGAGGATCCATGACAATATTACTTCTATGCGTATGTAAACAAACATAACTCATTACACTGTCTTCCTTGTCCAACATCAACTATTCGATCATGTAGAAAATATTTGATGGAGGCTCACAATCATAAAAGATCTCCAAGTTAGTAAATTTGTATGTGAATCTCCTTTCCTCTTTCATAATTTTGCATGGATTGTATAAATGACTAACACTATGTTTGTTAACTCCCAACAATTGTTATTAAACACACTTCTTTCTATGTGAAGTCATTACTTCCCATGGGATTAGCATATGATTTTTCTATTTTATTTTATTTCATTGCTATGATTGATGCATGAGGATGAAGCAAACAAACTCAACTAATCTTTAAGCAAAGCGATACTAATTTTTTATTTCACTAGATCACGAACTAACTAAGGATCGAACTAAAATAGACGATAATGGCAAAACTGGTGGTGATACGATACCAGGGCACCTTCCCCGAGCTTGGAACAAGCTAAGGGTGGTGCCTGATAGTGTCCTGGACTAGGGGGTACTCACCATGTCGTCTCCTGACCAGTGGGTTGGGCCGAGGACCCCCATGATGATTCACTAACAGGCCACTTCGGGCAGCCCATGCCGAATACAAGGAGGATTCCACAAGACTTGGCGCACAACACAAGGACTCCTCTAAACCCTAGGCCTACGGTGCATATATAAACCGAGGTCGGGCTAGTCAATAGATCATTACATTACATATCATAATCTCATGGTAGAGACATGTACTCTATACTATCCCTCATATCAATACAATCAAAAGCAGGACGTAGGGTATTATCTCCTTGAGAGAGCCCGAACCTAGGTAAAATTCCGTGTCCATGTTACCATCGCTCCAAGACACCTAGCTTAGGACCCCTACTACGAGATCTGCCGGTTTTGACACTGACATTGGTGCTCTCGTTGAGAGCCTACTGGGTAGTCGCTGCGGTGCGATGGGAATTCAGATCGGCTCCATCGCGATCTATGTGTCGGAACCGAGCTACATCGTCAACATCGGCATCTTCGTCGCCGGCTTGACTGGTCACCTCGTCTAGGCCGAGGACTACGCGCCACGTCAGATCATCTAGATAGGACGGGTGTCTTCATCAACATCAACTCCAATCTCAACCAAGATCATGGAAGAATCTTTCATGATGCTCGGGGGCTCAACGTTAATATTGCCCTCGCACGATCATGCAATTTTTTTGGACAGCGAATTCGTGTTCGTCGTTCCCGCCTCTCCGAGTGTCGCTTTGACGATTGCGTCAGCGTAATTGTGTGGAATTGAGTCTAGAACAAGCCTCCAAAATTTCGTCGCGTTCCGATGAAGGAATCTCCGATGATCAACAATATACCAGAGCCCTATCGAATCTGGACAGGAATCTAGATGAGTTTAGGACGAGGAGTCCAGTATCTAGCTCGGATATCTGTTGGAAAATCTCACCGTTCCTCGTCTACGGAATTCCTATAACGATCACCCATCAAAATTTCAGCTTGATCCGACCGTCCAAACTCCAGGAAACGTCTGATGAGTACAGCGAATTCTGGATCTATTTTCTGCGCGAAAACTAACCCGACCCGAGTTCATCTTTTTCATGAACGGGTTGTGAGGCGTCCTTTTTGAAGGAAATTTTCCCATCACTTCGGTCAACCGACCAAGAGTTCGGCATCGCGAGGGCTGAATAATCGTCAAGCAAACCTCGTCATCCGCGGGTTGTACGGGTCGGGCGCTCCGTTGCTTCATCAAACCAGCATTGACCTCGTCACAAATTCAGACCTGCATCAGCATCGCCGCGCCATTACTTTTTCAAGCTGACGTCCACCACGCTGGCCTGCTTTGACACGTCGGCTGGCCTGAGACTTTGGCGTCATCATCCGACCTGCTCCGTCACCTCGGCTAGACTGGGGCTTCGACATCCCTTCATCAACCTACTCCGGGGGCTTCGGCTTCACCAGCAGACATGCTTCAACACCTCGGCTGGCATGAGACTTCGGCATCACCAGCCGACCTGCATGAGACTTCGGCGTCCGCCGACCATAGCTTTGCCATGTTAACTAGACCGATGACTTCATCTTGCCACATCGACCGTACTACGTCGCCACTTCACCAAGCCGGACTCTTTGTTCAGGCACCTTGATGCCGAGGCCATATTCCTTTACTTATTTTCTTCACTTAAATTAACTAAGTAGAAGATTTTTTTAAAAATATTTTTTTACCTTTATTTGTTATTACTCTTAACTTGCACTATTTTATGTGTGCAAGTAATCGGCTTTGGCTGCGTCACACGGTCAGTTCGGCGTCACCTTGCCGACCTACTCCACCATCTCTGCTGGACCGGGGGCTTCGCCTCACCACATAGGCCGAGGCGTGTCACTACTTCGTAATGCCGAGCTCCTCGCTCGGTCATCTCGGTCTTGGGGGCTGGGACCTCGGTCATGCCAAAGACTATGCACCATATCGGATCTGTCAAAAGTTTGATGGACGTCCTTGTCCCGCCACAAACCCGGATCGCGTCATCGACACCGTGCACATTAACCAGCTAAGTCTCTCTCATGTTAAAATATTTTCAGCTTTCTAATTTTGTTTGGTTCGACCAAGCGTATAATTTTTAGACAAAAAGTTGGTTGTGAAAAACATTCTTTGTCAAAACTTTGTTTGTTACAAACAAATTCAAATACCCCGTTTACTTGGGGCTTCCTTTATGAAACCTTTTCTCTTTGCATGTGATTATTATTGTACAACATCTTTCCATGCTCGTGTATTATGCCAAAACATGCATCATGTTGACTTAAGTGTTTTGCAAAGCTGGGTTGCCTGGCTCCTGTGCTTACCCCTACGTTCCCGATTGATCGGCTAGGGAGTAAAGGGAGCACCTATGCGATTGTTATGATCGGGTCATCTGAACTCGTACCTCGGACGGGTGAAGCCGAAAGCTAGCGCTCTTATTGTTTTCAACTATGGTCGGCAGACGACGGAACTCACGCGTACACAAATCTATTGCACAAGTCCCATAGTAATCATGAGCGACCAAAGAAAGGTACCATTGGGGGCACTATTTTCTTTGAAGATGCTTCTTACGGTACATAAGTAACATAGCATAAGTTCCCTGGGCATGCTTTGTTTGTTACAGCCTCATGGCTGATTGTCTGGTTATCCGAAACACCGTCGATATTCTCGGTAGGTGGAGTAGATAACACTATTCGGCCCTTGGTCGGTTAAGACGCGATCAAAGTTCGGGTGAACACATATATTATATAAGTACTTCGATACATACAATCATTATACATAAAATTCGTTTACCCAAGTCACTTGGGGGCTCTTAAAATAATATGAGCCATTTTATAATGGATGTTTTCTTCTTAGTCGTTGCAAAGTCTTTTTCTACCACTCTTTCCTCAACTCAAGTGTATGATCAATAGCTGGGTGGTCTGGTTTCTCTCTAAAGCTGCTCGTGTTTAGTTCGCTAAACTGGCCTGAGACACACTCCGCCTTCAGGATAGGGAGGTTGAAGCCGAAGGCTGGCCCAATTGAAGTCTAGAGATCGGATGTGCCACGTCAAAGCACGATGGAAGCACGATTTTTAGACCAATTTCGTATTGGCACCAAAAAACTTGATTCAATCTAGATGTAAAGATTTTTACGCAAGTTTTTTGGTCTTTTGATCTTACAACATCTTTCACCTATTTTATGTTTTCCTTTCAGGAAGCGGGACATTCTTTTGGTTGAGGTGTTCGGCGTGATGGTCTTCCTGGGAGACTCTTTTCTAAACTATAGTTCGACATCTTTCCTGCTGAACTCCACCTGGGTGTTGTCAAAACATACATGGCGGTTGCACTAGTTCCCGAGGAGGTACGATCCTAGGGTTGGCCATGTTACCCAACCCAACTCTCAGGGGCTACTGCATTGACAATTCAATGCAGAAAATTTAAGCGCAATACAGTTTCCAAGGAGATTATGATCCTCAGGTTGGTCGGCCGCACCCAACCTGAGTCTCGAGGTCTGTGCACACCGCTTTTGTGTTCCTAAGTATGCCGCCGAGCTAGAAGTTGATCCTCAGGCCGATTTCTCGAATCGACCTGAGTCTCACGGGCTACTGGGATCAACGGTCTCATGTCATCCTTCAGGTGCGTCTCGGGTTTTAGACCGACACGCACCTTGAGGGCTACTGGTTATACGTCTCGGCAGAGAATAAATTGCACCAATCGAAAATATCCACGAAAAAGCAGCCCATGATTGGGGTGGTGCACCACCTCAGAAGCAATCCGACATAAAGCTCGGGCGCAAGTTGCTGGCTCCATAGAGGGCATTTCCAGCATTAAGCTCGGATGCATTTCTTCATTTTTTTAAACACCGAGGTAATCTATGATACCTCAAATGCCGATCATCATTGGAGCTTGGATGTAGTTTGGCATTGGAGCTCGGAAGCAGTCTGGCATAAAGCTCAAGATCGGAGACACCTCAAAAGATTTCCGTCACAAACCTCAGATTCGAATGGCTCGTTCCATAGAAGACTATTCCAGCATTTAAGCTCGGATGGACTCATTCAAATTTTCAGAGGCCAAGGTAATCTAGGATACCTTGAATGTCGAATAGTGTTGGAGCTCGACTGTGAATAGACGCCTCGGATGCAGTCCGACGTTGGAGCTCGGACGCGAGAGGATACCTTGAATGTCGAATAGTGTTGGAGCTCGGTTGTGAGAAGACGCCTCAGATGTTGACGAGGATATGTACCTAGGGTAGAGTCCTAGACAAGGCCTACATATCCTACCTAAGGACACTGCATGGGAGGACTTGAAGATCGGGCATGAACTTCCGAGTGTATTCCTGGAGACATTCAAAGTCACGCGACAGATATCCACTCGGAGACTCCTTCCTTCACTCGGTAGTCGTGTGTCACTCGGAAGACCTCACGCTCACTCGACGCCAGAAGACCAGGAGCCATCATCAAGAGCCCAACCGGCAGACATTGGTTCAATGGTCATTAGTAGCTTTTATTACGTACGTTACCAGTAACGGCAGACTTTAACCCCATGATCGGACCCTTAGATGTTGGGCACTTATGAGGCGTAGCGAACTCTATATAAGCCGCCCCTCCCCTCCCACACAAAGGTTCGCAGCCATTGTAATCCATATATTCCACACGACATAAGCTCCCGAGCACTGAGACGTAGGGCTGTTACCTCCACGAGAGGGGCCTGAACTCATACATCTGTGTGTACATCCTCGCCGTAGCTAGGACTCTGCCCTCTCCTTTCGCACCCCTACCATCTACTGTCAGGCTCGTTCCCACGACAGTTGGCGCCCACCTTGGGGCAGGCGTCTAAGCGACTTCCGGCGAGGTTGCATTTTTCATCCTTCGACATGTCTTCCGGCGGTGTTTTTGCTCTGGGCCCCGAGATCCATTTCGGTGCGCTCACCTTCATCGCCGACGATTCGACATGGCTCCAGGAAGCTCCTCTCGATGTCGAGGCGCTCCCGGTCCGCGGGGCCGCGCACTTCTGCGCGAGTTCCTACGGCGTGTTGCTGCGTCAGCCTTCGACTCCCTACACGTCGGCTCCCCTCGCTGTTCACGGTCGCAAGCGGTCCGGCGCTCACGACTTCAGCGATGGGTTAAACATGTAGCGGCGCGTCAAACTTCTCCACAGATTGCAGCACTCGAGCCCGCCGAGTACCTTCACGGCGTGTTCGAGTCGGATTCCGATCCATTCGACGTGCCTTTTGAGTGCGAAAGCTGCGATCCCGCAGTGGAGGTATTGATGGCGGGCTCTCATCAGAGTTCGCCGCCTGGCTTTGGCCGTGGAAGACGCGAGGCTGGAGGTCCATCAAAAGAGCAGCCGTGCCGCGAAGAGGAGGTTCTTCATACTCCCATCATCGGCGCGATTGCCCAGGCCCAAGCTTTGGAGGCCGCGTGCATTCGTCTGGAAGAACTCCAGGTGGAGATTGATGAGCGTGCTCGCCAGCGCCCGCCATGCCCCAGTCGACGTCATCGACAACTGTTTCCGACTGGATCTCACGACGATGTTGAGGTATATCGAACTCCTATGCTAAATGTTGTTGCTGCTGCTAGGATAGTAGATTCCATTCAGCCGTCCCGATCAGAGGCTAGAAGAGGGTTGATGCAGATCAGAGCACTGTTATATGCAGCGCAGCGTCAGAATTCAGTAGTTTCTCAGTCTCGCAACAGGATACACAACATTCACCCAAGGCGGAGACCGTTCAGTCGACACATAGCCTTGGATCGCCCTTACGCCGTCAGGGTGGCAGTTTTCGTGAAGGGCAAGACAGAGATCAGTTTCACCGCGAAGACCACCGTCGAGTGCCCACTCCTCTGCGGAGTGGTCCGTACGTGCCCCGACGCCAGGACGACAGGCGCTCCTTTGGTGATGAGCGGGATGCGAGCTTTGACGCCCGCGCCTACCTTGTTCAGAAGCGAACTGACAAGGACAAAGCCTACAGAGAAGGACACGACAGAGATGTTCCGAGTGGAAGCTCAGCCGTGGTGTCTGGTCCCGAGTGTTTCAGCAGAGCCATACGTTCTGTAGAGATCCCCCCAACTTCAGAATGGCGGCAGGAATCGGAAAGTTTTGTGGCGAAACTAAGCCAAAAACTTGGTTAGATGATTACCGAGCGGCTGTGCAAATTGGTGGCGGAAATGACAATGTTGCAATGAAACACCTGCCCCTGATGTTGGATGGTGTAGCTCGAGCTTGGTTGAATTGCCTGGCTCCTTCCAGTATACATTGCTGGGAGGATCTTGCCCGAGTGTTTGTCTGAACCTTTGAGGGCACTTGTAAGCGTCCGGTAGGTCTGGTCGACTTACAGCACTGTGTCCAGAAGCCCAATGAAACTTTAAGGGATTATATTCAGCGATGGTCCACTCTGCATCATACAGTGGAGAATGTGTTGGAACACCAGGCTGTTTGTGCTTTCAAGGCCAGTGTGAGATACAAAGAACTATACCTGAAGTTTGGGCGGACGGGTGATATTTCACTCGGCAAGATGATGGAAATCGCCACTCGGTACGCCAATGGCGAGGAAGAAGACCGCCTCCATAGCGGCAAAGGAAGGACAGTTGTCAATGAGGCTGGCGGCAACAACAATCGGAAACAAAAGCGAAAGGCTGAAGATCCGGTTCAGGCAGAAGCGGCAACACTAGCGACTCAGCCGAAGAACAAGGGCAAAGCTAAAGCACAGTATGCCCCCAAGAAAGGGAAAAATCAGTCAGGAACTGATATCATGGATTAGCCATGTGTAATACACATGAGGAAAGATGCGGAAGGCTATCTGATTTTGCCCAAGCACACCACTCGACAGTGTCGAACCCTTATCCAGCAATTCAAGGGAGACCAGCCGAGTGAGAAATCTCCTGAGAAGGGAGATGAAGATGAGGAAAAGGAAACATTCCCAGATGTCACTGCTACACTGGTAATCTTTGCTGATGTCGAGAGCAAGAGCCGCCTGAAAGTCATCAACAGAGAAATCAACATGGTTGTGCCCGATACCCCCACCTACCTCAGATGGTCCCAATATGCTATCACATTCGACCAGACAGACCATCCTGCTCATGTGGCCACTCCCGGTCGGCAGGCTCTGGTAGTTGATCCGATGGTGCAGGGGACTCGACTTAGAAAGGTCCTCATGGACAGCGGCAACGGCCTGAACATTCTTTATGCGGATACCCTGAAAGGGATGGGCATTCCGATGTCCCGTCTGAGTGAGAGCAGCATGCAGTTTCACGGGGTCATCCCGGGAAAGAAAGCCAAGTCACTCGGCCAGATAGCATTGGATGTGGCATTTGGAGATGACAAAAATTTCTGAAAAGAAAAGTTGACATTTGAAGTCGTGGATTTCAAGAGTGCTTACCACGCCATTCTGGGTTGACCCGCTTATGCATGTTTCATGGCCCGACCATGTTATGTGTATCTCAAGTTGAAAATGCCAGGCCCTAAGGGCGTGATCACGGTCACGGGCAATCGACAGTGGGTTGAAGAATGCCTCCAGCAAGGCTCCAAGATCGCCGATCAACAGATGGCTATGGTAGAGTTGGAGGAGTACAATAAAACCGCCGACCCTGCCGAGTTGTTCCGTGTAAAGAAGCCGGCTTCCGAGTCGGCATTTCAGTCAGCAGGGGAAGTGAAGAAGGTACACATCCACCCGACGGATCCAACTGCTGCCCCGACGAATATCTCAACAACACTCGACAGTAAATAGGAAGCCGAGCTCATCCAGTTCCTCTGTGAGAACTAGGATATCTTTGCATGGAAGCTGCTAACATGCCGGGGATTCCCAGGGAGCTGGCTGAGCACTGTCTGCGAGTGGATCCGAAAGCCAAACCCGTCAGGGAGCATCTACGTCGCTCAGCGTCGGAGAAGCGCAAGGCAATCGGAGAAGAAGTGGCCCGTCTCTTGCAAGCCAAGTTCATTCAGGAGATTTACCACTCCGAGTGGCTCTCAAATGTTGTGATGGTGCCAAAGAAAGATAAGTCGTTGCGCATGTGCATTGACTTCAAACACCTCAACAAGGTGTGCCCAAAAGATCATTTTTCGCTCCCCCTCATAGATCAAATTGTTGACTCGACAACGAGGTGTGAGCGTTTATCGTTTTTGGATGCTTATTCTGGGTACCATCAGATCCGTCTGTATGGCCCGGATGAAACAAAGACAACCTTCATCACCCAATTTGGGTGTTTTTGTTACATCACCATGCCTTTTGGTCTCAAGAATGCGGTGCTACTTTTATGTACATGATTCAGAAATGTTTACTCGACCAGATCCCTCGGAATGTCGAGGCATACATGGACGATATAGTGGTCAAGTTCCGCAAAGGTTTCGACCTGTTGGCTGACTTGGCCGAGACATTCGCCAATCTGAGGCGATTCGACATAAAGCTGAATCTGGTCAAATGTACTTTTGGTGTCCCTGGTGGCAAGTTGCTCGGTTTTCTCATTTCCGAGCGAGGGATTGATGTCAACCCTGAGAAAATCAACGCCATCACCCGTATGAAGACTCCCGTGCGAGTGCACGACGTTCAGAAGCTCACAGGTTGCTTGGTAGCATTGAATCGATTCATTTCTCGTCTTGGTGAGAAGGCTCTGCCCTTATATCAGTTGATGAAGAAATCTGACACGTTTGACTGGACTCCCGAAGCCGAAGCAACATTTGTTGAGCTCAAAGCTCTGCTCTCCACCCAGCCGGTGCTTGCCGCTCCTGCCAGCAAAGAGCCCTTGCTCCTGTACATCGCGACCACAAATCAGGTCGTCAGTATAGTACTGACTGTCGAGCGAGAAGAGGAGGGTAAAGCTTATAAAGTTCAGCGGCCAGTTTATTATGTCTCGGAAGTATTGTCCCCTTCAAAGCAAAGATATCCACACTATCAGAAGCTGGTTTATGGTATTTACCTATCATCAAAGAAGGTGGCACATTATTTCCAAGACCACTCGATTTCAGTCGTCAGTGATGCTCCCTTGTCCGAAATTTTCAATAATCAAGATGCATCAGGTCAAGTGGCTAAATGGGCAATCGAGCTTGGACACTTTGACATCAGATTCGAAACCAAGAAAGCAATCAAGTCCCAAGCATTGGCAGATTTCATGGCCGAGTGGATTGAGCAACAACAACCTATCCAAGTTCACTCGACGCATTGGACAATGTTCTTTGATGGCTCCAAAATCTTGAATGGGTCCAGTGCTGGGGTTTTCTTGATATCTCCCAGGGGCGACAAGCTCAGCTATGTCTTGCAAATTCACTTTGATTCCTCCAACAATGAGGCAGAGTATGAAGCACTTTTGTATGGGTTGCGCATGGCTATCTCACTCGGCGTCAAGTGCCTGATGGTTTATGGCGACTCAGATTTGGTGGTGAATCAAGTGATGAAAGAGTGGGATGTTCAAAATCCCGCTATGACTGGATACTGCAATGCAGTCCGGAAGTTGGAGAAGAATTTTGAAGGCCTGGAACTTCATCATGTTCCCCGATTGAAAAATCAAGCGACCGATGAGCTGTCCAAGATTGGTTCCACTCGACGGCCTGTCCTCAGTGGTGTGTTCTTGGAGCACTTGCACACTCCTTCGGTTCAAGAAGATCCATTCACCGAAGATCCCCCACAAGCTTTGAGTTCCACCGACTCGACTGAAGTCGATGTCTCTGAAGTGATTGACCTGGTCATGGAAATTCTGGTTATCATTCCTGATTGGACTATGCCTTATATTGCCTATATCCTCATACAAGAGCTCCCTGAAGACGAAATAGAGGCTCGACAGATTGTGCGTAGGTCCAAGGCTTTCACTGTAATGGGAGATCAACTACTCAGAGAGAGTACGACTGGTGTCACCCAGCGCTGCATTTCCCCCGAGGAAGGTCGAATGATTCTAGATGAGATTCACTCGGGAACTTGTGGCCACCATGCGTCTTCAAGGACGATTGTCGCTAAAGCATATCAAGCTGGTTTTTACTGGCCACGAGCTAATGATATGGCTAAAGACATCGTTGATCATTGCGCTGGTTGCCAGTTCTATCTGAACCTATCACACAAGCTGGTGTCTGCTTTGAAGACAATTCCTCTCGCCTAGCCATTTGTGGTTTGGGGACTCAACATGGTTGGCCCCTTTCAACCCGAAAAAGGAGGATTCACTCACTTGTTGGTAGTAGTCGACAAATTCACCAAGTGGATAGAAGCCAAGCCAATCAAGAAGCCGAACTCCCGTATGACGGTCACGTTCATGAGAGAGATCATTTTTCGATACGGCATTCCGCACAACATCATCATGGACAACGACACTAATTTTGACTCGGAAGAATTCAGGAACTTCTGTAACTCCCAAGGCACCCCAGTGGATTATGCATCTGTTGCACATCCTCAAACCAATGGGCAAGTCGAGCGGGCTAATGGTCTCATCCTGCAAGGTCTGAAGCCTCGTCTCATGTGCGATTTAGATCATGCCGCCGGAGCCTGGGTAACCGAGCTGCCGTTTGTTTTGTGGGGTCTGAGGACAACGCCTAATCGGTCGACTGGACGAACTCCTTTCTTCCTTGTCTATGGTGCTGAAGCCATATTGCCGAGTGACTTGGCCCACAACTCTCCTCGAGTGGAGCTGTATTCTGAGGCTGAAGATGAACATGCCAAGCAGGATGGTGTAGATCTTCTGGAGGAGGAGCGAGAGATGGCTTTGATCCAGACTACTGCCTATCAGCAAGACCTGCGGCGCTTTCATGCGAAGAATGTCAAGAGTCGGGCGTTTCATGAGGGAGACTTAGTGCTCCGAGTGAATCAACACCGACCTCACAAGCTTGCTCCTGCATGGGAAGGCCCTTTTGTCGTCACTAAGGTGCTAAACAATGGAGCCTATCACCTGTACAATCTCATGAAGCGGATAGACGAGCCACAAGCCTGGAATGCAGATCTGCTGCGGTGTTTTTATACTTGAGACAAGAATCTTCTGATGTAATAAGAATACTTCATCAATGCAATTCACATTTCTGCAATATATATCGTCGGTTCCAATCGTACAGTTACATTCTTGGGGATACTCCGAGTGAAGAGCAATCCTCACACTCGGGGGCTTAGCCGCGAACATGTTTCGCCTAAGTTAAAAACCCTGTCGGGTGGATAGTAGTCCATTCACCCGACGGCCTATTTGCGAATCCGTCTTCGCTTAGGTTCAAAATACTCTGAGTGATGAGCAATCCTCACACTCGGGGTCTTAGCCGCGAACATGTTTCGCCTAAGTTAAAAACCCTGTTGGGTGGATAGCAGTCCATTCACTCAACAACTTAGCTGCGAATCGACATTCGCCTAAGTTCAAAAATACTCCGAGTGATGAGCAATCCTCACACTTGGGGGCTTAGCTGTGAAACACGTTTTCGCCTAAGTTAAAAACCTCGTCGGGTGGATAGTAATCCATTCACTCGACAACTTAGCTGCGAATCGACATTCGCCTAAGTTCAAAAATACTCCGAGTGATGAGCAATCCTCATACTCGGAGGCTTAGCTGCAAAACACGTTTCGCCTAAGTAAAAAAAACTCGTCGAGTGGATAGTAATCCATTCACTCGACAGCTTAGTTGCGAATAGACATTCGCCTAAGTTCAAAAATACTTCGAGTGATGAGCAATCCTCACACTCAGGGGCTTAGCTGCGAAACACGTTTCGCCTAAGTTAAAAACCTCGCCGGGTGGATAGTAATCCATTCACTCGACAGCTTAGCTGCGAATCGACATTCGCCTAAGTTTCAAAATACTCTGAGTGATGAGAAATCCTCACACTCGGGAGCTTAGCTATGAAACACATTTCGCCTAAGTAAAAAACCTCGTCGGGTGGATAGTAATCCATTCACTCGACAACTTAGCTGCGAATCGACATTCGCCTAAGTTCAAAAATACTTCTAGTGATGAGCAATCCTCACACTCGGAGGCTTAGTTGCAAAACACACTTCGCCTAAGTAAAAAACCTCGTCGGGTGGATAGTAATCCATTCACTCGACAACTTAGCTGCGAATCGACATTCGCCTAAAAAATACTTCGAGTGATGAGCAATCCTCACACTTGGGGGATTAGCTGCGAAACATGTTTCACCTAAGTTAAAAACCTCGTCGGTTGGATAGTAATCTATTCACTCGACAGCTTAGCTAAGAATCATCATTCGCCTAAGTTCGAAAGTACTCCGAGTGATGAGCAATCATCACACTCGGGGGCTTAGCTACGAAACACGTTTTGCCTAAGTAAAAAATCTCGTCAGGTGGATAGTAATCCATTCACTCGACAACTTAGCTATGAATCGACATTCGTCTAAGTTTGAAAATACTTCGAGTGATGAGCAATCCTCACACTCGGGGGCTTAGCTACAAAACACATTTCGCCTAAGTTAAAAACCTCGTCGGGTGGATAGTAATCCATTCACTCGATAGCTTAGCTACGAATCAACATTCGCCTAAGTTCGAAAATACTCCGAGTGATGAGCAATCCTCACACTCGGGGGCTTAGCTGCGAAACACATTTCGCCTAAGTAAAAAACCTCGTCGGGTGGATAGTAATCCATTCACTCGACAACTTAGCCGCAAATCGACATTCGCCTAAGTTCGAAAATACTCTGAGTGATGAGCAATCCTCACACTCGGGGGGCTTAGCTGCAAACACACTTCGCCTAAGTTAAAAACAAACTCAGTCGAACAGACGATTGAAAGCCAAATACGAATAAAATCCAAAGGGTAAACCGCGGATAAACGTTTCATACGGAAGCAAATGTGCTCAGGCCTAAGGCCTGAATGAAGTTTTAAGGGATACAATTCCACTCGGCATACCGAGGCAAATATAAGTGTTTCTTCCAAAGACCAAGTTTTTTAAACAGGTGACGGGCTGGCGGGCTCGACAAAAGTGTCCAAGTCGATGCCGTCGGTGATTCTGGTGGCTGCCTCGATGAAGGTTTCCATGAAGTCGTCAAACTGGAGTTTCTTCGTGTTTACCACCTGGAGCTTCTTCAGCTTCTCCCCCCTCACGTCCCTGTAATGGACCCTGACAAGTGATAACGCCACGTTGGCCCCGCAACAAGCAGCAGATTTCTTCCAAGCTTGCACTCGACTGGGAAGTTCATTCAGGCGAACCATTATAGAGTTGAGGTCGAGCTGAAGAGTGTCCTCGGGCCATAGCTCCTTGTCGATTCTCTCCATGGCAGATTTCAGTCGGGCGATATAGGCCTGGACACCTTGGAGTCGGAAGTTGAGTTGCAGCATGTTCATCGCCACTGCATCAGCAACTGGTGACTTGGTGGGATCCAGATTGGGCTCAACCTCCTCTGTCTCCTTCTCAAAGTCTTGGCAGAATTCTGTTGAAGAATGGGGAACGGGAGGAGAATCGGTGAACTGCGACCCTCAAAGATTTTACAAAGCTCAGTCGACAAGAAACACTCATGTCGAGCAGAATATACATCTTCCTCGAGAATTCACCCAAATGCTTCTCCAGGCCATTACTCCTCTTGGTCAGTTGCTCGACCTTCTTGATGAGGTCCGTGCGCTCCTGCTTCAGCTTGGTGTTCTCATCCTCCAGCTTCTTGGCAGCCTCCAGCTTCCGATCTGCAGCTTCAGTCTTGTCCTTGGGCACTCGTTGAGCGTCAACAAGCGCCTTGTCCTTCTCCTCCAGCACCTTCTTCATGGAATCTAAAGAAAAAACATTGTCGAGTCGTGCTTGGAGTCGACGGTTTTCATTGCACATGTCTGTTCGAGTGAGAGCACTCGGTTCAAAACATGAAGAGTGAAGAGGAGAATGCAGAAAGTCAGTAGTAATTACCTCCCAAAGACTTCATCTCAGCACACGCTCGCTCCAGAGCGTTGTTGGAGACCGCCAGATCCACTCGCAGCCAGTTCCTTTCATCCTCCACGTCCTTGTACTGCGTCCCAAGTTCGCAAGCCCTCTGGAACCAACAAAAGATAGGAATTCAATCGGCAAGTGGTGCTTGGGACAGTCGACTGAGTTATGAACACTGGCGAATGACTATCTTACAACCTTGGAACAACCTAAGAAGAATTCAAGCAAAAATCCACTCGACATGTCGAGTGACCCTGGCGCTCCGCGCGCCATAAACAAATTTAAAGTTGTCTCTATTAATACCCTTGCCGATGCAAGCACTCGACAACGGTCTCAGGGACTACACCCAGTGGGTGCACTAAGAATGCCCCCACTGAGACGGTTAACTCTCAATTCGTCGAGTAACTCATCAGAAAAAAACACTCGACATGTCGAGTGAATCTAGTACCATGCGCACGACAAGTTTTCAAGCCTACTCCTCCACTGGTTATTAAAACATTCGACAAGGCCAGCCCTGTCAGAACACTCGACCCGTCGAGTGACGCGCCTCCCTGCTCTGTGAAGTTCAATCTATCCTTATGCAGCGTCATATCATGGTTTGTCAATAATATCCATGAAACCTGCAAGGTAGCTATGGAGTGGAGGGATCCAAGGCGAAATGTATCATGTATACAATAAACTCTAAGACCCCTGCCGCTGCAAGCACTCGACATCAGTCTCGGGGACTACACCCAGCGGGTGCACTTAGCGTGCCCCCACTAGATCTGCCGATTCTCGATCAGTCGAGCGGCAGAAACATCCATCATTGGAATATCCATCACTCTGAGAAGTGCAGTCTATCCTTATGCAGCGTCATATCATGGTTTGTAAATAACATCCATGAAACCTACAGAGTAACTGCGAAGTGGTGGGTACGACAAGCTCTAAGACCCCTGCCGATGTAGGCACTCGACAGCGGTCTCGGGGACTACACCCAGTGGATGCACTAAGAGTGCCCCCACTGAGATGGTTAACTCTCGATCCGTCGAGTAATTCGTCAGAAAAAAAACACTGGACATGTCGAGTGACTCTAGTACCACACGTACTATTGACCCCAATCCTACTCGACTACGATCCGATCTGTTCGAGGGGAGAAGCACCCAGTGGGTGTACAATAGCCAAGAAAAGACATGAATTCAATCAGAAACGTACTTACAAGCGAACTTACTTGGACATTGGTGCGGAGGGCTGCACCGACGTCGTAAGCCAGCTTGCTGGCCTCGTACGTCTCATTGGTTCTCAGCATGATCTGCTCCGCCTGGATCATGGCCTCCTTCGCAGCTTCGGTTTGATCTTTCGGAATGCGATGCAGAGGGAAGGCCGTCACATGCATGATCGGCATGGTTGCTGGGGTAGCTGAGGTAGTCTGAGTGGGTCCGGTTGGAGTTGACGTCACAACGGTCGAGACAGCTGGAGGAGCATGTGATAGAGGCGTTGTGGGTTCAGCTCTAAGTTGTGTCGAGTCGCCTATTCCCTGGGAGGACTCTACAGTCGAGTGCTGAGGCGCCTGCGTGGATGAAGCTCTTCGGATACGAGTGCGCGAAGTGTCTAGGTGCTCCTCATAGTCCTCCACTTGAATGGCCTCTGCAACAACAATCAACAATGTTAGCATTTGCATGTGTCGAGTCCCATTCGGACAAATCAATAACTTGCTAACCTCTATGAGAAGTGGCAGCATTAGCAGTATCAATGTCCATCGCCTCCCCTCCGTCTCGATGAGACGAGGTTACGGACGTAGCAGCTCTGACGGATTGAACAACACTCAGTCAGCTACAACTCAAGGACACAGTCGATAGAAAGAATTCAAAAATAAATACTTACGTGGAGAAGACAGGTACGACCATCCTCATGCGAGGCAAACCCTTTTAAGGTTTGGTAGTGACTTGCTTGGGCTGTTTGGCCAGCCTCTCACTCGACTCAACAGTTGAAGGGAGACTCCGCTTCGGGGTTTTCTTGCTAGGGCCTGGAGCCCTGGCCTCAACAGCTGCCGGATCCTGACGGGACTTGGTGCGGCCTTCGCGTCGGGGAGGTGACTCGACTTCTTCCTCTTTGTTGGAGTCCGTGTATTCATCTTCGGAGTCAGAGGGACCGTTGCCGTCCACGCTGTCGCCCTCGCTCACCATGCAGTCCTCAACGCGTTTCCCGTTGGGAACAGGCGAGTGCATGTTCGTCCACTCCTGCATGATTCAAGTGAGGAAGTCAGTTTATAAGTCAATGTATCACTCGACAGTACAAACACATCAGTCGACACCACGTAACTCACCAGATTCTTCAACGGGTTTTCGGCTGAGTAAGGTCGGATCCTCTTGGCTCCAAAGGATTGTCACAAGCTCCAGTGATGCTATAAGGCCACTTCTCGACAGTTTTCTGCGGAACTTCTTCGGGATGCGTCCTGGTCGAGTCCTTAGGGACCGTGTAGTGCCACATGGTGTGGTCTCTAGCTTGGAGCGGCTGAATACGTCGACCGAGAAATGTCTCCAACAGGTCCATACCGGTCACTCCACCCCGGATCAGCTGCACCACCGCTTCAACTAAGATACCCACTTGGTCGTGCTCCTCTTCGGTCACCCTCAGAGATTTGGGGACAGCTGGACGGTCGGGTGTATAGGGGGAATGCCAATCGACATATTGGGCGATGCTGCATCTTTGCAGTAGAACCAGGTCGACTGCCAACCTCTGACAGACTCAGGAAAAGTCATGGCAGGGAAGGAACTACGCGCTCTTTTCTGAACTCCTAAACCTCCACACAACTGAAGCACATGAGTTTTTCCGTCAACGGGGAGAGCTTTCTTCACGGTCTGAGATCTGACCGTAAATAGGTGGTTGAACAACCCCCAATGGGGAGAGCAGCCCAGAAAGCACTCGCACAAAGTGACGAATGCAAATAGATATGCAACGGTATTTGGCGAGAGGTGATGCAGTTGGGCACCGAAGAAATTCAGAAATCCCCTAAAGAATGGGTGGGGTGGCATGGAGAAACCTCTTTCAATGTGGGAGAGAAGGAGGATCCTCTCCCCGTCGCACGGCTCCGGCTCGCACTCCTCCCCCGACAGCCTCCAGGCGCCGTCCGCCACGAGCCCATCGGCGACAAGGCCCTCCATGTCCTCGCGAGTGACTACAGAGGGGAGAAAGTCCTCCTGCATCCATCCCGCCGGTGCAATGAATCGAGCGGTCGAGGGCTTCTTGCCCTTGAGCTTTGTTGTCCCCTTCTTAGCTCACTCCAGCTTTTCCTGGTGCCTTTCATCATCTCAGCGACGGCTCTCGTCGGAGAAGAACAAGATGGGGCGCTGGAGGCAGGGGAGGCGGAGGAAGAGAGGAAGAATGGGCGGAAGTACTGTGCAAGCCACAGCGCATGAGACTTTATACTCCGCCGAGTGTCCCACTAATCAGTGGGCTCGTGAGATCACCATGCACGCCAACCGCTGATGACACCCGGTACGTGGCGATATGACCGACGCGAAAATCGAGGCGTCATGCCTCCACTTGCCTTGATCGTGGCGTCATCATCGCGCGCGCGCTTCCCAAATTTTCGTATCGCGCAAAATCCGGGTCTGTCAGACCGGACCGTCACCTTCCAAGATACCTTCAGTTCACTCAGAGCAAAATAAGTGTTGAACATCCACTCGGGCACTTTTAAGGCTGAATGGATCCGGGCGAACGGAGAAGAATTCAATCGACGCAAGTTTCATTGAAGCCCCGAATATCATTCAAAAGACTTTGCGTGCCGATCCTGAATGGACGTTAATACTCAGAGTCCAATCGACGCAAGTTTTATTGAAAGCCCAAATATCATTCGGAGGATTTGATGCCCTAACTCAAGGTTGACGTTGATACCTCATTTCACCACTCGAACCCCGACCCATTCAGGGGCTAATGACGAGGATATATACCTAGGGTAGGGTCCTAGACAAGGCCTACATACCCTACGTAAGGACACTGCATGGGAGGACTTGAAGATCAAGCATGAACTTCCGAGTGTATTCCTAGAGACGTTCAAAGTCACTCAACAGATATCCACTTGGAGACTCCTTCCTTCACTCGGTAGTCGCGTGTCACTCAGAAGACCTTACGCTCACTTGATGCCAGAAGACCAGGAGCCATCATCAAGAGCCCAACAGGCAAACGTTGGTTCAATGGTCATTAGTAGCTTTTATTACGTATGTTACCAGTAACGGCAGACTTTAACCTCATGATCGGACCCTTAGATGTTGGCCGTCCCTCCCCTCCTTCACAAGGGTTCGCAACCATTGTAATCCATATATTCCACACGACATAAGCTCCCGAGCACTGAGACATAGGGCTGTTACCTCCACGAGAGGGGCCTGAACTCATACATCCATGTGTACATCCTCGCAGTAGCTAGGACTCTGCCCTCTCCTTTCGTACCCCTACCATCTATTGTTAGGCTCGTTCCCATGACAGATGTAGTTCGGCATTGGAGCTCAGACGCAAGAGGACGCTGCCGCACGGGAAACACTTCAAACCCGAGGTGTGGCATATTACAAGGCATTGATAAAGGCCGATAACTTAAAGGGGCTCCTCGGATGCCCGACATGTAAACTCTTCGGATTTAGATCGGCGATCCTCAAGATCGGACATGGGAAGATTTGTTGAACCATTTTTCAAGACCGACGATCGAAGATGAAGAATTATTCGGAACAACCGATGAGCGTACTCAACTTGAAGACCGGTTCAGGGGGCTAGTGATGGTGTCCCGGACTAGGGGGTACTCACCACGTCGCCTCCCGACCAGTGGGTCGGGCCGAGGACCCCCATGATGATTCACTAATGGGCCACTTTGGGCAGCCCATGCCGAATACAAGGAGTATTCCACAAGACTTGGCGCACAAGACAAGACTCCTCTAAACCCTAGGCCTACGGTGCATATATAAACCGAGGCCGGGCTAGTCAATAGATCATTACATTACATCGCATAATCTCATGGTAGAGACACATACTCTGTACTATCCCCCATATCAATACAATCAAAAGTAGGACGTAGGGTATTATCTCCTTGAGAGAGCCCGAACCTGGGTAAAATCCCGTGTCCATGTTACCATTGTTCCAAGACGCCTAGCTTAGGACCCCTACTATGAGATCCGCCGGTTTTGACACCGACAGTGACCATACCCATGTACTCAAGCTTCCTTCTTGGGTGATGGTGATGTTGAAGTGGTAGGCTTGTTCTCCATCTTCCAAGGCATAGGCTCTCCATCATAGAAAGAAGATCTCGTCTCCGGAATCCTAAAATCGGTAGCAATGCTCATCCTTTTAAACCTGGATTCATACTCACACTTTTGGTTTTGCTGGTCATAGATTTGATCTTGGAGATGCTCGATCCACTCTTTAAGATTGAAGGGAGCCTCCCCCACATTCCTAATGTCTATCTTGTTCTCTCGGATGAATTTTGTGATCATAGAGTGATTAGCACTCAAACTACGTTCAACCATCCCTTGGCACTTGAAGATTTCCTGCTCCACCGCTGCAAGCTTGGCCTTCTCGCTCCCCCTCCTTCTTTGGATCTTGGACATCCTAGATGTGGAGCACCCCTGACGCATCTCAATGGCTTGAGGCTGCTTCATTACCTCCGGTAGATAGGGGTTGATGACCTTCTCGAAGAACTTGTCCTTGGAGGAGCTTGACGGCGTCATGATGATCTAAATCTGTTAGAAAAACAACCTCAAACAAGAACATAGGAGAAACTTGCGATGCGGTGGTCAAAACATACGAGAGTACATATAATGAATTTTTCTAGGCCAGAATATGTGTCCAGGAAGAAAACGGAGTCCGGGAGGCACATGAGGTGCTCCCAAGCCATCAGGGCGCGCCCTATTGGCTTGGGACCCCCTTGTGGGTCCCCTGGGCTGGTTTTTATTTTTGTAAATTTTGTAATATTCCAAAACTGATAAAAATATTTTTATGGATTTTTTGGAGTCCGTTTACTTACTGTGTCACATACCTACCCCTTGTCAGGATTTTGGAGTATTCCAGAGGGTCTCTCTTATCTGTTCTTCCGGTGTCATTACTTGAATAACATAGTTTCAATATTAATGGGCATATCTGATATATAATGTATATTTCTTTTTTCCATTGACCACTCTCGGATTTGTGCCCTTGGCATTATTGATCTTATTTGCTCCGGAGCGATAAACTTCTTCGATGATATAGAGTCCTTCTCATTTGGTGAGAAGTTTTCGTGCAAAAAATATGAAAAGAGAATTTTACAAAAAGAACAGATCACCAATTTTAACTTCTTGCTTTTGGATTCTTTTGTCATGCCATCTTTAAACCTTTTTTAAATAGATTGGCATTTTCATAAGCCTGTGTCATCCATTCATTCAGAGAGCTAATGTCGACTAACCTCTTCTCACCGGCAAGTTTGAAATCATAATTAAGTTCTTTAATTGCCCAATAAGCTTTATGTTCTAAGTCAAGAGGTAAATGACATGTTTTCCCATAGACTAGGTTATATGGGGACATTCCCATAGGATTTTTATAAGTAGTTCTATAAGCCCATAATGCACCGTCAAGTTTTTTAGACCAATTATTACTAGACCTATTAACTATCTTTTGGAAGATCAATTTTATTTCTTAGTTACTCAACTCAACTTGACCGCTAGATTGAGGGTGGTAAGGTGATGCAATTATATTGTGAATATCATACTTAGCTAGAAGTTTACGGAAAGCACCATAAAAAAGTGTGAACCACAACCAGTCATTAAATATCTAGGGCTTCAAACCTCGAGAAAATAACTTATTTAAGCATTTTAATAGATGTGCTGTGATCAACAACTTGTTGGAATAACTTCTACCCAATTAGTAACGTAATCAACAACAACTAAGATATGAGTCTATCCATTAGAGGAAGGAAAAGGTCCATATAATCCAAACCCCAAACATCAAATGGTTTAATTGCAAGTGAATAATTCGTAGGCATTTCCTGATGTCTATCAATATTACCAATTCTTTGACATTGATCACCAGAGAGGACATACTTACGAGCATCCTTAAAAAGAGTAGGCCAATAAAAACCAGATTGTAGTACATTGTTTGAAGTTGTGTCACCTACGTGGTGTCCTCCATAGGCCTCGGAATGACTCTTCTATAGGATCTGTTTGAGTTCATGCTTGGGTACACAACATCTAATAACACCATCTACTCCTTTATATAGATGTGGGTCATCCTAAAAGTAATGACTTAAATCAAAGAAGAACTTTATCTTTTATTGGCAAGTAAAATTAGGTGGCATATATTTAGCAACGATGTAATTAGCATAATATGCATACCAATGAGTGACGGGGATCATTCATAACAGCTAATTGCTCATTAGGGAAATTATCATCAATAGGAAGTGGGTCATCAAGAACATTTTCTATTCTAGACAAGTTATCTGCTACAGGATTTTCAGATCCTTTTCTATCAACAATGTGCAAATCAAACTCTTGAAGTAAAAGCATCCACCTAATTAATCTAGTCTTAGCATCTTTCTATTCCATTAAATATTTAATAGCAGCACGATCAATGTGAATGGTGACTTTGGAATCAACAATATAAGGTCTAAAATTATCACACGAACACAACCGCTAAAAATTCTTTTTCAGTGTTAGCATAATTTTGTTGAGCATTGTCTAGAGTCTTACTAGCATAATGAATGACATTCAATTTCTTGTCTATCCTTCGCCCTAGAACAGCACCAACGACATAATCACTAGCATCACACATAATTTCAAATGGCAGATTCCAATCAGGTGGTTGAACAATAGGTACAGAAATATAAAGCGTTCTTAAGTATTTCAAAGGCTTCTATACAATCGTCATTAAAACAAATGGAATATCTCTTTGAAAAAGATTAGTTAATGGCCTACAAATCTTCAAGAAATCTTTAATAAAATGCCTATAGAAACCATCATGACCGAGGAAACTTCTTATACTTTAATATCTTTAGGACATGGCATTTGATCTATTGCATCAACTTTAGCTTTGTCTACCTCAATACCTCATTTGGAAATTTTATGCTCGAGTACAATACATGCATTCACAGTAAAGTGGCACTTCTCCTAATTTAAGACAAGATTAGTTTCTTCACATCTCTGCCAAACTCGATCAAGGTTGCTCAAGCAATCATCAAAATAAGTCACATAAATGGAAAAATCATCCATGAATACCTCAATAATGTTTTCACAAAAATCTGAGAATATAGCATTCATACATCTTTGGAAGGTAGCAGGTGCATTGCATAAACCAAAAGGCATACGTCTATAAGCATAGGTTCCAAACGGGCAAGTAAAAGTAGTTTTCTCTTAATCTTCTTTTGACACAGGTACTTGAGAAAAAACGAGAATATCCATCAACAAAACAAAAACGTGTATGCTTAGATAATCTTTCTAACACTTGATCAATAAAAGGCAAGGGGTAATGATCTTTTGTAGTAGCTTTATTTAATTTCCTGAAATAAATTACCATCCTATAAACAATTACTATCCTTTGTGGAATGAGTTCATTTTTATCATTAGGAATAACAGTATTTCCTCCTTTCTTAGGAACACAATGAACGGGGCTTACCCATCTACTATCAGCTATGTGATAGATTATACCTTCCTCGAGGAGCTTTAATATTTCAGTTCTTACCACTTCTTTCAATTTTAGGGTTCTAGCGGCATCGGTGATCAACGACATGTTTAGCATCTGGTTCTATATTAATTTTATGCTGACATAGAGTGGGACTAATGCCCTTAAGATCATCAAGAGTATATCCACTAGCAGCTCGATGCTTCTTCAGAGTTTTGAGTAATCTCTTTTCTTTATGCTCTAAAATGTTAGCACTAATCATAACATGATATATCTTGTTTTCATCAAGAAAGCATATTTTAGCGTATTAGGTAATTTCTTTAGCTCAAACACGGGATCTCCCTTTGACGGGGGAGGATCCCCTAAAATGTCAATAGGCAAGTTGTGTTTAAGAATAGGTGTTTGTCTAAATAATTTCTCATATATTTCATTTCTCTCATTCATATGCATATCATTTTCATGGTCTAGCAAATACTATTCTAATGGATCAGTAGGAGGCACAACAATAGAGGCTAGACCAATAATTTCATCTTTACTAGATAGGCCTTTATCATGTGGTTGTCTACTAAACTTAGGGAAGTTAAATTCATGAGACTCATCACCAAAGCTTACTTTAACCTTCTCTGTGACACAATTAATTCCAGCATTAATGGTATTCAAGAAAGGTCTTCCAAATGGGACAAAAATTATCTTGTTGTGAACCAAGTACTAAGAAATCAGTGGGGTACTTAATCTTTCCACACAAGACTTCAACATCTCTAACAATCCCAAGTGGTGAAATAGTGTCTCTATTCGCCAGTTTAATAGTGACATCAATATCTTCAAGCTCAGAGGGTGCTAAGTCATTTATAATTTCTTGATATAAGGTGAAAGGTATAGCACTAACACTAGAACCCATGTTACACAAGCCATGGTAACAATGATCTCCAATTTTAGCAGAATCAACAAGCATGCCAACAACTGGTTTATTTTTTTCTAACTCATCGTGTCGTGCTTGTTTCCAATAGGTTTTGCAATTCTAGCGGCCTCATCACAAAGGTAAATAACCTGACCATCAATGATACCAACCAAGAGATATTTAACCATAGCAATATTAGGTTCTACATGTATTTGTTCAGAAGGTTTGGGTGTTCTAATATGACTTTTATTAACCGCAATTGTAGCCCTAGCATGTTCCTTAATCCTAACATGAAAATGTGATTTTTTAATATAAGTAGTGGGCACAAGTGGATCAATATTTTAAATAATTGTTTCTTCTTTAGTAATAGTAGGTTCCTCTAACATTTCTTTAACGTGTGGATGATAGTTAAACTATTTCTCCTTAGGGAGATCAACATGAGCAGCAAAGGTTTCACAAAAGGAAGCTACTATCTGAGAGTCAAGTCCATATTTAGCACTAAACTTGTGAAAAGTATCAGTTTCCATAAAAGATTTAATGCAATCATACTCAAGCTTTATACGTCACCTTCTACCTTTGTCGTGTACCCAATCTTCAGAGTTTCGTTTAATTCTTTCAAGAAGATACCATTTGAATTCAATAGTTCTCTTCATATAGGAACGAGTGGAAGAAGAATCGAGTATTAATTGATCATCATGAGAAAGCCGAGTATAAAAGTTTTGTATAATCATTTCTCTTGAGAGCTCGTGGTTGGGGCAAGTGTGCATCATAGATTTAAGCATCACCCAAGTTTGAGAGATGCTTTCCCATTCGAAAGGCCAAAAATTATATATACAGTTCCGATCACGATGAACTAGATGCATAGGATAAAACTTCTGGTGAAATTCGAGCTTCAAGCGATTCCAGTCCCATGATCCAACATCATCCAATAGCATATACAAAATCAATGATTTTCCCTCCAAAGATAAAGGGAAAACCTTCTTATTAACCTTGTCCTCGGATAAACCTGCAAGCTTAAATAATCGACAAATCTCATCTACATATATCAGGCGTAAATCAGGATGAGTTGTTCCATCTCCTACATAAGGATTAGCTAGCAATTTCTCTAACATACCCCGAAGGAATCTCATAATAAATATTTTCAGTAAGTTCAGTAGGTTGAGGGGCGACCTTTTCCATTTTTGGCCGGGGTGAAGATACCCTAAACAGGCCCTTCAAAGGATTACTATCCATAGTGATATGCAACGGTAAATTTCAGCACGTACCAAAATTGTTTCCTTACCAAATTTCACTCGCCAGAGGCGCTTCACTCCCCAGAAACGGTGCCAGAAAAGAGTCTTGACTTGCCACAAGTAGCAAGGATCAATCGTAGTCCTTTTGATAAGTAAGAGTGTCGAACCCAACGAGGAGCAGAAGGAAATGACGAGCAGTTTTCAACAAGGTATTCTCTGCAGGTGCTGTGAGTAACAACGATAGATAGTTTTGTAGCAAGATAATTCATAACAAGTGACACGTAGAAAAAGTACCAAGTGTGCAGAAAGATAGCCCAATCCTTTTTATAGCTAAGGACAGGCCTGAGAGTACTCTTATATAAGGCAAATGCTCACTCAAGCAACCCATCATCTACTTATTACTCCACAATGCATTCCTTTAGGCCCAAATAAGGTGATGTGTCATGTAGTCGACGTTCAAACGACATCACTAAATAAATAGCAACATACACATCATCAAAATATCGAACGAATATGAACTTCACATGATTACTTATAACAAGACTTCTCCCACATCCTCGGGAACAAAGTAACTACTCACAAATAATCACCATGTTCAATATCATAGGTATAATAAATATGACTAAGGATGTGAACATATTATCTTCCACCAAGTAAACAAACAAGCATCAACCACAAGATGTAATCAACACTACTACCAGCCCCCAGATACCAATCTGAGGTTTTGAGACAAAGATTGAGTACAAGAGATGAACTAGAGTTTGAGATGAGATGGTGCTGGTGAAGATGTTGATGAAGATTGGTCCTCCCATGAAGGAGGGAGCATTGGCGATGACGATGACTTTGATTTCCCCCTCCGAGAGGGAAGTGTCCTTGGCAGAATCTCTCTACTGCAGATCAAAAGGGCCTTTGCCTAGGTTTCCGCCTCGGGATGGCGGCGTTTCGTATCGAATCCTCACGAATTTTTCTAGGTCAAAACCCATCATATAGCAGAAAAGGGGGGCCGAAGGCCGCCTGTGGGCCCCTAAGCCATCAGGGCACGCCCAGGGGTGGTCGCGCCCTGTTGTCTTGGCACCAACAGGTGGCCACTCTCCGGTATATTTTTGCTCCATAAATTCACATATATTCCACAGAATTTCCACGTGAAATTTCAGGTCATTTGGAGTCCAGTGAATTTTCAACCTTTTTCTTGGTTTTTAGGTCCTGAATTCCAGTTTCCGGCAATTTCCCTCTTTATGATGTACCTTATAAATAATGAATAAAATGAATAAGAGTTGTATCATAAAGTAGAGTAATGACCAATAATAATATAAATATCAATAAGAATCATGATGCAAAATGGACGTATCATTATGCAATGATGGCGTAGGCAAATCAATGTGGCGACTGGGTAGAGTGAAGGACGTCGCAGAGGTCTATCAAGGGTTTGGCGGGTGTCCAGGGTGGTACAACGGCGACAATGGTGAGTGAGGAAACAGATGCAGAGAAAGGGGAGGGGATGGAGACGTGGGCTCCAACTATGGTTTGGGGTTGTCTGAGGTGTCAAAGTCCTACATAATGGAGAACCGGAGTCTCACAAGGCCCCTGGTTTGCTTCAGGTTTGCAAAAAACACACACGCAGACTGGTCCGCTGATCGACGCAAAAGAACGACGCTGGATGGAAAAGTGTGCCCACACAGCTCGGTCCGGACGTTTGCGGGAGATTGGAGGGTCCACTTTTAAGATGCCCTACATAATCCACATAGGATTGCAATAGTCAAAATTAGTGGTTCAGTTTTCTCCCTCCATCGTGTAATGACCTCCATGTTTGGGATAAAAAAATGACCTCCATGTTTGGGATAAACCATATGGACCAAGACTATATATCTCCACATCCAGTACAAAAGAAAAAATGTAGTTTTTTACGTGGGCTCCATAGGATTTCAAAGAAAAGAGTTTTTCAGTTAATTTATAGGAACTGAACCTAAAATTGTTACAACACGTATGCAAGATAGGGGCTCCTAAAAGACCTAGATACTTACAAGACCCACACACATCAATGAAAAAAGAAACACCAACTAGATTGCCACAAATTGTCATCATCATAAATTCTCCCCAATCGTGTGACTAAGTCTCGCACCAAAGGCGCGCCGCCATCACCGACCCATGTATATCACTCTCCCTCGCACCACTGGTCCCTCTAATGAGATCAAGCTCCAAAAAGATCACTCTCCGATCGCAATCACATGATTTGATTCCTTTTAAATTCATATGGTATGAGCTATTATTATTGTGGAGATTTAAGAAGAAACCAAACAAGTAGAAATCCAAAATGCATGACACCATGATTGTTGCGGGTTTTCTACCACTACCTTTGATTTTCTCCGTTTTAAATGGGCTTTTACTATGATTGTGTACAACAACTTGTATCGTGTGTGTCTAGTACCTACGATGCTGGACATATGTTTTCCATGCTAATATTTCAACAAACAACGCAATTTGTTACCCCCCCCCCCAACCCAAGATGTTCCAACCTTTGTATGAAGTATGGACAGATGTATATATACACATTTTAGGGCCTTTTTGATTCGCAAGATTGTAAAAATGTAGGACTAGGAAAAATGTGTGATTCGCGTGATTTAAAAAACACGGGAATAGGAAAAGTATAGGGTTGGAGTGACATGTCCATTTGAACCCTATAGGATTAGGAAGGAGTGTTTGATGTTGTAGAAAAAACAAAGGAATTATAAAAAAAAGGTTGGAATGGATGCTAGATTTCATATAAAATGTAGTATAAAAGATTCCATAGGAAACATTTCTATAGGATCCAATCCAATGAATCAAAGGACCAAAGTAGGAAAAATTCCTAAGGATATCAATCCTCCAAAAATGCTATGAAATTCTTTTGAATCAAAGGAGCCCTAGAATGTCATGCACATTGGATTCCTACATGATTTGAGTTTGTTTGATTGTAGCACATAAAAAACAAAGGATTTTTTTTCAAGAGGTTGAAGTGGATGTTAGAATTCCTATAAAATGTACTCCCTCCGTCCTTAAATATAAGTCTTTTGAAAGATTCCACTACGGACTACATACAAATGTATATAGACATACTTTAGAGTATAAATTCACTTATTTTGTTCCGTATGTAGTCCGTAGTGGAATCTATAAAAAGACTTATATTTAGGAAGGGAGGGACTAGTACAAATGAGCCCTTAGGAAAAAATAATATATGATTCAATCTTACAAATCAAATGACCAACACGGAAAAAATTCCTAAGGATTTTAACCCTTAAAAAATCCTATGAAAATCCTTTGGATCAAAGAGGCCCTTAATGTGTTTGTTCACTCATTTCTGTCCACACGTAGTGTGCATTGCAAAATTCAAAACACTTTATATTTGTGAAAGGGAGTATCTCTCTAGAGACTTCTAGAAATAGAAAGATCTTAGTTTAGATAGACAGAGTGAGAGAGAAGTCCGTTCACTACATGGTGGCCCTAACTTAATCTAGATCTGGAAGTGCATACCTTGCTTCATCAATATCCAAGAAACCAAACAATCATGTTTCTGTTTTCCATCTCAAACAAAAGAATGATACCTCTTGTACGCCGGGACCATGATGCATGCTCGATGACAGCACATGCATGTGGCCAAGAAAAATAAAAAATGCTTCTGTAATAACAATAACTAGATTAGATCAAAATACCAACCCATTCAAAGAAGCAACTACGTACAGGTCATAATCACATGGCACATGTGGTAAGCCATCTGGTTAAAATTAGAAAAACATGAATCAAATGTAGGGTGGTGACTATATATGGCCATGTTGACAGCGAGGCGAAGCCACGTCCACGTTGGTGAGCTGCTGAAGAAATCAACTTTTGTGGAGAGCCAATATCCTGGAAATCAAACAAGCAAAATGCTCTATTTTTTTTTTACCGTGACGGCGAAGGCTGGTTCCAGCTTTTTTTTTTCTGGCCAACTAACAGGAGTAGCACCGAAAACGAAAAGCAGCCCTACCATAAGGTTGGTTGCAACACGTTTAATGGAGAGTGGTTGTGAAGAGACAGAGCCAACCACACGATGGCAGGATACCTTTTCCTTGGGGAAAAGATGGTGTTCACTTGCTGTTGATAGAGGCGTGTAGGGTCCGTAGCAGCACCAGCAAATCAAGAGGACAAGAGGAGCACGAACGGATACGTACGCGCACCAAACATGGCAACAACCTCCTCCTTGAATCAGAATAGACTTGTTTGTAAGATGCTAAAAAAAAAGACTTGTTTGTATAGTTATTATGTTCAATAAAAATAGACTTGTCTGTGGTTTGCAGCACGCAACTGCCCAGTTTTTTTTTTTCCTCGGGAGAAAATATGCGGACTGCACTTTGTTGATTCATCAGAGGTCAAAGGAAGGAACATCCCTCGGGTAGTCGGGTAGATCCGGAAGAGCATGAACGTCGAGAACGCGGCGGTCGCCGGAGAAAAATATGTACGCCCACCGTGTTCAATATGTTAATACAGACGTGTACGGTACACGCGGGCTTAACGTAGGGAGCTCGCCAGGTTGTGCTACGCAACAACTCATCATGACTCCATCGGGGCAAAGCAACAGCTCACCATGACACCATCATGAATCCATGCTGATAATTCGAACGGAAACAGTAACCGGCGAGCGTTCGCCGGAGAGAAACTGTCAGCGAACGCCCTAACCGCCACACAATCTCGATCCTAGTAGACGACTTTTTTTACACTCAAAATTTTACCTGGCGGCGGTCAACTAGCAAGTAAATTGTACCGTATGAGGCTCTGAGCAGATCCGGTTCCAGAAGGCCAAGAAGGAGGAAAAAGAAAGCGAGAAGCAACATGCCCTCGCGTACGGAGAAATGATAGAGTAGCAGGCTGCCTGTCAAGTGTCAAATCGGAGCGCTGCAGCGGAATAAACATTCTACTACTCCAGCAGAATGGTACAGTATGCGTGCCTGTCCAGGGAATCGGGTCAGCGGTTGTTGCAGTGCACGCACGTCACCGACGGATCCGATCGGCGGCGCCCCGGGTCTTCCGCGGGTGGTGTACGTCGTCTTCCGCTGGTCGCACCGCGCACCCCGTGTTTGAACCGGTCCAGTCCGCCCATGCATGCCTTCGGCGCTGCTGCACGCGCGGCACGACCGGGGAATAAATACGACTTATGGAAACTAAGGATGTGTTTGGTTACCGTATACCCGCGTGGAAGGAATTTGTTCGATTTGGTTATCCAATATTCATTATCGAGCCTCCATAGCACGAACTTTGAAGCATCTTTGGGTTTTCATCCAGAAAAATGCTTAAATAGGTTGTTTTTATGGAGTCACGTCCGAGCAGTGCAACCCTAGGCACGTGGGTGTGGGCGGTTGCATACGTGGATGCGGTCTCGAGACATCGCGTTATTTCGCGAAGCCTCGTCATAAATTACCCTCGCCTCCCTTCCTCACCGCTCTCTCCCCTCTTCCGCTCTTCCCCACTCACATCGACGACGACGACCACCGGAGTGACAGCGGGTCTTCACCGAAGCGCATCGGCCATGACGATAAGTCCTTGGCATGTCTCTAGATTTTCTGCTTTCGACTCGCGCTAGATTTGATTTGTTCTCGCGATTGGAGAGTTAGCGTGGGGATTCAACACATCAGAGGTGGGGGGTTGGATTAGGGGAAACATTGCCATGCACCGACATCTGGGGTGAGGATTGTGGTAGAAACTTCCTTGTCTAGCCACGACAACCCTGAAGTTGCGTCGAGCGGCAAGGGGGTAGCCATATTCTTTTCTTTCTCATCATCATCGTCCTCGTCAAGAATGATGGGTCTTGCACGGTCACCTACCGTCGGCGTCCTGACCACCATCTGCACCTTGTTGTTGTCCTCCTGAGGAGCCACCACACTACTTGTCGTACAGTAGGCTGCGACACGCCGGTCATTTGGACGACTGTACTCCCTGTACGTGGTCCACCTTGCCCTCTGTCCAGCGTCGTCGGAGTCGGTCTGATTCATGGCCCAGCGAAGGATGTCGACTGACATAGCGCCTTTCGATGGTTCAGGAATCAATGTCTGCAACCCCTCCGTCGTTGCCTTCTTCACCATAGTACCGCACCCCTCGTTGTTGCTGCACGCGCGACACAACTAGGGGATAAATACGAGTTGGGAACTGGGGCCCAACTTAGGGGCGTGTTTGATACGCTTCTCTTCCTCTAAACGAGCCTGGTTGATTATTTTTAAAACATGCTTGGCTGGATGCAGCGCCTGGCCCGCGCACGAAATTTAAAGTAACCATAGCGTGGTTCACTAAGAACACTTAAGTTATCCATTTCCAATGAGTCAGGCTGAGGCAAGCGTAAGGGTAGGGGCAAGGGGGGCGTCATACTCCCGCTGCCATGAATGGAGACGACAGAGTACAAGGCAGAAGTGGTGACAACTGATATTTATACTAGACGGTAGCGGTAGCGGCAACGACTTAGATTTCCAGCAATGAGACGTGTTCCTTCCCTCTGTGAGATAGTAGTCCCATTCATCTCCGTCTTTTGCTTGGTCCGACTTGTTTCCAATGGGCGGGTCATCGTCGTCGCCTTCAATGGCGGTAAGCAACATACAATCACCCTTTATCCTTGATTGTTAGTCCGTTAGTTAAGGTGTAGGGTCGGTTTGACCGTTACTTCCGCAACATCAATTCTGAACTGCTAGAGTGCCCTCCATCCCTCGAATCATGAGGCCGCTAGAGTCCCGTGTCATAGGATGCAACATAGAGAGGTACAAAGAATTAGACAAGCCAATATGTGTTTATTGTTGTTGATTTCGATCTCAAGTTTATATATGTGTTAGCAGGTTGGGCAAGATCAACCAACGATGTTAACATTTTTATTGACAACATGGCTTGACCTGATGGGATCAATATCCTTGATGGTAAGTTATACGAGTAGGAGATGTTTGATATGCATGTGTGTGTAAGAGCATCTGAAACCAAAATTGCCTAATCAAGATCCCTATACGTCCATGGATACGCCCATGCGCGCCTAATGACAAAGATTGGGCCGACCTCAACTTTTGTCATTTGTAATCACAAACCATATTTCTAAAACATCAAATGCATGCACACGCCATGCACATCGATAATTTTGGATGTTTAGTTCGCGTTGGCCAGCAGGTTGTTTACAAACACCAATTAGATTTTTGTACTTAAGATTTCCAATGTAGATGTAAATATCCATGTTAGGCCGGATTGGTTGGGGATTTAGTCCCACCTTGCTGCGCGACGAGCGACAAGAACGGCTTAAATACCAGCGTTGTCTGAAAGCGGTAAACTACGATCATCAATGTATCCTTTTTGAAGTTTGTGAACTATCATTATGAATCTTCCCTGTCACTATGAGAAAACAAGATTCATCGTGACAATCCTTATCCCTTACAAAGCGAACATTGATGGTCTTATTTTTTTAAAGTTTAAACATTTTTGACTTTTTTGTCTGAATCTGAAAGGGTACATTGTTCGCCATACTTTTTCTAAAATCCGGTGTCAGCATCCGGTGTGGCGGACCTTCACCGTTAACAAACGAGACACATATGGGAGAATTGACACAGGCCCTCTGGGCCAGTCCAACATGGCGTACGCGTCTGGGCATCCTTTATCCGCCCCAGATTTGGGTTGGGTATGGGGAGTGTCGATAAGTCCGAGCGTTTGGGCCGATTATGGGGACTCCGGTTGGGTGGCGTTTTTATGTCTGAAGACTGACTGGACACAGTCCACCTGGATGTTTGGGGAGGGTATGCGAGGTTCGGTTTTAGATGCTTTAACATTCTTGTTGAAATTCAAATGGGTTTGGCAGATATGGTTTTAACTAGGTTTGAGTTTATTTTTGAAATAATTCAAACTTGAGTGGTTGGGTTGGCCTTAGTGTAGTTTGAATAATCTCATAATTTGAATAAATTTGCAAAAAAGATACATTTGATTCGGATTGGTGGTTTTGTTTATTGCTTCAAATAGGTTTTGAATTCAAAGTCAAATAGATTTGAATTTTTTAAATTCTAACTAGGGTGGTGAGGTCTAATTACTCACTCGTGAACTTCAAAACACAAAGATTTTTTTCCAAAAATTGAAATTGTTGATCACAAGGTGTGATCTTCAATTGACAATTTGAATTGGTTTCAAAACCTCTTGCATGGTGTAGAAATCTGTGTTGGAAATATGCCCTAGAGGCAATAATAAATTAGTTATTATCATATTTCCTTGTTCATGATAATCGTTTATTATCCATGCTAGAATTGTATTGATCGGAAACTCAAATACATGTGTGGATACATAGACAACACCATGTCCCTAGTATGCCTCTAATAGACTGGCTCGTTAATCAAAGATGGTCAAGGTTTCCTGGCCATGGACATGAGATGTCATTTGATAAACGGGATCACATCATTAGGAGAATAATGTGATGGACAAGACCCAAACTATAAACATAGCATATGATCGTGTCAGTTTATTGCTATAGTTTTCTGCATGTCAAGTATCTGTTCGTATGACCATGAGATCATGCAGCTCACTGACACCGGAGGAGTACCTTGTGTGTATCAAACGTCGCAACGTAACTGGGTGGCGATAAAGGTGCTCTACAGGTATCCCCGAGGGTGTTTGTTGGGTTGGCATGGATCAAGACTGGGATTTGTTACTCCGTGTGACGGAGAGGTATCTCAGGGGCCACTCGGTAATACAACATCACTATAAGCCTTGCAAACAATGTGACTAAAGAGTTAACCACGGGATCTTGTATTATGGAACGAGTAAAGAGACTTGCCGGTAACGAGATTTAACTAGGTATAGAGATACCGACGATCGAATCTCGGGCAAGTAACATGCCGAAGGACAAAGGGAACAACATACGTGATTAACTGAATCCTTGACATAGAGGTTCAACCGATAAAGGTTTCATAGAATATGTAGGAGCCAATATGGGCATCTAGGTCCCGCTATTGGTTATTGACTATAGAGGTGTCTCGGTCATGTCTACATAGTTCTCGAACCTGTAGGGTCTGCACACTTAAGGTTCGGTGACGTTTCGGTATAGTAGAGTTATGTATGGTGGTGAATGAAGGTTGTTCAGAGTCGCATATGAGATCCCAAACGTCACGAGGAGCTCCAGAATGGTCCGGAGGTAAAGATTGATATATAGGAAGTCCTGTTTTGGTCACCGGAAAAGTTTCGGGCTCATCGGTAGTGTACCGGGAGTGCCGGGAGGGGTACCGGGGACCATCGGGAGGGTTGTCTCGACCCAAAGGGCCTCATGGGATGTGGGAGTAGTCAAGCCAGCCCTTAGTGGGATGGTTGAGCCCCCCACTAAGGCCCATGCGGCTAGGGGTGGGAAAAACCCAAAGGTGGAGAGGTGGAAAGAGTTTCCAAGTGGAAAGGAGGAATCCTACTCCTAATAGGATTGGAGTAGGACTTCTCCACCTCCAATTTCGACTAAACCTTGAGGGTTTGAGGCTGCCTCCTCCACTCCCTCCCTCCTATATATTAGAGGATTCAGAGGGAAGAGCTAACTCTAATTGCCACGTGCTCCCTCTACTTCATCTAGATTGGTTTTCTCCTCTAGTCTAGTTCGGCGGTGCTTAGGCGAAGCCCTTCCGAAATAGTTCCACCACCATCGCCGCCGTGCCGTCGTGCTGCCGGAGAACTCATCTACCTCTCCGCTCCCTCTTGTTGGATCAATAAGGCGGAGATCGTCATCAAGCTGTATGTGTGCTGAACGCGGAGGTGCCGTCCGTTCATCGCTAGATCGGAAGGATTGTGATCAAGATTGTGAGACGATTCGTGATTTGACCGCGGGACGGATCGTGATGGGATCGCGGAACGGATCATGATTGGATCGTGAGATGGATCATGATGGGATCGCGGGATGCTCGGCGATTTGGATCGCGAAGACGTTCGACTACATCAACCGCGTTTCTTAACGCTTCCCGCTTAGCAATCTACAAGGGTATGTAGATCCACTCTCCCTCTCGTAGATACTCATCACCATGGATAGATCTTGCATGTGCATAGGATTTTTTTTGTTTCCCATGCAACATTCCCTAACAGTGGCATCATGAGCTAGGTCTATGTGTAGATGAGATCTCGAGTAGATTCCCTATGCTTAGATTGCTTCCTCCCTTGGTCGTGTTTTGGTTCAGCGGTGTTGTGGATGAAGCGGCTCGGACCAACCTTACTCGTACGCTTATGAGTGACCGGTTCCATCAAATGATGTGTAACTTTGTTGCACAAAGATGGCTGGCGGGTGTCTATTTCTCCTACTTTAGTTGGATCGGATTCGACAAAGGCGGTCCTTGAGAAGGTTGAAAAGCAACTTATGTATCACCGTTGTGGTTTTGCGTAGGTGAGAATTGTTCTTGCTAGATACCCATAGCAGCCACGTTAAACTTGCAACAACAATTAGAGGACGTCTAACTTGTTTTTGCAGGGTATGTTGTGATGTGATATGGCCAATTACATGATGAGATATATGTGATGTATGAGATGATCATGTATTGTATAGAATATCACGACTTGCATGTTGATGAGTACGGCAACCGACAGGAGCCATAGGGTTGTCTTTAATTATTGTATGACCTGCGTGTCAATCATTGAGCGCTATGTAATGCTTTACTTTATCGCTAAGCGGTAGCAATAGTAGTAGAAGCATGGTGGACGCGACAACCCCAATGGCGACACGTTGATGGAGATCAAGATGATGGATATCATGGTGTCATGCCGATGACGATGGAGATCATGCCGATGCTTTAAGGATGGAGATCAAAAGCACAAGTTCATGGCCATATCATGTCACTTATGATTTGCATGTGATGTTAATCCGTTTATGCACCTTGTTTTTCTTAGGATGACGGTAGCATTATAAGGTGATCCCTCACTAAAATCTCAAGATAAATTGTGTTCTCCCCGAGTGTGCACCGTTGCGAAAGTTCGTCGTGTCGAGACACCACGTGATGATCAGGTGTGATAGACTCTACGTTCACATACAATAGGTGCAAGCCTGTGTTGCACACGCGGAACACTCGGGTTAAACTTGACGAGCCTAGCATGTACAAACATATCCTCGGTGTTGGGGAACGTAGTAGTAAATCAAAAAATTTCCTACGCATCACCAAAATCAATCTATGTGAAGCCATCAATGAGTAAGGGGTTTGAGCATCTTCGTACCTTTGAAGATCGCTAAGCGAAAGCGTTACTAGAATGCGGTTGGTGGAGTCGTACTCGCAGCGATTCAGACCGCGGTCGGTTCCGATCTAAGCGCCGAACAATGACGCCTCCACGTTCAACACACGTGCAGCTCGATGACATCTCCCGCGCCTGGATCCAGCAAGGAGGAGGGAGAAGTTGGGGAAGACAACTCCAACAGCAGCACGACGACGTGGTGGTGGTGGAGCAGCACAGTACTCCGACAGGGCTTCGCCAAGCACTACGGAGGACGAGGAGGTGGAGAGGTAGGGCTACGCCGAGAGAGAGAGAGAGTTGTCCGTCCACAATCCCCAAACCCTCCACTATATATAGGAGGAGAGGGAGGAGGGTGCGCACCCCTAGGGTTCCCTCCCTAGGGGTGGCGGCAACCCTAGATGGCCAGGAGGGCCGGCGGCCAAGGTGGGGAGGAGGGGCGGCACCCTAGGGTGGGCCCAGGGCCCCTCCACGCCTAGGGTTTGGCCCCCTCCACCCTTTGCTGTGCCTTGGTCTGAGGTGGGAGGAGCACCAGCCCACCTAGGGGCTGGTTCCCTCCCACTCTTGGCCCATGTAGCCTTTCGGGGCCGATGGCCCCTCCCCGTGGACCCCCACAACCCTTCTGGTGGTCCCGGTACATTACCGGTGATGCGCGAAACACTTCCGATGACCAAATCACTTCTATATATGAATCTTTACCTCTGGACCATTCTGGAACTCCTCGTGATGTTCGGGATCTCATCCGGGACTCCGAACAACCTTTGGTAACCATGTACACTATTCCCATATAACTCTAGCGTCATCGAACCTTAAGTGTGTAGACCCTACGGGTTCGGGAACCATGCAGACATGACTGAGACACCTCTCTGGTCAATAACCAATAGCAGGATCTAGATACCCATATTGTCTCCCACATGTTCCACGATGATCTCATCAGATGAACCACGATGTCGGGGATTCAATCAATCCCGTATACAATTCCCTTTGTCCATCGGTATGTTACTTGCCCGAGATTCGATCGTTGGTATCCCTATACCTTGTTCAATCTCATTACCGGCAAGTCTCTTTACTCGTTCTGTAACACATCATCGTGTGGCTAACTCCTTAGTCACATTGAGCTCATTATAATGATGTCTTACCGAGTGGGCCCAGAGATACCTCTCCGTCACACGGAGTGACAATTCCCAGTCTCGATTCGTGCCAACCCAACAGATACTTTTGGGGATACCCGTAGTGTACCTTTATAGCCACCCAGTTACGTTGTGACGTTTGGCACACCAAAAGTATTCCTATGGTATCCGGGAGTTGCACAATCTCATGGTCTAAGGAAATGATACTTGACATTAGAAAAGCTTTAGCAGACGAACTACACGATCTTGTGCTATGGTTAGGATTGGGTCTTGTCCATCACATCATTCTCCTAATGATATGATCCCATTATCAACGACATCCAATGTCCATGGCCAGGAAACCATGACCATCTATTGATCAACGAGCTAGTCAACTAGAGGCTTACTAGGGACATGGTGTGGTCTATGTATTCACACATGTATTACGGTTTTTGGTTAATACAATTAGAGCACGAACAATAGAAAATTATCATGAACAAGGAAATATAATAATAATCACTTTATTATTGCCTCTAGGGCATATTTCCAATAGTCTCCCACTTGCACTAGAGTCAATAATCTAGTTACATTGTGATGTATTGAACACCCATAGAGTTCTGGTGTTGATAATGTTTTGCTCGTGAGAGAGGTTTAGTCAACAGATCTGCGACATTCAAATCCGTATGTACTTTACAAATGTCTATATCTCCATCCTGGACATATCCACGAATGGAGTTGAAGCGGCGCTTGATGTGTCTTGTCTTCTTGTGAAACCTGGGCTCCTTGGCAAGGGCAATAGCTCCAGTGTTGTCACAGAATAGAGTCATCGGGCCCGACGCATTGGGAATCACTCATAGGTCGGTGATGAACTGGTTCATCCCGACTCCTTCCTATGCTGCTTTCGAAGCAGCTATGTACTCCGCTTCACATGTACATGCCGCCACGACGCTTTGCTTGCCGCTGCACCAGCTGACTGCCCCTCTGTTCAAAATATACACGTATCTGATTTGTGACTTGGAGTCATCCGGATATGTGTCGAAGCTAGCATCGACATAACCCTTTACGACGAGCTCTTCGGCACCTCCATATACGAGAAACATGTCCTTGGTCCTTTTCAGGTACTTCAGGATATTCTTGACTGCTGTCTAGTGTTCCGCTCCGGGATCACTTTGGTACCTCCCTACCAAACTTATGGCAAGGTTCACATCAGGTCTGGTACACAACATGGCATACATAATAGAGCCTATGGCTGAAGCATAGGGGATGACACTCATATTTTCTCTATCCTTTGCCGTGGTCAGGCATTGAGTCATACTCAATCTCACACCCTGTAACACAGGCAATAACCCCTTCTTGGACTAATCCATATTGAACTTCTTCAATATCTTGTCAAGGTATGTGCTTTGTGAAAGACCTATGAGGCGTCTCAATCTATTTCTATAGATCTTGATGCTTAATATGTAAGCAGCTTCTCCAAGGTCCTTCATTGAAAAACACTTATTCAAGTAGGCCTTTATGCTTTCCAAAATTTCTATATCATTTCCCATTAACAATATGTCATCCACATATAATATGAGAAATGCTACATAGCTCCCACTCACTTACTTGTAAATACATGGTTCTCCATAAACCTGTATAAATCCAAACGCTTTAATCACCTCCTTAGAGCAAATGCTCCAACTCCGAGATGCTTGTACCAGCCCATAGATGGAGCGCTGAAGCTTGCATACTTTGTTAGCATCTTTTGGATCGACAAAACCTTCTGGCTGCATCATATACAGTTCTTCCTTAAGGAAATCATTAAGGAATGCCGTTTTGACGTCCATTTGCCAGATCTCATAATCATAAAATGCGGCAATTGCTAACATGATTCGGACGGACTTCAGCATCGCTACGGGTGAGAAAGTATCATCGTAGTCAACTCCTTTAACTTGTAGATAACCCTTAGCGACAAGCTGAGCCTTATAGACGGTCACATTACCATCCGCGCCAGTCTTCTTCTTAAAGATCCATTTATTTTCTATGGCTCGTCGATCATCGGGCAAGTCCACCAAAGTCCATACTTTGTTCTCATACATGGATCCAATCTCGGATTTCATGGCTTCAAGCCATTTGTTCTAATCTGGGCCCGCCATGGCTTCTTCATAGTTCAAAGGTTCACCGTTGTCCAATAGCATGATTTCCAGGACAGGGTTGCCATACCACTCTGGTGCGGAACGTGTCCTTGTGGACCTTCGAGGTTTAATAGCAACTTGATCTGAAGTTTCATGATCATCATCATTAACTTCCTCTCCAGCCGGTGCAGGCTCCATAGAAACAACTTCCCGTGCTGCGCTACTCTCCGGTTCGAGTGGAGGTACAATTACCTCATCAAGTTCTATTTTCTTCCCACTTACTTCTTTCGAGAGAAACTCTTTCTCTATAAGGATCCATTCCTGGCAACAAAGACTTTGCCTTCGGATCTGAGGTAGAAGGCATACCCAACAGTTTCTTTGGGGTATCCTATGAAGACGCACTTTTCCGCTTTGGGTTCGAGCTTCTCAGGTTGAAGTTTCTTCAGATAAGCATCGCATGCCCAAATTTTCAGAAACGAAAGCTTAGATTTCTTTCCAAACCATAATTCATACGGTGTCATCTCAACGGACTTAGATAGTGCCCTATTTAAAGTGAATGTGGCAGTCTCTAATGCATATCCCCAAAATGATAGCAGTAAGTCGGTAAGAGACATCATAGATCGCACCATATCCAATAGAGTGCGATTACGACGTTTGTACACACCATTACGCTGAGGTGTGCCAGGCAGCATGAGTTGTGAAACAATTCCACATTTCCTTAGGTATGTGCCAAACTCGTGACTCAAATATTCTCCGCCACGATCAGATCGTAGGCACTTTATTTTCCTATCACGTTGATTCTCTACCTCACTCTGAAATTCCGTGAACTTTTCAAAGGTTTTAGACTTGTGTTTCATTAAGTAGACATACCCATATCTGCTTAAGTCATCAGTGAGGGTGAGAACATAACGGTAGCCACCGCGAGCCTCAACGCTCATTGGACCGCATACATCAGTATGTATTATCTCCAACAAGTCAGTTGCTCGATCCATTGTTCTGGAAAACGGAGTCTTGGTAATCTTGCCCATGAGGCATGGTTTGCACGTGTCAAATGATTCAAAATCAAGAGACTCCAAAAGTCCATCACCATGGAGTTTCTTCATGCATTTGACACCAATATGACCAAGGCGGCAGTGCCACATGTAAGTGGGACTATCGTTATCAACCTTACATCTTTTGGTACTCACACAATGAACATGTGTAACATCATGTTCGAGATTCATCAAAAATAAACCATTGACCAGCGGGGCATGACCATAAAATATTTCTCTCATATAAATAGAACAACCATTATTCTCAGATTTAAATGAGTAGCAATCTCACATCAAGCGAGATCCATATACAATGTTCATGCTCAAAGCTGGTACTAAATAACAATTATTAAGGTTTAAAACTAATCCCGAAGGTAAATGTAGAGGTAGCGTGCCGACGACGATCACATCGACCTTGGAACCATTCATGACGTGCATCGTCACCTCGTCCTTTGCCAGTCTCCGCTTATTCTGCAGCTCCTACTTGGAGTTACAAATGTGAGCAACTGCACCAGTATCAAATACCCAGGAGCTACTACGAGCGCTGGTAAGGTACACATCAATAACAAGTATATCACATATACCTTTAACGTTCCCGGCCTTCTTATCTGCTAAGTACTTGGGGCAGTTCCGCTACCAGTGACCGGTACCCTTGCAATAAAAGCACCCACTCTCAGGCTTGGGTCCATTCTTGTTCTTCTTCCCGGCAACTTGCTTACCGTGCGCGGCAACTTCTTTGCCGTACTTCTTGAAGTTCTTCTCACCCTTGCCTTTCTTGAAACTAGTGGTCTTGTTCACCATCAACACTTGATGTTCCTTTTTGATTTCCACCTTCGCTGATTTCAACATCGAATATAACTCAAGAATGGACTTCTCCATCCCTTGCATATTGTAGTTCATCATAAATCTCTTGTAGCTAGGTGTAAGCGACTGGAGGATTCTATCAATAACCGAGTCATACGGAAGATTAACTCCCAGCTGAGACAGGCGGTTGTGCAACCCAGACATTTTGAGTATGTGCTTGCCGACAGAACTATTTTCCTCCATCTTACAACTAAAGAACTTGTTGGAGACTTCATATCTCTCGACCCAGGCATGAGCTTGGAAAACCATTCTCAGCTCTTGGAACATCTCATATGCTCCGTGTTGCTCAAAACGCTTTTGGAGCCCCTGTTCTAAGCTGTAAAGCATGCCGCACTGAACCAAGGAGTAATCAATACTACGCGACTGCCAGGCATTCATAACGTATTGAGTTGCTGGGAAAACGGGTGCGTCACCTAGCGGTGCATCAAGGACATATAATTTCTTGGAAGCTATGAGGATGATCCTCAAGTTATGGACCCAGTCCGTATAGTTGCTTCCATCGTCTTTCAGCTTGGTTTTCTCTAGGAACGCGTTGAAGTTGAGGGCAATATTAGCGTGCGCCATTGGATCTACAAGATAGTTTGTAAAGACATTTTAGACTAAGTTCATGATAATTAAGTTCACATAATCAAATTTATTAATGAACTCCCACTTAGATAGACATCTCTCTAGTCATCCAAGTGACACATGATCCACGTCAACTAGCCCGTGTCCAATCATCACGTGAGACGGACTAGTCATCAATGGTGAACATCTCCATGTTGATCGTATCTTCTATACGACTAATGTTCGACCTTTCGGTCTCCCGTGTTCCGAGGCCATGTCTGTACATGCTAGGCTCGTCAAGTCAACCTAAGTGTATTGCGTGTGTAAATCTGGCTTACACCCATTGTATGCGAATGTTAGAACCTATCACACCCGATCATCACGTGGTGCTTCGGAACAACGAACCTTAGCAACGGTGCACAGTTAGGGGGAACACATTTCTTGAAATTTTAGTGAGAGATCATCTTATTTAAGCAACCATTGTTCTAAGCAAATAAGATGTAAAACATGATAAACATCACATGCAATCATATAGTGACATGATATGGCCAATATCATCTTGCTCCTTTGATCTCCATCTTCGGGGCACCATGATCATCATTGTCACTGGCATGACACCATGATATCCATCATCATGATCTCCATCATTGTGTCTTCGCGAAAGTCATCTCGCCAACTATAACTTCTACTACTATAGCTAATGGTTTAGCATAAAGTAAAGTAATCACATGGCGTTGCATCTCATACAATAAATTAAGACAACTCCTATGGCTCCTGCCGGTTGTCATACTCATCGATATGCAAGTCGTGAATCCTATTACAAGAACATGATCAATCTCATACATCACATATATCACATCACATTCTTTTGGCCATATCACATCACATAGCATACCCTGCAAGAACAAGTTAGACGTCCTCTAATTATTGTTGCAAGTTTTACGTGGCTGCTATGGGTTTCTAGCAAGAACAATTCTCACCTACATAAGATCCACAACGGTGATATGCCAATTGCTGTTTACCCTTCATAAGGACCCTCTTCATCGAATCCGATCCGACTAAAGTGGGAGAGACAGACACCCGCTAGCCACCTTATGTAACAAGTGCATGTCAGGCGGTGGAACTAGTCTCACGTAAGCGTACGTGTAAAGTCGGTCCGGGCCGCTTCATCCCACAATGCCGCCGAATCAAGATAAGACTAGTAATGAAAAGCAAATTTTCCAAATCATTTCCCACAACTACGTGTGTTCTACTCGTGCATAGAATCTATGCATAGACCTAGATCATGATGCCACTGTTGGGGAACGTAGTAGTAAATCAAAAAATTTCCTACGCATCACCAAGATCAATCTATGTGAAGCCAGCAACGAGTAAGGGGTTTGAGCATCTTCATACCTTTGAAGATCGCTAAGCGGAAGCGTTACTAGAATGCGGTTGGTGGAGTCGTACTCGCAGCGATTCAGATCGTGGTCGATTCCGATCTAAGCGCCGAACAACGACGCCTCCACGTTCAACACACGTGCAACCCGATGACGTCTCCCGCGCCTTGATCCAGCAAGGAGGAGGGAGAAGTTGGGGAAGACAAATCCAATAGCAGCACGACGACGTGGTGGTGGTGGAGCAGCGCGGTACTCCGACAGGGCTTCGCCAAGCACTACGGAGGACGAGGAGGTGGAGAGGTAGGGTTGCGCAGAGAGAGAGAGAGAGAGAGAGAGAGAGAGAGAGTTGTCCGTCCACATCCCCCAAACCCTCCACTATATATAGGAGGAGAGGGAGGAGGGTGCGCACCCCTAGGGTTCCCTCCCTAGGGGTGGCGGCAACCCTAGATGGCCAGGAGGGCTGGCGGCCAAGATGGGGAGGAGGGACGGCGCCCTAGGGTGGGCCCAGGGCCCCTCCACGCCTAGGGTTTGGCCCCTCCACCCTTTGCTATGCCTTGGGCTGAGGTGGGAGGCACACCAGCCCACCTAGGGGCTGGTTCCCTCCCACTCCTGGCCATGTAGCCTTCCGGGGCCGATGGCCCCTCCCGATGGACCCACGGAACCCTTCCGGTGGTCCCGGTACATTACCGGTGATACCCGAAACACTTCCGATGACCAAATCCTCACTTCCTATATATGAATATTTACCTCCGGACCATTCTGGAACTCCTCGTGACATCCGGGATCTCATCCGGGACTTTGAACAACCTTCCGTAACCACCTACACTATTCCCATATAACTCTAGCATCATCGAACCTTAAGTGTGTAGACCCTACGGGTTTGGGAACCATGCGAACATGACCGAGACACCTCTTTGGTCAATAACTAATAGCGGGATCTGGATACCCATATTGGCTCCCAGTTCCACGATGATCTCATTGGATCAACCATGATGTCGGGGATTCAATCAATCCCGTATACAATTCCCTGTGTCCCTCGATATGTTACTTGCCCGAGATTCGACCGTCGGTATCCCTATACCTTGTTCAATCTCATTACCAACAAGTCTCTGTACTCGTTCCATAACACATTATCCTATGGCTAACTCCTTAGTCACATTGAGCTCATTATGATGATGTCTGACCGAGTGGGCCTAGAGATACATGTAGTGTACCTTTATAGCCGCCAAGTTATGTTGTGACATTTTGCACACCCAAAGTATTCCTATGGTATCCGGGAGTTGCACAATCTCATGGTCTAAGGAAATGATACTTGACATTAGAAAAGCTTTAGCAAACGAACTACACGATCTTGTGCTATGCTTAGGATTAGGTCTTGTCCATCACATAATTCTCCTAATGATGTGATCCCGTTATCAACGACATTCGATGTCCATGGCCAGGAAACCATGACCATCTATTGATCAACGAGCTAGTCAACTAGAGGCTTACTAGGGACATGGTGTGGTCTATGTATTCACACATGTATTATGGTTTCCGGTTAATACAATTATAGCATGAACAATAGAAAATTATCATGAACAAGGAAATATAATAATAATCACTTTATTATTAGCTCTAGGGCATATTTCCAACACTCGGAACACAAGAGACCGAAAGGTCAAACATGAGTCATATAGTATATATGATCAACATGATGATGTTCACCATTGAAACCACCTCAACTCACATGATGATCAGACTTGAGTTGGTGAATTTGGATCATGTATCAGTCGAATGACCGGAGGCATGTCAATTTGAGTGGGAGTTCTTAGGTAATATGATTAATTGAACTCATTATCATGAACATAGTCAAAGTGTCTTTGCAAATTATGTTGTAGATTACTAGCTCGCGCTGTAGCTCCCTTGAATTTTTATATTTTCCTAGAGAAATATAGTTGAAAGATGATGGTAGCAATAATGCGGACTGGGTCCGTGATCTGAGGATTGTCCTCATTGCTGCACATAAGGCTTATGTCCTTAATGCACCGCTCGGTGCGCCACCCCTCTAGCATCGTCTGTAGATGTTATGAACATCTAACAGGCACGTTCCGATTACTTGATAGTTCAGTGCATCATGCATTACGACTTAGAATTGAAGCTCCAAAATGTTTTGAATGTCACGGAACATATGAGATGTTCTAAGAGTTGAAATTGGGATCTCTGGCTCGTACCCGTGTTGTGAGATATGAGATTTGCAACAAGATTATTTGCCTACAAGATGAAGGAGAATAGCTCAATTATTGAGCATGTGCTCAGATTGTCTGGGTACTACAATCACTTGAATCGAGTGGGAGTTGATCTTCCAGATAAGATAGTGATTGATATAGTTCTCCAAATCACTGTCACTAAGCTGCTAGAGCTTCGTGATGAACTATAAAATGCCAGGGATGGAAATAATGATCCCTGAGCTATTCACGATGTTTGACACCGTGAAGGTAGAAATCAAGAAGGGGCATCAAGTGTTTATGGTTAGTGAAACCACTAGTTTCAAAAAGGGCAAAGGTTAGGAGGGAAACTTCATGGATGGCAAGTCAGTTGCTGCTCCAATGAAGAAACCCAAAGTTGAACCTAAACCCGAGACTAAGTGCTTCTATTATGAGGAAAACGGTTACTGAAGCGGAACAACCTTAGATACTTGGTAGATAAGAAGGCTGGCAATGTCAGCAGAATTATATTTGATATATGTGTTATTGATGTGTGCCTTGCTAGTACTCCTAGTAGCACGTGGATATTAGAACCGGTTCGATTGCTAAATGTTGGTAACTCAAAATAAAAGCTACGGAATAAACGGAGACTAGCTAAGGGTGAGGTGATGATGTGTGTTGGAAATGTCTCCAAGTTTGATGTGATCAACATCACACGCTCTCTCTACCTTCGGGATTAGTGACGAACCTAAATAAATGTTATTTGTTGTTTGTGTTAAGCTTGAACATGATTAGATCATGTTTATTGCAACATGGTTATTCATTTAAGTTAGCGAATAATGGTTATTTTGTTTACATGAATAATACCTTCAATGGTCATGCACCTTCTGATAATGGTTGGTTGAATCTTGATCATAGTAATACACATGTTCATAACATTGATTCCAAAAGATACAAAGTTAATAATGATAGTACCACATACTTGTGGCACTGCCGCTAAATGTCATATTGGTATAAATCGCATGAAGAAACTCCATGCTGATGGATCTTTGGACTCACTCGATTTCGAATCGGTTGAGACATGCTGGCCATGCCTCATGGGCGAGATGACTAAAGACCCCGGTTTCGGTATGATGGAGCGGGCTAGTAACTTATTGGAAATGATACATGTTGATGTATGCGGTCCAATAAGTGTTGTAGCGTGTGGTGGATATCATTATTTTCTTACCTTCACTGATGATTTGAGTTGATATAGTGTATATTTTCTTAATGAAACACAAGTCCGAATCGTTTGAAAAGTTCAAGCAAATTCAGAGTGAAGTTTAAGATCATCGTGACAAGAAGATAAAAATGTCTACAATATGATCGTGGAGGTGAATATCTGAGTTACGAGTTTGGCATACAACTTTAGACAATGTGAAAGTTGTTTCACAACTCACGCCACCTGGAACACCATTGTGTGATGGTGTGTTCGAATGTCATAGTCGTGCTCTATTTGATATGGTGCGTACTATGATGTCTCTTATCGTTTTGCCACTTTCATTTTGGGGTTATGCATTAGAGACAACTACATTCACTTTAAATAGGGCACCATCTAAATCCATTGAGATGCCACCGTATGAATTTTGGTTTGATAGAAACCTAAGATGTCCTTTCTTAATGTTTGGGGCTATGACGCTTACGTGAAAAAAAGGTTTTCACCTAATGAGCTCAAACCCGAAGTGGACAAATGCATCTTCATGCAATACCCTCAGAATAGTTGGGTATACCTTCTATCTCAGATCTAAGCACAAAGTGTTTGTTGGTAAAACGGGTCCTTTCTCGAGAAAGAGTTTCTCTCGAAAGAATTGAGTGGGAGGAAGATAGAACTTGATGAGGTTGTTGAACCTTTGTTTCAACCAGAGAGTAGTGCAGTGCAAAAAGATGTTTCTGTGGGGCCTACGTTAGTTGAAGAGGAAGTTAATGATGATAATCTTGAAGCTTCGGATAAAGTTACTATCGAACCTTGTAGGTCGACAAGGACGCATACTGCTCCTGAGTGGTACGACAACCCTGTCTTAGAGGTCATGTTGTTAGACAATGATGAACCTACGAGCTATGGAGAAGCGATGATGGGCTCGGATTTGGATAAATGGTTAGAGGCCATGAAATCCAAGAAAGGATCCATGTATGAAAACCAAGTATGGTCTTTGGTAGACTTGCCCGTTGAACGACAGGTTGTTGAGTACAAATGGACCTTTAAGATGAAGATAGACGCTGATGGTGAATGTCACCATTTATAAAGCTCAACTTGTCACAAAGAAGTTTCTGACAAGTTCAAGGAGTTGACTGCTATGAGACTATCTCACTCGTAGTGATGCTAAAGTCTATTGGAATTATGTTAGCAGTTGCTGTGTTTTTTCAATTATGAAATCTGGCAAATGGATGTCAAAACATCGTTGCTTTCCTTGAGGAAAGGTTGTATGAGATACAGCTAGAAGGTTTTGTTAGTCCTAAGGATGCTAAAAGGCGTGCAAGCTCCAGTGATCCTTCTATTTTGACTGGAGCAAGCATCTCGGAGTTGGAATATACGCTTTGATGAGGTGATCAAAGTTTTTGAGTCTATACAAAGTTTATGAGAAACTTGTATTTACAATAAAGTGAGTGGGAGCACTATAGAATTTCTGATAAGCATATGTGGACGACATATTGTTGATCGGAAATGATGTAGAATTTCTGGAAAGCATAAAGGGTTGTTTGAAAAGAGTTTTTCAAAGGAAGACCTGGATAAAGCTACTTAATTGTTGGGCATCGATATCTATAGAGATAAATCAAGATGTCTGATGAGACTTTCAATGAGTACATACCCTGACAAGATTTTGAAAGAGTTCAAAATGGATCAGTTAAAGAAAGAGTTCTTGCCTGATTTGTAAGGTGTGAAGTTGAGTGAGACTCAAAGCTCGACCACGACAGAAGAAAGAGAAAGGACGAAGGTCATCCCCTATGCCTTAGCCATAGGCTCTATATTATGCCATGCTGTGTACCGCACCTGGTGTGTGCCTTGCCATGAGTCTATCAAGGGGTACAAGAGTGATCCAGGAGTGGATCACTAGACAACGGTCAAAATTATCCTTGGTAGCCAGAGGACTAACGAGATGTTTCTCGATTATGGAGGTGATAAAGAGTTCATCGTAAAGAGTTACGTTGATGCAAGCTTTAACACCGATCCGGATGGCTCTTAGTAGCAATCTGGATACATATAGTGGAGTAGCCATTTGGAATGGCTCCAAGTGGAGCGTGGTAGAAGTGTCTATAGTATGACATAGAGATTTACAAAGTACACATGGATATGAATGTCTCAGAACCGTTGACTAAAACCTCTTTCACAAGCAAAACATGATCGAACCCCAGAACTCATTGGGTGTGAGATTCATAACAAATCACATAGATTTGTGAGCTAGATTATTGACTCTAGTGCAAGTGGGAGACTGTTGGAAATATGCCCTAGCGGCAATAATAAATTAGTTATTATAATATTTCCTTGTTCATGATAATCGTTTATTATCCATGCTGGAATTGTATTGATCGGAAACTCAGATACATGTGTGGATACATGGACAACACCATGTCCCTAGTATGCCTCTAATAGACTGGCTCGTTAATCAAAGATGGTCAAGGTTTCCTGGCCATGGACATGTGATGTCATTTGATAAACGGGATCACATAATTAGGAGAATAATGTGATGTACAAGACCCAAACGATAAACATAGCATATGATCGTGTCAGTTTATTGCTATAGTTTTCTGCATGTCAAGTATCTGTTCCTATGACCATGAGATCATGCAACTCATTGACACCGGAGGAGTACCTTGTGTGTATCAAACGTTGCAACGTAACTAGGCGACTATAAATGTGCTCTACAGGTATCCCCGAGGGTGTCTGTTGGGTTGGCATGGATCAAGACTGGGATTTGTTACTCCATGTGACGGAGAGGTATCTCAGGGCCCACTCGGTGATACAACATCACTATAAGACTTGCAAGCAATGTGACTAAAGAGTTAGCCATGGGATCTTGTATTAAGGAACGAGCAAAGAGACTTGCCGGTAACGAGATTGAACTAGATATAGAGATACCGACGATCGAATCTCGGGCAAGTAACATACCGAAGGACAAAGGGAACAACATACGGGATTCAATGAATCCTTGACATAGAGGTTCAAGTGATAAAGATATTTGTAGAATATGTAAGAATCAATATGGGCATCCAGGTTCCGCTATTGGTTATTGACCATAGAGGTGTCTCGGTCATGTCTACATAGTTCTCGAACCCGCATGGTCTGCACACTTAAGGTTCGATGATGTTTCGGTATAGTAGAGTTATGTATGGTGGTGACAAAAGGTTGTTCTGAGTACCGGATGAGATCTGAACGTCACGAGGAGCTTCATAATGGTCCGGAGGTAAAGATTGATATATAGGAAGTCCTGTTCTGGTCACCGGAAAAGGTTCGGGCTCATCGGTAGTGGACCAGGAGTGCCGGGAGGGGTATAGGGTACCATCAGGAGGGGTGTCTCAATGCAAAGGGCCTCATGGGCTTTGGTAGGAGTCAAGCCAGCCCTTTGTGGGTTGGTCGAGCCCCCCACTAAGGCCCATGCAACTAGGGGTGGGAAAAACCCAAAGGTGGAGAGGTGGAAAGAGTTTCCAAGTAGAAAGGAGGAATCCTACTCCTAATAGGATTGGAGTAGGACTACTCCACCTCCAATTTCGACCAAACCTTGAGGGTTCAAGGCTGCCTCCTCCCCTACCTCCCTCCTATATATATTAGAGGATTTAGAGGGAATAACTAACCCTAATCCCCATGTGCTCCCTCTACTTCATCTAGATCGGTTTTCTCCTCTAGTCTAGTTCGGCGGTGCTTAGCCGAAGCCCTGCCGGAATAGTTCCACTACCATCGCCGCCACGCCATCACGCTGCCCGATAACTCATCTACCTCTTCGCTCCCTCTTGCTGGATCAAGAAGGCAGAGATCGTCATCGAGCTGTACGTCTGCTGAACGCGGAGGTGCCGTCCGTTCGACGCTAGATTGGAAGGACCATGATTAAGATTGCGAGACGATTCATGATTTGATCGTGTGAAGGATTGTGATGGGATCGCTGGACGAATCATGATTGGATCGCGAGATGGATCGTGATGGGATCGCGGGACGCTCGGCGATTTGGATCGCGAAGACGTTCGACTACATTAACCGTGTTTCTTAACGCTTCCTGCTTAGCGATCTACATGGGTATGTAGATCCACTCTCCCTATCGTAGATACTCATGACCATGGATAGATCTTGCGTGTTCATAGGAAATGTTTTGTTTCCCATGCAACGTTCCCCAATAATCTGAGCCAACTTTGGATAGTTTTCGCTAGGTTAAATAACTTAGGTGTGGTAAAGTTTTCTTGCTGGGAACCTAAATCCAATGGTTCTATGTAGTTGAGGGGGGGGGGGTATTAATGGTCGTTTTGCAAAAAAAATTACACCATAATGGGACGTATGCTTTGTGAAGTAGGTTCAAATGAAATTTGAATTCAAATTTTAAAGGTTAAAAGTTGTGCAACTATGGCTCTAGTGATTGTTAGTGATTATTATGAACACGACGCAAAATGATTCACTCAATTTGGGCTTACAGATTTGAAACTAGGGCTTCTTAAATGTTTAGTTTCAAATTTGAATGAATTTTATCTTGTCAATTTAGAAAATTGTAATAAATGACACCAATGGATGAGGGTCAATATGCAAAAAGAATCATCACATTTGGAGTTGTGTTAGAAAGTTATGAGAATTTAGGTTTTCATGGATGTTCTACAAAATCACATAAAAAAATTGATGGCTCATTAATTTGACATTTTTCATTGTGTATTTCGCTTGGTTTATCGACATGATTCTGCTGATTTCCCCCGCTTTGAGCTAACGATAACCTTTCAAAAAGTTTCCTTGCTTTCTAAACATGTCTAAATATTTCTGCAAGGAAATCGGACAATATCTAGACAACTAGAGGAGCGAGACAATTTCCCTCTTTAGAAGAATTGCATCTAGCACACCAGAAAATAAGACCGTGTGTGGTACAAGTGTTACCATCGCCTCCCACGTGTCTATACTAGGTTACTTTGTATAGGGGAGAGGTGGAATAATAGAGAGGAAGATGCCACTCTCGCCATCGAAACTCATGAGGAGAGATTCAGAAGACAAGAAATTCACTTACATCTACTCCGCACCCTCCACATCACAACCCCTTTTATTCATCTACATAATCACCTTAGAGAGAGTTATTACAACTTGTAAGGTTAGGGTTTATAACTCTATTCATACTTGATCAGAGATTGGTATCAAATTGATCAGTCATCTTATTTTGGTAGCTTCCAATATTATCGATATGGTTTTCCTTTATATACTCTTTGTGCTTGTTGGTTATATCATCTAATGCATGAGTATTCCCTCATGGGAGTGGCAAATGTAGGTGACTAATGAGATTCATCTGTGCTTACATTGTATGTCGTTATTGGTGAAACTAGTTCAATGATTGATTATTAAGTTGATTATCTGTCGTGTACATAATGCATGTTGTCCAATTTCAGGACTCGGCCAATTATACGTCCATATTGCATCATGTTTTTATATTGATATTTATTGCATTATGGGCTGTTATTACACGTTATGGTACAATACTTACGTCTTTTCTCTCTTATTTTACAAGGTTTACATGAAGAGGGAGAATGCCGACAGTTGGAATTCTGGATTGGGAAAGGAGCAAATCTGAGAGACCTATTCCACACAACTCCAAAAGTCCTGAAAAGAATTGTTTTGGAATATATAAAAAATATTGGGCGAAACAAATACCAGAGGGGGGCCACCAGGAGGTGACAAGCCTACGAGGCGCGGCCACCCCTGGCCGCGCCTAGGTGGCTTGTGACCCACCTAGCAGCTCCCCTATGCCCATCTTCTACTATATGAAGGGTTTTGACCTGGAAAAATTCATGAGAGAGCTTTCAGGACGAAGCGCCACCGTCTCGAGGTGAAACTTGGGTAGAACCAACCTAGAGCTTCGGCGGAGCTATTCTGCCGGGGGAACTTCCCTCCCGAAGGGGGAAATCGAAGCCATCGTCATCACCAACGACCCTCTCATCGATAGGGGGTCAATGTCCATCAACATCTTCACCAGCACCATGTCCTCTCGAAACCCTAGTTCGTCTGTTGTATCCGATCTTTGTCTCAAACCTTAGATTAGTACCTGTGGGTTGCTAGTAGTGTTGATTACTCCTCTAGTTGATGCTAGTCGGTTTACTTGGTGGAAGATCATATGTTCAGATCCTTTATGATAATTAATACTCTTATGATTATGAACATGAACATGCTTTGTGGGTAGTTACGTTTGTTCCTGAGGACATGGGATAAGTCTTGTTATAAGTGATCATGTGAATTTGGTATTCGTTTGATATTTTAATGAGATGTATGTTGTCTCCCCTCTAGTGGTGTTATGTGAACGTCGACTACATAACACTTCACCATTATTTGGGCCTAGGGTAAAGAATTGGGAAGTAATAAGTAGATGATGGGTTGCTAGAGTGACAGAAGGTTAAACCCTAGTTTATTCGTTGCTTCGTAAGGGGCTGATTTGGATCCATATGTTTCATTCTATGGTTAGATTTATCTTAATTCTTCTTTCGTAGTTGCGGATGCTTGTGTGAGAGATTAATCATAAGTGGGAGGTTTTTCCATGTAAGCGAAGCAACAAGCACTGGTCCACCCACATATCAAATTATCAAAGTAACAAACGCGAATCAAGTGAGCATGATGAAAACTAGCTTGACGGAAATTCCCATGTGTCCTCGGGAGCGCTCCACTTTATATAAGAGTTTGTCCAGGCCTGTGCTTTTCTACAAAAAGGATTGGGATACCTTGCTACACCTTTTCTACACTTGTTACTTGTTACTTGTTACAAATTATCTTATCGCAAAACTATCTGTTACCGATAATTTTAGTGCTTGCAGAGAATACCTTACTAAGAACCACTTGTCATTTTCTTCTGCTCCTCGTTGGGTTCGACACTCTTACTTATCAAAAGGACTAAGATAGATCCCCTATACTTGTGGGTCATCAAGCCTCTTTTCTAGCGCCATTGCCGGGGTGGGAAGCGCCTTTGGTAAGTGGAATTTGGTAAGGAAAAATTTATATAGTGTGCTGAAATTTACTATCACTTATTAATATGGAAAGTAATCCTTCGAGAGGCTTGTTATGGTTATCTTCACCTCGATCGGAAGCACAAAGAGTTGCCCCTAAGCCTGCTGAACCTACTGAAAATATTTATTATGAAATTCCTTTGGGTATGATAGAGAAACTGCTGGCTAATCCTTATGCTGGAGATGGAACGCTACATCCTGATTTGCATCTAATCTATGTGGATGAAGTTTGTGGATTATTTAAGCTTGCAGGTCTGCCCGAGGATCACGTCAAGAAGAAGGTATTTCCTTTATCTTTGAAGGATAATGCATTGACATGGTATAGGCTATGTGATGATATTAGATCATGGAGCTACAACCGATTAAAAATGGAATTTCATCAGAAGTTCTGTCCTATGCATCTAGTTCATCGTGATCGGAATTATATCTATAATTTTTGGTCCCGTGAAGGAGAAAGAATCGCTCAAGCTTGGGGGAGGCTTAAGTCAATGTTATATTCATGCCTTAATCATGAGATCTCGAGAGAAATTATTATTCAGAATTTTTATGCTCGGTTTTCTCGTAATGATCAATCCATGCTCGATACTTCTTGTGCTGGTTCCTATATGAAGAAAGATATTGACTTCAAATGGGATTTGTTGGAAAGAATTAAACACAACTCTGAAGATTGGAAACTCGATGAAGGTAAGGAGTCAAGTATAAACCTTAAGTTTGATTGTGTTAAATCCTTTGTAGACACCGATGCTTTTCGTGAATTTAGCCTAAATATGGACTTGACTCTGAGATAGTAGCTTCCTTTTGTGAATCTTTTCCTGCTCATGTTGATCTCCCTAAGGAGAAGTGGTTTAGATATCATCCCCCCATTGAAGTGAAAGCAGTTGAACCTATTAAAGTTGAAGAAGAAACTATTACTTATAATGTTGATCCTGTTATCCTGCTGCTTATGTTGAGCAACCACCTTTCCCTGTTAGGATAAAGGAACATGCTAAAGCTTCAATTGTGGTTCGTAAGAGTTATGTTAGAACACCTACACCTCTTGAACAAATTAAGGTTGATCTTAGTATTGCTATGGTTGAAGATCTCTTGGTTGATAATATTGATGGGCATGTTATTCAATTCCACGATGAAGCTGCGAGAATTGCTAGACCTAATGCTAAAGATAGACATAGACCTATTGTTGGCATGCCTGTTGTTTCTGTTAAAATAGGAGATCATTGTTGTGATGGCTTATGTTATATGTGTGCTAGTGTGAGTGCAATTCCCTTTACCTTATATAAAGAAATTATGAATGATATTGCACCACATGAATTGGAGGAAATTGATGTTACAATTAAGCTTGCTAATAGAGATACTATAGCACCAATTGGGATTGTTAGAGGTGTTGAAGTCTGGTGTGGGAAAATAAAATATCCTATTGATTTTCTTGTCCTTGGTTCCCCACAAGATGATTTTTGTCCCATTATATTTGGTAGACCTTTCTTGAATACTGTTAATGCCAGGATAGACTGTGAGAAGGAAACTATTACGGTAAGTTTTGGGGCGACGTCTCATGATTTAATTTCTCGAAATTTCATACAAAACCCCATGATAAAGAATTTCCTAGTAAGGATGAAATTATTGGTCTTGCTTCTATTGCTGTGCCTCCTACTGACCCCTTAGAAAAATATCTGCTAGACCATGAAAACGATATGCATATAAATGAAAGGAATGAAATAGATAAGATTTTCTTTGATTAGCATCCTATTTTGAAACATAACTTTCCTGTTGAAATACTTGGGGATCCTCCTCCACCCAAGGGTGACCCCATGTTTGAGCTTAAACAATTACCTGATACTCTGAAATATGCTTATCTTGATGAAATGAAGATATATCCTGTTATTATTAGTGCTAACCTTTCAGAGCATGAAGAAAAAATAGATCATTGAAAACTCCGAGGAAGCACCGTGCAGCTATTAAATATACTCTTGATGATCTTAAGGGCATTATTCCCACTCTATGTCAGCATAAAATTAATATGGAGCCTGATGCTAAACCAGTTGTTGATCACCAACGACGGTTAAACCTTAAAATGAAAGAAGTGGTAAGAAATGAAATATTAAAGCTTCTGGAGGCATGTATTATTTATCCTATTGCTAATAGAATATGGGTTAGTCCCGTTCATTGTATCCCTAAGAAAGGAGGTATTACCATGGTTCCTAATGATAAAAATGAATTGATCCCGCAAAGAATTGTTAGAGGGTATAGAATGGTAATTGATTTTCTGAAGCTGTCCATTGGCCACACCTTAGCTCGGTTGGATCTGTCCTTTGCCCTCAAGGAATATATTTTTATAATAAAAATCCCCTCAAAATTTCAGCCCGATCGGAGTTACGGATCTCCGGATATTTAAGAAACGGTGAAAGGCTAGAATCTGGGAGCGCAGAAACAGAAGGAAACAAAGAGAGAGAGAGATCCAATCTGGGAGGGGCTCTCACCCCTCCGCCACCATGGAGGCCATGGACCAGAGGGGAAACCCTTCTCCCATCTAGGGAGAAGGTCAAGGAAGAATAAGAAGGAGGGGGGATCTCTCCCCCTCTCTCCCGGTGGCATCGGAACGCCACTGGGGCCATTATCATGATGGCGATCTACTCCAACAACTCCGTCATCTTCACCAACACCTCAATCACCTTCCCCCATCCATCTACATTGGTCCACTCTCCCGCAACCCGCTATACCCTCTACTTGAACATGGTGCTTTATGCTTCATATTATTATCCAATGATGTGTTGCCATCCTATGATGTCTTAGTAGATTTTTGTTGTCCTATGGGTTGATTGATGATCATGATTGGTTTGAGTTGCATGTTTTATTAGTGGTGCTATCCTATGGTGCTCTCCATGTCGCACAAGCATGGGGGATCCTCGCTGTAGGGTGTTGCAATGTGTTCATGATTTGCCTATGGTGGGTTGCTTGAGTGACAGAAGCATAAACCCGAGTAGGTGGGTTGTTGCATATGGGATTAAAGAGGACTTGATACCTTATAATGCTATGGTTGGGTTTACCTTAATGATCTTTAGTAGTTGTGGATGCTTGCTAGAGTTCCAATCATAAGTGCATATGATCCAAGTAGAGAAAGTATGTTAGCTTATGCCTCTCCCTCATATAAAATTGCAATAATGATGACCGGTCTAGTTATCGATTGTCTAGGGACAATTCCACAACTCCTACCTCACTTTTCCACACTTGTTAAACTAAGTTAGTTGTTTCTTTATCTAATACACCCCTAGATTTAATTTGCGTGCTCATTATTATCTTGCAAACCTATCCCGTCACACCTACAGAGTACTTCTAGTTTCATACTTGTTCTAGGTAAAGCGAACGTTAAGCGTGCATAGAGTTGTATCAGTGGTCGATAGAACTTGAGGGATATTTCTTCTACCTTTAGATCCTCATTGGTCTTAGGGAACATTGCATGGGAAACAAAAAATTTCCTACACACACACAGATCTATCCATGGTGATGAGCATCTACGAGAGGGAGAGTGGATCTATGTACCCTTGTAGATCGCTAAGCGGGAAGTGTTAAGAAACGTGGTGGGTGTAGTCGAACATCTTTGCGATCCAAATTGCCATGCGTCCCGTGATCCAATCACGATCCGTCCCATGATCCAATCACCATCTGTCCCACGATCCAATCACGATCCGTCCCACGAACTTGATCACGATCTGTCCCACAAACTTGATCACGATCCTTCCGATCTAGCGCCGAACGGAAGGCACCTTCGCGTTCAGCACACGTACAACTTGATGACGATCTCCGCCGTCTTGATCCAACAAGAAGGAGAGGAGAGTAAGAAGATTTCTTCGGCAGCATGACGATGCTCCGGCGATGGTTGTGGAGCTATTCCAGCAGGGCTTCACCTAAGCGCTGCGGAAAACCGATCTAGAGGAGAAACAATGCACTGGAGGAACGGGCAGCACGTGGCTGAAAATTCTGTGCAAAAACCCTAAAACCTCTAGTATATATAAGGGGAAGAGAGGAGGAGGCTTGGCAGAAGGGCCAAGCCTCCAAGGAGTCGGCCGAACCAGGTGGAGGAGGTGGACTCCACCTCCAATCCTAGTAGGACTAGGATTCACCCTATTTTTGCCTTTTTCCACTTGTTCTCTTTGGGCCTTTTTTTGCCCAAACTGCATGGGCCTTATGTGGGACTTACACCAGCCCAATAAGGCTTGGTAAACACTCTCCCACAGCCCATGGAGCCTCTTGGGTCGAAATACCCCTCCTGATGGTCTCCTGGTACACTACCGGCACTCCCGGTACACTACTGATGAGCCCGAAACTTTTCCGGCGGCCAAAACAGGACTTCCTATATATGAATATTTACCTCCGAACCATTACGGAGCTCCTCGTGACTGTCCGGGATCTCATCCGGAACTCCAAACAACCTTCGGTCACCACCATACATAACTCTATACTACCGAAACGTCACCAAACCTTAAGTGTGCAGGCCCTGCGGGTTCGAGAACTATGTAGACATGACCGAGATACCTCTACGGTCAATAACCAATAGCAGGACCTAGATGCCCATATTGGTTCCTACATATTCTACGAAGATCTTTATCGGTCGAACCTCTATGTCAAGGATTCAGTTAATCCCGTATGATGTTCCCTTTGTTTTTCGGTATGTTACTTGCCCGAGATTCGATCGTCGGTATCTCCATACCCAGTTCAATCTCATTACCGGCAAGTATCTTTACTCGTTCCATAATACAAGATCCCGCAGCTAACACTTATTCACATTGCTTGGAAGGCTTATTGTGATGTTGTATTACCGAGTGGGCCTTGAGATACCTCTCCGCCACACGGAGTAACAAATCCCAGTCTTGATCCATGCCAACTCAGTAGACACCCTCGGAGATACCTGTAGAGCACCTTTATAGTCACCCAGTTATGTTGCGACGTTTGATACACACGAGGCACTCCTCCGGTATCCGTGAGTTGCATGATCTCATGGTCATAGGAACATATACTTGACATGCAGAAAACAGTAGCAATAAACTGACACGATCATATGCTATGTTTGTAGTTTGGGTCTTGTCCATCACATGATTCTCCTAATGATGTGATCGCATTATCAAATGACATCACATGTCAATGGCTAGGAAACCTTGACCATCTTTGATCAACGAGCTAGTTCACTAGAGGCATACTAGGGACAAAGTGTTGTCTATTTACTCACACATGGAATGTGTTTCCAATTAATACAATTATAGCATGGACAATAAACGATTATCATGAACAAGGAAATATAATAATAAACACTTTATTTATTGCCTCTAGGTCATATTTCCAACAGTCTCCCACTTGCCCTAGAGTCAATAATCTATCTCACATCACTATGTGATTTACATTGTAATGAATCGAACAAACTTCGGTCACCACCATACGTAACTCTATACTACTGAAATGTCACCAAACCTTAAGTGTGCAAACCCTGTGGGTTCGAGAACTATGTAGACATGACCAAGACACCTCTACGGTCAATAACCAATGGTGGGACCTGGATGTCCACATTGGTTCCTACATATTCTACAAAGATCTTTATCGGTCAAACCTCTATGTCAAGGATTCAGTTAATCCCGTATGATGTTCCCTTTGTTCTTCGATATGTTACTTGCCCGAGATTCGATCATCGGTATCTCCATACCTAGTTCAACCTCGTTACTGGCAAGTCTCTTTACTCGTTCCATAATACAAGATCTCGCAACTAACACTTAGTCACATTGCTTGCAAGGCTTATTGTGATGTTGTATTACCGAGTGGGCCCTGAGATACCTCTCCGTCACACGGAGTAACAAATCCCAGTCTTGATCCATGCCAACTCAACAGACACCCTCAGAGATACGTGTAGAGCACCTTTATAGTCACCCAGTTACGTTGCGACGTTTGATACACACAAGGTACTCCTCCGATATCTGTGAGTTGCATGATCTCATGGGTCATAGGAACATATACTTGACATGCAGAAAACAGTAGCAATAAGCTGACACGATCATAAGCTACGTTTGTAGTTTGGGTCTTGTCCATCACATCATTCTCCTAATGATGTGATCCCGTTATAAAATGACATCTCATGTCCATGGCTAGAAAACCTTAACCATCTTTCGATCAACGAGCTAGTTCACTAGAGGCATACTAGGGACATTGTGTTTGTCTATGTATCCACACATGTATCCATGTTTCCAATTAATACAATTGTAGCATGGATAATAAACGATTATCATGAACAAGGAAATACAATAATAAACACTTTATTTATTGCTTCTAGGGCATATTTCCAACAGTCTCCCACTTGGACTAGAGTCAATAATCTAGTTCACATCACTATGTAATTTACATTGTAATGAATCGAACACCCATGCAGTTCTGGTGTTGATCATGTTTAGCCCTTGGAAGAGGTTTAGTCAACGGGTCTGCAACATTCAGATCTATGTGCACTTTGCAAATATTTATGTTCTTCTCCTCGATGTAATCACAGATGGAGTTGAAGCATTGCTTTATGTGTCTGGTCCTCTTGTGAAACCTTGGTTCGTTGGCCAGAGCAATGGCACCAGTGTTGTCACAGAACATGTTCATTGGATTCAGTGCACTGGGCACTACTCCAAGATCTTCATGAACTGCTTCATCCAGACACCTTCCTTTGCCTCCTCCGAGGCCGCGATGTACTCCGCTTCACACGTAGAATTGGCTACCACGCTTTTCTTGGAACTGCACCAGCTTACCGCTCCCCTGTTGAGAATAAATACGTATCCGGTTTGTGACTTCGAGTCATCCAGATCAGTGTCAAAGCTTGCATCGATGTAACCCTTTACGACAAGCTCTTCATCACCTCCATAAACGAGAAACATTTCCTTAGTCCTTTTCAAGTACTTAAGGATATTCTTGACCGCTGCCTAGTGTTCCATTCCAGGATCACTTTGAACCTTCCGGCCATACTTATGGCAAGGCTGACATCGGGTATTGTGCACAGGATTGCATACATGATAGAGCCTATGGCTGAAGCATAGGGGATGACACTCATCTTTTCTCTATCCTCTGCAGTCACTGGGCATTGAGTCTTACTCAACTTCACACCTTGTAACACAGGTAAGAACCCCTTCTTGGACTGATCCATTTTGAACTTCTTCAAAACTTTATCAAGGTATGTGCTCTGTGAAAGTGCTATTAAGCGTCTCGATCTATCTATAGATCTTAATGCCTAATATGAAAGCAGCTTCTCCTAGGTCCTTCTTTGAAAAACTCTTGTTCAAATATTCCTTCACGCTTTCCAGCATTTCTATATTGTTTCCAATCAGCAATATGTCATCCACATATAATATTAGAAATGCTATAGAGCTCCCACTCACTTTCTTGTAAATACAAGTTCTCCATAAACTTGTATAAACTCAAACGCTTTGATCACCTCATCAAAACACTTATTCCAACTCCGAGATGCTTGCACCAGCCCATAAATGGATCGCTGGAGTTTGCAAACTTTGTTAGCATTCTATGGATCGACAAAATCTTCTGGTTGCATCATATACAACTCTTCCTCAAGGAAACCGTTGAGGAACGCTGTTTTGACATCCATCTGCCAAATTTCATAGTCGAAATAAGCAGCTATTGCCAACATAATTCTGACAGACCTAAGCATCGCTACGGGTGAGAAGGTCTCATCGTATTCAACTCCTTGAACTTGTGAAAAACCCTTTGCCACAATTCGAGCTTTATAGACGGTGACATTACTATCCGCGTCCGTCTTCTTCTTAAAGATCCATTTGTTCTGAATGGCCTTTCGCCCTTCAGGTAATACTTCCAAAGTCCATACTTTGTTTTCATACATGGATCCCATCTCAGATTTCATGGCCTCTAACCATTTCTCGGAATCCGGGCCCATCACTACTCCTCCATAGATTGTAGGTTCATTGTTGTCCAACAACATGACCTCCAAGACAGGGTTGCCATACCACTCATGAGTAGTATGCGGCCTTGTCGACCTACGAGGTTCAATAGTAGCTTGATCCGAAGCTTCATGATCATCATCATTAACTTCCTCTTCTATCGTCGTAGTTTCCATAGAAACATCTTTCTGCGCTGCGCTACTTTCTGGTTGAAGTAAAGGTTCAATAACCTCACCAAGCTCTATTTTCCTCCCACTCAATTCTTTCGAGAGAAACTATTTCTCAAGAAATATTTTGTTCTTAGCAACAAACACTTTGCGGGTTCGAATCTGAGATAGAAGGTATACCCGACTGTCTCTTTCGGGTATCCTATGAAGACACATTTTTCCGCTTTGGGTTCCAACTTTTCAGGCTGAAGCTTTTTGACATAAGCATCACATCCCCAAACTTTAAGAAACGAGAACTTTGGCCTCTTGCCAAACCACAGTTCATATGGCGTTGTCTCAACGGATTTCGATGGTGCCCTATTTAAAGTGAATGCAGCTGTCTCTAATGCATTACCCCAAAACGATAGTGGCAAATCAACAAGATACATCATAGAACGCACCATATCTAATAAGGTTCGATTACGACGTTCGGACACACCATTACGCTGTGGTGTTCCGGGCGGTGTCAACTGTGAAACAATTCCACACTGTCTTAAGTGACTGCCAAACTTATAACTCAGATATTCACCTCCTCGATCGGATCGCAGGAACTTAATCTTCTTGTTATGACGATTCTCAACTTCACTCTGAAATTGCTTGAACTTTTCAAACGTTTCAGACTTGTGTTTCATTAAGTAAATATACCCATATCTACTTAAGTCATCAGTGAAGGTGAGAAAATAACGATATCCACCACGCGCTGTAACATTCATTGGACTGCATACAACAGTATGTATGATTTCCAATAAGTCACTCGCCCGTTCCATTGTTCCAGAGAACGACGTTTTAGTCATCTTGCCCATGAGGCATGGTTCACATGTGTCAAGTGATTCAAAAATCAAGTGACTCCAAAAGTCCATCAGCATGGAGATTCCTCATGCGTTTTACACCAATATGACCTAAACGGCAGTGCCACAAGAAAGTGGTACTATCATTATCAACTCTACATCTTTTGGTATCAATGTTATGAACATGTGTGTCATCACTATCAAGATTCAATATGAATAAACCCCTAACATTGGGTGCATGACCATAAAAGATATTACTCATATAAATAGAACAAACTTTATTCTCTGATTTAAATCAGTAACCGTCTCGCAATAAACAAGATCCAGATCTAATGTTCATGCTTAACGCATGCACTAAATAACAATTATTTAGGTTCATCACTAATCCCGATGGTAATCGAAGAGAGAGCATGCCGACGGTGATCACATCAACCTTGGAACCATTTCCCACGCGCATCGTCACTTCGTCCTTTGCCAGCCTTCGTTTATTCCGTAGTTCCTGCTATGAGTTGGAAATGTGAGCAACCGAACCGGTATCAAATACCCATGCACTACTACGAGAGCTAGTAAGGTACACATCAATAACATGTATATCATATATACCTTGTTTGTCGTTGGCCGCCTTCTTGTCAGCCAGGTATTTGGGGCAGTTCCGCTTCCAATGACCAGTTCCCTTGCAATGAAAGCACTCAGTTTTTGGCTTGGGTCCATACTTGGGCTTCTTTAGAGGATTAGCAACTTCTTTGTCATCCTTCTTGGTTTTACCCTTCTTGCCATTGCCCTTGCCCTTGCCATTTTTCTTGAAACTAGTGGTTTTATTGACCATCAACACTTGATGTTCTTTCTGGATTTCAGACTCAACGACTTTTAGCATCGCAAACAGCTCGGCGACTGACTTGTTCATCCCGTGCATGTGATAGTTCATCACAAAGCTCTTGTAACTAGGTGGCAGTGATTGAAGAACTCTGTCAGTGATCGCCTCTGGCAGAAGGGCAATTCCCAACTCCGCTAGACGAGTTGAATACCCAGACATACTGAGTATATGTTCACTAATAGACCCGTTCTCCTTCATCTTGCAAGCATAGAACTTATCCGAGGTTTCATACCTCTCGATCCGAGCGTTCTTCTGAAAGGTAAACTTCAACTCCTGGAACATCTCATATGCTCCATGACGTTCAAAACGTCTTTGAAGTCCCTGTTCTGAGCCATGCAATATTGCACACTGAACTATTGAGTAATCTCCAGTACGTGCCTCCCAAGCGTTCTTAACGTCTTCGGAGGTCATGTCTTCTGGTTGGTCACCAAGCGGTGCATCAAGGACATATGATTTCTGGAAAGCCGTGAGGATAACCCTCAGATAACGGGCCCAGTCAACAAAGTTACTTCCATCATCTTTCAACTTAGCTTTGTCTAGGAACGCATTAAAATTCAGGGGTGCTACTGCGCGAGCCATTGATCTACAACATAAATATGCAAAGTTCACTTAGACTATTGTTCAAGATAATGAGTTTAGTTAATCAAATTACTAAAGCTCCCACTCAAATTGACATCCCTCAGGTCATCTGAGTATCACATGATCCAAATCCACCAACTCAAGTCCGATCATCACATGAGTTGAGGTGGCTTCAATGGTGAACATCATTATGTTGATCATATCTACTATATGACTCATGTTCAACCTTTCGGTCTCTTGTGTTCCGAGGCCATGTTTGTACATGCTAGGCTCATCAAGTTTAACCAGAGTGTTCTGCGTGTGCAACACTGGCTTGCACCCGTTGTATGTGAACGTAGAATCTATCACACCCGATCATCACGTGGTGTCTCGACACGACGAACTTTCGCAACGGTGCACACTCAGGGAGAACACAATTCATCTTGAAATTTAAGTGAGGGATCACCTTATAATGCTACCGCTGTCCTAATAAAAAGAAGGTGCATTAAAGGATTACCATCACATGCAATTCATAAGTGACATGATATGGCCATGAACTTGTGCTTTTGATCTCCATCTAGAAAGCACTAGCATGATCTCCATCATCACGGGCGTGACACCATGATCTTCATCATCTTGATCTCCATCAACGTGTCGCCATCGGGGTTGTCGCGCCCAACATGCTTCTACTACTATTGCTACCGTTTGGCGATAAAGTAAAGCATTACATAGCACTTAATGCTTGACATGGAGGTTATAAAATAATTAAAGACAACCCTATGGCTCCTGTTGGTTGCTGTACTCATCGACATGTAAGTCATGATAATCTATACATCACATGATCATCTCATACGTCACATATATCACATCTTGTAATTGGCCATATCACATCATAACATACCCTGCAAAAACAAGTTAGACGTCCTCTAATTGTTGTTGCATGTTTTACGTGGCTGCTATGGGTATCTAGCAAGAACAATTCTCATCTACGCAAAAACCACATCGGTGATACACTAGTTTCTTTACAACCTTCTCAAGGACCGCCTTTGTCGAATCCGATCCAACTAAAGTGAGAGAAACTGGCACCCGCAAGCCATCTATGCAACAAGTTGCGGTTGAGGGAACCGGTCTCTCGTAAGCTTACGAGTAATGTTGGTCCGGGCCGGTTAATCTCACAATACCGCTGAACCAAAATCCGACCAAGGGAGGAAGCAATCTAAGCATCAATGCCCACAAACCTTTTGTGTTCTACTCGAGATCTCATGTACACATAGACCTAGATCTAATACCAATGTTGGGGAATGTTGCATGGGAAACAAAAATTTTCCTACGCACACAAAGATCTATCCATGGTGATGAGCATCTACGAGAGGCAGAGTGGATCTACGTACCCTTGTAGATCGCAAAGCAGGAAGCATTAAGAAACGCGGTTGGTGTAGTCGAACGTCTTCATGATCCAAATCGCCATGCGTCCCGTGATCCAATCATGATCTGTCCCACGATCCAATCACGATCCGTCCCGCGATCCAATCACGATCCGTCCCACGAACTTGATCACGATCTGTCCCACGAACTTGATCACGACCCTTCCGATCTAGCGCCGAACGGACGACACCTCCGTGTTTAGCACACATACAGCTTGATGACGATCTCCGCCGTCTTGATCCAGCAAGAAGGAGCGGAGAGGAATAAGAGTTCTCCAGCAGCATGACGGCACTCCGGCGATGGTGGTGGAGCTATTCCGGCAGGGCTTCACCTAAGCGCTGCAGAAAACCGATCTAGAGGAGAAACTATGCACTCGAGGAACGGGCAACACGTGGCTGAAAATTCTGTCCAAAAACCCTAAAATGTCCAATATATATAAGAGGAAGAGAGGAGGAGGCTTGGCACAAGGGCCAAGGCTCCAAGGAGTCGGCCGAACCAGGTGGAGGAGGTGGACTCCACCTCCAATCCTAGTAGGACTAGGATTCACCCTATTTTTGCCTTTTTCCACCTTTTCTCTTTGGGCCTTTTTCCCAAACAACATGGGACTTGTGTGGGACGTCCACCAGCCCACTAAGGGCTGGTAAACACTTGCCCACAGCCCATAGAGCCTCTTGGGTCGAAATATGCCTCCCGATGGTCTCCTGGTACACTATCGACACTCTCGGTACACTACCCATGAGCCCGAAACTTTTCCGGCGACCAAAACAGGACTTCCTATATATGAATCTTTACCTCCAGACCATTATGGAGATCCTCATGATGTACGGTATCTCATCCGGGACTCCGAACAACCTTCGGTCACAACCATACATAACTCTATACTACCAAAACGTCACCAAACCTTAAGTGTGCAGACCCTGCAGGTGCGAGAACTATGTAGACATGACCAAGACACCTCTACGGTCAATAACCAATAGCGGGACCTGGATGCCCGTATTGGTTCCTACATATTCTATGAAGCTCTTTATCGGTCGAACCTCTATGTCAAGGATTCAATTAATCCCGTATGATGTTCCCTTTGTTTTTCAGTATGTTACTTGCCCGAGATTCGATCGTCGGTATCTCCATACCTAGTTCAATCTCATTACCGGCAAGTCTCTTTAGTCGTTCCGTAATACAAGATCCTGCAACTAACACTTAGTCACATTGCTTGCAAGGCTTATTGTGATGTTGTATTACCGAGTGGGCCCTGAGATACCTCTCCGTCACACGGAGTAACAAATCCCAGTCTTGATCCATGCCAACTCAACAGACACCCTCGGAGATACCTGCAGAGCACCTTTATAGTCACCCAGTTACGTTGCGACGTTTGTTACACACAAGGCACTCCTCCGATATCCGTGAGTTGCATGATCTCATGGTCATAGGAACATATACTTGACATGCAGAAAACAGTAGCAATAAACTGACACGATCATATGCTACGTTTGTAGTTTGGGTCTTGTCCATCACATCATTCTCCTAATGATGTGATCCCGTTATCAAATGACATCACATGTCAATGGCTAGGAAACCTTGACCATCTTTGATCAACGAGCTAGTTCACTAGAGGCATACTAGGGACAAAGTGTTGTCTATTTACTCACACATGTAATGTGTTTCCAATTAATACAATTATAGCATGGAAAATAAATGATTATCATGAACAAGGAAATATAATAATAAACACTTTACTTATTGCCTCTAGGGCATATTTCCAAAAATTGGGTTCGACACTCTTACTTATCGAGAAAGGCTACAATTGATCCCCTATACGTGTGGGTTATCAAGACCTTTTTCTAGTGCCGTTGCCAGGAAGCAATAGCGTGGGGTCAATATTCTGGTGTGTGCTTATTTGCGTTATCATTTAGTAGATTTTATTTTCCGTTTTAACTTGTTTTCTTTCTATAGGCATGGGTAGGATACGCAAAATATCAAAAAATAGTTGTATTTGCTGCTCCAAAAATTGAGGAACCACTAGTGTTCCATACCATCGAAGAATATTACTTGGGTCATCTTCGATCCACTTGTGCTCGTGCTGAAAACCCAACTAGCTTAGTTGAGGGAAAATCATTAAATGAGCATGCTCATTATGTGTGACACCACATATCTCAAAAAGGGAAACTCTTGTGGCATCAAATTAATACTTTGTGTTGCTATGCTTGGAATCTATGTGAAATTTATGATTTTACTTGTTGTTCTAAAGAAGCTAAAAAGACCTTCCCTACCAATGTGTGTTTAATGATAATGAAATATTATCCTCTTATGCCAAGGAGGCCTATTGCTTAATGATGTTGAACAAATTGAAGAATTTGTTGCTTTTAAGGGGGCCTATGAAATTGCTTCTTTCATTAGAAAGTATGATGCTACTCTTTACAATTCTGAAAATTGTGCCATAATTAAATATTGCTATGAAGACTATGATTCTAATGCTTATGTTAAAGAGTTTATTGAAAGAATGACCGCTGCCTTGGAAGAGACTAATATTTTGCAAGTATCTATGGAAGAGGAAGTTATCGAAATTGTAAGCTCATTAGATGGAAAAGATGAGGAGGAGAATGAAAAAAAAATGAGGAAGAGAGGATTAGCTACCCATGCCCACCTTCTAATGAGAGTAACTCTTCAAATCATACATTGTTTAATTTCCCTTCATTCTTACCGAAGGATGAATGCTGTGTTGATTTCTATGATCCCTTGGATTCTTTTGAAATATGTCTTTTTTGATGAACTTGATGCTTGATATTCTTGTGGCCATGATGCCAATATGAATAATGCTCATGGATATGAACTTTCTATAGTTCCTTATGTTAAACGTGAAATTGTTGCTATTGCACCCACACATGATAGTCCTATTATCTTTTTGAATTCCCCAAACAACACTATATCGGAGAAGTTTTCACTTATTAAGGATTATATTGATGGGTTGTGTTTTCCTATTGTACATGATGATTTTAATGAATATAATATGCATGTGCTTGCTGCTCCTACTTGCAATTATTATGAGAGAGGAACTACACCTTCACCTCTCTATGTTCCCAATACGATAAAATTGCAAGAAGTTGTTTATACTATGCATTGGCCTTTACTTTGTGTGCATGAATTGTTCTTTTATGACATGCCGATGCATAGAAAGAGAGTTATACTTCATTGTTACATGATATATGTTATTTTGTGCTCACTACTAAATTACAAATCATTGTTAATTAAAATTGGCTTTGATATACCTTGGGATCCAAGTGGATCCATTACTTGAGCACTATATGCCTAGCTTAATGGCTTTAAAGAAAACGCTGCCAGGGAGACAACCCGGAAGTTTTACAGAGTCATTTTATTTGTTTGTGTTATTTTATATAGTTTAGAAACAAAAAATAAGGTGGGGAACTTAAAACGTTTTCAAAAAGAAAAGTGAAAGTAAGGAAGACGAGCAACGTTGAAGTGGGGGCTAGTCTTGAACTTTGTTCACGCCCGTGGAAACATTGTGAATCTTTATTACAGAAACTTTTTAACAAAAATAATTATCCCCTTGTACAAATCCATTGTATTATAAAAATAATATGCTAATATTTGCCTTTAGGATGTTTAAATTGCTTGTTTGATATGTGCTGCGTAAAAACAGAAACTTTTGCTGCTATGTTTGAATTTGTATTTTTTACTGGAGCGTGCAAAAATTCTGATTTTTTTATGCAATACTTTTATACAAATTATTGAACACGTTCTAATGTTTTAGTCTTTTTAGAATTACACAAGTATGGTGAATGTTCAGATTACTACAGACTGTCCTGTCTTTGACATATTCTGTTTTTCATGCATTGTTTTGCTCGTTTTGATGAAACTATCGATTGTATCAGTGGTATAAGGCATGGAAAAGTTATATTACAGTAGCTAAAATGCAAAAATAATTATGAATTGGTTGGCAACATTATTTAATGTGGTGATTTGTTTTTTTTATACTAACATATCGCACGAGGGTTTTGTTAAGTTTTGTGTGATCGAAGTTTTCAAGTTTTGGGTGAGATCACGATGGATGAAGGAATAAGGAGTGGAAAGAGACTAAAATTGGGGATGCCCGAGGCACCACAAGGTAATATTCAAGGACTCCTAAGAAACTAAGCTTGGGTATGCCCCAGAAGGCATCCCCTCTTTTTTCTAACGACCATCGGTAATTTTTCTTGAAGCTATATTTTTATTCGTCACATGATATGCGTAAATCTTGGAGCGTCATGTGCTTTTTATTTTAATTTTAATAATGCTCCATGATGGTATGAGAAAGTCCTTGGTTGATTTATAGAAGGCTCTTTGCACCTCACTTATATCTTTTGAGTATGGCTTTATAGAATTCTTCATGTGCTTCACTTATATCATTTGAAGTTTGGATTGTCTGTTTCTCTACACATAGAAAACCACCATTTGTAGAATGCTCTTTTGCTTCGCTTATATTTGTTAGAGTGTGGGCATATATTTATAGAAAGAATTAAACTCTCATGCTCCACTTATATATATTTAGAGAGTTAACAGGAGTTGGTGATTCACATGGTTAGTCATAAAATCCTACATAAAACTTGTAGATCACTGAATATGATGTGTTTGATTCCTTGCAATAGTTTGGCGATATAAAGATGGTGATATTAGAGTCATGCTAGTGAGTAATTGTGTATTGATAGAATTACTTGTGTAAAGGTTTGTGATTCCCGTAGCATGCACGCATGGGGAACCGTTATGTAAGGAAGTTGGAGCATGATTTGTTTATCGATTGTCAACCTTTGTGTGAGGGTTGGGAGCGCGAGATGGTTATCTCCTACCAACCTATCCCCTAGTAGCATCCATCTAATACTTTTCTTTGATCAATAGTAGACTTTTGCAATAAGTATGTGAGTTCTTTATGACTAATGTGAGTCCATGGATTATACACACTCTCACCCTTCCACCTTTGCTAGCCTTTCTAGTACCTCGTAACTTTCGACGATGCATTAAACCCACCATATATCCTCCCTCCAAACAGCCACCATACCTACCTATTATGGCATTTCCATAGCCATTCCGAGATATATTGCCATGCAACCTCCACCATTCCGTTTATTATGACACACACCATCATTTTCATATTGCTTTGCATGATGTTTTCATGGCTTGTTCGTTTTTTGATGTCATTTTCTATGCCAGATCATTGCATATACCGGTACACCGCCAGAGGCATTCATATAGAGTCATATTTTGTTCTATATATCGAGTTGTAATTCTTGAGTTGTAAGTAAATAAAAGTGTGATGACCATCATTATTAGAGCATTGTCCCATGTGAGGAAAGGATGATGGAAGCTATGATTCCCTCACAAGTTGGGATGAGACTCCAGAATTTATGAAAAATAAAAGAGGCCAGCGAAGCCCAAATAAAAAAGGGAGGCCTTAGTTGCCCACCAAAAAAAAGAAAATGATAAAAAAGAAAAAAAGAGAGAAAAGAGAGAAGGGATAATGCTACTAACCTTTTTCCACACTTGTGCTTCAAAGTAGCACCATGATCTTCATGATAGAGAGTCTCCTATTTTGTCACTTTCATATACTAGTGGGAGGTTTTCATTATATAAGTTGGCTTGTATATTGCAATGATGGGCTTCTTAAATTGCCCTAGGTCTTCATGAGCAAGCTAGTTGGATGCACACCCACTTAGTTTCTTTTTGATCTTTCATACACTTATAGCTTTAATGCATCCGTTGCATGGCAATCCCTACTCACTTACATTAATATCTATTAATGGGCATGTCCATAGCCCATTGTATGCCTAGTTGATGTGAGACTATCTTCTCCTTTTTCTTCACAACCTCCACCATATTCTATTCCACCGATAGTGCTATATCCATGGCTCACGCTCATGTATTGCATGAGAGTTGAAAAAGTTTGAGAACATAAAAAGTGCGAAACAATTGATTGACTTGTCATCGGGGTTGTGCATGCTATAAGTACTTTGTGTGGGGAAGAAGGAGCATAGCCATACTATATGATATTGTAGGGATAACTTTCTTCTGCCATTATATTTTGAAGAGATACAATTGCTTTATTGGTCTGCTTGAAGTATTATTGTCTTAATGTCAAATGATAAACTATTGCTTTGAATCACTCGTGTCTTAATATTCATGCCATGATTAGATTATATGAACAAGATTATGCTAGGTAGCATTCCACATCAAAAATTATCTTTTTTATCATTTACCTACTTGAGGACGAGAAGGATTTTAAGCTTGGGGATGTTGATACATCTCCATCATATCTATAATTTTTGATTGTTTCATGTCAATATTCTACAACTTTCATATACTTTTGGCAACTTTTTATACTATTTTTGGGACTAACATATAGAACTGGACACAAGGTATTACAATCTGGGTTTTATTGGCCTACTCTCTTCAAGGATGCTCGTAAGTTTGTCTTGTCATGTGATGAATGTCAAAGAATTGGCAATATTAGTAGACATCAGGAAATGCCTATGAATTACTCTCTTGTTATTGAACCATTTGATGTTTGGGATTCTGATTATATGGGACCTTTTCCAACTTCCAACGGGTATACTCATATTCTAGTTGCTGTTGATTATGTTGCTAAGTGGGTAGAAGCTATTCCAACTAGTAGTGCTGATCATAAGACCTGTATTAAAATGTTGAAAGAAGTTATTTTCACTAGATTTGGAGTCCCTAGATATTTAATGACTGATGGTGGTTCACACTTTATTCATGGTGCCTTCCGTAAATTTCTCGCTAAGTATGACGTCAATCATAGATTTGCATATCCTTATCATCCTCAGTCTAGTGGTCAAGTAGAATTAAGCAATAGAGAAATTAAATTGACCTTGTAAAAGACTGTTAATAGATATAGAAAGAATTGGTCTAAGAAACTTGATGATGCATTATGGGCTTATAGAACTGCTTACAAAAACCCTATGGGTATGTCTCCATATAAAATGGTTTATGGTAAAGCATCTCACTTACCTCTAGAACTAGAGCATAAAGCTTATTGGGCAATCAAAGAGCTCAATTATGATTTCAAACTTGCTGGTGAGAAGAGGTTATTTCGCATTAGCTCACTTGATGAATGGAGAACCCAGACCTATGAGAATGCGAAGTTGTTTAAAGAAAAGGTTAAGAGATGGCATGATAAAAGGATACAAAAGCGTGAATTCAAGGTAGGTGACCATGTCTTGCTATACAATTCTCGTTTAAGAGTTTTTGCAGGAAAACTTCTCTCTAAATGGGAAGGGCCTTACATTGTCGAGGACGTATATCGTTCCGGTGCCATCAAGATCAACAATGCCAAAGGCACAAATCCGAAGGTGGTAAATGGACAAAGAATCAAACATTATATCTCAGGTACTCCCAAAAATGCTGAAACCAATATTATCAATACCATAACCCTGGAGGAGTATATTAGGGAGACCTACTGGAACGTTTCAGGCTCCGGAAAGGAATAGGTATGTGGTACAGTAAGCAAACTGACTCCAAAACTTTCCCAATAGCAATTTTTCTCAGTTTTGGAATATCTAATAAATTAGAAAAATTTAAATTAGCCTGAAAGAGGCATGATGAGGTGACAAGCCTGCGAGGCGCGGCCACCCCCTGGCCGCGCCTAGGTGGCTTGTGACCACCTCATGCACCCTCCGGACTCCGTTTTCTTGTGGTATACTCCTTCAGGTCGGTAAACATTCATTATATAATCTCCTGAAGGCTTGTAATTTCATGTCACTACAATACCTCTTGTTTTTTTGAGCTGTTTCTACAGCAGATTTAGAGCAGGATGTCATCCCAAGAGTCTAACCGGGAGAGCAATATATCGCATGATCTTGCTAATCCCAAGCTCTATGGGGACCTAGATCCTTATGGATTATTCTTGGAGGAGGAAAATGACATCTAAACACATGGGTATGGGCACTCCCCTTGGCTTGTGCCAAGCTTGGGGGAGGTGCCCCGGTATCGCATCATCATCACACCTTTTCCTGTTCTTGTTTTTCTTAGTTCAATCGTTTTGGTTATGTCTTGATCTAGTAGAATAAAATTTTAGTATGATCTATCATTGAATTTTTGCTTTTTGTTCCCCCTTTGTAAGCAAGTCCGAGAGTTATATAATGAAAAATAGTTTTGATATGAGGGCTTTGCTTGCTTGCTATGATCTTGAGAAAAATAAATAAGAAATAAAAGAAAAATATAATAAAAGCAAAGAGTATATATGACTTCACATATAAGAAGTGTGTTGGTTGAAATTTGTTGGGAGTTGACAAACATAGCGATTGGTCATTGGGGCAATTAAAAGGAAGTAATAAAGAAAGAGAGGTTCACATATAAATATATTATCTTAGACAACTTTTATGATTGTGAGCACTCATTAAAGTTGGGCAAAGGAAGACAACATAATGGGTTGTGTTTGCTTATTTCTGAATAGAAGTTATATTGTTATAGATCCTCCAACATGTAGTGCTTGCTTCCACCTCATATTAGCCAAAACTTCCGCACCAAGTAGAGATACTACTTGTGCATCCATATACCCTCAACCCAGTTTTGCCATGAGAGTCCACCATACCTACCTACGGATTGAGTAAGATCCTTCAAGTAAGTTGTCATCGGTGCAAAAAGCAATAAGAATTGCTCCTAAATATGAATGATCTTTTACTGTAAAGGAAAATAAACATTGTATGAACTTATGATAGTAAAGAAATAAAAGCGACGGACTGCATAAGAAAGGTTGCTATCACAAAGGGAAATACAACGCGGAGTTCCTTTGCATTAAGATTTTGCACATCCAAAAACAAAAAGCGCATGACAACCTCTGCTTCCCTCTGCGAAGGGCCTATCTGTTACGTTTAGCTTATAAGTACTTACCTTTATGCAAGAGTCATGGTGATCTTCACCACTTCCTATGTTTCGCCTTTTTCGCTTGGCAAGCATCATGTGTAGGGGAATGATCTAAAAACATATATCCACTCGGATGTGGGTGATCATGAGTTATTATTGTTGACATCACCCTTGAGGTGAGAGCTGGGAGGTAAAACAATAAGCCCCTATCTTTCTATGTGTCCAATAGAAGCTTTAATCTCATGAGTACCGCGTGAGTGTTAGAAATTGTGAAAGACTAAAAGATGATTGAGTATGTGGATTTGCTTTACAAGCTCTTATATTGACTCTTTGTGAGGTTATGATAAATTGCAAATTGCTTCAATGACTTAGAGCATAGTTTGTTAGTTGTCAATAAAGTTCTTTGTTCATACTTTTACCCTGTGAATGAATTGTTACTCCAGTATGAGAAATTATATATCAATAAGTATTTCTGTTCTAAATATTGTCATGATGCCCTCATGTCCGTATTTTATTTTATCGACACCTCTATCTCTAAACATGTGGACATATTTATTGATCTCGGCTTTCGCTTGAGGACAAGCGAGGTCTAAGCTTGGGGGAGTTGATACGTCCATTTTGCATCATGCTTTTATATTGATATTTATTGCATTATGGGTTGTTATTACACGTTATGGTACAATACTTGTGCCTTTTCTCTTGACGGGGGGATGACCCCGGGGTAGCCTCAAGCGCCCCCTTTCCCCTGCCTCCTAACACAACCAAAGGGCGGGCCGCCTCCCCCTGCGGTCCGGCAGCGCCCTGCCGGAAGTGACCCGCCGGCTACGCCCCGCCGGTTACGGCGTATCGGCCGGCTGGGGGGCATTGCTGCCTGCCCCCCCAGCCGGCTGCGCATTGGATACCGTCTTCAGGGCATGCATGGCAACAGTGGCCCCCATCCCATCGGGGGTCAGCGCCGGTATGGCCACAACGAAGACATCAGGGCCTCTGACCCTGATGGATGGTGACCGGGCTTCCAACAGTGCCCGCACGCCTGCAACCACTCCGTTACCTGCCCCGGCATGGCTACAGGGTGGCCGGCCGTACCGCTGACCCCGGCCGGCCACCGCAAGACGACGCCGCAAGGGGCGGCCCATGCAGCAATGCGACCGGCATCGGGGCCCGCCGCGCAGGCCTCGCCGGTTCCTGACGGGACCTCTCAGCTGGCGGGACCTATCGGCGACAAGACCGCAAGGCCGGGCCCCCATGGCCGGCCAGAGAGGCTGCCGGCTGGGGCCCCCTTTGACCTTCTATTTGTATTGTATTCCGGGGGGTTGGCCTATAACCCCCCCGGGCCACCCCCATGCAGGGGATGACCAACAAGAGATCGATCGGCTGCTCTCTGAGTTCCCTCCACATACACTCCACACACACGCAGGTAGAGAGGCGGAAGAATAGGCTAGCTCCTTCTTCCTCCTCGATCCATACAGCTCAAGGAGCACCATTGTAACCCGACCATTGTCTCAACTAGACCGAGCAGGACTAGGGGTATTACCTCCCACGGAGGGCCCCGAACCTGGGTACATCGTGTGTCAGCCACCGCTTGTGCCTAATCTCGCCCCCGGAGCCCACCGGCGTCCTTCGACCCCTCTTGATAAGCCTACCTATGGCATCTGCCGTGACGAAACCACGACAGTTGGCGCCCACCATGGGGCCGTCCGAGGCGCCGGCCGGAGTCACGCTCCGGGCGGGACCCTTCACCACCTCCCCCAACCGCCTCGCATCCGAGCAGAACCGTGTGCTCGTGGGGCTTGCTCCGGCGGGCCTTGCGGGCAGCAAGGCCAGCATCTCTGACGAGTGCCCCGGCCGCGACCTCACGCTTGACGTTGCCGCGCTCGCCAGGTGGTTCAGCAAGCTAAGCCTCGCCGAGGAACCGAAGGCCGACGAGTACCCTAGTTGGGTGTTCGACTGCACCGACCCTCCCTCGTCCGTGGGCACACTCGCCACGGGCGAGGCCATCCGCCCCCACACTCGCGTGGGAGTAATGGTCATCGTCTCCTCCACCACTTCGGGCCGTGTGCGAGCGGCCGAGGCTGCAGCCGCTGCTCGAGCCGGCACCTCCGACCCACTCGCTGCCACCCTTCGGGGTCTGGGCACTCCTATCGCTACGACGGTGGACCCGGCCACCGCCAGAGCCGAGCTGGAGGCGGCCCGTCGCCTGCTGTTCGAAGACGCCAGCGCCTTCGTTGTCGAGCAGCGCCGGATGGTGGCCGCGCAGCGGGAATACAACTCCGCGTATGGCCTCACGCCGGCTGGCCCCGAGCCCAGCCGGCGTGGTGCCGTGTGAAAATGCGGCCGCGTGGTCGCAGAAATCCTCGACGGTCGCTTCCCTGTCTACGACACCCCCGCGGCCAACCTGCGCGCCGCCAAGGTTGCCTACGAGGACTTGGCAACCTTGGAGGGCGAGGAGCGGGCCGCATGCGAGCGGCACATCAAGGACCTCATCGACACCGCCAACACACAACAGGTCGTCCTCACCCCCGGTGGGGCTGTCTCCGAGTTTCCCCGCCCTGAGGGCGAGGACACTGGGGCTGCTGACCGCCGGCCGGCACAGCACTCCAACACCCCTCATCCCTTTGGCCGGAACGCTCGAGGGAGCAACATCCACCATGCCCCGTCACGCGGAAACGAACAGCTGGCTGTGAACAGCAGGCGTAGCAACAACCCGACTGGCAGCCACCGCCGCGACGAGGCGCCGGCTGGCGGCAGCCGACGCACCCATGGGCATACTCCGCCTCCGCGGCAAGAACCCACGCGGTCCATCCCACCGACCGTCCGCCCCAAGCTCGCCGCCCGGCTCGGGCCCCCGTCCCCCACAGCGACAATGACGCGCGACTCTGTCTTGACCGGCTGGCGCAGTCGGCTCTCCTCGAGGAGGAGGGCTCGATTGGTCCAGTCTGTTTCGGTCCACGGATCCGCAACGAGCCTTTTCCACCCGGCTTCACGCTCCCCCGTGATACCCCGAAGTATACCGAGGCCGCCAAGCCAGAGGACTGGCTGATCGACTACACCACCGCCATCGGCATCGCCAGGGGGAACAAGCGTGTAGCTGTCCGCTACGCCCCCCTCATGCTAATCGGCTCGGCCCGCACCTGGCTGAATAGCCTGGCCGCCGACTGCGTCAACACCTGGACGGACTTTGAGGAGGCCTTCGTCCGCAACTTCACCGGCACCTACAAACGGCCCGGCCGACCCCGCGAGATGGCCATGTGCGTCCAGGGGTCGGATGAGCCCCTCCGCGACTACCTCACGCGCTAGACCGAGCTCCACAACTCATGCGAAGGAGTACACGAGGTACATGCCATCCAGTACTTCATTGAAGGCTGCTGCGATGGCACCCCCGTCAAGCCCAAGCTCTTGTGCTCCGAGCCAACCTCCCTGGCGGACCTGATGTCCAAAGCCGACAAATACGCCACGGCCGATTCCTCGATGAGGATGAAGGCTAAGGCACCGGCCAAGCCGGCTATGGCCCCCGCCGCGCTGCGAGCAGCGACCGACAACCGGCAGCAGCAGAACGACAAGCGCAAGAAAGACCAGCCCGACACCCGCTACGGGAGCCGGCAGGTCGCCTCCATCGAGGAGGAGCAACCGGCTGGCCAGGCCTCCGATCAGCGCCAGCGCATCGGCCAGGCCACCTGGCAGCCCAAGTTGACTTTTGAGCAAATGGTTGACCTCCCCTGCAAAAACCACTCCAGTGCCAAGCCGGCCACGCACACGCTCCGGCAGTGCAGCTTCTCACAGCGATTAGCCTGGGGGGCAGCCTCCTGGCTCCCCCCACACAGCTAGTCCACGCTCCGGCACCAGCCCCAGCTCGTGCTCTGGCCCCTGGTCCGGGTTAGGCGGACCCGGCCTCGGCTCGGGGTGACGGCCGGCTGCACGACCGGTTCCCCGAACATGACAACTGCTACGTCGTCTTCACCAGCGAGGAGACGGAGAAGCACGCCCAGCGCCGGCTCCACCGCGAGGTGAACGCCACCATGCCTGCGACCCCCCAGTTCATGCATTGGTCCGAGAAGCCGATCACCCGGAGCCGGGAGGACCACCCAACCGTGATGCCAAACCCTGGCAGCTACACTCTCGTCCTCGATCCTACCATCGCCTCCGAGAAACGCTCGTGCTGCTTCTCGTGGGTGCTGATCGATGGAGGCAGCAACATCAACATCCTCTACCTCGACACCCTGCTCAAGTTGGGGCTCAAGGTGGAGGACCTGAAAATGAGTCGGACCGTCTTCCACGACATCGTGCCGGAAAAGTCCTGCACCCCCGTCGGCAAGATCAAGCTCGACGTCCTCTTCGGCGACGCCAGTCATTTCCGTCGCGAGCCGGTTTTGTTTGAGGTAGTGGACCTCGACAGTCCCTACCACGCATTGCTGGGCCGGCCGGTCCGGCTCCACGACGTCCAGAAGTTCACCAGCTGCCTCGCCTCCCTCAGCCGGTTCATCAGCCGACTGGGCGAGAAGGCCTTCCCCCTCTATGGACTCCTACACAAGTCGGCTCTGGTCGAGCCGGGCTGAGACCTCTCGAAGAAGCCGGCCCTGTTCGATTGGTTCGACAAGGCGGACACAGCATTTCGCGGCCTCAAGCGGGCTCTCACCAGCGTGCCCATCTTGGCCGTGCCGGCCGACAAGGAGCCGTTGCTCGCCTACATTGCGGCGACCACACGCATCGTCAGCGTCGTCCTAGTGGTGGAGCAGCCGGAGGAAGGCAAGGCGCTGCCGACGCAGCGCCCCGTCTACTACCCCGCCTCCAAGCAAAACTACCCCCACTACCAGAAGATGTGCTATGGCGTATACTTCGCTGCCCAGAAGCCCAAGCAGTACTTCCAGGAGCACGTCATCACCGTCGTGAGCACAGCGCCGCTGGACGAAATCATGGCCGGTCGGGACGCCACCGGCCGGATGGCCAAATGGGCCATCGCCCTGGCCGACTACGAAATAAGGTACGAGCCACGCACTGCCATCAAGTCCCAGGCAATGGCTGACTTCCTCGTCGACTGGGCCAAAACCCAGTTCGTGCCGCCTCCGCCCAACTCCACGCATTGGCGCATGCACTTCGACGACTCGAAGATGTGAGCCGGCCTGGGAGCTGGCATCGTCTTGTCGTCCCCCAGAGGAGACCAGCTCCGCTACGCCCTCCAGATCCACTTCGCCGCTTCGAACAACGTGGCCGAATATGAGGCCCTCGTCCATGGCCTCCGGCTCGCCAAGGAGATCGGCATCCAGCGCATCATTTGCTTCGGCAACTGTGACCTCGTGGTGCAACAGGTCTCTGGCGAATGGGACGCCAGGGACGCCAATATGGCCAGCTATCGTTTCCTCGTCCAGCAGCTCACCGGCTCCTTTGAGGGCTGCGAATTCCACCACATCCCCCGTGCGGATAACAAGGCAGACGATGCGTTGGCCAAGATCGGCTCCACCCGGCAGGCCATCCCAGCCGGCGTCTCCCTCGAGCGGCTGATGAAGCCTTCGATCAAGCCTTCTCCCGAATCGGAGTCCATCTTCATGCCGACAAATGCGACTGGCACCTCGGCGGAATCAGCCGCCCAACCGGCCCCGCCGGCTGCGGCAGCTCTGCCGGCTCTGCCACCACCAGCCGCCGGTCCGGCGTCGTTCGCCACGGCAATCGAGCCGGCCATGCCTATGCACGCCGGCACAGGCCTCGTCGCCGTCATGATGACGGTCAATGCTCCCACCGCCGCCTCACTCCTGGGGGCTGGCGAGCTGGTCCCAGGGACTGGCGAGCCGGTCCCGGGGGCTGGGCCGGCCCCTGTCTCGGCTCCCTCATGGGCCCGGCCCATCCTGGCGTTCCTCCAGCATGGCGAGCTCCCCTCGGATGAGGCCATTGCAAGGAAAATTCAGCGCCGGGCCCCAGCCTACAGCATCGTCAACCACGAGTTGGTTCATCGCTGCACCACCGGCGTCTTCCAACGCTGCGTCGAGCCAGAGAAAGGGCAAGAAATCCTCCTCGACATCCACCAGGGCGAGTGCGGGCATCATGCCGCCTCCAGGTCCCTAGTGGCCAAAGCATTCCGTCACGGCTTCTACTGGCCGACTGCTCTGGAGGCGGCCAAGGAGCTGGTTGACAAGTGCGAGGGCTGCCACCGCTTCAGCACGCAGAGCCATCTTCCGGCTAGCGCCCTCCAGACCATCCCCCTTTCGTGGCCATTCGCCATCTGGGGTCTGGACATGGTGGGACCCTTCAAGACCACGCGAGGCGGCATGACAAGTTCACCAAATGGATCGAGGCCCGGCCAATCAAGAAACTGGACGGCCCCATGGCCGTCCGGTTCATCAAAGACATCACAGTACGCTACGGCGTCCCCCACAGCATCATCACCGACAACGGCACGAACTTCGCCAAGGGCGTGCTAGCACGTTTCTGCTCGAGGCGGGGCATCCGGCTCAACCTGGCGTCCGCCGCCCACCCACAGTCAAACGGCCAGGTTGAGAGGGCAAACGGCTTGCTCCTGTCCGACATCAAGCCCCGGCTCGTGACACCACTGGTCCGGTCGGCCGACTGTTGGGTCGAGGAGCTGCCGGCTGTCCTTTGGAGCCTCCGGACCACGCCCAGCCGGTCGACCGGCTACACTCCATTCTTCCTTGTTTACGGGTCCGAGGCGATCATCCCCACCCACATCGAGTTCGATTCACCTCGGGTCACCCTGTACACCGAGAAGGATGCGAGGGAGGCAAGGGAAGACAGTGTCGACCTCCTCAAGGAGGCCCGCGAGCTGGCCTTGAGCCGGACGGCCATCTACCAGTAGAAGCTCAGGCACTACCACAACAAGCGGATCCGACCGCTCTCCTTCCGCAAAGGAGACTTGGTGCTTAGGCGGATCCAGCGAACCGCCGACCAGCACAAGCTGTCCTCCCCATGGGAGGGCCCGTTCATCGTCAGCCGGGCAGTGCACAATAACGCGTACTATCTAATAGATGCGCAGAAGCCGCAGAAGCGCAAGAGAGATGCCTCCGGCGAGGAGACGGAGCGCCCGTGGAACGTAGTGCTCCTCCGTCCATTCTATTGCTGAAAACCATTGTATGTATCCTTCCCCTTTTGGGCTTATGAATGCAACGGGGCCCCCAGCCAGCTCTAGGGGCATGCCCTTTTTTCGATTCCTCCAAAGTTCTCCTGTTATTTACGGCACCTCAACTGGGTCCGGCTCCCGGGCCCCGGGGCTCGCCCGACTCCCCGCCGAGGCGGACAAATAATGTGAGCAAGGAACCCTTCACCTCCCCTCCCCTAACAAGCTACAGACCGGCTCCCGGCTGTCCGACTGAAGGGACCACAGGGTAGGAAGGAACTTCTCACACGAATGTCAGCCGACACGACCGGCAGCCGGACCAGCCCGGCCGAGATATGTTAATCCTAGTTACCGGCCTCTGCCGGCTCGACCTAGCCCTAGCCGGTTGACTTTAAGAGCCCGATATTTTCCCCAAGGGTGAAGCCCTGTCCCTATCCCAGACCGGCTCCCGGCTGGCTGGTAGGCGGGGCGGAAGCCGGAAGGAATCCCGACGTGCAAACACAAGTCAAAAGGCAAAAAGTGAAAGAAGAGCCGGCACGCACATTCTTTTTAAGATAAATAGCATAAATCATAACAATAAAAGGCCCACGGCCACAAGTTCATTACATATACACCCCTAGTGGGTGGAATTCTAGTCTAAAAATAAAAATACAGGAAAGAAAGTCCTAAGCTACGGCAGCTTCGGGCCAGCCCCTCCTCCAGTGCTGACGCCTCTAGAGCCGGCGGTGCTCACGCCCCGGGAGCCGACAGTGCTAGTGCCTCCGAGGCCGGCACCTCCGGGGCGGCCGAGGTAGAAGCCCCCGCAGCCAGAGCTGGCTCGGACTCGGCATAGTCGTTGGTGTCGAACTCTTCATCGGCCGTCTCGGCGGCGCTCCGCTCCGGGTCGTCCAGGGCCAGCACATACTGGTCCTCCGGGACCACCACGCTGTCCGCCCCGCACTCCGGGACATACTCATCCCATGCGGCGAAGGATGCAAGGTCGCTCGCCCTCGCCAGCATCTCGTCAGCCAATGCCTCCAACTCTGAGTCGGCATCGGCACGCTAGGCCATGAGCAAACCCAAGTCCAGCTCGGGGTTCCATGACTTGGCGATGCAGAGCGCCATGCCCGCGCCGGCTCGTGCCGCGGAGGCCCTCCAGGCGTTCACCCGCGCCGTCCCGAACTCCAGCCACCTTGACAGCCGATTCATGGAGCCCGGCTCTGCCGTGCCGGGCTAAAGCGTGCGGACCAGCGTCATGCCGGCCGCTTGGAGCCACTTCAGGACGCGGACCACCTTCGACAGGCGCGCCTCGGCGGCGATCCCCACCTCGTCCAGGGTCCAGGGGGCCAGCGGCCTGACGGCCTCTCCTTGCGTCCGCCGGGCTTCACGGTCGGCCTCCATGGCTGCCTCCGCGACCTCCCGCGTGCCGGGGAAAATCCCGAAGAAGAAGATGAGGGTTGAGCGAGGAGGCAAGCCAGAAAACCCAGAAGGTGCGAGAAGAACAAGGCAACGAAGACTTACTATGCAGCATCCGGTCCACCTCGTGCCCTTGCTCTTGCTGTCGCACCTCCCTGGCTGACCACTCCTGGCGCCGGTGCTCGTGCTCATCCTGGGCCGCCTTGGCTAGGGCAGCGTCCTTGGCCTCCAGCTTCTCGCGGAGCGCCTTCTCCCGCTCCTCCGCCTCCCGACAAAGGGCCGCCTCTTGGTCCGCCAACGCTTGCCGGTGGGCTGCCTCGCGGCCCTCCCGCTTCGCCTTCACCTGGTCCGCCTCCCCACGGAGCCGGTCACGCTCTGTCGTCAGGAGTTCCCGCTCCTCGTAAAGGCGCACCACCTGGCGCTGGAGGCAGACCGTCTTGGCATGGGTAGCTGCATGAGAAGCCACGGGAGTCAGAAAGGATTCAGCCCGCCTCCGGGCAGCCGGCCTGATTTCCGGGGGCTACACCCAGTGGGTGCGCTTGCACGCTCCCATTGGAAGATCGCAAGACGCTAAGATCGCAAGGGCAACGTACCTCGCAGGTCCACGGACACGACGGTGAGCCGGTTCTCAGCTCCCCGGTACAACCCCAGCAAGGTGTTGTACGTAGCCACTCGGCGGTCATGCGCTGCCTGCAAAACAATAAGAGCTTTAGGCTCGACCCACCTGCGCCCGCAGCCAGCTCGAGCCTCGGGGGTTACACCCGGTGGGTGCGCTGGCACGTCCCCACTAGAAAAGACGAAAAACACAAGTAAAGAGAAGAAGGAAAGAAGAAACTCACCACGACCGCCTGCTACAAGCTCACCAGCCGATCGTTGGCAGCCCGAGCGTCCTGCATCGCCTGGGCACGGCACACGACAAATGCTTCGACAGCGGCGGCCACCGCCGCCCCGAGGGCGCTCGACGGTCTGCCAGGGGCCGGGATCCCGGCCGCCGCCCAGGTCTGCTGCGTCCGGCCTCCGTCTATGGGTCCTCCCTTGCTAGAGGCCTCGATGGGACCGGCCCCTCCTGTCACCGCCGCACCGGGGGCCGCCGTCGACGCACTTGTGGCGGCCGTTCTCCCGGCCACCGCGGCTCCAACCTCCGGCACTTCGCCTTCGTCTGCTCTGGGCTGACTCACCTTCGGTGCCGGCGCCTCCGGAGCTAGCACCTCCGAAGCCGGCACGTCCGGTGGCGGCACCTCCAGGGCCGGTACCTTCGGCCCAGCCGTCACGCCGCCCGCAACCGGCTGGGCGGCGTCGCGGCCCATTGTCGTCCCGTCCTCCATGGCCTTCGTGCTCGCCTCCGCCCTTCGCCCGGAGCTGTGGTGGCCCTTCGACCTCTTTTCCCGGCCGCAGGGGAAAGGCCCCCATGCTCTGCTCGCGGACACCCCGCCGGTTCCTTGGAGGAGGGGGAACGGCTCCCACGCTCCGCCAGCGGCTTCCCCGCTGGCTCCCCTTCGCCTCTTCGCTGCTTCCTCCCAGGGGTGGTGCTCCTGGACACGCCGCTCCCGCTCGGTTGCCTCGAAATCGAGCCACGCCTGGCGCTCCCTCTCCTCGGCACCCGTCGGTGGCGCCGCCCTCTCCGTCCCGCCACCCGGGGTCCTCCCCAGGGCGCACGCCTCCCTGGTCACGAAGAAGTGAGGGACTGGGGGGAAGGCAAGATGGACCAAGGTGAAGGAGAAGACGGACTTACCCGACGACAACGGGGATCACCCTCCTCATGGGTCCCGCCTGGGCGACCTTCTGCTTCTTGCCTCCGCCTTTGCGGCTGCCTCCTGGCTGCACGGTCGCCGTACGCTTGGGCACCGGCTTGGTGGCAGCCGGCCCCTTCCCCTTGTCGCCCGCGACCGGGCCTCCCCAGCTGGAGCCGCCGACGACTTGAGGTTGGTGCCTTCGCGGTGCCGTGACCTCATCCTCCGAAGCCTCGGGCTTCTCCGGAGCCTCAGCAACGCGCGTTTGGGGAGGAGACTCTCTTGTCGACTCACCTTCTTCGGCCCCCTCCGTCTCCGTCTCTGCGTCGCCGGCACTAGACGCCCCGGCTTGCTCGGAGTCGGCCGGCTCCATGTCGTCGGCGTCCTCGACCTCCTCGGGGTCCGACTCTGCCATGTCGGGGGCCGGCTCCCCGTAGTTCTACAGCAACGGGAAAAGCTGCGGGCGGGCCGGGCGGCGCGCTGTCAGAATAAGGGGGGAGAGGTACTGCCTCTAAAAGAAGATGGAGGGGAGGAGCCGGCTTGTCACTTACCCGCGGTGCCGGGCGACTCTGGCTATACGGGGTTTTCCCCCATTGCCATTCGCCTTCCGCCATCTTCGTCGTCGAGATGGCGTTCACCCTCCTCGCCACATAGGCCGGCTTCATCTCCTTGGCGGAGAGCCGGCAGGGGTCATGGCGTCCCCCCATCTGGCAGATGAGGTGTGGCCGGCGCTACAGCGGCTGCACCCGGCGCGCCACCATCATGGCCAGCAGATCTGTGGCCTTCAGCCCCTCCGACCCAGTCATCGTGAGCAGGCGCTCGTAGAGCCAGTCCGCCGTCTCTGGCGCCGAAGACGCATCCGCTCGCCAATTCAACATCGTGGTCGGCGGATGGTTGGCGAAGTCAGGGAGGTTGATGTAGTCCTCCTCCAGCTTCGCATTCTTCACGTAGAAGAACCCCCGCTGCCATCGCTTCACCGACTTGTGCAGCGGGAGCTTCGGGAAGCCGGTCCCCTTGCGGATGTGGATCAGGGCGCCTCCGCAGGCAGTCATCAGCATCTGCTTCGTTGCCGGGTCCTTTGTCGTCTGCCTTTTGAGGAAGAAGAGCCGACACCAGAGGTCAAGCCTCGGCACAACCCCCAAGTATCCCTCACAAAGGGTGACAAACGCCGCTAGCTACAGGACGGTGTTGGGGGCAAGGTGGTGCAGCTGCAGGCCGAACCGCGTCAGGAAGCGGCAGAAGAAGGCGCTCGCCGGCAGCCCGAGCCCGTGGAGGAAGTGGTCGGCGAACACAACCACCTCGCCCTCCCGCAGGGCCAGGGAGTTCTCCATCCCGGTTGGGCGTGCCACCAAGTGCTCCTCCACCAGGAGCTTGCGGCGGTGGCGGAGGTGCTCGATGAAGGTCTCATCTACGTCGCTGTCGTCCCAGGTGCCCTTGCCTGCCATGGTCGCCGATGGGGCGTGCGGTCGTGGCGGCGGACGCGGGTGCTCGGCGGTGGTCCGGGCTATCTTCGGTGATGGACGGCGGCGCGGCCTGCCCTCGTGCTTTGGTCTCTCTCTCTCTCTCGTGACGGGGGGAGGGGGGCGACGAAGGCGATGCAGCGGCAGGAGGGGGAGCGAACGGGCCGTTCTGCCTCCCCCCTCTCGACATTTAAACCCTGCGCGGGCGATCCTAGGGGCCGGATTCATTGTGCATGACCCCCATGATTCCCGCGGCGTGTGAGGCGGACATCATGCCGCTCGGGAACGCCAACCGTCCGCCCCACGACGTAAATGATCCCCGCGCGCGGGCAGAGGCTGCGGTCGCGGAGGGTCCCGCCTCGCTGCCCGGTCTTTTCTGCCGCGTGGTGCGTCTCCTCAACCCAGCGGGGAACCCGAGGTGGCGCACGAAGCGTCGGCCAGCTGTGGAGCCGGCCATCGTTTGCCGGGTTCGCTCCACTCTCATGGAAGCCCGCGACACAAGGATGATCTTCAAGCTGACGAGGACCACCGCGGCCCGTCAGCGGGTCCTCCCCGGCTTGAGGGACTACTGACGTGGGGATGCCCCCGGGGTAGCCTCAAGCGCCCCCTTTCCCCCGCCTCCTAATGCAACCAAAGGGCGGGCTGCCTCCCCCTGCGGTCTGGCTGCGCCCTGTCGGAAGCGACCTACCGGCTACGCCCCGCCGGTTATGGCGTATCGGTCGGCTGGGGGGCATTGTCGCCTGCCCCCCAGCCGGCTACGCATTGGATACCGTCTTCAGGGCGTGCGTGGCAACAGTGGCCCCCATCCCATCGGGGGTCAGCACCGGTATGGCCACAACAAAGACGTCAGGGCCTCTGACCCTGACGGATGGTGACCGGGCTTCCAATAGTGCTGGCACGCCTCCAACCACTCCGTTACCTGCCCCGGCATGGCTACAGGGTGGCCGGCCGTACCGCTGACCCCGGCCGACCGCCGCAAGACGACGCCGCGAGGGGCGGCCCGTGCCGTGATGCGACCGGCGTCGGGGCCTGCCGCACGGGCCCCACCGATTCCTGACGGGACCTCTCAGCCGGCGGGACCTACCGGCGACAAGACCCCATGGCCAGTTGGGGAACGTCACATGGGAAACAAAAAATTTCCTATGCACACGCACACCTATCCATGGTGATGAGAATCTATGAGAGGGAGAGCGGGAAGCATTAAGAAATGTGGTTGGTGTAGTCGAACATCTTCGCGATGCAAATCGCCGAGCGTCCCGCGATCACATCACGATCCATCCCGAGAACTCACCACGATCCGTCCCGCGATCTCATCATGATCCGTCTCACGATCTTGATCACGATCTGTCCCGCGAACTCATCATGATCCATCCCGCGATCTCATCATGAACTGTCTCGCGATCTCGATCACGGTCCTTCCGATCTAGCGCCGAACGGACGACACCTCCGCGTTCAGCACACGTGCAGCTTGATGACGATCTCCACCGTCTTGATCCAGCAAGAGGAGGTGGAGAGGAGAGAGAGTTCACCGGCAGCGTGACGGCGCTCCGGTGATGGTGGTGGAGTGATTCCGGCAGGGCTTCGCCTAAGCACTGCAGAAAACCGATCTAGAGGAGCACCAGTGGAACGGGTAGCACGTGGCCGCAAATTCTATGCAAAACCCCTCTATTCCACCAGTATATATAGGAGGGAGGGAGAGGAGGACGCAGCCTTGGCCTCCAAGGCTGTTTGGTTCGGCCGAGCCACAAGAGGAGGAGTCCTACTCCTTCGTCCACTCCTAGTAGGAGTAGGACTCTTCCTTTTTGCCTTTTTTCCACCTTTTTCCTTTGATTTTTGCCTCCTGCGCCATGGGCCTTGTTGTGGCTGTTTATCCAGCCCACTAAGGGATGGTTATCACTCTCCACAGCCCATGGACCCTCTGGGGTCGAAATACCCCTCCCGGAGGTCTCCAGGTACACTACCGGCACTCCCGGTACACTACCGATGAGCCCGAAACTTTTCCGGCGACCAAACTGGGACTTCCTATATATGAATCTTTACCTCCGGACCATTCCGGAGCTCCTCGTGATGTTCGGGATCTCATCCGGGACTCCGAACAACCTTCGTTCACCATCATACATAACTCTACACTACCGAAACGTCACCAAACCTTAGGTGTGCAGACCCTGCGGGTTCGAGAACTATGTAGACATGACCGAGACACCTCTACGGTCAATAAACAATGGCGGGACCTGGATGTCCACATTGGTTCCTACATATTCTATGAAGATCTTTATCGGTCAAACCTCTATGACAAGGATTCAGTTAATCCCGTATGATGTTTCCTTTGTTCTTCGGTATGTTACTTGCCCGAGATTCGATCGTCGGTATCTCCATACCTAGTTCAACCTCGTTACTGGCAAGTCTCTTTACTCATTCCGTAATACAAGATCTCGAAACTAACACTTAGTCACATTGCTTGCAAGGCTTATTGTGATGTTGTATTACCGAGTGGGCCCTGAGATACCTCTCCGTCACACGAAGTAACCAATCCCAGTCTTGATCCATGCCAACTCAACAGACACCCTCGGAGACACCTATAGAGCACCTTTATAGTCACCCAGTTACGTTGCGACGTTTGATACACACAAGGTACTCCTCCGATATCTGTGAGTTGCATGATCTCATGGTCATAGGAACATACACTTGACATGCAGGAAACAGTAGCAATAAACTGACACGATCATAAGCTACCTTTGTAGTTTGGGTCTTGTCCATCACATCATTCTCCTAATGATGTGATCCCGTTATCAAATGACATCTCATGTCCATGGCTAGGAAACCTTAACCATCTTTCGATCAACGAGCTAGTTCACTAGAGGTATACTAGGAACATTGTGTTTGTCTATGTATCCACACATGTATCCATGTTTCCAATTAATACAATTGTAGCATGGATAATAAACGATTATCATGAACAAGAAAATACAATAATAAATATTTTATTTATTTTTTCTAGGGCATATTTCCAACACGTTGTACAGTACAACAGATGATCTCAAACCCACGAGGCAGGCGTGCGACCTGGTGCGACCAGGCCTAGTGGGCGCGATGATCGTGTCCGGTTTGGTGCACTGAAGTTACACTAATTCAAGATAAAAATGAAACAAAACCAGTGGAAAATAAAAGAAATCTGCATATGTGACATGCCAGATCTGCATCAAATTGGAAGAAACGGTAGAATTGGTTGTGTCAGAGGGGGCAAAATGTGAAAGGAATAATCAAATGAGGGGTTAAAATTGACCTTTCTTGTTTTGGGGTAATTTTCATTACTCCGGCTCATTTTGGGGGATAAAAAACTGGAATAAACTCTTTTGAAAAATACACCGGTGATCGCATGAGTGACCCTATGGATCAAGGTTTTCAGTGGTTGGACACCATCGGACACATGCCAACTCAACAGACACCATCGGACATGCCAACTCAACAGACACCATCGGAGATACCTGTAGAGCACCTTTATAGTCACCCAGTTACGTTGCGACGTTTGATACACACAAGGCACTCCTCCGATATCTGTGAGTTGCATGATCTCATGGTCATAGGAACATACACTTGACATGCGGAAAACAGCAGCAATAAACTGACACGATCATATGCTACGTTTGTAGTTTGGGTCTTGTCCATCACATAATTCTCCTAATGATGTGATCCCGTTATCAAATGACATCTCATGTCCATGGCTAGGAAACCTTAACCATCTTTTGATCAACGAGCTAGTCTATTAGAGGCATACTAGGGACATGGTTTTGTCTATGTATCCACACATGCATTTAAGTCTCCGATCAATACAATTATAGCATGGATAATAAACGATTATCATGAACAAGGAAATATGATAATAACTAATTTATTATTGCCTCTAGGGCATATTTCCAACAGTCTCCCACTTGCACTAGAGTCAATAATCTAGTTCACATCACCATGTGATTCGCATTGTTATGAATCTAACACCTAATGAGTTCTGGGGTTCGACCATGCTTTGCATGTGAGAGAGGTCTTATAGTCAACGGGTCTGTTACATTCAGATCCGTGTGTACTTTGCAAATCCCTATGTCAAACTGTAAACACTGCTACCACACTCCACTTGGCACTATTCCAAATGGCTGCTCCACTATACATATCCAGATTGCTACTACGAGTCATCCGAATTAGTGTTAAAGCTTGCATCGACGTAACTCCTTACGACGAACTCTTTATCACCTCCATAATTGAGAAACATCTCCTTAGTCTTTTAGTTACTAAGGATAATCTTGACCGTTGTCTAGTGATCCACTCTTGGATCTCTTTTGTACCCCTTGACAGACTCATGGCAAGGCACACACAGGTGCGGTACACAACATGGCATACTGTACAGAGCCTATGGCTAAGGCATAGGGGACGATGTTCGTCCTTTCTTTTCCTTCTGCCGTGGTCGAGCCTTGAGTCTCACTCAACTTCACACCTTACAAATCAGACGAGAACACTTTCTCTGACTGATCCATTTTGAACTCCTTTCAAAATCCTTGTCAAGGTATGTACTCATTGAAAGTCTCATCAAGTCATCTTTGATCTATCTCTATAGATCTTGATGCTCAACAATTAGGTAGTTTTATCCAGGTTTTACTTTGAAAATCACTTTCCAAATAACTGTTTATGCTTTCCAGAAATTCTACATTATTTCCGATCAACAATATGTCATCCACATATACTTATCAGAAATTCTATAGTGCTCCCACTCACTTTATTGCAAATACAAGTTTCTCGCAAACTTTGTATAAACTAAAAACCCTTTGATCAACTCATCAAAGCATATATTCCAACTCCGAGATGCTTGCTTCAGTCCATAGAAGGATCACCGAAGCTTGCTCACCTTTTAGCATCCTTAGGACTGACAAAACCTTCTGGTTGTATCACATACAACCTTTCCTCAAGTAAAACGTTTAAGGAAACGATGTTTTGACATCCATCTGCAAGATTTCATAATTAAAAATGCAGCAACTGCTAACATAATTCCAACAGACTTTTAGCATCGCTACGAGTGAGAAAGCCTCATCGCAGTCAACTCCTTGAACTTGTCACAAACATCTTTGCAACAAGTCGAGCTTTACAAATGGTGACATTTACCATCAGTGTATGTTAACCTACGAAGTTCGATAGTAACTTGATCCTGAAGCTTCATGATCATCATCATTAACTTCCTCTTCAACTAACGTAGGCTTCACAGAAACATCTTTCTACGCCGCGCTACTCTCTGGTTGAAGTAGAGGTTCAATAACCTCATCAAGTTCTATCCTCCTCCCACTCAATTCTTTCAAGAGAAACCTTTTCTCGAGAAAGGACCCAATTTTAGCAACAAACATTTTATGCTTGGATCTGAGACAGAAGGTTCACCCAACTGTTCTTAGGGTATTCTATGAAGATGCATTTGTCCACTTTGGGTTCGAGCTCATTAGGTGAAAACATTTTCCACACAAGTGTCGCATCCCCAAACATTAAGAAATGACAACTTAGGTTTCTATCAAACCATAATTCACACGGTGTCATCTCAACGGATTTAGATGGTGCCCTATTTAAAGTGAATGTAGTTGTCTCTAATGCATAACCCCAAAATTATAGTAACAAAACGATAATAGACATCATAGCATGCACCATATCCCATAGAGCACGACTATGACGTTCGGACACACCATCACACTATGGTGTTCCAGGTGGCGTGAGTTGTGAAACAACTTTCACATTGTCTAAAGTTGTATGCCAAACTCGTAACTCAGATATTCACCTCGACGATCATATCGCAAACATTTTTATCTTATTGTCACGATGATCTTAAACTTCACTCTGAATTTTCTTGAACCTTTCAAACGATTCAGACTTGTGTTTCATTAAGTAAATATACACTGTATCTACTCAAATCATTAGTGAAGATAAGAAAATAATGATATCCACCGCTCGCTACAAGACTCATTGGATTGCATACATCAACATGTATCATTTCCAATAAATCACTTCCCCGCTTCATCAAAATAGAAAACGGGGTCCTTAGTCATCTTGACCAAGAGGCATGGTTCGCATGTCTCAACTGATTCGAAATCGAATGAGTCCAAAGATCCATCAGCATGGAGTTTCTTCATGCGCTTTATACCAATTTTACATTTCGCGGCAGTGCCACAAGTATGTGGTACTATCATTATTAACTTTGTATCTTTTGGCATCAATGTTATGAACATGTGTATTACTACGATCAAGATTTAACAAACCATTCTCACTGGGTGCATGACCATTGAAGGTATTATTCATCTAAACAGAATAACCATTATTCTTTAACTCAAATGAATAACCGTGTTGCAATAAACACGATCTAATCACGTTCATGCTCAATGCAAAACACCAAATAACATTTATTTAGGTTTTTCACTAATCCTGAAGGTAGAGAGAGCATGCGATGTTGATCACATCTACTTTGGGACGAAGCGCCGCCGTCTCGAGGCGGAACTTGGGCAGAACCAATCTAGAGCTCCGGCGGAGCTGTACAGCCGGGGAAACTTCCCTCCCGGAGGGGAAACCAAAGCCATGATCATCACCAATGATCCTCTCATCAAGAGGGTTCAATCTCCATCAACATCCTCACCAGCACCGTCTCCTATCCAAACCCTAGTTCATCTCTTGTATCCGATCTTTGTCTCAAACCTTAGATTGGTACCTGTGGGTTGCTAGTAGTGTTGATTACTCCTTGTAGTCGATGCTACTTGATTTACTTTGTGGAAGATCATATGTTCAGATCCTTTATGATAATTATTACTCCTCTCATTATGAACATGAACATGCTTTGTGAGTAGTTATGTTTGTTCCTGAGGACATGGGATAAGTCTTGTTATAAGTAATCAAGTGAATTTGGTATTCATTCGATATTTTGATGAGATGTATGTTGTCTCTCCTGTAGTGGTGTTATGTGAACGTCGACTAGATAACACTTCACCATTATTTGGGACTAGGGGAAGGCATTGGGGAGTAATAAGTAGATGATGGGTTGCTAGAGTGACAGAAGCTTAAACCCTAGTTTATGCGTTGCTTTGTAAGGGGATGATTTGGATCCATATGTTTCATGCTATGGTTAGATTTATCTTAATTCTTATTTCGTAGTTGCGGATGCTTGCAAGAGAGGTTAATCATAAGTGGGAGGTTTGTCCAAGTAAGGGCAGCACCCAACCACGGTCCACCCGCATATAAAATTATCAAAGTAACGAACGTGAATCAAGTGAGCATGATGAAAACTAGCTTGAAGAAAATTCCCATGTGTCCTCGGGAGCACTTCACTTTATGTAAGAATTTCCCCAGGCCTGTCCTTTGCTACAAAAAGGATTGGGATACCTTGCTGCACGTTTGCTACACTTGTTACTTGTTACTCGTTACAAATTATCTTATCGCAAAACTATCTGTTACCGATAATTTCATTGCTTGCAGAGAGTACCTTACTGAGAACCGCTTGTCATTTCCTTCTGCTCCTCGTTGGGTTCGACACTCTTACTTATCGAAAGGACTACGATAGATCCCCTATACTTGTGGGTCATCGGCCAACATGATTGAAAGACCCACACATGTAACACATATTTCCATGTTATTAATTTGTCTAAATAGGATATCAATATATATCCTATAGTCCATCACTAATTCAACCAAAAAGGAACTAAATTAAATTAGGACATGTGACGACTTCCTACTTGGTGGTATTGTTTTGTTTAAGTGGATCTATTGGAGCCACCAGATCTTAGATCGATGGTTGTGATCACAGATGTTTCGGCCGGTTTAATTAGTTATGAATCTAATCATGGTCACACGTCTAGGATCGGGCGACTAAGAGAGGTGATATCCGAGGCTACACAGTTAGGTCATTGAAGATGGTGTGGGGGCGATGGTAGCTCTTAGGATTCGATGCAGGCATTCTCTTTGGTGGTGGTCGGAGCTCAAGGTCATGCGTGAGGTGGGCAAGAGGCCTAACAATGGGACAAGTGGGTCACCGGAAGAGAGGGGAATGGGATGTAGGTTGTGTCCGGGCTCTAGTCGAGACTTGGTTGGGCCTGTTGCGCCACTCGCTCGCAAGCAAAGGATAGGCTAGGACTTCCTAGACTGGATCTTATGTTTAGGGCTAGTTAGTTTCTCTTCTTTTGTGCATTAGTTAGGTTCTCCCTTTTCTTTCTTGTTACCATTTTTACCTTCGAGTCCAGTTTGATCCAACAACAAAGATGATCCAAATCTTTGTGAGAAAATCAAATAGAGGTCCAAAGAAGGGAAAATATTTTTTAACCCCATATTAAATAAATTGGATCTTCTAATATTGAGATATATATTTTGGAATTATATATAATCTCTAAAATTATTTTAAGGATGTAAATAATTTGATATTTCAGATCAATATGATTTGGCCGGCTAAATTAATTATAGATCTAGTCAGGGTCACATGTTTCGGATCGGACGATATAGAGAGGTGATCACTCAGGTGATACGATAAGGTTGTTTGAGATGGTGAGGGGGCCACACTAGCTCTTTGGATTTGATGTGAGCATCCTTTCTAGCGGTCGTCGTGAATTTTTTTCAAAACTAGCACCAAAAATACACCAAATTCGAGTAAAGCATGCCCAGTTTAAAAAAATCAAATCTAACACCCCGTCGGCCTCTCCTGGGCCGACGAGGGACTGGTCGGCTCTGTCCAGGCCGAAGAAGCTGCCGTTGGCCCACGCCAGGCCGAAGAGGGCCCGTCGGGCGCCAGGAGGCCGAAGAGCCCCTGGATAAGGCCCGACGCCGGCTCCCTTCTTCCTCCTCCTGCTTGGTCGCTCATCCCCTCTCTCTCTCTCGTTTTCTTTCACCGAAAATCCCCCCCTGATATCCTTCATCCTCCACCCATTTTCCGTTTCAATCCACTGAATCAATAGATCGTGTCCCTCTCCCCCGCCGTATGGTCTCATTTTTCGCAATGGGGTAGTGTGTTGTTTGTTTGGAGGAGACATGGTGGGGTGGTGGAGGTGTGAATGGTGAAAAGGTGGAGTGGTGAGGAAGAAGAAGAAGGTGGAGAGTAAGAAGAAGGTCACAGGCACGCATCGAAGGTATACATTTTTTCTGTTAGTTTTTGTTAGTTTTTTTAATGTACGTAAAATTAGTTTAGGTTAGTTTTATTTGTGTAGTGATTTTAGTGTATGTGTTAATAGTGTAGGTTTATTTAGTTTAGCTAGTGTAGTCATTTTTAGTGGAAGCTTGCTATTTTATTGTAGGTTTATTTTAGTGTAGGTTCATTTTAGTGTAGGTTCATTTTAGTGTATGTAGGTATATTGTAGTGTACGTTTATTTAAGTATAGATTTTTTCATTGAGAATAATGTCAAGCTGGCAATGTCTGACAAATAACTTACCAAGACGGGGTAAAGGAAACAACATAACACCATCCCGATGAAATTCGACACTAATATAAGTTCCATAGTGCTCAAGCATAACAATCATCATGTCACGATGGCGGAGACCATAATCATTCACAAGTTCCTCCCACGAAGGACCATGGAATTTACTGCTCATCCTACCATGTCTAAACAGAACATGGTATAAGGTACCCTCACTGTTCTGAAGAGCAAGATCAATATCTGTGTCACCTCTCTAAATAGCTAAAGGTCTGCACTCCTCAATGTAATGATCAAGATGTTATCTAACACTGCACGAAACATACTACAACAATAATGGAAGCAAACATCATAATCATATAAACAAAGGCATTCGAATATGCCACAGTCAGATAAACAAGACATAGAATCTTACAACACTTCTTGAACATCGACGATCCAACACCACAGTAAATACAGACGCACCGGAATCAACGGTAGAACAAGGGCCACCTGGAGCTCGGCAAAATGGGCAATCCATTTACCTGCAGACGGACGGTGACCAATAAGAACTAAATCCACAACTGAGTTGAAAGTTCACATTCGATTGAGTTGGAAGCCAAAAAAATACTGTAGGCCGGTGGAGAGTGCCCTGATCTATTGCTTACGCGGGTTGGATAACAAAATGGGTGGTCGAGCGAAGAGATCGGCGCGGCGGTGGAAGCACCGGAGAGCAATGGGAGTGAGAGGTGGAGATGGGCAGCCTGGAGGACGAGGGAGGGTGAAAGGAGTGGTCAGAGGCCTTATCCAAGGGCCCATTGGCCTCCCACTAGCCGATAGGGGGCTCTTCGGCCTCCCTCTGGCCGACATGCCTCTCTCTGGCCTGTAATTGGCCGACAGGGGGCTCTTCGGCCTGGTGTTGGCCGAAAGGTGGCTCTTCGGCCTAGTGGAGGCCGACGGGTCCCTCTTCGGCCCAGTAGAGGCCGACGGGGTGTTAGATTTTTTTGAAATGGGCATATTGTATTCGAATTTGGTGTATTTTTGGTGCTAGTTTTGAAAAAAAATCGGTCGTCATAGCTCCGGGTTGTGTGTGAGGCCTAACAGTATGGTCGACGGGATGCAGTTTGTGTCATGGCTGTAGTTGGGCCATGGCTGGGCCTGTTGTACTGCCGCTCGCTCGCTTGCAAGCAAAGAATAGGCTTAGGCTCGCTGGGCTGGGCCTTAGGTTTAGGGCTAGTTTTCTCTCTCTGTTTTCTGTTATCATTTTCCCCTTTAAGTGGGTTTTGATTCAAAAACATACAAATATGATCCAAATCTTTCTGAGAAAATCTCCATAAAGTCTAAATTATATGGAGCCCGCTACTCGTGTGTCGACTCCGCCACATTGCAAGCCGTCTCAATGTATGACGCAAGTCATTCGTTTCTCTTTTCTATTTTCCTACCACAAGTCCTTGGTTGCAAACCTCATTCCTGTAACAAGACGCATTTGCAAAATTTGTTTTCCTTCTTCCTACAACAAGATCTAGTTGCAAATTTTACAACATCTAAAGCCTCTTCCTCATATTCTTGCAAAAAGACCCTTGTTGCAATATATACAACAACATCTCTGACCTCTTCTTTGCAATCCTGCAAAAAAACATGTTGCAATTTTATTCAACAAATGCCATGTTGTAGAAAACATCACCGTGCTGCAGCCACTATTGCAACAACATCGTTGTTGCATGAACTGTTGCTGCACACGGTTTCGGTGTTTGCAGATGACCTTGAGGAAGGGGTAGGCGGCCATGCATGTCAATACCAGTGCTCCTCCACGACCGTGACGACGGTGCTTCGGTGGCTGCATGCCTCGTAGAGGAAAGAGGGAAAGGAGGAGGGAAGAGAAGAGGAGGGGCGTTGTTAGTGGTGCGACGACATTTAGTTTGATGTGCATTCATGGGAGTGATCTGGATGTAGGAGAAGAGGTTAGGGAACAAGATGTGGATGGGGTCTTTTTGTTGGAGGTAAGAAGAAAACATGATAGCGGTGGTGCAACCTCACGTGGGCATGTGGGAGATGGTGCGTGTTTACCATGGGATCCGTTGGTGATTAGAATCGTTTCCTAAATAATATTAGAGACTTAGGGAAAATATTTCTAGCCCAATGATAAAAATATTGGATCTTCTGAAATCCAGAGCTATATTTTGGAATTATATATAATATTTAAAATGGTTTTAGGGATGTAAATAATTTGAAGATAACTAAGGCCACAATGACAAAGGAAGAAATATCCTTAGTCAAAGTGTAGTTTTGAACAAGAAATCACACACAAACCACAATCTGTTCAAGTTAACCCTAATTTAATAACTCACATTTAAAAATTAGTTTTTTATGCACCCTGCCACTGATCGTCAATTATTGTGCTGATCAGCCCGGTGTGACGATTGCTCTAGTGTTACAGTTTGGGAAATATTTATACAAAAGTTAGCACACTGTGTGATCACTAGAAGAGACGTATAGAGGGGTGATGAATAGACTACTTGACAAAATGAAAACCTAACCTTTTCCCATATTAATTGGTTGGCAGATTTTAGCAAATCTAACAAGTCTAGTGCACCCTACACATACTAGTCAACAAGTATGGCAGTGGAAAGTGAAGACAAGCATATGTAAGAGAGTTGAGATAGAAAGATCAAACGCAAAGTTGAAACGGAGATTTTTGGTGTGGTTCTAATAGGTGGTGCTATCGTATGTCCATGTTGATGGAGACTTTAATCCACGGAGGGTAGCGGCCGCGAGAGTCCATGAAGGGCTCCACCCACAAAGGGTCCACGGAGAAGCAACCTTGTCTATGCCATCATGGCCTTCGTCGACGGAGGACTAGCCTTACACGGGGTAGATCTTCACGAAGTAGGTGATCTCCTTGCCCTTAGAAACTTTGGTACAACTCCACAACACGAAGTAGGAGGCTCCCAAGCGACACCTAACCAATCTAGAGGCACCACCCTCCAAAAGGTAATAGGATCGATAGTAACGATGAACTCCTTGCTCTTGTGCTTTCATAGTCTCCTCAACACTCAATCACTCTCTCACAGATTTGGCATGGGTAGAAAAGATTGATTGGATGGAAAGCAACTTGGGAAGGCTAGAAAATAAGATCCATATGGTTGGAGTGGATGGTCTTGGTCTCAACACATGAGTAGGTGGCTCTTTCTCAGAAAAATGGATAGGACAAGTGTTTGAATGTTCTGAGTGCTTCCTCTACGAGTGAGAGGTGGTGGAGGTATATATAGGCATCTCCAAAAATCCAACTGTTACAACATTATTGCCCAACTCGGTGAAACCGAATTGAAAACTCGGTTGTACCGACTAGTGCAAAATGTGTCAACTTTGGCCTTTTTGGTGAGAAAGATATATAAATCTTGGTGGTACCGATATGGGTGTCCTAGGCACTTACCAAGATTCTTAAAGCTTAGAAATTCCAATTTTAAGAAACATGACAACATAATGTTTGCCATTGATTTCGGTTGTACCTAATGGAAACTTGGTGTCACCGAGATGCTAGGGTTTGTCTTAGGTTCCGTCTACGGCAAAACTCGGTGGGACCGAATGGTAAAAGTTGGTGTCACCGATTTTGGATATATGGGCTTTGGATAGAGAATTTTTGTGGGAGAATGGGCGAGTATTTTTGGTGGCTAATCTCTAAGCACTTGAGCAACCATAATTCCACATCCCCTTTTAATAGTATTGGCTTTCCTATGGACTCAAAAGTGATTTCTCACAAAATATGAAATGTAGATTCTTGTAGCTTGAAGCTTGGAGCTTGACTAATATTATTCCTTCCCTACTTCTTCTTCTTGGGAATACTCCTCACAATCCTTAGCCAATCCTCTCCATGGACTAAACCTGAAATAAACTAGGTAAAACTATTAGTCCAAGAGATAATGTATATTGTCATGAATTATCGAAACTACCAAGGGAGCATATGTGCTTTCAAACACACAAAGACACACACACATGCAAGCAAAGTTGTGAGAGTCATGATTTTCAACCGTAGAGGTTCGCTACGGTAAAACTAGGAATTGCAAGATCATCACAGTTACCCCCTATACATTGTATAAAAGTTGTATAAATTAATTGAATCAAAGGAAGTAGAACATTATTACTGTTAACACTGAGAAAGGGACGGGCTATATGTACGTCGACTGAGTTTTTTCGTGTTCCATCTAGTGGCCAAGATCACACCGCCAATGTTCATCTTCTTCCACCCAAGTAGCTCCCAGTCCAGCCCTAACTGATGGTGTCCACCACTCTTGGTCGGTAGTGATACCGTGACTGCCTCGTCGCCCCGCCTTTCCCTTTCCCTACTCCCACCACCGTGTTGGCCGCCGGCTAAGGCCATCCCACTACCCCCCCTCGCACCTACCTCTTGTCAGGTAGCCTCGTTGCACCCTTGCACCTGCACCCACGAATGTTAACCTTATCCTCGGCTCCAACTATGACACCGCCGACGAGGCCGTGGCTCGGCCACACCGCTGTAGCTCGTTGTTGCTTGCAGTAACCTCGCCGGCTTCGGTCTCTAACTGCGGTGAAAATCAACTTATGAAAATTAGTTTTTTCACAAGTACATATAGAATTACCAATAGCTCATGCAGAAGAAAATATTGATATTGATACTGTGATATTGAGGAAGAAGGTGCTGATGTAGATGGTGCAGAAGAAAATCAAAGGAAAACTGATGAGGAGGCTTCCAAAGATGAGATTAATGATGATTTGATTAATGATGATGATGATATTGATGAACTTGTCAAAGATAATACCCAAGCCAAAGGAAAACTAATGGTTTTGTTGGTAAATCAAAGCTTGCTGCTGTCCCTTTTGGGCTTCCATCATATGATGACCATGAAAACTTCATTCAGAAAATTGCTACAGTAGATGAGCGCTCTTCTCAAGCTCTGCATGGGTGCGTTGATGTTCCACCTACTTTGCCCATTTGTGATGTTATACCTGGCCAGCTACTTGGTAGTGGTTTTGTCTCTGTTGTTCCCGTGGATAACAATTTGAAAGCTGCGGTTTCTACTCCTAAAATAATGGGTCCTACCCTAATTGTGGCTAGGGGATATTCTGAGAATATGAAATATTGTGAGTCCTTGCTAGAATCTTTGGATATGATTACTCCTGGCCTTAATATCTCTATTGGACTCATTGAACCAAGCTCAGGTTGCACCTGCCAAGAGTTCCAAATGGGGCACCGTTATGGCATCTAAGTATACAACCAGGTATCTCCGGGCCTACTCGGTAATACAACTTCATAAGAAGCTTGTTGGTACGTCTCCAACATATCTATAATTTATAAAGTATTCATGGCATGTTTACAATAATAATATATTATTTTGGTATGATTTTATTAGAACTAACCCGGACTGACACTGTTTTTAGCAGAATTACCATGGTGTCATTTTTTGTGCAGAAATAAAAGTTCTTAGAATGGGCTAAAAATTTACAGAGAATATTTTTGGAAAATATAAAAATACTGGAGCAAAAAGATACCGGAGAGGAGTCCCGAGGCAGCCACAAGCCACCAGTGCGCCCCCTAGGGCGTGCCCCTGGCTTGTGGGCCCCTCGGGAGTCCCCTTGACGTGATTCCAATGCCAAGTACTCCAATAAATCTAGTAACCCCCAGAAAGAAATATAGATTGGGAGTTCCACCGTCGCAAGCCTCTATAGCCACGAAAAACCAATAGGGAGCCCGTTCTGGCACGTTGCCGGAGGTGGAAACCATTACCGGAGGCCATCTTCATCATCCCGATGGTCTCCATGACGAGGAGGGAGTAGTTCACCCTCGGGGCTGAGGGTATGTACCAGAAGCTATGTGTTTGATCTCTCTCTCTCATGTTCTTGAGATGACACGATCTTGATGTACCGCGAGCTTTATTGATATAGATGAATCATATGGAGTTTTCCCCTCTCTATCTTCTTGTGATGAATTGAGTTTTCCCTTTGAAGTTTTCTTATCAGATTGAGTCTTTAAAGTATTTGAGAACACTTGATGTATGTCTCGCGATGGGATATCTGTGGTGACAATGGGATGTTCTATTAATCCACTAGATGTATGTTTTGGTGATCAACTTGTGGGTTCCCTGACATTGAGAATCTATGCATAGGGGTTGTTACACGTTTTTGTCTTGACTCTCTGATAGAAACTTTGGGGCACTCTTTGAAGTTCTTTGTGTTGGATTGAACATGATGAATCTGAAATTGTGTGATGCATATCGTGTAATAAAGCCCATGGGTACTCGTGGTGACATTGGAGTATCTAGGTGACATTAGGGTTTTGGTTGATATGTATCTTAAGGTGTTATTTTAGTACGAACTCTAGGGATGTTCGTGACATTTATAGGGATAGCTCATACGATTGATCGAAAAAGATAACTTTGAGGTGGTTTCGTACCCTACAATAATTTCTTCGTTTGTTCTCCGCTATTTGTGACTTTGGTGTGAACTCTTTCTCGCACGTGACGGATTTACATATGATTCAACTATGTCAGTATTGTTGAGAGAAATTGCACTAGTGAAAGTATAAGCCCTAGGCATTGTTTTCAAGCATTGCAATACCGTTTTTGCTCACTTTTGTTACTTGCTACCTTGCTGTCTTTACATTTTCAGATTACAAAAACCTATATCTACCATCCATATTACACTTGTATCACCATCTCTTTGCCGAACTAGTGCACCTATACAATTTACTATTGTATTGGGTGTGTTGGGACACAAGAGACTCTTTGTTATTTGGTTGCAGGGTTGTTCGAGACACACCATCTTCATCCTACGCCTCCCACAGATTGACAAACCTTAGGTCATCCACTTGAGGGAAATTTGCTACTGTCCTACAAAACTCCGTGCTTGGAGGCCCAACATGAGTCTACAAGAAGAAGTTTGTGTAGTATACATCACTTGCAAGCAATGTGACTAAGGAGTTAGTCGCGAGTTCTTATATTACGGAATGAGTAAAGACTTGCCAGTAACAAGATTAAACTAGGTATGGAGATACCGACGATCGATTCTCGGGCAAGTAACATATGGATGGACAAAGGGAACTGCATACGGGATTGATTGAATCCTTGACATCATGGTTCGACCGAGAAAGATCTTCGTGGAATGTGTAGGAACCAATATAGGCATCTAGGTCCCGCTATTGGTTATTGACCGGAGTGTGTCTCGGTCATGTCTACATCATTCTCGAACCTACAGGTCTGCACACTTAACGTTCGGTGATGATATAGTATTGATGAGTCATGTATGTTGGTGGCCAAAGGTTGTGTGGAGTCCCGGATGAGATCACGGATGTCACGAAGAGTTCAGGAATGGTTCGGAAGTAAATATTTATATATAGGAAAGTGGCATTCCTGTTCTGGAAAAGTTTCAGGTGTTTTCAGTATTGTACCGGGAATGCCGAAAATGTTCCGTGGGTCCACTAGGAGGGGCCCACTGATGACCCACAAGTATAGGGGATCAATCTTAGTCCTTTAGATAAGTGAGAGTGTTGAACCCAACAAGGAGCAAAAGGAAATGACAAGCGGTATTAAGCAAGGCAATCTCTGCAAGCACTAAAACTGTAGGTAACAGATAGTTTCATTGCAGGGTAATTTGTAACGAGCAAGTAATGGTAATGGTAAACAAGGTACAGTAAGGTATCCCAATCCTTTTGAGGCAAAGGACATGGCATAACAATAACTACTAATAGGCAAAGTGTTCTTGAGGGTACACGGGAATGTCGTCTACTAATAGGCAATAGTTTGATTCGTGTTCGCTACTTTGATAATTTGATATGTGGGTGGACGGGTGCTAATGTGTTGTTCTTACTTGAACTGACAACCTACTTATGATTAACCCCCTCGCAAGCATCTGCAACTACGAGAAAAGTATTAAGACAAAGTCTAAGCATAGCATTAAACATGTGGATCCAAATCAGCCCCTTACGAAGTAGCGCATAAACTAGGGTTTAAGATTCTGTCATCCTAGCAACCCATCATCTAATAACTACTCCATAATGCATTCCCTTAGGCCCATGAATGGTGAACTATCATGTAGTCGACGTTCACATGACATCACTAAGGGAATCACAACATACATGGCATCAAAATATCGAACACATATCAAATTCACATGATTACTCGCAACATGACTTCTCCTGTGTCCTCAAGAACAAAGGGAACTACTCACAAATAATAAACATGCTCAAGATCAGAGGAGTATTGAATAGCATAATGGATCTGAACATACGATCTGCCACCAAATAAACCATATAGTAATCTAGTACACAAGGTAATCAACACTACTTGCAACCCACAAGTACCAATCTGAGGTTCCGGTACAAAGATTGAACAGATGAGCTGAACTAGCACTACAGGAATAAGCAACTTTGCCGTCAGCCATCTCGGACGGCAAAGGCTTGCATGGAGGATGGCAAAGGCTTTGCCGTCGGCCCGCAGAAGGCCAACCGTCCGGCTGAATAAGCCACGGTAAAGGGCGCTTTGTCGTCTGCTGGCAGACGGCAAAGATCCTTAGGTCTTTGTTGTCTGCCAGCAAATGGCAAGGACCGTGGATGGCACACGTGGCAGCTTACGGCCGTTAAGGGGTTAACGGCGTGCTTTGCCGTCCGCTGGAAGACGACAAAGATCTAAGGATCTTTGTCGCCTGCCAGCAGACGGCAAAGCAAATGTTTCTTTGCCGGCATGCGTGGTTTCTTTGCCATCTGCCAGCGGACGACAAAGAACCTTAGGTCTTTGCCGTCTGCCAGCAGATGGCAAAGAAACCACCTAGGCCAGCCTTGTGCTACCCCAGGTTGCACAGGTAGCTGCCACATGGCAGCTTTGTCTTTTGCGAGCTGACGGAAAAGTCCTGTGCCGTCTGCCAGCAGACGGCAACGTGGCTATATAGCCCCCGTTTTTCTGTTTTTTCTTAAATTCATCCAATTTGACAGAATTTCACATATATATATACATTTCAAAATAATTTCAACAAGCATACCAACAATAAGTTTCCAACAACATATCCAACATAAAAGTTTCCAACAACATATTCAACATACAATGGTTTCCAACAACATATCCATGCATACATATCCAAAACAAGTTTCCAACAAGTTTCCATAAACAAATAGGAAGCACAAGTAGAAGAGTACACTCCATCAATGCAATCTTCCTCATCTATAGCAAATCTGCAAATTAGGAAACATGAAAGTTAGAAGAAGAAGAAGACTAGCTAGAAGAAAAAGAAGAAAAAGAAGAAGAAACAGAAGAAGAAGAATTTATCTTCTCTTTCTTTTTCTCCTCTCCTCTTCTTTATCTTCTCCTTCTAGCTAAGGTAGGTAAAAATGCCATTTTTAGCTAAGTTAGGTAAAAATGCTAAGTGTGTAGGTCATTTTAGAGCTATGATAGGTAAATAGGTCCTTTCGGAGCTAACCTAGGTAGTTATGCCATTTTTTAGCTAACTAAGCATATTTATTCATTTTGGAGGACAAAATGGTAAGTGTAGGTCATTTTAGAGCTATCCTAGTTAAAATCGGTCATTTTGGAGCTAGGTAAGGTTATTTTGTCATTTTTGTGGAAAATAAACAAATTATATGATAGTTTGGAGCTAAACTAAGGTTATTATAACATTTTTACCTAAGTAAGCTAATTATGTCATAAATGAACTAGGTAAGCTAAGTATAGATTATTATTTAGCTATCCAAGGTAGTTATGACATTTTTCGGCTAACTAAGCATATTAAGTCATTTAGGAGGAAAACACGCTAAGTATTGGTCATGTTATAGCTATCCTAGGTAAAGTATGTCAGTTCGGAGCTAAGTAAGATTATTATGTCATTTTTGAGGAAAATAAGCTAAGTATAGGTCATTTTGGAGCTAAACCAAAGTGAGCTAATTATGTCATAAATGAACTAGCTAAGCTAATTATAGATCATTATTGAGCTATCCTAGGTAGTTATGCCATTTTGTACCTAAGTGAGCTAATTATGTCATAAATGAACTAGCTAAGCTAGCTCTAGATCATTATTGAGCTATCCTATGTAGTTATGCCATTTTCTAGCTAACTAAGCATATCAAGTCATTTGGAGGAAAAAATGCTAAGTATAGGTCATTTTATAGCTATCCTAGGTAGAATATATCATTTTGGAGGTAAGTAAGGTTATTATGTCATTTTTGAGTAAAATAAGCTAAGTATAGGTCATTTTGGAGCTAAGTAGGTCATTTCTTAAGCTAAGTATGCATGTGTTAAGCAAAACACTTGGGAAAACTTACCATCATCACGGAGATGAAGGACCGGTCGGGTTTGCGCCAAGGTGAGACGTAGAAGGACCGGTTGGGTTTGCACCAGGGTGAGACGTAGAAGGACCGGTCGGGGTTGCGGCAGACGCAGAAGGATCGGTCGATGCTTGTCGGGAGGCACGCTGCACCAAAGATCATTTGCAATGTCTCCTTAGCATGATGCAACTCAGATGTGAATACTAGTAACTAATGACCATTCAAATGAAACTCACCGTGGGTGCTATAGCAAAATGGGGGCATCGACAGAGGGGTTTGACCATTGTTCTGGCAGACGGTCTGCACATTTTGTTTTCACGAGTCATTCATATTAGTTAGTGATGAAACGAAAATTACGTGCATGTTTTGGCTAATATGTAGGAGAAACTTACCACGAGGAGCTCGTATAGGGCCCGGTGAGACGTGTCGTTCGAGTTCCTCTCCTCCTCCAAGAGCCTAGCCGTCCTCTCCTCCATGTCCCTCTCCCTCTGTGCCGCCTGCCTGTTTGCCTCCGCCAGAAGCTCCTGGTACCTAGCCTCAATGGCGAGCTCCATTGGGCGTGGACGAGGCCTTATCTCAGGATCAGAGCTCGCCTGGCGCTTCTTGATCTCCAGGAGAGTTCTAGGATAATGTATTAGTCCATCCCCAATGGCTATCGAGCCATGGGGCCTCCCACCACCAGATATCATCACGAGCTCTGGATCAAAAGGACTCTGGATTGGGTTGAAGTTCTCCCCTTTCCTCGCCTTCCCCTCATCTCTGTACCTCATGAGCTTGTTGTGGGAGGAGATGTTGCTGAAGCTCTCTGGAAGATCGAGGTCATCCTCAGAGAATGCCTTGGCCTTCTTGTACGAGGCAGTATGGGCCATGGCATAGAGGTCGAACAGAGGTGGCACCTCCTTCTTGTTTTCTCGCGCCTAAAAGAGAGGAACAAAATATTAGTTAAGGGCTCAATCTAGAATGAAGAATGAAATTGCATGAATCATGAAGCAAACCACATACCTAGTGATCCTCGTACTCAAACAGGTTGGGGCTCCCTTGATGGTGTGGCACACCTCTCATTTGGACACTCTTATCCTTGGCCTTGTTGTGTTCGGCTAGCCATTAGGGAGAGCACCACTCATCCACCAATGCCTCCCAAAATTTCATCGTTTCCGCACACCATCTCGGGGGCACCTAAGTTAGACAAGAGAAATTTCAGCGCAACGCCTACGAATCAAATCAAGGAAACTAAGTAAAAGGCCTCAAGAATAGATAATTACCTTCATTAACTTCTCCTTACTCAGAAATTTTTTGCGGCACTTCTTATTGGCCCTCTTAATGTTAGTCGAAGGCGTAGTAGTCTCGAATAGCCTGCACCCGAGCCTCGTGTCGTAAGTTCTGAAGTAGGCGCTTGCACTCGGCTTCGAGAACAACAACCGCTTTCGCCTCGTGTTCCTCAAGACACCTATAGAAGGTCTGCAATCAAACAATACAACATTGATTAGTACAATCACTAGGTGCTTTTGATTTTTAATTCTGTAAAGGAGAAATTACCCAGAAGCAACGGATCACAATGTTAGCCACCGTCTCGCACAAGACACCGTCGACCATCTCCTCCGGTGGGGCCGGGGCAGCCATGTACAGCTCCCAGGTCACTGCTACCTGTGGAACCTCACCCTCACCGGGCAATTGGACCTTCCCCGGGAAGTGGTGCCGGAGAAGCACACCAAGGACCTGGTTGGGCCTGCGGACACCACGCTCATGTTTCCAACCCCTGTAGTATGACAAGGCCAACACATTAGATATTAATTTGAAGAAACATGAAGGCAAAAGGTTAAAAAAGAGTAAATGCACTTACTTCTCCGCATTAGGCTCAATCAACCACCTCTGATCGTGGGTCGTCGGCACGGACGGGAGCTTTGTACAACCATGCTGGTAGACCTTCTTGCTCTTCTCAACCAGCTCACCCTCGCTATAGGTGTCCTCAGACAAGTTGTCCTCGCCACCAACAGTATGGCCACTAGCCTCCAGAGTCACGTGGGACAAAGACTCTTGGACCCGAGTCTCCTGGGACGAAGACTCTGGGACCGGAGTCTTCTAGGACGAAGGCTTGATGACCCGAGGCTCGTCGACCCGAGGCTCAGCGACCGGAGTCCGTGACGGGTCCAAGTCAGACGGGTCCACCTGAGACGAAGCACTCCTGTGGTCAGGAGAATCAGCTGGGGGTGGCGGCGAGGAAGGCGCAGCAATCTTCCTACTTCTAGCAACTCTCTTCGTCTTCCCCCAACCTCTCCCGGTCAAAGAAGAAGCGCCCACCGGTGTCTGCATACTGTGTACCAGTGCTCTCCGGAGTTGCTGGGGTGGAATAATAGCACCCCTCCCAGCACGCGCCGAGGAAGGAGGCTCAGAGCGCTCTCGACTCGAGTCCACCATCTGTCAACACCTGCAATGATACAGAGTGAATGAAATTAGTTCAACATAGAAAAAATGAATACCTAATGACATGAACTAATTAATAATATATATGTACATAATAATAATTGAATACCTCACATTACTAATATTAATCTTCATCGTCTATATATTCTCCAAGATCAATAAATGCATAATCATCATCACTATCAGTAATGACGTGCTCATCAACATCATCAGTAAATGCATCAACATGTGGAAGGCCTCTATGTAATCGGTCAAGCATTGACAGGTCATCCGTAGCAGTAACCTGTTCTTCTTCCGTCTCTTCTTGTTCCGACTCAGGGGTGAAGTCAGAGTCACTGTCGCTGTCGACCTCAATGTTCTGGCGTGAAGTAGAGTGGTTCTAGAAACGTTTTTTGGAAACACGTGTTTCTTGGAAGAATTCTCCTTCATATGTGTCTGGGTTAATGTGAGGTTCATAATCATCTTCATTGAGGGCAGGTGGTCTAAAATGTGGCGACACATCATAAACGACATCCCAACCTTTCAAATGTGGATCCGTTTGGCAGGCCCACGATAGATAGAAAACTTGGGTCGCCTGTTGAGCCATAATATAGACATCGGGAACATCTAAATGGGTGCTTTGTTTGATTTCTACTAGACCTATATGTTCATGAGTCCTTCTAGTCTCCTTCGGCTGGAACCAATAACATTTGAAGACTACAACGTTTGGTGGGTTTTCACCAAACAATGTAAGTTCATAAATTGCTTCAACTCTTCCATAATACTCGACCCCTCCTTAGCCGACAGCGGAGACACAACAATTTGTAGACTTTCGGTCGGCCATAGATAGCTCTTTGCCAAAAGTACGAAAGCGGTACCCGTTGATGTCGTATTTTTCAAATGAACAGACCTTATAGTCAAAACCATTAGCGACTTGTCTCAATTGGGAGTCCATAGACTCTGCATTAACCTACAAGTTTAATACGAAAGGATTGTTGCATTAGCCGCAAACTAGGCGAAGAAATGAAATCGTCTAATTAATGGAAATTACTGTTTGGTTGAACCAAGAGATGAAACCGGGATAGCCGCCTCCATGCTTCGCTAGAAGCTCATACTCTTCGATGGAATCCTTTTGGATCACCGCTCCATCCGAGAATTTTGCGACATATCGACTGTATCACATATCCGGGAATAAGAGCATTTCAAAGGAATTAGAAGTTGCGAAACAATGTACCAAGAACTTGCTCGATGTACGGCCGCACTTCTGTTAGGTTTTTGAAGATATGCAATGAAATGGTCTGCCATTCTTCGACATCCAACGCTATTGCTTTCGAAGCACCGGTTGGTGCGAGCTTCCCTTTGAATAGGCTAAGGTTAGATCGACCTTTTTCACGGTCGCTATCATTGTACCGAGGCTTCGGATTATGCAAATGACGATTCTTGGCTTTCTAGTGTGCTCTCACGAAGTTTGTCGCCTCCTCAGTAATGAATGCCTCGACCATCGATGCTTCAACTCTACGTTTATTTTTACATTTTCCTTGAAGCGTCTTCTACATCCTCTCTGTTGCGAAGCACCAACGATTTTGCACGGGCCCCCCAATCTTGCCTCGGTCGGGAGATGCAAAATCAAATGCTGCATTGGATTAAGGAAGCCCGGTCGAAAGATCTTTTCTAACTTGCAGAGCAACTCCGATGCCAACTCTTCCAGTTCGTCTAGCACATCAGGCAATAGTTATTTCGCATAAAGAGCACAAAAGAAATAGCAAAGCTCTGCCAGTACTAGCCATTCATCCTCAGGGATAAAGCCACGCAACATTACTGGCATTACCCTCTCAAGCCATATGTGCCAATCATGACTCTTGAGACCAAATATTTTCAATTTGTCAAGACTCGCTCCCCTCTTTAGTGTCCTTCTTCTTCTTCTTCTCCTTCTTCTTCTTCTCCTCTTCTCATCATCATCATCTTCTTATTCTTCTTCTTCTTCTTCTTCTTCCTTCTTTTCCTTTTTCCTCCTCTTCCTTCTTTTCCTTTTTCCTCTTCTCTTCTTCTTCTTCTTCTTCTTCTTGTTCTTCTTCTTCTTCTTCTTCTTCTTCTTGTTCTTCTTGTTCTTCTTGTTCTTCTTCTTCTTGTTGTTGTTTTTCTTCTTCTTCTCCTCCTCCTCTTCTTCTTCTTCTTCTTCTTCTTCTTCTTCTTCTTCTTGTTTTTCTTCTTCTTCTCCTCCTCTTCTTCTTCTTCTTCTTCTTCTTCTTTTTCTTGTTTTCTTCTTCTTCTCCTCCTCTTCTTCTTCTTCTTCTTCTTCTTAACCTAACCTAAAACTAAAACTAAACTAAAACTAAACTAAACCTAAAACTAAATTAAACCTAATTAAATTAAATCTAAATTAAACCTAAACCTTAAAAAAGGGCAGAGAAGAGAACTACCTTGGGCGGCGGCAGGGGCGGGGGCGGCCGGCGGTAGGGGCGGCAGGCGGCAGGGTGGGTGCGGCCAGCGGCAAGGGTGGGGGCGGCCGGCGGTAGGGGAGGGGGTGGCCGGCTGCAGGGGCGGCGGCGGCCGGAGGCAGGGGCGGGGGCGGCCGGTGGCATGCGGGGCGGCGGCCGATGGCATGGGGGGGGGCTTGTGCATGAGGGAGTAGGGGGTGCGGGGAGGAGAGAGACAGGGGTGGGGCACGCTGATAGGTATACTAAATCTCTTTGCCGTCTGCTAGCAGACGGCATAGTGCCTTCTAACGGCCGTTTCCCCCGGCCCCACCCACTATCTAAGGCTCTTTGCCGTCTGCTAGCAGACGGCAAAGAAGCTTTGCCGTCTGCTAGCGGACGACAAAGAGAGTGGTCGCTAGCTGGTTCTCGTTGTGGGCCACCCTTCCTCTTTGCCGTCTGCTAGCAAACGGCAAAGAGATGGCTGACGACAATGATCTCTTTGACGTCAACTCTTTGTTTGCCGTCAGTTTTGTTGAAGCTGATGGCAAAGACCTTCTTTGCCGTCAGCTAGCTGGCAGACGGCAAAGATCATGATTCCAGTAGTGTAGGGCTTGAGAGGAGATGGCATTGTTGAAAAATGTTGATGAATATTTGGCTCCCAAAGATGAGAGGGGTGTTGATGATGACGATAGCTTCGATTTTCGCCTCCGGGAGGGAAGTTCCCCCGACGTAATCGCTTCGCCGGAGGGCAAAAGTGCTCCTGCCCAAGTTCCACCTTGAGGCGGCAGCTCTTCGTCCCGAAAGTCCTCCTCTTAATTTTTTCGGTTTTCTGGGAATTTAGACCAGAAGATGGGCACTCGAAGCGGGCTAGGCTGGGCACAACCCATCAAGGTGCGACAAGGGGGCCAGTCGCGCCCTGGTGAGTTGTGCCCACCTGGGGGCCCTCCTCCGGTAGTTTTTAGCTCGAGTAATTTTTATTTAATACAAAAATAATCTCCATAAATTTTCAGCTTCATTGGAGTTGTGCAAAATAGGTATCTCTGACATGCTTTTCTTGGGTCCGGAATTCCAGTTGCCGGTATTCTCCCTCTTTGTGTAAACCTTGCATATTATGAGAGGAAAGGCATTAGAATCACTCCCCAAAGCATTGTTATTCAAAAAAACAAAGTATATAAAAATAGGAAATCATGATGCAGAATGGAAGTATCAACTCCCCAAGCTTAGACCTCGCTTGTCCTCAAGCGAAAGCTGAAATAAAAATTATGTCCACATGATTTGAGAGAGAGGTGTCGACAAAAACAAAATACGGACATAGAAGCATCATGCTTATTAACATAACAATAACAAACTCTAACATAAGAATTTATTTCAATACATTTTTATCATAAGGCTTCTCATGAACAAGTAACAATTCATCACAACATAGAAGTATGAAGCATAAACCCTATTGGAAACCAACAAACTATGTTCTCAGTCAACTTTGCAACCACAATGTATCATATTTTGAGGAAGGGTCTCATGTCGGAGCCTTTTGGCAAGTCCACATACTCAACTATCATTTAGTCTTCTATGATTGCTAACACTCACAACATACCCATGAACAAAAAGTTTCAACCGGACACGTAGGAACATAGGGGCTTATAGTTTCACCTCCCAACTCACTCACCTCAAAGGTGATGTCAACAATAATAACTCATGCCCACCCATATCCAACTGGATATATGTGTGTAGATCTTTCCTCACCACATGATGCTTGCAAAAGGAAAAAGTAAAAAGGGACTAGGGAATAATAATTTGACTCTTGCATAAAAGTAAAAGATATGCCCTTCATAGAGGGAAGCAAAGGTTGTCATGCGCTTATTGATTTGTATGCCCAATCCCTTAATGTAAAAGAACATCATGCTATATTGCCCCTATGATAGCAACCTTTATTATGCAGTTCGTCGCTTTTATTACTTTGCAATCATAAGGTCGTCTAATGCTCAATTTTCTCTTACACTAATTTATCAAAACACATTGAGAAGCAAATTTTATTGCCTTATTGCACCGTTGACAACTTACTTGAAGGATCTTTCTCGATCCATAGGTAGGTATGGTGGACACTCAAAGAGTTTGGTTTGGGTTTTTGTATGCACAAATAGTATCTCTACTTAGTGCGGAATTTTTGGCTAGCAAATATATTGGACAAGCACCACATGTTAAAGGATCTATGACAATATAACTTCTATGTGGATATGAATAAACATAAATCATTACATTGCGTTCCTTGTCCAACGTCAACAATTTTGACATATAATATTTGATGGGGGCTCACAATCATAAAAGATGTCCAAGATACCGTATTTTCATGTGAATCTTCTCTTCCCTTATTGATTCTTTCATGAATTGCATTATTGACCAATGTTATGCTTGTCAATCTCCAACAAATAAATTTTACTACTTATACTTTTCATCATGTGATGTCCTTACTCACCATAAGATTAGCATATGAATTTTTCATTTGTTTGTTTTCCTTAATTTGATTGCAACCAGAAAGGAAAGAGGCAAAAACTAAAACGAACTTTATTATATAACTTTCACTCGATTACATAGATAGATAGGCCACTAAACTAACACACCAAAATAGATCATGCTAAACTTTTATTCAACTAAAGAAAAGGGAAACTGAGGATCAAACTAAAATAGGTAAAGGTGAATAGAAGTGGTGGTGATACAATACCGGGGCACCTCCCCCAAGCTTGGCTTAAGCCAAGGGGAGTTCCCATACCCGTTTGCTTAAGCCTCCTTTGTTAGCGGTGATGAAAAAGGTGGAGGAGTGATACGTCTCCGTCGTATCTATAATTTTTGATTGTTTCATGCCAATATTCTACAACTTTCATATACTTTTGGAAACTTATTATACTATTTTTGGGACTAACATATTGATCCAGTGCCCAGTGCCAGTTCCTGTTTGTTGCATGTTTTTTTGTTTCGCAGAAAATCCATATCAAACGATGTCCAAACGTGATAAAAACTTATGAAGAGTTTGTTTGGAATACATGTGATTTTTGGGAAAAAGGATCAACGCCAGACGATGCCCGAGGTGGCCACAAGCCAGGAGGGCGCGACCTACCCCCTTGGCCGCACCCTGAGCCCTTGTGGTCACCCCATAACGTGGTTGGTTCCCTTCTTTCCCCGCAAGAAAGCTAATATCCGTGTAGAAATCCCCTCGAAATTTCAGCCCAATCGGAGTTATGAATCTCTGAATATTTAAGAAACGCTGAAAGGCCAGAATCTGAGAGCGCAGAAACAGAAGGAAATAGAGAGAGAGGCAGATCCAATGTCGGAGGGGCTCTCGCCCCTCCAACGCCATGGAGGCCAAGGACCAGAGGGGAAACCCTTCTCCCATCTAGGGGGAATTTCAAGGAAGAAGAACAAGGAGGGGGCTCTCCCCCCTCTATCCCGGTGGCATCGGAACGCCGCCGGGGCCATCATCATGATGGCGATCTACTCCAACAACTCCGTCATCTTCACCAACACCTCCATCACCTTCCCCCATCTATATACAGCGGTCCTCTCTCCCACAACAAGCTATACCATGTACTTGAACATGGTGCTTTATGCTTCATTTATTATCCAATGATGTGTTGCCATCGTATGATGTCTCGGTAGATTTTTGTTGTTGTATGGGTTGATTGATGATCATGATTGGTTTGAGTTGCATGTTTTATTATTGGTGTTGTCCTATGGTGCTCTCCGTGTCACGCAAGCGTGAGGGGTCTTTGCTGTAGGGTGAAGCAATGTGTTCATGATCTGCCTATGGTGGGTTGCATGAGTGACAGAAGCATAAACCCGAGTAGGTGGGTTGTTGCATATGGGAGTAAAGAGGACTAGATACCTTATAATGCTATGGTTGGGTTTTACGTTAATAATCTTTAGTAGTTGCAGATGCTTTGTAGAGTTCCTATCATAAGTGCATATGATCCAAGTAGAGAAAGTATGTTAACTTATGCCTCACCCTCATATAGAATTGTAATAATGATGACCGGTCTAGTTATCAATTGCCTAGGGACAATTCTGCAACTCCTACCACCACTTTTCCACACTCGTTAAACTAACTTCATTTTTTCTTTATCTTAGGATCCCCTAGTTTTTATTTCCGTGCACTTTATTATCTTGCAAACCTATCCCACAACACCTACATAGTACTTCTAGTTTCATACTTTTTCTAGGTAAAGCGAACGTTAAGCGTGCGTAGAGTTGTATCGGTGGTCGATAGAACTTTAGGGAATATTTGTTCTACCTTTATCTCCTCATTGGGTTCGACACCCTTACTTATCGAGAAAGGCTACAATTGATCCCCTACACTTATGGGTTATCAAGACCTTTTTCTGGCGCCGTTGTCGGGGAGCAATTGCATGGGGTGAATATTCTCGTATGTGCTTGTTTGCTTCATCACTATGGATTTTTTTATGTTATTAACTTGTTTTCTATCTTTAGATATCGGTAGGAAACACAAAATACCAAAAAAATTAGATGTTGGTGCTGCTCAAAAAGTTGAGGAACCACTAGTGTTCCGTACCACCGAAGAATATTACTTGGTTTATCTTCGATGCACTTGTGCTCGTGCTGAAAACCCAGCTATCTTAGTTGAGGGAAAATCATTAAATGATCATGCTCATTATGTGCAACACCACATATCTCAAAAAGGGAAACTCTTGTGGCATCAAATTAATACTTTGTGTTGCTATGCTAGGAATCTATGTGAAATTTATGACTTTACTTGTTTCTCTAAAGAAGCTAGAAAACACCTTCCCTATCAATGTGTGTTTAATGATAATGATATATTATCCTCTTATGTCAAGCCGGCCTATTTCTATAATGATGTTGAACAAATTGAAGAATTTATTGCTTTTAAGGGTGCCTATGAAATTGCTTCTTTCATTGAAAAGTATGATGCTACTCTCTACAAGTCTGAAAATTTTGTCAGACTTAAATATTTCTATGAAAACTATGCTTCTAATGCTTATATTAAATAATTTATTGAAAAAATGACTGCTGCCTTGGAAGAGACTAATATTTTGCAGGAACCTATGGAAGAGGAGGTTGCTGAAATTGTGAGCTCATTAGATGAAAAATATGACGAGGAGAGCGAAGAACAAAAGGAGAAAGAGTTGATTAGCTACCCACGCCCACCTTCTAATGTGACTAACTCCTGAACTCATGCATTGTTTAATTTCCCTTCGTGCTTACCGAAGGATGAATGCTATGTTGATTGTTATGATCCCTTTGATTCATTTGAAATATCCCTTTTTAATGAAATCGATGCTTGTTATACTTGTGGCCATGATGCCAATATGAATTATGCTTATGTAGATGAAATTTCTATAGTTCCTTATGTTAAGCATGAATTTTTGCTATTGCACCCAAACATGATAGTTCTATTATAATTTTGAATTCTCCAAACTACACTATATCAGAGAAGTTTTCACTTATTAAGGATTATACTGATGGGTCGCATTTTCCTATTGCACATGATGATTTTAATGAATAATTATTATGAGAGTGAAACTACATCTCCGCCTCTCAATGTTGCCAATACGATAAAATTGCAAGAAACTGTTTATTCTATGCATTGGCCTTTACTTTGTGTGCATGAATTGTTCTTTTATGACATGCCGATGCATAGAAAGAGAGTTAGACTTTGTTGTTGCATGATATATGTTAATTTTTGCTCACTACTAAATTAAAAATCATTGTTAATTAAAATTGGCTTTGATACACCTTGGGATCCGGGTGGATCAATTACTTGAGCACTTTATGCCTAGCTTAATGTCTTTAAAGAAAGCGCTGCCTGGGAGACAACGCGGAAGTTTTAGAGAGTCATTTTATTCTGTTGTGTGCTTTTATATAATTTAGAAAATAAAAAATGAACTGGGGAACTTAAAACGTTTTCAAAAAGAAAAGTGAAAGTGAGAAAGACGAGTAACGTTGAAGTGGGGGCTAGCCTTGAACTTTGTTCATGCCCATGGAAACTTTGTGAATCTTGATTACAGAAACTTAAAATAAAAATTTACCCCCTTGTATAAATCCATTGTATTATAAAAATAATTTTCCAATATTTTCCTTTAGGATGATTAGATTTCTTGTGTGGTGTGTGAAGTGCAAAAACAGAAACTTTGGCTGTAGTGCGTGAATTTACATTTTTTACTGGAATGTCAAAAGTTTCTGAATTTTTTACACAGTACTGCTATGCAAAGTTTTATTTTTTTCCTAATATTTAAGAATTGTGAGATTTACATAAGTATGGTGGACATTCATATTACTATGGACTGCCCTGCTTTTGACAAATTCTATTTTTGATGCATTGTTTTGCTTGTTTTTGATGAAACTATCGATTGTATCGGTGGTATAAGCCATGGAAAAGTTATATTACAGCAGCTTCAATGCAAAAATAAAATATGAATTGGTTGGAAACAATACTTAAAGTTGTAATTTGCTTTATTATTACTAACGGATCTCACGAGAGTTTTGTTAAGTTTTGTGTGATTGAAGTTTTCAAGTTTAAGAAGTGGAAAGAGACTAAGCTTGGGGGTGCCCGAGGCACCCCAAGATAATATTCAAGGACTCCCAAGAGACTAAGGTTGAGGATGCCCTGGAAGGCATCCCCACTTTCTTCTAACAACCATCGGTAATTTTACTTGGAGCTATATTTTTATTCGTCACATGCTATGCATAAATCTTGGAGCGTTGTGTGCTTTTTATTTTTATTTTAATAATGCACCATCCTGGTATGAGAAAGTCCTTGGTTGATTTATAGAAGGCTCTTTGCACCTCACTTATATCTTTTGAGTATGGCTTTATAGAATGCTTCATGTCCTTCACTTATATCATTTGAAGTTTGGATTACCTGTTGCTCTACACATAGAAAACTGCCATTTGTAGAATGCTCTTTTGCTTCACTTATATTTGTTAGAGCATGGGCATATCTTTCGTAGAAAGAACTAAACTCTCATGCTTCAGTTATATCTATTTAGAGAGTTAACAGGAGTTGGTCATTCACATGGTTAGTCATAAAATCCTACATAAAACTTGTAGATCACTGAATATGATGTGTTTGATTCCTTGCAATAGTTTTGCGATATAAAGATGGTGATATTATAGTCATGCTAGTGACTAATTGTGGATTGGTAGATTGATCTTATAGTCACCCTTCCACCTTTGCCAGCCTTTCTAGTACCGCGCAACTTTCGCCGATGCATTAAACGCACCATATATCCTCCCTCAAAACATCCACCATACCTACCTATTATGGCATTTCCATAGCCATTCCGAGATATATTGCCATGCAGCTTCCATCATTACGTTTATTATGACACGCACCATCATTTTTCATATTGCTTTGCATGATCATGAGATAGCTAGCGTCATTTTTTCATGGCTTGTCTGTTTTTGATGTCATTTGCTATGCGAGATCATTGCACATCCGGTACACTGCCGGAGGCCTTCATATAGAGTCATATTGTGTTCTAGATATCGAGTTGTAATTCTTGAGTTGTAAGTGAATAAATGTGGGATGACCATCATTATTAGAGCATTGTCCCATGTGAGGAAAGGATGATGGAAGCTATGATTCCCTCACAAGTTAGGATGAGACTCCGGACTTTATGGAAAATAAAAGAGGCCAGCGAAGCCCAAATAAAAAAAGGAGGCCAAAGATGCCCACCAAAAATAAAATAAAAATAAAAAGAGAGAAAAGAGAGAAGGGACAGTGCTACTATCCTTTTTTCACACTTGTGCTTCAAAGTAGTACCATGATCTTCATGATAGAGAGTCTCCTATTTTGTCACTTTCATATACTAGTGGGAATTTTTCATTATATAACTTGGCTTGTATGTTCCAATGATGGGCTTCCTCAAATTACCCTAGGTCTTCATGAGCAAGCAAGTTGCACACTCACTTAGTTTCTTTTTGAGCTTCCATACACTTATAGCTCTAGTGCATCTGTTGCATGGCAATCCCTACTCAGTCACATTAATATCTATTAATGGGCTTCTCCATAGCCCATTGATATGCCTAGTTGATGTGAGACTATCTTCTCCTTCTTCTTCACAACCTCCACCATACTCTATTCCAGCTATAGTGCTATATCCATGGCTCACGCTCATGTATTGCATGAGAGTTGAAAAAGTTTGAGAACATAAAATGTGTGAAACAATTACTTGACTTGTCATCGGGGTTGTGCATGATATAAATACTTTGTGTGGGCAAGATGGAGCATAGCGATACTATACAATATTGTAGGGATAACTTTCTTTTGCCATTATATTTTGAAGAGATACAATTGCTTTATTAGTATGCTTGAAGTATTATTGTCTTAATGTCAAATGATAGACTATTGCTTTGAATCACTCGTGTCTTAATATTCAAGCCATGATTAGATCATATGAACAAGATTATGCTAGGTATCATTCCGCATCAAAAATTATCTTTTTTATCATTTACCTACTCGGCGATGAGCAGGAATTAAGCTTGGGGATGATGATACATCTCCGTCGTATCTATAATTTTTGATTGTTTCATGCCAATATTCTACAACTTTCATATACTTTTGGCAACTTTTTATACTATTTTTGGCACTAACATATTGATCCAGTGCCTGGTGCCAGTTCCTATTTGTTGCATGTTTTTTGTTTCGCGGAAAATCCATGTCAAATGAGGTCCAAAAACGATATAAACTTATAGAGACTTTTTTGAAATATATGTGATTTTTGGGAAAAAGAATCAGCGCGAGACGATGCCCGAGGTGACCACAAGCTAAGGGGCACAACCTACCCCCTGGTCGTGCCCTGGGCCCTTGTGGTCACTTTGTAAAGTGGTTGGTGCCCTTCTTTCTCTACAAGAAATATAATATGCGGATAAAAATACCCTCAAAATTTCAGCCTGATCAGAGTTACAATCTCTGGATATTGAAGAAATTGTGAAAGGCGAGAATCTGAGAGCGCAGAAATAGAAGGAAACACACACACACACACACACACACACACAGAGAGCTCCAATCTTGGAGGGGCTCTCGCCCCTTCGCCGCCATGGAGGCCAAGGACCAAAGGGAAAACCCTTCTCCCATCTAGGGGGAAGGTCAGGGAAGGAGAAGGAGGGTGTGTTGGTGTCAAAACCGGCGGATCTTGGGTTGGGGAAACGAATTGTGAGACAAGAATTGACGGTAATAGGAGACGAAGGGGACACAGATTTACCCAGGTTCGGGCCCTCCTATGGAGGTAATACCCTACGTCCTGGAGTTACAGAGTTGATCTACCTCGATATCGAATAGCTAACCCTAGATGAGTTGTGCTACCTCTATGCCCTAAAACCCTCCGGTTATATAGATACCGAGGATGCCTAGGGTTTACACATGGTCGATTACATGCTTAAGAGATAAACATGCCTATTTACTACATCAAACGTGGAGCGCAAGCCATGCTTCCCGAACCTTCAAATCTTCTAGTGTTCGGTAAGTAGCCCGTATAGTCTGGCTCATAAACAATAGATCGGCTATCCGAGGACCCCCTAATCCAGCACTCCCTCAGGGGGGCTCTCTCCCCCTCTCTCCCAGTGAGACCGCAATGCTGTCGGAGCCATCATTGTGACGGTGATCTACTCCAACAACTCCGTCATCTTCACCAAAACTTCCATGACCTTCCCCCATCTATCTACAGCAGTCCACACTCCTGCAACCCGCTGTACCCTCTACTTGAACATGGAGCTTTATGCTCCATATTATTATCCAATGATGTGTTTCCATCCTATGATGTCTGAGTAGATTTTTGTGGTCCTATGGTTTGATTGATGATCATGCTTGGTTTGAGTTGCATGTTTTATTATTGGTGTTGTCCTTAGGTGCTCTCGATGTCACATGAGCTTGAGAGATCCTTGCTGTAGGGTAATGTGTTCATGATTTGCCTATGGTGGGTTGCGAGAGTGATAGAAGCATAAACCCAAGTAGGTGGGTTGTCGCATATGGGAGTAAAGAGGACTTGATACCTTATAATGATATGGTTGGTTTTACCTTAATGATCTTTAGTAGTTGTAGATGCTTGCTAGAGTTCCAATCATAAGTGCATATGATCCAAGTAGTGAATGTTAGCTTATGCCTCTCCCTCATATAAAATTGCAGTAATGATGACCGGTCTAGTTATCGATTGCCTAGGGAAAATTCCGCAACTCCTACCACCATTTTTCCACACTCGTTAAACTAACTTAGTTGTTACTTTATCTTAGAAGTCCCTAGTTTTTATTTTCGTGCTCTTTATTATCTTGCAAACCTATCCCACAACACCTACATAGTACTTCTAGTTTCATACTTGTTCTAGGTAAAGCGAACATTAAGTGTGCATAGAGTTGTATCGGTGGTCGATAGAACTTGAGGGAATATTTGTTCTACCTTTAGCTCCTCATTAGGTTCGACACTCTTACTTATCGAGAAAGGCTACTATTGATCCCCTACACTTGTGGGTTATCAAGGAGTTGATGTAGGTGGTGGTGCTGATGCAGCAAGCTTGTCCTCCAGCTTCCAGGGCAAGGGTTCCCCATCACAGGTTGACGCGAGAGACCCCTGAGTCCTGCAACTCGCAACTAAACTCATACATTTTAATCTCACTTCATATTCAAAGATTTGGTTCTGAGATCATAAACTTGGCTATGTAGAAAATTAATTTGCTCGTTGAGGGTGAAGATCGTGTCCTTCACAGAACAGCCATCCACTGTCTGATCACGGGTGAATTCTGTGATCATGTAGTGATTGGCACTAAGTCCGTGCTCCACCATCTTCTGGCACCTAAAGATTTCCTGTTCTACTGCCTCGAGCCTAGCCTTCATGCTTCCGGTCTTCTTGGGTCCCTAAACATCGCGGATGTGGAGCACCCCCTCACACATCTCAATGGCTTGTGGGTGTTTCATCACCTTCGACAAGTACGGGTTGATGAGTTTGTCAAAGAACTTGTCCTTGGAGGAGCTTGGTGGAGCCATGGAGATCTAGATCTGACGAGAAATACGCAAGAAAAAAGAACATATTATTTTTTGGTGATGCGGTCATCAAAACAGTCGTGGGTATATAGATTATATAGGGGATTTTTATTCTTGGGAAACAAGTATTTGGAAGGAAAACAGAGTCGGGAAGGCATCTAAGGTGGGCACAACCTACCAGGGCACGGCTAGGGGGGCCTGGCGTGCCCTGGTGTATCGTGCTCACCTCGATCACCTTCCAGTTTATTTCTTTATTTCCAAAATTCTAAAATATCCCAAAACTGGCAGAAAATATTTTTGTGGATTGTTTGGAGTCTGTTTACTTACCAAATCACATACCACCCATTTTTAAGAATTCCGGTGTGTTCTGAAAGGTTTCTTTTATGTGCTCCTCCGGTGTCATGACTTGGATAACATTGCTTTCAACGTTAATAGGCGTACCTGAGATATAGTGCTTAATTGTTTGTCCATTGACCACCTTCAAGTTAGTACCTTCAGCATTATTAATCTTGATAGCTCCATAATGATAGACCTCTTCAAAAATATAGGGTTTCTTCCCATTTCGAGAGAAGTTTTCCTACAAAAAAAATCTTAAATGAGAGTTGAACAAAAGAACATGGTCTCCTATTTTGAATTCCCGCTTTTCAATTCTTTGAAAAGCCTAGCATTTTCTTACGCTTGGGTTCTCCATTCATCTAGTGAGCTAATATGAAATAGCCTCTTTTCACCGGAAAGTTTGTAATCATAGTTGAGTTCTTTAATTGCCGAAAATGCTTTATGTGCTAATTCTAGAGGCAAATGACAAGCTTTCCCATATACCATCTTATATGAGACATACCCATTGGATTTTTATAAGCTGTTCTATAGGCCCAAAGTGCATCATCTAATTTCTTAGACCAATTCTTACGACTCCTATTGACAATTTTTTGTAATATCAAATTTATTTCTCTATTGCTAAGTTCTACCTGACCACTAGATTGAGGATGTTAAGGTGATGCAATTCTATGGTTAACATCATATTTATCAAGCATCTTATGGAAATCACCATGAATAAAGTGTGAACCACCATCATTCATTAAATATCCAGGGACTCCAAACCTCAGAAATATAACCTCTTTAAGCATTTTAAGGGAGGTTTGGTGATCAGCACTCCTAGTTGGAATAGCTTCTACCCACTTAGTGACATAATCAACTGCAACTAAAATATGAGCGTATCTATTAGAGGAAGGAAAAGGTCCCGTATGATTAAAACCCCACACATCAAATGGTTCAACAACAAGTGAATAATTCATAGGCATTTCTTGAAGCTTACCCGTATTACCAATTTGTGTGACATTCATCACAAGACAAGACAAAATTATGGGCATCCTTGAAGAGAGTATGCCAATAAAAACCAGATTGCAATATCTTGTGAGTAATTCTATCTCCCGCATTATGTCCTCCATAAGCTTCCAAATGACATTTCCGTAGGATTTGTTCATGTTCATGCTGAGGTACACAACGTCTAATAATACCATCCATTCTTTGTTTATAAAGATGTGGGTCATCCCAAAAGTAATGTCTCAAGGCATAGAAGAATTTTTTTTCTTTTGTTGATATCTGAAGCTAGGTGGTATATATTTAGCGACAATGTAATTAGCATAATCAGCATACCAAGGCGTGTTGTGTGAGACACTTATTAAAACAAGCTATTCGTTAGGGAAACTATCATTAATAGGTAGTGGGTCATCGAGAATATTTTATAACCTAGATAAGTTATCATCTACAGGGTTCTCAGCTCCTTTCCTATCAACGATATGTAAGTCAAATTCTTGATTAAAAAGAACCCATGATAACCCACAAGCGTAGGGGATCAGTTGTAGCCTCTTTCGATAAGTAATAGTGTCGAACCCAACGAGGAGCTAAAGGTAGAAAAAATATTCCCTCAAGTTCTATCGACGACTGATACAACTCTACGCACGCTTATCATTCGCTTTACCTAGAACAAGTATGAAACTAGAAGTACTTTGTAGGTGTAACAGGATAGGTTTGCAAGATAATAAAGAGCACGTAAAAGTTAGTCTTAGTAGAGAGCTTTTTGTCCCATGAAATTTGTTTGTACCTAGGCAATTGATAAGTAGACCGATAATCACTGTTGCAATTTTATATGAGGGAGAGGCAAAAGCTAACATACTTTCTATACTTGGATCATATGCACTTATGATTGGAACTCTAGCAAGCATCCGCAACTACTAAAGATCATTAAGGTAAAACCCAACCATAGCATTATAAGGTATCAAGTCCTCTTTATTCCCATACGCAAACAACCTACTTAATCGGGTATGTGCTTCTGTCACTCACGCCACCCACCATAAGCGAATCATAAACATATTGCAAACCCTACAGCGGAGATCCCTCACGCTTGCGCAGCACGGAGAGCACCATAGGACAACACCAATAATAAAACATGCAACTCAAACCAATCATGATCATCAATCAACCCATAGGACAAAACGGATCTACTCAAACATCACAGGATAGCCATACATCATTGGGAAATAATAGATAACATTGAGCACCATGTTTGAGTACGGATTACAGCGGGTAGAAGAGGTGTTGAACCATTGCATAGAGGGGGAGAGTGTTGGTGATGACGGCGGCGAAGTTGTTGGTGTAGATCGTCATCATGATGCTGGCACCGATGGCGTTCTGGTGCCATCGGGGGAGAGGGGGAGAGAGCCCCCCTCCTTATTTTTCTTTCTTGACCTCCCCCCTAGATGGGAGGAGGGTTTCCGCTCTAGTACTTGTCATCCATGGCGACGGAGGGGCAGGAGCCCCTCCGAGATTGGATCTCTCTCTCTCTCTCTCTCTCTCTCTCTCCTTCTGTTTTTGTGGAGCCCCTCCGTAAGTTTTTATTGAATTTGGACTTCATTTGATATGGGTTTTTTGTGACACAAAAAACATGCAACAAACAGGAACTGGCACTAGGAACTGGATCAATATGTTCGTCCCAAAAATAGTATAAAAAGTTGCCAATACTATATGAAATTTGTAGAATATTGGCATAAAACAGTCAAAAATTATAGATATGACGGAGACGTATCAGCATCCCCAATCTTAATTCTTGCTCGTCCTCGAGTAGGTAAATGATAAAAAAATTTGATGTGGAATGCTACCTAGCATAGTCTTGTTCATATAATCTAATCATGGCATGAATATTAAGACACAAGTGATTCAAATCAATAGTATATCATTAGACATTAAGACAATAATACTTCAAGCATACTAATAAAGCAATCACGTCTTCTCAAAATATCATGGCTAAAAGAAAGTTATTCCTACAAAATCATATAGTCTGGCTATGCTCCATCTTCATCACACAAAGTATTGAATCATGCACTACCCAGGTTTTAGCCAAGCAATTGTCTCATACTTTAGTATTCTCAAACCTTTTCAACTTTCACACAATACATGAGCGTGAGCCATGAATATAGCACTATAGGTGGAATAGAATATGGTGGTTGTGGAGAAGACAAAAAAGATGGAGATAGTCTCACATCAACTAGGCGTATCAACGGGCTATGGAGATGCCCATCAATAGATATCAATGTAAGTGAGTGGGGATTGCCATGCAACAGATGCACTAGAGCTATATGTGCATGAAAGCTCAAAAAGAAACTAAGTGGGTGCGCATCCAAGTCACTTGTTCACGAAGACCTAGGGCAATTTTAAGGAATCCCATCACTGGAATATACAAGCCAAGTTCTATAAAGAAAAATCCCCACTAGTATATGAAAGCGACAATATTGGAGACTCTCCATCATGAAGATCATGGTGCTACTTTGAAGCACAAGTGTGGAAAAAGGATAGTAGCATTGCCCCTTCTCTCTTTTCTCTCATTTTTTGTTTTGTTTTGTTTTGTTTTGTTTTTCGTTTTTTGGGGGATTCTTTTGCCTCTTTTATTTTTTATAAAGTCCAGAGACTCATCCCAACTTCTGAGGGAATCATAGCTTCCATCATCCTTTCCTCACATGGGCAATGCTCTAATAATGATGATCATCACACTTTTATTTACTTACAACTCAAGAATTACAAGTCGATACTAACATAAAATATGACTCTGTTTGAATGCTTCTGGTGGTGTGCCGTGATGTGCAATGATCTAGCGTAGCAACGACATCAAAAAACAGACAAGCCATGAAAACATCACGCTAGCTATCTTATGACCATGCAAAGCAATATAAAAATGATGGTACTTGTCATAATAAACGGAATGGTGGAAGTTGCATGGCAATAGATCTCGGAATGGCTATGGAAATGCCATAATAGGTAGGTATGCCGGCTGTTTTGAGGAAGAGAATATGGTGGGTTTAATGCACCGGCAAAATTTGCGCGGTACTAGAGAGGCTAGGAATGGTGGAAGGGTGAGAGTACCACTAGTGCAGAAACGGCCTATTGTCGTGGTTGGTAAGGGCCTTTAGTGCCGTTTTTCGAACCGGCACTAAGGGGTGGGGACTAAAGCCTACCCCCCTTTAGTCTCGGTTCAACACGGCCCGTCACCAAAGGCCCTCCACGTGGCATCCGCCGGCGCCGTGGGCTGGGGGACCTTTTAGTTTCTTTAATTTTGTTTTATTTTTCCTTTTAATTATTTAGGTGTTTATGAATTAATTCTGGTTTAATTTTCCTAATAATTTTGTGTTTTCCATTTCAAACATATATTATGCTACTACATACTATACACACGTTGTGCACATATATATATATATATATATAATTTCTCCTACAATTTGAGGATCATTACATATATATGTCGGCATTACTGCTTCTTGTTCTTGATCTTGTAATAGTATTCTCCTTTGGGATCTATGACCTGGTCGACCAGAAATCCAGCTAATTCCTCTTAAATTGCTCGTACCTGAGCCTTTGGTATGAGCTGGCCACGCATCTTCGTCAGCTACAAGATGGAGATCAAGATGAATATATTAGTTGTGTGTATATATATTAGCTAGATCATGATAAAAAAATTATGGATAATGTTCTGGCAAACATACCCAAAGATTTATGTCATCTATGCTCCTTTCAGACGTGATCATGCGAATGTTCTCGCAAAGGTAGTATGCGCATAAACTAGTCCCCTGCTCCTGCCTCATGCACTTTACGAGAATAAAATTCAATCAGGTAATAATTAATCAAGCATGATTATGGTATTGAAATTACAATTAAAGAGATGCACGGACGTAGCTAGCTAGCTAGTTGTATTTAATTACCTTGTGTCGCACCCATTTCAGTTGCTGTGCCCAGTCGCCTAGGACCTGTTTGATGAACTTGGCCCATGCCCTGCCCGCCGGCAAAGAAAATGAATAAATTATTTATTAACTAGTTGATATCAAGAAATGAAGTAATTAAAGAGGCTGACATAGTGCGATAATGATTGAAATTACCTGTCAAGCAGCCCCCTCACGATTGCGTATTCGGATGGATGCTTAAATAGTGAGTCGAGTACTTCAACTTTTCCCTTGTGAATTTCAATGATTAACAAGATCCAGTGGTAACTACATAACTCATCAACAACACTTATAAACATCTAGTAAGCAAAAATAGAATTAGTAGTACAAGATATATATAGTAACACTCACCCGAAGTTGTAAGGAAGTAGTATTTCTCGTTGGGTGTTTAGATGCTTCAAAAAATCTAGCATGGCTTTCTCTGTGTCTATTCTTGAATATGCAGTTTCCCATGTCTTTTGATTAATCGTATTTGGGTCAATGAACACAATGCCATAGCGTCCATCTTGTTTCATTTCATACATCTTCATTCTGCATAATACCACATAAACGAATATAGTGAGGATAATTACATGTAATGAACGAGAGCATAGCTAGCTAGAGACTTAAATTATAGAAAGAAATCACTTACAGACAATAGCAACTGACTAAAGATTTGTCGAGTGCATCTTGATTGAATAACTGAAACAACTTTGAATAATGAATTCACAGATCCTTTTTATGGGAGTGATGCCTCCCTTTGACTCTCACCATGAGGGACTCTTGATTGGTATTTGCTGTTCTTTTCATGTACCACGTATGCAAATTGTACAATCTCGTTCATAGAAGCTTGACATCTTTAGGCTTGACCAGAGGTTTGATGCGGGCATATTGATATTTTACTTCCTCCTCTTTAAGCCCGGGGATTTCCTCAAGGCCTAGGAGTTTTTCAACACTGACACCGGCCTCTTTAGCCATCCTAATATGATCTTCGGTTACTCCTGGCCGATCGGTGGTACTCATAGGTGTTTGTACAATGAGCGGGGGGATCGATTGCATTTCTTGTTCTCCCAGCTGGGGGAAAGTTTTCCTGCTTTCTTTGCCAACTCCTTGGCTTGACCTCGAGCTCGACTCCTTTTGTCCTGCAAGATATGACTTCTTCATAGACCGCACATAGTTGCTGTCCTTCTGAGCCGGTCGAGCCATATCAATGAAGTGTTGTGTGACATGCTCAGGTACTTTCTCCTTTGGCGGCTGGGGTGGTTTCGGTCCAAAATGGGCCTTCACTTTGGCATCCACTATGCTCTCGAGTTCCTCGTCAGTCAGGTGGTAAGCTAACTTCGGAAGAGGCTTGAGGCTTGGACCATATTTGAATTTATTGCCTATTGTATCGCTAGTCATCGTAGCTGTGGTGTCTCTCTTCCGCTATTGCTTAGGCGACGGAACACGCTGAGTCGACAGAGCACGCTGACACCAGATCGGACTTGGAGGAGGAGTCAGCTGAAGCGGTGCCGGACTTGGAGGAGGAGGAGCTGGCTAACGCCGTGCCAGACTTTGAGAAGGAGTCAGCTGATGTGGTGCCGGACTTGGAGGAGGAGGAGGAGTCGGCTGACGCGGCGGCGGACTTGGAGGAGGAGGAGTCGGTGGCCTTGGAAAGACGATGCAATCCTTTTTCCATTGAATGATACGATGTATGGCCTCTCCCAGTTTTCTCTCCTCGTCACCTCTAAGAATGTCAAGTTGAAGCTCATGATATCCTGACATCACTTCATCAACCCCGACATGAGCATAGCCGGCTGGAATGGGATTGCAATGGAAGGTTGCTTCTAGGGGATTTGCTAAAGGATAGCCGTCCGCCACCTTCATGGATAAGTTCTTCACATTCATGTGTAGCTCAGAGTTAGTCCTGTCTTTGATATGATCCACAGGGTAGCTAGCTAGCAGTGCATCGTCATCGATATCGGCCGGGGCAGAACCCACGCTGCTTCTCAGCATAGATGGGACAATGGTATCCAATGCTGGATCGATCTGCTCATGCTGCCGCTGAGACGCCCTTTCCTGGCTGAGTGAGTCGATCTGTTACTGCTACCGCCTGACTCTAGATTCCAACTCTAGGTGCTTTGATTCTAGGCCTTCAAGGCAGAGTGCTTCCTCCTTCTTCCGCTCCTCCTGCATCTTCTTTCTCGCACGGCTTCTATAGTAGTCGTTCCAACCAGCAAACCCCTCAAACCACAGAACAACGCCTTTCCCTCGTGTTCTTCCCGGGTGTTCAGGATTCTTCACGGCGCGCATAAGCCCGTCGTCCTCTCTATTGGGCGTGAACACCCCCATTCGAGCTTCTTCTATTTTCATAAGAATTCCGTCTATCACTTTTTAAGACTTGCCTTCACCATAATAGCCTCTGTCTTTGGGCCAACTTCCCCCCATGCGCATAAAACCATGTCCTGCACCTCGGGGGCCAGGTCACTGTAACTGGAGTGACCCCCTCCACTAATAATATCTTGTTCGGATTGATCCCACTTAGGTAGGGCTATCTGGTAGCCACCTCGCCCCAGAGTATGGTGCCACTGCTTTTTTGCAGCATTAAACTTGTTCTTTCTTGACCGTTCCTTAGCTAGTTCTGATTCCTTCAACATCACAAAATCTTCCCAGTGATCTTTTGCCTTCACCAGTGCTCCCTCGAATTTTGGAGTCGTCTTGTTTGCTTTGACGTACGCACCCCATGCATTTTTCCTGAAGGTGTTGAATGCGATCTTATTCTTTTTAGGAGCATAGTTTCTGACTTTCTTCAAATCTGCATCTGTCAAGTTATCTGGCAGTGTGAAATGTGACACCAGCTCGGTCCAAAGCACATCTTTTGCTCTTTCATCGCCAAAAGTAACTCTTTCTCGATCTCCCTTTGCTGCCTTTTTCCATTCTTGTGTGGAGATTGCGATTTGGTCCTTGACAGTAACTCCGCATTGATTCTTGAACTTGGTCGCATTTTTTTTAGGTTCAAGCGGTTCGCCATTTGATGTATTGATGGAATCGATGTTGAACTTTATGCCATGGTCCAACTTTCTGGCTGGGCCTCGAACTACCCTATCGCTTGTAGAAGATTTGATCGTTCCGGAGGCCTAAAAGAAGAAATATTGATTCGTTAATACATATACAACTCAATTAAGACATGTAATGATCACCGCATGGCTTATATAATAAATATACCTCGCCGATCTTTGTTATTTGAAGAACATTTTCTTTGCCAACATCATTGTCGAATTGATCTATTCTTTCGTCTTCATCAAACATACAACCCTCACCGGAATTGTTCAGATATTGCGAGCCGCCATCATCTTCATGTTCATGCTCTCGGCTCGTGCAGCGTATGATGTTGAACAGAGCCTCTTCTCCTTCTCTGCCGGTACTGTCCATAGCTTTTTTTAATTAACCCATAAGAAAGATAAAACAATTTAATATTCAAAATAGAATGCATGCAATCAATAAGGAAAACAGAAACATAGTACATAATATGCATCATCAAATAAAGTCTTTAATAAATCGTCTCGAACATTATCGAATATAATCTCGAATACATCTCGAATATTATCACTAATACATCTCGAATATTATTAATAATATAATATCACTACTACAGATCCAGTTGATGTCTCGCGCGGTAGGCGGTGGACACCCAAAGAGAAGGAACTAAGACAGGATCATAGCTCGGGTGAGATCCCTGAAGAACCTGCCAGGTATTGGAGAACCTGACGTCCAACACATCCATGTGGCGACGGATGTGCTCATCCTCCTCCCTGACACGGCGACGTACCACCACCAGCGGGGCCGGCTGCCCCTGCACCAAAAGTGGCCCACGCGAACGCAACCAAAGAAGCTTCGAGTCGACGACGGGACTGGGTTCCTCACCAAGATGCGCGCCCCTGAAGGTAGCACCTCCCAGTGCCTGCCCGGCGGAGCCCAGTCTCGGACAAGGCGCCTCTGAAGCAGGATGTCGTCGCGAACAAGTTGACGACGAGGATGCTGGCCGGGAATCGTTCATGTCGTCAACAAATTCTATGCAAATTTAAAAAATGCTTGATTGTGATTTTTGTAATTCTTTTTAACTTGATTTTTCAAATACATAACAACCTTTTTTCTATGGTTTCCAAAATTCCTCGAACTTTTTCTATACATTATACATACATATACTAATTGCTATACATATATTGGATCAAATGTCAAATTCCTGAACCTTTTTCTATACATTGTATACATACATATATATATATATATACATACTAATTTCTATACATTGGATCAAAATGTCAAAATTCCTTAATATTTCTATACATACATTATACTAATTAATTCCTCAAATGTGAAAGATGTCAATATTCTTCTAAAAATGTTAAAATTGTTATACACATATACTAAAACATACAAAAATACATATAAATTAGATCATCTAACTTAAGAAAATGTGTGGGGGGGCTCGGGAAGGGGCGGCCATGGCGGCAGGGGTGAGGGAGAGGGGAGAGGGAGGAAAGGAGCTCATAGCGGGGCGACGACGGGGCGAGGCAAGTCGGGGGTGACGACGGTGTCGGGGCAAGCGGCAGTGCAGCGAGGAGCTCTGGGAGGAGCGGGCGGGGGCGGCATCGGGGATTAGCAAGGAGGGCGCATCCAGAGTCGGGGATCGGCGAGGAGGCCCGGGCGGCCGGCATCAGGGGCGGCAACGAGCTCCAGCGTCGGCGGTGGCGACGACAATGATCGGGGCAGGCGGTGTCACGCAGCAGCCTGGCGTCGTCGTCTGTGTTTGGCGTCGAGAGAACAGAGAGGATGGTGAATTTTTCGTAAGTTGCATTATATATATGAAAGCCTTTAGTCGCGGTTTGTGGCTCCAACCGCGACTAAAGACCCCCTTTAATCGCGGTTGGAGCCACCAACGGCGACTAAAGGTCTGGCTTCCCGCCGCTTGGTCTGGCTGAAATTCACCTTTAGTCATGGTTGGTGGCTCGTACCGCGACTAAAGGGGGTCTTTAGTCGCGGCTGGATCCACCAACCGCGACTAAAGGCCTGTTCCTGGCAAGCGCACTGCGATGGAAGTTTAGTCCCACCTTGCTAGTCGAGGGGCGCCTCGACCAGTTTATAAGCCCCGACGCGGGCACTGCATTGAGCTCCTCTCTAATGCAGGCCTTCTGAGCCTATATGTGCTGTGATTCCCTATGAGCCTATTGGGGCTTGCGGGCCTGCGTCCTGGCCCAACTACAGGTTGGGTTCCTAGTCATACACAGGCTGTTGTGGCCTAGTAGGCGGTATTTTTAATTTATTTGTTTTCATTTTTTTGTTTTCTCCTTTATTTTTTATTTATTTCTGAGTTGTTATTTTCTTTATTTAGAGTTTCTTTGTGAATCCTTTTGATTTAGTTAAAAAAATTATAAACTTTCTCTTAGTGCTAGTAGTTTTTCAAATTTGAATAGTTTAAATTTGAATTATTTAAAATTTGTTTGAATTACTAGTTTGTGAATAACTTTACTTTAAAAATAGTTTTTTCAGTGATTATTTTTTCTTGTGTTCAATTTTACTGTGTTTTACCATTATATTCAATTTGGTAATACTTAGGTTATTTAAAAAAATGAAATGCCTTTGTAACAGACGAGTTTTCGTGTGATACCCTGATACTGCGAAAGAGATTGTCCATTTCGTATACGAAGTGCGTCCAGTGTTTGCCGTAACCCTCTCAAAGTTTTAGCACATGCCAACTTTCAACCTTTTGAGAGTTCATTTGTCGTGCTTATCAATTTCAGGGTCATTTAGCTAAAAAAATCAGTAAATGCATGAAAAATAGCAAATGAAGTCAGAAAGGATTGAAAATTGATGACGTGGCTTCGAATGGTGCATACTGAATGCAGAAAAAGTCTGGAGTTGAAATAAGTTAAAAAAAATGAAATGCCTTTGTAACATATGAGTTTTCGTTTGAAACCCTGATACTTCGAAAGAGATTGTCCATTTTGTACACGAAGTGTATCCAGTTTTTGTCGTAACCCTCTCAACATTTTAGCACATGCTATGTGGGTAAAATGATGATACCATGCCAATTTTCAACCTATTTAGAGTTCATTTGTAGTGCTTAACAATTTCAGGGTCATTTAGCTCAAAAAAACAGTAATTGCATGAAAAATAGCAAATGAAGCTAGAAAGGGTTGAAAATTGATGACGTGGCTTGGAATGGTGCATACTGAATGCACAAAAAATCTGGAGTTGAAATAAGTTGTAAAAAATGAAATGCCTTTGTAACAGACGATTTTTCGTCTGAAACCCTGATACTTCAAAAGAGATTGTCCATTTTGTACACGAAGTGCATCCAGTTTTTGCTGTAACCCTGTCAACTTTTTAGCACATGCTATGTGGGTGAAATGATGATACCATGCCAACTTTAAACCTATTCAGATTTAATTTGTAGTGCTTATCAATTTCAGGGTCATTTAGCTCAAAAAATCAGTAAATGCATGAAAAATAGCAAATGAAGTCAGAAAGGGTTGAAAATTGATGGCTTGCCTTCGAATGGTGCATACTGAACGCACAAAACACATAGGTACACTACTATTACAAAGATTCCCTTTGGTTTGTCTGAAGTGGGACTTTCTAGATATATAAGTTTGGAAACTAACTAGAGAAGCCGGTCACATCCTAGAGTCTGATCTTTGGGTGTATTTTTTTTCTTCACGTGTGTCCCTTTGCATCGTTACCATGGACAATCTTCTTCGTTGAACTTGATGCTTGGGTCAACATTCACTATGAAGGGAGCAATTTCATGAAACTTTTCATAATCTTCTGACATGCCTGTCTTGTCCTCCACTCCCACGATGTTTCTTTTCCCTGAAAGAAATATGTGGCGCTTTGGCTCATCGCCTGATGTACTCGCTTCCTTATGTTTTCTTTTTCTCGGCTTGGTAGACATGTCCTTCACATAGAAAACATGCGCCACATCATTGGCTAGGACGAATGGTTTGTCTGCATACCCAAGATTGTTGAGATCCATTGTTTTCATTTCGTACTATGGGTCTTCCTTTACCCTGCCTCCTGTCAGATTGACCCATTTGCACCTAAACAAAGGGACCTTCAAACCAAGTCCATAGTCAAGTTCCCATATCTCCTCTATGTAACCATAATATATGTCCTTTGGCCCATTGTTGTTTGCTGCATCAAAGCGGACACCACTGTTTTGGTTGGCGCTCTTTTTATCTTGCGCGATTGTGTAAAATGTATTCCCATTTATCTCGTACGCTTTGAAAGTCAATATAGTCGAAGATGGTAAATTGGAAAGCAAGTATAGGTCATCTTCAACGGTGTCGTCATGCATGAGATGTGTCTGCAACCAACCGGCGAAAGTCACCATTTGTTCATGTGTACCAGTCGTTAGACTTCTCCGGGTGTTTGGAGCATACTATATTATTGTGTTGCTCGATATACGGAGCCACCAAGGCGGAACTTTGTAGAACTGTGTAGTGTGCTTGTGCCAAAGAATGTCCGTCCTGGCATATTAGTGAATTCTTTCCTAGCGTGCCTTTTCCACCCAGTCTGCCCTCATCCCGCGATTCAGGAACACCAATCGGCTTAATGTAAGGAATAAAGTCAACACAAAACTCAATGAACTCCTCTATTTCATGGCCCTTGGAGATGCTTCCTTCTGGCCTAGCACGATTATGAACATATTTCTTTAAGACTCCCATGAACCTCTCAAAGGGGAACATATTTTGTAGAAATACAGGACCTAGAATGGCAATCTCCTCGACTAGGTGAACTAGGACATGTGTCGTAATATTGAAGAAGGATGGTGGGAACACCAACTCGAAACTGAAAAGACATTGCACCAAATCATTCTCTAACCTTGGTAGGATTTTTGGATCGATGACTAATGGGATGGTGGGAACAAGAGATTGCATTCAGGAATGCACATAGCTTCACAATGGCTAATCGAACGTTTTCTAGTAGAAGCCCCCACAATGCAACCGGAAGTAGTTGAGTCATAATCATGTAGCAGTCATGAGACTTTAGGTTTTGGAACTTTTTCTCTGCCATATTTATTATTCCCTTTATATTCGACGAGAAGCCAGACGGGACCTTCATACTGAGCAGGCATTCGAAGAAGATTTCCTTCTCTTATTTGGTAAGAGCATAGACGGCATGACCCTGAAACTGCTTTGGATCCATGCCGTCTTCTCCGTGCATACGTTGCTGGTCCTCCCGTGCCTCCTGCGTATCTTTTGTCTTCCCATACATGCCCAAGAAGCCTAGCAGGTTCACGCAAAGATTCTTCGTCACGTGCATCACATCAATCGCAGAGCGTACCTCGAGGTCTTTCCAAAAGGGTAGGTCCCAAAATATAGATTTCTTCTTCCACCTAGGTGTGCGTTTGTCAGCATCACTCGGAACAGATTGTGCGCTAGGACCCTTGCCAAAGATTAATTTTAAATCCTTGACCATATCAAGTATGTCATCACCTGTATGGTGGCGAGGCTTCTTCCCGGTGATCTGCCTCACCTTTGAAATGCTTGCCTTTCTTTCTTACGGGATGGCTGCTCTGAAGAAATCGACCATGCCCTAGATACACATTCTTCTTACATTTATCCAAATATGTACTGTGGCTATCATCTAAACATTGCTTGCATGCTTGGTATCCCTTGTTTGTTTGTCCTAAAAGGTTACTGAGAGCAAGCCAATCATTGATGGTTACAAACAACAACGCATGTAGGTCAAATTCCTCCTGATCTTTCCAATCCCACACACGTACACCTTTTCCATTCCACGGGTGTAAAAGTTCTTCAACCAATGGCCTTAGGTACACATCAATGTAGTTTCTGTTGGAAATATGCCCTAGAGGCAATAATCAAATGGTTATTATTGTATTTCCTTGTTCATGATAATTGTCTATTGTTCATGCTATAATTGTGTTAACCAGAAACCGTAATACTTGTGTGAATACATAGACCACACCATGTCCCTATTGAGCCTCTTGTTGGCTAGCTCGTTGATCAATGGATGGTCATGGTTTCATGACCATGGACATTGGATGTCATTGATAACGGGATTACATCATTAGGAGAATGATGTGATGGACAAGACCCAATCCTAAGCATAGCACCAGATCATGTAGTTCGTCTGCTAAAGCTTTTCTAATGTCAAGTATCGTTTCCTTAGACCATGAGATTGTGCAACTTCCGGAAACCGGAGGAATACATTGGGTGTGCCAAATGTCACAACGTAACTGGGTGTCTATAAACGTACACTACGGGTATCTCCAAAAGTGTCTGTTGGGTTGGCACGAATCGAGACTGGGATTTGTCACTCCGTGTGACGGAGAGGTATCTCTAGGCCCACTCGGTAAGACATCATCATAACGAGCTCAATGTGACTTAGGAGTGAGGCACAGGATGATGTGTTACGGACCAATTAAAGGGACTTGCCGGTGACGAGATTGAACAAGGTATAGGGATACCGACGATCGAATCTTGGGCAAATATCATACCGGTAGACAAAGCGAATTGTATACGGGACTGATTGAATCCCCGACATTGTGGTTCATCCTATGAGATAATCGTGGAGAATGTGGGAGCCAACATGGGTATCCAGATCCCGCTGTTGGTGATTGGCCGGAGAGGTGTCTCGGTCAGGTTTACGTGCTTCCCGAACCCATAGGGTCTACACACTTAAGGTTCGATGATGCTAGGGTTATAGGGAAATAGTGTACATGGTTACCGAAGGTTGTTTGGAGTCCTGGATGAGATCCCAGACGTGGCGAGGAGTTGCGGAATGGTCCGGAGGTAAATAATGATATATAGGAAGTGAGGTTTTGGTCACCGGAAGTGTTCCGGGCATCAGCGGTAATGTACCGGGACCAACAGAAGCCCTGCCGGAGTACCATGCAGCTCCACCGACACCACGCCGTCATGCTGCCGGAGCTATCCCTCAACCTCTCCTTCCTCCTTGCTAGATCAAGGCGTAGTAAACGTCACCGGGCTGCACGTGTGTTGAACGCGAAGGCGTCATTGTTCGGCGCTTAGATCGGATTTCATTGCGATCTGAATCGCTGCGAGTACGACTCCACTAACCGCATTCTTGTAACGCTTCCGCTTAGCAATCTTCAACGGTATGAATATGCACTCTCCCCTTACTCGTTGCTGGTTTCTCCGTAGATGGATCTTGGTGATCGTAGGAATTTTTTTGATTTACTACTAGTCTCCCAACAGTTTCCGGGTTGCTTGGGGCCTTGGATGAGCACTGGCATCATAATGAACTTCCGCTTCATGCACAACCAAGGAGGAAGGTTATAGACACATAGAGTCACATGACATGTGCTATGATTGTTGTTCTTCTCCCCAAAAGTATTAATGCCATCTGCACTTAAACCAAACCATACGTTCCTTGCATCCTTTGCAAAGTCCCCACTTTCTCTCGATTTTTCTCCACTACGATCTGTCAACGGGCACTCTCAACTTCCTGTCTTTCTTACGGTCTTCGTTGTGCCATCGCATCAACTTGGCATACTCTTTGTTTTGGAACAAACGTTTCAACCGTGGTATTATAGGAGCATATAACATCACCTTGGCAGGAATCTTCTTCCTGGGGCACTCGCCCTCAACATCACCAGAGTCATCGTGGCCGATCTTATAGCGCAATGCACAACATATCGGGCATGCATTCAAATCCTAATACTCACCGCGGTAGAGGTTGCAATAATTAGGGCATGCATGTATCTTCCCCACCTTTAATCCTAGAGGGCAGACAACCTTCTTTGCTTCGTACGTACTCTCTCGCAATTCGTTGTCCTTTGGTAGCTTCTTCTTTAACATAATCAGCAACTTTTGAAATGCCTTGTCAGATACACCATTCTCTGCCTTCCATTGCAGCGATTCCAGTGTGGTACCTAGCTTTTTCTTGTCATCTTCGCAATTTGGGTACAACCCTTTTTTCTGATCCTCTAACATGCGCTGCAACTTCAGCTTCTCCTTTTCACTTGCGCAGTTTCTCTTTGCATTGGCAATGGCCCGACCAAGATGATCAACGGGCTCATCTGATGCCTCTTCTTCAGCTCCTTCCTGCTTTGTCGGATCAGCTTCTTCTCCCATTGTTGTACCATCATATTCATGGAGCCCATGGCCAGGATAGCTATCGTCATCCACTTCTTCTTCATTCTCTTCCATTAGGACCCCTCTTTCTCCATGCTTGGTCCAACTGTTATAGCCGGACATGAAACCGGACTCAAACAGGCGGACATGAATGGTTCTTGAGTTAGAGTAATTTCAATCATTCTTACAGCCAGCACATGGACAATACATAAAACCATTCGGCTGCTTGTTTGCCTCAGCCGCAACTAGAAAAGTATGGACGCCATTAATGAACTGGGTAGAGCATCGGTCGTCGTACGTCTATTGCCGGCTCATCTTCATTACCCAACACTGAAAAGACCAAATTAATACAAGTTTGTACATAAAGTTCATACACACTTGTTCTCATAAAACAACATACAAACTCTCTATCTAAAGCATTTAAATGCAACAACAATGCGATCAACATCGCGACTAAGGTAACAATTGATCCAACAGCATAGTGATACCAAGCCTCACTATCAATGGCATATGTTTTAAATTTTCTAATCTTCAAGCGCATTGCACCCATCTTGATCTTGTGATCATCGACGATATCGGCAACATACAACTCAAGTTTCATCTTATCTTCTTGAACTCTTTTCAATTTTTCTTTCAAATACTCGTTTTCTTTTTCAACTAAATTTAACTTCTTGACAAGAATATCTATGTTAGTTGGAATCTCCGGTTCACATACCTCCTAGATAAAAACATCTATGTCAACTTGGTTGATATAATTGTCATAAACACGAAGTGCAACAAAGATTTATAAAAGAGAGTATATACCACATCCGCATCATAAACCGGACGAGGGCCGACGGGGACGGATTTCAAAACCATGCCACTATGTATAACAAACAACCATATAGGTAAGAAAAATATACAAGTAACTAACTAAATCTTACAAACATGATTTTTTTTATAAAAAGGATAAGAACAAGAGGCTCACTAAGGTGGTGCCGGCGACAGGACAGTGCGGGCGATCGACGGTGGTTAGGACAGGGATAGGAAGGCACTAAGTAAACCACACCTACAAAGGCAAAGCAAGAAGTTATTTGAGCTCAAATTGCATAAATCAAATAAACTACCAGATACAAACTAAAACGCACAAATTACTATACTTATAGAGCATTGCAAGAGCTAATCTAGCAATGAGAGATGAAAGGACAAAGTTTCTAACCTTTGTGAACACTAAGATGGATGGGATGCCTCCAAATCTTGACAAATTTTGGAAAAAATGGACGATGAGCTCGAGGAAGAGAGGAAGAACAGAGAGGAGAGGAAAGGGGAAGAACAGAGAGGAGTGTGCTTGGCCTGGCGCCGAAGGGGGCACATTAGTGTCGGTTCAAAACCCAACCGGGACTAATGATGCGGAGAAAAGGTCTGTTTTCTATTTGACGGGGTTATTACCCATGGGTAGGCCAAAGCAATGGAATATTCCCCCTTTACGCTTTGAAGAAAAACTACACGACCGGCTGGACGAGGCCGGCTGGAGGACGTCCAGCTCGAGATGGCGCCGGCTAGTGCCCCGGAAGGCCGGTTAGGGAGCCAGCCCGACTCTCGGCCAGCTGGGCGCGGCCGGCTGCTTCTGGGCCGCCTCTTCCATTGACCTTGGCACGGACATGTAACGTCCCATCCCTCTGCGCGTGGGTACGGCGACATGATGCGACCGGCACGACGGGCGGCCCTGTGGCTACAGTGGCCGCTGACGCACTGCAGAGCGTGGCTACAGTCCGGCCGTCCAGGCCGCTAACCTTGATGAGCACGACCGGGCGAAGGAATAGTGTCGGCACGCCCTCGCCCACTCGATTACCTGTCCCAGGATGGCTACAGTGCCGCCGGCGATACCAGAGACTTCAGCTGGCTGGCGCTAGGCGACGCCAACTCGGCGGCCTGTGCCATGGTAGATCGTCGAGGGCCAATCACTGGACCAGCTGTCGAGCCCTAGCAGGAGATGGGACCGCTCAGCCGGTGGCCCCTACAAGTGACGAGACGACGTGAATGGCGAACCACCTAGCTAGCCGAAGAGGCTGCCAGTCGGGTCCCCCCGCCCTTGTACTTAGAGTATATTATAAGATCCGGGGGGTTGGCCTATAAAAACCCCTGAGCCCCCCATGCAACGGGGACGGACGATCTCCCCTGCACACACACACAGAGCTCTCAAACCCCCTTTAGCAGTGGAGGAAGACGAGTCGGCTACTCCTTCTTCCTCCTCTAGACACAGCTCCAGGAGCACCCTTGAATACACACTCACCCATCCAACTAAACCAAGCAGGACTAGGGGTGTTACCTCCCTTGGAGGGCCCTAGACCTGGGTACATCGTGTGTCCTCACCGCTTGTGCCCAATCTCGCACCTGAAGCTCGTCGGTGTCCTCCGGCCCCAACCTCCCACGATAAGCCACCCTTTGGCATCTGTCATCAGCAAACGACGACAGTTGGCGCCCATCGTGGGGCCATACGTGGCGCCGGACGGATTCATGGTCCGAGTGGGACCCCTCGCATTTTCCCGCCGTTGCCGCACGTACAGGCAAAACCGCGGGCTCGTGGGGCTTGCTCCGGCACGCCCTGTGGGCAACTCCGTCGGCCTCACGGCCAACATCGATACGCTCACCGAGCGCTTCGGCAGGCTCAGCCTCACCGAGACTCCGGCCACTGACGAGTAACCCGCATAGGTGCTCATCTGCGCTGGTCCGCCCACGACCATGGGCGCACTTGCTGTGACTCAGTCCAGCGGCTCTCACGGTCACATGGGAGTGATGGCCATCACTTCCTCCACCGCTTCCGGATGGGCGCGGGCCGCGGCTAGCGCTGTCGCTGCCCGCGTCGGCACGTCCGACCCGCTCGGCGCGGCCCTCCGGGGCTTGAGCACTCCTATCGACCAGATGGCGAACCCTAGAGGCAATAATAAAATGGTTATTATTGTATTTCCTGGTTCATGATAATTGTCCATTGTGCATGCTATAATTGTGTTAACCGGAAACCGTAATACATGTGTGAATACATAGACCACAACATGTCCCTAGTAAGCCTCTAGTTGGATAGCTCGTTGATCAATAGGTGGTCACGGTCTCATGGCCATGGACATTGGATGTCGTTGATAACGGGATCACATCGTTAGGAGAATGATGTGATGGACAAGACCCAATCCTAAGCATAGCACAAGATCGTGTAGTTCGTCTGCTAAAGCTTTTCAATGTCAAGTATCTTTTCCTTAGACCATGAGATTGTGCAACTCCCAAATACCGTAGGAATGCTTTGGGTGTGCCAAACGTCACAACGTAACTGGGTGGCTATAAAGGTGCACTACGGGTATCTCCGAAGGTGTCTGTTGGGTTGACACGAATCGAGACTGCGATTTGTCACTCCGTGTGACGGAGAGGTATCTCTGGGCCCACTCGGTAAGACATCATCATAATGAGCTCAATGTGACTAAGGAGTTAGTCACGGGATGATGTATTACGTAACGAGTAAAGAGACTTGCCGGTAACGAGATTGAACAAGATATAGAGATACCGACGATCAAATCTCGAGCAGGTATCATACCGATAGACAAAGGGAATTGTATACGGGATTGATTGAATCCCCGACATCGTGGTTCATCCGATGAGATCATCGTGGAGCATGTGGGCGCCAACATGGGTATCCAGATCCCGCTGTTGGTTATTGACCGGACAGGTGTCTCGGTCATGTCTACATGTCTCCCGAACCCGTAGGGTCTACACACTTAAGGTTCGATGACACTAGGGTTATAGGGAAATGGTATACATGATTACCGAAGGTTGTTCGGAGTCCCGGATGAGATCCTGGACGTCACGAGCAGCTCCGGAACGGTCCGGAGGTAAATATTGATATATAGGAAGTCCAGTTTTGGTCACCGGAAAGTTTTCGGGCTCATCGGTAGTGTACCGGGAGTGCCGGGAGGGTGCCGGAGGACCCCGGGGAGGGGTGTGACGAACATAGGACTTTGTGGGCCCTTAGAGCAGGTGTGCCAGCCCTTATTGGGCTGGCCAAGACCTTCTAGAAAGGCCCATGCGGCTGGGATCAAGAGATAAAGGGCAAAAGGGTTTTAAAAGAGGAGATCCACCTCCCTTGTGGGAGGTGGACTCTCCCCCTAGTTCGGCCGAACCTCTCCTCCTTGGAGGAGGGGCCAAGGCAGCCCTCCCTCTCCCTCCTCCTATATATATGCAAGGGTTTGGACTGATTTGACACATGACTTCTCTCTCTCTCGACGCAACTCTACCCTTCCTCTTCCTCGTTCTCCGTAGCGCTTGGTGAAGCCCTGCCGGAGTCCACGTAGCTCCACCGTCACCATGCCGTCATGCTGCCGGAGCTCTCCCTCAACCTATCCTTCCTCCTTGCTGGATCAAGGCATAGGAGACGTCATCGGGCTGCACGTGTGTTGAACGTGGAGGCGCCGTTGTTCGGCGCTGAGATCAGAATCCACCGCGATCTGAATCGCTGCGAGTACGACTCCACCAACCGCGTTCTTGTAAAGCTTCCACTTAGCGATCTTCAAAGGTATGAAGATGCAATCTCTCCCCACTCATTGCTGGTATCTCCATAGATAGATCTTGGTGATACGTAGGAATTTTTTTGATTTACTACTACGTCTCCCAACAGTGGCATCATGAGCTAGGTCTATGCGTAGAATCTATGCACGAGTAGAACACAAGTTGTTGTGGGCATCGATTTTGTTAATATGCTTACCACTACTAGTCTTATCTTGATTCGGCGGCATTTTGGGATGAAGCGGCCCGGACCAACTTGACACGTACGCTTACATGAGACTGGTTCCACCGCCTGACATGCACTTGTTGCATAAGGTGGCTAGCGGGTGTCTGTCTCTCCCACCTTAGTCCGATTGGATTCGATGAAAAGGGTCCTTATGAATTGTAAATAGCAATTGGCATATCACGTTATGGATTCGATGAAAAGGGTCTAACTTGTTTTTGCAGGGTATGCTATGTGATGTGATATGGCCAAAAGAATGTGATGTGACATATGTGATGTATGAGATTGATCATGTTCTTGTAATAGGATTCACGACTTGCATGTCGATGAGTATTAGAATCGGCAGGAGCCATAGGAGTTGTCTTATTTTATTGTACGACATGCGTGTCAATCATAAACGCCATGTAATTGCTTTACTTTATTGATAAACGTTAGCCATAGTAGTAGAAGTAATAGTTGCGGAGACAACTTCATGAAGACACAATGATGGAGATCATGGTGTCGTGCCGGTGATAGTGATGATCATGGTGCCCCGAAGATGGAGATCAAAGGAGCAAGATGATATTGGCCATATCATGTCAATATATTGATTGCATGTGATGTTTATCATGTTTACATCTTATTTGCTTACAACGACAGTAGTAAATAAGATGATCTCTCAATAAAATTTCAAGATAAGTGTTCACCCTAACTGTGCACTGTTGCTAAGGATCGTCATTCCGAAGCACCGCGTGATGATCGGGTGTGATAGGCTCTAAATTCGCATACAACGGGTGTAAGCCAGATTTACACACCCGATACACTTAGGTTGACTTGACGAGCCTAGCATGTACAGACATGGCCTCGGAACACGGAAGACCGAAAGGTCAAACATGAGTCGTATAGAAGATACGATCAACGTGGAGATGTTCACCATGGATGACTAGTCTGTCTCACGTGATGATCGGACACGGGCTAGATTACATGGATCATGTGTCACTTGGATGACTAGAGAGATGTCTATCTAAGTGGGAGTTCATTAAATATTTTGATTATGTGAACTTAATTATCATGAACTTAGTCTAAAATTGTCTTTACAATCTATATTGTAGATCCAATGGCCAACGCGAATGTCACCCTAAACTTCAACGCGTTCCTAGAGAAAACCAAGCTAAAAGATGATGGAAGCAACTATGCGGACTGGGTCCGTGGCTTGAGGATCATCCTTCGTGCACCACTAGGTGACCCACCTCTTCTCCCAGCAGAGCAAGACATTGCGAACGCTTGGCATTCTCGATGCGATGATTACTCCCTTGTTTAGTGAGGCATGCTTTACAGTTTAGAACCGGGGCTCCAAAAGCATTCTGAGCAACACGGAGCATATGAGATGTTCCAAGAGCTGAAAATGGTTTTCCAAGCTCATGCCCGGGTCGAGAGATATGACGTCTCCGACAAGTTCTTCAGCTTTAAGATGGTGGAGAATAGTTCTGTCAATGAGCACATCCTCAAGATGTCCGGGCTACACAACCGCTTGACTCAGCTGGGAGTTAATCTCCTAGATGAGTCAGTCATTGACAGAATCCTCCAGTCGCTTCCACCTAGCTATAAGAGCTTTGTGATGAACTACAGCATGCAAGGGATGGAGAAGTCCATTCCTGAGTTGTAATCGATTCTGAAATTAGCAGAGGTCGAGATCAAAAAGGAGCATCAAGTGTTGATGGTAAATAAGACCACTAGTTTCAAGAAAGGCAAGGGTAAGAAGAACTTCAAGAAGGACGGCAAAGCTGTTGCCGCGCCCGGTATGCAAGTTGCCGGGAAGAAGGAAAAGCATGGACCCAAGCCTGAGACTGAGTGTTTTTATTGCAAGGGTACCGGTCACTGGAAGCGGAACTGCCCCAAGTACTTAGCGGATAAGAAGGACGGCAAGATTAAAGGTATATGTGATATACTTGTTATTGATGTGTACCTAACCAGCGCTCGTAGTAGCTCCTGGGTATTTGATACCGGTGCAGTTGCTCACATTTGTAACTCCAAGCAGGAGCTGCGGAATAAGCGGAGGCTGGCAAAGGACGAGGTGACGATGCGCGTCGGGAATGGTTCCAAGGTCGATGTGATCGCCATCGGCACGCTACCTCTACATCTACCTTCGGGATTAGTGTTAAACCTTAATAATTGTTATTTAGTACCAGCTTTGACCTTGAACATTGTATCTGGATCTCGCTTGATGCGAGATGGCTACTCATTTAAATCTGAGAATAATGGTTGTTCTATTTATATGAGAGAAATGTTTTATGGTCATGCCCTGCTGGTCAATGGTTTATTTTTGATGAATCTCGAACGTGATTTTACAAATGTCCATAGTGTGAGTACCAAAAAGTGTAAGGTTGATAACGATAGTCCCACTTACATGTGGCACTGTTGCCTTGGTCATATTGGTGTCAAACGCATAAAGAAGCTCCATACTGATGGACTTTTGGAGTCTCTTGATTTCGAATCATTTGACACGTGAGAACCATGCCTCATGGGCAAGATGACCAAGACTCCGTTCTCCGGAACAATGGAGCGAGCAACTGACTTGTTGGAAATAATACATACCGATGTATGCGGTCCAATGAGTGTCGAGGCTCGTGGTGGCTACCGTTATGTTCTCACCCTCACTGATGACTTGAGTAGATATGGGTATGTATACTTAATGAAACATAAGTCTGAAAGTTTTGAAAGGTTCAAGGAATTTCAGAGTGAGGTAGAGAATCAACATGACAGGAAATAAAGTGCCTACGATCTGATCGTGGCGGAGAATATTTAAGTCACGAGTTTGGCACGCACCTAAGGAAATGTGGAATTGTTTCACAACTCACGCCGCCTGGCACACCTCAGCGAAATGGTGTGTCTGAACGTCGTAATCGCACTCTATTAGATATGGTACGATCTATGATGTGTCTTACCAACTTATCGCTATCATTTTGGGGATATGCATTAGAGACTGCCGCATTCACTTTAAATAGGGCACCGTCAAAATCCGTTGAGACGACACCGTATGAATTATTGTTTGGAAAGAAACCTAAGCTGTCGTTTCTAAAAGTTTGGGGATGCGATGCTTATGTGAAGAAACTTCAACCTGAGAAGCTCGAACCCAAAGCGGAAAAGTGCGTCTTCATAGGATATCCCAAAGAGACTATTGGGTATAACTTCTACCTACGATCTGAGGGCAAAGTCTTTGTTGCCAAGAATGGATCATTTCTCGAGAAAGAGTTTCTCTCGAAAGAAGTAAGTGGGAGGAAAATAGAACTTGATGAGGTAATTGTACCTCCACTTGAACCGGAGAGTAGCACAGCATAGGAAGTTGTTTCTGTGGAGCCTGCACTGGCTGGAGAGGAAGTTAATGATGATGATCATGAAACTTCAGATCAAGTTACTGTTGAATGTCGAAGGTCCACTAGGACACGTTCCGCACCAGAGTGGTATGGCAACCCTGTCCTGGAGATCATGTTGTTGGACAACGGTGAACCTTCAAACTATGAAGAAGCGATGGTGGGCCTGGATTCCAACAAATGGCTTGAAGCCATGAAATCCGAGATAGGATCCATGTATGAGAACAAAGTGTGGACTTTGGTGGATTTCCTGTTGATTAGCGAGCCATTGAAAATAAATGGATCTTTAAGAAGAAGACTGACGCGGAGTGTAATGTAACCGTCTATAAGGCTCGGCTTGTCGCTAAGGGTTATCAACAAGTTCAAGGAGTTGACTACGATGAGACTTTCTCACCCGTAGCGATGCAGAAGTCTGTTCGAATCATGTTAGCAATTGCCGCATTTTATGATTATGAGATCTGGCAAATGGACATCAAAGCGGCATTCCTTAATGGTTTCCTTAAGGAAGAATTGTATATGATGCAACCGGAAGGTTTTGTCGATCCAAAAGAAGCTAACAAGGTATGCAAGCTCCAGCGCTCCATCTATGGGCTGGTGCAAGCATCTCGAAGTTGGAACATTTGCTTTAATGAAGTGATTAAAGCGTTTGGGTTTGTACAGGTTTATGGAGAACCCTGTATTTACAAGAAAGTGAGTGGGAGCTCTCTAGCATTTCTCATATTATATGTGGATAAAATACTGATAATGGGAAATGATATAGAGCTCTTGGAAAGTATAAAGGCCTAGTTGAATAAGTGTTTTTCAATGAAGGACCTTGGAGAAGCTGCTTACATATTAGGTATTAAGATCTATAGATATAGATCGAGACGCCTCATAGGTCTTTCACAAAGCACATACCTTGACAAGGTATTGAAGAAGTTCAATATGGATCAGTCCAAGAAGGGGTTATTGCCTGTGTTACAAGGTGTGAGTTTGAGTAAGAGTCAATGCCCGACCACAACAAAGGATAGAGAAGAGATGAGTGCCATCCCCTATGCTTCAGCCATAGGCTCTATTATGTATGCCATGCTGTGTACCAGACCTGATGTGAACCTTGCCATAAGTTTGGTAGGGAGGTACCAGAGTGATCCCGGAGCGGAACACTGGACAGCGGTCAAGAATATCCCGAAGTACCTGAAAAGTACAAAGGACATGTTTCTCGTATATGGAGGTGCCGAAGAGCTCGTCGTAAAGGGTTACGTCGATGCTAGCTTCGACACAGATCCGTACGACTCCAAGTCACAAACTGGATACGTGTATGTTTTGAACGGAGGGGCAGTCAGCTGGTGCAGCAGCAAGCAAAGCATCGTGGCGGCATCTACATGTGAAGCGGAGTACATAGTTGCTTCGGAAGCAGCAAAGTAAGGAGTCTGGATGAAGGAGTTCATCACCGACCTAGGAGTAATTCCAAGTGTGTCGGGCCCGATGACTCTATTCTGTGACAACACTGGAGCTATTGCGCTTGCGAAGGAGCCCAGGTTTCACAAGAAGACAAGACACATCAAGCGCCGCTTCAACTCCATCCGTGATTACATTCAGGAGGGAGATATAGATATTTGTAAAGTGCATATGGATCTGAATGTCGTACATCCATTGACTAAACCTCTCTCACGAGCAAAACATGATCAACACCAGTGTGTTTGATTCATCACAATGTCACTAGATTATTGACTCTAGTGCAAGTGGGAGACTGTTGGAAATATGCCCTAGAGACAATAATAAAATGGTTATTATTGTATTTCTTGGTTCATGATAATTGTCTATTGTTCATGCTATAATTGTGTTAACCGGAAACCGTAATACATGTGAATATACATAGACCACAACATGTCCCTAGTAAGCCTCTAGTTGGCTAGCTCGTTGATCAATAGATGGTCACGGTTTCATGGACATGGACATTGGATGTCGTTGATAATGGGATCACATCATTAGCAGAATGATGTGATGGACAAGACCCAATCCTAAGCATCGCACAAGATCATGTAGTTCGTCTGCTAAAGCTTTTCAATGTCAAGTATTGTTTCCTTGGACCATGAGATTGTGCAACTCCCGGATACCGTAGGAACGCTTTGGGTGTACTAAACGTCACAACGTAACTAGGTGTCTATAATGGTGCACTACGGGTATCTCCGAAGGTGTCTGTTGGGTTGACACGAATCGAGACTGGGATTTGTCACTCCATGTGACGGAGAGGTATCTCTGGGCCCACTCGGTAACACATCATCACAATGAGCTCAATGTGACTAAGGAGTTAGTCATGGGATGATGTATTAGGGAACGAGTAAAGAGACTTTCCAGTAACGAGATTGAACATGGTATAGAGATACCGACGATCGAATCTCGAGCAAGTATCATACCGATAGACAAAAGGAATTGTATACGGGATTGATTGAATCCCCGACATCGTGGTTCATCCAATGAGATCATTGTGGAGCATGTGGGAGCCGACATGGGTATCCAGATCCCGCTGTTGGTTATTGACCGGAGAGGTGTCTCGGTCATGTCTACATGTCTCCCGAACCCGTAGGGTCTACACACTTAAGGTTCGATGACGCTAGGGTTATAGGGAAATGGTATACGTGATTACCGATGGTTGTTCAGAGTCCCGGATGAGATCCTGGACATCATGAGGAGCTCCGAAATTGTCCGAAGGTAAAGATTGATATATAGGAAGTCCAGTTTTGGTCACCGGAAAGTTTTCGGGCTCATCGGTAGTGTACCGGGAGTGCCGGGAGGGTGCTAGAGGACCCCCAGGAGTGGTGTGACGACCATAGGACTTTCTGGGACCTTAGAGGAGGTGTGCCAGACCTTATTGGGCTGGCCAAGACCTTCTAGAAAGGCCCATGCGGTTGGGATCAAGAGATAAAGGGCACAAGGGTTTTAAAAGAGGAGATCCACATCCCTTGTGGGAGGTGGACTCCCCCCTAGTTCGGCCGAACCTCTCCTCCTTGGAGGAGGGGCCAAGGCAGCCCTCCATCTCCCTCCTCCTATATATATGCACGGGCTTGGGCTGATTTGAGACACGACTTCTCTCTCTCTTGGCGCAGCCCTACCCTTCCTCTTCCTCGTTCTCCATAGCGCTTGGCGAAGCCCTGTCGGAGTCCACGTAGCTCCACCGTCACCATGCCGTCGTGCTGCCGGAGCTCTCCCTCAACCTCTCCTTCCTCCTTGCTGGATCAAGGCATAGGAGACATCATCGGGCTCCACGTGTGTTGAACGCGGAGGCGCTGTTGTTCGGCTCTGAGATCGGAATCCACCGCGATCTGAATCGCTGCGAGTACGACTCCACCAACCGCGTTCTTGTAACGCTTCTGCTTAGCGATCTTCAAAGGTATGAAGATGCAATCTCTCCCCACTCGTTGCTAGTTTCTCCATAGATAGATCTTGGTGATATGTAGGAATTTTTTTGATTTACTACTACGTCTCCCAACACGCAAATCCGTGAGTGTCATCTTCTCCTCCCGTTGGGTGGCCGCGTGCTCGCGGGCCAGCCGGCTGGCGGCATCCGTCGACTCTCCCATTGGCTCGTCCTCATGGAGCTCGATGGGGTCACTACAGTGCCCAAGGATTGGTTATTTACCGGCTAGCGACCCGGAAGAAAAGTCATATAAGGAAAAAACTTACCCGATGACAACGGGCAAGGCCCGCTTGGTGCGTGGCGGCGGCCTCCGCACGGCCACCTTCACCCGCTTCGGGCCGGGCGACAAAGCCGCCGCCCCCCCTGAGCTGGCCTCTTCCCCCGGTTGGCCGCTCCGGCCGCCGGGGCTGGAGCCGGCCGCACCTCGCTCCTTCAACCTTGGCACACTGAGGGAGGAGGCTCGTTCAGAATCATTAATTCATCATCATCATCATCGTCGTCGTCCATCGAGTCCCTGATCGTGGGGGCAAGAGGGAACTCACCTGCTTCGCTGGGCTCCTCGGCCATGCCAGACCCTCCGACTCTGCTAGGAGTGCCGGTTCGTGGGTCCGCCGGCTCGTCGACTCCACCCGAGGAGTCCACCCCCTCCTTCGAGGGGGCCTCCCGTCTCGTAGTCTTCGAAGTCGGAGTTTTCATGCTCCGCCTCGAAGATCTGAGGGTGCGGACCGTCTGGCGTGTTCTGTTGCACCAGCAGTTGTGGTCAGCACATCAAAATAAGTTCTCGAGCCGGCTGCTAGCTGGGGAATATCAAACGAAAAGAAACTGCCTCAACGAAAAACTTACCAGGGAAGCCCGATTGATGCGGTCGTACGGCTCCATGCCGAAGGACCACGAGGCGGGCTTAAGCTTGACGATGGATAGCCGGCAGCGGTCGCGTCGGCCGGACATGTTGCAGATCTGGTGCGACCTCAGTTGGAGGGGCAACACTCAATGCGAGATAAAGGCCGCCACCAGGTCGGCGGCGACCAGCCCCTCGGAGCTCTTCAGCTACGTGACCCGACCAAGCTCCTCCAGGACCATGCCGTGCGGGGCAGCCCCCAGCCAGTTTAACTGGGTTGACTGCTGGTCATCAAATGGCGGCAGTCGGATGTAATGTAACATGGAAGAGGTGCCCCATATACCTAATAGATTGTGCATTTGCATTCAAACGTTAATTCGAAATAATGCACAAATTTAGGGGGAGCTCTTGCTTATCACATACCTCTCACAGCGACGGTTATATTCATTGATTTTATCATATGTTGAAGCTTTGATCTAAATGTTGTCATCAATTACCAAAAAGGGGGAGATTGAAAGCACATTTTCTCCCTTGGTGGTTTTGGTAATTAATAATAACATATAAGTCATTGAACTAATGTTTCCACCAAGTATATTTCAGGAAATGTTTAATGATAGGATTGACAAAAGGAGATTGTGGACATACCTCAAGATGCATGGAAATAGGTTGGCCAAGCTTCAAGCAAGAGGACTCTACATTTTATATTTGTGAGAAATCACTTTTAGTCCATAGGAAAGCCAATACTATTAAAAGGGGGTAAGGTTTTTTTGGTGAACAATATGCTCAAACGTGCACAAGTGATAGTCGCCATAAACATCCACAAACTCTCCCACCAAAGTCTGTTCTATACCTAACACTCAAAATCGGTGCAAGCAACTTTCCCACTTCGGTGCCACCGATTCCAGAACCTAGACAGAATCAAGCCAAACACTAGCCACTTCGGTGCAACCGATTCCATACCGGTGCCATCGAGTTTAGGTTGCCAACTTTCTGTTATGCAAATTCACATTTTCGGTCCCACCGAGAATGTTGGATCGGCGTCACCGAGATTGGAGATCTGACCGTTGGTCACCTTATCGGTGCAACCGAGTTTCCTATATCGGTCTCACCGAGATTCAAAAGTTGCCACCTTTGGTCACTTAGGTACCACAGAGATTAACACATCGGTGTCACCGAGTTGGTCATTTTGTGTGTAACGGTTGGATTTTTGGGGATGCCTATATATACCCCTTCACCACCACTTACTCGAAAGATAAGCACTCAGAACTATTCCATACCTATCCCATCAGATTTTTTGAGAGAGAACCACCTACCCTTGTGTTGAGGTCAAGATATTCCACTCCAATCATATGGATCTTGATTTCTAGCCTCCCCAAGTAGCTTTCCACCAATCCCATCTCTTCCACCATGCCAAATCTGTGAGAGAGTGATAGGGTGCTGAGGAGTCTATCATCTTGAAGCATAAGAGCAAGGAGTTCATCGTCATTACCGAGCCTATTACCTTTTGGAGGGTGGTGCCTCCTAGATTGGCTAGGTGTCGCTTGGGAGCCTCCTACTTCGTGTTGTGGAGTGAACCAAGAAGTTTGTAAGGGCAAGGAGATCGCCTACTTCATGAAGATCTACCCATAGTGAGGCTAGTCCTTCGTGGACGGAAGTCGTATGGAATAGTCAAGGTTGCTACTTCATGGACCCTTTTGGGTGGAGCCCTCCATGAACTCTCGCGACCGTTACCCTCCGTGGGTTGAAGACTCCATAAACGTGGATGTACGATAGCGCCACCCATCGGAATCACGGGAAAAATCATCGTGTCTACAACTGCGTTTGATCTTCCTACCCTATCCTTTCTATACATGCTTGTTGTTACTTTCCGCTGTTATATACTCTTAGACTTGCATGTGTAGGGTGTACTTAACTTGCCATGAAATGCTAAAACTGTCAATCCTAAAACTTGGTATAGGCAAAACTTTTAAATTGGTCAAGTAGTCTAATCACCCCCCTCTAGACATACTTTCGGTCCTACACGGACATGTGATGTCCCGTCCCTCTGTGCGCGGGTACAACGACACAACGCGACCGGCACGACGGGCGGCCCTGTGGCTACAGTGGCCGCTGACGCACTGCAGAGCGTGGCTACAGTTCGACCGTCCAGGCCGCTGACCACGACGAGTGCGATCGGGCCAAGGAATAGTGCCGGCACGCCCTCGCCCACTCGATTACCTGTCCCGGCATGGCTATAGTGTCGCCGGCCGTACCAGAGACTTCGGCCACCTGGCGCTAGGCGATGCCAACTTAGCGGCCCGTGCCACGGTAGGTGGGCGAGGGCCAATCATCGGACCGGCTGACGGGCTCCAACAGGAGATGGGACCGCTTAGCCGGTGGCCTCTACAAGTGACGAGACGACGCGAATGGCAGGACCTCCTGGCCAGCCGGAGAGGCTGCCAGCCAGGTCCCCCCGCCCTTGTACTTAGAGTATATTATAAGAGCTGGGGGGTTGGCCTATAAAACCCCCCGAGCCCCCCATGCAATGGGGTTGGACGATCACCCCCGCACAGACACAGAGAGCTCTCAAACCCCCTCTAGCAATGGAGGAAGACGAGCCGGCTGCTCCTTCTTCCTCCTCCAGACACAACTCTAGGAGCACCCTTGTATACACACTCACCCATCCAACTAAACCAAGCAGGACTAGGGGTGTTACCTCCCTTGGAGGGCCCTGAACCTGGGTACATCGTGTGTCCTCACCGCTTGTGCCCAATCTCCCGCCCGGAGCCCATTGGCGTCCTCCGGCCCCAACCTCCCACAATAAGCCACCCTATGGCATGTGTCGTGAGAAAACAACGACACCATTAGTGTACATATAATCCATGGACTCACTTTAGCCATAAAGAACTCACATACTTATTGCAAAAGTCTATTAGTAATCAAAGCAAAGTATTAGATGATGCTCCTAGGGGAGAGGTTGGTGTTGGAAATATGCCCTAGCGGCAATAAAAAAGTGATTATTATTATATTTCCTTATTCATGATAATTGTCTATTGTTCATGCTATAATTGTATTAACCGAAAACCGTAATGCATGTGTGAGTACATAGACCACACCATGTCCCTAGTAAGCCTCTACTTGATCAATAGATGGTCACGGTTTCATGACCATGGACATTGTATGTCGTTGATAACAGGATCACATCATTAGGAGAATGATGTGATGGACAAGACCCAATCCTAAGCATAGCACAAGATCGTGTAGTTCGTCTGCTAAAGCTTTTGTAATGTCAAGTATCATTTCCTTAGACCATGAGATTGTGCAACTCTCGTATACCATAGGAATACTTTGGGTGTGCCAAACATTACAACGTAACTAGGTGGCTATAAAGGTACACTATTGGTATCCCCGAAAGTATATGTTGGGTTGGCACGAATCGATACTGGGATTTATCACTCCGTGTGAGGGAGAGGTATCTCTGGGCCCACTCGGTAATACAACATCATAATGAGCTCAATGTGACTAAGGAGTTAGTCACAGGATCATGTGTTATGGAACGAGTTAAGAGATTTGCCGGTAACGAGATTGATCAAGGTACAGGGATACCGACGATCGACTCTCGGGCAAGTAACATACCGATGGACAAAGGGAATTGTATACGGGATTAATTGAATCCCCGACATCGTGGTTCATCCCATGAGATCATCATGAAGCATGTGGGAGCCAATATGGGTATCCAGATCCTGCTATTGGTTATTGGCCGGAGAGGTGTCTCGGTCATGTCTACATGCCTCCCAAACCCGTAGGGTCTACACACTTAAGGTTCGATGACGCTAGGATTATAGGGGAATTGTATACGTGGTTACCGAAGGTTGTTCAGAGTCCCATATGAGATCCCGGACATCACAAGGAGTTCCGGAATGGTCCGGAGGTAAAGATTCATATATAGGAAGTGAGGATTTGGTCACCGGAAATGTTTCGGGCATCACCGGTAATGTACCGGGACCACCGAAAGGGTTCCAGGGGGTCCACCGGGAGGGGCCACCGGCCCCGGAAGGCTACGTGGGCCAAGAGTGGGAGAGAACCATCCCCTAGGTGGTCTGGTGCGCCTACCACCTCAGCCCAAGGAGCAACAAAGGGTGGAGGGGGCCAAACCCTAGGCGTGGAGGGGGCCTGGGCCCACCCTAGGGCGCCGCCCATCCTTCTCACCTTGGCCGCCGGCCCTCCTGGCCATCTAGGGTTGCCGCCACCCCTAGGAAGGGAACCTTAGGGGTGCGCACCCTCCTCCCTCCCCTCCTATATATAGTGGAGGGTTTTGGGGCTGTGTACACACAACTCTCTCTCTCTCTCTCTCGACGCAGCCCTACCTCTCCACCTCCTCGTCCTCCGTAGTGCTTGGTGAAACCCTGTCAGAGTACCGCCCTGCTCCACCACCACCACGCCATCGTTCTGCTGTTGGATTTGTCTTCCCCAACCTCTCCCTCCTCCTTGCTCGATCAAGGTGCGGGAGACGTCATCGGGCTGCACGTGTGTTGGATGTGGAGGCGCCGTTGTTCGGTGTTTAGATTGGAATCCACCGCGATCTGAATTGCTCGAGTAAAAATCCAGCAACCGCGTTCATAGTAACGCTTCCGCTTAGCGATCTGCAAATGTATGAAGATGCTCAAACCCCTTACTCGTTGGTGGCTTCAAAGAGATTGATCTTGGTGATACATAGGGAAATTTTGAATTACTACTACATTCCCCAAGAGTGGCATCATGAGCTAGGTCTATGCGTAGAATTTATGCACGAGTAGAACACAAGTAGTTGTGGGCGATGATTTCGTCAATTCGCCTGCCGTTACTAGTCTTATCTTGATTCGGCGGCATTGTGGTATAAAGCGGCCTGGACCGACTTTACACGTACGCTTACGTGAGACTGGTTCCACCGCTTGACATGCACTTGCTGCATAAGGTGGCTAGCGGGTGTCCGTATCTCCCACTTTAGTCATATCGGATTCGATGAATAGGGTTCTTATGAAGGGTAAATAGTAATTGGCATATCACCGTTGTGTCTCTTACGTAGGTAAGAAACGTTCTTGCTAGAAACCCATAGCAGCCACGTAAAACTTCTAGCAACAATTAGAGGACGTCTAACTTGTTTTTGCAGGGTATGCTATGTGATGTGATATGGCCAAAAGAATGTGATGTGACATATAGGATGTATGAGATTGATCATGTTCTTGTAATAGGATTCACGACTTGCAGGTCGATGAGTATGACAACCGGAAGGAGCCATAGGAGTTGTCTTAATTTATTGTACGAGATGCAACTCCATGTGATTACTTTACTTTAGTGCTAAACTGTTAGCTATAGTAGTAGAAGTAATAGTTGGCGAGACGTCTTTCGCAGAGACACGATGATGGAGATCATGATGATGGAGATCATGGTGTCATGCCGGTGACATTGATGATCATGGTGCCCCAAAGATGGAGATCAAAGGAGCAAGATTATATTGGCCATATCATGTCACTATATGATTGCATGTGATGTTTATCATGTTTTACATCTTATTTTCTTAGAACAACTGTAGCTTAAATAAGATGATCTCTCACTGAAATTTCAAGAAATGTGTTCCCCTAACTATGCACCGTTGCTAAGGTCCTTTGTTCTGAAGCACCACGTGACGATCGGGTGTGATAGGTTCTAATGTTCGCATAGAACGGGTGTAAGCTAGATTTACACACGCAATATACTTAGGTTGACTTGACGAGTCTAGCATGTACAGACATGGCCACGGAACATGGGAGACCGAAAGGTCGAACATGAATCGTATAGAAGATACGATCAACATGGAGATGTTCACCATTGATGACTAGTCCGTCTCACGTGATGATCGGACATGGGCTAGTTGACGTGGATCATGTCTCACTTGGATGACTAGAAAGATGTCTATCTAAGTGGGAGTTCATTAAATAATTTGATTATGTGAACTTAATTATCATGATCTTAGTCTAAAATGTCTTTACAATCTATCTTGTAGATCCAATGGCCCACGCTAATGTTGCCCTCAACTTCAACGCGTTCCTAGAGAAAACCAAGCTGAAAGACGATGGTAGCAACTATACGCACTGGGTCTGTAACTTGAGGATCATCCTCATAGCTTCCAAGAAATTATATGTCCTTGATGCACCGCTAGGTGACGAACCCGTTTTCCCAGCAACTCAAGACGTTATGAACGCTTGGCAGTTGTGTAGTGATGATTACTCCCTAGTTCAGTGCAGCATGCTTTACAGCTTAGAACCGGGGCTCCAAAAGTGTTTTGAGCAACACGGAGCATATGAGATGTTCCAAGAGGTGAGAATGGTTTTCCAAGCTCATGCCTGGGTCGAGAGATATGAAGTCTCCGACAAGTTCTTCAGTTGTAAGGTGGAGGAAAATAATGTTGGAAATATGCCCTAGAGGCAATAATAAAATGGTCATTATTGTATTTCCTTGTTCATGATAATTGTCTATTGTTCATCCTATGATTGTATTAACCTAAAACCATAATGCATGTGTGAATACATAGACCACAACAAGTCCCTAGTGAGCCTCTAGTTGGCTAGCTCGTTGATCAATAGATGGTCACGGTTTCATGACCATGGACATTGGATGTCGTTGATAACAGGATCACATCATTAGGAGAATGATGTGATGGACAAGACCCAATCCTAAGCATAGCACAAGATCATGTAGTTCGTCTGCTAAAGCTTTTCTAATGTTAAGTATCGTTTCCTTGGACCATCAGATTGTGCAACTCTCGGATACTGTAGGAATACTTTGGGTGTGCCAAACGTCACAACATAACTAGGTGGCTATAAAGGTACACTACGGGTATCTCCGAAAGTGTCTGTTGGGTTGGCACGAATCGAGACTGGATCTGTCACTTCGTGTGATGGAGAGGTATCTCTGGGCCCACTCGGTAAGACATCATCATAATGAGCTCAATGTGACTAAGGAGTTAGCCACGGGATGATGTGTTACGGAACGAGTAAAGAGACTTGCCGGTAACGAGATTCAACAAGGTATAGGGATACCGACGATCGAATTTCAGGCAAGTATCATACTGGTAGACAAAAGGAATTGTATACGGGATTGATGAATCCCCGACACCGTGGTTCATCTGATGAGATCATCGTGGAGCATGTGGGAGCCAACATGGGTATCCAGATCCTGTTGTTGGTTATTGACCAAAGAGGTGTCTCGGTCATGTCTTCATGCCTCCCGAACCCATAGGGTCTACACACTTAAGGTTCGATGACGCTAGGGTTATAAGGAAATAGTGTACATGGTTACCGAAGATTGTTAGGAGTCCCGGATGATATCTCGGACGTCACAAGGATTTCCGGAATGGTCTGGAGGTAAATATTCAAATATAGGAAGTGAGATTTTGGTCACCGGAAGCGTTTCGGGCATCACCGATAACGTACCAGGACCATCGGAAGGGTTTCGGGGGTCCGCTAAGTGGGGCCACCGGCACCAGAGGGCTACACGGGCTGCAAGTAGGAGGGAACCAACCCCTAGGTCAGCTGGTGTGCCCCCCACAAGGTCCCAAGGCGCAGCACAAGCGGAGAGGGGGCAAACCCTAGCCCAGATGGGCCTAAGGCCCACCTAGGGCGCCGCCCCTCCCCTCTCCCTCTCAGGCCGCCGGCCGGATGGCCATCTAGGGCAGGCTATAGATCTAAGGTGGGAACCCTAGGGGCTGCACCCTCCCTCCTCCTCCTCATATAAATAGTGGAGGGTTTGGGGCTGCCAGTGACACGCATCTCTCTTTCTCTCTCCACGCAGCCCTACCTCTCCTCCTTGTCGTCCTCCATAGTGCTTGGCGAAGCCCTGCCGGAGTACCATTCAGCTCCACCGTCACCACGTCGTCGTGCTGCCGGAGCTCTCCCTCAACCTCTCCTTCCTCCTGGCTGGATCAAGGCGTAGGAGACGTCAGCGGGCTGCACGTGTGTTGAACGCATAGGCGTCATTGTTCGGCGCTTAGATCGGAATCCACCGCGATCTGAATCGCTGCGAGTACGACTCCACCAACCGCGTTCTAGTCATGCTTCCGCTTTGCGATCTTCAAAGGTATGAAGATACAGTCCCTCTTTGCTCGTTACTGGTTTCTCCATAGATAGATCTGTTGGGGAACGTCGCATGGGAAACAAAAATTTTCCTACGCACACGCAAACCTATCCATGGTTATAAGCATCTACGAGAGGGAGAGTGGATCTACATACCCTTGTAGATTGCTAAGCGGGAAGCGTTAAGAAACGCGGTTGGTGTAGTCGAACATCTTCGCGATCCAAATCGCCGAGCGTCCCGCGATCCAATCACGAACCATCCCGCGAACACATCATGATCCATCCCGTGAACTCATCACGATCCGTCTCATGATCTTGATCACGATCTGTCTCGCGAACTCATCACGATCCGTTCCATGATCACATCACGAACCGTCTCGCGATCTCGATCACGGTCCTTCCGATCTAGCGCCGAACGGACGGCACCTCCGCGTTCAGCACACGTGCAGCTTGATGACGATCTCCACCGTCTCGATCCAGCGAGAGGAGGTGGAGAGGAGAGAGAGTTCACCGGCGGCGTGACGGCTCTCCGGTGATGGTGGTGGAGCAATTCCGGCAGGGCTTCGCCTAAGCGCTGCGGAACTACGATCTAGAGGAGAAACTATGCACCGGTGGAACGGGTAGCAAGTGGCCGGAAATTCTGTCCAAAAACCACCCAATCCACTAGTATATATAGGAGGAGAGGAGAGGAGAGGCAGCCAAGGCCTTTGGGTCAGCCGAAATAGGAGGTCGGAGCAATCCTACTTCACCTCCAATCCTAGTTGGAGTAGGATTGCCTCCTATTGGCTGATTTTCCACTTTTTGCTTTAGGAGTTTCTCTCCTGCGCCATGGGCCTTTGTGGCTGTTTTCCCAGCCCACTAAGGGCTGGTTATTATTCTCCCACAGCCCATGGACCTCTTGGGGTCGAAGTACCCCTCCCGGAGGTCCCCCGGTACACTACCGGCACTCCCGGTACAATACCGATACTCCCGGTACACTACCGATGAGCCCGAAACTTTTTCGGAAACCAAACTGGGACTTCCTATATATGAATCTTTACCTCCGGACCATTTCGGAGCTCCTCGTGACGTCCGGGATCTCATCCGGGACTCCGAACAACCTTCGGTCACCACCATACATAACTCTACACTACCGAAACGTCACCGAACCTTAAGTGTGCAGACCCTGCGGGTTCGAGAACTATGTAGACATGACCGAGACACCTCTACGGTCAATAAACAATGGCGGGACCTGGACGTCCACATTGGTTCCTACATATTCTACGAAGATCTTTATCGGTCGAACCTCTATGTCAAGGATTCAGTTAATCCTGTATAACGTTCCCTTTGTTCTTCGGTATGTTACTTGCCCGAGATTCGATCGTCGGTATCTCCATACCTAGTTCAACCTCGTTACTGGCAAGTCTCTTTACTCGTTCCATAATACAAGATTCCGCAACTAACAATTAGTCACATTGCTTGCAAGGCTCATTGTGATGTTGTATTACCGAGTGGGCCCTGAGATACCTCTCCGTCACACGGAGTAACAAATCCCAGTCTCGATCCATGCCAACTCAACAGACACCATCGGAGATACCTGTAGAGCACCTTTATAGTCACCCAGTTACGTTGCGATGTTTGATACACACAAGGCACTCCTCCGATATCCATGAGTTGCATGATCTCATGGTCATAGGAACATATACTTGACATGCAGAAAACAGTAGCAATAAACTGACACGATCATATGCTATGTTTGTAGTTTGGGTCTTATCCATCACATCATTCTCCTAATGATGTGATCCCGTTATCAAATGACATCTCATGTCCATGGCTAGGAAACCTTAACCATCCTTTGATCAACGAGCTAGTCCATTAGAGGCATACTAGGGACATGGTTTTGTCTATGTATCCACACATGCATTTAAGTCTCCGATCAATACAATTATAGCATGGATAATAAACGATTATCATGAACAAGGAAATATGATAATAACAAATTTATTATTGCCTCTAGGGCATATTTCCAACAGTCTCCCACTTGCACTAGAGTTAATAATCTAGTTCACATCACCATGTGATTCGCATTGTTATGAATCTAACACCCAATGAGTTTTGGGGCTCGATCATGCTTTGCATGTGAGAGAGGTCTTATAGTCAACGGGTCTGCGATATTCAGATCCGTGTGTACTTTGAAAATCTCTATGTCAAATCGTAAACACTGCTACCACACTCCACTTGGTACTATTTCCAAATGGCTGCTCCACTACACGTATCTAGATTGCTACTACTAGTCATCCGGATAGGTGTTAAAGCTTGCATCGACGTAACTCTTTACGACGAACTCTTTATCACCTCCACAATCAAGAAACATTTCCTTAGTCCTCTGGTTACTAAGGATAATTCCGACCGCTGTCCAGTGATCCACTCCTGGACCACTCTTGTACCCCTTGACAGACTCATGGCAAGGCACACATAGGTGCGGTACACAGCATGGCATAATATAGAGCCTATGGCTAAGGCATAGGGGACGACGTTCGTCCTTTCTCTTTCTTCTGCCGTTGTCGAGCTTTGAGTCTCACTCAACTTCACACCTTACAAATCAGACGAGAACTATTTCTCTGGCTGATCCATTTTGAACTCTTTCAAAATCTTGTCAAGGTATACACTCATTGAAAGTCTCATCAAGCATCTTGATCTATCTCTATAGATTTTGATGCTCAACAATTAGGTAGCTTTATCCAGGTCTTCCTTTGAAAATCACTTTCCAAATAACCGTTTTATGCTTTCCAGAAACTCTACATTATTTCTGAACAACAATATGTCATCCACATATACTTATCAGAAATTCTATAGTGCTCCCACTCACTTTATTGCAAATACAAGTTTCTCATAAACTTTGTATAAACATCAAAACTTTGATCACCTCATCAAAGCGTATATTCCAACTCCGAGATGCTTGCTTCAGTCCATGGAAGGATCACCGAAGCTTGCACACCTTTTAGCATCCTTAGGCCTGACAAAACCTTCTGGTTGTATCACATACAACCTTTCCTCAAGTAAACCGTTAAGGAAACGATGTTTTGACATCCATCTGCCAGATTTCATAATTGAAAACATAACAACTGCTAACATAATTCCAATAGACTTTAGCACCACTACGAGTGAGAAAGTCTCATCGTAGTCAACTCCTTGAACTTGTCACAAACATATTTGCAACAAGTCGAGCTTTACAAATAGTGACATTCACCATCAGTGTCTGTCTTCATTTTAAAGATCCATTTGTACTCAACGACCTGTCGTCCAACGAGCAAGTCTACCAAAGTTTTACACTTGGTTTTCATACATGGATCCTATCTCGGATTTCATGGCCTCTAACCATTTGTCGGAATCCGGGCCCATCATCGCTTCTCCATAGCTCGTAGGTTCATCGTTGTCCAACAACATGACCTCCAAAACAGAGTTGTCGTACCGCTCAGGAGCAGTACACATCCTTGTCGACCTACGAAGTTCGATAGTAACTTGATCCTGAAGCTTCATGATCATCATCATTAACTTCCTCTTCAACTAACGTAGGCTTCACAGAAACATCTTTCTGCGCTGCGCTACTCTCTGTTGAACAAAGGTTTAACAACCTCATCAAGTTCTATCTTCCTCCCACTCAATTCTTTCGAGAGAAACTTTTTCTCGAGAAAGGACCCAGTTCTATCAACAAACACTTTGCACTCGGATCTGAGATAGAAGGCATACCCATCTGTTCTTAGGGTATTCTATGAAGATACATTTGTCCGCTTTGGGTTCTAGCTTATTATGTGAAAACATTTTCCACACAAGCATCGCAGCCCCAAACATTAAGAAATGACAGCTTAGGTTTCTATCAAACCATAATTCACACGGTGTCATCTTAACGGATTTAGATGATGCCCTATTTAAAGTGAATGTAGTTGTCTCTAATGCATAACCCCAAAAATTATAGTAGTAAAACGATAAGAGACATCACAGTATGCACTATATCAATAGAGCATGACTATGATGTTCGGACACACCATCACACCATGGTGTTCTAGGTGGCGTTAGTTGTGAAACAAATTTCACGTTGTCTTAAGTTGTATGCCAAACTCGTAACTCAGATATTCTCCTCCACGATCATATCGCGGTCACTTTTATCTTCTTGTCACGATGATCTTTAAACTTCACTCTGAATTTGCTTGAACCTTTCAAACGATTCAGACTTGTGTTTCATTAAGTAAATATACACCATATCTACTCAAATCATCAGTGAAGGTAAGAAAATAACGATATCCACTGCACGCTACAAGACTCACTAGATTGCATACATCAACATGTATCATTTCCAATAAATCACTTGCCCGCTCCATCCAACGAGGTCCTTTAGTCATCTTGCCCAAGAGGCATGGTTCGCATGTCTCAACCGATTCAAAATCGATGAGTCCAAATATCCATCAGCATGGAGTTTCTACATGCGCTTTATACCAATATGACATTTAGCGGCAGTGCCACAAGTATGTGGTACTATCATTATTAACTTTGTATCTTTTGACATCAATGTTATGAACAGTGTACTACTACGATCAAGATTTCAACAAACCATTCTCACTGGGTGCATGACCATTGAAGGTATTATTCATGTAACAAGAATAACTATTATTCTCTGACTTCAATGAATAACCGTATTGCAACAAACATGATCTAATCATGTTCATGCTCAATGCAAAACACCAAATAACATTTATTTAGGTTCATCACTAATCCTGAAGGTAGAGAGAGCGTGCGATGTTGATCACATCAACCTTGGAAACATTTCCAACACACATCGTCACCTCACCCTTAGCTAGTTCTCCGTTTATTCCGTAGCTTTTATTTCGAGTTACTAACATTTAGCAACCGAACCGGTATCCAATACCTAGGTGCTACTAGGAGTACTAGCAAGGTACACATCAATAACTCGTATATCAAATATACTTCTGTCGATGTTGCCAGCCTTCTTATCTACCAAGTATCTAGGGTTGTTCCGCTTCAGCGACCTCTCACCTCATAATAGAAGCACTTAGTCTCGGGTTTGAGTTCAACTTTGGGTTGCTTCACTGGAGCAGCAACTGACTTGCTATCCATGAAGTTTCCCTCCTTGCTCTTGCCCTTTTCGAAACTAGTGGTTTGATTAACCATCAACACTTGACGCTCCTTCTTGATTTCTACCTTCGCGGTGTCAAACATCGCGAACAGCTCAGGGATCAATACTTCTATCCCTGGTGTATTATAGTTCATCACTAAGTTCTAGTAGCTTTAGTGACAGTGACTTGGAGAACTATATCAATCACTATCTTATCTGGAAACTCCCACTTGATTCAAGCGATTGTAGTACCCAGACAATCTGAGTACATGCTCAACGATTGAGCTATTCTCCTTCATCTTACAAGCAAAGAATCTTGTTGGAGATCTCATATCTCGCAACAAAGGCACGAGCCTGAGATCACAATCTCTGCTCCTAGAACATCTCATATGTTCCGTGATGTTCAAAACGTTTTGGAGCATCAATTCTAAGCCGTAATGCATGACGCACTAAACTATCAAGTAGTCATCGAAATGTGCCTGTTAGATGTTCACAACATCTATAGACGATGCTAGAGGGGGTGGCGCACCGAGCGGTGCATTAAGGACATAAGCCTTCTGTGCAGCAATGAGGACAACCTCAGATCACGGACCCAGTCCGCAATATTGCTACCAACATCTTTCAACTCTATTTCTCTAGGAACATATAAAAATACAAGGGAGCTACAGCGCGAGCTAGTAATCTACACCATAATTTGCAAAGACACTTTGACTATGTTCATGATAATGAGTTCAATTAATCATATTACTTAAGAACTCCCACTCAAATTGACATCCCTCCGATCATTCGAGTGATACATGATCCAAATTCACCAACTCAAGTCCGATCATCACGTGAGTTAAGGTGGCTTCAATGGTGAACATCATTATGTTGATCATATCTACTATATGACTCATGTTCGACCTTTCGGTCTCTCGTGTTCCGAGGCCATGTCTGTACATGCTAGGCTCGTCAAGTTTAACCCGAGTGTTCTGCGCGTGCAAATCATACTTGCACCCATTGTATGTGAACGTAGAGTCTATCACACCCGATCATCACGTGGTGTCTCAACACGACGAACTTTCGCAACGGTGCACACTCGGGGAGAACACAGTTCATCTTGAAATTCAAGTGAGGGATCACCTTATAATGCTACCGTCGTACTAAGCAAAACAAGGTGCATAAAAGGATTAACATCTCATGCAATTCATAAGTGACATGATATGGCCATGAACTTGTGTTAAATATCTCCATCTTCGAAACACCGGCATGATCTCCATCGTCACCGGCACAACACCATGATCTCCATCATCTTGATCTCCATCAATGTGTTGCCATTGGGGTTGTCACGCCCTGCATGATTCTACTACTATTGCTACCGTAGCGATAAAGTAAAGCATTACATAGCGCTTAATGATTGACACGCAGGTCATACAATAATTAAAGACAACCCTATGGCTCCTGCCGGTTGCCGTACTCATCGACATGCAAGTCGTGATAATCTATACATCACATGATCATCTCATACATCACATATATCTCATCATGTAATTCGCCATATCACATCACAACATACCCTGCAAAAACAAGTTAGACGTCCTCTAATTCTTGTTGCAAGTTTTACGTGGCTGCTACGGGTATCTAGCAAGAACGATTCTCACCTACGCATAAACCACAACGGTGATACATAGATTGCTTTTCAACCTTCTCAAGGACCGCCTTTGTCGGATCCGATCCAACTAAAGTGAGAGAAACTGTCACCCGCAAGCCATCTAAGCAACAAGTTGCATCGAGGGAACCGGTCTCTCGTAAGCGTACGAGTAATGTTGGTCCGGGCCGCTTCATCTCACAATCCCGCTGAACCAAAATCCGACCAAGGGAGGAAGCAATCTAAGCATCAACGCCCACAAACCTTTTGTGTTCTACTCGAGATCTCATCGAACCATCAACCTAGCTCATGATGCCACTGTTGGGGAACGTCGCATGGGAAACAAAAATTTTCCGACGCACACGCAAACCTATCCATGGTGATGAGCATCTACGAGAGGGAGAGTGGATCTACATACCCTTGTAGATCGCTAAGCGGGAAGCGTTAAGAAACGCGGTTGGTGTAGTCGAACATCTTCGCGATCCAAATCGCCGAGCGTCCCGCGATCCAATCACGAACCGTCCCGCGAACACATCATGATCCGTCCCGTGAACTCATCACGATCCGTCTCATGATCTTGATCACGATCTGTCTCGCGAACTCATCACGATCCGTTCCATGATCACATCACGAACCGTCTCGCGATCTCGATCACGGTCCTTCCGATCTAGCGCCGAACGGACGGCACCTCCGCGTTCAGCACACGTGCAGCTTGATGACGATCTCCACCGTCTTGATCCAGCGAGAGGAGGTGGAGAGGAGAGAGAGTTCACCGGCAGCGTGACGACGCTCCGGTGATGGTGGTGGAGCAATTCCGGCAGGGCTTCGCCTAAGCGCTGCGGAACTACGATCTAGAGGAGAAACTATGCACCGGTGGAACGGGTAGCACGTGGCCGGAAATTCTGTCCAAAAACCACCCAATTCACTAGTATATATAGGAGGAGAGGAGAGGAGAGGCAGCCAAGGCCTTTGGGTCAGCCGAAATAGGAGGTCGGAGCAATCCTACTTCACCTCCAATCCTAGTTGGAGTAGGATTGCCTCCTATTGGTTGATTTTCCACTTTTTGCTTTAGGAGTTTCTCGCCTGCGCCATGGGCCTTTGTGGCTGTTTTCCCAGCCCACTAAGGGCTGGTTATTATTCTCCCACAGCCCATGGACCTCTTGGGGTCGAAGTACCCCTCCCGGAGGTCCCCCGGTACACTACCGGCACTCCCGGTACAATACCGATACTCCCGGTACACTACCGATGAGCCCGAAACTTTTCCGGAAACCAAACTGGGACTTCCTATATATGAATCTTTACCTTCGGACCATTCCGGAGCTCCTCGTGACGTCCGGGATCTCATCCGGGACTCCGAACAACCTTCGGTCACCACCATACATAACTCTACACTACCGAAACGTCACCGAACCTTAAGTGTGCAGACCCTGCGGGTTTGAGAACTATGTAGACATGACCGAGACACCTCTACGGTCAATAACCAATGGCGGGACCTGGATGTCCACATTGGTTCCTACATATTCTACGAAGATCTTTATCGGTCGAACCTCTATGTCAAGGATTCAGTTAATCCCGTATAACGTTCCCTTTGTTCTTCGGTATGTTACTTGCCCGAGATTCGATCGTCGGTATCTCCATACCTAGTTCAACCTCGTTACTGGCAAGTCTCTTTAATCGTTCCATAATACAAGATTCCGCAACTAACAATTAGTCACATTGCTTGCAAGGCTCATTGTGATGTTGTATTACCGAGTGGGCCCTGTGATACCTCTCCGTCACACGGAGTAACAAATCCCAGTCTCGATCCATGCCAACTCAACAGACACCATCGGAGATACCTGTAGAGCACCTTTATAGTCACCCAGTTACGTTGCGACGTTTGATACACACAAGGCACTCCTCCGATATCCGTGAGTTGCATGATCTCATGGTCATAGGAACATATACTTGACATGCAGAAAACAATAGCAATAAACTGACACGATCATATGCTATGTTTGTAGTTTGGGTCTTATCCATCACATCATTCTCCTAATGATGTGATCCCGTTATCAAATGACATCTCATGTCCATGGCTAGGAAACCTTAACCATCCTTTGATCAACGAGCTAGTCCATTGGAGGCATACTAGGGACATGGTTTTGTCTATGTATCCACACATGCATTTAAGTCTCCGATCAATACAATTATAGCATGGATAATAAACGATTATCATGAACAAGGAAATATGATAATAACAAATTTATTATTGCCTCTAGGGCATATTTCCAACAAGATCTTGGTGACACGTAGGAAACTTTTTGATTTACTACTACGTTTCCCAACAGTGGTATCAAAGCTAGGTCTATTCGTAGAATCTACGCACGAGTAGAACACAAGTTGTTGTGGGTGTCGATGTTGTTAATTTGCTTACCGTTACTGGTCTAATATTGATTTGGTGGTATTGTGGGATGAAGCGGCCCGGACCAACTTTACACGTACGCTTACGTGAGAACGGTTCCACCGCCTGACATGCACTTGTTGCATAAGGTGGCCAGCGGGTGTCTGTCTCTCCCACCTTAGTCGGATTGGATTCGATGACAAGGTTCCTTATGAAGGGTAAATAGCAATTGGCATATCACGTTGTGGTTTTGGCATAGGTAAGAAATGTTCTTGCTAGAAACCTATAGCAGCCACGTAAAAACTTCCAACTACAAATTAGAGGACGTCTAACTTGTTTTTGCAGCATATGCCTTGTGATGTGATATGGCTAAAGGATGTGATGTGATGCATTGTGATGTATGAGATTGATCATGTTCTTGTAATAGGATTAACGACTTGCATGTCGATGAGTATGACAACCGGCAGGAGCCATAGGAGTTGTCTTAATTTATTGTATCACCTGCGTGTCAATCATAAACGCCATGTAATTACTTTACTTTATTGCTAATCATTAGCCATAGTAGTAGAAGTAATAGTTGGCGAGACAACTTCATGAAGACACGATGATGGAGATCATGATGATGGAGATCATGGTGTCGTCCCGGTGACAGTGATGATCATGGTCCCCAAAGATGGAGATCAAAGGAGCAAGATGATATTGGCCATATCATGTCACTATGTTGATTGCATGTTATGTTTATCATGTTTACATATTATTTTCTTAGAACGATGGTAGCTAAATAAGATGATCTCTCACTAAAATTTCAAGAAATGTGTTCACCCTAACTATGTACTGTTGCTAAGGATTGTTGTTCCGAAGTACCATGTGATGATCGGGTGTGATAGGTTCTAACGTTCGCATACAATGGGTGTAAGCCAGATTTACACATGCGGTACACTTAGGTTGACTTGACGAGCCTAGCATGTACATACACGGCCTCGGAACACGGAAGACTGAAAGGTCGAACATGAGTCGTATAGAAGATACGATCAACATGGATCATGCGTCACTTGGATGACTAGAGAGATGTCTATCTAAGTGGGAGTTCATTAAATAATTTGATTATGTGAACTTAATTATCATGAACTTAGTCTAAAATTGTCTTTACAATCTATATTGTAGATCCAATGGCCAATTCTAATGTTGCCCTCAACTTCGTCACCCATCCTAGAACTACTCCAAGCCAAGCATGCTTAACCTGGGAGTTCTATTTGTATGGGCTCCCGAAAAAGAAGGAATTCCTTATTGATATGAGTAATCTATCATCCCAAATAAGCCAGGCTATCACATACACCACCACTCGGAGGAACTGACGTCCTCTTGGCACAAACGTCTGTACTTCCAGTCTGATACATGTGGCACGACGGGTCACCAACTTCGTGAACAACATGACCGCGCACCTATCGGCAAACATCCGTGTAACCGCGTGGTTCGGCTCTGATACCAACTTGTCACGCCCCGGATACACCCGCCAGTGGTCGTTACTCCTAGCGGGATCTAGACTGGCTTCACAGATCAATACTAGTCTTTTCTGCGCACTTTGTCCTTACTCATGTGCACCCGGGACCAACTTCCCGGTCGGTAACCCATCCTAGAACTAGTCCAAGCCAAGCACGCTTAACCTGGGAGTTCTGTTTGAATGGGCTCCCGAAAAAGAATGAATTCCTTATTGATATGAGTAGTCTATCATCCCAAAATGTGCACCTATCCATATTAAGGCACGGGGGCCTCGCAAAGGATAGAGGCGCATCTTGTCGTTCGCAAGTATAGCATCATTACATGATACATTACAGAAGAGATGAGTATATAAGTTGGATTACACTCGCTACATACTAAATTACAATTCCACACAAGAGTTCAAACATCAATATGAAGACTGGGTCCGGCTACGGACAAAAACAAACGATAAAAAACACATGCAATGATACTATCTCGCTAGTCCCAAAGATCACGACCATGGTCCTCTACTCATCCTGATACTCATGTACGTCCTGCCTCTTTCCTCGTCATACTCCCACTGGAGTTGCGTCAGATCATCCTGCACGAACTCATCTGAACATGTACCTGGATTGTTGTAGTAATCAGTGAGCCACAAAGACTCAGCAATCATGCGCCTGAGTACCAAGACTATTCTAGCTTAAAGGTTGGGATGGGGTATGTGTTTAGTTTGCAGTAGCACTAAGCATTTATGGTGGCTAAACTTGTTGGAAATATGCCCTAGAGGCAATAATAAAATGGTTATTATTGTATTTCCTTGTTCATGATAATTGTCTATTGTTCATGCTATAATTGTATTAACCGGAAACCATAATACATGTGTGAATACATAGACCACAACATGTCCCTAGTGAGCCTCTAGTTGACTAGCTCGTTGATCAATAGATGGTCACGGTTTCATGGCCATGGACATTGGATGTCGTTGATAACGGGATCACATCATTAGGAGAATGATGTGATGGACAAGACCCAATCCTAAGCATAGCACAAGATCGTGTAGTTCGTTTGCTAAAGCTTTTCAATGTCAAGTATCATTTCCTTAGACCATGAGATTGTGTAACTCCCGGATACCGTAGGAATGCTTTGGGTGTGCCAAACGTCACAACGTAACTGGGTGGCTATAAAGGTACGCTACGGGTATCTCCGAAAGTGTCTGTTGGGTTGACACGAATCAAGACTGGGATTTGTCACTCCGTGTGACGGAGAGGTATCTCTGGGCCCACTCGGTAAGACATCATCATAATGAGCTCAATGTGACTAAGGGGTTAGCCACGGGATGATGTATTACGGAACGAGTAAAGAGACTTGCCAGTAACGAGATTGAACAAGGTATGGGGATACCGACGATCGAATCTCGGGCAAGTACCATACCGATAGACAAAGGGAATTGTATACGGGATTAATTGAATCCCCGACATCGTGGTTCATCCGATGAGATCATCGTGGAGTATGTGGGAGCCAACATGGGTATCCAGATCCCGCTGTTGGTTATTGGCCGGAGAGGTGTCTCGGTCATGTCTACGTGTCTCCCGAACCCGTAGGGTCTACACACTTAAGGTTCGATGACGCTAGGGTTATAGGGAAATGGTATACGTGATTACCGAAGGTTGTTCGGAGTCCCAGATGAGATCCCGGACGTCACGAGGAGCTCCGGAATGGTCCGGAGGTAAAGATTGATATATAGGAAGTCCAGTTTTGGTCACCGGAAAGTTTTCGGGCTCATCGGTAGTGTACCGGGAGTGCCGGGAGGGTGCCGGAGGACCCCCGAGAGGGGTGTGACGACCAAAGGACCTCATGGGCCCTTAGAGGAGGTGTGCCAGCCCATATTGGGTCGGCCAAGACCATCTATGTGGGCCCATGTGGCTGGAGATAAGGAGATAAGGCAAAAAGGATTTAAAAGGAGGAGATCCACCTCCCTTGTGGGAGGTGGACTCTCCCTTTAATTCGGCCGACCCTCTCCTCTTTGGAGTAGAGGCCAAGCCAGCCCTCCACGTCCCTCCTCCTATATATACTTGAGGTTTTGGATGTTTTGAGATAGGATTTGATCTCTCTCTCTCACGGCGAAGCCCTACCTCTCTTCTTCCTCCTCCGCAGCGCTTAGGCGAAGCCCTGTCGGAATACCTGCTACTCCACCACCACCATGCCGTCGTGCTGCTGTTGGAGCCCTTCCCCAACCTCTCCTTCCTCCTTGCTGGATCAAGGTGTTGGAGACGTCACCGGGCTGCACGTGTGTTGAACGCGGAGGTGCCGTCTGTTCGGCACTTGATCGGATCTACCGCGATCTGAATCGCTGCGAGTACGACTCCATCAACCGCGTTCTTGTAACGCTTCCGCTTAGCGATCTTCAAAGGTATGAAGATCCACTCTCCCCTTGCTCGTTGCTGGTTTCTCCATAGATGGATCTTGGTGAACGCGTAGGAAATTTTTTGATTTACTACTACGTCTCCCAACAAAACTTACGTAACATGAAGATAATATATGTGGCCTACGATGAACGATCGAAATTAGAGTGACCTTTATGAGATCCTGAACACTTACTTACGTCAAACATAACCCCACCATGTTCTCCCTCGGATCATGTTCACGAGTAGAGACGGTCACGGTTACTCACACAGTTGGTGCATTTTAATTCGAGTTTACTTAAATTTAACTATAACCGGGTGTTACACAAATATCCAAGTTGCCACATAACTGCGGGCACGGCTTTCCGAAATATTTGACCCTGCAGGGGTGCTCCAACTAGTCCATCACAAATTAACCACACTCCGTGGGAATAGCCTCGACCACGGATCTCGTGATCATCCTAGGCAACTCCAAAGGAATTCCAACACTTCGAGATAACCTGAAGAAAGTCAGAGCCCTCACGCAAGACACTCGATGAAGGTAAAACAAATCCAGCAATACCTCCCGACGTGTCGACGAATCCGATAAGAGCCGCATACCTCGTTCTCAAGACACAGTGGATCGGCTAAGTTTTCGGCTCGCACACCCGTTGGTGGCCCCGGCTACTGCCATTTTCGACCAACACTCATGTGGAGCACCGGCCCGGGTTGTTGAATTAATCCACGGGGTAGCTAGTCCCTATGCAAATTTTATTAAGTTGTTTAGCAAATGTCGTACCAAAGTTGGGTCTTGCCAGACAAGTTTTAATCTTAACCGAATAAACAAGGGGGTCCCCATAACAACCCCGATCATGTTAGGAGCGCAAAGTACGGAAACATAACACCGGTAACAAGAAACTATGGCGGTAACAGCGGAACAAAACACCTAGCAAAAGGCCAAGCCTTCCACCAATACCAAGATATATATATATGTGCATTAAATTAAATAACCGAGAATATTGTGATATGGCAAATCCATGTTATCACATGGAACAACATGTACCTGCAACTAGAAGGCTATAAGAGGGGCTGAGCAGCGATAACTTAGCCAATCCAAGATTTGCTAGGAAGTGGAGGCTTAGAGGCTATCATGGCAATTAGGAGGCTGACATTCAAGGGGTAGGTAGCGCAATTGTAACGTTAAGAGCGAGACAGCTAGCAAGCGAAAATAGTACCGGGATCCAGGTACGATCATCTTGCATGTTGGTTCTTCAGTGGAAGAAGTAGCGGGATCCTCGTAGTTGTACTCGCCTGGCTCTTCGTACTCAGGTTCAACGTTCATGTCTACCCAAAAGAAACAGCAAGAATAAACAATCCAACCATGGTGCAATGCACAAGCAAGAATGATTTATGCTTATTTTAAGAGTTTTTAGCTTGGCAATCCTAACTAGTCATGTTTCACATGCAGGGATTGGTTATTAATGAATCTGGACAGAATTTTATGTTAAGTTATTTAGACATGCGTGAACATTGCAAATATGGATGCATCATGCAAAAACGATGAAAATGCATATGAAGAACGTAAGAAACGGAGCTACGGTTCTCACGATACGCTCACGACAAGATACGAAGGCAAAACACAAGACAAGAAGGATCTGGGCTATTCCTTGGCATTCCAAGGTAGCCACTGGTTAGGCAATGAAAAAACCAACCACAATAGAGCCAAATATCAAGCAATTCCACGGAGTATAGCTCCAACAAGTCATAAAACAATAAAACAAACAATCTGCCACAAAACAGCAACATAGCAACTTAAACAGACAATAACTTGAGCTACAGGAATCCTACAACCACAAACAAGGTATTGACAGAAACTACATAACATGCTTATCAACTTATGAAACTACACAATCTGGAAAGGAGGCACACATCAATAAGCATGAAGCTCACAAGTTGGCATGATGAAACAGAAATCTAGGACTCAGTGAAAATAATAGTTTTCTAGAATCTGAGTTAACTTGATGGCAAGGAGACAGTAGAAACTAATGGTGTTAGAGACCACCTCATGGCATGTAAATTAACAGGATGCTAGAAGACAACATATACTTCAAAACACTAGCACTGAGCTTGAGCTAATTCTGAACATATCACAATATGGCAACCACTCTTCATGGCAAAAAAATAACAGCAGATTCTCAGACTTAGAAATATTTAGCATGCTGAAAACAGTAACATTAAGTTGGCTACTTTGCAGCAAGTTTCCCACTTATATGGGTGGTTCTCATGTCAAAGAAAATACCATGGCATAATAGACATAAAACACTAACACTTCCATGTGGGCACATGCCCCAAAGCAAGCATGGATTAATACATGCAAAATGACAAAGTAGCATCACAACAGAAAATGATAGTTTTATAATTGCTCAAAAGTGAAATCTAATTCCACCAAGGGATTCCTTGGGTGATCCTACCCCAAAATCATATATTATACCCATATGGTCACATGTAGCATCATGGCACAAACTATACTAGCAAAACAACCACCTCTCTTATAAGTGAAAACTTACTTAAAATGCACATGAGCATATTTGAAAATGACCAGATTTGGTAATATTGCTATGAATGGAAATGAGCTAAATATCACAATGCACAACAATCACACAATAATTTAGTGTATGACAAGTGGGGTAAGTGCCCACTTGTCACACACACATACTCTCCACACACACACACTACACAAGCACACCCACCAAAGCATGCACACACACACACACTACATATGCCTAAGGCATATGAGCGCATACACACCCATGAACACCACACCTATGTGTGGTGTCTCATCATACACTCACATATGTGCCCACACATGCACAAATGCATATAAGCACATACACATGGGAGTAAGACCCCCACACACACTCAAGCACATACACATATACAAATATTCAAGCCCACACATACACATGCACTACACATACACATGCTTTACTAAACAGAAAAAGAAGAAGAAATCAAAACACCTATACAGCATTTATACACATACAAACATACAACACATAAGAGAGAGAAAAAATGAAAGGAAAACCAAAACAAAAAAGGGGGGTCTGCAGGTTCGAACCCCAGACCTCACGGTCGACCCCCAAGCTGGTTGCCACTGCGCTATTGCTTCGACTGTTAACAGGAGAGGGCATCGACCCTCTAGTACTAACAGGGCACGACTAAACTGACAAAACTGAACAACTCGACAGCGGCGGACAGAGGCACGGCGGCGTCAATTTTCGGCGGCACATGGCTCTCCGACGAGGGGAACCTGCCGAGGGGAAGCGGGAACCTATGGGGAACCGTTCCCCTGCTCGTCTCGCGACGAGCGGGGCGGAGGTGAGGCCCTAAAGGCCATGCGTTGAACTACCGGCAACAACAGCGAGGAGCTATGGCGACGGCAAGCTATGCCACACAACAGGAAGGGGACGCGGGGCTCACCGAGGGGAGGGGGACGGCGACGGACCAGCACGCGAGGGCGAGGAATAAGGCGACGGCAACACGGAGACGAAGCAGAGGAATAAGAAGTCTGAGAGCAGTCCACCCGACGTGTCGAAGAGGACCAAGCCATCGATGAGGAGAAGCCCAACCCCTCCTAGCAGCGGGAACGAGTTGTGGGGACGATCCCTGACCTCCACAACATCCTGACGCGAAGGGGGGCCGTCGGAGATAAGCTGGCGACGGCGAGGAAGACCGGCAGAAGCCTCTGAACCTCATCTCTCTTTGAACTTTCTCTGGCCTTACCTAACAGAGGGAGGTACGAAGGGGGGAAAAAGAGGGAGGAGGAGAAGGGAGATGGCGGCGGCGGAGAGGAAACCTAGGAGAAGGCACGCACGCCGAGGGCTTTTAAAAGGAGGGGGTAGACGGCGTCCTCGACGTCCGTGAGTGTGGGCCGGCGCTCACTCTCTCTGCTCTCTAACGGAGGAAGGGGAACGGCGACATCTCTCCATCAGGTGCACTGGGCTGCAGGCGCTGGACTGCTAGCTGGGCCGGCGTGAGGGAGAGGCCCAACTCCCGCTTCTCTCTCTCTCCGAAACACGGAAGAGGTTTCCCTTTTATTTAAAAACAAAACACTTGCAAAACCCTACAGAATTAAATAGGAGGGTTTTTGTCACAACCAGAACTTTTTTACAAACAAGATATTAAGACCTCTTCAACAAAATTATTAAATTGATTTATAGAGCAACTAATTTAATTAGCTTAACAACAACAACCCCCTTGTTATTTAAAAACCCCAAATCAGATTAAGCTCAAACAACAAAAGAACCACACACATAATTTTAAAACATTATAGGCTACCTCCTGGACATATAAGAACAATTTAATTAGCAAGTTGAATCTGCTAATAAAAAGCCAATGGAATAAAGAGGGAAGTTGGGTTGTTTGAAAAAGAATAAGAGAGGGGGAAGAGAAGGAGTGTTGCAACACCCACACTCTAACCACAACACAAGACAAGATCACTCCCAACACCACAAGGTTACAAAGCACATCACAAACAAAGGCATGGCATGATGATGAATGATATGATGCATGATGCATGAATGCATGAGATAAAGCATGACAAGGAGCAAACTCATCTCATTAACTCATGACAACAAGGTTCACTTAAGATTACATGCCCAACAAGGTAGGGACAGCACTTGTGCTGTCACAACTCTCCCACACTACAAGAGGATCTCAACCCGAGATCTAGGAACGAAAGAACTCTGGAAATTCGGCACAGAGAAGGTCCTCACGTTCCCATGTAGCTTCTTTGTCAGAATGATGAGACCACTTGACCTTGAGGAACTTGATATATTTGTTGCGAGTCTTACGCTTAGCTTCTTCAAGAATTGCCACTGGATGCTCAAGATAAGAGAGGTCTTCTTAGAGATCAATGTCTTGGAGGTCAATGGTACACTCGGGAGTCTTCAAGCACCTCCGGAGCTGAGAAACATGGAAGACAACATGCACATTTGCGAAATTTGGAGGAAGCTCTAGTTTATATGCAAGTCCACCTCTCTTGCCAACAACTTTGAAAGGACCAATAAAGCGAGGAGCTAGCTTCCCTTTAATTCCAAACCGCTGAGTGCCCTTCATGGGAGAGACTCTGAGATAGACTAGATCATCTACTTGAAAGGAAACATCCCGATGTTTGTTATCGTAATAACTCTTCTATCGGGAGTGAGCTGCTTTGAGGTTCTCACGAATGACACGACACATCTCTTCTGCTTCAGTGATCATGTCATTTCCCAAAATCTGACACTCACCAGTTTTAGACCAGTTAAGCGGGGTACGACACTTCCATCCGTAGAGAATCTCAAAAGGGGTTTTGCCCGAGCTAGCTTGAAAGCTATTGTTGTATGAGAATTCAGCATATGGAAGGCAGTCTTCCCATTTCATGCCGAATGAAATCACACAGGCTCTGAGCATATCTTCCAGGATATGATTGACTCTCTCAACTTGACCACTTGTCTGCGGATGGAACGCAGTGCTGAAACGGATCTTGGTACCCATAGCAGTCTGGAAGGACTACCAAAACTTGAAAGTAAAGAGGCTTCCAGGGTCAGATGAGATGAGCTGAGGAATACCATGCATAGATACTATCCTTGACGTATACAACTCTATAAGCTGAGGTGTCGAGATACATTCTTTGACTGGCAGGAAATGAGCAACTTTGGTCAGCTTGTCAATAACCATAAATATGGCATCATTGCCTCTCTTGGACTTGGGAAACCCAGTGACGAAATCCATCTCCACATGATCGAATTTCCACTCTGGGATAGCCAAAGGCTAAAGAAGACCTGCTGGACGTTGATGCTCCGCCTTCACTCTGCGACAAACATCACACTCGTTCACGAACTGAGCAATTTCACGTTTTACGCGAGTCCACCAGAAGGTTTGCTTGAGATCCTGATACATCTTGGAACTGCCTAGATGAATGGATAGAAGAGAATTGTGTGCTTCGTCCATGATAACCTTCCTGAGATCACCTTTTGGAACCACCAGACGGTCCTCAAAGAACAAGGTATCTTTGTCATCAACGCGAAAGCACTTATACTTCGGAATGCCCTTGGCCACACCGTTCTTCACTTTCTTCACCATAGCGTCAAGAAGCTGCGCTTGCTGAACTTGATCTTCCAGAGTCGGAGAGACTTGAAGATTGGCAAGAAATCCTTGCGGAATCATTTGAAGGTTGAGCTTGCGGAAGGTTTCACAAAGATCGGGTTGAAGGGGCTTCAAGATGAGACTGTTGCAGTACACCTTACGGCTAAGCGCGTCTGCAATGACATTTGCTTTTCCAAGAGTATACTCAATGCTTGGATTGAAGTCCTCAAGCATTTCCACCCAACGAGACTGCCGAAGATTGAGATTGGGTTGAGTGAAAATATACTTCAAGCTCTTGTGATCGGTGTACACCTCAACTGGTCTACCCAACAACAAATGCCTCCAAGTCATTAGAGCATGCACACTGCCGCCAACTCGAGATCATGAGTGGGGTAGTTCTTCTCAGCAGGCTTCAACTAACACAAGGTATAAGCAACAATCTTGTTATCTTACATGATAACACCACCAAGACCTTGGAGAGAAGAATCACAGAAGACTTGGAAAAGCTTTGACTGCTCACGAGGAACAAGAACTGGAGCTGAAGTCAGTCTCTGCTTGAGCGTATTGAACGCCACATCACACTCGGGGTACCAAACATACTTGACACTCTTCTAGAGGAGGTTGGACAGAGGCTTAGCAATTTGAGAGAAGTTCTCCACGAATCTTCTGTGATAACTAGCAAGCCCGAGGAAACTCCGAAGCTGCTTCACATTCTGAGGAGGCTCCCACTTCAAGATTGCCACAACTTTCTCAGGGTGTACTTTAATTCCCTTGGCAGAGATCACATGCCCAAGGTACGCCACTTCATTGAGCCAAAACTTACACTTGGAAAACTTGGCATAGAATCGATGCTCTCTTAACTTGTCAAGCACAAGGTGGAGATGCTCTGCATGCTCTTCTTCTGTCTTCAAGAACACAAGGATATCATCCAAATAGACCAAGACGAATTCATTCTTGAAAGGAGACAAAATGAAGTTCATCATTCTTGAGAAGGTTGGAGGAGCATTTGCAAGACCAAACGACATGACAGTGTACTCATAAGAGCCAAAACTCATCCTGAAAGCAGTCTTAGGAATGTCTTCTTCGTGAATGCGAATCTAATGATAACCCATGCGAAGATCAAGCTTCGAGAAAACCTTGGCACCTTTCAGTTGTTCAAACAACTCATTGATGTTTGGAAGCGGATACTTGTTTCTGATTGTCTTGTTGTTCAATGGACGGTAATCGACACAAAGCCGGTTCGTGCCATCTTTCTTCTTGACAAACAAAACACCACAACCCCATGGAGAAGAACTTGGTCTGATCAGACCCAGACGTTCTTGCTCATCTAGCTGCTTCTTCAATTCTTTCAGCTCTTCGGGGCCAAGTTTATAAGGGCGCTTGCAAACCGTTCAGTTCCAGGCTCGAGATCAATCACGAACTCGACTGGCCGGTGCGGAGGCATTCCTGGCAATTCTTCTCGAAATACATCTTCATACTCATTAACCACCGGAATTTGAGAAACCGCCGAGATTTCACCCTTCTCATTTAGAGCAAAGAGACGGATTGTGTCATCACGAGCCGCAAAAATAATCACATCTTCTAAAGGATGAGTCAACTTGACTTATTTTGCTTGACAATCAACATATGCCTTATTCATAGCCAGGAAGTCCATGCCCAAAATGAGACCAATGTTGGAATTTCCGAGAACAATAGGAGAAGCCAGAAAAGAATAATTGCCCATCTTGATAGAAACATCCGGAACAACCAAACAAGAATTCATCATCTTCCCAGGAGAAGCTATAGTCATAGGCTTAAGCAACTCATTCAAGAAGAATTCATGCTTAGCAACAAAAGGTCCAGATATGAATGAATGCGATGCACCAGTATCAAATAACACTTTTGCAGGAATAGAATTGACTTCAAGATTACCCATGATCACTTGAGAAGAATCATGTGCCTCTGCTGCATTCACCATATTCACTATTGCGGTCTTGGGACTATGTTTCACCATAGCATTGCCTGGAGGCCTGACTGGACGAGAAGGCAGAAGACGCCGCTGGTTGCACTTGTTTGCGTAGTGACCCTTCTGGCCACACTTGTGACAAGTCACCTCTGAAAGCGGACGAACAATGCCTGGAGGAGGAACAAGAACTGCCTTGGACACCTGGGGTCTCTGCTGAAATCCTGGGTTGGGTGGGTGGGAAGAACCATGGCCACTGAACTGCTTCTGCTACTGAGGAGGACGAAATGGAGGAGGATTTGGCACCCAATACTTCTGCTGCTTAGGAACCATCTGAGAGCTGGAAGAAGATGAATATGAATCCCTTGAATGCTTCCTTGAGTTCTCCAACTTGAGCTGAGTTGCCTCGACCTTCAAATCCATGTTGTAGAACTGATCAAACTCACGAGGCTCTTGAAGAACTAGGCCTGGCAAAAGCTCGTCCTTGAGACCACCTCTAACTGATAGATCATCGCCTTGTCATCTAGAACATCTTGCTTAGCATAGCGGGCTAGATTCTGGAACTCGATGTTGTACTGATAGACAGACTTGCTTCCTCCTTCAGGTGCCTGAACTTCTCACGCATCTCCTTGACAAAACTTGTCGGAATGTAATGAGCCCTGAAGTCACGACAGAAATCGTCCTGCCACCAATCAGCTGCCTGACACTTGAGCTAGAATGATGCAAATCTGACAATGTCCTCTGGCCTGACATTGCTGCACTCAAAATGCTTACTCATATCACGGAGCCAATCATCAGCATCAAAAGGCTGCTCACAACAGGTGAAAGACTTGGGCTGGTTGGTAAGGAACTGATTGAGTGTCGCAAACTGAGGTTGATTCTGAAAATTCCCTTGAAAGCCTTTCTGACCCTGATCTCTTTCTTTCAACAGCCTGAGCAACATCTGAGTGTTCGCATTGGTTGCGGCCATCACAGCTTGCCAAGCTCCTGGAGGAGGTGGTGGTGGCAGCGGTGGTGGAACATCAGCCTGCTCCTCACCACGACCCGGATTGTTGCGAGTTGGTGGAGCCATCCTGAAGATGGACAAACACATCAGCATCTCATTGATAAGATGAATTCAATAGCTGAATCAAATGCTTGAAAGAAATTGAACAATTAACATCACAGCCTTCCTACTGAAAAATTAGTCAGAATGCTTCTTCAGTTAATGATAACATCATCAGATATTAGAAGCCACTTGCAATAACACAAAAGTATTGAGCCTAGATAACTACAAGATTTCCCACCTAAGAACTTCCGAAAACTTTCTGGTTATGCAATCCGGTGTGGGGGATACAAGGAGGAAATATCTCACACAACTAGCAATCCTACACCCCAACTGTATCCATCCTTCAACACATAACCTGAGGCTTTCGCAAATTCATCTAACTCGAATCCTCAAACTCACAACGATACTAAACCATGGTGGTACCCCAGACGCCTCCCCAGTACTGGGTGACTCCGACCTTATCTCACCACAACAAGTATTGAAGTAATTACGAACACTCTCCGTCCTAAGATATCAAGGAAGCTGAATGATAACGATATGCCAACATTCCCTGGAGCTCGACTCCCCGGAAGAAATCAAGTCAGACAGGAGGCACCAAGACAGAACCCTGTCACATCGGTATCATACAGACTCCAAAATACCCGCATGATCCTAAAAAAAATTGAGCGAGAAGAGGAGTAGAATACAAATTCCTAAGTCGAATACCTCAGCAGAGCATAGAAGAGGAGTAAAAAGAATCCTACTCTCCGATATAACTAGACTCAAAATAGTTTTTTACAAGACTCAACTCAGTCAAGTTCGATCAAGCAAAGGCTCCTATGGTTGTATGGCTCTGAATACCAACTTGTAACGCCCAAAATGCGCGCCTATCCATATTAAGGCACGGGGGCCTCGCAAAGGATAGAGGCGCATCTTGTTGTTCGCAAGAATAGCATCATTACATCATACATTACAGAAGATATGAGTATATTGCTGGGGAACATTGCATGGGAAACAAAAAAATTCCTACGCACACGCAGATCTATCCATGGTGATGAGCATCTACGAGAGGGAGAGTGGATCTACGTACCCTTGTAGATCGCTAAGCAGGAAGCGTTAAGAAACGCGGTTGGTGTAGTCGAACGTCTTCATGATCCAAATCACCGTGCGTCCCACGATCCAATCACAATCCATCCCGCGATCCAATCACTATCCGTCCCACGAACTTGATCACGATCCGTCCCACGAACTTGATCACGATCCTTCCGATCTAGCGTCGAACGGACGGCACCTCCACATTCAGCACACGTACAGCTTGATGACGATCTCCACCGTCTTGATCCAGAAAGAGAGAGCAGAGAGGTAGAAGAGTTCTCCGGCAGCGTGATGGCGCTCTGGCGATGATGGTGGAGCAATTCCGGTAGGGCTTCGCCTAAGCACTGCAGAAATCCGATCTAGAGGAGAAACTATGCACTGGAGGAACGGGTAGCACATGGCTGAAAAAACTAGTGAAAAACCCCAAAACCCACCAGTATATATAGGAGGAGAGGAGGAGAGCCTTGGAACAAGGGCCAAGTCTCCTATGGTTTGGCCGAACCTACTAGGAGAGGAGGACTCCTCCTCCAATCCTAGTAGGACTAGGATTGCTCCTTGCTTGCCTTTTTTCCACCTTTTCCTATTGGGTTTTCTTCTCCAGCCACATGGGCCTTGTGTGGGAGTTTCCACCAGCCCAATAAGGGCTGATATTCACTCTCCCACAGCCCATGAAACCTCTTGGGTCGAAATATCCCTCCCGGAGGCCTCCCGGTACACTACCGGCACTCCCGGTACACTTCCGATGAGCCCGAAACTTTTTCGGCGACCAAAATAGGACTTCCTATATACGAATCTTTACCTCCGGACCATTCCGGAGCTCCTTGTGACGTCCGGTATCTCATCCAGGACTCCGAACAACCTTCGGTCACCACCATACATAACTCCATACTACCGAAACGTCACCAAACCTTAAGTGTGCAGACCCTGCGGGTTCGAGAACTATGTAGACATGACCGAGACACCTCTACGGTCAATAATCAATAGCGGGACCTGGATATCCATATTGGTTCCTACATATTCTACGAAGATCTATCGGTCGAACCTCTATGTCAAGGATTCAATTAATCCCATATGATGTTCCCTTTGTTCTTCGGTATGTTACTTGCCTGAGATTCGATCGTCGGTATCTCCATACCTAGTTCAACCTCATTACCGGCAAGTCTCTTTACTCATTCCGTAACACAAGATCCCGTTACTAACACTTAGTGACATTTCTTGCAAGGCTTATTATGAGGTTGTATTACCGAGTGGGCCCTGAGATTCCTCTCCGTCACACGGAGTAACAAATCCCAGTCTTGATCCATGCCAACTCAACAGACACCCTCGGAGATACCTGTAGAGCACCTTGATAGTCACCCAATTACATTGCGACGTTTGATACACACAAGGCACTCCTCCGGTATTCGTGAGTTGCATGATCTCATGGTCATAGGAACAAATACTTGACATGGAGAAAACAGTAGCAATAAACTGAGACGATCATATGCTACATTTGTAGTTTGGGTCTTGTCCATCACATCATTCTCCTAATGATGTGATCCTGTTATCAAATGACATCACTTGTCAATGGCTAGGAAACCTTGACCATCTTTGATCAACGAGCTAGTTCACTAGAGGCATACTAGGGACAGAGTGTTGTTTATTTACCCACACATGTAATGTGTTTCCAGTCAATACAATTATAGCATGGATAATAAAAGATTATCATGAACAAGGAAATATAATAATAAACACTTCATTTATTGCCTCTAGGGCATATTTCCAACATATATGAGTTGGCTTACACTCGCCACATACTAAATTACAATTCCACAAAGGAGTTCAAACATCAATATGAAGATAGGGTCCGGCTACGGACGAAAACAAACGATAAAAAAACAGATGCAATGATACTATCTCTCTAGTCCCGAAGATCATGACCATGGTCCTCTACTCATCTGGATAAGTCACGTACATCCTGCATCTTTCCTCGTCATACTCCCACTAGAGATGTGTGAGATCATCCTACACGAACTCATTTGAACCTGTACCTACATTGTTGTAGTAATCTGTGAGCCACAAGGACTCGGCAATCATGCGCCCGGGTACCGAGACTACTCCAGCTTAAAGGTTGGGATGGGGTATGTGTTTAGTTTGTAGCAGCACTAAGCATTTATGGTGGCTAAACTTATGGAACATGAAGGTAATATATGTGGCCTATGATGAACGATCGAAACTAGAGACCTCTATGAGATCCTGAACACTTACTTACATCAAACATAACCCCACCATGTTCTCCCTCGGATCATGTTCACGAGCAGAGACGATCACGGTTACTCACATAGTTGGTGCATTTTAATTAGAGTTTACTTCAAGTTAACTATAACCGGGTGTTAAACAAATATCCAAGTTGCCACATAACCGTGGGCACGGCGTTCCGAAAGATTTGATCCCACAGGGGTGCTCCAACTAGTCCATCACAAATTAACCACACTCCGCGGGAATAGCCTCGACCACAGATCTCGTGATCATCCTAGGCAACTCCAAAGGAATTCCAACACCTCGAGATAACCCGAAGAAAGTCAGAGCCCTCATGCAAAACACTCGATGAAGGTAAAACAAATCCAGCAAGACCTCTCAACGTGTCGACAAACCCGATAAGAGCCGCGTATCTCATTCTTAGGACATGATGGATGGGCTAAGTTTCCGGCTGCCACACCCGTTGGTTGCCCCAGCTACTGCCATTTTGGACAAACACTCATGTGGAGCACTTGCCCGGGTTGTCGAATTAATGCACGGGGTAGCTAGTACCTATGCAAAATTTATTAAGTTGTTTAGCAAATGTAGTACCAAAGTTGGGTCTTGCCAGACAAGTTTTAATCTTAACTAAATAAACAAGGGGGTCCCCATAACAACCCCGAGCATCTTAGGAGCGCAAAGTATGGAAACATAACACCGGTAACAAGAAACTATGGCGGTAACAGCGGAACAAAACACCTAGCAAAAGGCCAAGCCTTCCACCAATACCAAGATATATATATGTGCATTAAATTAAATAACCGATAATATTGTGATATGGCAAATCCATGTTATCACACGGAACAACCTGTACCAGCAACTAGAACGCTATAAGAGGGGTTGAGCAGCGATAACTTAGCCAATCAAAGGTTTGCTAGGAAGTGGATAGTTAGAGGCTATCATGGCAATTAGGAGGCTGACATTCAAGTGGTAGGTAGCGCAATTGTAACGTTAAGAGCGAGACAGCTAGCAAGCAAAAATAGTATCGGGATCCGGGTACGATCATCTTGCGTGTTGGTTCTTCAGTGGAACAAGTAGCGGGATCCTCGGAGTTGTACTTGCCTGGCTCTTCGTACTCAAGTTCAACATTCGTGTCCACCCAAAAGAAACAGCAAGAATAAACAATCCAACCATGGTGCAATGCACAAGCAAGAATGATTTATGCTTATTTGAAGAGTTTTAGCTTAGCAATCCTAACTAGTCATGTTTCACATCCAGGGACTGGTTATTAATGAATCTGGACAGAATCTCATGTTAAGTTATTTATACATGCATGAACATGGAAAATATGGATGCATCATGCAAAAACGATGAAAATGCATATGAAGAACGTAAGAAACGGAGCTACGGTTCTCACGATACGCTCACGACAAGATACGAAGGCAAAACAGAAGACAAGAAGGATCTAGGCTATTCCTTGGCATTCCAAGGTAGCCACTGGTTAGGCAATGTAAAAACCAACCACAATAGATCCAAATATCAAGCAATTCCATGGAGTATAGCTCCAACAGGTCACAAAACAATAAAACAAACAATCTTCCACAAAACAGCAACATAGCAACTTAAACAGACAATAACTTGAGCTATAGGAATCCTAGAACCACAAACAAGGTATTGATAGAAACTACATAACATGCTTATCAACTTATCCAACTACACAATCAGGAAAGGAGGCACACATCAATAAGCATGAAGCTCACAAGTTGGCATGATGAAACAGAAATCTGGGACTTGGTGAAAAAAACAGTTTTCTGGAATCTGAGTTAACCTCATGGCAAGTTGACAACAGAAACTAATGGTGTTAGAGACCACCTCATGGCATGTAAATTAAGATGATTCTAGAAGACAACATATACTTCAAAACACGAGCAGTGAGCTTGAGCTAATTCTCAACATATCACAAGATGGCAACCATTCTTCATGGCATAAAAATAACAGCAGATTCTCAAATTTGGAAATATTTAGCATGGTGAAAAGAGTATAAGTTGGCTACTTTGAAGCAAGTTTCCCACTTATATGGGTGGTTCTCATGTCAAACAAAAATACCATGGCATAATAGACATAAAACACTAACACTTCCATGTTGGCAAATGCCCCAAAGCAAGCATGGATTAATACATGCAAAATGACAAAGTAGCATCACAGCAGAAAATGACAGTTTTATCAACTTGTGCAAAAGTAAAATCTAATTGCACCAATGGATTCCTTGGGTGATTCTACCCGAAAATCATATATTATACCCATATGGTCACATGTAGCGTCATGGCACAAACTATACTAGCAAAACAACCACCTCTCTTATAAGTGAAAACTTACTTAAAATGCACATGAGCATATTTGAACATCTCCAAATTTGGTAATGTTGCTATAAATGGAAATGAGCTAAATATCACAATGCACAACAATCACACAATAATTTAGTGTGTGACAAGTGGGGTAAAGCCCACTTGTCACACACACATACTCTCCACACACACACTACACAAGCACACCCACCAAAGCATGCACACACACACTACATATGCCTAAGGCATATGAGCACATACACACCCATGAACACCACACCTATGTGTGGTGGCTCATCACACACTCACATATGTGCCCACATATGCACAAGTGCATATAAGCACAAACACATGTGAGTAAGACACACACACACACACACTCAAGGACATACACATATACAAATATTCAAGCCCATACATACACATGCACTACACATACACATGCTTTACTAAACAAAAAAAGAAGAATAAATAAAAACACCTATACATCATTTATACACATACGCACATACAACACATAAGAGAGAAAAAAAGAAAGGAAAACCAAAAGGGGGGGGTCTGCGGATTCGAACCCCAAACCTCACGGTCGACACCCGAGTTGGTTGCCACTACGCTATTGTTTCGACTGTTAACAGGAGAGGGCATCGACCCCTCTAGTAGTAACAGGGAACGACTAAAGTAACAAAACTGAACAACTCGACAACGGCGGACAGAGGCACGGCAGCGTCAATTTCTGCCGGCACAGGTCTCTCCGGTAAGGGGAACCTGCCAAGGGGAAAGCGGGAACCTATGGGGAACCATCCCCTGCTCTTCTCGCGACGAGGGGGACAGAGGCGAGGCCCTCAAGGACCGGCGGCGACAGCAAGGAGCTACGGCGTCGGCGAGCTATGCCACGCAATAGGAAGGGGACGCGGGGCTCACCAAGGGGAGGGGGACGGCGACGGACCAGCACGCGAGGGCGAGGAAGAAGGCGATGGCGACATGGAGACAAAGCAGAGGAAGAAGAAGTTCGGGAGCGGCCCGCCTGACGTGTCTAACAGGACTAGGCCATCGATGAGGAGAAGCCTGGCCCCTCCTAGCGGCGGGAACGAGCTGCGGGGACGATCCCTGGCCTCCACGACATCCTTGACGCGAAGGGGGGACGCCAGAGATGAGCTGGCAACGGCAAGGAAGACTGGTAGAAGCCTCTAAACCTGACCTCTCTCTGAACTTTCTCTGGCCTTACCTGACAGAGGGAGGAACGGAGGGGAAAGGAAGAGGAAGAAGGAGAAGGGAGATGGCGGTGACGGAGAGGAACCCTAGGAGAAGGCACGCATGCCGAGGGCTTTTAAAAGGAGGGGGCAGACGGCGTCCTCGACGTCCGTGAGCACGGGCGCACGCTCACTCTCTCTGCTCTCTGACGAAGGAAGGGGAACGGCGATAGCTCTCCGTCAGGTGCGCTGGGCTGCGGGCGCTGGACTGCAAGCTGGGCCGGCGCGAGGGAAAGGCCCAACTCTCGCTTCTCTCTCTCTCCAAAACACAGTAGAGGTTTCCCTTTTATTTAAAAACAGAACACTTGCAAAACCCTACAGAAATAAATAGGAGGATTGTTTTCACAACCAGAACACTTTTACAAACAAGATATTAAGACCTCTTCAACAAAATTATTAAGTTGATTTATAGACCAACTACTTTAATTAGCTTAACAACAACAGGCCCCTTGTTATTTAAAACCCCCAAATCATATTAAGCTCAAACAACAAAAGAAGCACACACATAATTTTACAACATTATAGGCTACCTCCTGAACATTTAAGAACAATTTAATTAGCAAGTTGAATCTGTTGATAAAAAGCCAATGGAATAAAGAGGGAAGTTGGGTTGTTTGAAAAAGAATAAGAGAGGGGGAAGAGAAGGAGTTATGCACCACCCACACTCTAACCACAACACAAGACAAGATCACTCCAACACCATAAGGTCACAAAGCACATCACAAACAAAGGCATGGCATGATGGTGAATGATATGATGCATGATGCATGAATGCATGAGACAAAGCATGACAAGGAGCAAACTCATCTCATTAACTCATGACAGCAAGGTTCACTTAAGATTACATGCCCAACAAGGTAGGGACAGCACTTGGGCTATCACAGTCGCGCTGTGATGATTACTCCCTAGTTCAGTGCGGCATGCTTTACAGTTTAGAACCAGGTCTCCAAAAGCATTTTGAGCAACACGGAGCATATGAGATGTTCCAAGAGCTGAAACTGGTTTTCCAATCTCATGCCCGGGTCGAGAGATATGATGTCTCCGACAAGTTCTTCAGTTGTGAGATGGAGGAGAATAGTTCTGTCAGTGAGCAGATGCTCAAAATGTTTGGGTTGCACAACCACTTGTCTCAGCTGGGAGTTAATCTTCTAGAAAACTCGGTTATTGATAGAATCCTCTAGTTGCTTCCAACTAGCTACAAGAGCTATGTGATGAACTACAACATGAGGGTATGGAGAAGTCCATTCCTGAGTTGTACTCGATGCTGAAATCAGCGGAGGTCGAGATCAAAAAGGAGCATCAAGTGTTGATGGTGAATAAGACCACTAGTTTCAAGAAAGGCAGGGGTAAGAAGAACTTCAAGAAGGATGGCAAAGCAGTTGCAGTGCCCGGTAAGCAAGTTGCCGGGAAGAAGAACAAGAATGGACCCAAGCCTGAGACTGAGTGCTTTTATTGCAAGGGTACCGGTCACTGGAAGCGGAATTGCCCCAAGTACTTAGCGGATAAGAAGGCCGGCAACGTTAAAGTAATATGTGATATACTTGTTATTGATGTGTACCTTACATGCGTTCGTAGTAGCTCCTGGGTATTTGATACCGGTGCGTTGCTCACATTTGTAACTCCAAGCAGGAGTTGCGGAATAAGTAGAGATTGGCAAAGGACGAGGTGACGATGCGCGTCGGGAATGGTTCCAAGGTCGATGTAATCGCCGTCGGCACGCTACCTCAACATCTACCTTTGGGATTAGTTTTAAACCTCAATAATTGTTATTTAGTACCAGCTTTGAGCATGAACATTGTATCTGGATCTCGTTTCATGCGAGATGGCTACTCATTTAAATCTGAGAATAATGGTTGTTCTATTTATATGAGAGAAATGTTTTATGGTCATGCCCCGCTGGTCAATGGTTTATTTTCGATGAATCTCGAATGTGATGTTACACATGTTCATAGTGTGAGTACCAAAAGATGTACGGTTGATAATGATAGTCCCACTTACATGTGGCACTGCTGCCTTGGTCATATGGGTGTCAAATGCATGAACAAACTCCATGCTGATGGACTTTTGGAGTCACTTGATATTGAATCATTTGACACATGCGAACCATGCCTCATGGGCAAGATGACCAAGACTCTATTCTCCGGAACAATGGAGCGAGCAACTGACTTGTTTGAGATAATACATACCGATGTATGCGGTCCAATGAGCGTTGAGGCTCGCGGTGGCTACCGTTATGTTGTCACCCTCACTGATGACTTAAGCAGATATGGGTATGTCTATTTAATGAAACACAAGTATGAAACCTTTGAAAAGTTCAAGAAATTTTAGAGTGAGGTAGAGAATCAACGTGACAGGAAAATAAAGTGCCTACCATCTGATCGTGGCGCAGAATATTTGAGTCATGAGTTTGGCACGCACCTAAGGAAATGTGGAATTGTTTCACAAGTCACGCCACCTGGCACACCTCAGCGAAATGGTGTTTGAACGTCGTAATCGCACTCTATTGGATATGGTGCGATCTATGATGTCTCTTACCGACTTACCGCTGTCATTTTTGGGATATGCATTAAAGACTGCCGCATTCACTTTAAATAGGGCACTGTCTAACTCCGTTGAGACGACACCGTATGAATTATGGTTTGGAAAGAAACCTAAGTTGTCATTTCTGAAAGTTTGGGGATACGATGCTTATGTGAAGAAACTACAACCTGAGAAGCTCGAACCCAAAGCGGAAAAGTGTGTCTTCATAGGATACCCCAAAGAAACCATTGGGTATACCTTCTACCTAAGATCCGAAGGCAAAGCCTTTGTTGCCAAGAATGGATCCTTTCTAGAGAAAGAGTTTCTCTTGAAAGAAGTAAGTGGGAGGAAAATAGAACTTGATGAGGTAATTGTACCTCCACTCGAACCGGAGAGTAGCGCAGCACAGGAAGTTGTTTCTATGGAGCTTGCACCGCCTGGAGAGGAAGCTAATGATGATGATCATGAAACTTCAGATCAGTTTGCTATTCGAAGGTCCACTAGGACACGTTCCGCACCAAAGTGGTACGACAAGCCTATCCTTAAGATCATGTTGTTGGACAATTGTGAACCTTCGAACTATGAAGAAGCAATGGCGGTCCCAGATTCCAACAAATGGCTTGAAGCCATGAAATTCGAGATAGGATCCATGTATGAGAACAGAGTATGGACTTTGTTGGACTTGCCTTATGATAAGCGAGCCATAGAAAATAAATGGATATTTAAGAAGAAGACTGGCATGGATGGTAATGTGACCGTCTATAAGGCTCGGCTTGTCGCTAAGGGTTATCGACAAGTTCAAGGAGTTGACTACGATGAGACTTTCTCACCCGGAGTGATGCTGAAGTCCATCTGAATCATGTTAGCAATTGCCGCATTTTATGATTATGAGATCTGGCAAATGGATGTCAAAACGGCATACCTCAACGGCTTCCTTAAGAAAGAACTATATATGATGCAGCCGGAAGGTTTTGTCGATCCCAATGGTGCTAACAAGGTATGCAACCTCCAGCGGTCCATCTATGGGCTGGTGCAAGCATCTCGGAGTTAGAACATTCGCTTTAATTGAGGTGATTAAAGCGTTTGGGTTTATACAGGTTTATGGAGAACCATGTATTTACAAGAAAGTGAGTGGGAGGTCTGTAGCATTTCTCATATTATATGTGGATGACATATTGTTGATGGGAAATGATATAGAACTTTTGGAAAGCGTAAAGGCCTACTTGATTAAGTGTTTTTCAATGAAGGACCTTGGAGAAGGTGCTTACATATTAGGCATCAAGATCTATAGAGATAGGTCGAGATGCCTCATAGGTCTTTCACAAAGCACATACCTTGACAAGATATTGAAGAAGTTCAATATGGATTAGTCCAAGAAGGGGTTCTTGCCTGTGTTACAGGGTGTGAGATTGAGTACGACTTAATGCCCGATCATGGCAAAGGATAGAGAAGAGATGAGTGTCATCCCCTATGCTTCAGCCATAGGCTCTATTATGTATGCCATGCTGTGTACCAGACCTGATGTGAACCTTGCCATAAGTATGGTAGGGAGGTACCAAAGTGATCCCGGAGCGGAACTCTGGAGAACGGTCAAGAATATCCTAAAGTACCTGGAAAGGACCAAGGACATGTTTCTCGTATATGGAGGTGCCGAAGAGCTTCTCGTAAAGGGTTACGTCGATGCTAGCTTTAACACAGATCCGGATGACTCCAAGTCACAAACGGGATACATGTATATTTTGAACGGAGGGGCAGTAAGCTGGTGCAGTAGCAAGCAAAGCGTCGTGGCGGCATCTACATGTGAAGCGGAGTACATAGCTGCTTCGGAAGCAGCAAAGGAAGGAGTCTAGATGAAGGAGTTCATCACCGACCTAGGAGTGATTCTCAATGCGTCGGGCTCGACGACTCTATTCTGTGACAACACTGGAGCTATTGCCCTTGCCAAGGAGCCCAAGTTTCACAAGAAGACAAGACACATCAAACGCTGCTTCAACTCCATTCGTGATTACATTCAGGAAGGAGATATAGATATTTCTAAAGTACATATGGATCTGAATGTCACAGATCCATTGACTAAACCTATCTCACTAGCAAAACATGATCAACACCAGAACTCTATGGGTGTTCGATTCATCACAATGTAACTAGTTTATTGACTCTAGTGCAAGTGGGAGACTGTTGGAAATATGCCCTAGAGGCAATAATAAAATGGTTATTATTGTATTTCCTTGTTCATCATAATTTTCTATTGTTCATGCTATAATTGTATTAACCGGAAACCGTAATGCATGTGTGAATACATAAACCACAACAAGTCCCTAGTGAGCCTCTAGTTGGCTAGCTTGTTGATCAATAGATGGTCACGGTTTCATGACCATGGACATTGGATGTCGTTGATAACGAGATCACATCATTAGGAGAATGATGTGATGGACAAGACCCAATCCTAAGCATAGCACAAGATCGTGTAGTTCGTCTGCTAATGCTTTTCTAATGTCAAGTATCGTTTCCTTAGAATGTGAGATTGTGCAACTCCTAGATACCGTAGGAATACTTTGGGTGTGCCAAACATCACAACGTAACTGGGTGGCTATAAAGGTACACTACGGGTATCTCCAAAAGTGTCTGTTGGGTTGACACGAATAGAGACTGGGATGTGTCACTCCGTGTGACGGAAAGGTATCTCTGGGCCCACTCGGTAAGACATCATCATAATGAGCTCAATGTGACTAAGGAGTTAGCCACGGGATGATGTGTTACAGAACGAGTAAAGAGACTTGCCAGTAACGAGATTGAACAAGGTATAGGGATACCGACAATCGAATCTCGGGCAAGTATCATACCGGTAGACAAAGGGAATTGTATACGGGATTGATGAATCCCCAACATCGTGGTTCGTCCGATGAGATCCTTGTGGAGCATGTGGGAGCCAACATGGGTATCCAGATCCCGATGTTGGTATTGACCGGAGAGGTGTCTCGGTCATGTCTACATGCCTCCCGAAACCGTAGGGTCTACACACTTAATGTTCGATGATGCTAGGGTTATACGGAAATAGTGAACATGGTTACCGAAGGTTGTTCGGAGTCCCGGATGAGATCTCGAACATCACGAGGAGTTTCGGGATGGTCCGGAGGTAAGGATTCATACATAGGAAGTGAGGTTTTGGTCACCGGAAGTGTTTCGGGCATCACTGGTAGCGTACTTGGACCAGCGAAAGGGTTTCGGGGGTCCACCAAGTGGGGCCACCAGCACCAAAGGGCTGCATGGGCCGCAAGTGGGAGGGAACCAGCCCCTAGGTGGGCTTGTGTGCCCCCCACAAGGGCCCAAGGCAGAGCACAAGAGGAGAGGGGGCAAACCCTAGCCTAGATGGGCCTAAGGCCCACCTAGGGCGCCGCCCCTCCCCTCTTCCTCTGTGGCCGCCGGCCAGATGGCCATCTAGGGCCGGCTGCAGCCCTAGGGTGGGAACCCTAGGGGCTGCACCCTCCCTCCTCCTCCTCCTATATATAGTGGAGGGTTTGGGGCTGCCAGTGACACACATCTCTCTCTCTCTCGGCACAGCCCTAACTCTCCTCCTCCTCGTCCTCCGTAGTGCTTGGCGAAGCCCTGCCGGAGTACCACGCAACTCCACTGTCACCACGCCGTCGTGCTGCCGGAGCTCTCCCTCAACCTCTCCTTCCTCCTTTCTGGATCAAGGCGTAGGAGACGTCACCAGGCTGCATGTGTCTTGAACGTGGAGGCGTCGTTGTTCGGCGCTTAGATCGGAATCCACCGCGATCTGAATCGCTGCGAGTACGACTCCACCAACCACGTTCTAGTAACGGTTCCTCTTTGCGATCTTCAAAGGTATGAAGATGCACTCCCCCTTTGCTCGTTGTTGGTTTCTCCATGGATAGATCTTGGTGACACGTAGGAAATTTTTTGATTTACTACTATGTCTCCCAACAAATAGTTCTGTCAGCGAGCACATACTCAAAATGTCTGGGTTGCACAACCGCTTGTCTCAGCTGGGAATTAATCTTTCGAATGACTCGGTTATTGACAGAATCCTCGAGTCACTTCCACCTAGCTACAGGAGCTTCGTGATGAACTACAATATGCAAGGGATGGAGAAGTCCATTCCCGATTTATATTCGATGCCGAAATCAGCGGAGGTGGAAATCAAAAAGGAACATCAAGTGTTGATGGTGAACAATACCACTAGTTTCAAGAAAGGCAAGGGTAAGAAGAACTTCAAGAAGGATGGCAAAGCATTTGCCGCGCCCAGTAAGCAAGTTGCCTGGAAGAAGAAGAAAAATGGACCCAAGCCTGAGACAGAGTGCTTTTATTGCAAGGGTACCGGTCACTAGAAGTGGAACTGCCCCCAAGTACTTAGCGGATAAGAAGGCCAGCAACATTAAAGGTATATGTGATATACTTGTTATTGATGTGTACCTTACCAGTGCTCGTAGTAGCTCCTGGGTATTTGATACCGGTGCAGTTGCTCACATTTGTAACTCCAAGCAGGAGTTGTGGAATAAGCGGAGACTGGCAAAGGATGAGGTGACAATGCGCGTCGGGAATGGTTCCAAGGTCGATGTGATTGATGTCGGCACGCTACCTCTACATCTACCTTCGGGATTAGTTTTAAACCTCAATAATTGTTATTTAGTACCAGCTTTGAGCATGAACATTGTATTTGCATCTCGCTTGATGCGAGATGGCTACTCATTTAAATCTGAGAATAATGGTTGTTTCTATTTATATGAGAAATGTTTTATGGTCATGCCCCGATGGTCAATGGTTTATTTTTGATGAATCTCGAACGTGATGTTAGACATGTTCATAGTGTTACTACCAAAAGATGTAAGGTTGATAACGATAGTCCCACTTACATGTGGCACTGCCGCCTTGGTCATATTGGTGTAAAACGCATGAACAAACTCCATGCTGGTGGACTTTTGGAGTCTCTTGATTTTGAATCAGTTGACACGTGCGAACCATGCCTCATGGGCAAGATGAACAAGACTCTGTTCTCCGGAACAATGGAGCAAGCAACTGACTTGTTGGAGATAATAAATACCGATGTATGCGGTCCAATGAGCGTTGAGGCTCGCGGTGGCTACCGTTATGTTCTCACCCTCACTGATGACTTAAGCAGATATGGGTATGTCTACTTAATGAAACACAAGTCTGAAACCTTTGAAAAGTTCAAGGAATTTCAGAGCGAGGTAGAGAATCAACGTGATAGAAAAATAAAGTGCCTACGATCTGATCGTGGCGGAGTTTGGCACGCACCAAAGGAAATGTGGAATTGTTTCACAACTCATGCCGTCTGGCACACCTTAGCGAAATGGTGTGTCTAAACATCGTAATCGCACTCTATTGGATATGGTGCGATCTATGATGTCTCTTACCAACTGACCGCTATCATTTTGGGGATATGCATTAGAGACTGTCGCATTTACTTTAAATAGGGCACCGTCTAAGTCCATTGAGATGACACCATATGAATTATGGTTTGGAAAGAAACCTAAGCTGTCGTTTCTGAAAGTTTGGGGATGCGATTATTATGTGAAGAAACTTCAACCTGAGAAGCTCAAACCCAAAGCGGAAAAGTGCGTCTTCATAGGATACCCCAAAGAAACTGTTGGGTATACCTTCTACCTAAGATCCGAAGGCAAAGTCTTTGTTACCAAGAATGGATCCTTTCTAGAGAAAGAGTTTTTCTCGAAAGAAGTAAGTGGGAGTAAAATAGAACTTGATGAGGTAATTGTACCTCCACTAGAACCGGAGAGTAGCGCAGCACAGGTAGTTGTTTCTGTGGAACCTGCACCGACTGGAGAGGAGGTTAATGATAATGATCATGAAACTTCAGATCAAGTTGCTATTGAACCTTGAAGGTCCACAAGGACACGTTCCACACTAGAGTGGTATGGCTAACATGTCCTGGAGATCATTTTGTTCGACAACGGTGAACCTTCGAGCTATAAAGAAGCAATGGCGGGCCCAGATTCCAACAAATGGCTTGAAGCCATGAAATCCGAGATAGGATCCATGTATGAGAACAAAGTATGGACTTTGGTGGACTTGCCCGATGATCGGCGAGCCATAGAAAATAAATGGATCATTAAGAAGAAGACTGACGCGGATGGTAATGTGAGCGTCTATAAGGCTCGGCTTGTCGCTAAGGGTTATCGACAAGTTCAAAGAGTTGACTACAATGAGACCTTCTCACCCATAGCGATGCTAAAGTCTGTCCGAATCTTGTTAGCAATTGCCGCATTTTATGATTATGAGATCTGGCAAATGGATGCCAAAACGGCATTCCTCAGTGGCTTCCTTAAGGAAGAACTGTATATGATGCAGCCGGAAGGTTTTGTCGATCCTAAAGATGCTAACAAAGTATGCAAGCTTCGGTGCTCCATCTATGGGCTGGTGCAAGCATCTCAGAGTTGGAACATTCGCTTTAATGAGGTGATTAAAGCGTTTAGATTTATACAGGTTTATGGAGAACCATGTATTTACAAGAAAGTGAGTGGGAGCTCTGCCACATTTCTCATATTATATGTGGATCACATATTGTTGATGGGAAATGATATAGAACTTTTGGAAAGCATAAAGGCCTACTTGAATAAGTGTTTTTCAATGAAGGACCTTGGTGAAGCTGCTTACATATTAGGCATCAAGATCTATAGAGATAGATCGAGACGCCTCATAAGTCTTTCACAAAGCACATACCTTGACAAGATATTGAAGAAGTTCAATATGGATTAGTCCAATAATGTGTTCTTGCTTGTGTTGCAGGGTGTCAAATTGAGTAGGACTCAATGCCCGACCATGGCAGAGGATAGAGAAAAGATGAGTGTCATCCCCTATGCTTCAGCCATAGGCACTATTATGTATGCCATGTTGTGTACCAGACCTGATGTGAACCTTGCCATATGTTTGGTACGGAGGTACCAAAGTGATCCCGGAGCGGAACACTGGACAACGGTCAAGAATATCCTAAAGTACCTGAAAAGGACAAAGGACATGTTTCTCGTATATGAAGGTGTCGAAGAGCTCGTAGTAAAGGGTTACATCGATGCTATCTTCGACACAGATCCGGATGACTCCAAGTCACAAACCGAATACATGTATATTTTGAACGGAGGGGCAGTCAGCTGGTGCAGCAACAAGCAAAGCGTCGTTGCGGCATCTACATGTGAAGAGGAGTACATAGCTACTTTTGGAAGGAGCACAGGAAGGAGTCTGGATGAAGGAGTTCATCATCGACCTAGGAGTGATTCCCAATGCGTCGGGCCCGATGACTCTATTATGTGACAACACTGGAGCTATTGCCCTTGCCAAGGAGCCCAGGTTTCACAAGAAGACAAGACACATCAAGCGCCACTTCAACTCCATTCGTGTATATGTCCAGGATGGAGATATAGACATTTGTAAAGTACATACGGATTGGAATGTCGCAGATCCGTTGACTAAACCTCTCTCACGAGCAAAACATGATTAACACCAGAACTCTATGGGTGTTCGATTCATCACAATGTAACTAGATTATTGACTCTGGTGCAAGTGGGAGGCTGTTGGAAATATGCCCTAGAGGCAATAATAAAGTGATTATTATTATATTTCCTTGTTCATGATAATTGTCTATTGTTCATGCTATAATTGTATTAACCGAAAACCGTAATGCATGTGTGAATACATAGGCCACACCATGTCCCTAGTAAGCCTCTAGTTGACAAGCTCGTTGATAAATAGATGGTCACGGTTTCATGACCATGGACATTGGATGTCGTTGATAACGGTATCACATCATTAGGAGAATGATGTGATGGACAAGACCCAATCCTAAGCATAGCACAAGATCGTGTAGTTCGTTTGCTAAAGCTTTTCTAATGTAAAGTATCATTTCCTTAGACATGAGATTGTGCAACTCCCAGATATCGTAGGAATACTTTGGGTGTGCCAACGTCACAACATAACTGGGTGGCTATAAAGGTACACTACGGGTATCCCCAAAAGCATCTGTTGGGTTGGCACGAATCGAGACTGGGATTTTTCACTCCGTGTGACGGAGAGGTATATCTGGGCCCACTCGGTAATACATCATCATAATGAGCTCAATGTGACTAAGGAGTTAGTCACAGGATCATGTGATACGGAACGAGTAAACAGACTTGCCAGTAACGAGATTGAACAAGGTATAGGGATACTGACGATCGAATCTCGGGCAAGTAACATAGCGATTGACAAAGGGAAGTGTATACGGGATTAATTGAATCCTCGACATCGTGGTTCATCCAATGATATCATCGTGGAGCATGTGGGAGCCAATATGGGTATCCAGATCCCGCTATTGGTTATTGGTCGGAGAGGTGTCTCGGTCATGTTTACATGCCTCCCGAACCCGTTGGGTCTACACACTTAAGGTTCGATGACACTAGGGTTATAGGGGAATTGTGTATGTGCTTACCGAAGGTTGTTTGGAGTACCGGATGAGATCCCGGACGTCATGAGGAGTTCCGGAATGGTCCAGAGGTAAAGATTCATACATAGGAAGTGAGGATTTGGTCACTAGAAGTGTTTCCGGCATCACCGGTAATGTAACGGGACCACCGGAAGGGTTCGGGGGGTCCACCGGGAGGGGCCAGTAGCCTCGGAAGGCTACATGGTCAAGAGTGGGAGGGAACCAGCCCCTAGGTGGGCTGGTGCGCCTCCCACCTCAGCCCAAGGCGCAACAAAGGGTGGAGGGTGCCAAACCCTAGGCATGGAGGGGCCCTGGGCCCACCCTAGGGCGCCGACCCTCCTCCCCACCTTGGCCGTCGGCCCTCCTGGCCATCTAGGGTTGCCTCCACCCCTAGGGGCGGAACCCTAGGGGTGCGGACCCTCCTCCCTCTCCTCCTATATATAGTGGAGGGTTTGGGGGCTGCGTACACACAACTCTCTCTCTCTCTCTCTCGGCGTAGCCCTACCTCTCCACCTCCTCGTCCTCCATAGTGCTTGGCGAAGCCCTGCCAGAGTACCGCGCTGCTCCACCACCACCATACCGTCGTGCTGCTATTGGAGTTGTCTTCCCCAACTCTCCCTCCTCCTTGCTAGATCAAGGCGCGGGGGACGTCATCAGGCTGCACGTGTGTTGAACATGGAGGCGCCGTTGTTCGGTGCTTAGATTGGAATCCACCGCGCTCTGAATCGCTGCGAGTACGACTCCACCAACTTCGTTCATAGTAAAGATTCCTCTTAGCGATCTTCAAAGGTATGAAGATGCTCAAACCCTTACTCGTTGTTGGCTTCACATAGATTGATCTTGGTGATACATAGAATTTTTTTGAATTACTACTATATTCCCTAGCAATTGGTAGGAGTTATCCAGCGCGCACCCGACCTCCACAAAAAGGATGACAATCAATAAATAAATCATGCTCTGACTACTTCACATAACGGTTCACCATACGTGCATGCCACGGGAATCACAACCTTTAACAAAAATATTTCCACCAATCCACAATTGCTAACTAGCATGACTCTAATATCACCATCTTTATAACGCAGAACTATTGAAAGGAATCAAATACATCATATTCACTGATCTACAGGTTTTATGTAGGATTTTATGACTAACCATGTGAATGACCAACTCCTGTTAACTCTCTAAATAGATATAAGTGAAGCATGAGAGTTTAATTCTTTCTACAAAACATACGACCACACTCTAACAAATATAAGTGAACAAAAAGAGCATTCTACAAATTGTGGTTTTCTATGTGTGAGAAATAGGCAATCCAAACTTCAAATGATATTAGTGAAGCACATGAGACATTCTATAAAGCCATACTCAAAAGATATAAGGGAGGTGTGAAGAGCCTTCTATAAATCAACCAAGGACTTTCTCATACCATCATGTTTCATTATTAAAAGAAAATTAAAAAGCACAGGACACTCCAAGATTTACGCATGTCATGTGATGAATAAAAATATAGCTTCAAGTAAAATTACCGATGGTTGTTAGAAGAAAGAGGGGATGCTTTCCGGGGCATCCCCAAGCTTAGTTTCTTGGAAGTCCTTGAATATTACCTTGGGGAGCCTCGGGCATCCCCAAGATTAGTCTCTTTCCACTCCTTATTCCTTCATCCATCGTGATCTCACCAGAAACTTCAAAACTTCAATCACACAAAACTCAACAAAACCCTCGCGAGATCCGTTAGTATAATAAAGCAAATTACCAATTTAAGTACTGTTGTGAACTCTCTAACATAAGAATTAGAAGCATAGTTTTCATAGTAATATTTAAGTATGGAATTTTTTTCAGATTTGTAAAGAGTAGCATCATACTTTTCAATGAAATAAGCAATTTCATAGGCACCCTTAAAAGCAACAAATTCTTCAATTTGTTCAACATCATTGTAGCAATAGGCCTCCTTGGCATAACAGGATAATATTTCATTATCATTAAACACACATTGGTAGGGAAGGTGTTTTTTAGCTTCTTTAGAACAACAAGTAAAATCATGCAATCCACACAAGTTCCAAGCATAACAACACAAGGTATTAATTTGATGCCACAAGAGTTTCCCTTATTGAGATATTCGGTGTCGCACATAATGAGCATGCTCATTTAATGAATTTCCCTCGACTAAGTGATACGTCTCCAACGTATCTATAATTTATGAAGTATTCATGTCATGTTTACAATAATTCTATATGATTTTCGTATGATTTTATTTGAACTAACCCGGACTGACGTTGTTTTCAGCAGAACTACCATGGTGTTGTTTTTGTGCAGAAATGAAAGTCCCCAGGATGGGCTGAAAATTTACAGAGAGTATTTTTGGAAAATATAAAAAAATACTTGAGCGAAGATCTGGGCTAGGAAGTGGATGAGGAGGCCACAAGCCTTCTGGGCGCGGCCACCCCTAGGCCGCGCCCCTGTGGCTTGTGCACTCCTCAAGCACCCCCTTTACGTGAGACCGACGCCAAAAATTCCCATTAATACTAAAACCTCCAGAAAGAAACCTAGATACGGAGTTCCGCTGCCGCAAGCCTCCCTAGCCAAGAAAAACCAATCGGGAGCCCGTTCCGGCACTGTGCCGGAGGGGGAACCATCAACGGAGACCATCTTCATCATCCCGGGGTCTCTGTGACGAGGAGGTAGTAGTTCACCCTCGGGGCTGAGGGTATGTACCAATAGCTATTGTTTGATCTCTCTCTCTCTCTCTTGTTCTTGAGATGGCACGATCTTGATGTACCGCGAGCTTTATTGATATAGATGAATCATATGGAGTTTTCCCCTCTCTATCTTCTTGTGATGAATTGAGTTTTCCCTTTCAAGTTTTCTTATCGAATTGAGTCTTTAAGGATTTGAGAACAATTGATGTATGTCTTGCGATGGGATATCCATGGTGACAATGGGATGTTCTATTGATCCACTTGATGTATGTTTTGGTGATCAACTTGCGGGTTCCGTGACCTTGGGAATCTATGCATAGGGGTTGGCACATGTTTTCGTCTTGAGTCTCCGTTAGAAACTTTCGGGCACTCTTTGAAGTTCTTTGTGTTGGATTGAACATGATGAATCTGAAATTGTGTGATGCATATCGTATAATCAAGCCCATGGGTACTCGAGGTGACATTGGAGTATCTAGGTGACATTAGGGTTTTGGTTGATGTGTATCTTAAGGTGTTATTTTAGTACAAACTCCAGGGCTATTCGTGACACTTATAGGGATAGCTTATAAGATTGATCGGAAAAGATAACTTTGAGATGGTTTCATACCCTACAATAATTTCTTCGTTAGTTCTCACTATTTGTGACTTTGGAGTGAACTCTTTGTCATAGGAGAGGTATTTACATATGATTCGACTATGTCAGTATTGTTGAGAGAAATTGCACTAGTGAAGGTATGAACCCTAGGCCTTGTTTCTAAGCATTGCAATACCATTTGTGCTCACTTTTATCATTTGTTATCTTGTTGTTCTTATATTTTTCAGATTACAAAAACCTATATCTACCATCCATATTATACTTATATCACCATCTCTTCGCCGAACTAGTGCACCTATACAATTTGCCATTGTATTGGGTGTGTTGGGGACACAAGAGATTTCTTGTATTTGATTGCAGGGTTGTTTGAGAGATACCATCTTCATCCTACACCTCCCCCGGATTGATAAACCTTAGGTCATCCACTTGAGGGGAAAATGCTATTGTCCTACAAAACTCTGCGCTTGGAGGCCCAACACGAGTCTACAAGAAGAAGGTTGCATAGTAGACATCATAGCTAGTTGGGTTTTCAGCACGAGCACAAGTGGATGGAAGATGACCCAAGTAATATTCTTTAGTTGTACGGAACACTAGTGGTTCCTCAACTTTTGGAGCAGCAAGTACAATTATTATTTTTGGTATTTTACATTTCCTACCCATATCTAAAGATAGAAAACAACTTAGAACGGAAAATAAAAATCACTTAGTGATAAAGCAAACAAGCACACACGAGAATATACACCCTACGCTATTGGTCCACGGAACCAGCGCCAGAAAAAGGTCTTGATAACCCACAAGTTTAGGGGATCAGTTGTAGCTTCTTTAGAAAAGTAGGAGTGTCTAACCCAACGAGGAGCTAAAGGTGGAACAAATATTCACTCAAGTTCTATCGACCACCGATACAACTCTATGCACACTTAACATTCGCTTTACCTAGAACAAGTATGAAACTAGAAGTACTTTGTAGGTGTAACAGGATAGGTTTGCAAGATAATAAAGAGCACGTAAATAAAAACTAGGGGCTTCTTAGATAAATAAACAACTAAGTTAGTCTTAGTACAGATATTTTTGTCACAAGAAAGTTATTTGTCCCTAGGCAATCGATAACTAGACCAATAATCACTATTGCAATTTTATATGAGGGAGAGGCATAAGCTAACATACTTTATCTACTTGGATCATATGCACTTATGACTACAACTCTAGCAAGCATCCACAACTACTAAACATCACTAAGGTAAAACCCAACCATAGCATTATAAGGTAGCAAGTCCTATTTATTCCCATACGCAAACAACCTACTTACTCAGGTATGTGCTTCTGTCACTCACGCCACCCACCGTAAGTGAATCATAAAAATATTGCAAACTCTATAGAAGGAATCCCTCACGCTTACGTGACACAGAGAGCACCATAGGATAGAACCAATAATAAAACATGCAACTCAAACCAATCATGATCATCAATCGACCCATAGGACAAAACGGATCTACTCAAACATCATAGGATAGACATACATCATTGGGAAATAATATATACCGTTGAGCACCATGTTTAAGTAGAGATTATAGCGGGGAGAAGAGGTTTTGAACCGTTGCATAGAGGGGGAGAGAGTTGGTGATGACGGCAGCGAAGTTGTTGGTGTAGACCGCCGTCACGATGATGGCCCCGATGGCGTTCTGGTGCCATCGGGAGAGGGGGGAGAGAGCCCCCTCCGCCTTCTTCTTCCTTTACCTCCCCCCAAGATGGGAGGAGGGTTTCCCCTTTGGTACATGGCCTCCATGGCGACAGAGGGGCGGGAGCCCCTCCGAGATTGGATCTCTCTCTTTGTTTCCTTCTGTTTCTGAGTTCCCAGATTCTGGCCTTTCACCGTTTCTTAAATTCCCGGAGATCCATAACTCCGATTGGGTTGAATTTAAACATGATTTTTATCCGGATATTATATTTCTTGCGGCGAAAGAAGGGCACCAACCGCCTTAAGGGGTGACCACAAGCCACCCTGGCACGGCCAGGGGGTAAGACGTGCCCTTGGCTTGTGGGCCCCTCGAGCATCGTCTCGTGTTGATTCTTTTTCCCAAAAATCACATATATTCCAAAAAATCTCTATAAGTTTTTATCACTTTTGGACTTTGTTTCATATGGATTTTCTGCGAAACAAAAAACATGCAATAAACAGGAAGTGGCAGTAGGCACTTGATCAATATGTCAGTCCGGGTTAGTTCTAATAAAAACAACACCACGGTAGTTCTGCTGAAAACAATGTCAGTCCGGGTTAGTTCTAATAAAATCTACCAAATCATATAGAATTATTGTAAAAATGGCATGAATACTTCATAAATTTTAGATACATTGGAGACGTATCACCACGCCCTGATGGGATGTGCCCAACATGGCCCGCTTTCGGTGCCCATCTTCAAGTAAGAACAGCACCCAAGCGCCTGTCCACCCACATATCAAATTATCAAAGTAGCAAACGTGAATCAAACCAACATGATGAAAGTGACTAGATGAAATTCCCGTGTACCCTCAAGAATGATTTGCTTATTATAAGAGACAGTTTTGGCCTGTCCTTTGCCACAAAAGGATCGGGCTACCTTGCTGCACTTTATTTACCATTACTGTAACTTGCTCGTTACCAATTATCTTGCTATCAAACTACCTGTTACCTACAATTTCAGTGCTTGTAGAAATTACCTTGCTGAAAACTGCTTGTCATTTCCTTCTGCTCCTCGTTGGGTTCGACGGTCTTACTTATTGAAAGGACTACGATTGACCCCCTATACTTGTGGGTCATCACACCCGAGTAAGGGGGTTGTTTACGTATTGGAGTAACTTGATGTGTTAATGCTATGGTTGGGTTTGCCTTTATGATTTCTAGTAGTTGCAGATGCTTGCTAGAGGTCCAATCAAGATTTTATATCATCCAAGTATGAAAAGTATGTTAGTTCATGCCTCTCCCTCATATAAAACTACATGATTACCGGTCTAGTTATCGATTGCCTTGGGACAAATCTTTCTCTTGTGTTACAAAAAAGCTTTCTACTAAACAACTAACTTAGTTAATCTTTATCTAAACAGCACCTAACTTTTATTTACTTACTCTTTAGTTTCTTGCAAAACTATCTATTACTCCTACAAAGTACTTCTAGTTTCCTTCCCGCAAAATAGTTTCATATTTGTTCTAGGAAAAGTAAGCATTAGCATGCGTAGAGTTGTATTGGTGGTCGATGGAACTTGAGAGAATATTAATTCTATCATTAGCTCCTCTTTGGGCTTGGCACTCTTACTTATCCAAAAGGCTACAAACGATCCCCTATTTGATGATTGAACCAATAGATGGGGTCTTCTTGAAACACATGTTGCTAATAGGAAATACACCTGGTCTAACAACTAGGGGGGTCCTGTTATTTTGTTTTGGACAGAGTGTTCACTTCAGTGGACTGGGATGCACATTTTCCTTTTTCATCACTATCTGCTCTTCCTAGGGTTGGTAGTGACCATACTCCATCGGTGTTTAACATTGGAGCTAGGAAGTCATGTTTCCCTAAAATGTTTAGATTCGAGAAGTGGTGGCTTTATCAACCTCATTTAGACTAGGTGGTTGGGGAAGCTTGGACCTCTGTTTCTTCTCACATTAGCTCTATTGATAACTGGATGATTAAAACTAGGAACCTTAGGAAAAAAGTGAAAGGGTGGAGCATTAATTTGGAAGCAGCCATGAAGAAGAAAAAGGCTCTCCTTATGGAGTTTGATATTTTGGATGCGTTGTCTGAATCATAATAGTTGTATGTTTTTGACTTTGATAGAATGAAGGATATCATGAAAGAACTTGATGAAATATGGAAGAAGGAAGAGACTGCCCATTGGCAGAGATCCAAAGATAGGAAAAATCTAGAAAGTGGTCGTAAAATGCCTACTTTCGTGCACTTGCAAATCATAGACATAGGAAAAACCACCTAACTTAGCCAGTAGGCCCTAATGGTGTTGTGACATCTACTCAGGATATGTTAAATGTTGCTATTGATTTTTATAAAAACCGTTTTGCCTTTGAACATAAGCGTGATATCCATTTCGATGCCAACTTTTGGTCAGAAAATGAGATGGTCTCTGATTTTCAGATAGAAGAACTAGAAAATTCCCTTTCTAAGGAAATTAAACAGGACATTATGAGCTCATATGCATGTGGAGTTCATGGTCCTGATGGCCTTTCCTTTTTGTTTTGTCAAAAAGTTCTAGGGCATTAAGGATTACATTATGTGGATGGTGAGAGATTTTGAGCTTGGAAGCTAGACATTCATAGATTGAACTTTGCTATTATTGCTCTTATACCTAAAGTTCCCCGAGCTAGGGAGATGAAAAACTTTATACCAATTGGTTTGAGAAATTGTGCTGTCAAAATATTCTCCAAAGCTATGACCACGAGAGCCTCTCCTCCTTGTGACATACTTATCTCTATGAATCAAACTACTTTTATCAAAGTGTAGGATCAAAAGTAGTGCTAGAAGGGGGTGATTAGACTACTTGACCAAATAAAAATCTAATTTTTCCCAATTTTAATACCTGGCAGATTTTAGTATTCATAGTATGTCAAGTACACCCTACACATGCATGTCTAAGAGTATAGCAGCGGAAAGTAAAGATATTGCACATGAAAGTAAAGAGAGGATAGGAAGATCAAACACACTTGGTGACACAATGATTTTTTCCGTGGTTCCAATAGGTGGTGCTATCGTACATCCATGTTCATGGAGTCCTCAACCCACGGAGGGTAACGGTCGCGAGAGTCCACGGAGGGCTCTACCCACAAAGGATTCCACGAAGAAGCAACCTTGACTATAACATGACGGCCTACATCCATGGAGGACTAGCCTTACTCAGGGTAGATATTCACGAAGTAGGCGATCTCCTTGCCCTTAAAAATTCGTGGTTCACTCCACAACACGAAGTAGGAGGCTCCCAAGCGACACCTATCCAATCTAGGAGGCACCACCCTCCAAAAGGTAATAGGCTCGGTAATGCGATGAACTCCTTGCTCTTATGCTTTAAGATGATAGACTCCTCAACACACAATCACTCTCTCACAGATATGGCTTGGTAGAAGAGATGGTATTGGTGGAAAGCAACTTGGGGAGGCTAGAAATCAAGATCCATATGGTTGGAGTGGAAGATCTTGACCTCAACACAAGGGTAGGTGCTTCTCTCTCAGAAAACTGATAGGATAGGTATGGAATGGTTCTGAGTGCTTCTCCTTTGAGTAGGTGGTGGTGGAGGGGTATATATAGGCATCTCCAAAAATCCAATCGTTAGACACAATAAGTCAGATTCGATGGAACCGATGTGTGAATCTCGGTTGTACCAAAGTAACTTAAAGTTATCAACTTCTGAATCTCGGCGAGACCGATATAGGAATCTCGGTTGCACCGATAAGGTGACCAATAGTCAGAATGTCCAATCTCGGTGATGCCGATCCAACAATCTCGGAGAGACCAAAACTATGAACTTGTGTAACAGAAAGTTGGCAGCCCAACTCGGTGGCATCGAATGCAGTATCGGCTGTACTGAAAAGGTAGGGTTTGGCTAAGTCTATCTAGGGTTTGGAATCGGTGGCACCGAGTGTAGAATGTTGGTTGCACCGATTTTTAGTGTTTGGCTTTGGACAGACTTTGGTGGGAGAGTTTGTGGGTTTCTTTGGTGACTATCACTTGTGCACGATTGAGCATTTTGTTCACCAACAAAACCTTACCCCCTTTTAATAGTATTGGCTTTCCTATGGACTCAAAGTGATTTCTCACAAATGTAAAATGTAGAGTCCTCTTGCTTGAAGCTTTGCCAACCTATTTCCTTGCATCTTGGGGTATTCCACAATCTCTTTGCCAACCCATCATTGAACTTCTCCTGAAACATTTTTAGTGGAAACATTAGTTCAATGACATATATGTTGTTATTAATTACCAAAACCACCAAGGGAGCAAATGTGCTTTCAATCTCCCTCTTTTTGGTAATTGATGACAACATATAGATCAAAGCTTCGACATATGATATAATCAATGAATATAATCATCGCTTTGAGAAATATGTGATAAGCAAGAGCTCCCCCTAAATTTGTGCATTATTTTAAATTTGTGTTTGAATGCAAATGCACAATCGATTAGGTACATGGGGCACTTCTTCCATGTCACATACAACTTGGTGGTGTGCGAGAGTAATAAGCGTTAATCAACATAACACAATACAACAAGCAAAGTGGGTGATCATCACATAATCATCAAATGATAGGAAATAGTGGCAACACACATAACAGAGTATGATCACACACAAACACAAAAGTATCTCACGTCAAACCAAACAAACAAAATGTTTTGTAAAACCAGCAATTAAAATGGACGCTCTCTCACTCGAAGCCCAAGATCTATATACAACTTCTCTCCCTTTGGCAACAAGTTACCAAAATGTTCAAAGAGATATAGCTAATCGTTCTGTGGTTGATCTCCTCCGGTCGTCGATGAAGGAGTTGAGAGAACTGCGTTGGCGAAGACTTCTGCTAAAGTCCTGGATGGAGCTGGAGTAGATACTGGGGGCACTAGAGCTGATGGTGCTAAAGATATTGTGGCTGGAGCAGAAGATGAAGGCCTCGTCTCTGGAGCTGATTCTCTAGGAGTCCTGGCCTTAGTCGTGAAGTGGGCAGTCGTCCTGATAGGTGCACTATCCTCCTCATCATCAGAAGACTGAGGCTCTGAAGAGGTGCGACGGATTGGGGCTTCATCAACCTCCTTCTTGAGCTCATTGATTGTCTTAGTCAGCCCATCACCCTTGTTATTTAGAGTTTTCACTCTATCATCAATGATGTTTGCAAGGCTCTCCTAAGTATCCATGATGGTCTTGATGTCCTTCTTCATCTCCAGGACAGTGGCGATCAAAAGATCCATCTGCTCCTTCCTGGACCTGGGAACCTGAGCACTAATGGCTCTAGCTGCCTCTGCTTCTGCCTCTACACACGGGTGATCCTTTTCCTGGCTGTCTTATTCTCCCCTACCTTCTTAGGCATAGACTTCTTTGGGGTCTCAACGGTCATAGTTGCCCTAGCACTCTCACGGGCTTTGAAGGTTTCTGCAGGAGCATAAATTTGGCTGACCACCCTCCTAGATGAGGTTGCCGTAGTGGCAGACTTCCTAGTTGCCTTCTCTTGCTTCTTGGCAAGAATCTCTTCCGGGAAAAAATCAGAATCCTCTTCCTCTGAGTTGAGCCTCTTCCTTGTCCTAGTGGCAGCCTTAGGCAACCCATGAGAACTGGGAGTCCCTGGATCTGTGGAAGAACTGGAATCAGGACTCGTGCCTGAACTCATCTCGACGTTCTGCTCTGGCAAATTCTGACTGTCTGAACCTGACATGCTGACCCTGTGAATAGAGTATAGAAGAGTAGAATAGGATAAGTCATCACAAAATGAGGCTGATTTTTCAAAGTTAGAACAAAAGATTTTCAAAGTTTTGTATTCTTTCAAATGAAAATCGTACAGCCGAAGAAAAATATCGGAGCTACCGAGACAGACTTTCTCCTTAGCCGAAACTTGGCACTCCTTTCGGTGAGACCGAAGGGTGCACTCGGTTTCACCGAGAAAGTTCTCAGCAACACTAACATACAAATCGGTGACACCGATTTGCTTGCTTCGGTTCCACCGAGTTTCATCGGGCGGACGGCAAAACCCTAAAAATCCATGGTTCTCTACTCTACGGGATTTTCTTGTTGATGGAAAGTTCTCAAACTATGGATAGATGGGAAATATGCCCTAATGCTCAAGATTTTGATATAGGAGTGCGATAGGGGGCCGAATCCATACCCTAATGCGGCAATGGATCCACTACGGCGGCGACGTTTGTGAAGAAAACGTCGACGACAGCGATTCCCAATGGCGGAGGCGCTCGGCAAGGTGATGATCGAGGTCTTCGGGCGGCAGCTAGGGTTGTGGAGGCGCGACGTTTGACGAGTGAAATTCAAACCGTTGGGGTCCACCAATTATATACCCATCGCTGTCGGTGTCACCGAGTTTCACAACTGTGAGCTGACAGGGAAACTCGATGTAACCGAGAATATGAAATCGGTCTTCCCGAGGTAAGAAAACCAGATCAACCCTAGGCATTCGGTGAGACCGAGAATTGTGGGTTGGTTCCACCGAGATGCACTTGGGAGGTTTTAATGGTCAGTCCTTGACGATACGGAACTCCGAGTGCTCCTCACATAGAGAGATCAAAAAGTACTTGTTCAAATTTTGTGATGCAGCATGAATAGAGTATGAGGTGAGAAAGCATCGATAGCTAAAGGAGTGGTCCTATGCATTCTTGTAAATCCAATTGGCAAATAAATATGAAAAGCCAAATGGCAACAATTGGATATCCTCGAATGAGTAAATAAATGTAGACCAACATGCTCACACAATAAGATGTCAAATGAAATCATGGCAAACATGCACAAACACAATAGCATCTAACAAGCACTTTGGCGATGACGGAGTCATCTATATATGAGTATATTGACTTAGGAGCCAAGTAAGAATACTTGAGCATAGCTCATACTCATCGTTTAAGCACAAGTGGGGTTACCACTTTTACATAAAGCATTTAATGTTTTCACATTCTAAGAGATGCTTTAACTCAAGTCTTAGAGTAAAGCTCCCCCTTGATGTGACATCCCCCCATAGGAGGGACAAACTAACCTTGGGTTTTGTCGATGAAGAATTCATGTTGGTGAGGTAGTGGTGTATGCTCAAGGTTGATGAAGATCACCAAGAGTTGGGAACATCCTTGTTGTTTCATTACCCTTCTCACCTACATGGGTTAGTCCCAACCTACAAGAGACAAATACAATGATATCTATGGACATGGAGTGCAAAGCATATGTTATGATGTCCATTGATTTGTTGATTACCTTGTCCCTTGCTTACCTTTGAGGGAATGTGTGACTCCTTGAACTATTGCATGAAGTTTATGTTGATTGCAACTAGTTCTTGCCAATAATGAATATGAGTGAATTTCATTGGTGGAGTCACCCCTCAAGAACTTCTCTAGTTCTTATTCTTGGGGACCCACACCAAGTTGATGGGGATCCTTGGTGTTGCAGTAGCACTTGTAGAAGTTGAGCTTGTAGTAGCCTTGGGTACCCACTTCATCAAAGCTTGGGATTCATCTTCCTAAGAGTCAATGTCCTCTTGAAGCTTGTTCTTGTCCTTGAGCTTGGTGACTTGTGGTGGAAGGTGATCTTGAGCTTTTGTTCCCTTGGGAAGAGTATTTTCATACTTCTCCTTTTTAGGAACAAACTTGGGATTGGGGTATTGACCTTCTTCTCATTCAACTCCATTAGCGTTGAAGTAGCCAACACCACGATTCTTCTGGTATCCTCCGTGCTTGCGTACAATCTCCTCAAATTGTTTGCACCCTTCAAGACTCTTGTAGATACCTTTCTCTATAATCCCTTTCAAGAGTTTATTTTCTTGCTCAAGTGTAACTTGGCTAATAGAAGAGTTAGTGGGATCAACAGAACTACTAGAAGCAATATCATTGGATTTATCATTTTTATTGCTACTAGTTGAAGAACCTTTCTTTCCTTTGTTACTAGCTTGCTTAGACTTAACTTGTGGCATGAATGTAGATAAGATAAGTCGCTTGGCTAGATAAGAGGAAGTCTTCTTTCGAAGATCGTCATTGATAGCTTTAAGGAACTCATGCTCTTGCTCTAAGTTGAGCTTCTCGAAGCGTAGCTTCTCATGTGTCCTTACAAGCTCTCTATGATCTTCTAGAGTTGACTCGTGAGCTAACTTAAGAGTTTTTAGTTCTTGAGTTAGTCATTCTATTTCCAACTTATCATCATCACCTGACTTATCTGCACTAGAGTGAGTACTAGCAAGTTCATTTTGACTAACATTACTAGATTTGTCAAATAGCAAGTCATCTTCAATTAACAAGTCAACTTCATCACTATTGAAATCAAGATACTCGGGGTGTGATACCTTGGGGCCTTTAACCATGAAGCAACTTCCACTCCCTTTATTTGGTGAATCAAATAGATCATAGGAGTTGGTATTCACTAGTGCAAGTCCGGCAACACCTTTATCTTGACTATAGTCGGAGTTGGAGTGATGGCTTCTCTCGGAGTGGTTGTCGGATTCGGAACCAGAAACCCATTCACCAACATGAGCTTGATGTTTCCTTCTTGAGTAGCTCTTGGTGTACTTGCTCTTCTTCTCCGAGTCCCTACCTCTTCTTGAGGGTCTTCGTTCATAACGATCATCTCTACTCCTTCTCTCTCTTCAAGGTGACTCGTCTCTTGAGATTCATCTTCTTGGTTACTATTCTCTTTGTTTGTAGGGAGCCGTGCACTCATTGGAGTAGTGTTCGGGCTTCCCACAATTGTAGCAGTTTCGGTCATGATTTGACAAACGCTTCTCTTCATATCTTGAGTTGGAGCTTCGATCTTTGCTTCTATTCTTGTAGAACTTGTTGAATTTCTTGACCATGAGGCTTATCTCTTCATTTGTGACAAGGTTATCTCTAGAGGTAGCGGGAGCATCATTTGTGGCTTTGTAAGCACCGCTAGACTTGTGGTGAAGCTTTTCCTTGTCTTTGAGTGTCATCTCATGAGGAACAATTCTTCCAATCACTTCCGTTAGCTCGAGATCTTTGTAGTTGGGCATCATTTGGATCAATGTGCAAATGGTTTCATATCGATCATCCAAAGCTTGAAGTATCTTCTTGATGATGAATTTGTTAGTCATTTCCTTGCTTCCTAAGCCGTCAATCTCATTGGTGATGAGAGCTAGCCTAGAGTACATCTTAGCGACTCCTTCACCATCCTTCATCTTTAACTTGTCAAGTTGACTTTGAAGAACATCCAACTTGGATTCTCTCACAGATTATGTACCTTCGTGCATATCAATCAAAGTATCCCAAATCTCTTTTGCATTCTCAAGACGGCTGATTTTGTTGAATTCTTCGGGGCATAGGCAGTTCAAGAGAATGTCACATGCTTGAGCATTGAGTTGCAACATCTTCAACTCATCCGCGGTCGCTTGACGATCGGGTTCCCTTCCTTCCGCAAAGAATTCACCTTGCATGCCAACACGAACAACAACCCAAACGGAGGGGTTATGACCAAGCAAATGCATTTTCATTTTGTGCTTCCAAATAGCAAAATTTGTGCCATCAAAGTACGGACCTCTACGGTGATAATTTCCCTCACTAGACGCCATACTTCTCCTAGGTTGTGAGACCAATGCAATGGAGACCAAAGCTCTAATATCACTTGTAGGATCGAAAGTAGTGCTAGAGGGGGGGTAATTAGACTACTTGATCAAATAAAAATCTACTTTTTCCCACTTTTAATTCTTGGCAGATTTTAGCATTCATAGTGTGTCAAGTACACCCTACACATGCATGTCTAAGAGTATAGCAGCGGAAAGTAAAGACATTACAGATGAAAGTAAAGAGAGGGTAGAAAGATCAAACGCAATTGGTGACATGATGATTTTTCCCGTGGTTTCGATAGGTGGTGCTATCATACATCCACGTTCATGGAGTCTTCAACCCACAAAGGGTAACAGTCGCGAGAGTCCATGGAGGGCTCTACCCATGAAGGGTTCCATGAAGAAGCAACCTTGACTATAGCATGACGGCCTACGTCCACGGAGGACTAGCCTTACTCGGGGTAGATATTCACGAAGTAGGAGATCTCCTTGCCCTTACAAACTTCTTGGTTCACTCCACAACACGAAGTAGGAGGCTCCCAAGCAACACCTAACCAATCTAGGAGGCACCACCCTCCAAAGGGTAATAGGCTCGGTAATGCGATGAACTCCTTGCTCTTGTGCTTCAAGATGATAGAATCCTCAACACACAATAACTCTCTCACAGATATGACTTGGTAGAAGAGATGGGATTGGTGGAAAGCAACTTGGGGAGGCTAGAAATCAAGATCCATATGGTTGGAGTGGAAGATCTTGACCTCAACACAAGGGTAGGTGGTTCTCTCTCAGAAAACTGATAGGATAGGTATGGAATGGTTCTGAGTGCTTCTCCTTCGAGTAGGTGGTTGTGGAGGGGTATATATAGGAATCTCCAAAAATCCATCCGTTACACACAATAAGTCAGATTCGGTGGAACCAGTGTGTGAATATCGGTTGTAACAAAGTGACTTAAAGTTAGCAACTTTTGAATCTCGGTGAGACCGATATAGGAATCTCGGTTGCACCGATAAGGTGACCAACGGTCAGAATGTCCAATCTCAATGACATCGATCCAATAATCTCGGAGGGACCAAAATTGTGAACTTGCGTAACAGACTCGGTGGCACCGAATGCAGTATCGACTGTACTAAAAAGGTAGGGTTTGGCTGAGTCTGTCTAGGGTTTGGAATCGGTGGCACCGAGTGTAGAATATTGGTTGCACCGATTTTGAGTGTTTGGCTTTGGACAGACTTTGGTGGGAGAGTTTGTGGGTGTCTTTGGTGACTATCACTTGTGCACATATGAGCATTTTGTTCACCAACAAAACCTTACCCCCTTTTAATAGTATTGGCTTTCCTATGGACTCAAAGTGATTTCTCACAGATGTAAAATGTAGAGTCCTATTGCTTGAAGCTTTGCCAACCTATTTCCTTGCATCTTGGGGTATTCCACAATCTCTTTGCCAACCCATCGTTGAACTTTTCCTGAAACATTCTTAGTGGAAACATTAGTTCAATGACATATTTGTTGTTATTAATTACCAAAACCAAAAAGGGAGCAAATGTGCTTTCACAAAGTGAGGTTCATTCTTGAAAGTTTTGTGATGGCCCCTGAAGTTATTCATGAGGTTCATAGATCTTGCTCTGGGGGGTTTGATCTTAAAAGTGGACTACGAAAAGCATATGACAAAGTCAGTTGGGACTTCCTTAAAGAGATGCTCCTTTCTACGGGCTTTGGGGGAAAATGGCTTGGTTGGGTGTTTAGTACATTATACTGTGGGACCTTTCAGTTCAGGATTAATGATACTAATGGGCCACATTTATGGTGAAAAAAGGTCTCAAGCAAGGTGACCCTCACTCACCACTTTTCAATTTAGTGGTTGAGGTGTTTACTAAAATGTTGTCCAAAGCTCCTAACCATGGTCTGATTGCTAGTCTGCTTCCTCATATTATTACCGGGGATGTGATTAGTCTACAATATACGGATGACACCATATTATCCCTTGGATATTCCATTGACTATGCTAGAAAATTGAAATGGATACTGACCTGTTCTGAAAAATTGCATGGGCTTAAAATTAACTTTCATACAAGTGATCTTGACACTCTTCATGTCTATGAAGAGATGTCCAAAGAGTTTGCTCAATTTTTTTCCTATCACTTTGGGGACTTCCCCTTTAGATATTTAAGGGCCCCTCTTCATTATAAGAAGTTGAGGAGGCAGGACCTACAACCTATCATTGACAGGATTATCAAATGCATTGCTGGCTGGCTGGGTAGGATTTTTTTTACAAAGGCAAACTAATTCTTTTATCTACCTGTATTGCTAGCATTCCTACTTATCTTATGTCAACCATGAAATTTCCTACGTGGGCTATTGATGCCATCACCTTGCAGATGTCCCATTTCTTTTGGGGGAATGTGGGGGAGACTCATAAATATCATTTAGCTAGTTGGGGGATGGTGGCCACGAGAAAAGAATTTGGTGGTTTGGGGGTTCCCAATCTGAAGGAATTTAATATGGCCCTCCTTGCTTCTTGGGGAAAAAGGTTTTATGATGGGGTAGATAAAGATTGGAAGAAAATTATATGCTACAAGTATGGGGTAGACAAACCAAATAATTTTTGGGCTAAACCTGCTCTGGGGTCTCTATTTTGGAAAAGTGTGACCTAGGCTCTAGGGGCAGCAAAAACCTTTTACAAATGGACCCCTAGGAATGGAGAGAACATTGCCTTCTGGCATGATATTTGGATTGGGGAGTGCTCTTTAGAAACACTTTTTGGGGGCCTTTTTGAAATCTGTCAACAGCAAGAGGCTTCTCTTGCTCGGGTTTGGGATGGAGATCGATTGCATCTAACTTTTAGGAGATGTGTAGATGCGAGTTTGATGGACAGTTGGTTCAAGCTGACTTACTTGGTGAGATCCTTTAATCCCTCCATTGTTATGGATGCTCCTGTTTGGAGATTCGAATCTTCTGGCAAATACACTGTGCAATATTTCTATAGAATGATCAACTTTGGTGGCATATCTTCTGATATTAAGGACTGCATTTGGAAAATCAAAGTTCCTCCCAAGACCCATGTCTTTCTTTGGCTAGCTTATTACAATAAATTCTTGACTAGAGATAATTTAGCTAAACGAAGACATGTAGAGGATCTGGCCTGTGTATTCTATAGTGAACATGAATCCATTCAGCATTTATTCTTTGAGTGCATTGTTGCCAAAGAAATATGGTCTATTATATCTGAGGTGTGTGGTATTTCTGTACCTTTTTCTTTTGCTGACCTCTCTACTCATTGGAAGCAAAAAAAAAAAAAAGAAGCCTCGAGGGGCTATTAACATTATATCTTATACTACCTTGTGGGGCTTATGATTGCTTCGAAATGAATTTGTCTTTCAGTGGAGAAGGTGGCGAAACATGCGTTGCATCATGGATCTGGTGGGTTCTTTAATCAGGCAATGGAAGATACTATGCTGGGACGTACAGGGTGCTCTTCTTCTGCGGTGCTTAAAACTTTTGGATCGTTGAAGAGGGAAGTTGCTTACTCGTGATGATGGTAGATTTTGGCAGGGAGGAGGTGATTTTGGTGCTAGTCTTGTCTTATATTTGATGCCCCCCTCTTGTCATGTAATGAACAAGCTGTAATAGGGCTACACTTGGTAGACCCTGTCCTTTGATCTGTGGTTGTTACTTCGGTTGACCACCGAGAACTACATTGCATAACTTTGGTCTGGTTTTGCCGTTTAATAAAGTTGGAGCTCGGGGGAGACCCTCTAAATATTGGTTCCCGTTATGATTTTGTAGTAAGTTGACCATTCATAATTTTTTGCCAAAAACTTCATTTATTTTAAACGCATGAACCCCCCCCCCCCCCCCCCAACCACTACACACACAGACAAAAAAAAACTGCGGGCGATGCTTCAGTCTGTCCCGCTGGATGTGCGGGAGTGGTACACAGGAGCTCAGTGGGTCGTTCGTACAGTAGAGGAGTTGGGCATTCACATCGATCGAGTTTGACCGCAGTGAGTGTGGAGCAGAAGTAGTGGGGTGCGCCACATCTCAGGACATGGATCGACGCATGCGGCGGTTGCCCAGTCCGCCCAGCCATCGCCTCTGCTCCACACAAGTGCCGCCGCGCGAAGAGCTCCAGATCCTCTAAATTTAGCCACCTCCCAAACCCTATAAGAAGTGATCTCAGTCTGCATCCACCGATCCGCCATGCATGCTCCGATTCGTCCTTGTTTGAGTTAATCAGCGCGCGCGCACTCTCAGTGTGGATCCACCGCCACGCATGCGCTCTGGCTGACCGAGTGATCGATAGCGTAGGATCGCCGGATGCATGCGGGCAGCAGAAGAATAAAGGATCGGTCGTGAGGAAGAGGAAGCGGAGAGAGAGGCAGGCAGGGACATTTTAATTGCTGCCGATCGAGGAATTTTATGCGCTTCTGCCGCTAGCTGCGGCCGCGAGTGAGGAGGAGTAGCTAGCTAGGTAAGTCGATCGATCATGGAGGCGCGGCCGCCGGTGCTGGTTATCGTCGTCGTCGTCGCGCTCTGCGCTGTGTCTCTCTGCGGCGTGGCCGCGGCCGAGAACCTGACCGTGGCGCAGCTGTTCCCGACGTCGTCGTACCACGGCGCCACGGCGGCGGTCACCTACAACGTCAAGAACTACGGCGCTAAAGGCAACGGCGCCACCGACGACACCAAGGTACGCATCGCAGTTCGGATCTCGTCTCGCTCGCTCGTTGATATGATCTGTGTGTGATCTCGCTGTCGCCGTGCTTACATACAATACATGTAGGCGCTAATGGCGGCGTGGAAGGTGGCGTGCGCGGCGGCCGGCACGGTGACGCTGCAGGTCCCGCCGGGGACGTACTACATGGGCCCGACGCAGTTCCACGGCCCCTGCCAGGCCTCCTCCCTCACCTTCTTGCTCCAGGCAAGCAAAGCAAGCATTCATGCAGTTGTTGGTGCCGTCGTGCGCGCGCGTGTGCGTGCATGCGGTTAGCACATCGCACGTACGATGGGGACTCATTTCGTGTGCATGCATGCATGCAGGGCACGCTGAAGGCGGCGACGGATCTGAGCCGCTTCGGCAACGACTGGATCGAGTTCGGGTGGGTGAAGGGCCTCATCGTCGCCGGCCAGAACGGCGCCACCATCGACGGCCAGGGCGCCGCCTCCTGGCCCTTCAACAAGTGCCCCGTCCGAAAGGACTGCAAGGTCCTCCCCACCGTGAGTGCCCGTCCCTCCATCATATCTCTCCTCTCTGCTCACGAGCGGCGGCCGGCCGGCACGGCACTGACCGACAAGAAATGTGGTGTGGCGCATGCAGAGCGTGCTGTTCGTGAACAACGAGAACACGGTGGTGAAGGACATCGCGTCGGTGAACAGCAAGTTCTTCCACTTCGCGCTGCTGCAGAACAAGAAGACCCTGATGACCAACCTGCGGATCAACGCGCCTGGGAATAGCCCCAACACGGACGGCATCCACATCGAGCGGTGCACGGGGGTGACCATCGCCGACACCAAGATCAGCACCGGCGACGACTGCATCTCCATCGGCCAGGGCAACGACAACGTGGACATCCAGCGCGTGGACTGCGGCCCGGGCCACGGCATGAGCGTGGGCAGCCTGGGGCGGTACGTCGGGGAGGGAGACGTGACCCGCGTGCACGTCAAGGACATGAACTTCTTCGGCACCATGAACGGGCTGCGGATCAAGACCTGGGAGAACTCCCCCACCAAGAGCCTGGCGGCGCACATGGTGTTCGAGAACATGGTGATGAAGGACGTGGAGAACCCGGTGATCATCGACCAGAAGTACTGCCCCTACTACAACTGCGAGCACAAGTACGTGTCCGGGGTCACCATCAAGAACATCACCTTCAAGAACATCAAGGGCACCTCCTCGCTGCCGGTGGCCGTGATGCTCCGCTGCGGCGTGCCGTGCCAGGGCGTCGTGCTCCAGGACTTCGACATCAAGTACAAGGGCGCCGGCGGCACGTCGTCCAAGTGCGAGAACGCCAAGGCCAAGTACGTCGGCTACATGTACCCCAAGCCGTGCCCATAGATATACGACGACGGCCATTTTGATGCCCGTTCTTCTTCTTCTTCTTCTTCTTCTTCTTCTTCTTCTTCTTCTTCTTCTTCTTCTAGTTTTGGTTGGTTGGTGTTTCCTAGACGATTTTGTGGTTGTTTCTTGCTGTTGCTTAGAAGATTTCGTTTTCTCTTTATTTGTGTGCGTGTGTGTGGGCATAAGGGAGCTGCCGATTGCTGGCCTCTGAGTAGGTAGTACTAGGAAGATTTGTACAATCTGATATGAATAATACTACTCGGCTCTGACTTGAATTATACCAGTGCCTAGCCTAGTCAGTTCATCCAGGAAGCTGGACGGTGAGGAAGACGGGGTCACGTCGACGTCGGCCGGCAACATTCGGATATATTTCTACGTCTCCTTGGGCGGCAAGGTTGAGGTTTTTTGTTGTTGTGCATGCACGATAGCATATGGTCTGGTGTCAAGTGCTTTGTATCGATTGAGTTCAACGGCAGGGACTATAGCTCCAAGCCGCTCGTCCTTAGGGTACATGAACGGAGACTTCTCAGTTGTCGTTAATAAGGTTAGGCTAGCTACGGTATAGGTTAGGCTAGCTACAGTGACCTCGATGGAAATTTTATTATGTTTGAGGGGACCAACCATGAAGTTATATATCATGGTATATGTAAGAATCCAGGTACGACATCACATGACTGTTCTTGCAGTTTTCCCTAATAATTGAATGATAACCAACCTATACAAGAAAGGTTGGGTACTTTATGAAATAGTTAGAGCAAGTCTACCAGATTCTCTAAAAAATAAAGAAAATATTAAATAGAACAAAATGTCGTTTCAACAGATTCCTCCCACGGGTAATCTAATAGATTCCTAAAGTCCTGCCCCTATAAGCTCTAGAATGGCCCTCTGAAAACATCTATCCGAATTCTAAATATAAAGGAAAGAGGGGAAATGTAGATGGCACTCTACACATGTTGTTTATGGGTGGAAGTTTCAAGAGCAGCACCCGCCTCGCATCATCGTGTTGTTGTCATTTTTTATGCGTTGTCGGAGGACTCCCCGCCAAAACGCCTCTAGCGGCGGCGGCACCCACACGAGCTCAGTGTAGCACGACTGACTGCCTCCATGACCTTGCCCCCCGGAGATCGACGCAAGCCCTTTTTTCCCGGCTTGTTGAGGAGGTCGCCACCACGCGTTGACCCATCATTTGTCGCCACCTCCTCTCTCTCCCGCGGCTTCATGACGTGGCACTTATTGTCGGACCGTGACCGTCATGGATCTGATCTTGCCCTACCATGCTACCAGTACCCCCTCACCCCTCCACACACACACGCGCGTGTGTCATGCCACCATAGGGTCATATGTTATTGTAATCATATACCACTCAGATACATGTGTGGATACATAGACAACACCATGTCCCTAGTATGCCTCTAATAGACTAGCTCGTTGATCAAAGATGGATGTGGTTTTCTAGTCATGGACATGAGATGTCATTTGGTAACGGGATCACATCATTAGGAGAATGATGTGATGGACAAGACTCAAACTACAAACGTAGCATATGCTCGTGTTAGTTTATTGCTACTGTTTTCTGCATGTTAAGTATATGTTCCTATGACCATGAGATCATGCAACTCACTGACAACGGAGGAGTACCTTGTGTGTATCAAACGTCGCAACGTAACTGGGTGACTATAAAGGTGCTCTACAAGTATCTCCGAGGGTGTCTGTTGGGTTGGCATGGATCAAGACTGGGATTTGTTACTCCGTGTGACAGAGAGGTATCTCAGGGCCCACTCGGTAATACAACATCATAATAAGCCTTGCAAGCAATGTGACTAAGTGTTGGTCACGGGATCTTGTATTACGGAACGAGTAAACAGATTTGCGGGTAACAAGGTTGAACTAGGTATGGAGATACTGACGATCGAATCTCGGGCAAGTAACATACCGAAGAACAAAGGGAACATCATACGGGATTAACTGAATCCTTGACATGAAGGTTCGACCGATAAAGATCTTCATAGAATATGTAGGAACCAATATGGACATCCAGGTCCCGCTATTGGTTATTGATCATAGAGGTGTCTTGGTCATGTCTACATAGTTCTCGAACCCGCAGGGTCTGCACACTTAAGGTTCGGTGACGTTTCTGTAGTATAGAGTTGTCTATGATGGTGACCGAAGGTTGTTTGGAGTCCCGGATGAGATCCCGGACATCACGAGGAGCTTCGGAATGGTCTGGAGGTAAAGATTGATATGTAGGAAGTCATGTTTTGGTCGCCGGAAAAGTTTTGGGCTCATCGGTAGTGTACCGGGAGTGTCGGTAGGGTACCGGGAGACCACCGGGAGGGGTATTTCGATCCAAGAGGCTACATGGGCTGTGGGAGGGTGAATACCAGCCCTTAGTGGGCTGGTGGAAGTCCCACATAAGGCCCATGTGGCTGGGAAGAAAATCCCAAAGAGAAAAAGGTGGAAAAAGGCAAAAAGACCAAAATAAGGAGGAGTCCTAGTCCTACTAGGATTGGAGGAGGATTCCTCCTCTCCTCCCACTTCAGCCGAAGCCTAGAGGGCTTGGCCCTTGCGCCAAGCCTCCTCCTCTCTTCCTCTTATATATACTAGAGGTTTTAGGGTTTTTGCACTAGATTTTAAGCCACGTGCTACCCTCTCCTCTAGTGCATAGTTTCTCCTCTAGATCGGTTTTCTGCATTGCTTAGGCGAAGCCCTGCCGGAATAGCTCCACCACCATCGCCGCAATGCCATCGCACTGCCGGAGAACTCGTCTACCCCTCTTCTCCCTCTTGTTGGATTAAGAAGGCGGAGATCGTCGTAGAGTTGTACGTGTGCTGAACACGGAGGTGTCATCCGTTTGGCGCTAGATCGGAAGGACCGTGATCAAGATCGCGAGACGGATCGTGATGAGATCGCGGGACGGATCGTGATGAGTTTGCGGGACAGATCATGATGAGATCGCGGGACGCTCGGCGATTTGGATCACGAAGACGTTCGACTACACCAACCGCATTTCTTAGCGCTTCCCTCTTAGCGATCTACAAGGGTATGTAGATCCACTCTCCCTCTCGTAGATGCTCATCACCACAAATAGATCTTGCGTGTGCGTAGGAAATTTTTTGTTTCCCATACAACGTTCCCCAACAGCGATATCCTTGCCCTTACAAACTTCTTGGTTCACTCCACAACACGAAGTAGGAGGCTCCCAAGTGACACTTAACCAATCTCAGAGGCACCACCCTTCAAAAGGTAATAGGCTCGATAATGTCAGTGAACTCCTTGCTCTTGTGCTTCAAGATGATAGACTCCTCAACATACAATCACTCTCTCACAGGTTTGGCTTTGGTGGAAGAGATTGATTGGGTGGAAAGCAACTTGGGGAGGGTAGAGATCAAGATTCATATGGTTGGAATGGAATGGCATGATCTCAACATATGAGTGGGTGGCTCTCTCTCAAAAAATTAGTTGGTATGAGTGGGGATCTGTTCTGAGTGCTTCTCTTGCGAGTGAGTGGTGGTGGAGGGGTATGTATAGGCATCTCCAAAAATCCAACCGTTACACCTTAAGTGGCCAACTCGGTGACACCGATGTGTGAATCTCGGTGGTACCGAGTTGGTCCAAATGTATAAACTTTTGAATCTCGGTGAGACCAATACATAAATCTCGGTAGCACTGATTAGGTGACCAACGGTTAGATTGTACAACTCGGTGACGCCGATCCAACAAACTTCGTGGGACCAATTTTTTGAATTGGGGCAACAGGAAGTTGGCGACCCAAACTCGGTGGCACTGAACCAGAATCGGTTGCCCCGAAATAATGCTAGGGTTTGGCTTGGGTCTGTCTGAGTCCGGGAATCAGCGGCACTGAGTGGGAGTTGTTGGTTGCAACAATTTTGAGTATTTGGCTTTGGAAAGACTTTTGTGGAACAGCTTGTGGATGTATTTGGTGACTATCACTTGTGCACGTATGAGCATTTTGTTCACCAACAATAGTTCAATGTACAGTCCTCTTCCTTGAAGCTTTGCCAATCTATTTCCTTGCATCTTGGGGTATTCCACAATCCTTTTGCCATCCTTATCATTGAACTTTTCCGAAATATGCTTAAGGGAAACATTAGTTCAATGACATATATGTTGTTATTAATTACCAAAACCACCAAGGGAGCAAATGTGCTTTCAACCTTGCCTCAGTTCATCATATTGGGATTCAAAGTGTTTAGGATATTATAAAGGTGATTGACAATTATCCCAAACCTGTGGCGACTTGGAATTTGTGCCCTCCCTGGCCAAAACCGCCCTCTGGCTGTGGGCACCGCTGTTAGTCGATGGTTCATTCATGAAGGAAACTAATGCGGCACGTATGGGAATGATTATGAGAAATAGTGAGGATGAAGTAGTATTTTTGGCATGTTGATATTTGTTTGATTGCAAAGATGCCCTAAAAGCCCAAATTAGTGCCATTTAGGAAGGCATGCCATTGAGTTCTCAATGGTCGGAGCTGCCTATTATCATCCAATCTGATAGTTCGACCGCAATTGCCTCTTTGATTGATGAGTTACTGCACCAATCAGCTTATGGCCACCTAACATTAGAGATCAAGAGGTTATTGGCTCTTAAGGGTTTTGTTCCCATTATAGAAGTGTAGTCTTGAATTGCTCATAGTCCAGCTAATATTGGTACTTATTAGGGTAGCATCACTTGTTGGTTGCGCAATGTTCTGGACAATACTATGGAGTTTGTATATGATGTTTCATTTTCTCGCAATGACCGAAATGTCAGAAAGTAGAACCCAGTGCATCACAGGTTGCATATGTTGAAATATGATGTTGGCCTAGGACCCATCTAGCAATTTTAGAATATCTAGAAGGGCCCATGGGGGTTATATTGCAAATTTAGTCCTACCCCGAGAGTTGGAGAGGAGTTGGACCTTTTTATAAGGGATTTTCTTCCACATGCTATTGGATCTTGAGAAAAGAAGTGATCATCGTGCTCTCATCCTCCGTTGCCCACCTCGCCACGTCTCAGGTTGCGGGATTGAGCCGAGTCGAGCTCACACCTATACGCTTATTTTTGCCAGTTAGGAATGAAGAGTTTTTTACAATCAGGCCACGATTTGAGGCGTCGAGTCGTGGATTTTTGCCAACCACATCTCTCCATGCGGTTGCACCAATATATGTGAGGCATATGCCCCTGGCCGTCATGGGAAACGAATCGCATCTGCCTCCACGCCCACTTTCATTCCTTTTTCTACTGATGCCGCCAGCGACTCCATCTTGTTCACCGCGTACACGGTTGATAGGAGAGCAGGCCTTTGAAACCCCGCCTCTCTGGATCTTGTACTGGGGAGGGCGGTTAGGTTTTTGGGGAGCGTTTCCTATGCGATTGCTCGCCGTCGTTCATATGCTTCCTCTATGCTCGTGTCGCCTTCGCCGTCACCATGTCTACCTCTGTCGTATAACTCGTTTATCCCGCTCCTGATTATTAGTGTCTTAGTGGCGTCTACTATGCAACTTTATTCTTGTAGACTATATTGGGCCTCCAAGCGCAGAGTTTGTAGGACAATAGCAATTTTCCCTCAAGTGGATGACCTAAGGTTTATCAACCCGTGGGAGATGTAGGATGAAGATGGTCTCTCTCAAACAACCCTGCAATCAAATACAAGAAATCTCTTGTGTCCCCAACATACCCAATACAATGGAAAATTGTATAGGTGCACTAGTTCGGCGAAGAGATGGTGATACAAGTGCAATATGGATGGTAGATATGAGTTTTTGTAATCTGAAAGTATAAAAACAGCAAGGTAGCAAGTAACAAAAGTGAGCAAAACGGTATTGCAATGCTTGAAAACAAGGCCTAGGTTTCATACTTTCACTAGTGTAAGTTCTCTCAACAATACTGACATAGTTGAATCATATGTAAATCCCTCACGTGCGACAAAGAGTTCACTCCAAAGTCACAAATAGAGGATAACAAACAAAGAAATTATTGTACGGTACGAAACCACGTCAAAGTTATCTTTTCCGATCAATCGTATGAGCTATCCCTATAAGTGTCACGAACAGCCCTAGAGTTGGTACTAAAATAACACCTTAAGATACACATCAACCAAAACCCTAATGTCACCTAGATACTCCAATGTCACCACGAGTACCCATGGGCTTGATTATATGATATGCATCACACAATTTCAGATTCATCGGGTTCAATCCAACACAAAGAACTTCAAAGAGTGCCCCAAAGTTTCTACCGGGGAGTCAAGACGAAAACGTGTGCCAACCCCTATGCATAGATTCCCAACGTCACGGAACCCGCAAGTTGATCACCAGAACATACACCAAGTGGATCAATAGAACATCCCATTGTCATCACGGATATCCCATCGCAAGACATACATCAAGTGTTCTCAAATCCTTTAAAGACTCAATCCGATAAGAAAACTTCAAAGGGAAAACTCAATTCATCACAAGAAGATAGAGAGGGGAAAACTCCATATGATTCATCCATATTAATAAAGCTCGTTGTACATCAAGATTGTGTCATCTCAACAACACGAGAGAGAGAGAGATCAAACACATAGCTACTAGTACATACCCTCAGCCCCGAGGGTGAACTACTCCCTCCTCATCATGGAGACCTCCGGGATGATGAAGATGGCCTCCGGTGATGGTTTCCCCCTTCGGTAGGGTGCCAGAACTGGCTCCCGATTGGTTTTTCGTGGCTACAGACTATTGCGGCGGCGGAACTCCCAATCTAGGTTTCTTTCTGGGGGTTTTGGTATTTATAGGATTTTTTGGCATCGGTATCACATCAAGGGGACTCTCGAGGGGCCCACAAGCCTGGGGCACACCCTAGGGGGCGCCCTGTAACAGCCCAAGTGCTCCCCTTGCCATTTATGGTCATGTACTCTTGTGAACCTGTATGTTGCCATGTGTTTGAATGATTTTGGTTTTGCTTCATTGCCAATTCCATCTCTTGCATCATGCATCATGCTCATCATATCATTTGCATACTAGTGTTGTTTGTGTTTGTGAGGTGTTGTGGTGTGAAGTGTGATGTGGTTTGGATATGTGTGTTGGAGTGCTACTCTAGTTCCTAACAATTCAAACAACTCCTCCTCCTCTCTCTCTCTCTCTCTATTCCAAAGTTATTGCTTGTTAAATATTTGCTTATTGTTTTCCATTGTTATAAATGTTGGCCAACTTCTAAATATTCTTCTAAGTTTTCTTAAGTAGTCCTATGCCATGGTTGGGTTCTAGTACCTTTCTAATAATTTGGAAACCCTGCATAGTTAAATAGTAGGTTAAATATTAAATTGGTCTAAAAATGCCCTGCCCATTTTATTTAAACAACTTGTATTTTTGTGAGCTTAAAGTATTTTTGTTCTAAGTAAAGCCCCCTTCCTTTTCCCTATGGTTTTATTTTGTCGTGGGCTTTATTTTTAAAAGAAAAACCTTTCTTTCTTTCATGTGACTGAAAGCTGCCCACCTGGGCCTTTCCCTTCCCCACGGCCCATCTAGCCTACCGAGCCCACGCGGAAGCGGAGACCTGCCCCGTCGTCACCTTCGTCAGTTTAGAGAGAGTGGAGAGCTCTCGGCGCCGTGAAGTCCTTCATGGACGTCGAGGACGTCCCGTTAGCTCCCCCCCTTTAAGCCCCTCATCATCCGCCCCTTCCTAGGGTTTTCCCTTCCCCTCCTCGCCATCGCCAACCTCTTTCCCCTTCCTCGTTTCACCTGGTGTGGTGTGAGAGAAGAGGGAGAAGCAGAGAGTTTCAGTAGGTTCAGAGTGCAGCGCCTCTTCCTCGTCGACATGCTCGTCTCCAGTGGCCTTCTCCACTCCTTCAAGGATGTCCTGGAGGGCCCCGACGTCGCCCTCGTTCTGTTCCCGGGGCTAGGAGCGGAAGAGCTCGTCCTCTTCGTCGGCCCCTTCTTCATCGTCTTCGCACCCGGGTGCTCTACGATCCGCATTATGCCAGGGTCCTCGCCTCGTCACCGTCGTTCCACCGCGTCCTCGACCTTATCTTCGCGCCCAAGGTATTGGAGGTACTCCTCTCTCCTCCTCCATGCCTTATCGTCGTTGTTGGTCACCCGTATCTCACGCCCAAGCCGTGCTTCCGTCTTGCTCCCAGTGCTCCGCTCGTCCTCTGAGTGCGGGTCCAGAGAGGATCAGCCACGCACCTCCCGCCGTGTGCCGCGCTCCCTTGCCATGGGGATGGGTCCCCTAGCGTTCCCGCATCCCCCGCCGAGGTTCTCCCTCGCTGGAGACTGCCGGCGATGGCCACTGTAGTCGCTGATTCTTTCTTGTGTCGTGTAAGTGGTAGTCGTGCGTCTCTGTATATCTAGGTAGAACCCCCCCCCTTCTGTCGAGGCCCGCAGAGTTAGCACAGTGGCAATTGATCCGGCCCATGACCGAGAGGTCAGGGGTTCGAATCCCTGGCTCGCCCCCTCCTTTTTTCTTGTTTTGCATTGGGCGCTCGTGGTGTGTGCTGTTGTGGATCCGGTGTGGCAACACCCGGACCCCGTGTGCTTGTGCAATTGTGTGTGTGCCTTCGTGTGTGTGTGAGTAGTGGGTGGATCTGCTGTGGCCAGCAGGATCCAGTGTGTGTGTGTGTGTGTGTGTATGACAAGTGGGCCTTGCCCCACTTGTCATCCACTAGAAGGGCCCTGGTGCCTATGCCAGGTGGGCCCCCTCCTCTCTATTGTTTTTCTTTATTTCTGTTAGTGTTTATTGTGTTAGATAAATTATTTCCTTTTCTGGTGATTTCTAAAACTGGTCATGAGCATATTTGGATATGAGCATTTTTAGTAAGTTTTCACTTATGGGAATGTATGGTATTTTTCGAGCTAGTGTTGTGCCACGTTGTTCCATGCAAGTATATGAGTATGATATATGATTTTGGGGTAGAATTTCCCAATGAATCCACTGGTGCTATTTGTTTTGTCATTTGGGCAAGTTGGACAAAATGCCATTTTGTCCCAAAGTGCCATTTTGTCATTTTAGTTAGAATTAATCCAAGCATGCTATGATAATTGTGTCAACATGGAAGTGGTAGTATTTCATGAGTAGAATGCCATGGTATTTTATTTTGATATGACAATCTTGCATATGAGTGGGAACCATGATCCAAAGTGGCTATTAAAATGTTGCTAATTTCAACATGCTAAATATTACTAAGTCTGAGAATCTGCTAATACTTTTATGCCAAGATGAGTGGATGCTACCAAGTGATGTGTTGTGTTTTAGCTCAAGCTCACTGCTAGTGTTTTGAAGTAGATGTTGCCCTCTATCATCCTATTAATTTTAAAGCCATGAGGTGGTCTCTAGCACCATTAGTTGTTGCTGTGAACTTGCTATCAGCTTAACTTAGATTCCAGAAAACTGTGAATTTCTCGAAGTCCCTAGAATTTGTTTCATCATGCCATCTTGTGAGCTTCATGCTTATTGATATGGGCTTCCTTTCTAGTTTGTGTAGTTGGCTTATTTGATAAGAATGTTATGTAGTTTCTGTGAATACCTTGTTTGAGGTTGGAAACTTCCTGTAGCTCTAAATATTTGCTGTGAAAGTTGCCATGTTGTTGTTTTGAAAGATTGTGTGTATTGGTGTTTTGTGACTTGTGGGAGTTATGCTCCATGGTTTTTCTTGATCTTTGGCTCTATTGTGGTTGGTTTTTCATTGCATAACCAGTGGCTACCTTGGAATACCAAGGAATAGCCCATGGCCTTCATTGTCTTGTATTTTGCCTTCGTAACTTGTTGTGAGCGTGGCGTGAGATCCGTAACTCCGTTTCCTACGTCTACATATGCATTTGCATCGATTTTGCATGAAGCATCCAAAGTTTCCATGATCATGCATGTTCAAACAACTTAACATGAGGTTCTGTCCAAAATTGTAAATAACTTAACTGTTGCATGAGAAACGTGACTAGTTTAGGATTGCCATGCTAAATACATCAAATAAATCATGCATCATCTTGCTTATGCATTGCACCTTGGTTCGTTGTTTATTGTTGCTGTTTCTCTTGGGTAGACGCGAGTGTTGAACCTGAGTACGAGGATCCAGGAGAGTGCCACTATGAGGACCCCGCTCTTTGTCCCTCTGAAGAACCAACAGGCAAGATGATCGTATCCGGATCCTGACACTATTTTTGCTTTGCTAGATGTCTCACTCTTATCGTTACATATGCGTTACCTACCACTTGAATGTCAAGCCTCCTACATTTCCATGATGGCCTCTAACCTCTCCACATCCTAGCAAACCTTGTTTGGCTAAGTTACCGCTGCTCAGCCCCTCTTATAGCGTTCTTAGTTGCAGGTGCAGGTTATTTCCATGTGATAACATGGATATCTGGAGATATCACAATATTGACTGCTATTTAATTTAATGCACATATATATCTTGGTATGGTGGAAGGCTTGGCCTTTTGCTCGGTGTTTTGTTCCACTTTTACCGCCATAGTTTCTTGTTACCGGCGTTATGTTTCCATACTTTGCACTCCTAACATGCTCGGGGTTGTTATGGGGACCCCCTTGATTATTCGATTGAGATTAAAACTTGTCTGGCAAGACCCAACATTGGTACTATTTGCTTAAACAACTTAATAAAACTGCATAGGGCTTTGCAACCCCGTGGATAATGAATCAACATGTCGGGCCAGTGCTCCTCATGAGTGTTGGTTCAAACTAGAGCCACTTGCGGGGCCACCTCGGGGCAACTCGAGGGATTTCTATCAGGACACCGTACGTATGGCCTGCCGGGCGTTCTTGCTGGACTTGTTTTACCTTTCTCGAGTGGCTTGCGTGTGGGACTCTGATTTTCTTCGGGCTATCTCAAGGTGTTGGAATTCCTTTGGAGTTTCCTAGGATGATCACGAGATCCGTGGTCAAGGTTATTCCCGTGGAGTGTGGTTAATTTATGATGGACTAGTTGGAGCACCCCTGGAGGGTTAAATCTTTCGGAAAGCCGTGCCCGCGATTATGTGGCAACTTGGATATTTGTTTAACACCCGGTTATAGTTAACTTGAAGTAAACTCCAATAAAATACACCAACTGTGTGAGTAATCGTGATCTTCTCTGCTCGTGAACATGATCCAAGAGAGAACACAGTGGGCTTATGATTGACGTAAGTAGGTGTTCAGGATCGCTTAGCGATCATGCTAGTTCTCGATCATTTATCGTAGACCACATATTTACATTCATGTTCTCGTAAGATTAGCCACCATAAATGCTTAGTGCTGCTGCAAACTAAATACTTACCCCCCATCCAACCCAATAAGCTTGAATAGTCTCGGTACCCGGTCACGAGATTGTTGAGTCCCCGTGGCTCACATATTACTACAAAAAATACAGGTGCAAGTGCAGATGAGATCGTGCCAGATGATGTGATGCAGCTCTAGTGGGAGTATGACGAGGAGCATGGCAGGATGTACGTCACATATCCAGACGAGTAGAGAGGCCTTGGTCGTGATCTTCGGGGCTAGCAAGATAGTTTCATTGCATATCTTTTCTTGTTTGTTTTCATCCATAGTCGGACCCTGTCTTTGGAATGATGTTTGAATAAATTGTGTGGAATTGTAATTTAGCATGTGGAGAGTGTAAGCCAACTCATATACTCCTCTCTTCATTAATGTATGTGATGATACTGTACTTGCGAATGACTAGATGCGCCTCTATCCCTGTCGTGGCCCCCGTGCCTAAATATGGATAGGCGCGCATCTTGGGTGTGACAAGTTGGTATTCAGAGCCATACGACCATAGGAGCCCTTTGCTTGATCGAACTTGGCCGATTCAAGTCTAGTAAAAACTATTTTGAGTCTAGTTATATCGAAGAGTAGGTTTCTTTTTACTCCTGTTCTATACTCTGGTGAGGTATTCAACTTAGGAATTTTGATTCTACTCCTCTTCTCGCTCAATTTATTGTTAGGATCACGCGGGTATTTTGGAAACTATATGATAATGATGTGACGGAGTTCTTGTCTTGGTGCCTCCTGTCTGACTTGATTTCTTCCGGGGAGTCGAGCTCCAGGGAATTCTTGGCACATTGTTATCATTCAGCTTCCTTAGTATCTCAGGACGGAGGGTGTTCAGAATTACTTCAATACTTGTCATGGTGAGATAAGGTCGGAGTCACCCAGTACTGGGGAGGCGTTCGGGGTACCACCATGGTTTCGTTGTGCTTTCAAGGATTGGAGTTAGATGGACTTGCGAAAGCCTCTGGTTATGTGTTGAAGGATGGATACAGTTGGGGTGTAGGTTTGTTAGTTGTGTGAGATATTCCTCCTTGTATCCCCCACATCGGATTGCATAACCAGAAAGTTTTCGAAAGTTCTTACGTGGGAACTCATGTAGATATCTAGGATCATCTTCTTCAGATGTATGAGGGCATATACATTTATTCCGAGCAACATTAGCTCAATACTTTTCTATTATTGCAAGTGGCTTCTAATATCTGATGATGTTATCGCAAACCCGAAGAAGGCGTTCTTACAAATTTTTCAGTAGGAAGGTTGTTTGTGTTATTCGTTCAATTTCTTTCAAGTCATTTGATTCAGCTGATTGCTATCATCTTTGTCAATGAGATGCTGATGTTTTTGTCCATCTTCAGGATGGCTCCAACAACTCGCGAGAATCTGGGTCGTGATGGAGAGCAGTCTGATCCTCCACCACCCCCGCCACCGCCTCCTCCTCCAGAAGCTTGGCAAGCTGTGATGGCCGCAACCAATGTGAATACTCATATGTTGCTCAGGCTGTTGCAAGAAAGAGATCAGGATCAGCAAGGTTTTCAAGGGAATTTTCCGTATCAACCTTAGTTTGCGACGCTCAACCAGTTCCTTGCCAACCAGCCCAAGTATTTCACCTGTTGTGAGCAGCCTTTTGATGCTGATGATTGGCTCCGTGACATGAGTAAGCATTTTGAAAGCAGCAATGTCAGACCAGAGGATTTTGTCAGATTCGCGTCGTTCCAACTCAAGGGTCAAGCAGCAAATTGGTGGCAGCAATACAAGGACTCCAGGGGCAATGATGTTGTCACTTGGGATGATTTCTGTCGTGACTTCAGGGCCCATTACATTCCGACAAGCTTTGTCGAGGAGATGCGTGAGAAGTTCAAGCACCTGAAGCAGGGGAGCAAGTCTATCTATCCATATAACATCGAGTTCCAAAATCTGGCCCGTTGTGCTAAGCAAGATGTTCTAGATGACAAGTCCATGATTTATCAGTTCAGAGGTGGTCTCAAGGATGAGCTTCTGCCGGGTCTGGTCCTTCAAGAGCCTCGTGAGTTTGATCAATTCTACAATATGGCTTTCAAGGTCGAGGCAACGCAGCTCAAGTTAGAGAACTCAAGGAAGCGTTCCAGGGATTCCTATTCTTCTTCTTCCAGCTCTCAGATGGCCCCTAAGCAGCAGAAATATTGGGTTCCTAATCCTCCTCTGTTTCGTCCTCCTCAGTAGTAGAGATAGTACGGTGGCCGTGGTTCTTCCCACCCACCCAACCCAAGATATCAGCAGAGGCCCCAGGCACCCAAGTCAGCTATTGTTCCTCCTCCAGGCAACTTTCGTCCGCTCTCTAAGGTTACTTGTCACAAGTGTGGTCACAAGGGTCACTACTCAAACAAGTGCAACCAGCGGCGTCTTCCGCCTCCTCCTCCAGTCAGACCTCCAGGCAATGCTATGGTGAAGCATAATCCCAAGTCAGCAAGGGTGAACATGGTGAATGCAGCTGAAGCAGAGCAGTCTCATGAAGTGATTATGGTAATCTCTTAGTCAATTATATTCTTGCTAAAGTCTTGTTTGATACTGGTGCATCGCATTCATTCATATCTAGGCCTTTTGTTTCTAAGCATGATTTTGTGACTGAAGAAACTCTTAGGCCCCTAAAAATTATTTCTCCAGGGTTGCAAATGACTTCTCGTGTGATGGTTCGGGATGCTTCCATCAAGATGGGCAATTATTATTTTCTGGCTTCTCCAATTGTTCTCGGTAATTCCGATATTGATCTCATTCTGGGCATGGACTTTCTGGCTATGAACAAGGCATATGTTGATTGCCAAGCCAAATAAGTCAAGCTGACTCATCCTTTAGAAGATGTGATTATTTTCGCAGCTCGCGATGACACAATCCATCTCTTTGCTCTTAGTGAGAAGGGTGAAATCTTGGCTATTTCTCAAATTCTGGTGGTTAGTGAGTATGAAGATGTCTTTCCAAAAGAATTGGCAGGAATGCCTCCACACTGGCTAGTCGAGTTCGTGATTGACCTCGAGCCCAGAACTGAACCGGTTTGCAAGCTCCCTTATAAACTTGGCCTCGAAGAGCTGAAAGAGTTGAAGAAGCAGCTAGATGAACAAGAACGTCTAGGTCTAATCAGGCCAAGTTCTTCTCCATGGGGTTGTGGTGTTTTGTTTGTCAAGAAGAAGGATGGAACAGACCGACTTTGTGTCGATTACCGTCCATTGGATAAGAAGACAATTAGAAACAAGTACCCACTTCCCAACATCAATGAGTTGTTTGAACAACTGAACGGTGCCAAGGTTTTCTCGAAGCTTGATCTTCACATGGGCTATCATCATATTCGCATTCGCGAAGAAGATATTCCAAAGACTGCTTTCAAGACGAGTTTTGGCTCTTATGAATACACCATCATGTCGTTTGGTCTCGCCAATGCTCCTCCAACCTTATCAATAATGATGAACTTCATATTCTCTCCTTTCAAGAATGAGTTCGTCTTGGTATACCTAGATGATATCCTCATGTTCTCGGAGACTGAAGAAGAGCATGCAGAACAACTCCGGCTTGTGCTTGACAAGTTAAGAGAGCATCGATTCTATGCAAAGTTTTCCAAGTGTGAGTTTTGTCTCAATGAAGTGGTGTACCTTGGGCATGTAATCTCTGCCGAGGGCATTAAAGTGCACCCTAAGAAAGTTGAGGCAATCTTGAAGTGGGAGCCTCCTCGGAATGTGAAGCAGCTTTGTAGCTTCCTCGGGCTTGCAAGTTATTGCAGAAGATTCATGGAGAACTTCTCTCAAATTGCTAAGCCTCTGTCTAATCTCCTCCAGAAGAATGTCAAGTATGTTTGGTCTCCGGAGTGTGATGTGGCGTTCAATACGCTCAAGCAGAGACTGACATCAACTGCAGTTCTTGTTCCTCCCAAGCAATCAAAGCCTTTCCAAGTTTTCTGTGATGCTTCACTCCAAGGCCTTGGTGGTGTCCTCATGCAAGATAAGAAGATAGTTGCTTATACCTTGCGTCAGTTGAAGGCTGCCGAGAAGAACTACCCCACTCATGATCTTGAGTTGGCGGCAGTTGTGCACGCTCTGATGACTTGGAGGCATTTGTTGTTGGGTAGACCAGTTGAGGTGTACACTGATCACAGGAGCTTGAAGTACATTTTCACTCAACCAAATTTCAATCTTCGGCAGTCTCATTGGGCGGAAATGCTTGAGGACTTCAATCCAAACATTGAGTATACTCCTGGGAAAGCAAATGTCATTGCAGACGCGCTCAGCCGAAAGGCGTACTGCAACAGTCTCATCCTGAAGCCTCTTCAAACCGAGATTTGTGAAGCCTTCCGCAAGCTCAATCTTCAAATGATTTTGCAAGGATTTCTTGCCAATCTTCGAGTCTCTCCGACTCTAGAAGATCAGGTTCACCAAGCTCAACTTCTTGATGCAATGGTGAAGAAAGTGAAGAAAGGTGTGGCCAAGGGCATTTCGAAGTATAAGTGCATTCGCGTTGATGAGAAAGATACCTTGTTCTTTGATGACCGTATTGTGGTTCCAAAAGGTGATCTCAGGAAGGTTATCATGGACGAAGCACACAATTCTCTTCTATCCATTCATCCAGGCAGTTCCAAGATGTATCAGGATCTCAAGAAAACCTTCTGGTGGACTCGCATGAAGCGTGAAATTGCTCAGTTCGTGAACGAGTGTGATGTTTGTCGCAGAGTGAAGGCAGAACATCAACGTCCAGCAGGTCTCCTTCAGCCTTTGCCTATTCTAGAGTGGAAATTCGATCATGTGGAGATGGATTTCGTCACTGGTTTTCCCAAGTCCAAGAGGGGCAACGATGCCATCTTTGTGGTTATCGACAAGCTGACCAAAGTTTCTCATTTCCTTTTGGTCAAAGAATCTATCTCGGTAGCTCAGCTAGCAGAGTTGTATACGTCAAGGATAGTTTCCTTGCATGGTATTCCTCAGCTCATCTCATCTGATCGTGGAACCCTCTTCACTTCCAAGTTTTTGGAGTCCTTCCAGACTGCTATGGGTACCAAGATCCGTTTCAGCACTGCATTCCATCCGCAGACATGTGATCAAGTTGAGAGAGTTAATCAAGTCCTTGAAGACATGCCTAGAGCCTGTGTGATTTCGTTCGGCATGAAATGGGAAGATTGCCTTCCATACGCTGAATTTTCATAGAACAATAGCTTTCAGGCTAGCTCAGGCAAGGCCCCTTTCGAGATTCTCTACGGCAGGAAGTGTCGTACCCCGCTCAATTGGTCTGAAACTAGTGAGCATCAAATTTTGGGCAATGACATGATCACTGAAGCAGAAGAGATGTGTCGTGTCATTCATGGGAACCTCAAAGCAGCTCAATCCCGACAGAAGAGTCATTACGATAACAAACATCGGGATGTCTCCTTTCAAGTTGATGGTCCAGTCTATCTCAAAGTCTCTCCCATGAAGGGCACTCAGAGGTTTGGAATTAAAGGGAAGCTAGCTCCTCGTTTTGTGGGTCCTTTCAGATTTGTTGGCAAGAGAGGCGAACTTGCCTATCAACTAGAGCTTCCTCCAAATTTCACAAATGTGCATGATGTCTTCCATGTCTCTCAGCTCCAGAGGTGCTTCAAGACTCCCAAGCGTACCATTGACCTCCAAGACATTGATCTCCAAGAAGACCTCTCTTATCGTGAGCATCCAGTGGCTATTCTTGAAGAAACTCAGCATAAGACTCGCAGGAAATCGACCAATTTTCTCAAGGTGAAGTGGTCTCGTCATTCCGATAAAGAAGCTACTTGCGAACATGAGGATCTTCTCCGTTTTGAATATCCAGAGTTCTTTCGTTCCTAGATCTCGGGTCGAGATGCTCTTGTAGTGTGGGAGAATTGTAACAGCCCAAGTGCTCCCCTTGCCATTTATGGTCATGTACTCTTGTAAACCTCTATGTTGCCATGTGTTTGAATGATTTTGGTTTTGCTTCATTGTGAATTCCATCTCTTGCATCATGCATCATGCTCATCATATCATTTGCATACTAGTGTTGTTTGTGTTTGTGAGGTGTTGTGGTATGAAGTGTGATGTGGTTTGGATATGTGTGTTGGAGTGCTACTCTAGTTCCTAACAATTCAAACAACTCCTCTCTCTCTCTCTCTCTATTCCAAAGTTATTGCTTGTTAAATATTTGCTTGCTGTTTTCCCTTGTTTTAAATGTTGGCCAACTTCTAAATATTCTTCTAAGTTTTCTTAAGTAGTCCTATGCCATGGTTGGGTTCTAGTACCTTTCTAATTATTTGTAAACCCTGCATAGTTAAATACTAGGTTAAATATTTAATTGGTCTAAAAATGCCCTGCCCATTTTATTTAAACAACTTGTATTTTTGTGAGCTTAAAGTATTTTTGTGCTAAGTAAAGCCCCCTTCCTTTTCCGTGTGGTTTTATTTTGCCGTGGGCTTTATTTTTAAAAGAAAAAACTTTCTTTCTTTCCTGTGACTGAGAGCTGCCCACCTGGGCCTTTCCCTTCCCCGCGGACCATCTAGCCTACCCAGCCCGTGCGGGAGCGGAGACCTGCCCCGTCGTCGCCTCCGTCAGTTCAGAGAGAGTGGAGAGCTTCCGGTGTCGTGAAGTCCTTCATGGACGCCGAGGACGTCCCGTCAGCTTCCCCCCCCCCTTTTAAGCCCCTCATCGTCTGCCCCTTCCTAGGGTTTCCCCTTCCCCTCCTCACCACCGCCAGCCTCTTTCCCCTTCCTCATTTCGCCTGGTGTGGTGTGAGAGCAGAGGGAGAAGCAGAGAGTTTCAGTAGGTTCAGAGTGCGGTGCCTCTTCCTCGTCAACGTGCTCGTCTCCGGTGGCCTTCTCCGCTCCTTCAAGAATGTCTTGGAGGGCCCCGACATCTCCCTAGTTCCGTTCTCAAGGCTAGGAGCGAAAGAGATCATCCTCTTCGTCGGCCCCTTCTTCATCGTCTTCGCACCCGGGTGCTCTGTGATCCGTGTCGCGCCAGGGTCCTCGCCTCGTCGTCGTCGTTCTACCGCATCCCCGACCTTATCTTTGCGCCCAAGGTAGTGAAGGTACTCCCCTCCCCTCCTCCATGCCTTATCGTCGTTGTTGGTCACCCGTAGCTCACGCCTGAGCCGTGCTTTCGTCGTGCTCCCGGTGCTCCGCTCGTCCTCTAAATCCTGGTTCAAAGAGGATGAGCCATGCGCCTCCTGTTGTGTGCCGTGCTCCCTTGCCATGGGGATGGGTCCCCTAGCGTTCGCGCATCCCCCACCAAGGTTCTCCCTCGCTGGAGACTGCCGGCGATGGTCGCCGTAGCCGCTGATTCTTTCTTGTGTCATGTAAGCGGTAGCCGCGCGTCTCTGTATATCTAGGTAGAACCCCCCCCCCTTTGTCGAGGTCTGCAGAGTTAGCGCAGTGGAAATCGATCCGGCCGGTGACCAAGAGGTCAGGGGTTCGAATCCCCGGCTCACCCCCTCCTTTTTTTCTTGTTTTGCATTGGGCGCTCGTGGTGTGTGGTGTTGTGGATCCGGTGTGGCAACACCCGGATCCCGTGTGCTTATGTAGTTGTGTGTGTGTGCCTGCGTGTGTGTGAGTAGTAGGTGGATCTGCTATGGCCAGCAGGATCCAGTGTGTGTGTGTGTGTGTGTATGACAAGTGGGCCTGGCCCCACTTGTCATTCACTAGAGGGGCCCTGGTGCCTATGCCAGGTGGGCCCCCTCCTCTCTATTGTTTTTCTTTATTTTTGTTAGTGTTTATTGTGTTAGCTAAATTATTTCCTTTTCTGGTAATTTCTAAAACTAGTCATGAGCATATTTGGATATGAGCATTTTTAGTAAGTTTTCACTTATGGGAATGTATGGTATTTTTCGAGCTAGTGTTGTGCCACGTTGTTCCATGCAAGTATATGAGTATGATATATGATTTTGGGGTAGAATTTCCCAATGAATCCATTGGTGCTATTTTTTTGTCATTTAGGAAAGTTGGACAAAATGCCATTTTGTCCCAAAGTGCCATTTTGTCATTTTAGTTAGAATTAATCCAAGCATGCTATGATAATTGTGTCAACATGGAAGTGCTAGTATTTCATGAGTAGAATGCCATGGTATTTTCTTTTGACATGATAATCTTGCATATGAGTGGGAACCATGCTCCGAAGTGGCTATTAAAATGTTGTTGATTTCAACATCCTAAATATTACTAAGTCTGAGAATCTGTTAATATTTTTATGCCATGATGAGTGGATGCTACCAAGTGACGTGTTGTGTTTTAGCTCAAGCTCAGTGCTAGTGTTTTGAAGTAGATGTTTCCCTCTATCATCCTATGAATTTTCATGACATGGGGTGATCTCTAGCACCATTAGTTGCTGCTGTCAACTTGCTATCAGCTTAACTCAGATTCTAGAAAACTGTGAATTTCTCCAAGTCCCTAGAATCTGTTTCATCATGCCATCTTGTGAGCTTCATGCTTATTGATATGTGCTTACTTTCCAATTTGTGTAGTTGGATGATTTGATAAGTGTTGGGGAACGTTGCATGGGAAACAAAAAAATTCCTACGCACATGCAAGATCTATCCATGGTGATGAGCATCTATGAGGGGGAGAGTGGATCTACGTACCCTTGTAGATCTCTAAGCGGGAAGCGTTAAGAAACGCGATTGGTGTAGTCGAACGTCTTCGCGATCCAAATCGCCGAGCGTCCCGCGATACAATCACGATCCGTCTCGATCAAGCACCGAACAAATGGCACCTCCACGTTCAGCACACATACAACTTGATGATGATGTCCGCCTTCTTGATCCAGCAAGAGGGAGAGGAGAGGTAGACGACTTATCCAGCAGTGTGACGGTGCCGCGGCGATGGTGGTGGAGCAATTCCGTCAGGGCTTCGCCTAAGCACTGTAGAAAACCGATCTGGAGGAGGAACTATGCACTAGAGGAATGGATAGCACGTGGCTGAAAATCAAGTGCCAAAAACCCTAAAACCTCTAGTATATATAAGAGGAAGACAGAAGGAGGCTTGTCCCAAGGGCCAAGCCATCTAGGCTTCGGCCAATCCAAGGAGGAGAGGAGGATTCCTCCTCCAGTCCTAGTAGGACTAGGACTCCTTATTTTTGTCTTTTCGCCTTTTTCCACCTTTTTCTTTGGGCTTTTCTCTACCAGCCACATGGGCCTTGTGTGGGACTTCCACCAGCCCACTAAGGGCAGGTATTTACTCTCCCACAGCCCATGTAGCCTCTTGGGTCGAAATACCCCTCCCGATGGTCTCCCGGTACACTACTGGCACTCCCGGTACACTACCGATGAGCCCGAAACTTTTCCGACGACCAAAACAGGACTTCCTATATATCAATATTTACCTCCGGACCATTCCGGAGCTCCTCGTGACCTCCGGGATCTCATTCGGGACTCCGAACAACCTTCGGTCACCACCATACATAACTCTATACTACCGAAAACCGAACCTTAAGTGTGCAGACCCTACGGGTTCGAGAACTATGTAGACATGACCGAGACACCTCTATGGTTAATAACCAATAGCGGGACCAGGATGCCCATATCGGTTCCTACATATTCTACGAAGATCTTTATCGGTCGAACCTCTATGTCAAGGATTCAGTTAATCCCGTATGATGTTCCCATTGTTCTTCGGTATGTTACTTGCCCGAGATTTGATCGTCGGTATCTCCATACCTAGTTCAACCTCGTTACTGGCAAGTCTCTTCACTCGTTCCGTAATACTAGATCTCGTGACTAGCACTTAGTCACATTGCTTGCAAGGCTTATTGTGATGTTGTATTACCGAGTCGGCCCAGAGATACCTCTCTGTCACACGGAGTAAAAAATCCCAGTCTTGATCCATGCCAACTCAACATACACCCTCGGAGATACCTCTAGAGCACCTTTATAGTCACCCAGTTACATTGCGACATTTGATACACACAAGGCCCTCTTCCGGTGTCCGTGAGTTACATGATCTCATGGTCATAGGAACATATACTTGACATGTAGAAAACAATAGCAATAAACTGACACGGTCATATGTGTAGTTTGGGTCTTGTCCATCACATCATTCTCCTAATGATGTGATCCCATTATCAAATGACATCACATGTCAATGTCTAGGAAACATTAACCATCTTTGATCAACGAGCTAGTTCACTAGAGGCATACTAGGGACAAAGTGTTGTCTATTTACCCACACATGTAATGTGTTTCCAATCAATACAATTATAGCATAGACAATAAACGATTATCATGAACAAGGAAATATAATAATAAACACTTTATTTATTGCCTCTAGGGCATATTTCCAACAGTCTCCCACTTGCACTAGAGTCAATAATCTAGTTCACATCACTATGTGATTTACATTGTAATGAATCGAACACCCATGCAGTTCTGGTGTTGATCATGCTTAGCCCTTGGAAGAGGTTTAGTCAACAGGTCTGCAACATTCAGATCCGTATGCACTTTGCAAATATTTATGTCCTTCTCCTCGATGTAATCGCGGATGGAGTTGAAGTGTCGCTTTATGTGTCTGGTCCTCTTGTGAAACATTGGTTCCTTGGCCAGAGCAATGGCACCAGTGTTATCACAGAACAAGTTCATTGGATTCAGTGCACTGGGCACTACTCCAAGATCTATCATGAACTGCTTCATCCAGACACCTTCCTTTGCCGCCTTCGAGGCTGCGATGTACTCCACTTCACACGTATCATCGGCTATCACGCTTTTCTTGGAACTGCACCAGCTTATCGCTCCCCCATTGAGAATATATACGTATCCGGTTTGTGACTTAGAGTCATAAGGATTAGTGTCAAATCTTGCATCGACGTAACCCTTTATGACGAGCTCTTCATCACCTCCATAAACAAGAAACATTTCCTTAGTCCTTTTCAGGTACTTAAGGATATTCTTGACCGCCGCCCAGTGCTCCATTCTAGGATCACTTTGAAACCTTCCGGCCATACTTATGGAAAGGCTGACATCGAGTCTTGTGCACAGCATTGCATACATGATAGAGCCTATGGCTGAAGCATAGGGGATGACACTCATCTTTTCTCTATCTTCTGTAGTCACTGGGCATTGAGTCTTACTCAACTTCACACCTTGTAACACAGGCAAGAACCCCTTCTTGGACTGATCCCTTTTGAACTTCTTCAAAACTTTATCAAGGTATGTGATGTGTGAAAGTGCTATTAAGCGTCTCGATCTATCTCTATAGATCTTAATGCCTAATATGAAAGCAGCTTCTCCTAGGTCCTTCATTGAAAAACTCTTGTTCAAATATTCCTTCACGCTTTCCAGTATTTCTATATTGTTTCCAATCAGCAATATGTCATCCACATATAATATTAGAAATGCTATAGAGCTCCCACTCACTTTCTTGTAAATACAAGCTTCTCCATAAACTTGTATAAACCCAAACGCTTTGATCACCTCATCAAAGTACTTATTCCAACTCCGAGATGCTTGCACCAGCCCATAAATGGATCATTGGAGTTTGCAAACTTTGTCAGCATTCTCTGGATTGACAAAACCTTCTGGTTGCATCATATACAACTCTTCCTCAAGGAAACCGTTGAGGAACGTTGTTTTGACATCCGTCTGCCAAATTTCATAGTCGAAATAAGCAGCTATTGCCAACATGATTCTGACAGACTTAAGCATCGCCCCGGGTGAGAAGGTCTCATCATAGTCAACTCCTTGAACTTGTGAAAAACCCTTTGCCACAAGTCGAGCTTTATAGACGGTGACATTACCGTCCGCGTCCGTCTTCTCTTAAAGATCTATTTGTTCTGAATAGCCTTTTGCCCTTCACGAAATACTTCCGAAGTCCATACTTTGTTTTCATACATGGATTCCATCTCGGATTTCAAGGCCTCTAACCATTTCTCGGAATCCGGGTCCATCACCGCTCCTCCATAGCTCGTAGGTTCATTGTTGTCCAACAACATGACCTCCAAGATAGGTTTGCCGTACCACTCAGGAGCAGTACGCGCCCTTGTCGACCTATGAGGTTCAATAGTAGCTTAATCCGAAGCTTCATGATCATCATCATTAACTTCCTCTTCAACCGTCGTACGTTCCACGGAAACATCTTTCTGTGTTGCGCTACTTTCTGGTTGAAGTAAAGGTTCAATAACCTCATCAAGCTCTATTTTCCTCCCACTCAATTCTTTCGAGAGAAACTCTTTCTCAAGAAATGTTCCGTTCTTAGCGACAAACACTTTGCCTTCAGATCTGAGATAGAAGGTATACCCAACTGTCTCTTTCGGGTATCCTATGAAGACGCATTTCTCCACTTTGGGTTCCAGCTTTTCAGGCTGAAGCTTTTTGACATAAGCATCACATACCCAAACTTTAAGAAACGACAACTTTGGCCTCTTGCCAAACCATAGTTCATATGGCGTCGTCTCAACGGATTTCGATGGTGCCCTATTTAAAGTGAATGCAGCTGTCTCTAATGCATAACCCCAAAACGATAGTGGCAAATCAGCAAGAGACATCATAGAACACACCATATCTAATAAGGTTCGATTACGGCGTTCGTACACACCATTACGCTGTGGTGTTCTAGGTGGTGTCAACTATGAAACAATTCCACATTGTCTTAAGTGACTGTCAAACTCATAACTTAGATATTCACCTCCTCGATCAGATCGCAAGAATTTAATCTTCTTGTTATGATGATTCTCAACTTCACTCTGAAATTGCTTGAACTTTTCAAACGTTTTAGACTTGTGTTTCATTAAGTAAATATACCCATATCTACTTAAGTCATCAGTGAAGGTGAGAAATAACGATATCCACCATGCACTGTAACATTCATTGGACCGCACACATCAGTATGTATGATTTCTAATAAGTCACTTGCTCGTTCCATTGTTCCAGAGAACGGCGTTTTAGTCATCTTGCCCATGAGGCATGGTTCACATGTGTCAAGTGATTCAAAATCAAGTGACTCCAAAAGTCCATCAGCATGGAGCTTCCTCATGTGTTTTACACCAATATGACCTAAACGGCAGTGCCACAAGAAAGTGGTACTATCATTATCAACTCTACATCTTTTGGCATCAATGTTGTGAACATGTGTGTCATGACTATCAAGATTCAATATGAATAAACCCCTCACATTGGGTGCATGAACATAAAAGATATTACTCATATAAATAGAACAACCTTTATTCTCTGATTTAAATGAGTAATCGTCTCGCAATAAACAAGATCCAGATATAATGTTCATGCTTAACGAATGCACTAAGTAATAATTATTCAGGTTCATCACTAATCCTGATGGTAATCGAAGAGAGAGCGTGCCGAGGGCGGTCACATCAACCTTGGAACCATTTCCCACGCACATCGTCACTTCATCCTTTGCCAGCCTTCGTCTATTCCGTAGTTCCTGTTTTGAGTTGCAAATGTGAGGAATCGAACCGGTATCAAATACCCAGGCACTACAACGAGAGCTAGTGAGGTACACATCAATAACATGTATATCACATATACCTTGTTTGCCGTTGGCTGCCTTCTTGTCAGCCAGGTACTTGGGGCCGTTCCGCTTCTAGTGACCAGTTCCCTTGCAATGAAAGCACTCAGTTTCTGGCTTGGGTCCATGCTTGTGTTTCTTTATAGGAGTAGCAACTGCTTTGCCATCCTTCTTGGTTTTACCCTTCTTTCCCTTGCCCTTGCCATTCTTCTTGAAACTAGTGGTTTTAATGACCATCAACACTTGATGTTCTTTCTGCATTTCAGACTCAGCGACTTTTAGCATCGCAAATAGCTCGGCAACTGACTTGTTCATCCCATGCATGTTATAGTTCATCACAAAGCTCTTGTAACTAGGTGGCAGTGATTGAAGAACTCTGTCAGTGATCACCTCTGGCGGATGGGCAATTCCCAACTCCTCTAGACGAGTCGAATACCCAGACATTCTGAGTATATGTTCACTAATAGACCCGTTCTCCTCCATTTTGCAAGCATAGAACTTATCGTAGATCTCATACCTCTCGATCCGGGCATTCTTCTGAAAGATAAACTTCAACTCTTGGAACATCTCATATGCTCCATGATGTTCAAAACGTCTTTGAAGTCCTGGTTCTAAGCCATACAATATTGCCCACTAAAATATTGAGTAATCTCCAGAACGTGCCTCCCAAGCGTTCTTAACGTCTTCGGATGACAGGTCTTCTGGTTGGTCACCAAGCGTTGCATCAAGGACATATGATTTCTGGGAAGCCGTGAGGATAATCCTCAGATTACGGGCCTAGTCAACAAAGTTACTTCCATCATCTTTCAACTTAGCTTTCTCTAGGAAGGCATTAAAAATAAGGGGTTCTACTGCATGAGCCATTGATCTACAACATAAATATGCAAAGATTACTTAGACTATTGTTCAAGATAATGAGTTTAGTTAATCAAATTACTAAAGCTCCCACTCAAATTGACATCCCTCAGGTCATCTGAGTGTCACATGATCAAAATTCACCAACTCAAGTCCGATCATCATGTGAGTTGAGGTGGTTTCAATGGTGAACATCATCATGTTGATCATATCTACTATATGACTCATGTTCGACCTTTCGGTCTCTTGTGTTCCGAGGCCATGTCTGTACATGCTAGGCTCGTCAAGTTTAACCCGAGTGTTCTGCATGTTCAACACTGGCTTGCACCCGTTGTATGTGAACGTAGAGTCTATCACACCCGATCATCACGTGGTGTCTCGACACGACGAACTTTCGCAACGGTGCACACTCGGGGAGAACACAATTCATCTTAAAATATAAGTGAGGAATCACCTTATAATGTTACCATCGTCCTAAGCAAAACAAGGTGCATAAAAGTATTAACATCACATGCAAATCATAAGTGGCGTGATATGGCCATGAACTTGTGCTTTTGATCTCCATCTTGAAAGCACCGGCATGATCTCCATCGTCACTGGCACGACACCATGATCTCCATCATCTTGATCTCCATCAACGTGTCGCCATCGGGTTTGTCGCGCCCATCATGCTTCTACTACTATTGCTACCGTTTAGCAATAAAGTAAAGCATTATATAGCGCTTAATGATTGACACGCAGGTCATACAATAATTAAAGACAACCCTATGGCTCCTGCCGGTTGCCATACTCATAGACATGCAAGTCGTGATATTCTATACAACACATGATCATCTCATACATCACATATATCACATCATGTAATTGGCCATATCACATCACAACATACCCTGCAAAAACAAGCTAGACGTCCTCTAATTGTTGTTGCATGTTTTACATGGCTGCTACGGGTATCTAGCAAGAACAATTCTCACTTACGCATAAACCACAATGGTGATACATTAGTTGCTTTTCAACCTTCTTAAGGACCGCCTTTGTCGAATCCGATCCAACTAAAGTAGGAGAAACTGGCACCCGCCAACCATCTATGCAACAAGTTGCAGTTGAGGGAACCGGTCTCTCGTAAGCGTACGAGTAATGTTGGTCCGAGCCACTTCATCCCACAATACCGCTAAACCAAAACACGACCAAGGGAGGAAGCAATATAAGAATCAACGCCCACAAACTCTTTGTGCTCTACTGAAGATCTCATCTACACACAGACCTAGCTCATGATGCCACTGTTGGGGAACGTTGCATGGGAAACAAAAAAATTCCTACGCACACGCAAGATCTATCCATGGTGATGAGCATCTATGAGAGGGAGAGTGGATCTACGTACCCTTGTAGATCGCTAAGCGGGAAGCATTAAGAAACGCGGTTGGTGTAGTCAAACGTCTTCGTGATCCAAATCGCCGAGCGTCCCGCGATCCAATCACGATCCGTCCTGATCAAGCACCGAATGGACGGCACCTCCGCGTTCAGCACACGTACAGCTTGATGACGATGTCCGCCTTCTTGATCCAGCAAGAGGGAGTGAAGAGGTAGACGAGTTCTCCGGCAGCGTGACGGTGCCGCGGCGATGGTGGTGGAGCAATTCCGGCAGGCCTTCGCCTAAGCACTGCAGAAAACCAATCTAGAGGAGAAACTATGCACTAGAGGAACGGGTAGCACGTAGCTGAAAATCAAGTGCCAAAAACCCTAAAACCTCTAGTATATATAAGAGGAAGAGAGGAGGAGGCTTGGCCCAAGGTACAAGCCATCTAGGCTTCGGCCGAACCAAGGAGGAGAGAAGGATTCCTCCAATCCTAGTAGGACTAGGACTCCTCCTTATTTTGGTCTTTTTGCCTTTTTCCACCTTTTCTCTTTGGGCTTTTCTCTACCAGCCGCATGGGCCTTGTGTGGGACTTCCACCAGCCCACTAAGGGCAGTTATTTACTCTCCCACAGCCCATGTAGCCTCTCGGGTCGAAATACCCCTCCCGATGGTCTCCTGCTACACTACCGGCACTCCCGGTACACTATCGATGAGCCCGAAACTTTTTCGGCGAACAAAACAGGACTTCCTATATATCAATCTTTACCTCCGGAGCTCCTCGTGACCTCCGGGATCTCATTCGGGACTCCGAACAACCTTCGGTCACCACCATACATAACTCTATACTACCAAAACGTCACCGAACCTTAAGTGTGCAGACCATGCGGGTTCGAGAACTATGTAGACATGACCGAGACACCTCTACGGTCAATAACCAATAGCGGGACCAGGATGCCCATATTGGTTCCTACATATTCTATGAAGATCTTTATCGGTCGAACCTCTATGTCAAGGATGCAGTTAATCCCGTATGATGTTCCCTTTGTTCATCGGTATGTTACTTGCCCGAGATTTGATCGTCGGTATCTCCATACCTAGTTCAACCTCATTACCGACAAGTCTCTTTACTCGTTCTGTAATACAAAATCCCGTTACTAGCACTTAGTCACATTGCTTGCAAGGCTTATTGTGATGTTGTATTACTGAGTGGGCCCTGAGATACCTCTCCGTCACACGGAGTAACAAATCCCAGTCTTGATCCATGCCAACTCAACAGACACCCTCGGGGATACCTGTAGAGCACCTTTATAGTCACCCAGTTACGTTGCGACGTTTGATACACACAAGGCACTCTTCCAGTGTCTTTGAGTTACATGATCTCATGGTCATAGGAACATATACTTGACATGCAAAAAACAGTAGCAATAAACTGACACGATCATATGTGTAGTTTGGGTCTTGTCCATCACATCATTCGCCTAATGATGTGATCCCGTTATCAAATGACATCACATGTCAATGGCTAGGAAACCATGACCATCTTTCATCAATGAGCTAGTTCACTAGAGGCATACTAGGGACAAAGTGTTGTCTATTTACCCAGACATGTAATGTGTTTCCAATCAATACAATTATAGCATGGACAATAAATGATTATCATGAACAAGGAAATGTAATAATAAACACTTTATTTATTTCCTCTAGGGCATATTTCCAACAATAAGCATGTTATGTAGTTTCTGTGAATGCCTAGTTTGAGGTTGGAAACTTCCTGTAGCTCTAAATATTTGCTGTGAAAGTTGCTATGTTGCTGTTTTGTGGCAGATTGTGTGTATTGGTGTTTTGTGACTTGTGGGAGCTATGCTCCATGGTTTTGCTTGATCTTTGGCTCTATTGTGGTTGGTTTTTCATTGCCTAACCAGTGGCTACCTTGGAATACCAAGGAATAGCCCATGGCCTTCATTGTCTTGTATTTTACCTTCATAACTTGTTGTGAGCATGGCTGAGATCCGTTACTCTGTTTCCTACGTTCTACATATGCATTTACATCGATTTTGCATGTAGTATCCATATTTGCCATGATCATGCATGTTCAAACAACTTAACATGAGGTTCTGTCCAGAATTGTAAATAACTTAACTATTGCATGAGAAACCTTACTAGTTTAGGATTGACATGCTAAATACATCAAATAACTCATGCATCATCTTGCTTGTGCATTGCACCTTGGTTGGTTGTTTATTGTTGTTGTTTATCTTGGGTAGAAGCGAGTGTTGAACCTGAGTACGAGGATCCAGGAGAGTACCACTACGAGGACCCCGCTCTTTGTCCTTCTAAAGAACCAACAGGCAAGATGATCGTACCCGGATCCCGACACTATTTTTGCTTTGCTATATGTCTCACTCTTATCGTTACATATGCGTTATCTACCACTTGAATGTCAAGCCTCCTACATTGCCATGATAGCCTCTAACCTCTCCACATCCTGGCAAACCTTGTTTGGCTAAGTTACCACTGCTCAGCCCCTCTTATAGCATTCTTAGTTGCAGGTGTAGGTTGTTTCCATGTGATAACATGGATATATGGAGATATCACAATATTAACTACTATTTAATTTAATGCACATATATATATTGGTATGGTGGAAGGCTTGGCCGTTTGCTCGGTGTTTTGTTCCACTTTTACCGCCATAGTTTCTTGTTACCGGTGTTATGTTTCCATACTTTGCGCTCCTAACATGCTCGGGGTTGTTATTGTTGGGGAATGTTGCATGGGAAACAAAAAAAATCCTACGCACACGCAGATCTATCCATGGTGATGAGCATCTACGAGAGGGAGAGTGGATCTATGTACCCTTGTAGATCGCTAAGCGGGAAGCGTTAAGAAACGCGGTTGGTGTAGTCGAACGTCTTTGCGATCCGAATCGCCGTGCATCCCGCGATCCAATCATGATCCGTCCCACGATCCAATCATGATCCGTCCCATGATCCAATCACGATTCGTCCCACGAACTTGATCACGATCCGTCCCACGAACTTGATCAGGATCCTTCCGATCTAGCGCCGAACGGACGACACCTCCGCGTTCAGCACACGTATAGCTTGATGACGATCTCCGCCGTCTTGATCCAGCAAGAAGGAGCAGAGAGGTAGAAGAGTTCTCCGGCAGCGTTACGGTGCTCCGGCGATGGTGGTGGATCTATTCCGGCAGGGCTTTGCCTAAGCACTAGAGAAAACCGATCTAGAGGAGAAACTATGCACTGGAGGAACGGGCAGCACGTGGCTGAAAATTCTATGCAAAAACTCAAAAACCTCCAGTATATATAAGAGCAAGATAGGAGGAGTCTTGGCACAAGGGCCAAGCCTCCAAGGAGTCGGCCGAACCAGGTGGAGGAGGTGGACTCCACCTCCAATCCTACTAGGACTAGGATTCACCCTATTTTTGCTTTTTTCCACTTTTTCTCTTTAGGCCTTTTTTTCCCAAACTGCATGGGCCTTGTGTGGAACTTCCACCAGCCCACTAAGGGCTCGTAAACACTCTCCCACAGCCCATGGAGCCTCTTGGGTCGAAATACCCCTCCCGATGGTCTCCCGGTACACTACTGGCACTCCCGGTACACTACCGATGAGCCCAAAACTTTTCCGGCGACCAAAACAGGACTTCCTATATATGAATCTTTACATCCGGACCATTCCGGAGCTCCTCGTGACATCCAGGATCTCATACGGGACTCCGAACAACATTCGGACACCATCATACATAACTCTATACTACCGAAACGTCACCAAACCTTAAGTGTGCAGACCCTGTGGGTTCGAGAACTATGTAGACATGACCGAGACACCTCTACGGTCAATAACCAATGGCGGTACTTGGATGCCCATATTGGTTCCTACATATTCTACGAAGATCTTTATCGGTCGAATCTCTATGTCAAGGATTCAGTTAATCCCGTATGATGTTCCCTTTTTTCTTCGGTATGTTACTTGCCCGAGATTCGATCGTCGGTATCTCCATACCTAGTTCAAACTCAATATCACCAAGTCTCCTTACTCATCCAGTAATACAAGATCCCGCAACTAAAACTTAGTCACATTGCTTGCAAGGCTTATTGTGATGTTGTATTACCGAGTGGGCCCTGAGATACCTCTCCGTCACACGGAGTAACAAATTCCAGTCTTGATCCATGCCAACTCAATAGACACCCTCGGAGATACCTGTAGAGCACCTTTATAGTCACCCAGTTACGTTGCGACGTTTGATACACACAAGGCACTCCTCCGGTATCCGTGAGTTGCATGATCTCATGGTCATAGGAACATATATTTGACATGCAGAAAACAGTAGCAATAAACTAACACGATCATATGCTACGTTTGTAGTTTGGGCCTTTTCCATCACATCATTCTCCTAATGATGTGATCCCGTTATCAAATGACACCTCATGTCAATGGCTAGGAAACCTTGACCATCTTTGATCAACGAGCTAGTTCACTAGAGGCATACTAGGGACAAAGTGTTGTCTATTTACCCACACATGTAATGTGTTTCTAATTAATACAATTATAGCATGGATAATAAACGATTATCATGAACAAGGAAATATAATAATAAACACTTTATTTATTGCCTCTAGGGCATATTTCCAAAAGTCTCCCACTTGCACTAGAGTCAATAATCTAGCTCACATCACTATGTGATTTACATTGTAATGAATCGAACACCCATGCAGTTCTGGTGTTGATCATGTTTAGCCCTTGGAAGAGGTATAGTCAATGGGTCTGCAACATTCAGATCTGTGTGCACTTTGCAAATATTTATGTCCTTCTCCTCATTGTAATCGCAGATGGAGTTGAAACGTCGCTTTATGTGTCTGGTCCTCTTGTGAAACCTTGGTTCCTTGGCCAGAGTAATGGCACCAGTGTTGTCACAGAACAGGTTCATTGGATTCAGTGCACTGGGCACTACTCCAAGATCTATCATGAACTGCTTCATCCAGACACCTTCCTTCGCTGCCTCCGAGGCTGCGATGTACTCTGCTTCGCACGTAGAATCGGCTACCATGCTTTGCTTGGAACTGCACCAGCTTATCGCTCCCCTGTTGAGAATAAATACGTATCCGGTTTGCGACTTAGAGTCGTCCAGATCAGTGTCAAAGCTTGCATCGACGTAACCCTTTACGACGAGCTCTTCATCACCTCCATAAACGAGAAACATTTCCTTAGTCCTTTTCAGGTACTCAAGGATGTTCTTAACCGCTGTCCAGTGCTCCATTCCAGGATCACTTTGAAACCTTCCGGCCATACTTATGACAAGGCTGACATCGGGTCTTGTGCACAGCATTGCATACATGATAGAGCCTATGGCTGAATCATAGGGGATGACACTCATCTTTTCTCTACCTTCTGCAGTCACTGGGTATTGAGTCTTACTCAACTTCACACCTTGTAACACAGGCAAGAACCCCTTCTTGGACTGATCCATTTTGAACTTCTTCAAAACTTTATCAAGGTATGTGCTCTGTGAAAGTGCTATTAAGCGTCTCAATCTATCTCTATAGATCTTAATACCTAATATGAAAGCAGCTTCTCCTAGGTCCTTCATTGAAAAACTCTTGTTCAAATATTCCTTCACACTTTCCGGCCTTTCTATATTGTTTCCAATCATCAATATGTCATCCACATATAATACTAGAAATGCTATAGAGTTCCCACTCACTTTCTTGTAAATACAAGTTTCTCCATAAACTTGTATAAACTCAAACGCTTTGATCACCTCATCAAAACGCTTATTCCAACTCCGAGATGCCTGCACCAGTCCATAAATGGATTGCTGGAGTTTGCAAACTTTGTCAGCATTCTCTGGATTGACAAAACCTTCTGGTTGCATCATATACAACTCTTCCTCAAGGAAACCGTTGAGGAACGCTGTTTTGACATCCATCTGCCAAATTTCATAGTCGAAATAAACAACTATTGCCAACATATTTCTGACAGACTTAAGCATCGCTACAGGTGACAAGGTCTCATCGTAGTCAACTCCTTTAACTTGTGAAAAACCCTTTGCCACAAGTCGAGCTTTATAGACGGTGACATTACCGTCCGCGTCTGTCTTCTTCTGAAAGATCCATTTGTTCTGAATGACCTTTTGCCCTTCTGGTAATACTTCCAAAGTCCATAATTTCTTTTCATACATGGATCCCATCTCGGATTTCATGGCCTCTAACCATTTCTCGGAAACCGGGCCCATCACTGCTCCTCCATAGCTCGTAGGTTCATTGTTGTCCAACAACATGACCTCCAAGACAGGGTTGACGTACCACTCAGGAGTTGTACGCGGCCTTGTCAACCTACGGGGTTCAATAGTAGTTTGATCCAAAGCTTCATGATCAACATCATTAACTTCCTCTTCTACCGTCGTAGTTTCCACAAAAACATCTTTCTGCGCTGCGCTACTTTTTGGTTGAAGTAAAGGTTCAATAACCTCATCAAGCTCTATTTTCCTCCCACTCAATTCTTTCCAGAGAAAATCTTTCTCAAGAAATGTTCCGTTCTTAGCGACAAACAAATTTGCCTTCGGATCTGAGATAGAAGGTATACCCGACTATCTCTTTCGGGTATCCTATGAAGACGCATTTTTTGCTTTGGGTTCCAGCTTTTCAGGCTGAAGTTTTTTGACATAAGCATCACATCCCCAAACTTTAAGAAACGACAAATTTGGCCTCTTGCCAAACCACAGTTCATATGGCGTCACCTCAACGGATTTTGATGGTGCCCTATTTAAAGTGAATGCAGCTGTCTCTAATGCATAACCCCAAAACGATTGTCGCAAATCAGCAAGAGACATCATAGAATGCACCATATCTAATAAGGTTCGATTACGAAGTTCGGACACACCATTTCGCTGTGGTGTTCTGGGTGGTGTCAACTGTGAAACAATTCCACACTGTCTTAAGTGACTGCCAAACTCATAACTCAGATATCCACCTCCTCGATCAGATCGCAGGAACTTAATCTTCTTGTTACGATGATTCTCAACTTCACTCTGAAATTGCTTGAACATTTCAAACGTTTCAGACTTGTGTTTCATTAAGTAAATATACCCATATCTACTTAAGTCATCAGTGAAGGTGAGAAAATAACAATATCCACCACGTGATGTAACATTCATTGGACCGCACACATCAGTATGTATGATTTCCAATAAGTCACTCGCTCGTTCCATTGTTCCAGAGAATAGCGTTTTAGTCATCTTGCCCATGAGGCATCGTTCACATGTGTCAAGTGATTCAAAATCAAGTGACTCCAAAAGTCCATCAGCATGGAGCTTCCTCATGCGTTTTACACCAATATGACCTAAATGGCAGTGCCACAAGAAATTGGTACCATCATTATCAACTCTACATCTTTTGGCATCAATGTTATGAACATGTGTGTCATCACTATCAAGATTCAATATGAATAAACCCCTAACATTGGGTGCATGACCATAAAAGAAATTACTCATATAAATAGAACAACCTTTATTCTCTGATTTAAATGAGTAACCGTCTCGCAATAAACCAGATCCAGATATAATGTTCATGCTTAACGTAGGCACTAAATAACAATTATTCAGGTTCATCACTAATACCGATGGTAATCGAAGAGAGAGCATGCCAACGGCGATCACATCAACCTTGGAACCATTTTCCACGCGCATCGTTGCTTCGTCCTTTGCCAGCCTTCGTTTATTCCGTAGTTCCTGCTTTGAGTTGCAAATGTGAGCAACCGAACCGGTATCAAATACCCACGCACTACTACGAGAGCTAGTAAGGTACACATCAATAACATTTATATCATATATACCTTGTTTGTCGTTGGCCGCCTTCTTGTCAGCTAGGTACTTGGGGTAGTTCCGCTTCTAGTGACCAGTTCCCTTGCAATGAAAGCACTCAGTTTCTGGCTTGGGTCCATGCTTGGGCTTCTTTACAGGAGTAGCAACTGCTTTGCCATCCTTATTGGTTTTACCCTTCTTGCACATGCCCTTGACCTTCCCGTTTTTCTTGAAACTAGTGGTTTTATTGACCATCAACACTTGATGTTCTTTCTGGATTTCAGACTCAGCGACTTTTAGCATCGCAAACAGCTCGGTGACTGACTTATTCATCTCGTGCATGTTATAGTTCATCACAAAGCTCTTGTAACTAGGTGGCAGTGACTGAAGAACTTCGTCAGTGATCGCCTCTGGAGGAAGGGCCATTCCCAACTCCGCTAGACGAATTGAATACCCAGACATTCTGAGTATATGTTCACTAATAGACCCGTTCTCCTCTATCTTGCAAGCATAGAACTTATCGGAGGTTTCATACCTCTCGATCTGGGCATTCTTCTGAAAGATAAACTTCAACTCCTGGAACATCTCATATGATCCATGACGTTCAAAACGTCTTTGAAGTCCCGGTTCTAAGCCATACAATATTGCACACTGAACTATTGAGTAATCTCCAGTACATGCCTCCCAAGCGTTCTTAACGTCTTCGGAGGTCATATCTTCTGGTTGGTCACCAAGCGGTGCATTAAGGACATATGATTTCTGGGAAGCCGTGAGGATAATCCTCAGATTACAGGCCCAGTCAACAAAGTTACTTCCATCATCTTTCAACTTAGCTTTCTCTAGGAACGCATTAAAATTCGGGGGTGCTACTGCACGAGCCATTGATCTACAACATAAATATGCAAAGTTTACTTAGACTATTGTTCAAGATTATGAATTTAGTTAATCAAATTACTAAAGCTCCCACTCAAATTGACATCCCTCAGGCCATCTGAGTGTCACATGATCCAAATCCACCAACTCAAGTCCGATCATCACGTGAGTTGAGGTGGCTTCAATGGTGAACATCATTATGTTGATCATATCTACTATATGACTCAAGTTCGACCTTTAGGTCTCTTGTGTTCCGAGGCCATGTCTGTACATGCTAGACTCGTCAAGTTTAACCCGAGTTTTCCGCGTGTGCAACACTGGCTTGCAGCCGTTGTATGTGAACGTAGAGTCTATCACACCCAATCATCATGTCGTGTCTCGACACGACAAACTTTCGCAACGGTGCACACTCGGGGAGAACACAATTCATCTTGAAATTTAAGTGAGGGATCACCTTATAATGCTACCGTCGTCCTAAGCAAAACAAGGTGCATAAAAGGATTAACATAACATGCAAATCATAAGTGGCATGATATGGCCATGAACTTGTGCTTCTGATCTTCATCTTGAAAGCACCGGCATGATCTCCATCGTCACTGGCACGACACCATGATCTCCATCATCTTGATCTCCATCAACGTGTCGCCATCGGGGTTGTCGCGCCTAACATGCTGCTACTACTATTGCTACCGTTTAGCGATAAAGTAAAGCATTACATAGCGCTTAATGATTGACACGCAGGTCATACAATAATTAAAGACAACTCTATGGCTCCTGCCAGTTGCCGTACTCATCGACATGCAAGTCGGGATAATCTATACATCACATGATCATCTCATACATCACATATATCACATCATGTAATTGGCCATATCACATCACAACATACCCTGCAAAAACAAGTTAGACGTCCTCTAATTGTTGTTGCATGTTTTACGTGGCTGCTACGGGTATCTAGCAAGAACAATTCTCATCTACGCAAAAACCACAACGATGATACACTAGTTGCTTTTCAACCTTCTCAAGGACCGCCTTTGTCGAATCCGATCCAACTAAAGTGAGAGAAACTGGCACCCGCAAGCCATCTATGCAACAAGTTGCGGTCGAGGGAATCTGTCTCTCGTAAGCGTACGAGTAATGTTGGTCCGGGCCGCTTCATCTCACAATACCGCTGAACCAAACTCCGACCAAGGGAGGAAGCAATCTAAGCATCAACGCCCACAAATCTTTTGTGTTCTACTCGAGATCTCATCTACACATAGACCTAGCTCATGATGCCACTATTGGGGAACGTGGAATGGGAAACAAAAAAATTCCTACGCACACGCAGATCTATCCATGGTGATGAGCATCTACGAGAGGGAGAGTGGATCTATGTACCCTTGTAGATCGCTAAGCGGGAAGCGTTAAGAAAAGCGGTTGGTGTAGTCGAACGTCTTTGCGATCCAAATCGCCGTGCGTCCCGCGATCCAATCACTATCCATCCCGCGATCCAATCATGATCCGTCCCATGAACTTGATCACGACCCGTCCCACGAACTTGATCACGATCCTTCCGATCTAGCGCCGAACGGACGGCACCTCCACGTTCAGCACACGTATAGCTTGATGACGATCTTCGCCATCTTGATCCAGCAAGAAGGAGCAGAGAGGTAGAAGAGTTCTCTGGCAGTGTGACGGTGCTCTGGCAATGGTGGTGGATCTATTCTGGCAGGGCTTCGCCTAAGCACTGCAGAAAACCGATCTAGAGGAGAAACTATGCATTGGAGGAACAGGCGGCACGTGGCTGAAAATTCTGTGCAAAAACTCTAAAACCTCCAATATATATAAGAAGAAGAGAGGAGGAGGCTTGTCACAAGGTCCAAGCCTCCAAGGAGTCGGCCGAACCAGGTGGAGGAGGTGGACTCCACCTCCAATCCTAGTAGGACTAGGATTCACCCTATTTTTGCCTTTTTCCACTTTTTCTCTTTAGACCTTTTTTTCCCAAACCGCATGGGCCTTGTATGGGACTTCCACCAGCCCACTAAGGGCTGGTAAACACTCTCCCACAGCCCATGGAGCCTATTGGGTCGAAATACCCCTCCTGATGGTCTCCCGGTACACTACCGGCACTCCCGGTAAACTACCGATGAGCCCGAAACTTTTTCGGCGACCAAAACAGGACTTCCTATATATGAATCTTTACCTCCGAACCATTGTGGAGCTCCTCGTGACCTCCAGGATCTCATACGGGAATCTGAACAACATTCGGTCACCACCATACATAACTCTATACTACCGAAACGTCACCAAACCTTAAGTGTGCAGACCCTGCAGGTTCGAGAACTATGTAGACATGACCGAGACACCTCTATGGTCAATAACCAATGGCGGGACCTGGATGTCCACATTGGTTCCTACATATTCTACGAAGATCTTTATCGGTCGAACCTCTGTGTCAAGGATTCAGTTAATCCCGTATGATGTTCCCTTTGTTCTTCGGTATGTTACTTGCCCGAGATTCGATCGTCGGTATCTCCATACCTAGTTCAACCTCGTTACCGGAAAGTCTCTTTACTCGTTCCGTAATACAAGATCCCGCAACTAACACTTAGTAACATTGCTTGCAAGGCTTATTGTGATGTTGTATTACCGAGTGGGCCCTAAGATACCTCTCCGTCACCCGAAGTAACAAATTCCAGTCTTGATCCATGCCAACTCAACAGACACCCTCGGAGATACCTGTAGAGCACCTTTATAATCACCTAGTTATGTTGCGACGTTTGATACACACAAGGCACTCCTTCGGTATCCGTGAGTTGCATGATCTCATGGTCATAGGAACATATACTTGACATGCAGAAAACAGTAGCAATAAACTGACATGATCATATGCTACGTTTGTAGTTTGGGTCTTGTCCATCACATCATTCTCCTAATGATGTGATCCCGTTATCAAATGACATCTCATGTCAATGGATAGGAAACCTTGACCATCTTTGATCAACGAGCTAGTTCACTAGAGGCATACTAGGGACAAAGTGTTGTCTATTTACCCACACATGTAATGTGTTTCCAATTAAGACAATTATAGGATGGATAATAAATGATTATCATGAACAAGGAAATATAATAATAAACCCTTTATTTATTGCCTCTAGGGCATATTTCCAAAAGTTATGGGGACCCCCTTGATTATTCGGTTGAGATTAAAACTTGTCTGGCAAGACCCAACATTGGTACTATTTGCTTAAACAACTTAATAAAACTGCATAGGGCTTTGCAACCCCGTGGATAATTAATCAACAACCCGGGCCAGTGCTCCTCATGAGTGTTGGTCCAACCTAGAGACACTTGCGGGGCCACCTCGGGGCAACTCGAGGGATTTCTATCAGGCCACAGTACGTATTGCTCATCTGGTAGTGCCCTGAGACAGAGATACGCGTGGCTCCTATTGGGATCTGGCCTGTCGGGCGGTCTTGCTGGACTTGTTTTACCTTTCTCGAGTGGCTTGCGTGAGGGACTATGATTTTGTTCGGGCTATCTCGAGGTGTCGGAATTCCTTTGGAGTTGCCTAGGATGATCACGAGATCCAAGGTCAAGGTTATTCCCGCGGAGTGTGGTTAATTTATGATGGACTAGTTGGAGCACCCCTACAGGGTTAAATCTTTCGGAAAGCCGTGCCCACGGTTATGTGGCAACTTGGATATTTGTTTAACACCCGGTTAGAGTTAACTTGAAGTAAACTCCAATAAAATACACCAACTGTGTGAGTAACCGTGATCGTCTCTGCTCGTGAACATGATCCGAGAGAGAACACGGTGGGGTTATGATTGATGTAAGTAGGTGTTCAGGATCGCTTAGCAATCATGCTAGTTCTCGGTCGTTTATCGTAGACCACATATTTACATTCATGTTCTCATAAGATTAGCCATCATAAATGCTTAGTGCTGCTGCAAACTAAACACTTACCCCCCCCCCCCCCCCATCCAACCCAATAAGCTTGAATAGTCTCAGTACCCGGTCACGAGATTGCTGAGTCTCCGTGGCTCACATATTACTACAACAAATACAGGTGCAGGTGCAGATGAGATCGTGCCAGATGATGTGATGCAGCTCCACTGGGAGTATGACGAGGAGCATGGCAGGATGTACGTTACATATCCAGACGAGTAGAGAGGCCTTGGTCGTGATCTTCGGGGCTAGCAAGACAGTTTCATTGCATATCTTTTCTCGTTTTTTTCGTCCGTAGTCAGACCCTGTCTTTGGAATGATGTTTGAATAAATTGTGTGGAATTGTAATTTAGCATGTGGCGAGTGTAAGCCAACTCATATACTCCTCTCTTCATAAATGTATGTGATGATACTATACTTGCGAATGACTAGATGTGCCTCTATCCCTGTCGAGACCCCCGTGCCTAAATATGGATAGGCGCGCATCTTGGGCGTGACACGCCCCCTAGGCTTGAGGCTACCTAGGAACTCCTGTCTGGTATATTTTTGCTCCAGTATTTTTTATATTTTCCAAAAATATTCTCCGTAAATTTTCAGCCCATTCCGAGAACTTTTATTTCTGCACAAAAAAATGACACCATGGTAGTTCTACTGAAAACAGCGTCGGTCTGGGTTAGTTCTAATAAAATCATACCAAAATCATATAGAATTATTGTTAACATGGCATGAATAATTCATAAATTATAGATACATTGGAGACGTATCAGTATCCCCAAGCTTAATTCCTGCTCGTCCTCGAGTAGGTAAATGATAAAAGAAATAATTTATGAAGTGTGAATGCTAGCATAGTGCATAAATTTTATCAATGATAGTTCCAAACACTTTTTCTAGCATTATTATGTATCATAAACAGTAGCTCATCTCATAAAACTTCTCATGATGAAGTAACAAGCTATTCAGATGTTAAAGTATAGACCATAAAGTTTTTGAAAACTAACAAATTATGCTTTCAGTCACCAAACAGTTGCAATTCATCTTATTTTCAGGAAGGGTCTATGTAAGAGCTTTGATTTAGCAATTTCCACATACTCAACTACCATATAGTCTTCCATGATTGCTAACACTCAAAGCATATTTTTAGAGCAAATGGCATCCGTCGAACACACAGAAAGATATGGGCTTAAAGTTTCACCTCCCAACTTATTTATCATATAGATAATTGTCAATAATAATAATTCATGATCAAATATATTTGAATGGACATATATGCTTGGATCTTTCCCCACCACATGATGCTTGCCAACTAAAGAATAATTGAGGTTGAACTAAGAAGGAATACTATTAACTCTTTCATAAAAGTAAATACATGATAGTAAAAGATAGGCCCTTCGCAGAGGGAATCATAGGTTGCCATGCGCTTTTTAATTTTGTATGTGCAAACCCTTAATTTAAAGGAACGTCACGTTGTATTGCCCTTTGTGATAGCAACCTTTATTATGCAGTCCGTCGCTTTTATTTCTTTACCATCACAAGTTCGTACAACGCTTATTTTCCCTTACAATAAAAGATCATACATATTTAGGAGCATTTATTTCTTTTTGCACCGATGACAACTTACTTGAAGTATCTTATTCAATCCATAGGTAGATATGGTGGACACTCATGGCAAGAAACTGGGTTTAAGGGTTTTGGATGCAAAATTAGTATCTCTACTTAGTACAATTTTTTGGCTAGCAAAAGATCCTAAGCAAGAACCACATGCTGGAGGATCCATAACAATATAACTTCTATACAAATGTACCCAAGCATAACTCATTACGTTGTCTTCCTTGTCCAACTTCAACTAGTTTGCTCAAGTTTGAAAATAATTAATGGGGCTCAAAATCATAGAAGATGTCCAAGATAGTATATTTAAATGTGAAATCTCTCTTCCTTCAATATTCTTTCATGAATTGTTCAAGTGACCAATGCGGTGTTTGCTAACTTTCAATAAATTTTACCACCTATACTTCTTATATGTGAAGTCATTACTCCCCATGGTATAAGCATATAAAACATATATAATTTCATATTTATTATATTCAATTCATTCAACCATTTACTCATAGGATATAAGTGAGGCACAAGAGTAAATGACAAAACTACTCCAAAACGTATAAGTGGAGATCAATGGGTAGTCAGACAATTAAGTAGTTGTGTGAGGACTTTATCTATATCTCAATAAATATTTTAAGATCTGATTATTTTATTTAAACATCAAGCAAAATAAAAATAGCACTCCAAGAATAGGATGGATCATGTGAACGAATAAAAATTTAGGCTCAACATAGGCTAACCGATAGTTGACGAAGAGAGGTGGGATGCGTAGCATTCCCAAGCTTAGATCCTTGAGAGTTCTTGAAATATTAAGTTGTAGTGACTTGGGCATCCACAATCTTGAGCTTTTTTATCACTTTCAATCCTCTCTTATCCCGGTTTCACCTTTTCTCAAAAACTTCATCCACACAAAACTTGAAAAGAACTCGTGAGATAGGTTAGTACACATAATAATAAATCAACTCTTTATTTACTGCCAAGACAAGTTGAATAATAATTTCAAACATCATATACTGTTTACTATTATTTCCACAATTTATATCTAATAATATAAGCTATGGAAACCATAGGAAAAGTAGATAACAAAACTATGTCAGCAATCTGTCCAAAAAGAACAGTCTGTAGCAATCTATTAAACCAGTGTACTTATGTAACTCAAAACATTATGAAACTTTATTAAATGCTAAATAATTTATATTAAAACACTTTGTAAAAATTTCAAAAACTTTACTCATTCCAGTAAAATATGAAAATTCAAACACTACAGCAAAAGTTTTTGCTTTTACACAACACATATCAAAACATGCAACGCAAGCATCCTAATGAAACTCTTGGAACTTTTTATTGAAAAACAAGATTATAAATAACGTATAACAGAGAACAAAAAATTATAATGACGCTCCAAGCATAACACATATCGCGTGAGGAATAAAAATATAGCTCCAAGTAAGATGTACCGATAATGTTGGAGACGAAAGTAGGGATGCCTTTCCGGGCATCCCCAAGCTTAGAAGCTTGAGTATTCCTTGGGTATTACCTTGTGGGTTCCTTGGGAATACTCAATATTAGTTCCTTGCTGCTCTTTATTCACCTCATATCGGTATCTCACCCAAAACTTGAAAACATCAATCACACAAAACTTAACGGAACTTCGTGAGATGGGTTAGTGTAGTAAATATAGATATTTCACTTAGGTACTGTCAAGAAAAGATTCATAATTCTTCTAAAATAATAACTACTATATTCCATTATTCCCACAATTCATATTACCACATGTAAGCTATGGAAACACTTGAAACAAGCAAACTATGCATGCAAAACAGAATCTGTCAAAAACAGAACTGTTTGTAAAGATCTGAATGGTCACCATACTTACCTAAATCTAAAAATTCTTCACAATTAGGACATGTAACATACTTTGCATATAAATTTTGTGTAAAAGTTTCATAATTTTTTGACTCTCCAGTAAAATCAGATAATTCATATACTGGACGCAAAACTTTCTGTTTTTGCACAGAATCATAAAAGCATGTATCCACACTGTCCCAAAGGCTTTTCTTGGCACTTTATTGAAATAAAAGACACAAAATATTATTACTACGGTATATTAATCATGTGAACACATAAAAACAAAAGGTAAAACTTTTGGGTTGTCTCCCAACAAGTGCTTTTCTTTAATGCCTTTTAGCTAGGCATGATGATTTCAATGATGCTCATATAGGGATAATAATTGAAACATGCAAGAGAGCATCATGAATCACATGACAAGCACATTTAAGTATAACCCAATTCCTATGAATAGGGATTTTTTGATCAAACAATTTATGGGAGCAAGAATCAACTAGAATAGGAAGGCAAAACAAGCATATCTTCAAAAATTTGAACACATAGGGAGGAACTTGATATTATTGCAATTCCTACAAGCATATGTTCCTCCCTCATAATAATTTTCAGAAGCATCATGAAGGAATTCAACAATATAACTATCACATACGGCATTCTCTTCATGATGCACAAGCATACAATTTTTATCACTCTCCACATAAGCAAATTTATTCTCATTCATAATAGTGGGAGCAAAGTCAACAAAATAACTATCATGAGGTACTTGATAGACATAACCACTTTGAATATTAAAATCATGATAACAAGTTTCATGGTTACTATCACTCTTTATATCATACATGTCATCATCATAATCATCATAGATAGGAGGCATGCCATCATCATAATAGTTTTGCTCATCAAAACTTGGGGGACTAAAAATATCATATTCATCAAACATAGCATCCCCAAGCTTGTGGCTTTGAATATCATTAGCATCATGAATATCCAGAGAATTCATACTAGCAATATCACTATCATGCTCATCATTCAAGGAATTCTCATTAAGTATTTTCATAAATTCTTCTTCTACCAATTGAGCACAACTTTTCGAACCATCATTTTCACGAAAGACATTAAAGAGATGAAACAATTGATGCAACCTAAACTCCATTTCTTTGTAGTTTTCTTTTATAAAACCAAACTAGTGAAAAACAAGAAACTAAAATATTTGATTTCAAGATCTAAAGATATATCTTTAAGCACTCACCTCCCAGGCAACGGTGCCAAAAAAGAGCTTGATTTCTACTACGCAACTTTATTCTTGTAGACTTTGTTGGGCCTCCAAGCGTAGAGTTTTGTAGGACGGTAGCAATTTTCCCTCAAGTGGGTGACCTAAGGTTTATCAATCCGTGGGCGGTGTAGTATGAAGATGGTCTCTCTCAAACAACCCTGCAATCAAATACAAGAAATCTCTTGTGTCCCCGACACATCCAATACAATGGCAAATTGTATAGGTGCACTAGTTCGGCGAAGAGATCGTGATACAAGTGCAATATGGATGGTAGATATGAGTTTTTGTAATCTAAAAATATAAAAACAGCAAGGTAGCAAGTAACAAAATTAAGCAAAACGGTATTGCAATGCTTGAAAACAAGGCCTAGGGTTCATACTTTCACTAGTGCAAGTTCTCTCAACAATACTGACATAGTTTAATCATATGTAAATCCCTCACATGAGACAAAGAGTTCACTCCAAAGTCACAAATAGCGGAGAACAAACGAAGAAATTATTGTAGGGTACGAAACCACCTCAAAGTTATCTTTTTCGGTCAATTGTATGAGTTATCCCTATAAGTGTCACGAACAGCCCTAGAGTTTGTACTAAAACAACACCTTAAGATACACGTCAACCAAAACCCTAATGTCACCTAGATATTCCAGTGTCACCACGAGTACCCATGGGCTTGATTATATTATATGCATCACACAATTTCAGATTCATCGGGTTCAATCCAACACAAAGAACTTCTAAGAGTGCCCCAAAATTTCTAACGAAGAGTCAAGACAAAAAGGTGTGCTAACCCCTATGCATAGATTCCTAAGGTCACGGAACCTGCAAGTTGATCATCAAAACATACATCAAGTGGATCAATAGAACATCCCATTGTCACCATGGATATCCCATCGCGAGATATACATCAAGTGTTCTCAAATCCTTTAAAGACTCGATACGATAAGAAAAGTTCAAAGGGAAAACTCAATTCATCACAAGAAGATAGAGAGGGGCAAACTTCATATGATTCATCTATATTAATAATGATCACGGTAAATCAAGATCGTGCCATCTCAAGAACACGAGAGAGAGAGAGAGAGAGAGAGATCAAACACATAGCTACTGGTACATACCCTCAGCCCCGAGGGTGAACTACTCCCTCCTCGTCATGGAGACTGATACGTCTCCAACGTATCTACTTTTCCAAACTCTTTTGCCCTTGTTTTGGACTCTAATTTGCATGATTTGAATGGAACTAACCTGGACTAGCGTTGTTTTTAGCAGAATTGCCTTGGTGTTATTTTTGTGCAGAAATAAAATTCTTGGATCGTCCTGAAAATTTACGGAGAATATTTTTGGAATTAATAAAAAATACTGGCGCAAGAAGTAACCAGAGGGGGGCCACCTGCAAGCCACAAGCCTGCTCGATGCAGCCACCCCCTGGCCGTATCTAGCAAGCTTGTGGGGCCCTCGTGGCTCCTCCGACCTCCTCTCCAGCTCCATATAACCCTATTTGTCGAGAAAAAATCAAAGAGAAGAGTTCATTGCATTTCACGATACGGCGTTGCTACCATCGCCTGTTCTTCCTCGGGAGACCAGATCTGGAGTCTGTTTTGGGCTCCGGAGAGGGGAAATCGACGCCTTCGTCGTCACCAACCATCCTTTATCACCAATTCCATGATGCTCTCCACCATTCGTGAGTAATCTCATCATAGGCTTGCTTGACGGTGATGGGTTGGATGAGATTTATCATGTAATCGAGTTAGTTTTGTTAGGGTTTGATCCCTAGTGTCCACTATGTTCTGAGATTGATGTTGCTATGACTTTTCTATGCTTAATGCTTGTCACTAGGGCCCGAGTGCCATGATTTCAGATCTGAACCTATTATGTTTTCATGAATATATGTGTGTTCTTGATCCTATCTTGCAAGTTGTAGACACCTACTACGAGTCATGATCCGCATCCCCAGGGTGGAAACAACTGGGATTCTTTCCGGTGATTACTGTAGTTTGAGGAGTTCATGTATTCACTAAGTGCTAATGCTTTGGTCCGGTTCTCTATTAAAAGGAGGCCTTAATATCCCTTAGATTCCAATAGGACCTCGCTACCACGGGAGGGTAGGACAAAAGATGGCATGCAAGTTCTTTTCCATAAGCACGTATGACTATATATGGAATACATGCCTACATTACGTTGATGAATTGGAGATAGTTTTGTGTCACCCTATGTTATAACTGTTGCATGATGAATGCCATCTGACATAATTATCCATCACCGATCCATTGCCAATGAGCTTTTCATATATAGATCTTCGCCCAGTTACTTTTTCGTTGCTACTGTTACAAACACTACAAACTGCTACTATCACTTTGCCATTGTTACCGTTATTACCATATTACTTTGCTACTGAACACTTTGTTGTAGATATTAAGTCTTTCAGGTGTGGTTGAATTGATAACTCATCTGCTAATACTCGAGAATATTCTTTGGCTCCCCTTCTGTCGAATCAATAAATTTGGGTTGAATACTCTACCCTCGAAAACTGTTGCGATCCCCTATACTTGTGGGTTATCAAGACCTTTTTCTGGCGTCGTTGCCAGGGAGCATAGCTTTATTCTCTGAGTCACTTGGGATATATATCTGATCACTATGAAGAATCTAAAAGATCCAAAAACCAAGATATATCCCTCTACTATGAGGGGAGGTAAGGAACTGCCATCTAGCTCTACACTTGATTCACCTTCTGTTATTAGTAACTTTGCGACACCACCACCTGCTAGTAATTTTGATATGTAGCAAGTAATTGATGATGCTATTTCTGCTATGGATGATTCTTATGATAATACTTTGCTTGATAACACTGTGCCACTGGGTGAATTTCTTGATGAACAAATTGCTAGAGCCAATGCTAAAACGGATAATATTTCTGAATCTGATGAAATTATTGAAAATTAACACTATGATTCACCTGCTAGACCTAGATCTCCTAGATATGAATTTCTTGATATACATGAGGGTTATGTTATGGAAGGAGAGGTAGCTAGGGACTTTCTTGCTTTTGAGGATAGAGATGATCTTAAGAAATTGCTTCGCAAGTGGAAGGAAAAATCTCTGAATGCTAGAATGCAATATGATACTAAGTTTGCTACTTCACCTATCTTTGTTACTAATAAGGATTATGAATTCTTTGTCGATCCTGAGTTAATTACTTTGGTTGAATCTGATCCTTTCGATGGTTATGAATCTGAAACTGTTGTGGCACATCTTACCAAATTGAATGATATAGCCACCCTATTTACTCATGAGGAAAAAATTTGCTATTACTATATTCTTAAGTTGTTTGCTTTCTCATTAAAGGGTGGTGCTAAGATATGGTTTAATTCTCTTGCTCCTGGTTGTGTGCGTAGTCCCTAGGATATGATTTATTACTTCTCTGAAAAATATTTGTCTGCCCATAAGAAACAAGCTGCCTTGCAGGAAATATTTAACTTTGTGCAAATTAAAGAAGAGAGTCTCCCACAAGCTTGGGGAGGCTTCTCCAACTACTTAATGTTTTGCCTAATCATCCTCTCAAGAAAAATGAAATACTTGATATCTTTTATAATGGACTAACCGATGCTTCTAGGGACTACCTAGTAGTTGTGTTGGTTGTGTTTTCAGGGAACGAACTATTGAACAAGCTGAATTACTATTGAATAATATATTGAGTAATGATAATGATTGGACTATTCCCGAACCACCTCCAAAGCCAACTCTGAAGAAGAGAGGTATTCTATTCCTCAGTCCTGAAGATATGCAAGAGGCAAAGAAATATATGAAAGAAAAAGGTATTAAAGCTGAAGATGATAAGAATATACCACCTATTGAAGAAATACATGTTCTTGATAACCCGACATAGGTAGTACAGGTAAATTCTCTCATTAGATTCGATGAAGGAGATATCCCTTATAATAAGTCTGCTAGCCAATGCTTGGATGAATTTGATAATTTTATTGTGAATGAAGAAAACTTCAATGCCTATGTTAGTAGACAATTAAAACATAATGCTTATATGCTTGATCGCTTTGGTGATTATTTGAGTAGAACTATCAATGATCTTAAGCTTATTAGTAAACATGCTTCCATGGTAACCACTCAAGTAGAAGTACTTAAGGCTCAAAATGATTTGCTTAATGAGATGAATAGTAAAGACAATGATCAGTCTGTTAAAGTTGTGACTAGAGGTGGTAGAATGACTCAGGAACCTTTGTATCTCGAGGGCCATCCTAGGAGAATTGAGCACGATTCTCAGAGTTAATACTGATGCACCTATTCCTTCCAATAAGAGTAGGAAAAAGAATGATGATAGTATTTCGCATGCTGCTAGTGAACCTGTTATAGATACGTCTGAGAATTCAAATGATATTTCTATTTCTGATGTTGAGACACAATCTGGTGATGAACATGAGCCTAGTGATAACATTAATAATGATGTTCATGTTGATGCTCAACCTAGTAAAGATAATGATGTGGAGATTGAACCTGTTGATGATCTTGATAACCCACAACCTAAGAATAAAAGATACGATAAAAGAGACTTCATTGCTAGGAAACATGGTAGAGAAAGAGAACCATGGGTTCAGAAACCCATGACCTTTCTTCCTAAACCATACAAGAAAAAGAATGATGAGGACTTTGAGCGCTTTGCTGAAATGCTTAGACCTCTATTTTTACGTATGCTCTTGACTGATATTTTGAAAATGTCTCCTTATGCTAAGTATATGAAAGATATTCTGACAAATAAAAGAAAGATACCGGAAGCTGAGATTTCCACCATGCTATCTAATTATACTTTTAAAGGTGGAATACCTGAGAAACGGGGAGATCCCGGAGTACCTACTAAACCATGCTCTATTAAAGGAAATTATGTTAAAACTACTTTATGTGATCTTGGAGCTGGTGTTAGTGTTATGCCTTTCTCCTTATACCGTAGACTTGATTTGAATAAGTTGACACCTACTGAAATCTCTTTGCAAATGGCTGATAAATCAACTGGTCTACCTATCAGTATTTGTGAGGATATACATGTCGTAGTTGCAAATGCTACTATCTTGACGGACTTTGTTATTCTTGATATTCCCGAGGACGACAGTATGTCGATCATCCTTGGTAGACCCTTTTTGAATACTGCAGGCGCTGTTATTGATTGCAACAAGGGCAATGTCACTTTTCATATTAATGGTAATAAGCATACGGTACACTTTCCGAAGAAACAAAGTTCATAGTATCAACTCTATTGAAAAAATTCCAAAGATTATTATTGGAGACTTTCAGTTCCCTCTTCCTACTGTCAAGAAGAAATATGATATACTTATTGTTGGGGAAATGCATATCCCCATTGAGGTAACTTAGTGTTATTCGAAAATTCTTCGGTTTCATGTTATTCGAAAGAAGTTTGTTAATAAGACTTGATCAACCTTATTGATGGATTCCTTTTGATGAGCATGCGATGGATGAATTTGGGAAGCACAACTCCCTGTATCTAACTTTTACTTTATGTTACCTAGATAAGATTAAGTAAAAATGCTATTATTTTTCTGTTTTCTGAGTTTTCCGTGCAATAGAAAAATGACCTAAAAATAAAAGTTCCCAGAATTACCTGAAAATTTAGTATGATTTTTTCTGGAATATTTAAGATTTTTTGGCAGTGAGAATGCATCAGGGGGCTGCACCAGTGGGCCACAAGCCTGCAGGGTGCGGCCACACCCCTAGACGTGCCCTTGTGGCTTGTGGGTCCCATGTGGCCCTCCTCCACTTATTCCAGCACCCATTCACTTCATCTTCCTCTAGAAAAAATCCCACCGTTGCTCAAACCCGTGTTCTAGCTCATCTTGTTGCCATTTTCGATCTCCTTGCTCAAAGCTCCATTTGCAAAATTGTTTTAGGGGATTGCTCATCGGTATGTGACTCCTCCAATGGTCCAATTAGTTTTTGTTCTAGTGACTTATATATTGCAAATTTTTGCTGTTATGGTGACCTTGTTCTTGAGCTTGCATGTCAAATGTGTATGGTCCCAAGTAGTTTTCATGCATGATATAGTCTCTAGGCACTTGAGGGAGTAGTTGCTATGAGTTTTGTTGAGTTTCGTTCACCTTTATTTTCGTCCACTAAATTTTCAAAAATTCTTCACAGAAAGAAAACATGTTGAGGAGAATGTACCAAGGTGGTTCCTCAAGCAAGAAAGCCCCGAGACTCGCGCTACATGAGCCCGATCTTGAACTACCCAGGGGAGCTCGAGTACTGCCTTGTGAATGGTCGTCGGATCAATTCATGGACAACGTCGGATTCAAGGAAGAGTTTTATGTGTACATAAGGAATGCTGGCCTTGAGGATTTCATTTCAGATCGATGCAAGCACTATTATCAACTCACTGATTCTTTCGTGCGGAGGTTTGAATTTTCATCTAGGCGTAATTCTCATTTTGTTCTATTTGATCTTTATGATAAGACATATACCATGGACCTAGAAGATTTTAATGATGCATGCAAAATTCCACAGTGGGGTAGTTGTAGCGATCCTCATAAAAATGAATATAATGATTTCCTTGCTAGCATCACGGTGGGAGAAACTAGAATAATTACACAAGCTACTTTGGGGAGCATTCACTTTTCGGCTATACATTACCTATCTCTGTTTTAAAAGCTTGAGCTCTGGCACTTCTGCAAATCAATGCTTCCCTCTGTGAAGGGTCTTTCCATTTACTTTATTGTTGAGTCATCATCCTCTTATAAAAAGCACCAGTTAGAGAGCACTATTGTCATTTGTATGCCTTGCTATTAATTGATATTTAGTATGAGCATGATTGGATCTCTCTCACCGTGAATTACAATGTTTAGTCAGTCCTTGTTCTTCAGAGGTGCTCTGCATTTATGTTTTGCGGCCTCAGAAAGGGCTAGCGAGATACCATTATGTCATATTGTATCATGATTGTGAATTCTCTGTCGATCCTGAGCTAATTACTTTGGTTGAATCTAATCCTTTCCATGGTTATGAATCTGAAACTGTTGTGTCACATCTTACCAAATTGAATGATATAGCCACCCTATTTACTCATGAGGAAAAAATTCGCTATTACTATATTCTTAAGTTGTTTCCTTTCTCATTAAAGGGTGATGCTAAGATATGGTTTAATTCTCTTGCTCCTGGTTGTGTACGTAGTCCCCAGGATATGATTTATTGTGAATGTGGTTAGTTTATAATCTTTGCTGAAAACTGAACATAAGTTAGACATATTTACAACAGCAAGATCAAACATAGTTTGTAAAAGTTTTTCTTTATCACTTTTAGTTTATCAACTGAATTGCTTGAGGACAAGCAAAGGTTTAAGCTTGGGGGAGTTGATACATCTCCAATGTATATACTTTTCCAAACTCTTTTGCCTTTGTTTTAGACTCTAATTTGCATGATTTCAATGGAACTAACCCGGACTGACATTGTTTTCAGCAGAACTGCCTTGGTGTTATTTTTGTGCAGAAATAAAAGTTCTTGGATCGTCCTGAAAATTTATGGAGAATATTTTTGGAATTAATAAAAAATACTGGCGCAAGAAGTAACCAGAGGGGGGCCACCTGCAAGCCACAAGCCTGCTCGGTGCGGCCACCCCCTGGTCGTGCCTAGCAGGCTTGTGGGGCCCTCGTGGCTCCTCCGACCTCCTCTCCAGCTCCATATAACCCTATTTGTCGAGAAAACATCAAAGAGAAGAGTTCATTACGTTTCACGATACGGCGCTGCTGCCATCGCTTGTTCTTCCTCGGGAGACCAGATCTGGAGTCTGTTTTGGGCTCCGGAGAGGGGAAATCGACGCCTTCATCGTCACCAACCATCCTTCATCACAAATTCCATGATGCTCTCCATCGTTCGTGAGTAATCTCATCATAGGCTTGCTTGACGGTGATGGGTTGGATGAGATTTATCATGTAATCGAGTTAGTTTTGTTAGGGTTTGATCCCTAGTGTCCACTATGTTCTGAGATTGATGTTGCTATGACTTTGCTATGCTTAATGCTTGTCACTAGGGCCCGAGTGTCATGATTTCAGATCTGAACCTATTATGTTTTCATGAATATATGTGTGTTCTCGATCCTATCTTGCAAGTTGTAGACACCTATTACGAGTTATGATCCGCATCCCCCAGGGTGACAATAACTGAGATTCTTTCCGGTGATTATCGTAGTTTGAGGAGTTCATATATTCACTAAGTGCTAATGCTTTGGTCCGGTTCTCTATTAAAAAGAGGCCTTAATATCCCTTAGTTTCCAATAGGACCCCGCTGCCACGGGAGGGTAGGACAAAAGATGGCATGGAAGTTCTTTTCCATAAGCATGTATGACTATATATGGAATACATGCCTACATTACATTGATGAATTGGAGCTAGTTCTGTGTCACCCTATGTTATAACTGTTGCATGATGAATGCCATCCGACATAATTATCCATCACCGATCCGTTGCCTACAAGCTTTTCTATAACATCCCAAAATTTCATTTTGGAATGTTATGAATATAGCTATGCATCCATCATCATCATTGTTTGAATACATGTATAATTGAAATGCTTCTTCTGACTTTCTGAAAGCCCTTTCTATTTTTCCTAACTTGCTTTCACCTATTTGAAGTTTTGGTTAAAAGTTCAAATAAGAGGGGAGAAACATGACACTCCACACCAGGGTCATCTTGGTGATATATTTGAACAATAATAACCAGGAGTTATTTTGTAAATATTTGCAAAAAAAGGATTTAAAACAATTAGGCAATTTCTGAAAATATTATTTTTTCCAAAGTGTTCAAATGACAGAATAGAAATGTTCATTAAATAGCATTTATTATTCTGTTAATTTTGATATATAATACCCCTATATTTAGAGACGGTTTGAGTGCTTTAAAAGCTTTTGAATGTCTCTGGAAAAACATTAAACAAAAACGGTAACGGTTACTGTATTAAACGGGCCGGCCCACGGGCAGTTATTCGCGCATTTATTACCGATCGGCCGACCGCGCGTAATGGACACGCTCTCCTCTCGCTGACACTGGACCCCACCCCGACCGACCGTTACTACCGAACGGTCATCTCCCTCCTCCCTCGCGCGCGCCGGAGATCCTCGCCGGTCGTTTCTTTCCCTCCCGGATCTCTCTCCTCTCTTAACTCCCCGCACCCCCGAGCACCCTATAAGTAGCCGGCCACTCCCCGCATCCATTTCCCACCGAGCCCCCTCTCTCTCTCGCCGGAAGACTCCCGCAATTGCACACCGGAGTAGCCACCCCCGCCGGATCTCCCGTCGACCGTAGCCACCAATTCCGACCACCTCTCGCCCAACCGACCTCACCTTTCGACTCCGGAGACCCGTCGCCGTCGCCCGGACCACTCCACTGTCTTCCCCGACCACCGGAGCACCACGCCGTCGACTTCGCCGCCTTCGGATCCACCGGAGAACCCCCGACGCCGGCGACTTTACCCCGTGAGCACTCCCACCCCTTGGATCCAAAACCCACGGTCCATATTAGAACGGATTTAAATCCGAACCGTTTTCCTTTACGGACCGGTCGCCCGACCGTAACCCTCGCGCGCACACCCCCCTTAGCCAATCGGACAGCGCCACGTAGCCCCCTGACCGTCGCAAATCATTTTTTTCTTTTCTGTTTTTGTTTTAATTAACAGAATGATTTCAAAATTTGTTTTAACTATATCTTTTAATATATTTAGTGTTTTGAGTTGATTATTTTTGCAATAGCTCACATTTTTCATGTAGTTTCACCCTGTACTTTTAAATTTCAAATTTGAACTATAAAATTTGAATTGAATCAAATTTGCTTAAAATCTTCAAATCTGTATAACTAGAGTTTGAAAATAGGTTTTGACATGAATCTTTTTGCTACTGTTTGGTATTAGTTAGGACTACCTTCATGCTTAGTTGGAAGATATTTAGGATATATTTGATTAATGTTTTAACCAAAAACATAATCTGCCTAGTATTATAATATAGTTTTATATACTTAGTTTTAATTAGTTTAAATTTAGATTTGGTTTCATTTGTTTATTAGGTTCTGTTAATAAACATTTAGTGTTTTCACTCACTGTTAATAAAAATATAAATTTGCTTAGTTTAATTTTATTTAACATAGGAATCACAACTTCTTTTCAAATAGGTTAATTTGATTAAAACAACTAGTTAGTAATAGTTTTGTTTTGCTCTCTTGTTAGTAAAACTATATTTGTTCCATTTAGTGTTTATCAAAACTTTTACAAACTTTACAAAAGTTTTCTCAACAAACTTAAATTGATTTTCTTCTGTTTATTAATAAAAATATTTTATTGTTTCCTTGCTTTTAACAATTGTTTTGGTTATTTCAAAATAGTTTTATTATGTTAGTAGTGTTTTATCAATCATCTCCTAGTAAACAAAACTTTGTGTGTTTTCCTTACTTGTGATTTGTGCATCGTTTTGTCTTGATTGTTTACTAGTTCTTGATTGATGTTTGTGGGTTACAATATTCTGTTGTATGTTTATTGAGTGCTTGTTTGCTTCGTTAGATTATCCGGAGTGCGAAGCTTGTTACTTAGAGTCACTCACGTACGAAGATCATCAATCAGGCAAGTCACTTTGACCATGTTTACCCATGTTTTATATGCATTAGTTCTACCATCTCCCCAATTGCATGCAAGATAGGTTAGTTGGAAACTTGGGTACATTTTTGTAGTATCATGTGGTAGGTACCTTCTCAACCTCTTTGACACATTGGCCCCGGGAAACGTTGTTTTACCTTTTTGCTATGCTATTAGTAGACGGGGTTGGTTGTGTGATTCATGAGAGTTGAGAGAGTTAATAATTTCAAGACCTACATAATGATCAAGATTCAAGACTCCAAGTTTTTAACATACCTCTGGGTGGATGATGGTTGAACGGCACCCTGGAGAAACCAGTGGATTTGCCTAGGTGATGCTGGAGATGGCCAGTATTCACGCGGAAAGGTCCACCCAGGCACAAAGAGATGGATGGATGCTTTAAACCCCAAGGCTTACCTGCACAGCCACAAGTCATTATGGGCTCTGGCTTGGTTGGATATCGTGGTGGCCCTGGACAGGCGGTGCTACGAGAGGTAGAAGAACGGTAGGAAAGGATGGGCACCGACAGAGTCGCAGGGAAACCCTTTGGAAGACCATGTTTTGGTCATCCATTTCTCAAACACCCTAAAGTGCGAGAAATCAAACGGAGGCGACCAAATCTTGTGGGGAACGTATGCAAAACTCTGCAGAGTATTCAAAACCTAATCGATTAGCCGTGTCCACGGTCATGGACGACTTGAGCCAAAGGAATTGAAACTTCCGGAACTCTCAACACAATTAATAATGATGATGTGGGTATTAATAATTTGGGAATGAGAATTGGTTGGTGGAACCATCTCATTAATCGACCAACTTAGTAATATTTTGCTTAGCCCCTTTCTTGATGTAGGAAAAATTGGCTTTACGCAAAACTTACCACCCCACCTGCCATATATGCATATAGACTAGATGATTATCTTTTCACCCCTCTCTTGTGACTTTGCCGGCATATTCCATATGCTGACCTACATGGCTGCAACGTATCATGTTGCAGAGTACTTTTCCGACCAGGAGTGAGGACACGTTCTATGCTCAGTGAGATGCCCTTGGAGTCAGATGGACTCATCTACCTTCGACGCTTCCGCAAGATTTAGATATTCTCATGAGTTGGCTTTTAGCCACTTTATTGTAATTTTTATTGTAATAAAGGACTCGAAATGAGATTTCGATTAATATATTTGCTGTGTGATTTCCCTTTGATATATACATTGATGTACCATGTGTGTACCAGCATGATCTTGGGATGGTACGGAAACACCGGAGACTTGACCTTTCAGGTCGGGTCGCTACAGAAATGGTATCAGAGCACACGCTAACCGTAGGACGTAACCTCTAGGATTGGAAAGCCTTAGGATTGTATCTCTTTGTCTTTAAAATTCTTATACTCTCATCTACTCATTTCTGATTTCTCTCCGATTATTTCAAAATTTATAGATGGCCACCTTCATCCCAGTGTTGATCACGAAGTTTTGCCAGCCTGACGCAACGATGCCTTTTGGTAAGGAGCTGATGAGGATTGTCAAAGACGTGAGGATTGCTTTGCCGAGCACCACCGGGACTCCTATCATGTCATTTCCCCAAGATGGACGCTACAAGATCGAGGTGCACATCCCAGGGAAGACCTTTGGGAATCGGAAGAAACCCATCGACTTCAAGTTCGTGGCACCCAGCTGGATACTTGGAAGAGACATGGCCATTCATCGTGCCCTTGGACGTATTCAGGAGGAATACAGAGGTGGAACCATTTCACCAGGACTCAGCGTGGTTTGTCGCAGGGATGTCCATGGAAACATCATAACTCCTCCCACTACAGACACCACTATTTCCTATATCCAGACCCTGGAGACTCACATCAGGACTCTGGAGCTTCGAGTTCATGCTGATACGAAGACAATCAAGAATCTGATGAACCGCGAGATTGACCTTGAAGCTGATTTACGGGAAGCCGAGTACGAGCATGAGGATGAGGTGAAGGATTTCTTAGAGAGGATCGACAAGCTGAACACTCGCATCGCCACTCTGGAGGAACAGATGGACATGGGAGAAAATCTTCATCCTGAGGGAGACTTGGCTCCTTTCATCAGCGACGATGATGACTATGAGGAGAGCACCATTGGAGGAGACTCAGTCACCATGTACTTCTGAGGAAAAACTTTAGTTATGCCCTCCATGTATCTTTTAGTTTCAACGTTAAGAGCGTAGGTCGATGTGTAGTTTGATTGAGACTTGTATTCCCGATGTTTGACATTGATTGAATAAATGAATGAGTGTTTGGTGTGATATGTTTGTTGCATTGCATAAGGGTAGTGAATTCTTCTAGACCCTTGTTCTATTCTAATTCTCACCCCTCTGAAAACAGCAAGATGCCTCCACGACGTGAGACCGATTTCACATTTCCGCCGGAACTCACTCAACTCCTTCAGCAGCAGAATGCACTGATGCAGTTATTGATTCAGAATCAGACCAACAACCAGAACAACCAGAACAACCATCATCCACCCCAGACTGACAATCTCACCCGTTTTCTGAGGTTGAATCCTCCAACTTTCTCCAGCAGCACTGAGCCCATTGTGGCAGATGACTGGCTCCGTAAGATGGAGAGAGAACTTGTCACCGCTGGATGTACTGATGCTGAGAAGGTGCGATTTGCCGCACATCAACTGGAAGGACCAGCAGCTTCATGGTGGGAGAACTACACCACCACATATCCTATTGCTGATGTAACTTGGGAGCAGTTCCAGCAAGCTTTCCGCACCGCACATGTTTCAGCTGGAGCCATGAGTCTGAAGAAGCGCGAGTTTCGCAACTTGCGCCAGGGTAATCGCTCTGTGGCCCAATATGTGGAAGAGTTCAACACATTGGCACGTTATGCACCAGGAGACGTAGCCGATGATGCGGCCAAGCAAGAGAAATTTCTGAAAGGACTCAACGATGAGTTGAGCATGCAGCTGGTAGTGGCTAATTTCAACAACTACCAAGAACTGGTGGACAAGGCCCTCATCTTGGAGGGTAAACAGCAGCAGATTGAGAACCGCAAGAGGAAGTACACTCAGGGGAAGTTTAACTCTGGAGCTCATCAGAAGCCCCGCTACTCCCCGTACTCAGGGAACACCGGATCAGGTACCGGTAAGTTTGGAAGGCACACTCATGCCGTGCATAACCATGGAGGTCACAACCATGGAGGAAATGGGAACAACCGTCCCAACCTTGGCAATTTCAAGACTGACAATGGGAATGGGAACAACAACCAGCACCGTCACGTTCCTACTCATAAGGATCTGAGCCACATCACTTGTTTCAAGTGCCAGAAGACAGGGCACTATGCTACTGAGTGTCCCCAGAGCAAGCAGGGAAATGGAAACGGCAACTCCACAGCCAAGAAGCCAAACCCTTTTCCTCGTGCCCAGGTGAACCACCTCGACGTGGAAGAAGTCTATGATCAACCCGAGACTGTGGTTGGTAAGTTTTTATTGCATTCACGTCCAGTTACAGTACTTTTTGATTCCGGTGCAACTCATTCATTCATATCAAGGGTAGTTGTGGATAAGTATGGTTTTCCCACCAAAACCCTTAGCCAACCTATTCAGGTCAGTTCCCCAGGAGGTATGATGATGGCAGGAATAGGATGCCATGCCCTGAAACTTCACATAGGAAACCATGTTTTTTCTACCGATCTCATCGTCTTAGAATCCCAGGGATTGGATGTAATACTAGGCATGGATTGGATGACCAAGTATGAAGGAAATCTTGATTGCCCTAGCAAGTCTGTTTCACTCACCACCCCGGAGAACAAGAGGATTAAGTATGTATCCCGACGCACACGTATGAGTGCACGGTTAAATTCCCTCACAGGAGTTGTTCAGGAGGAAGTACCTATGGTAAAAGACTTTCTGGATGTATTTCCGGAAGAATTACCAGGAATGCCACCAGATAGGGAGATTGAGTTTCTAATAGAGCTACAGCCAGGGACAACACCAATTTCCAAGAGACCCTATCGGATGTCCGCAAATGATCTGTTGGAAATCAAGAAGCAGATTAAGGAGTTATTGGACAAAGGTTATATACGTCCAAGTTCTTCACCTTGGGGAGCCCCGGTTCTTTTGGTGGAGAAGAAGGATAAAACCTTGAGAATGGTAGTTGACTATCGTGCCTTGCACGAGGTGACTATCAAGAACAAGTATCCCCTACCGATGATTAATGATTTGTTTGATCAGCTAGTAGGCGCAAAAGTATTCTCTAAGATCGATCTTCGATCAGGGTATCATCAACTGAAGATTCGTGAACAGGATATACCCAAAACAGCTTTCACCACAAGGTATGGCTTGTATGAGTATACTGTCATGTCCTTTGGTTTGACTAATGCTCCTGCCTACTTCATGAATTTGATGAACAAAGTGTTTATGGAATATTTGGACAAGTTTGTCGTGGTGTTCATTGATGACATTTTGATATTCTCCAAGAACGAGGAAGAACACAAGGAACATCTGCGTTTAGTTCTGGAGAAACTGAGAGAACATCAGTTATATGCCAAGTTCAGCAAATGTGAATTTTGGCTGACGGAAGTCGGATTCCTTGGACATGTTATTTCCGGAGAAGGAATAGCCGTAGACCCCGCTAAGGTTGAAGCCGTCACCGAGTGGAAGTCACCCACCTCAGTTAAGGAGATCCGCAGTTTCCTCGGACTTGCCGGATATTACCGGAGGTTCATTGAGAATTTCTCAAAGATTGCCAAGCCCATGACAGAGTTGTTGAAGAAAGAATCTAAGTATATTTGGACTGAGGAATGTGAAGCCAGTTTCCAGGAGTTGAAGAAATGTTTGGTCACAGCCCCAGTGTTGATTTTGCCCAATATTCGGAAGGACTTCCAGGTTTATTGTGATGCTTCACATCAAGGACTTGGAGGAGTACTCATGCAAGATGGAAAGGTTGTAGCTTATGCATCCAGACAACTACGACCTCATGAGTTGAATTATGCCACCCATGATTTGGAACTAGCAGCCGTAGTGCACGCACTCAAGACCTGGAGACATTTTCTTATCGGAAATAGTTGTGATGTTTACACCGACCATAAGAGCCTGAAATACATTTTCACGCAGAAAGAGTTGAACCTCAGACAGAGGAGATGGTTAGAGTTAATCAAGGACTATGACATGAGATTACATTACCATCCAGGTAAGGCTAATGTTGTAGCCGATGCCTTGAGTCGGAAAACTTATGTGAACACACTCACAGCGGGAGGATTACCCCAAGAGTTAGCCGATGATCTCAGAGAGCTCAAGCTAGAGATAGTTCCAAGAGGATATGTTGGTACACTAGAGATCCAGTCCACCTTGACCGAAAGAATTCGTAAAGCCCAGAAATCGGACAAGGAGATAGCTGAGATAAAGCAGAGAATGGAAGATGGTAAAGCTAAAGGTTTTCGTGAGGATGAGCAAGGAACTTTATGGTTTGAGAACCGCATCTATGTGCCCAATGACCTAGAACTCAGGAAATTGATACTTCAGGAAGCCCACGATTCACCTTACTCGATACACCCAGGCAACACCAAGATGTATCTGGATTTAAAGGAAAGTTATTGGTGGACAGGTATGAAGAAAGATATTGCAGAACATGTTGCAATATGTGATGTTTGTCAGCGAGTAAAGTCGGAACATCAGAAACCAGCAGGGTTACTCCAACCTTTGCCGATACCCGAGTGGAAATGGGAAAAGCTTGGTATGGACTTCATCACAGGATTACCCAGGACCCGTTCAGGTTATGATTCCATCTGGGTAGTGGTAGATCGCTTGACCAAGGTAGCTCACTTCATCCCGGTAAAAACCACCTATACCAGTGCTAAGCTAGCCAAGATATATATGACCAGGATCGTATGTCTGCATGGAGTTCCGAGGAGTATCGTGTCAGATAGAGGAACACAATTTACCTCAAAGTTTTGGCATCAGTTACATGAAACTTTGGGTACAAGGTTAGAGTTCAGTACAGCTTTTCATCCGCAGACCGATGGACAGACTGAGAGAGTCAACCAGATTCTGGAAGACATGTTGAGAGCTTGTGCTCTAGATTATGGATCTAGTTGGGATGACAACTTACCTTACGCAGAATTCTCGTACAACAACAGTTATCAGACCAGTCTGAAGATGGCCCCTTTCGAAGCTTTATACGGAAGGAGGTGCAGAACACCATTGACGTGGGATGGTGTTGGAGACCGACAACTTTTTGGTCCCAACCTTATCCGAGATTCGGAAGAGAAAGTCAAGTTGATTCGTGACAGACTCAAGATAGCTCAATCTCGACAGAAGAGTTATGTTGACAGCAAACGCAAAGAAGTGACGTATGAAGTGGGAGACCAAGCTTATCTTCGTGTGTCCCCGCTTCGAGGAATCAAGAGGTTTGGTGTTAAAGGAAAGTTAGCACCAAGATTCATAGGCCCCTACAAAATTCTTGAATGTAGAGGCGAAGTTGCATACAAACTGGAATTGCCGGAAGGATTATCCGAAGTTCATAATGTGTTCCACGTGTCCCAGCTGAAGAAATGCCATGCTGAGATGGCTGGTATTCCTTTGAGAGATACAGTGCCCTAGAGGCCATACAACTTGACAATGATCTGACCTACGAGGAGAAGCCTGTCAGAATCCTTGAGACTGCCAACAGAGTGACCCGCAGCAAAATCACCAAGTTCTGTAAGGTTTTGTGGAGTCACCACACTGAGGAAGAAGCCACCTGGGAACGCGAAGAAGATCTTCGTAGAGACCACCCGCACCTATTTTCTAGCCAACCCGAATCTCGAGGGCGAGATTCATCTTAAGGTGGGTAGGTTTGTAACATCCCAAAATTTCATTTTGGAATGTTATGAATATAGCTATGCATCCATCATCATCATTGTTTGAATACATGTATAATTGAAATGCTTCTTCTGACTTTCTGAAAGCCCTTTCTATTTTTCCCTAACTTGCTTTCACCTATTTGAAATTTTGGTTAAAAGTTCAAATAAGAGGGGAGAAACATGACACTCCACACCAGGGTCATCTTGGTGATATATTTGAACAATAATAACCAGGAGTTATTTTGTAAATATTTGCAAAAAAAGGATTTAAAAACAATTAGGCAATTTCTGAAAATATTATTTTTCTCAAAGTGTTCAAATGACAGAATAGAAATGTTCATTAAATAGCATTTATTATTCTGTTAATTTTGATATATAATACCCCTATATTTAGAGACGGTTTGAGTGCTTTAAAAGCTTTTGAATGTCTCTGGAAAAACATTAAACAAAAACGGTAACGGTTACTGTATTAAACGGGCCGGCCCACGGGCAGTTATTCGCGCATTTATTACCGATCGGCCGACCGCGCATAACGGACACGCTCTCCTCTCGCTGACACTGGACCCCACCTCGACCGACCGTTACTACCGAACGGTCATCTCCCTCCTCCCCCGCGCGCGCCGAAGATCCTCGCCGGTCGTTTCTTTCCCTCCCGGATCTCTCTCCTCTCTTAACTCCCCGCACCCCCGAGCACCCTATAAGTAGCCGGCCACTCCCCGCATCCATTTCCCCCCGAGCCCCCTCTCTCTCTCGCCGGAAGACTGCCGCAATTGCACGCCGGAGTAGCCACCCCCACCGGATCTCCCATCGACCGTAGCCACCAATTCCGACCACCTCTCGCCCAACCGACCTCACCTTTCGACTCCGGAGACCCGTCGCCGTCGCCCGGACCACTCCACTGTCTTCCCCGACCGCCGGAGCACCACGCCGTCGACTTCGCCACCTTCGGATCCACCGGAGAACCCCCGACGCCGGCGACTTTACCCCGTGAGCACTCCCACCCCTTGGATCCAAAACCCACGGTCCAGATTAGAACGGATTTAAATCCGAACCGTTTTCCTTTACGGACCGGTTGCCCGCCCGTAACCCTCGCGCGCACACCCCCCCTTAGCCAATCGGACAGCGCCACGTAGCCCCCTGACCGTCGCAAATCATTTTTTTCTTTTCTGTTTTTGTTTTAATTAACAGAATGATTTCAAAATTTGTTTTAACTATATCTTTTAATATATTTAGTGTTTTGAGTTGATTCTTTTTGCAATAGCTCACATTTTTCATGTAGTTTCACCCTGTACTTTTAAATTTCAAATTTGACCTATAAAATTTGAATTGAATCAAATTTGCTTAAAATCTTCAAATCTGTATAACTAGAGTTTGAAAATAGATTTTGACATGAATCTTTTTGCTACTGTTTGGTATTAGTTAGGACTACCTTCATGCTTAGTTTGAAGATATTTAGGATATATTTGATTAATGTTTTAACCAAAAACAGAATCTGCCTAGTATTATAATATAGTTTTATATACTTAGTTTTAATTAGTTTAAATTTAGATTTGGTTTCATTTGTTTATTAGGTTCTGTTAATAAACATTTAGTGTTTTCACTCACTGTTAATAAAAATATAAATTTGCTTAGTTTAATTTTATTTAACATAGGAATCACAACTTCTTTTCAAATAGGTTAATTTGATTAAAACAACTAGTTAGTAATAGTTTTGTTTTGCTCTCTTGTTAGTAAAACTATATTTGTTCCATTTAGTGTTTATCAAAACTTTTACAAACTTTACAAAAGTTTTCTCAACAAACTTAAATTAATTTTCTTCTGTTTATTAATAAAAATATTTTATTGTTTCCTTGCTTTTAACAATTGTTTTGGTTATTTCAAAATAGTTTTATTATGTTAGTAGTGTTTTATCAATCATCTCCTAGTAAACAAAACTTTGTGTGTTTTCCTTACTTGTGATTTGTGCATCGTTTTGTCTTGATTGTTTACTAGTTCTTGATTGATGTTTGTGGGTTACAATATTCTGTTGTATGCTTATTGAGTGCTTGTTTGCTTCGTTAGATTATCCGGAGTGCGAAGCTTGTTACTTAGAGTCACTCACGTACGAAGATCATCAATCAGGCAAGTCACTTTGACCATGTTTACCCATGTTTTATATGCATTAGTTCTACCATCTCCCCAATTGCATGCAAGATAGGTTAGTTGGAAACTTGGGTACATTTTTGTAGTATCATGTGGTAGGTACCTTCTCAACCTCTTTGACACATTGGCCCTGGGAAACGTTGTTTTACCTTTTTGCTATGCTATTAGTAGACGGGGTTGGTTGTGTGATTCATGAGAGTTGAGAGAGTTAATAATTTCAAGACCTACATAATGATCAAGATTCAAGACTCCAAGTTTTCAACATACCTCTGGGTGGATGATGGTTGAACGGCACCCTGGAGAAACCAGTGGATTTGCCTAGGTGATGCTGGAGATGGCCAGTATTCACGCGGAAAGGTCCACCCAGGCACAAAGAGATGGATGGATGCTTTAAAACTCAACGCTTACCTGCACAGCCACAAGTCATTATGGGCTCTGGCTTGGTTGGATATCGTGGTGACCCTAGACAGGCGGTGCTACGAGAGGTAGAAGAACGGTAGGAAAGGATGGGCACCGACAGAGTCGCAGGGAAACCCTTTGGAAGACCATGTTTTTGTCATCCGTTTCTCAAACACCCTGAAGTGCGAGAAATCAAACGGAGGCGACCAAATCTTGTGGGGAACGTGTGCAAAACTCTGCAGAGTATTCAAAACCTAATCGATTAGCCGTGTCCACGGTCATGGACGACTTGAGCCAAAGGAATTGAAACTTCCGGAACTCTCAACACAATTAATAATTATGATGTGGGTATTAATAATTTGGGAATGAGAATTGGTTGGTGGAACCATCTCATTAATCGACCAACTTAGTAATATTTTGCTTAGCCCCTTTCTTGATGTAGGAAAAATTGGCTTTACGCAAAACTTACCACCCCACCTGCCATATATGCATATAGACTAGATGATTATCTTTTCACCCCTCTCTTGTGACTTTGCCGGCATATTCCATATGCTGACCTACATGGCTGCAACGTATCATGCTGCAGAGTACTTTTCCGACCAGGAGTGAGGACACGTTCTATGCTCAGTGAGATGCCCTTGGAGTCAGATGGACTCATCTACCTTCGACGCTTCCGCAAGATTTAGATATTCTCATGAGTTGGCTTTTAGCCACTTTATTGTAATTTTTATTGTAATAAAGGACTCGAAATGAGATTTCGATTAATATATTTGCTGTGTGATTTCCCTTTGATATATACATTGATGTACCATGTGTGTACCAGCATGATCTTGGGATGGTACGGAAACACCGGAGACTTGACCTTTCAGGTCGGGTCGCTACATTTTCATATATTGATCTTCGCTCAGTTACTTTTCCGTTGCTACGGTTACAAACACTACAAACTGCTACTATCACTTTGCCAGTGTTACCGTTATTACCATATTACTTTGCTACTGAACACTTTGCTGCAAATATTAAGTCTTTTAGGTGTGGTTGAATTGACAACTCAGCTGCTAATACTCAAGAATATTCTTTTGTTCCCCATGTGTCGAATCAATAAATTTGGGTTGAATACTCTAGCCTCAAAAACTGTTGTGATCCCCTATACTTGTGGGTTATCAGAGACCGTCGGGATGATGAAGATGGCCTCCGGTGATGGTTACCCCCTCCGGCAGGGTGCTGGAATGGGCTCCCGATTGGTTTTTCGTGACTACAGAGGCTTGCGGCAGCGGAACTCCCAATCTAGGTTTCTTTCTGGGGGGTTTGGTATTTATAGGAATTTTTGGTGTCGGTCTCACGTCAAGGGGACTCCTAAGGGGCCCACAAGCCAGGAGCACACCCCCTAGGCTTGTGGATGCCTCGGGACTCCTCTCTGGTATCTTTTTGCTCCATTATTTTTTATATTTTCCAAAAATATTCTCCATAAATTTTCAGCCCATTCCGAGAACTATTATTTCTGCACACAAAAACGACGCCATGGTAGTTCTGCTGAAAACGGCATCAGTCCGGGTTAGTTCTAATAAAATCATGTCAAAATCATATAGAATTATTGTAAACATAGCATGAATACTTCATAAACTATAGATACGTTGGAGACGTATCATTTAGTCGTACTAGTGATTTGGGTATATGTTTCTACTATTTGTCTAGTACGCGATAATATGATCAAATGTCAGTATGTGCTTAGTATTGTCTGTGTCATGTTACTAATTTATTCTTGGATTAATTTAATCGGAAAATTGCCTATTTACTCAACAATCAAAAACCAAATTTGTGTAGGCATTTTTTGGCCCATGGATTTGTCGCTGCATTGAAGCCGGATAAGTCTATTTGTACATACTTTAAGCGTTGGCAGACTAAAACCACCTTATGGATCACATCTATGAATGTGCTCTGGGTCGCCGATGTTTCTCGTGGGAGAACGATTGCTCCTGATAAGCAGTAGGCGTTCAGGGAGGCCACCACCGTCTTCCTTGGAGCAGTTCTTAGTGTGATCGAAGATAAGTTGGTCGATGCATATTTACATATGCAGGTTGCCAAGGACTTCTGGGATGCACTCGAATCTAGGTTCGGCGCAACCGATGTTCGTAGCGAGATGTATGTCATCGAGATGTTTCACGATTACAAAATGGTCGAGAATCATTTTGCATTGGAACAGGTTCATGAGATACAATGCATAGTTAAGGAGCTTGAGCTTCTTAAGTGTGTTTTAACAGGCAAATTTTTCACGGATTGCATCATCACTAAGCTTCCAAATTCCTGGAGGAACTTTGCTACAACTCTAAAACATCAGAGATGATAATTCTCAGTTGAAGATGTTTTCTAACATGTGAGTGTTGAGCAGAACTCGAGAGCAAAGGACTTGCATGGAAAAGGGACCGAGGGAACTTCTATTGCCAATATGGTACAGAGGGGTTCCAACTCCCACAAGTTCAAGGGAAATAACAGTGTCCAATAGAATACCGACTTTAAGAAGAAGGGTAAGAAGACCTTGAAGAAGGACAAAAAGAAAGAAGGCTGCTTCACTTGTGGTTGCAGGAACATTTGGCCAACAAATACCCGAACAAGTTACAGAAGCAAGGACATGACTCCAAGTTTGTCAACATGATTGTGAGCAACAATGAGAGTGGTGCATCTGAGTACGGTAATTTGTTTACTATATTTTCAGTTTGTCGGTCCACTTATTGGTGGGTGGACATGGGTGCAAATATTCATATGTGTGCTAACATTTCATTGTGTTCTTCTTACCAGGCCATAGGTCACGGGTCCGTATTGATGGGGAATGGCACGAGTGCTTCTGTTCTTGGTGTTGGCACGGCCGATTTGAAGTTTACTTTGGGGAGGATCGTGCAGCTGAAGAACGTGCAGCATGTCCCCGCCAAGTGAAGGGTTTGAGTTGGGTCTTCAAGTCTAATAACATAGTTGTTATGAAATATGGACTTTTTGTTGGAAAAGGTTATGAATGTGGAGGTCTGTTCCACCATTCCCTCGCAGATTTTTGTAATAAAGTCGTGAACAATATTCATTTGAGTGTTAATGAATCTGAAGTTTGGCATTCACGTCTTTGTCACATTAGTTTGAGTGTTATGAAGTGACTAGATAAGTTGAATTTAATCTCGAGTTTTGTTTTAGCCAAAGTTTCTAAATGTCATTCATGTATGCAATCTAAGCAACCTCACAAGCCTCACAAGGCTGCACAGGAGAGACACTTGACGCCATTAGAACTCATACATTCTGATCTTTTTGAGATGAATGGTGTGTTGAATAAAGGTGGAAATAAATACTTCATGACATTAAGAGATGATTCCACTAGATGTTGCTATGTGTATTTGTTAAATACTACATATGAGGCTCTACACTACTTTAAAAATCTATAAGGTAGAAGTTGAGAATCAACTTGAAAAGAAAATTAAACGAGTCTGGTCATATCATGTTGGAGAGTACTTCTCGAATGAGTTTGATTCATTTTGTGCATAACGTGGTATTATTCATGATAGGGCGCCTCCCTATTCACCCCAGTCAAATGGGGTTGCCGAATGGAAAATGCTACTCTAACTGATTTGGTTAACACCATGTTAGATACATCGGGTTTATCCAAGGCATGGTGGGGGAGGCTATATTGACTTCATGTCATGTCCTGAATAAGGTCCAACAAAAGATAACGAGAGCACTCCCTATGAGCAATGGGTGAAGAGAAGTACGATACTCTCCTACTTACGTACTTGGGGCTATTTGGCGAAAGTTAATGTGCTGATCCTCAAAAAGCGTAAGCTTAGACCAAAGACCGTGGACTATGCTAATTTGGGCTAAGCTAAGAATAGAGTTGGATATAGATTTCTATTAGTGCAATCTGAGGTACCTGGCCAGAAGGTCGGTACAATTATGGAGTCTAAGGATGTTGCATTCTTTGAGGATATATTTCCTATGAGAAATATGCAAAGCACTTCTAGACAGGAATCTGAGGAGACTCCTGAGCCTACCATTCCTATGGAATATTATGAACAAACACAAGGTGATAAACATGAGGACGAGAATGAGGAAACCCTTAGTAGGGGCAAGAGACAAAGGATTGCAAAGACCTTTTGTGATGATTTCCTCGTGTACCTCGTGGATAATAATCTCACCTCTACTTTAGAAGCGTATGCATCTCCAGATGCTGACTACTAGAAAGATGCGGTCTGTAGCGAGATGGATTCCATCATGGCTAACGGGACATGGGAAATTCCTGAATGTCCCTATGGTTACAGACCATTGGGATATAAGTGGGTGTCTAAAAATAAGCTTAGGCCTGACGGTACGATTAAAAATTACAAGGCTAGGCTTGTGGCCAATGGTTGTGCCAAGAAAGAAGAAGAAGATTTCTTCGATACGTATTCACACATGGCCAGACTGACCACCATTCGAGTATTACTCTTGTTGGCAGCCTCGCATGGTCTTCTCGTCCGCGAGATGGATATTAAGACGACATTCATAAATTTAGAGCTAGACAAGGAAATCTACATGCAACTGCCAGATGGTTTTGTAGTAGATGGTTATGAAGGAAAGGTGTGTAAGTTGCTGAAATATTTATGTGGCCTGAGACAAGCACCTAAGCAATGGCATGAAAAGTTTAATACAACTCTAACATGTGTCGGTTGTGTTGTTAATGAAGCTGACAAATGTGTATAATATAGCCATGGTGGGGATGAAGGAGTTATACTGTGCTTGTATGTTGATGAACTACTGATATTTGGAGCCAACCTCAAAATGATTGAGGAGGTTAAGTCGTTCTTATCTCAGAACTTTGAGATGAAGGACCTTGGGGTGGCTGATGTTATCTCGAACATGAAGCTACTAAGAGATGATGAGGGTGGGATCACACTTGTGCAAGCCCATTATGTCGAGAAGATTTTGAGTCGTTTTGGATATTTGCACTACAAAATTTCTCAAACGCCAAATGATCCTAGTGTGCTCATTCGAAAGTTCGAAGGCACAGCTAAAGATCAATTGAGATACTCTCAAATTATTGGTTCACTCATGTATCTCGTGGCGCAACGAGGCCTGACATTGCGTTTTCTATGAGCAAACTGAGTCGTTTTGTGGTCAATCTGGGTAATGTACATTGGCATTCTGTTGAAAGAATTATGTGTTATATGAAAGGTACTATGAACTATGGACTTCACTATACCGAATACTCGGCGATACTTGAAGGATATAGTGATGCGAATTGGATCTCTGATGTCGATGAGATGAAGACCACAACTCGGTATATGTTTAATCTTGGCAGTGGTGTTGTTTTCTGGAAGGCTTGCAAGCAAACAATCTTAACGAGATCGATAATGCAAGCAGAATTAACAACATTAGACACATCTGGTGTCGAAGTAGAATGGCTTCGAGATATTTTGATGGACTTGCCAATGGTTGAGAAGTCGGTTCCGACTATCCTTATGAACTGTGACAATCAGACACTTATTGCCAAAGTAAAAAAAGTTCAAAGGACAACATGAAATCCAACAAACATATAAGAATGAGATTGAAAGCTGCCAGACATTTACGAAACTCCGGAGTGATAGCGTTGTATTATATCCAAACGAGTAAGAATCTTACAGATCCCTTTACTAAAGGGCTATCACGTGTTATGATAGATAATGCATCGAGGGATATGGGTATGAGACCCACATGAGTTGCCATGGTGATAACCCAACGAATGTGATCGGAGATCCCGTGAAGTAGGACCTGGGAAAACAAGTCAGTGGTGAACTGGGAAGAGTAACTTTACTAACCCACTCCGTTGGAGATGCAACACTCTCGGAAACTGTGTGGTAGGTTTACTATTGTCTTAATGTATTCCAAAGCTTATATAAGCAAGATGTTATCCTACATAACGATCTTTGGAGGAACACACATATATGAGCTCGGCTACTGGTCACAGTCTATGAGATTTGGATGATCTCTAGCAAGCTCATGAGCAGTCTAGAAGTACGACTAATATACTCCACCCGAGGGGTCAGCCTTCAGCAGCCTAGTACTAGTAACAAATGTGGTGAAACTTCTTTATGCCAAACTGACAATTCAAGGCATTGTCGGTTGTTCAATTGTGAAGGAGTGTAGCTACTTGCTCTAGGTGAAGTTTAACCTTAACAGGTCTTGACTGGAATACTGGTGTATCAAAACAATGATTGAAACAAAGGACATTATGGGCCCTTGAGATCTGGTGATGGATTGTTGAAATATGATGTGGGTCTAGGGCCCATCTAACAATATCAGAATATCTATAAGGGCCCATGTGGGTATATTGCACTAGGTGTGGTAGGAAGTTTAGTCCCACCCCAGGAGTTGGAGAGGAGTTGGACCTCCTTATAAGGGATTCTCTTCCACATGCTATTGGAGCTTGAGAAGAGAAGTGGTCCTCGCGCACTCCGCCGCCGCCGCCTGCCACGCCGCGGCGCGCCACGCCACGCCGCGGGTTGCGGGATTAAGCCGAGCTGAGCTCACACCTATGCGTTTATTCTTGCCGGACAGGAACGAAGAGTTTTTGACAACCGAGTCACGATACGAGACATCGGATCGTGGGTTGTTACCGACTCGGACGTGGGTTCAGCCCACGTATCTCTCACACGAAACAGATCGCATCTGCCTCCACACCCAATGTCGTTCCTTTTGCTGCTGCTGCGACCGGCCACTCCATCTTGTTCATCGAGTACACAATTGCCGGGAGAGCAAGCCTCCGTCACCCCGCCTTTCTGGATCCCGTACGTGAGAGGGGCGATTAGGTTTTTGGGGAGCGTCTCCTACGCGACCGCTCGCCGCCGTTCGTCTGCTTCCTCTACATCCGAGTCTCCTTCGTCGTCACCATGTCCACCGATGCCGAACGTGCCGTCGCGGAGATCGAAGCCGACAAGAAGGCTGCTGAGGACATTGTTGCTGGTGCTGCTACTACGGCCAACTGGCCTAATGAAGGATACAAGTTGTTTATCCCGCTCCTGATTATTACCGCCTTAGCCGTACTAGTGGTTTGCGTAGATGTTTCTATTATCTGTCTAGTACGCAATGATATGATCAAATATCAGTATTTGCTTAGTACTGTTTATGCCATGTCATGATTTATTCTTGGATTAATTTAATCAGAAAATCACCTATATACTCAGGAGCACAGACGTGGATGTAATTCTTACTTATAGTGTTTTTTGTACTACCTTGACGGTTGATGCATAGATCAAAAGTCCTGTTAAGAAAAAACATATAGGGTGGTTGTGTACAGATTTGTGTTTGTTTGTTTCGAAAAAAGGTTGTGTACAGAACCAACGACACGATGGCAGGATACTCTTCTGGGCGACTGGGCCCCGGTGGTGGAGCGGATAGGAAAGAAAGAGGATGCGCGCTTGGCGGTCGTTGGAGAGAAAGGTCATGTTGGGTTGTTGAGACATCGGGGCCCATCGCAACAACCAAATCAATCTTGCGGTTGCAGCAGCAGCAGCGCCGCATTGCCCAATTTATGATTCAGATGGTTGCTACGGACGTGCAGGGTCCATGCTGAAAAATCTTTTTTAGAATGAGAACGCATTCAAAGTACCTGTAGATCATAGAACATATCAGTTGGACGATGACTAAAACTTTGGTGCAATCCGATCCAAAATGGACTGCCGGAGTTCATCACTTAACTGACGATAGATAAAGATTTAAACTAAGAGAGAGCGGCCGAGTTCACCACTTCAACGCCGGACGCTTACCCTTAATTGGGGTCTCGGGAGCGATGGTTGTCCTCGGCGTAGGCGTAGGCGTCGGGGGTCGTCGTCCGTAATGCCGCGGTCGAATGAGGAGGGGGATGACCCCCGCCATGCGGAGGGTAGAGCACAACGTATGGTTTCAGTTCACTGCAAATACGAACCTCTTGCATGCACCCAAAGCCCAAATATATAAAGCTCATCCCCGGCCGGACGTTTACAACAAAGGTGCAACAAGATATGAATAGGAGAAACAAGGCTCGAGAAAATGATCCATCCCTTGCACATAAAGCATTCCAAAACACCCTCCCAAGGACAGATTAGAAGGCTCCCTCGCTTCTCATCCCACACATGCCAATGGAATTGCTTCGATTCCCATGTCACAACCAGTAAACAAGCTTCACTCACCAGCGTCACAGGCATGTATATAATCTAACAGCTCAACTATGTGAGTGTATATACATAACTAACACAGAACAATTCTCTTCATAAAACTTACATCATCAGGCAACATCAGTTCATCCAACAACATTTATGCGGTCAAACTAGTACACAATCCCAACGAATCAGGGTTCCCAAACACAGAAAAAACAACACGACAAGACAGTCTCCTCCTAAGCATACGAAAAACCCAACCAACCCAATCTACCTGTCAAGACTGAGACGGCATCACTAACAGGAAAAACGCGCTAGCGGTCCGACGAGCCGGCGCCGGCGGCAGCGCTCAGCAGAACTTCCAGTGGTTGTTGCAGTTGACGCACGTCACGAAAGTCGTCATCGGCTCGTCCGCACTCCGGGTCTGCAGCTGGTAGTAGGTCGTCTTGCGCTGCCCGCACCGCCCGCACTTGAACTGGTCCGTCGACGCCTTGGGCGCCGACGCGCGCTCGCAGTCAAACAGGGCCTTCTCCTTGATCTGCTGGTTCTCTAGCTTTCGAGCGTCGCTCGCCATCTCGTCTGCCGGCATGTCCACAAGGCTCCCGGGCCTCACCTCGCCCAGCAGGACCCTCCGCCGGAAGTCAGGGTTGTTGTCAGCTTTCAGGTTGAACAGTATTGACCTGTATTTCACCTTGTGGGTCCCGGTGGAACGCCCGATCCTCTCAAACAAGGCCGACTCCACTGTCACAGCAACCCTATATGGGTCGCATGCATTTACCTGGTCCAGGAGATCTCTTATTTCCTCTCTGTCATCCTCGCTGGTTTCCTTGGAAACCTTGACAAAGGCGTCAACAAGAAGCTCCCTGTATTTATCTCGAGCAGCATCGTTGCATCTGACAAGGGATGTTAGCTTTGGGGGACCATTTGGAACTGAAGATGGCTTCTTTGTATCAGGTGTTCTGCTAACTTCCTTTGAAACCTTCTCTACCTTAACTTGGACTTTGGAATCATTATTCGCAGTCTTTTCAACCTTGACACTACCTTCTTTTTTCTCAATCTTCACACTTGCCGACATAGAACTCTTCTCAGTCTTCACAGTTGCTGACGTAGAATTCTTTTCAACCTTCACCTTTGCCGACACAGAATTCTTTTCAACCTTCATTGGCTGAGGTTTCTCAGCCTTAGCTGCAGAGTTGTCTGATTTTCCATTCGCTGGTGTGCCATTTTTCTTTCCTGTCTCTTCAATAACAACCTTCTTCCAGTACCCAAAAAGATCTGCAGCCATCGCCTGTATGTCTGAGTTAGGGTGCTTCGTTAGGTACCGAAGACGTTTGCCAACCTGACAAAACAAAACACAATCTGTAAGTTGCACATTCCCAAAGCCCTATGAAAACAACTGCATGGGGAAAGTAGCTGAATGAAATAAATAATATCCAGTTGAGAGGGAAAGCAAATGTTTAGGAACAAAATATTAAATTGATGAACTAAGCTTCAGTAAAAACAAAAGTTTACATAGCAATGCAATTCATGCAGGATATTTCAGACTCCCAACCAAACACAACTAATAAATGCAAACACTCAAAAGGAGTATCACGGATCATAAATATTGAGTGCTTGCCAATTTCTGGCTCATGCTCAGAACACCTTTGTACCTTATGGAACTAGATATGCTTTTGCACAAATACAAGATAGGTTAGCAAATCTAAAGTATTCTAAATTGGAATTGCCCAGTCTCTGAAATACAACTCGCACATGAAGGAACTAGTCACAGCAGGTCCTTTAGGAGGACTAGGCTCCTAAAAACTACTCCCTCCGTCCCAAATTAAGTGACTCAAAAATGACTCAAGTTTGTACTAACTTTAGTACAAAGTTGAGTCATTTTTGAGTCACTTATTTTGGGACGGAGGGAGTACTCTGTAAACCTGTATCTCCGTAGTTGTATAGGCTCAGTGCTCCATGGCACTTATGTAGGTGTGAGGGAAGGAAAAAACTTGTATCTCAATACATTCAAAAGAATTTCCATTACCTTACATAGTTTTGAATCACAAAGGTGTTAAAACTAAAAGTATTTTTTATGGAGCTGCTTTGTTTGGTGCCACAAAATGGCTTGCCTTGGCAAGATAAATAAATGGCTACCAACTTACTTTGCCTACGTCACAAAATTGCCATTCTTCAACAATTATTTGGAGTTGCCAAATGTTGACATGCAAAAATGTTAGCTAGCAAAATTTTGTCTGCCAACCAAGCATGCCCCATGGCTGGTGGAAGTCTGGTGTAAATGGCTGGCTCCAAGACATACTAACTGTCGGGAAGTGTGCACGTTAACCATCAGGGAGCCGTTACAACCTGACAACCTCGGATCAGATTTGGACAAAATGGCAAAACAGGAGCACAATATGGCATAGTAATTCTCACGAAGTGTGCACCTTAACGGTCGAACGTTACAACTTCAGATCACACAACATGGCAAAATAGAAGCACAATATGACATACTAATTGTCGGGAAGTGTGCACTTTAACTGTCGAGCGTTACAGCCTCAGATCACACAAAATGGCAAAACAGGAGCACAATAATTTATTGGTTCAGTAATAACTCAGAAAGGTGGGTTTTATGGAAAGACATGTCGAATATGACAACTTAAAAGATCCTGTAAGTTATGGCTTGCCCAAACTATATAGAATATCTCTTTCATCTAAACTGCTCACGGTCTTCACGCTTTACTTACGAAATCAAGTTTTTCACATAAACACATGACCCAAAGATCAGAAGATATTTTTTAGGGAACTGACAGAAATACAGTCCATTCATCAAGGCAAAGTTATATACATAAAGGACTTGCTAGCAGAAGATAGGGTACAATGCCAAAAATCCATGAAATCCAGAGGAAGAGCCATTGATTACAAGCTGGTGCAAGACCAGTCAACTGCAAATTCATTGTCATTGTTCCTATTTTGTGAAATTTAGAACATAGATGTCATGTTATAGATAAATAAGTTATCGCATGTTCTCTAGCCAATCGGAAAACTGTGCCATGACAGGCAGGTCAAAACACTCTCAATCAGTACCAGTCCATGAATTTACGGTGTTTATTTTCATTGGAAGACATTATGTACTGTTGCGAACAAAAGAAAGATGATGGTTGGGAGACAACTTCATGCAGAATCCCAATTAATATGAGACTAGCATCAATCTGACCCACGGCAAAAGCCAAACCGTCACCGACACAGATTGATTTTCTCAGCGGAAAAGCAACAAAACGTAAACAACCCATTCATCCAGCCTTTGTCCTGAATGGAAACTGCGAATCTGCGGTAACCCGCAGCATTGGACAAATTCCACCGACCTGCCCACCGTCTCCGTGAGACATCCCGGCACTGCGGGTGCCCACCCTATTACCCACACCACTACCAATCCGAGGTACAAAAGGAGGAAAAAGGTGTAATTCCGCAAGATCTAATTCCCAATTCGCTTTTCACACATCTCCGTCATCCTTTAAAAGAAGGGGATGAACGGCATGCCTCGCACAAGCGCACGGTGATTCCTCGCGAACAAGCCAGGAAAAAAAAAGGCCCGAATTGAACGCAATGAGGCGCATTGCACCCGCAATCCCTCCTCGATTTCACCGCAACCCGCGCGACGGGAAGCCACGAATTAGCTTGTAATTTCGTATCAATCGAGCGGGGGGGGGGGGGGGGGGCGGCGGCTCACCTGCGTAGAGACGAGGACGTCGGTGTTGACGCGGAACTCGCGCAGGCGGCGCAGGGCGTCGAGGCAGCGCTCGGCCTCCGGGGGCGAGCCGTCGGCCTCCTCGGCGGCCGCGTCGGCCGCCTTCTTGGCGGCCTCGAAGGTCTCCATCAGCTCCCTCTCCATGGCCATCCGGCCGGCTGGCTGGCTGGCGGCGGCGGCGGAGATGAAAACCCTAGGCGCAGCGGAAGGCCTCGCCGCCGCGGTCTACCCTCGCGCGTGTCTGGCTCGGAGGCGACGGGAGGAGGAAAAAAAGGGTTGGATTTGGGGGCAGCGCGGAGATTTATACGGCGCGGGGCCGTTGATTCAGAGGCGGATCCTTCTGGAGGCGGGCGGATCGGACGGTGGATCCGGCGGCACGTGGCGCGCGCCCGGTAGTTCGGGTGCTGTTGGGTAGGATCCGTCCCGTCCTGTCCGTCTGCAGACGGTGTGTCATTTCCGATTTCTCGCAAAGGACTGCAGAGGTGAGTGACTCAGCTTTTATTTATGACCTGTGCCAAACCGTTGCAGATTATGTTGTTGATGAACATTAAACTTCCACCAGCATTGCTATTTGATTAGTTCAAACAAAAATGCATTGCTATTCGGGCGCATGCGGCGCCCGCCCGATGGTGGGGGCCGGTGATGGTGAGACGACGGTAGCATCGTTGCGTATGTTTGGGGGGGTTGAAGTCGGTGGATAGCCCGTGACGAGGAGGTGGCGGTGTGACAAATCGTGGCCGATGACCGACAATGAGGGGGACAGGGGGATTGCAATGCGCGGCGTTGAAGAACGAGTTGGAAGGAATCAAATGATGCATGGATGGCAAGCGAGACGTATAGGACCACCGGTGAAAAAGAAGAGCGAGGGGAGAAATCACATCGGCATGATCGGAATAGGCAAGCCGCACCAGAGTGTCCCCCATGCGCCCTGAAACAAAGCATGCATAGAACACATATGCGGCATTGTTCTTTTCCAATTAATATAGCTTTTATTGAGACCGCATTGTTCTTACTTGACAAATAATCATTTTATCTTGAACGATTGTTTTACCAACTCAGGCCTGTTTGAAATCACTCAGATTATGATAATCTAGTTTTTATAATCTATAGTGTCTCCAAACAAGACAAATTATGTTGTAGATTATAACAATTAGATGGAGAGATTATTAAAAACTCATAATCTACTCTACCCTAGATAAAAACCAGATTATGGATTGCTAATGACCCATTATCCTTGTAAAGTTGGAGGTAATTACTAATTTTGGCCACCGCCACCCTCCTCTTTTTTTCTCCTCAGCGGGCAGACAGGTCATTATGCAATGTAAAAAAACATATAATTTGGCCTCCAAACATGCCCACCTAGATTATTTTTATTAACCTGATTGTATAATCTATCTTCATAATCTAGATTATCATAATCTATTGTGGTTCCAAACAGGGCCTCATATGTATTGGTTGTGTGTCCTTTGGTTGCACCATGCCTGCTTCAAACTTTATTGTTGTGTTCCATTATCTAGGCCCCTCTGGTGGCACCGAGAACTAGCGGTGTAGAGAACCACAACCAGTAAAGCTACAGTACAAGGAACAGAACGAGGCATTGATGATAAGTAGGGCATATAGGACCACCCAAAAAAAGCGGGGGAATTAGATGCGGTGATGAAGTCGAGGAGAAGGCATGCCGGCAAGATCAAAAGAGGCGTGCCGCGTGGGAGTACCCGCGTGCGCCCTAAAACAAAGCATGTCGAGACAACATATACGATGTTGTTCTTTTATAATAAAATGGTGCTTTTACTGAGACGATCTTGCTCTTACTTAAAAAGGAACAATTAATCCAGAATTATGGTTTTCACCAAACCCCCCGTGTGTTGGTTGTGCCCTTTGGTTGGTTGCACAATGCTTGCTTCCCTCATCCAATGGCAGTTTCATTATCAGGCCCTTTTGTGGCACAGGTAGTTAGCGATGCGCCGAACCATGACCAGTGAAGTTACGACAGAAGGAATTGAACAAGGCATGGAAGACAAGCCAGGCATATAGGACCACCATGAAAAAAAGCGAGGGGAGGGCCGACGGTGAAGAAGTCTGGGAGAAGGCAAACCGACAAGATCAAAAGAGCACGGGGCGCACGGGAGTACCCATCCATGTGTGCCCTAAAACAAAGATATCTTAACAACATATACGACGATGTTGTTTTTTTCCAATAAATGACGCTTTTATTAAGACAATGTTGTTCTTACTTAAAAAAGGACCATTTATCATGAAACTTCCATGAGTACCCATTTATCATGATTGCTTCCCCATTTGAAACCTGAATCCTGTTTTTTTTAGACGTGTCGTTCTTATACTTCAAAAAGAACCATTAATGTTGAATGATTGCTTCACCAAAACTCCCACGTATTGGTTGTGCCCTTTGATTGCGCCATGCTTGCTTCCTCCTGCGATGTTGTATTTCCTTAAAAAAGAACCATTTCTCCTGAATGTTTTTCCCCACACCAAACTCATGTGTGTGGTGGTTGCCCCATGGCGGCACCATGAGTGCTTCTCCCCCTTTGATGTTGTGTTTCCTTATTCAGGCCTCTGGTCCAATCACAGCAACCTGGATAGGATAAGAGTGTACTGGAATGGTACCATTCTACAAAGTTTCACAAGGACACTGACTGACATCACATGGTGCCTAGTTGCTTCTGCAGAAAGAAAAAAGGAAAGAGGAGCGGCATAAAGATTGACGCTGTGATTGGCTACAAAAAAGGATAATGTTCCTCACTCTACTGTTCGTCTCCTCCTGGAAACAGCAAAAGATGGTGGCCTGGAGATCTGATCTGATCTGCTTTTGTACCTTCCAAGTCACAACCAGCTTGTGTTCTGGGAGCTGTTGGAGGCCACGGCTGGAGGCTCGCCGCCCCCGCCGTCGACGAACTTCGCCAGGGAGCGATACTGCAGCTTCACGCTCTCCGCATTGTCCAAAGTCTTCACCACATACCTGCTCAACACCGGTAAGTACCGCGCTTAGTTTCGAAAGATGATTGGGTGAACGAATACAAGCTACTACCATCCATTCAAGCACTGTGCTGTCACCACTGCCACGCGCCCCACGAACCTCTCCGGGGTCCTCTTGTTCCCCTGATGGAAGTTTTTTTTGGTCATCACCGCGAATAGGAAAAGACTGGAGAAGAACAAAGGTGTATATGCTTGGCGGAGTAAAGAGAGAGATACCTACCTTGATTATCACTCGGTCGAAGACAGCGAAAGGATACTGGACACCTTTGCCTCTCGAAAGTTCGACTGGATTCGGGTCATCGTTGCCACATTTGTCCTCATTTACAGAGATAACAGATTTAAGAACATACGTGTAACATATGCAACCGTCCAAGTTCGGATGTTCAGTAATATAAGCTGGAAAAAACTGCATACCTGTTCTAGGCGATCTCTTTTTCTTTTCAATGTTTTCGCTGACTCTTCCTCGCGTCTAAATGCCTGGACTGCAAGGCCAAGAGCTGAAAACATGGCGACACAAAAAGCGAACCATTAGAGATCTTGGTGAAAACAGGACAAGAAGCTAAGAAACTCGGTGTATATGACATGCACGGATTCCTGTGAGATAGCTGAAAGTAAACCTCAGAAATCGTGGTGAAATAGCTTGGCAGTTTTCAGTCCATACCCAGGTTTGGTCGAATGGAGTCCTCTGTGATTGGCTGACCACATTTACCACACGCTTTCTGCATAACAGGACAGAAACAATTATCTGTTACTTTCACATGCAATTGTCATTTCACAAAGGCCCTCTGTAAGAAGCATTGCGATATCACATTGACCACCTTCCAGGATTACACCAAAGTAATGCTCTACATTGAAATCAAAGCTTGCCTAATGTGGTTACCCATGCTGACAACAAATAGATAACTACGAAATACCTCTAGTTTCAGACAACACAATCCATGAATGGAAAAACTGCAGTTGGAGAACTTTATTTATATAACTAAGAAGTACCGCTAATTTCATTCTACTGAGTGCACATCTGCATATCTTTTCAACGAAAAATTGTTGGGAGGCCCCGACAGTAGAGTGTACTCCTATTATTCTAGAACGGTAAAACATGTGTAATGCTTTAGCTTGAAACTAAAGTTTACCTAATGTGGTTACCCAAGCTGACAATAAATGGATAGCTAAGAAACACCCATAATTTCACTTTGGACAACACAATCCATAAATGGAAAAGAGGAGTTGGAGACTTTCATTCTATTGAGTGCACATCTACACATCTTTTCACCGGAAAAAAATTGGTGGACAGTAATAGTGTGCTCCTATTATTTCTAGAACAGTAAGACATGTGTAATACAAAAAATACCATGCTTCAAAACCACATCAAGTCACTATGATTAGTATTTCAAAAAGAAGGAGCTAAGATTAAATATAATCCTAACACTAAAATGAAGAGATGCAACAGCAAGCAGGCGGATACAGAATATCTAACTGCAAACTACACTGTAACAAACTAGAGGTAAAAGTTCATGAAATTATGACTTCCTATGTACCATAATAATTGTTGTTGGGGAGAACTAAGACTAGTTCTCCCCAACAACAACTCCCCAACAACAATTATTATGGTACAGAGGGAGTAGACAGTAAGGATCCTTGGACAAACCATTCTGTAGATATGCTGCATCCCACTACTTCCATAAGAATGCCCACATGACAGAATCATCGCGTCGTCCATAAGAATGCCTCTACAAATTCAGACACAGTAAGATAAATGGATGAGATATTGGAATCCTCTTTTCCCCAGTACCGCTACCCGGCAATGCATGATATAGTGCCCTTTTTCTTTCCTACTATGAATTAATCTGGAACTACCAAAAGCCTACAAAACAAAGCAGGTAGACGAGATGCTTGAAAGCATGTACAGTCTCAATATTGGAGGTTTACATACAGTCAAAGTCAACAAAGAAGATGAAATAGCTAACTGAGTACTTATCAAACAACTAAATTCTCAAGAGGATAACAGGCATTTGCGCTACTTACGTCAACGGGTCAGACAGGTGTGCTCTGAGCAGGTCCCAATAGCTAGACGCAGGGCCTCCCTCTCTTCTCCCAATGACTCCATACCCATCCTCCACCCTCATCTCCCTGGGAACGGAACCGGGCTCTTCATCCCCTCGAGACGAAGCGCGGCCGTGTTGCTCGGTTCTGCCGCTGTACAGCTGCCATTGCTGCCCCTCTTGTATCTGCCTCGCTCCATTCGTGACAGGCCGCCCAATTCCTGGTGTGTGAGTCAGTCAGCAAGCAACAGTGTCAGTGAAGTGATCACCTTCATTCAGATAAATCAGATACACACACACAAATCCTAAATGGAGAATGGAGAAATTTCACTGCTGGGAGGGACATCATATTCATATGAACTAATCTTAGCTTCAGATTTCTCAGAAACTCAGCTCACCTCGTACTACTAGAAGCTGCATATAGTAGTGTAATTTTCACAGGAGCTAACCCTTGGGTTGGGTTGGATTGGGTTGACTCACCTGGAGAGGAGGCGCGTCGCTGCTGCGAGCTGCGGGCCGCCAGCTCGGCATCCTGATCCTCCCCATCCTCCTCCTCCTCGTCATCTTCGTCGTCATCTTCGTCGAACTCGTCCATAGAGTCGCCGCCATCGGAGTCGCCGCCGGGAGGATGTTGACGCCGGAGGAACGGGCCCGCGCCGCCGGGGAAGGGCGAGAGCGGCCCCCTCGATGAGGAGGAGAGCGCGCGGTTGGCAGACCCCGGGCCCGGAGGAGACGCCATGGCGGCGGCCGAGCGCACGGCGGGGTGGGGGTGGGGGAGAGGTTTGCTGCCCGGGACTGCAGTGCGCTGTGTGCTGGTAGAGTGGCAGCATCACGTCACCTGTGCTAGTCTTCAAATGCTGAAATAATTTCACACAGAATTTGTAAACAACACTAGTAATTTGAAATAGCTTGCGGTAGGATATCTTCGTATTGTATAAGGTTCAAAAATGCTTCAAAAAAATTTAGAGCTTTTAACTAATTTATTGTTAACATTTGTCTGTCAAATTTTCATCAAGTGTTACGTCAGATCTTTATAGTACGTACTCCCTTGGTAAAGAAATATAAAAGCATTTAGATCATGACTTTTATTTTTTTAGGGATGGACTATTTCTTAGTCAACTGGGATTGACAGTTCATGGGCATATATTCGTTTATCCAGTTTATCCAACAAATATCAACTACTGCAAAATTTGGAATTTCTGAGTAACTTCTTTTTTAAGGAAAGAAATTGTGATTAACTTGGTCAACCTAGAAATTGCTAATTTTCGACGACTGTATTGTTAGGATTTTTTTTTCACTTTGACAGTTCTTTTAGCAATTTCTATGATTTACTTGGTCAGCCTAGAAATTGCTATAAAAAATGCTGACATAAGAAATCCCAACAATATAATCATTAAAATGTTAGCTCAAGGGTCAGTGATGAGTGACCATCTCTAAGATCCATTGATCATCCCTATCAAGTCTGTTTGGATCACAGGATTGCCAAAGGGCTAAACATTGCAGTGAAAACAAGAGGGGATTGGATTGCTCAAAGGCAGCATACAAAAGTTTATGGTAGAGCAGCTGCCAGCTATACATCACATAGCTTGCACAAATTGCATTCCAGCCTTTTTCTCCTTCTGTAACATAAAAACACAAAACAAGCAAAGCTAACCCTATGCTAAACAAGATCCCACCTCTTGTATCATCATCACCATCCCCACCACTGTATCATCATTAACCTAGGCTAACACCTTTACAGCACCAAGGAAAAACGTCTCAGGGGCATGACCGCCGGACGCGGATCATGCCTTCCCATTGCTGCCCCCCTTCTTCGAGGCGAACAGATGGCGGACGACCGAGAGCTTGCTTGTCGCACGGGAAACGATGGAGGAGACCGAGGAGCTCTTGCTGCTCAGCGACGACGTCGTGTCTTCCGACTCCGTCGCATCCTCGTCTTGCTCCGAAGGGGGTGGTGGAGGGATCGACATGAGGAAGGCGTCCAGCATGCGGATGATCTGGCTGAAGCTAGGCCGCATCGCGGGGTCCTCGACCCAGCATGACTGCACAATGGACGCGAGCTCCTGGGGGGTGTCCTCGGGGAAAGCTGGGCGTACTTGCTGTCATTGTAGACAAGAGAAAATATGGGTAAGATTAGTGGATTCCAATAGAAACCAATGTCAAAAACAGTCATCAGACAAAAAGTTTATGCTCAAACATTCTTTGAAAATAAACTATGACCAGTTCATTTGTTGGTGCTAACATATTTTCCTTAAAAATAACAGTGTAAAAAATACAGAACAAAGCCTTCTTTGCACAAATGCATGGCCATTTTGTCTCACAATTTTGCTATCATTCATTCTTCAGGTTAGCCAGGTGATTTTTTTAGCCAAGACTTCAAAACACACAGTACTTTTACTTTAGCAGTAGTAACAGTTTTGTCCAGTAAAGTGACATTACTAAAGTCCTGCCAGTATGGACAAGATTTGCAAAGTGAAACAGGAGAGTTGTAACTCACTGAGAGTCGCAGGATTTTATAATTGCTAGACAACATTCTAGAAAGTGGTATCATTACGTCACAAAATGATAGTCTCATATACTTACTTTAAAAGCAGCAGCATATGCAGCTTGTAGATTCGACATGCCTTCGAATGGCATTTTATTGGTCAGCAACTCCCAGAGGACGATGCCAAAGCTGTACACATCCACTTTATTTGTGTAGTGCTTTTTTTCACCACGTTGAAGTGTGACAGTGCTGTATAACTGCAAAAGCATAAGACAACAAGTCAGGTTTTCGAATCACAGACATCAGTGCTAGAGCATCTGATTTCTCTTTGTATAAATCAGTGAACTCTAGAAACTACAGCCAGAAAATTATCAAGTGGGCATAAAAATAGAAGTATAATTTCAAGCATCAACTCTAGATTTCGTTCTGGCTTCAGTTGATAATTTATTAATGTTAACTAGCTAGTGCAGAAAAGAGTGATTTACAACCTCTGGGGCCATCCATCGGTATGTCCCAGTTTCAGCTGTCATCATTTCAGTCACAGTTTCCTCTCGTGCAAGTCCAAAATCAGTAAGCTTCAGCTTCTTACGATTTGCAGTAAGCAACAAATTATCTGCACACACAAAACATTTATTAGGACACTGTAAAAGCATAAAGAGTGGCAGAACAGCTTTGACAGAAAGGAACAAAACAACTACTGGAAGAACCTAGAAGGTAAAGCAAGTAAAACAGAAGGGTAAGACTGAGAGGGCGAAAGAAACATATTGTGAAAGAAACAAGAACGTGAATAAAGTGGATACCATGGATATGGAGATAGGAACACATTCAAGAATCAGATGCAGACACATCTTACTGAAAAATATAAATGATTTTTCTCCGGGTCAAAAAAAAATTTAAAATGATTAACCGGCCAAGATGCTTCTCTTTCAATGCACATGCTCTTGCCTTTGACACAGAAATATATGCCTGATACAATTTCTTAGCTTCGAACTTTAAAGTGTATATTGTGTACCCATGTTTTGGCATCTTCCAAAAAATCTTGGTAAATATGCCACCAAAAGAAATGCAACTTATCTATGGACGTAAAGGAAAAAAATGGAGATGCAACAGGAAAAGTCAAACAGTCCAAGCACTCATACCAGGTTTCAGGTCTCTGTGTATTATTCCATTGGCATGTAAACATTCCATTGCACGAGCTATGTTGAGCGCGTAGCCTAATGCAGTATGGATATCTAGTTGGCTGGGCCGGATGCTGTTCAAGTAATTTTTCAGTGACATCCCTGGTAGCAGCTCACTTACAATCACCATCAATGGTTCCTTGCAGGCCCCAATGAACTACATAAGTGCAGAATATTTTGTGAGAAACAGGTCACAAGGAAATTGATGGTTTTAGTTAGGAATTGCTATTGTAAAATTGAATTAGGCACAGTAATGTTGCTGTTCAGGTAAGGATGTACCTTCACAAGATTATCATGTTTCACTTTACACATCATATTTACTTCTCGGATGAAACGATCTTCAAGTGTTGCTTTTTCTTCGGGAGTACTGCCACTGTTGAGAACTTTGATGGCTACAATCTGATCACCATACCTATTTGAAAACAGACATATAAACTAGTTAATTACTGATGCAAGCCAGCAAGAGTAAGAGTATCCACGTGGGCAAAACAAAACTATGATTATAGAACATAATTAAACAGCATGGGTTTCTCCCTTGGGGGACAAGAATGTCAGGCTGACAGCTCAACTTGTGAGAACATCAACACTTAGCAGCAGAAGAAAATGGTTTTATTCGTTAATACACACACATGCTGTAAACTGAAACATAAATAAATTTGAGAATAAACTCTTTGCAAGTATTAGAACAGGATGCAAACTTAAACAAAATTCAGAATCCTTGACCACAGCAGGAATAGCAGATATCCACAGCAGGCTGGCGTAGCTAAATGAAGCACGAAATAAATCAGGTCATTGGGGGTAATACTGCCGCCGACGATTAAATGAGAACCCTAAAGTGGCTCTCAAGTGGATGTATGTTATGAAATTTTACTGACTGTTGTGTAGGTACACCTTGTATTGTACCTCGACACGCAATTGGATACTTATAAATTAAAACCATACCAACTCTTACCCCCTGCTCCGTTGATACATAACTCTTGGACTTTTGCATTAACACTCGAGCAGATTGGACAAGTGCTGGTGGTACTAAAGCTTAGGAACATAAATTCAAATCGACAGGGGCAGTTGATGCAAGTACTGCCGACCTTGGGCTGAAGCATATGAGACGCTGTGCACGGGCTATCGTCATAAAAGTTGGTCCACTTACTTCCCCTTGTAGACCTTCCCATGGGCGCCCTCCCCAATCTTGGATCCGACGAAGAGCATCTTGGGATCGACCAGCAGCTTCCTGTCAATCCAGGACCCCGGCGGCGACGTGGCGTCGGAGCACCGCGCGGGCTCCACCGAGTCGTCCGCCGCGACCTTGCTCGGCCGCGACCGCCCGAACCCCTCGCTGCCGCTGCCGCCGCCGCCGCCGCCGCTGCCGCCGTCCCGGCACCCGTCGCTGCCGCAGCTCATGGTGTCCGGCCGCACGCGATGCGACGCCGCCGCCGCGGAGGGGATGACCGTGTCGGGGTCGGCGAACTTGCAGCCGCAGGTCAGCCGATGCATTAACACGAGCAACCCCCGCGCGCGCCCAGACGACCGGGGCCCCGGCAGCTCGCGCGGCCCACGCTCATGGAAAAATCAGCGAAGCCTTCAGCGGCAGCACCCGAAGCCGCGGCGGACAGGAGACTTGTCCAGAGCACCAATCGCCTCGGAAAGCCCCCACTCCTGCCCCGAAAAATTAGGGGATAACCTTGGACGGCCAGAGGAAATCAATGGCCGATTCGTGCCCGAGAAGCGAGCGGAAAAGCGGCGATTTTGAGCTCGAAAGAGGGGGAGAAATCCGCGGGGATGCGGCGCGGACGGGGAGGTAGCTACGGGCGGAGAAGAGGCGGAAACCCTAGCCCTAGACGGACGCGGTCGGGGCGGAGGGGGGTACTCCGCCGTGCGGCTGGGGGGTCGCCGTCGCGGCGGTGGTGGAGGAGGAGAGGGGAAAGGGAGGGGAAGGTATCGTCGGGGTGAGCAGAGCCGCAGTGGGCAGAAACTTTATAGGCGCGGGGTATAAAGCGGGGGAGAGCGTGAGGAAGTTGGTGGGCGAAATGCCATGCGTCCCCCCGTGTGCGTACCACGGGATGCGCCCGCCCCCATGGCCCAAAATATCTCTCCCCTGTCCTCCTCCCTCACAAGGCCCACCGTTGATCAAAAGATCTTCTTGAGTTCCTTCCCCTCCCATTTGAGATCCAAATCTTCCTGGTTATTAGCTTTGTTGTGTGATATGTTCGTCGAGTAATGGCGGTGCATTTGTGTGTGGATCTCAGGATTCGCCTGATATATTTGTCGAGTAATGCTGATGCGTTTATATGTGTTTTCTTTGTGTGGTGTGTATTTTGTGGAGTAACGGGTGGTGTGTTTATGCATAAAACGATCGAATGTTTGCTTATGTGATTTGTATGTGTCGATTAACGAGGATGCATTTAAACATAGATTGGTCGATTCGACAGTTGTTGTGTGTGATATATTTGTCTAGGAATGGTGATGTGTTTTATAAATTTGCGTATGTGATATGTATCTGCCGAGTGATGTATTTGTGTTATTAGGTTTTGTTGTGTTTGATTGTTGTGAGATGTATTTGTCGAGTAATGGTGGTGCATTTGTGTGTAGATCGGCCGGGATTCGCCGTTTGAGGTGTGCGATAGATTCGTCGAGTAATGCTGATGTTTTTTATGCATTTGTTTGTGTGATATGTATTTTGTCGAGTAACGACGATAAATTTGTGTGTAGATCGGTCGAATATTTTCTTTATGTGATATGCATTTGTCGAGTAGCAATGGTGCATTTATACGTAGATCAGTCATAATCGCTGTTTGACGTGATATCCGTTGGGTAATGGCGATGCATCTTATATATTTTCTTATGTCATATGTGTCTGTCGAGTAACGGTGATGTATTCATATGTAGATCGATGTCAAAATCCATCACCTAGCGTGTTTGATATATGTGTTCAGTAATGGTGGTGTACTCTATATATTTGCTTATGTGGTGTATATTTTGTCAAGTAGGGCGGTGCATTTACGTCTTGATCGGTCAAAATTCACCACTTTGACTTATGTGATATATTTGTAGAATAATAGCGATGTAGCTTATATATTTGCTTTTGTGATCTATATATACTCACATTGTAAAGTCGATGCATTTATGTGTAGATTGATCGAAATCCACCACCTAACCTATGTGATATATTGTGTCGACTAATGACGGTGAATGCATATCTTTGCTTGTGTGATGTCCATCCTGTCGAGTAATGGCGATGTATTTATATATGAATCGATAGAAAATCGTGACTACATGAGGATATTAGTATGCTTATCATTAACGCGGTGCTAGGGTTGTGTGTGTTGGTATCCTCTTGGGGTCGGATACCAACAGCGGATCGGTGGCCTAGGGCCCGTGGGTGTGACTGGGCAATCGTTATGGATACGTCGGTGTGTCTTTTTTTTCTGCAATCATGATGACAACATGTGTGTTGGGTTGTGTCAAGGATCCGATAGTTGCTATCACACACACACACAGCGTGTTGGGGGGTCTCCCCTCTTTCAATGCTAAGTGTCGTATAGCGGTTGTCATGAGGTTGACCAAGGTGTTGACAATGATCGATGATCGGTGGTTGTGTTGCTTTAGACATGTTTGAAGGAGGCCTTGTATATTTCTCCACTCTCTGGCAAAGCCTGCCGTAGGAAATCATACGCGTAGTTTTTTGTTGTTGTGTAGAACCTGTGTAGATGTGTATGGCTGTTTGTTTAGGCCCTTTTTGGATTGAAGGAACTTTGTAGGATTCTAATCATATGGAATTATTCATAAGGTTTGTCTTTGGATCAAAAGAATGATGGCACAGAAATTCCTATGTAATGGATTCCTATGCATCAATTCCATAGGAATTTGAACGTGCACTCCAACCTCCTTGGTAGACTCAATCGTGTTGGAGTGAGGCACTTCTATTGTGCTTTGTCCACATGACAGTTCCTACTGTTTTTTATGTGTCTTGTAATCCTTTGTCGTCAATATGTCCAAAGAGGCATTTAGATGCTTTGCCGGCTTAGTATCTAAAAAATGCTCATAGAATAAAATATGTGTGCATGTGTTTATATGGACGAGTGTATGTATGTGTTTGTACAAAATCTGCCGAGACAACAATGGTACATGTGCAGCCCGCACAGACCCATAATTTTTGGACCCCCCAAATTTTGTATGTAGGCCTTGTAGTATTTCTCAAAAAAAAACTACACACGAGAGCTGGGCTTGAGTTGAGGCCATCGAGCGCAGGAGCACTGGTGACCGATCGATATTTCACAAAAGAAAGAAACCACCTGGTAGATAATATGGAAACATATTGTCGGTCTAAGAAAAGGATTACTATAGAATCCCATCGGAATCGTTTCTCTCGATTTGAAGAGCGCAACAACAGTCACGTCGACTTTGCTATAGGAAACATGATCGTCTGGTCGACTTCGTCTCATCAGATCGATCGGATTCAGGCCGTTGCCGCTGTTGCTCTTCCAAATTTCCGAGTCGTCGCCTCATCGAATCGATCCGTGATGGACTCTATCCTCCGGGTGCTAAGCGAGTCCTCCTTTCTGATTAATTTTGGTTTCTACTTCTAATTCGGAATTTCATAGTTAACTTTTGGCAAGGATTGCAACTTCATTAGAGACCAGTTTATACCTCCTCGGTTCACAATGTAGCAGTTCAATTACATGACCCAAAATTAGATGAGTTAGACGGTTTGTTTAATATCCAAACATTGACGTGTGATCTCCAATTGATATATGCTACTTTATAACTTCAATTTTATCTTATTTATATTTTTAATCTTGTGTTTTAAATATACAGATTTGATTCATCATGATAAACATTTGTCTGGTTCGTATAATTGTTGGTTAGCTTTTTTTAATGAAATATGGCTCTGTTATTTAGTTTCGCACCGTGTCCTGGATTTTGCCGGTCCGGCCCTGGCCGTTTTATTTAGAAAAATAAATGTTGCGGCGAGAGGGTTTATCCGGTGGTCGTCATCCACGGCGGTGAAGTGAAGGTGAAGCAGTGAGGAGGAATAGGAGCGGGCGGGTGCACTTGGACGGTGGACAGTTAGCCAAATCCGCTCGGCCAATAAAGTAATCGCAGTTTATTTTATTTATTTATTTAGTTCGCTGTTATTATCTACGGAGGGGCGAGTGGGCTCATTTGACTGGACTGGATTGGGTGGTGGAGGGGGAGGGGAAGGGAGGGGCCCAGCAGGACGTGGGGGCCGCGACTCGATCCAGTCCGTTTCGTTTCAGCCTCGTGCTCCCCTGTGCGCCGGGCCCCGCGCGGGCCCACCCCGTGTCTTCGTCTCGCTTTCGCGGGTAGCATTTTTTTTTCCTCTCTTCCTCTCCCTCCTGTGGCAGTTGGCGGACAAGCGAGCGAAAGAATATGCAGCGGCAGCGCGCTCACGCTGCATCTATCCACGGCATCCATCGCCTTCTTTATTCCTCCCCCGCCACCGGCCCGGACCCAGCCCGAAGCGCTCTCTCCTTCGTCGTGGGCGCCGGCCCGGCGAGTCCGTGCGAGCGCGGGACGGAGGCCGCCGCACTGGCACGACGCATTCTGGCCGCCTCGCTTGACCGCCCTGAAACCGTAGAGAGAGAGAGAGAGGACCCTGCCCCTAGGCAGGCCGGTGGTACAATGCTTCCTTCTCTCTCGCCATCACCACCGGCCACGCCGGCCACCGCCGTCCGTACTCCGTACAGAGGTCCCGGAGGAAAGCTCGCCGTACCGTACCGGTCGACGCGGCACCGGCGCAGGCTCTGTCTTCTTCGCGGCCGACGCGGAGCGGAACACGTGCCGGCGTGCGGGAGGCATTATAGAGGTGTACGCGAACGCGAGCGGTTGATCGATGGCGCCGGTCGTCGCACGCCAAGGTCGCCGGGAGACGAAAAAGGGGGCGTGCGTGCGTGCCTCGCACGGCCAGCGGGGGGCTTCGGTTTTCGCGCGGGAGGGAGACGTGAGGATTGAGATGTTGACCTCTCCATCGGCCGTTCTCTTCTCGTGTAAGGTCACGTCGCCGGTGGTTAGCTGGCCAACCACTCTGCGGGCTTCTCCGTAGGCTCTACTGTGTCCCGGCGTTTGGACTGGAGGTATTCCTTTTTTCTAGAAACATCGAGTAGAGTATATCAACACGGAGTCTTTGTGTTGACAAAGTCGACGCACATCCCTTCCCGTTTGAAGAGTGAGAATGTGAACCTGCCAAAGGTTTGCTACTGATGGGAGCCTACGCATCACATGCTAACCAGCCAACCAATTCTTGGTGCTCGGGCGGATTCTTTGTGTTGACAAAGTCAACTCGTAGTAGTAGTATATGCTTGCATGGATTTATCATTGTATGAGTAGCGGAAATTCAATGGAATTTCTACCTCATAACTCGGTGCATGAGTTTGGAAGGAATTTTAAGACGAGCATGAATCTTATGAAATAGTTTCCATGTATGTGCCCCTTTTCAATGGAGCGTAATCCCCCTTTCGTCTCAGAGTCATCGTGCCCGCGATTCTGTTTTATCCTATCATTACATAAACCGAATGAATATAGACATCTTGACAGAGTGATGGAGGGGCATGCACTTGAAGCGTCCTTGTGTAAACCTGAGAAAGGTCAAATGAAGCAATGAACTAACGGTCCAACCACTGAAAACCTTGATCGATACGGTCACTCATGCGATCACCGGTGTATTTTTCAAAAGAGTTTATTCCAGTTTTTTATCCCCCAAAATGAGCCGGAGTAATGAAAATTACCCCAAAACAAGAAAGGTCAATTTTAACCCCTCATTTGATTATTCCTTTCACATTTTGCCCCCTCTGACACAACCAATTCTACCGTTTCTTCCAATTTGATGCAGATCTGGCATGTCACATATGCAGATTTCTTTTATTTTCCACTGGTTTTGTTTCATTTTTATCTTGAATCAGTGTAACTTCAGTGCACCAAACCGGACACGATCATCGCGCCCACTAGGCCTGGTCGCACCAGGTCGCACGCCTGCCTCGTGGGTTTGAGATCATCTGTTGTACTGTACAACGTGTTAGAAATATGCCCTAGAATAAATAAATAAAGTGTTTATTATTGTATTTTCTTGTTCATGATAATCGTTTATTATCCATGCTACAATTGTATTAATTGGAAACATGGATACATGTGTGGATACATAGACAAACACAATGTCCCTAGTATACCTCTAGTGAACTAGCTCGTTGATCGAAAGATGGTTAAGGTTTCCTAGCCATGGACATGAGATGTCATTTGATAACGGGATCACATCATTAGGAGAATGATGTGATGGACAAGACCCAAACTACAAATGTAGCTTATGATCGTGTCAGTTTATTGCTACTGTTTTCTGCATGTCAAGTGTATGTTCCTATGACCATGAGATTATGCAACTCACAGATATCGGAGGAGTACCTTGTGTGTATCAAACGTCGCAACGTAACTGGGTGACTATAAAGGTGCTCTATAGGTGTCTCCGAGGGTGTCTGTTGAGTTGGCATGGATCAAGACTGGGATTTGTTACTTCGTGTGACGGAGAGGTATCTCAGGACCCACTCGGTAATACAACATCACAATAAGCCTTGCAAGCAATGTGACTAAGTGTTAGTTGCGAGATCTTGTATTACGGAACGAGTAAAGAGACTTGCCAGTAACGAGGTTGAACTAGGTATGGAGATACCGACGATCGAATCTCGGGCAAGTAACATACCGAAGAACAAAGGAAACATCATACGGGATTAACTGAATCCTTGTCATAGAGGTTCGACCGATAAAGATATTCATAGAATATGTAGGAACAAATGTGTACATCCAGGTCCCGCCATTGTTTATTGACCGTAGAGGTGTCTCGGTCATGTCTACATAGTTCTCGAACCCGCAGGGTCTGCACACTTAAGGTTTGGTGATGTTATAGAGTTATGTATGATGGTGACCGAAGTTTGTTCAAAGTTCCGGATGAGATCCCGGACGTCACGAGGATCTCCGGAATGGTCCGGAGGTAAAGATTCATATGTAGGAAGTCCTTTTTTGGTCGCCGGAAAAGTTTCGGGCTCATCGTTAGTGTACCGGGAGTGCCGGTAGTGTACCGGGAGACCTTCGGGAGGGGTATTTCGACCCAAGAGGCTACATGTGCTGTGGGAGAGTGGAAACCAGCCCTTAGTGGGCTGGTGGAACAACCACAAGAGGCCCATGCGTTTGGAAGAAAAAAAACAAGAGAAAAGATGGGGAAAAAAGGCAAAATAGGTGAATCCTAGTCCTACTAGGATTGGAGGTGGACTCCACCTCCTCCACCTCCTTTTGGCCGAAGCCCTTGGCTTGGGAAGCCAAGGCTGCCTCCTCTCCTCTCTTCCTCCTATATATACTGGTGGTATAGAGGGTTTTTGCACTAGAATTTCAGCCACGTGCTACCCGTTCCTCCAGTGCATAGTTTCTCCTCTAGATTGGATTTCTGCAGTGCTTAGGCAAAGCCCTGCCGGAATTGCTCCACCACCATCGCCGGAGCGCCGTCAGGCTGCCGGAGAACTCTTCTTCCTCTCCACTCCTTCTTGCTGGATCAAGACGGTGGAGATCGTCATCAAGCTGTACGTGTGCTGAACGCGGAGGTGCCGTCCATTCGGTGCTAGATCGGAAGGATCGTGATCCAGCTCGTGGGACGGATCGTGATCAAGTTCGTGGGACGGATCGTGATCGGATCGCGGGACGGATCATGATTGGATCGTGGGACAGATCGTGATTGGATCGCGGGACGCACGGCGATTTGGATCGCGAAGACGTTCGACTACACCAACCGCGTTTCTTAACGCTTCCCGCTTAGCGATCTACAAGGGTATGTAGATTCACTCTCCCTCTCGTAGATGCTCATCACCATGGATAGATCCGCATGTGCGTAGGATTTTTTTTGTTTCCCATGCAACGTTCTCCAACAGTGGCATCATGAGCTAGGTCTATGTATTGATGAGATCTCGAGTAGAACACAAAAGGTTTGTGGGCGTTGATGCTTAGATTGCTTCCTCCCTTGGTCGGATTTTGGTTCAGCGGTATTGTGAGATGAAGCGGCCCGGACCAACATTACTCGTACGCTTACGAGAGACCGGTTCCCTCGACGCAACTTGTTGCCTAGATGGCTTGCGAGTGGCAGTTTCTCTCACTTTAGTTGGATCGGATTCGACAAAGGCGGTCCTTGAGAGCAAATTATGTATCACCATTGTGGTTTATGCGTAGGTGAGAATCGTTCTTGCTAGAAACCCGTAGCAGCCACGTAAAACATGCAACAACAATTAGAGGACGTCTAACTTGTTTTTGGAGAGTATGTTGTGATGTGATATGGCCAATTACATGATGTGATATATGTGATGTATGAGATGATCATGTGATGTATAGAATTTCACGACTTGCATGTCGATGAGTACGGCAACCGGCATGAGCCATAGGGTTGTCTTTAATTATTGTATGACCTGCCTGTCAATCATTAAGCGCTATGTAATGCTTTACTTTATCGCTAAACGGTAGCAATAGTAGTAGAAGCATGTTGGGCGCGACAACCCCGATGGCGACACGTTGATGGAGATCAAGATGATGGATATCATGGTGTCTTGCCGGTGACGATGGAGATCATGCCGGTGCTTTCAAGATGGAGATCTAAAGCACAAGTTCATGGCCATATCATGTCACTTATGAATTGCATGTGATGTTAATCCTTTTATGCACCTTGTTTTGCTTAGTATGACGGTAGCATTATAAGGTGATTCCTCACTTAAATTTCAAGATAAATTGTGTTCTCCCTGAGTGTGCACCATTGCGAAAGTTCGTCGTGTTGAGACACCACGTGATGATCGGGTGTGATAGACTCTACGTTCACATACAACGGGTGCAAGCCAGTGTTGCACGCGCAGAACACTCGGGTTAAACTTGACGAGCCTAGCATGTACAGACATGGCCTCGGAACGCAAGAGACCGAAAGGTCGAACATGAGTCATATAGTAGATATGATTAACATAATGATGTTCACCATTGAAGCCACCTCAACTCACGTGATGATCGGACTTGAGTTGGTGGATTTGGATCATGTGTCACTCAGATGACCCGAGGGATGTCAATTTGAGTGGGAGCTTTAGTAATTTGATTAACTAAACTCATTATCTTGAACAATAGTCTAAGTAAACTTTGCATATTTATGTTGTAGATCAATGGCTCGCGCAGTAGCAACCCTGAATTTTAATGCGTTCCTAGAGAAAGCTAAGTTGAAAGATGATGGAAGTAACTTTGTTGACTGGGCCCATAATCTGTGGATTATCCTCATGGCTTCCCAGAAATCATATGTCCTTAATGCACCGCTTGGTGACCAACCAGAAGACATGACCTCCGAAGACGTTAAGAATGCTTGGGAGGCACGTACTGGAGATTACTCAAAAGTTCAGTGTGCAATATTGTATGGCTTAGAACCGGGACTTCAAAGACGTTTTGAACGTCATGGAGCATATGAGATGTTCCAGGAGTTCAAGTTTATCTTTTAGAAGAATGCCCGGATCGAGAGGTATGAAACCTCCGATAAGTTCTATGCTTGCAAGATGGAAGAGAACTGGTCTATCAGTGAACATATACTCAGAATGTCTGGGTATTCAACTCGTCTAGCAGAGTTGGGAATTGCCCTTCCGCCAGAAGCGATCACTGATAGAGTTCTGCAATCACCGCCACCTAGTTACAAGAGCTTTGTGATGAACTATAACATGCACGGGATGAACAAGTCAGTCGCCGAGCTGTTTGCGATGCTAAAAGTCGCTGAGTCTGAAATCCAGAAAGAACATCAAGTGTTGATGGTCAATAAAACCACTAGTTTCAAGAAAAATGGCAAAGTCAAGGGCAAGGGCAAGAAGGGTAAAACCAAGAAGGATGGCAAAGCAGTTGCTACTCCTACAAAGAAGCCCAAGCATGGACCCAAGACAGAAACTGAGTGCTTTCATTGCAAGGGAACTGGTCACTGGAAGCGGAACTGCCCCAAGTACCTGGCTGACAAGAAGGCGGCCAACGACAAACAAGGTATATATGATATACCTGTTATTGATGTGTACCTTACTAGCTCTCGTAGTAGTGCCTGGGTATTTGATACCAGTTCGGTTGCTCACATTTGCAACTCAAAGCAGGAACTATGGAATAAACGAAGGCTGGCAAATGACGAAGTGACGATGCGCGTGGGAAATCGTTCCAAGGTTGATGTGATCGCCGTCGACACGCTCTCTCTTCGATTACCATCGGGATTAGTGATGAACCTGAATAATTGTTATTTAGTGCCTGCGTTAAGCATGAACATTATATCTGGATCTTGTTTATTGCGAGACGGTTACTCATTTAAATCAGAGAATAAAGGTTGTTCTATTTATATGAGTAATATCTTTTATGGTCATGCACCCAATGTTAGGGGTTTATTCATATTGAATCTTGATAGTGATGACACACATGTTCATAACATTGATGCCAAAAGATGTAGAGTTGATAATGATAGTACCACTTTCTTGTAAAACGCATGAGAAAGCTCCATGCTGATGGACTTTTGGAGTCACTTGATTTTGAATCACTTGACACATGTGAACCATGCCTCATGGGCAAGAAGACTAAAACACCGTTCTCTGGAACAATGGAACGGACGAGTGACTTATTGGAAATCATACATACTGATGTGTGCAGTCCAATGAATGTTACAACGCGTGGTGGATATCATTATTTTCTCACCTTCAATGATGACTTAAGTAGATATGGGTATATTTACTTAATGAAACACAAGTCTAAAACGTTTGAAAAGTTCAAGCAATTTCAGAGTGAAGTTAAGAATCATTGTAACAAGAAGATTAAGTTCCTGCGATCTGATCGAGGAGGTGAATATCTGAGTTATGAGTTTGGTAGTCACTTAAGACAGTGTGGAATTGTTTCATAGTTGACACCGCCCGGAACACCACAGCGTAATGGTGTGTCCAAACGTCGTAATCGAACCTTATTAGATATGGTGCGTTCTATAATGTCTTTTGCTGATTTGCCACTATCATTTTGGGGTTATGCATTAGAGACAGCTGCATTCACTTTAAATAGGGCACCATCAAAATCCACTGAGACGACGCCATATGAACTGTGGTTTGGCAAGAAGCCAAAGTTGTCGTTTCTTAAAGTTTGGGGATGTGATGCTTATGTCAAAAAGCTTCAGCCTAAAAAGCTGGAACCCAAAGCGGAGAAATGCGTCTTCATAGGATACCCGAAAGAGACAGTCAGGTATACCTTCTATCTCAAATCTGAAGGCAAAGTGTTTGTCGCTAAGAACGGAACATTTCTTGAGAAAGAGTTTCTCTCGAAAGAATTGAGTGGGAGGAAAATAGAGCTTGATGAGGTTATTGAACCTTTAGTTCGACCAGAAAGTAGGGCAGCGCAGAAAGATGTTTTTGTGGAACCTACGACGGTAGAAGAGGAAGTTAATGATGATGATCATGAAGCTTCGGATCAAATTGCTATTGAACCTCGTAGGTCGACAAGGCCACGTACTACCCCTGAGTGGTATGGCAACCCTATCTCGGAGGTCATGTTGTTGGACAACAATGAACCTACGAGCTATGGAGGAGCAGTGATGGGACCCGATTCCGAGAAATGGTTAGAGGCCATGAAATCCGAGATGGGATCCATGTATGAAAACAAAGTATGGACTTTGGAAGTATTACCCGAAGGGCGAAAGGCCATTCAGAACAAATGGATCTTTAAGAAGAAGACAGACGCGGACGGTAATGTCACCGTCTATAAAGCTCGACTTGTGGCAAAGGGTTTTTCACAAGTTCAAGGAGTTGACTACGTTGAGGCTTTCTCACCCGTAGCGATGCTTAAGTCTGTCAGAATCATGTTAGCAATAGCTGCTTATTTCGACTATGAAATTTGGGAGATGGATTTCAAAACAGCGTTCCTCAACGGTTTCCTTGAGGAAGAGTTGAACAGTTGTATATGATGCAACCCGAAGGTTTTGTCGATCCAGAGAATGCTGACAAAGTTGGCAAACTCCAGCGATCCATTTATGGACTGGTGCAAGCATCTTGGAGTTGGAATAAGCGCTTTGATGAGGTGATCAAAGCGTTTGAGTTCATACAAGTTTACGGAGAAGCTTGTATTTACAAGAAAGTGAGTGGGAGCTCTATAGCGTTTCTAGTATTATATGTGGATGACATATTGCTGATTGGAAACGATATAGAAATGCTGGAAAGCGTGAAGGAATATTTGAACAAGAGTTTTTCAATGAAGGACCTAGGAGAAGCTGCTTTCATATTAGGCATTAAGATCTATAGAGATAGATCGAGACGCTTGATAGCACTTTCATAGAGCACATACCTTGATAAAGTTTTGAAGAAGTTCAAAATGGAACAGTCCAAGAAGGGATTCTTGCCTGTGTTACAAGGTGTGAAGTTGAGTAAGACTCAATGCCCAGTAACTGCCGAAGATAGAGAAAAGATGAGTGTCATCCCCTATGCTTCATCCATAGGCTCTATCATGTATGCAATGCTGTGCACAAGACCCGAGGTCAGCCTTGCCATAAGTATGGCCGGAAGGTTTCAAAGTGATCCTGGAATGGAGCACCGGCAAGCGGTCAAGAATATCCTTAAGTACCTGAAAAGGACTAAGGAAATGTTTCTCGTTTATGGAGGTGATGAAGAGCTCATCATAAAGAGTTACGTCGATGCAAGTTTTGACACTGATCCGGACGACTCTATGTTGCAAACCGGGTACGTATTTATTCTTAACGGGGGAGCGGTAAGCTGGTGCAGTTCCAAGCAAAGCATGGTAGCTGATTCTACGTGCGAAGCGGAATACATCGCAGCCTCGGAGGCGGCGAAGGAAGGTGTCTGGATGAAGCAGTTCATGACAGATCTTGGAGTAGTGCCCAGTGCACTGAATCCAATGAACCTATTATGTGACAACACTGGTGCCATTGCTCTGGCCAAGGAACCAAGGTTTCACAAGAGGACCAGACACATAAAGAGACGCTTCAACTCCATCCGCGATTACATCATGGAGAAAGACATAAATATTTGCAAAGTGCACATGGATCTGAATGTTGCAGACCCGTTGACTAAACCTCTTCCAAGGGCTAAACATGATCAACACCAGAACTGCATGGGTGTTCGATTCATTACAATGTAAATCACATAGTGATGTGAACTAGATTATTGACTCTAGTGCAAGTGGGAGACTGTTGGAAATATGCCCTAGAGGCAATAAATAAAGTGTTTATTATTGTATTTCCTTGTTCATGATAATCGTTTATTATCCATGCTATAATTGTATTAATTGGAAACATGGATACGTGTGTGGATACATAGACAAATACAATGTCCCTAGTATACCTCTAGTGAACTAGCTCGTTGATCGAAAGATGGTTAAGGTTTCCTAGCCATGGACATGAGATGTCATTTGATAACGGGATCACATCATTAGGAGAATGATGTGATGGACAAGACCCAAACTACAAACGTAGCTTATGACCGTGTCAGTTTATTGCTACTGTTTTCTGCATGTCAAGTGTATGTTCCTATGACCATGAGATCATGCAACTCACAGATATCAGAGGAGTACCTTGTGTGTATCAAATGTCGCAAAGTAACTGGGTGACTATAAAGGTGCTCTACAGGTGTCTTCGAGGGTGTCTGTTGAGTTGGCATGGATCAAGACTGGGATTTGTTACTCCGTGTGACGGAGAGGTATCTCAGGGCCCACTCGGTAATACATTATCAGAATAAGCCTTGCAAGCAATGTGACTAAGTGTTAGTTGCGAGATCTTGTATTACGGAACGAGTAAAGAGACTTGCCAGTAACGAGGTTGAACTAGGTATGGAGATACCGACGATCGAATCTCGGGCAAGTAACATACCGAAGAACAAAGGGAACATCATACGGGATTAACTAAATCCTTGACATAGAGGTTCGACCGATAAAGATCTTCATAGAATATGTAGGAACCAATGTGGACATCCAGGTCCCGCCATTGTTTATTGACCATAGAGGTGTCTCAGTCATGTCTACATAGTTCTCGAACCCGCAGGGTCTGCACACTTAAGGTTTGGTGACGTTTCGGTAGTATAGAGTTATGTATGGTGGTGACCGAAGTTTGTTCGGAGTCCCGTATGATATCCCAGACGTCATGAGGAGCTCCGGAATGGTCCGGAGGTAAAGATTCATATATAGGAAGTCCTGTTTTGGTCGCCGGAAAAGTTTCGGGCTCATCGGTAGTGTACCGGGAGTGCCAGTAGTGTACCGGGAGACCTCCGGGAGGGGTATTTCGACCCAAGAGGCTACATGGGCTGTGGGAGAGTGGAAACCAGCCCTTAGTGGGCTGGTGTAACAACCACAAGAGGCCCATGCGGCTGGAAGAAAAAAAAACCAAGAGAAAAGGTGGGAAAAAAGGCAAAATAGGTGAATCCTAGTCCTACTAGGATTGGAGGTGGACTCCACCTCCTCCACCTCCTTTCGGCCGAAGCCCTTTGGCTTGGGAATCCAAGGCTGCCTCCTCTCCTCTCTTCCTCCTATATATACTGGTGGTATAGAGGGTTTTTGCACTAGAATTTCAGCCACGTGCTACCCGTTCCTCCAGTGCATAGTTTCTCCTATAGATCGGTTTTCTGCAGTGCTTAGGTGAAGCCCTGTCGGAATTTCTCCACCACCACCGCCGGAGCGCCATTAGGCTGCCGGAGAACTCTTCTTCCTCTCCACTCCTTCTTGCTGGATCAAGACATTGGAGATCCTCATCAAGCTGTATGTGTGCTGAACGCGGAGGTGCCGTCCGTTCGGTGCTAGATCGGAAGGATCGTGATCAAGTTCGTGGGACGGATCGTGATCAAGTTCGTGGGACAGATCGTGATTGGATCGCGGGACGGATCGTGATTGGATCGCGGGACGGATCATGATTGGATCGCGGGACGCACGGCGATTTGGATCGCGAAGACGTTCGACTACACCAACCGCGTTTCTTAACGCTTCCCGCTTAGCGATCTACAAGGGTATGTAGATTCACTCTCCCTCTCGTAGATGCTCATCACCATGGATAGATCTGCGTGTGCGTAGGAAATTTTTTGTTTCCCATGCAACGTTCCCCAACACAACGTTGTAGTGCGGATGACATGTGGGGCCGGGTCCACACAACAGTGATAATACTACATGGTGCGCTACTGCAGTGGATCCTAACCCCGCCTTGTGTGGTGGAGATAGCGTCATGCCTCCCATTTCCTTCTTTGGGTATATATTTCTCCCGCTCCTCATTGTTTCCTTCTCATCGACGTTGTAGTTGAGGCAATCACGACAACAGAGTGTTGGACGGAGTACTCGTTGCCGCTATCCAAAGGTAAGCTCTCCTTCTTATCCATGTACATGTCCTGGTAACCCTTGCCTCGTCTCTGTTTCTTCTACTCCATGTCCATTTACTGGCAGTGTTCCATCTGCATGTGTTGGATCGGCTTTGTATGGTGTGAAAATGACATTGTCTTCGCATGTAAGAAGGTTCTGGTCTTTAGAAGTTTGGTTGGAAAAAGAAGGATCTTTTTGCTGAAGATTTGGTTTGAATAGAGATAAAGGCCTGCCATTCAAGAATTGTCCATGTGTTTTACTCCTAGATTTGATGTGGGGTGTAAGGATTGTTGGCAGAAACAGAACCATTTGCAATAGATTGAAAATTATGGGTTTAGGACTGAAGCACTAAAACTTGTGATTACTATCAAAGTTGAGTTAGGGTGTCAAAAAGGTTCAATTATTTATGTCAAAGTCCAGTTTTTTATGTCAAAATTCAGTTATATGTGTTTTAAAAAAAATCAACTAGTAAGGTATTATTGATTTTGTCTTTTGCGGATGGGTCAGTCGTGGTTGCTTAGGTTCATTGTGCTATACAATATGTTGTTCAACCTCGTCCTGGGCTTTGGCGTCTATACACAATTACTATTGATAACTTGAAGGATGAGTTGGTGCAACTAGGGTTAAGCAGAAATGATTTTATTAACTATAGAAGCAAGTTGAACATGTTGAAACCAACCGTCAAGAGGATGGCCATGATTGAACTCACAAGTCAAACTGCAGTTGAGAAGATGGTTAAAGAATACAATTCATGGCAGTTTTTTAATTGCATTGTTGCATGAGAGATGACTGGTTTATTGAACCACTTCTAGTTGTTGCTGACCATGGAGAAGTTGTTGATGAGAATGGAGCATTTGTTGTTGTTAAAACTCCAATTGATGTTTCTCCTACTCCAATTGATGTTGCATCGACTACAATTGTTGTTGATCCTGCTCCATTTGGTTTTGCACTTCCTTCAATGCTATTGGTCTTGCTTATAAGAATGATGTTGCAGTGCAGTTCTTCTAAAGATCTTGTAGTGCATTTCTTCCATGGATGCAAAGGGCTGAAGAGGCAACAATACTTGTTCTTCTGAAGATGCGTAGTTTCTTTGTTTCCTTGTTTAGTTTCTTATGTTTATTAAAAGTGGAACATATGTAGTACCAGTTTAGCTTGTGAAATTATGAAATTTGGAACCTATGTAGTACCAATTTGTTAAGTATGGTTGTTCATGTTCTTAAGTATGCTTGCTTATTGTACCAGTTTGTTTTGTCTCCTTGTTTAGTTTGTCATGTTAGTTCAATTCCTCTCAAAGTGATATGTATGCTACTATGCTATGTATGAACTACATATGTTAGTGTAGTATTTCAGCCAGTTTAAGTCTTACAACCTTGCTACATCAATATAGATACTAGCATTGATCATCCCTTAATACCTTCCTACATCCAAAATAACACTACCATTGATCATCCCTTACAACCTTTGCAAAGCAAAAGTACCAGTTCATATGCATATAACAAAACTAAGAGCTCTCACTAGTTGCATATGCATATCTTTAGAGTTGTTTGTGCTCACTAACTAAGCAAGCACCAATTCATGCATATCGCAAAACTAAGAGTTGCCATCAGTTGCATATTCATATGTTCATAGCTGTTCATAAACCACTTCATCATTTCTTCAGAACCAATGATAGACAAAGTGCACTAAGCAACATAACACATCCAAACACCAACTTTAGCATAAACACCACTTCTCTCCCTAAACCAAAAAATACTCATGCTTGATGCTTTCTCATGGCACCTGCATTTCTATGATTGTAACTGCATATATTGCCTCTACGTGCACCATCAATCCTCCCACTCTCTTCTCTTGCCTGCTCAAGCTCTTCTCTGCTGTCCTCTGCTGCACCAATCACATCAACAACAACATCATCAACCAACCAGTACCCGTGTACTAACCAGATGCTCGACCTACTGCAGCTCCTAGCATCAAAAATCACACTTTATCTATGAAATACAGATGTACAACTAGCCAAACAAGCCAAACCTAAGAAAAGAACAACATTATTGCTTACACTATGCTTCTTCAATTGTAAAACACCCAACCACCATGCCCTCGGTGCTGGAGACGTAGAACATGACTACCTCGCCAAAGTAAGGGCAAGGAATCAATGGCACCACCACAAAGTGGTTGCGTGGAGCCAATCAAATAAAGCTAGACGAGGACATGGCGGGAGAAAGAAGGGTCACGATTAACAGGCTAGATAGCAAGGGCGACAACGAACGATGGTGGAGAGAGAGAGAGACCGCGTGCAGTGATTTGGGAACTAGGGTTCCAAGCAGAGAGGGCGACCAGACCAGGGTCATGCACACACGGTCTGGCCCAAACCAGGCTAGCCGAGGCGTGGTTCGATGCAGTGCGGCGGGGAAGGGGGTGGTGGGAGGGCTGAGCCTGTTTTATTAAAGAAAAAATAGACTAAATCAAGATCAAAATAAAAACCGCCTATGTGGCTTGCCTAGTCACAACTCATTTGAGTTAAAATCCAAAGGGGGCAAAACGTGGAAGGAATCTTTAAATTAGGGGTAAAATGACCATTTCTCATTTTGGGGGTAATTTCTGTCACTTCAGCCCATTTTGAGGGTAAAAAAATGGAGTTAACTCCTTTCAAAATTATGATCGAATGCTGAGTCTACAACCTCATATAAGGTGAAAAGTTTGCTATTATAGAAATTAGTTATAAGGTCAACAGGCGCATAAAATCAGCTTGAGGTATCTTGTTTTATCTAGATCATGGTATGTATGTGGCAAACAAAGGAGCGTGCACTTGAATCGTCCAAATATTTAGGGGATGCAAACTTGAAAAGACAAAAAAAATCCCATCAAAAGAAAAACACAATTTCAAATATTATCTGAAAAAAAAATCATACAGAAAGTGACGGATGGTGCACATAGCTTCTCCATTCAGGATCTTGTCATATTCTTGTGAAGCATGAACAGTGTGGTATTATCTTTTTTCCTACGTCTCCATGTTTATTGTTTTTACATGAATCATTTTCTTTCTTGAGTAACTGTTGCTCCTGCAGGCCTATTTGATTCACAATATTCTTAAAACTCATGAATAGAAAAAAAACACAGAATTAAAGTGTCATGTCATCTTGAATCCCACAGGAATACAAAAATTGCATGAATTTGGATGAGGGAGTGTTTGATAGCACATAAACAACAAAATAATTCTACAATGAAGTTTGAGTGGATGGATTTCCTTTTCAAATAGAGTACAGAATTAATCCTATGGAGAAATATCTAAGGCTACCAATCATGTGAATCAAACTACCCACGTAGATGCTAAAGATCCAAAATCTTCAAAAATCCTATGAAATTCTTTTGAATCAAAAAGAACCCAAATATTTCTCTGAGGATTTTTTTCCCCTTTTCTAGAAACTTCTGCTCCTACATGTGTACCATGTGGAAATTATTATGCCATCCCGAATTCTCGGTCCCACGCTTCAATTGTCGTTTAATCAGAACGTCACTTGCGTTACCATGAAAAGTCAAAGGAGTAGTTAAATTAGTGTTTGCAATGAGTGAAAGCCTAAGCCAGCTTTACCTAACGCTTGCACAGCGACCACCGAATGGATCTACGCCCCTACACACCATAAACAAGCTAACGCATGATCACGTGGATTGCCTTTAAAAGTCCAAATGTAGCGTGTTTTAGCTAAAGTACGTCCGAATTATTGATGAAATCCAGCCACCCGGCCAGTGGGAATTTGGTTGGTTCCAGGGATCCTTTTTGGGATGCGCCGTAGTACTAGCAGACTAGCGGTATTGCTAATGAACAGCCACATGTATACATCCACACGTGATGGTACCTAATGTGTATAAGCTAGGTAGGTTAGGTAACCACTCTTATCTTAAGTCCTTGTAGAGCTTATTTAGGAAGTAATAATAGGCCAAAATTCGAAAACTGTGACAGGAAAAATCAGCCAGCACATCTATCTCATCAGCCACAAAAGAGTTGTGATTTGTGAGTGAGTGACCAAGATGGATCAAGAACCATGAAGCAATGCATGTGGGACCGAGCATGATCGCATCACTCCCAATAATTGTGCTCCTCCTCCTCCTCCTATTCCCCCTGTCCCATAGAACAAAGTTTTTGCTTTTTAATTTTGTTGTTTAGGAACAAAACAACACGATGGCAATTGCACCAGCTTTCAATCACAGGAAAGGAGAAGCAATAGCTAGAAGCTCCATTGAATCAGACAAGGGTCCCTGCCAAATGAATATGTGGGTGTCTCTTTTGCTTGCTACCCTATCGTTGGCCTTGTCACCATGTGTCTTTAGCTAGCTAGTTTTCTGCTGTTGTGCTCCCCTTATCACAATGTTGACATATTCATCACTTTCTAGCTAGTATGTCACTGATTTAAAATCAAAACTTGTGTCCCATTCTTCATAATTTAGAGCTCGTTTGGAACCTGTGAGTTTCAGGAGAGATGGTTCAGTTTCCTACATGACTGGAGGAATTTTCCGTGCTCCACGTAGACCCTTGCTCTGGATGGCTTTTCATGGGTCTCAAATGGTGGGTCATGCCGTATGTATGTATGTATGTATGTATGTATGGTGATATGGTGGACAGGAAGCTTGTGGGTAAAACAAAGAAGCTGCGGTGTGGTGGGAGGTCGCTGTCCTTCACCGGTTCACCGGCGTATCTTTCACAGGGCGTAGGCAGAGATCATGTGTGTCACGCACGCACCTCGCTTGCACTTTTCATTGCTTCCCAGTGTTGCGACTGGGTGAGGTGAGGTGGGAGTGCGGCGTCAACAACGACTTGTTGCGCCCTGCGCGCGTCACGCCGTGTGTGTCGCCCACCATTGCCATTGGTATTGGGGTTCTTCTTTTTATCTCCTAGCTAGCTGAGCAGGGATGGCTGTTCTTTGGTTAAGCACTTGAGCTCACTGTCACTGGCGTCTGGTCTAGCGGGGCAGTGCTTTGCCACTTGGGCTGATGTGTGGAGCACCATGATGGGTTGTGGCGCCACTTGTAATCTGCCGTCTCGATCATTTTTGCACGCTTTTTGTCCCGGCTTTCGAGTCCTTTTCGGTAAATTTAAAATATACCATACCGATTGCCGAGGAAATAAATAGGAAGAACAAGATGCCGACAGTCTTGCTCTTCGACTAGAGCACGTTTTTGCCCGTAAAAAGACGCGGAGCCAAACAATCACCGTTGTTGTGCCGAGCGGGCTGTTAGAAGGAAGAAGAACAATTTCATTCATTTTTTCTCTCTCTGCAGAAGTATCCTTTTACCGGAATCAGATCACAGTAGGAGAAGAAGCGGAAAGGATGGACCTCCCCGCTCTAATTTCATCGCCTGTGAAGATGGAGTCCAAATGATTCCATGCTACTCCCTTCGTTTCATAATATAAGAGCGTTTTAACATCATATTGTGTCAAAAACGCTCTTATATTATGAGACGGAGGAAGTAATTTCCAAGCTTGGTAATATAGCCACCGTAATTACCATGGATAATGAGCTGAAGATTGGAGGATAATCTGGGCCTTGCTTAGCCATATCCCATGAGTTCATGCTATGTTTTCAAGTAGTTGCAGAAATGCATTGGAGCACCAACGAAACTGAACACGAAGACCCATTCCTTATGAAACTAAACACAGATATACAACGGACACTCAAGTTCGTATCTCAAATTTTTAGAATTTTATAACATTTATTAAAATATTTGTAATGCTATATTCATATAGGGTGTGTAACACCCGAAAGCCATAAATCATCTTCCCAGCTGCACAACATATTTTACTCCCGCATAGGTCGGGGTATAACGTGCAAGTGCAGACGGACGCTGCTATATGTCGCTTGCTGCAAGGGGCACGGCTGCCTCGCCTAAATGGTGCCAATGGTGGGACGACCAACTAAGATGTGGCTCATCATGTTAACGGCATTTAAATTCCTTTTTTCCTTTTATTTGTATTATAAATGTATATATATTTAAAAAATTCAATTTTATCTAGTAGTATAAAACTTTGTTTGCACGGTTTAAACTATGTTGATAACATTAAAGCAAATGTTCATCAAAATAAAAAAATGTTCCACATTTCATGAAAATAAATGCAATTTTTTAATAAATGTGTATATAACATAGAAAAATGTTTGGGTATTGTAAAACCTATTTATTACCATTAAAAAATATAGGTGACATTTTATAAAAATATTCCCGCATTCCAAAAGAAAATTCATGACATTTTAAAAACATTATATACAATGTAAAAAAAATCTTCGCATAAGTTAAACAAATGTATGTGCCATTTTTAATAAATAATCATGTTTGTCCAAACAATAAATGTGGAATCTAAAAATAATTATGAAATTTAAAAGAATGCATAGTTTAAAAAATATATATTGCCATTAAAAATGCGCAACGTATATTTCAAAATAGTTACCGTGTATTCAAAAAATCTGTACCTCATATATTTTAAAATATCCAACGTGTCTCAGAAAGATTCTTCACATATGCTCTAAAATGTGCATTGTGTACTGATAAAAAAAGTAGCTATATGTTAGAAAAAAGAAAACAGATGAAACTGACCCAAAAAAAGACAAAGATAGAAACAAAGAAAACCAAAGTATAACAATCAAAGAAATAAAAGCTAAAAATACAATAAGAAAACCAAAGTACAATGAAGAAAATACATATAAAAAACGAAGAAAAGCATTGAAAAACAAATCAACAAAAAAAAACAAAGAAAAAAAATGAGCAGAGCCAACCTACAACGCGGCGAGCAAACCAAACTAATAGGCTCGCCCTCTAGTCGTCTCCCGCAGGTGATTCCTACTAGAAATCGATACGGGCGACATATAGCCCTCGGACGTGTTTTGTTGCGTGCATATAGGCCAACCAGGCCCGCGCGGGTAGAAATTGGACCATTTGGTTCCCTATGTTAGCACAGACCTCAATGCACCTCGCAGCCAAGCCCGCTGGGAACCCTGGAATCATCAGTTTTTCCAGAGCAAGGATTGCGCGATGCACGTGGGCGACAGGGGCTGCACGCGAGGAGCCACGCTCTAGAAGCCGTGTTGCTTCCCGAAGCACCAACAATAATTATCCTCAGCGCTCTCTCTTTCCACTATCCCACTCTCATCGACGATGGCGGCGGCGTTCAGCAGATCGGAGAACAACAAGGCGACCTTCGTCCCACTCACTGGCATCTCCAGCATCACCGGCAGCACTTCAACAATGGGGGTAAGAACTTTTTTCACCTCCTTACTTACTATTTTGCATTCGATATGCGTTATGGGAATTGGGAATTGGTGTAAATAGCCATAGGAGTGATCATAACATCACCATGAGTTTGTAGTAGCGATGGCTTTGAGGTGCCGGTCCGGATTGAGTATAAGGGAAATGGGAATTGAGGGGTAATCTTACACAGTAGTCTCAGATCTTAGCCCCGACGATCCTGGAGACGGCTAGTGCCCTTGCCTTGTTCTTCTCCTCGTGTGCACCATCATCCCTTCTTCCTCGTCGGAGTCTAGATCGATTGGCATACTTCGGTGTCATGGCTCCGGCACCCTTACAACCATCTCCACTACGTCTTCTTCCACCTCCATCGCCACCGATTCTTGTTCCTCCTCTAGCAATCGTGAAGTACGCTGCGGCATGATGGTCATGAGGATGCATGTACTCTCTGTACTTGGACCACTTTGCCCTCCGTCGAGCGTCGCCGGAGTCGGCCTGATTCATGGCCGGGAGAAGGGTGTCAACTAACATTGTGCCCTTTGCTGGGTCAGGAATCAACGTCTTCAACTCCTCTGACATTGCCTTCTTCAACATAGTGTCTGACTCTTTGTGCATGTCTTCCATGCTGCTGAAGTTTGAGCAGACTTCCATGGTGTTCTCGTACTTGGTGTCATCATCGAGCGAGCACCCTAGGAAGAAAGTCTCCATTCAATGTCCCAAGGGAAGGGGTTGGGGATGGGGTTGGAGTTTTTGTTGGGGTTGGGGTTGGAGTTATCGTTGGAGTTCATGGCCATGGATGGGAGGAAGAGTGAGTGACAAAGAGAGTTACCTGTGTGAGGTGGTGGGTAAGTGGTGACCTTGAGGCTGGGTAAATAAAGGGGCTCCGAACGATAGGTTTTAATGGCGATCAATCTTTGAACTTTGTGCTCTTCATAATGTAGATCGACACGAGGAACAAGGGCAAGGAGGTGGTGCCGCCAATGGAACAGGACAAGGGAAAGGACGTGGTGCCGTCCTTGGAGGTGGTGCCACAGACGCCTGTCTAGGTGCCACCCATGAACGACGATGAGGTGTCGGAGGATCCCCCAGCGGCAAGCGCCAGAACTACAGCCACTACCATGAGGAGGGTGCCGCCAACTCACTTCTGCAAGGTGATCATGGCCCCGAAGCTTGAGACCATACCAATGCCCATCGACTTCACGAAGCACTTCTCGGACGTACTGATGAAGTTCAAGCTGAAGACTAACACCGGTTACTCATGGAGGGTCACTGTCCGTTTGATAAACGACACGGTCACCCTTGATCAGGGTTGGGTCACCTTCGCCGCCGTCCATCAGATCAAGATCGGCTACATGGTGACCTTTAAGTGGTTGACTCCCGATACGCCCAAGGTCATCGTCTTCGACGACGACAACATTGAAGTGGTGACCAAGTGTGGGAGGCACGGCGACGCCTACGACATGAACGTTTAGGCAACCCTTCCTATGCTCCAACTGATTTATTATCATATCGTACTGCTTTGCTTCAGAACTAATATGTTTAAGTGTGGCACTATATTTAAAACTGTTTGTTATGGTTAAAAACTATCTTCTGTGTGTCTATGGGTTATTCTATACATTGTTGTGTGCGGGTAACCTCACCACCTCGCCGAAGAGGTTACCAGACAACATGCATTGCAAAAAATCAAAATCGTGCAGCTGCATGATCCGAGTCAATGCGAGACACTAAACGCTATGCCAAAACTGTTCCGCTAATGTAGGGGGCCTAAATGTGGGCAACCAAAAAAAATGCAGATGTTATTTTTTGCCTGTTTTCCCTGAACTAGGCTCCGTTGAGAAAAGCTCCACGTGAAGACAAGCAAACACCCCCCGGCGAACGCACCCCCTCCCCCACAAAACGAGCATTCCTGGACGCGTCCATGTCTCGCTTCACGTGTGCACGAGACTTGGTAGGCCGAGTCGTTGGGGAGGCCGCACGCCTTATCCTCATTTTTTTAATTTTACCTTTTCCTTTCACCTTCTTTATTTTTTTGCTTTATTTTTTAAATGTTATTTATACTTAAAAATATTGGATATATATATAGATTATAAAAAATATTTAAAATATGTTAATCAAGCATTTTTAAAAGATACAATGTGTATAGAAAAATTGTTTCTTATGTTTAAAGAAATATACAATATGTATGAAAAAACTTTGATCATGTATTTAAAATATATAATCAATTATTTGACAAATATTAATTAATTACTAAAAAATATTAATCAAGCATTTGAAAAATGTTAAATGCGTATAAAATAAATATTTACTATGTATAAAAAATCTACAACATGTATGAAAAAAGGTTGATCATGTATTTGTAAAACATAAAGATGTATAAATAAATATTAATCATATGTCGAAATTTATTTGTCAGTAAACATTTTTCACACATAATATACATTTATGTATACATCAGGAATATATTTATATGCATGCTCAGTATTTTTTAAACAGAATTAACTTTGGTAAAGATAGGTTCTGTGGTATCTGCTTTTATTTAATATACGTTGTATAATTTTGTACATATGCTCAACATTTAAGAAAATATATCTATTTTTCTATGAGCAAAAAATGACAAACAAAATAGAAAAAAGAAATAAAAGATTAAATAAAAAGGACAATAGAAGAAAACCACCACAAAACTAAGGATACGGCAAAAAAAACCATGAAAAAAACGAAGAAAACCGATGAAAACATAAAAGATACTAGTGCGAAAGGAAAACAAGAAAAAACTGAAAATCTAGAAAGTGAAACTTAGTGATAACCGTACCAGAAGCACACACAAATAATGTAAAGTAAAGAGAACCATAAAGAAAAACAAAGAAGGTCGGATGGAAATAGTAACAAAATCATAAAAAGAAAAAAAAGAAATAGTCACTGAAAACCAACGAAAACGGTAAAGAAACACACACACACACAGAAAGACCAGAGAAAATCACACTAAACACAACAAAGAAAGAAAAAGGGTAAATTCAATTGAAAAGCAAAGAAAACCATAAAAGAAAGCACGGAAAATAAAAAAGTGAAAACCAGACCAACCAACCAACATGCAACAAAGAAGGAAGAAAAACGAGCCAACAATAGAGGGAGCGTAACGTTCGTAGCCACGAGAGTAGGATAGGGCTTGCTATAGGGTTTATTATATATCATGTAGACGTGAGATAATATCTCACATCTAAGTATTTTGTGGCTCCTTCTGTTTGTTTGTTTGTTTCTTTTTTTTTTGGTCTTGAGCCGGTTTGTTTGTCTTGCTTATTCACTCCAAACTATTTCAGGCTCATAAAACCCTCTGCCACGAATCTATTAAATTGTTCGTGGCTACACAGAATACATACATGTGGGCGTTCTGCAAACGGGGGTAGCCAGACTTGTCGGCCTACGGCCCAGGACGCAACCCACTCCGACGACCAGAGATGGCCCAGCGCGGCCCCATTGAAGACATGACCCTCACGAGAGCCCCGGGCTCGCGAGGGAAGCAACGGCAAGACCCGTGGGGGATAGGCAACCCCAGCCCCCTCCCGAGAGGCAGAGATCCCTATGCAGCGCCTGGCCTCGGGAGGCCAAGGGTGACGCAAGGTGGGCCAGGCTGGTGACAGTGTGCCAGGCGGGGCAGTTTCCCCTTTGGTACAAAGGGAGCAGGGACGCACATGGTTCCCAAAACGCCCCCCAAATGTTTCCATTCCGATGCACAAGACCAAGACCACGAGCCCTGCAGGACGGATGTCATCGTCGAGCCCACAACTGCATCACCACCAACTACTTTGCAGGCGAAGACCACCTTTCGTCAGGATAAAGATGTACCCCTTGTCCCCCTTCGTATTTGGCCATTGTGGGATCCCTTCCCGCCATAGCAATAAGGGAAGAGGACCCGGACCACTATAAATAGAGGCTAGGCTGCTCCGTAGAGAGGGGAGACAAAAAGAGAGGCAAGACCACCAGAACGCCCTCGCGAGGCAACTTGCCACTGTACTAGTTCATCCACAAACCTGCTCGTGAGGCAATCTACCAAAGCAGGAGTAGGGTTTTACGCTTCACAGAAGCCTGAACCTGGGTAAATCATCGTGTGCAATCTTCTCCCTCGTCATCGTGCGAGTTCAGCGTCTAAGCCATCGGGTTGTGAGCTAGGAGGGGTGAGGCTGTTGGGGATCTTTGCACACGCCCTTGTGTTCAAACTTCCTTGGGTTTTGCGGAGCCCGAGATCCGACATTTGGCGCGCCAGGTAGGTGGCGTGTGGGAATCCTTGCAGAAGCCTCACCTTCCCTCCACTCGCCGTATCCATGGCCAAAGGACACCGAGCCCGCGCTGAACGATGCGCTGCTCGCATTGCACGGGCGGCGCCAGCGGGCCTCGGCGTCCCGTGTCGCCTCGTCCCCCCGTTTGCGGGCGCCATCGCCAGCCCGGCCCTTGAAAGACGCTGGGGGCTGCCGCCTACACCAACCTCACGGCATGTACTCGTTGCCCTGGCCCTCCCCCGCGTCCGGGTCACGTTGTCATCCCCCCGAGTCTGCCACGACCTAACGCGTAGGCGTGTCGCGCTCCTCGTGGCCCGCGAACTACAACGTCTCCACGCTACATGCGGTCCCCATGCGCGCCACCACCACCGACAAAATCCAGACACATCCTCACAGACGAGCCTGGGGGCTCACGCCCGTGGACTCGTCCAACTGACTGGCACAACGCTGGGGTCATGCGGACGCACTTGGGAAGCACGTTGCCACCCACGCCCGCTGGGGGTCTGGCCCAGTTCGTTGGGATGCAGGAGTTGGCCCAGGTGCGGAGGAGGACCGGTGGGGGGTGCTGGCCGCGCGGGATGGGTGCCGCCCCGCGCCTCCCAGCACACCCATCGGGCCTAGGGCGGACGCCCGAAGGGTCGTCTACGCCAGCGCTCGGGGGCTCGAGTAACTCTACAATGAGCATGTTGACGAGCGCCTGGGCTGTGGAGGGAGCAACGCTGGCTACCACGACAGCAGGAAGAGCATAGGCGATATCGCGAGCGGTTCTCGGGTGGCTTGCGGGGTTGGTCTTGCGAGGGTGCCCGACACTAGCAGCCTCGTGAGGCACACCCACTGGTAGGGAGCTGTCCTGAGCAGGCACCTGGGTCAGTGGACCGGGGGTTACTTGCTTGGGGACGAAGGGTGGAACACACGCCCATGTCCCCGGGGCAGATGAGCATAGCTTGGAGACGGAGGGTGGAACACACGCCCATGTCCCCAGGCCAGGTGATCCCAACCTGGAGACGGAGGGTGGGACACATGCCCATGTCTCCAGGGCACGTGTCGCCTTCTTGTAGACGGAGGGTGGAACACATGACCATGTCTCTGGGTCAGGCTTCGTTCAACCACCGACGGGGGATCACGTACTCACCCATGTCTCCGGGACCGGTTTAGTCCACCTGGGGACGGGGTATCGGGTACTTGCGTGAGGCTCCCGGGCATCCCAACGAGGCGTGATACGTCCAACGTATGTATAATTTATGAAGTATTCATACCATGTTTACAACAATTTTATATGGTTTTTGTATGATTTGATTAGAACTAACCCGGACTGGCGTTGTTTTCAGCACAACTACTATGGTGTCATTTTTTTTGTGCAGAAATAAAAGTTCTCCGAATGGGCTGAAAATTTATGGTGATTTTTTATGGACCAAAAGGGACCCTCAAAGCACAAGAGTTGGGCGAGGAAGTGTACGAGGAGTCCACAAGCCCTCTAGGCGCGCCCTACCCCCCAGGGAGGGTGCTTCGGGCTTGTGGGCCCCTCGGGCACCCCCTTGATGTGAGACCGACGCCAAAAGTTCTTATAAATACCCAAATCTCCGAAAAGAACCCTAGATTGGGAGTTCCGCCACCGCAAGCCACCGTAGCCACGAAAAACCAATCGGGAGCCCGTTCCGGCACCCTGCCAGAGGGGGAAACCATCACCGGATGCCATCTTCATCATCCCTATGTTCTTCATGACGAGGAGGGAGTAGTTCACCCTTGGAGCTAAGGGTATGTACCAGTAGCTATGTGTTTGATCTCTCTCTCTCTTGTGTTATTGAGATGACACGATCTTGATGTACCGCGAGCTTTATTAATATAGATGAATCATATGGAGTTTTCCCCTCTCTATCTTTCTGTGATGAATTGAGTTTTCCCTTTGAAGTTTTCTTATCGGATTGAGTATTTAAAGGATTTGAGAACACTTGATGTATGTCTTGCGATGGGATATCTATTGTGACTATGGGATGTTCTATTGATCCACTTGATGTATGTTTTGGTGATCAACTTGCGGGTTCCGTGAACTTGGGAATCTATGCATAGGGGTTGGCACACGTTTTTGTCTTGACTCCCCGGTAGAAACTTTGTGACACTCTTTGAAGTTCTTTGTGTTGGATTGAACCTGATGAATCTGAAATTGTGTGATGCATATCGTATAATCAAGCCCATGGGTACTCATGGTGACATTGGAGTATCTAGGTGACATTAGGGTTTTGGTTAATGTGTATCTTAAGGTGTTATTTTAGTACGAACTCTAGGGCTGTTCGTGACACTTATAGGGATAGCTCATACGATTGATCGGCAAAGATAACTTTGAGGTGGTTTCGTACCCTACAATAATTTCTTCGTTTGTTCTCCTCTATTTGTGACTTTGGAGTGAACCCTTTGTCGCATGTGAGGGATTACATATGATTCAACTATGTCAGTATTGTTGAGAGAACTTGCACTAGTGAAAGTATGAACCCTAGGCCTTGTTTTCAAGCATTGCAATACTGTTTTTGCTCACTTTTGTTACTTGCTACCTTGCTGTTTTGATATTTTCATATTACAAAAACTTATATCTACCATCTCTTCGCCGAACTAGTGCATCTATGCAATTTGCCATTGTATTGGGTGTGTTGGGGACACAAGAGATTTCTTGTATTTGATTGCAGGGTTGTTTGAGAGAGACCATCTTCATCCTACACCTCCCACGGATTTATAAACCTTAGGTCATCCACTTGAGGGAAAATTGCTACTGTTCTACAAAACTCTGCGCTTGGAGGCCCAACAAAGTCTACAATAAAGTTGCGTAGTAGACATCAAACTCTTTTCTGGCGCCGTTGCCGGGGAGGTGAGTGCTTGAAGGTATATCTTTAGATCTTGCAATCAAATATTTTAGTTTCTTGTTTTTCACTAGTTTGGTTTTATAAAATAAAACTACAAAAAATGGAGTTTAGTTGCATCAATTGTTTCGTCTCTTTAATGTCTTTCGTGAAAATGATGGTTCGGAAAATTGTGCTCAATTGGTAGAGGAAGAATTTATGATAATTAATGAGAATTCCTTCAATGATGAGAATGATAGAAATATTGCTAGTATGAATTCTCTGAATATCCATGATGCTAACGATATGCAAAGCCACAAGCTTGGGGATGCTATGTTTGATAAAGATGAAATTTTTAGTCTCCTAAGTTTTGATGAGCAAAAATATTATGATGATAGCATGCCTCCTATGTATGATGATTATTGTGATGACATGTATTCTATAAAGATTAATGACAACCATGAAACTTTTTATCATGATTTTAATATTCAATGTGGTTATGTCAATCAAATGTCTCATGCTAGTTATTTTGTTGAGTTTGCTCCCACTATTATGAATGAGAATTTTTTTGCTTATGTGGAGGGTGATAAAAATTCTATGCATGTGCATCATGAAGAGAATGATTTATGTGATAGTTATATTTTTGAATTCCTTCATGATGCTACTGAAAAGTATTATGAGGGAGGAACTTATGCTTGCAGGAATTGCAATAATATCAAGTTTCCTATCTATGTATTCTAAGTTTTGAAGTTATGCTTGTCTTGCCTTCCTATGCTAGTTGATTCTTGCTCCCATAAATTGTTTTCTCACAAAATACCTATGCATAGGAAGTGGGTTAGACTTAAATGTTCTTGTCATGTGATTCATGATGCTCTTTTGCATGTTTCAATTATTGTTCCTATACGAGCATCATTCAAATCATCATGCCTAGTTAAAAGGCATTAAAGAAAAGCGCTTGTTAGGAGACAACCCAACACTTTTATCTTCTGTTTTTAGGTGTTAACATGATTAATATACTGTATTAATCATGTTTTGTGTCTTTTATTTCAATAAAGTACCAAGAAAATCCTTTGGGATAGTGTGGATACATGCTTTTATGATTCTGTGCAAAAACAGAAAGTTTTGCGTCCATTATATGAATCATCTGATTTTACTGCAGTGTCAAAAAATTCTGAAATTTTTACACAAACTTTATATACAAATTTTCTACATTTTCCTAATTGTTCAGAATTTTTGGAGTGGCAGAAGTATGGTGATTGTTCAGATCATTACAAACTGTTCTGTTTTTGACAGAATCTGCCTTATTTACATAGTTTTCTTGTTTTAGAGTTTCCATAGATTATATTTAGTGATATAAATAGTGGAATTGATAATTTACAATAGGAATTGTGTGAGAAAAATTATGAATCTTATCTTTGGCAGTACCAAGTGAATGATTTGCTCTTTATCATACTAACCCATTTCACGGAGTTCCGTTAAGTTTTGTGTTGTGAAGTTTTCAAGTTTTGGGTAAATATTTTATGGACTATGGAATAAGAAGCGGTAATATCCTAAGCTCTGGGATTCCCAAGGCACCCCAAGGTAATATTCAAGGACAACCAAGAGCCTAAGCTTGGCGATGCCCCGGAAGGCATCCCATCTTTTGTCTTCAATCCATCGGTAAATTTACTTGAGGCTATATTTTTATTCACCACATGATATGTGTTTTGCTTGGAGCATAGATATAATTTTTTGTTATCTGTTAGATTTTATTTATAATCTTGTTTTTCAATAAAAAGTTCCAAGAATTGTATTAGGGTGCTTGCATTGTATGTTTTGATATGTGCTGTGTAAAAACAGAAACTTTTGCTGTAGTGTTTGAATTTTCATATTTTACCGGAACATGGAAAGTGTATGAAATTTGTACACATAATTTTAATATAAATTAAATAGAATTTACTGAATTTTCAGAATTTTTTAAGTTACATAGGTACACTGGTTTAATAGATTTCTACAGACTGTTCAGTTTGGACAGATTGCTGTCATAGTTTTGTTATCTACTTTTCCTATAGTTTCCATAGCTTATATTATTAGATATAAATTGTGGAAATAATGGTAAACAGTAGATGATGTTTGAAATTATTATGCAACTTTTATTGGCAGTACATAAAGAGTTGATTTATTATTATGTGCACTAACCTATCTCACGAGTTCTTTTCAAGTTTTGTGTGGGTGAAGTTTTTGAGAATAGGTGAAAACGGGATATGAGAGGATTGAAAGAGAAAAAAAGCTCAATCTTGGGGATGCCCAAGGCACACAAAGTGTATATTTCAATAAGTATCAAGCATCCAAGCTTAGGGATGCTACGCATCCCACCTCTCTTCATCAACAACTATCGGTTAGCCTATGTTGAGCCTAAATTTTTATTTGTCCACATGATATGCGCTATTCTTGGAGTGCTATTTTTATTTTGCTTGTAGTTTGAATAAAGTCATTGGATCTTAAATCTTGAACGAGAGAGAGTCCTCGCATGGCTATTTAACTACTGGACTACGCATTGATTTTCACTTATATCTTTTTGGAGTAGTTTTGTCATTTTCTCTCGTGCTTCACTTATATCCTATGAGTGAATGATTGAATGAAGTGAATATAATAAATCTGAAATTATATATGTTTTATATGCTTATCCCATGGGGAGTAATGACTTCACATATAAGAAGTATAGGTGGTAAAATTTATTGAAAGTTAGCAAACACCGCATTGGTCACTTGAACAATTCATGAAAGAATATTGAAGGAAGAGAGATTTCACACATAAATATACTATATTGGACATCTTATATGATTGTGATCCCCATTAATTATTTTCAAACTTGAACAAATTAGTTGAAGTTGGACAAGGAAGACAACGTAATGAGTTATGCTTGGGTACATCTGTATAGAAGTTATATTGTTATGGATCCTCCAACATGTGGTCCTTGCTTAGGATCTTTTGCTAGCCAAATTTTTTTACTAAGTAGAGATACTACTTGTGCATCAAAAACCCTTAAACCTAGTTTCTTGCCATGAGTGTCCACCATATCTACCTATGGATTGAATAAGATCCTTCAAGTAAGTTGTCATCGGTGCAAAAAGCAATAAAAATTGCTCCTAAATATGTATGATCTTTTATTGTAAGGGAAAATAAGCGTTGCACAAACTTGTGATGGTAAAGAAATAAAAGCGACGGACTGCATAATAAAGGTTTCTATCACAAAGGGCAATACAACGTGACTTTCCTTTACATTAAGGGTTTGCACATCCAAAATTAAAAAGCGCATGGCAATCTATGCTTCCCTCTACGAAGGTCCTATCTTTTACTTTCCTCTATTTACTTTTATGCAAGAGTCAATAGTATTCCTTCTTAGTTCAACCTCAATTATTCTTTAGTTGGCAAGCATCATGTGGTGGGGAAAGATCCAAGCATATATGGCCATTCAAATATATTTGATCATGAATTATTATTGTTGACAATTATCTATATGATAAATAAATTAGGAGGCGAAACATTAAGCCCCTCTCTTTCTTTGTGTTTGACGGATGCCATTTGCTCTAAAAATATGCTTTGAGTGTTAGAAATCATGGAAGACTATATGATAGTTGAGTATGTGGAATTTGCTAAATCAAAGCTCTCACATAGACCCTTCCTGAAAATAAGATGAATTGCAATTGTTTGGTGACGGAAAGCATAGTTTGTTAGTTTTCAAGAAACTTTATGGTCTGTACTTTAACATGTGAATAGCTTGTTACTTCATCATGAGAAGTTTTACGAGATGAGATACTGTTTATGATATATAATGATGCTAGAAAAAGTGTTTGGAACTATCATTGATCAAATTTATGCACTATGCTAGCATTCACACTTCATAAATTATTTCTTTTATCATTTATCTACTCGAGAACGAGCATGAATTAAGCTTGGGGATGCTGATACGTATCCAACGTATCTATAAATTATGAAGTATTCATGCCATGTTTACCACAATTATATATGGTTTTTGTATGATTTGATTAGAACTAACCCGGACTAACGTTGTTTTCAGCAGAACTACCATGGTGTCGTTTTTTTGTGTGCAGACATAAAAGTTCTCGGAATGGGCTGAAAATTTACGATGATTTTTTCCGGACCAAAAGAGATCCCCGAAGCACAAGAGCTGGGCCAAGAAGTGGACGAGGAGTCCACAAGCCCTCTAGGTACGCCCTACCCCCAGGGAGGGTGCTTCGGGATTGTGGGCCCCTCGGGCACCCCCCTTGACGTGAGACCGACGCCAAAAATTCTTATAAATACCCAAACCTATGAAAAGAACCCTAGATCAGGAGTTCCGCCGCTGCAAGCCTCTGTAGCCATGAAAAACCAACCGGGAGCCCGTTCCGGCACCCTGCCGAAGGGGGAAACCATCACCGGAGGCCATCTTCATCATCCCGGAGGTCTCCATGACGAGGAGGGAGTAGTTGACCCTCGGGGCTGATGGTATGTACCCATAGCTATGTGTTTGATCTCTCTCTCTCTTCCGTGTTCTTGAGATGACACAATCTTGATGTACCACGAGCTTTATTAATATAGATGAATCATATGGAGTTTTCCCCTCTCTATCTTTTTGTGATGAATTGAGTTTTCCCTTTGAAGTTTTCTTATCGGATTGAGTCTTTAAAGGATTTGAGAACACTTGATGTATGTCTTGCGATGGGATATCCAGGGTGACAATGGGATGTACTATTAATCCACTTGATGTATGTTTTGGTGATCAACTTGTGGGTTTTGTGACCTTGGGAATCTATGCATAGGGGTTGGCACACGTTTTCGTCTTAACTCTCCGATAGAAACTTTGGGGCACTCTTTGAAGTTCTTTGTGTTGGATTGAACCTGATGGATCTGAAATTGTGTGATGCATATCGTATAATCAATCCCATGGGTACTCATGGTGACATTGGAGTATCTAGGTGACATTAGGGTTTTGGTTGATGTGTATCTTAAGGTGTTATTTTAGTACGAACTCTAGGGCTATTCGTGACACTTATAGGGATAGCTCATACGATTGATCGGAAAAGATAACTTTGAGGTGGTTTCGTACCCTACAATAACTAGATGATACCCCGCACGTTGTTGGGGGACTTGATAGCATACAAAGGTGCGAAAGTGCATGATTTTGTAGCCATCAAAATGTGAAAACACTGGTTGGAAAATTGATCGCTTGTTTTTCTTTTTGCTAGAAACCTGGTAAACTATAAATTAACATGTGTTACATTCATATGTTGGCCACGACACTGGTCAGATACATGCATGTGGTATTTACATTGTACATACCTCCAAGGTAGTTCTTGTAGGTATGTTAACCCACTAAATTGTACATCCGTCAATATTTAAGTGACATTTTCCAACAAATTGCAGGCATTATCTTCACCAAATTTTGACATCATTTGCAAATTATGTATAGGAACGGAAAATTATATAACCTGATTACTTACAAAAATACTGAAATTCTTTTTAATGTAAAAGATGAAGTACTGAAGTAGTCAAATTTTTATTGCCACATCATGTCTATTGTACACAATAATGTAAAAAAATGAAAAAAACATTAAATCATAACATGTGGTAGGAATTTTATACCACATGGCTATGTGGTAAGCTGTAAAAGGACCAACATATCAAAAAGGGAAAAATGGTAACAATTTTATATTTATATATAGAGAATACCAGATGGTGTACCCGGTTCTGTGTCCTATAGGGGCACAACAGAGGAGGCCCGCGTGTACCGACGACAACGTGCCTAATAATGCTTCCGACGTAGCGGCTGTTGCATTATGCAGGAGGCAGCTCGCGTGACCTTGGTGACTCTCCGTGTCTCCCCAGCTTGCAAGTCATGAAAAAGGACTTGGGTATTGTTTCAAGGCTGTAGGAAAAACTGCAACCTGAAAATAATCATGCAAAGTCCAAGTTGAGGTGGACAAAGCAGTACCAGGAAGGACCTGCATAGGCATGGTGCAGCAGGGGAATAAGGCGGAGGCAGAAGTAAGATCACAGTGGTATGAGATGAATGCCACCGAGACCTACTAGGAAGGAGATGAACAGTTGTTCAGACCTAATGGAAAGGAGATGAACAGACATTCAGACCTAATAGAAAGGACATGAATAGTCATTCAGACCTAATAGAAAGGAGATGAACAGATGAGAATCCTATGGTACATAGTTCTATGAAGCATGGCATGCGCTGTGTTGGCAAAACTATCATGTAGGGGAGTTGTGAGGGAAACACTTGATTGGGATGGAATGGCATGCTTGAGCTAAATAGATTCGCTAATGTACGAAGCATAGGTGGACCTCCATGTGTTTTGGGCATGCATGCAATATTGGCCTAGGCTTGTAGGAGGCCGTGGCAGTAGTGCATGATCAGAGGAAGCAGGGAGGATGGAGAGGAGCTATGGAATGCAAACACAATGATGCACTATGGATGGTAGGAAACGCTACTTGAAGTAGGAAAGGAGAAGAAGAGCGGGAAACTGGATGATACGATTAGAAGCTAATGGGTAAATGGATGCCTTGGCTTTTGGTGGAAACTGATGGGTAAATAAATGTCTTGGTCAGTTTTTACGTGCACTCATGGCTGCATTTGTGGCTAGGAGAGACATGATGAGAAACTTCCACTTACAATACGTGCGATGGAGAGAAATTATTATAGGAAGATTACAGAGAAGTGGGAAATGTTTGTACTTGTAAGTATTTGGTCAAACCTAAGGAGGTGGGTCTGCATGAAGTGTGACGTGGCTAGATGTGTATGGATGCTGATGTGTCTATGCTGCATGTTGAGATAAATCAATTAGTGGGGGTGAACTTCTTAAGTATATAGGATTTCTTCGTTTGTTCTCCGCTATTTGTGACTTTGGAGTGAACTCTTTGTCGCACGTGAGGGATTTACATATGATTCTCTATGTCAGTATTGTTGAGAGAACTTGTACTAGTGAAATTATGAACCCTAGGCCTTATTTTCAAGCATTGCAATACCATTTTTGCTCACTTTTGTTACTTGCTACCTTGCTGTTTTTATATTTTCAGATTACAAAAACTTATATCTACCATCCATATTGCACTTGTATCACCATCTCTTCGCCGACCTAGTGCACCTATACAATTTACCATTGTATTGGGTGTGTTAGGGACACAACAGATTTCTTGTATTTGATTGCAGGGTTGTTTGAGAGAGACCATCTTCATCCTACACCCCCCACGGATTGATAAACCTTAGGTCATCCACTTGAGGGAAAATTGCTACTGTCCTACAAAACTCTGCGCTTGGAGGCCCAACAAAGTCTACAAGAATAAAGTTGCGTAGTAGACATCAAGGCTCGTTGGGGCACCGACTTGGGTCTCGGCCTTGCGCGTAGCAGAAGGGCTCCACCGGGCCTAGCCCGTAGCGCAGGGGGCCGCGGCATTACTACGACGACGACATCCGACCTCAGGCTCTAGAATGCATGAGGCCCTATTTTAGGGCGGGCCTTCCCAGCAAAGAGCGCGAAGGGACCCCCCTATGCTCCAGGGCCCGTCTGGAGCCAACCCTACTTCGCCACAATAAACTTGGGGGCGGGAAGTGGGCTTCGTGTCTGAGAAACATGGAGCTCCCTGTACACCCCCCAGTACCAACCTGTGACACTCTCACGTAATAATGAGTGGGCTGTATACGCCCGGAGTCCTCGAGTACTGATACGTCTCCCACGTATCTATAATTTATGAAGTATTCATGCCATGTTTACAATAATTCTATATGATTTTGGTATGATTTTATTAGAACTAACCCAGACTAACGTTGTTTTCAGTAGAACTACCACGATGTCATTTTTTGTGTAGAAATAAAAGTTCTCGGAATGGGCTGAAAATTTACGGAGAATATTTTTGGAAAATATAAAAAATACTAGAGAAAAAAGATACCGGAGAGGAGTCCCGAGGCAGCCACAAGCCACCAGGGTGCGCCCCTGGCTTGTGGTCCCCTTGGGAGTCTTCTTGACGTGATTTCAATGCCAAATACTTCTATAAATCCAGAAACCCCCAGAAAGAAACCTAGACCGGGAGTTCCACCGCCGCAAGCCTCTGTAGCCATGAAAAACCAATCGGGAGCCCGTTCCGGCACCCTGCCGGATGGGGAAACCATCACCGGAGGTCATCTTCATCATCCCGACAGCCTCCATGACGAGGAGGGAGTAGTTCACCCTCGGGGCTGAGGGTAGGTACCAATAGCTATGTGTTTGACCTCTCTCTCTCTCTCTCGTGTTCTTGAGATGGCACGATCTTGATGTACCGCGAGCTTTATTGATATAGATGATTCATATGGAGTTTTTGCCTCTCTATCTTCTTGTAATGAGTTGAGTTTTCCCTTTGAAGTGTTCTTATCGGATTGACTCTTTAAGGATTTGAGAACACTTGATGTATGTCTTGCAATGAGATATCCATGGTGACAATGGGATGTTCTACTGATCCACTTGATGTATGTTTTGGTGATCAACTTGCGGGTTCCGTGACCTTAGGAATCTATGCATAGGGGTTGTCACATGTTTTCATCTTGACTCTCCGGTAGAAACTTTGGGGCACTCTTTGAAGTTCTTTGTGTTGGATTGAACATGATGAATCTGAAATTGTGTGATGCATATTGTATAATCAAGCCCATGGGCAATCATGGTGACATTGGAGTATCTAGGTGACATTAGGGTTTTGGTTGATGTGTATCTTAAGGTGTTATTTTAGTACGAACTCTAGGGCTGTTCGTCACACTTATAGGGATAGCTCATACGATTGATCGAAAAAGATAACTTTGAAGTGGTTTCGTACCCTACAATGATTTCTTCATTTGTTCTCTGCTATTTGTGACTTTGGAGTGAACTCTTTGTCAAACGTGAGGGATTTACATATGATTCAACTATGTCAGTATTGTTGAGAGATTGCACTAACGAAAGTATGGACGCTAGGCCTTGTTTTCAAGCATTCCAATACCGTTTGTGCTCACTTTTATCATTTACCTTGCTATTTTTATATTTTCAGATTAGAAAAACCTATATCTACCATCCATATTACACTTGTATCGTGATCTCTTCGCCAAACTAGTGCACCTATACAATTTACCATTGTATTGGGTGTGTTGGGGACACAAGAGACTCTTTGTTATTTGGTTGCAGGGTTGCTTGAGAGAGACCATGTTCATCCTATGCCTCCCACGGATTGATAAACCTTAGGTCATCCACTTGAGAGAAATCTACTACTGTCCTACAAAACTCTGTGCTTGGAGGCCCAACACGAGTCTACAACAATGTGTAGTAGACATCAAGGAAGCGGAGGGGTTCCTTCCCACGCCCAAGTGGAAGCCCTATGCTCTGCGCTGGCGGACAACACTGCCTTCCAATGGCTATCCCACACAACATGGATGCCCTACGCTCCGTGCTGGGGGAAGACAAAGACGAAGATGAAGACTAGCTTAGGTGCCGGACACGGATGTTGCTTGTTTCTTTTTGTATTCGAATTTGCCGTCTTTTGGTAATGAAATTTGGTGTTCTTGCATTTTTCTTCTGGAGGGAAGGGGTATCACTCTCTTCGGTATCAATTTCCGTTTTGCGCTTCACTTTCTTTGGGGAGTTTGGCCATGGCCGACTCCTCCCTTCCCTGAGAGCGACCGGTAAGCAGAGGCGGGATGCTGGGGATGCGCTATCGATGCACTCTCTACCAAGGACTAGGCGCTTGGATGCTCGCGCAGCATGGTCGTTCGGATCACCAGGAATCCCTGGCAAAGGGGAGAGCGACGCTATACATCTCGTCATACAGGAGCACCCTCAAAGGTCTTTTATAAATACATAAGAGTCGCCACTAGGCCACATTCATAACCCTGGCAGGTAAACAAGAAGACTACTCATGGGGACATGCAATCGTCGTCGCTCTCGTCATCACCAGCACCTTCGACCTTGCGCTCCCTGGCTCCAGCATGGTCCTTCAGTTCATCAAAAGAAAGCTCCGCTATCAAGTCCTCCACATGGTCCTCAACCCACTCGGCAAGGGCGTCTCGAATCACTTTGGGTACGGGGGAAAGCACCTAGAGAAGGGAGATTCATGAAGCTTCAACTTGGCACGGTAATCCTAGAGAAGGGAGCGTTGAACATCCGCCACCTTGTCGTCGATCTCCTCCTGAACCTGCGCCTCACGGGTGGCGAGGGATTTCTCGGCGAGCGACACCTCGTGCTCCCTTACCTCCAGCCTCTCGTGCTCTAGGCTCTACTCTAGCGCCTCCATCTCCAACGCGTCTTCGGGCATGCGGGGGTTTGCACCGCCATTGGGGAACACGATCGTTGGGCCATCAAGTGTGGCCTGTTTCTCGCGCCTAGATTCACCTTTCAAGGGCGGCATTGAAGGCTTGAAGCTCCTCCAAGCATTCCTCAGAGGCCTTGCGTCGGCTGTCAGCATCTTGGGCCTCAGCAAGGGTGCACTCGCGATCCTCCACCGCCGCGGCAAGGGAGCCCTTGGCATCTGCATGGGTGCGCTCGCATTGTAGGCGGCTGAGATTTATAGCGACTCCAAGACGGTGCCATTCCCGTGTCAGGCACTGGTGCTTCACCTCCAGGCGGGTATCCGTGTCGGGAAGCTCCACCCCCAGGCGCCCCAGCGCCTCCACCTCGGCTTGGAGCAGACCACACCGCACGGTGCTCCAGTCACTTGCGAGCTCGAGGGCCCAGCCAGGATCTCCGCCTTCCCTTGGACATGCGGGGAAGGCATGCGAGGGGTCACTTGGCCCCAACGCGTGCCCCGGGGCTGGGGCCTCACACCTTTCCACCCTAGGAGGAAGTCGCATCTCCCGAGGCCCCACGTCTTCACTTGAGGAGGGCCCAAGGGCATGGCACGACACGCCCCCAGGGAAGGCCATTAGCGAGGGGCGTAGCCCCCTCCCCTATGAGTTGGAGGTCATGGATGAAGAAGATCATGGGAAGCTCGCGCTCAAGGCCTCCTGAGGACCACACGAGCTCGGGTGCGGGTGCCCTTCCGCCCAGAGTTCCACAACCCGAGGAAGATGGGGCCATGAGGGACCCTGCGGCCTCGAGAGGCGGCAGCGATGGCACAACTCTTCCTTCACTAGTGGGGAGCCTGCGGAACAGAAGCTCAGAAGGAGAGCACCAAGGGAAGGTTGAGGGGGTGCAGGCACTTACTCATCCATGGTGACCCACTTCCTCTTCATCGGCACCCACGGCGCCGGGGAACGGCTGCCCCCCAGGCACCTTCCTCTTTCGACAAACGGGGGGGGGGGGGTAGAGGACGATTTGTCGACGACCAACACCTGGCACCCTCCAACGGAGGAGGCAGACTCCTACATCGACGGGGTGTCACCCTCGACCCTGGGTTGGGCTGAGGCGAGAGCCCGGGGAATGGGCGACGAAGGACACCCCACCTCAGCCAAGGGAGGAGCCGTGGCCTCAGGACCCTCGGGACTCGATCCCCCCACGAGGGGGTCACCCTGGGGATGCGCTCCCTCTGGAGGAAGAAATCTTGATACGTCTCCAACGTATCTACTTTTCCAAACTCTTTTGCCCTTGTTTTGGACTCTAATTTGCATGATTTGAATGGAACTAACCCGGACTGACGCTGTTTTTAGCAGAATTGCCTTGGTGTTATTTTTGTGCAGAAATAAAAGTTCTCGGATTGACCTGAAAATTTATGGAGAATATTTTTGGAATTAATAAAAAATATTAGCGAAAGAATCAACTGTAGGGGCCCATCACCTGGCCACAAGCCTGGAGGGCGCGCCCCTGTGGCTTGTGGGCCACCTGTCGCTCCTCCGACCTCGTTTCCACTTCTATATATTCCTATTCGGGGAGAAAAAAATCAAGGAGAAGAGTTCATCGCGTTTCACGATACGAAGCCGCCGCCACCTCCTGTTCTTCCTCGGTAGACCAGATTTGGAGTCCGTTTTGTGCTCCGGAGAGGGGAAATCGACGCCTTCGTCATCGCCAACCATCCTTCATCACCAATTCCATGATGCTCTCCACTGTTCGTGAGTAATCTCATCGTAGGCTTGCTGGACGGTGATGGGTTGGATGAGATTTATCATGTAATTGAGTTAGTTTTGTTAGGGTTTGATCCCTAGTATCCACTATGTTCTTAGATTAATGTTGCTATGACTTTGCTATGCTTAATGCTTGTCACTAGGGCCCGAGTGCCATGATTTCAGATCTGAACACATTATGTTTTCATGAATATATTTGTGTTCTTGATCCTATCTTGCAAGTTGTAGACACCTATTACAAGTTATGATCCGCATCCCCTAGGGTGACAATAACGAGGGTTCTTTCCGATGATTACCATAGTTTGAGGAGTTCATGTATTCACTAAGTGCTAATGCTTTGGTCCGGTTCTCTATTAAAAGGAGGCCTTGATATCCCTTAGTTTCCATTAGGACCCCGCTGCCACGGGAGGGTATGACAAAAGATGTCATGCAAGTTCTTTTCCATAAGCACGTATGACTATATATGGAATACATGCCTACATTACATTGATGAATTGGAGCTAGTTCTGTGTCACCCTATGTTATAACCGTTGCATGACCCTATGTTATAACCGTTGCATGATGAATGCCATCCGACATAATTATCCATCACTGATCCATTGCCTACGAGCTTTTCACATATTGTTTTTTGCTAAGTTACTTTTCTGTTGCTACTGTTACAATCACTACAAACTATTGGAAATATGCCCTAGAGGCAATAATAAATTAGTTATTATCATATTTCCTTGTTCATGATAATCATTTATTATCCATGCTATAATTGTATTAATTGGAAACTCAGATACATGTGTGGATACATAGACAACACCATGTCCCTAGTATGCCTCTAATAGAATAGCTCGTTGATCAAAGATGGCTAAGGTTTCCTAGCTATTGACATGAGATGTCATTTGATAACGGGATCACATCATTAGGAGAATGATGGGATGGACAAGACCCAAACTACAAACGTAGCATATGATCGTGTCGGTTTATTGCTACTGTTTTCTGCATGTCAAGTATCTGTTCCTATGACCATGAGATCATGCAACTCACTGACACCGGAGGAGTGCCTTGTGTGTATCAAACGTCGCAACGTAACTGGGTGACTATAAAGGTACTCTACAGGTATCTCTGAGGGTGTCTGTTGGGTTGGCATGGATCAAGACTGGGATTTGTTACTCCGTGTGACGGAGAGGTATCTCAGGGCCCACTCGGTAATACAACATCACAACAAGCCTTGCAAGCAATGCGACTAAGTGTTAGTCACGAGATCTTGTATTACGGAACGAGTAAAGAGACTTGCCGGTAACAAGGTTGAACTAGGTATGGAGATACCGACGATCGAATCTCGGGCAAGTAACATACCGAAGAACAAAAGGAACATCATACGGGATTAACTGAATCCTTGACATAGAGGTTCGACCGATAAATATCTTCATAGAATATGTAGGAACCAATATGGGCATCCAGGTCCCGCTATTGGTTATTGACCGTAGAGGTGTCTCGGTCATGTCTACATAGTTCTCGAACCCGTAGGGTCTGCACACTTAAGGTTCAGTGACGTTTCGGTAGTATAGAGTTATGTATGGTGGTTACCGAAGGTTGTTCAGAGTCCCGAATGAGATCTCGGACGTCACAAGGAGCTCTAGAATGGTCCGAAGGTAAATATTGATATATAGGAAGTCCTATTTTGGTCGCCGGAAAAGTTTCGGGCTCATCGGTAGTGTACCGGGAGACCATCGGGAGGGGTATTTCTACCCAAGTGGCTACATGGGCTGTGGGAGAGTGAATACTGTCCCACACAAGGCCCATGCGGCTGGGAGAGAAAATCCCAAAGAGAAAAGGTGGAAAAAGGCAAAAAAGGCAAAAAAGGAAGGAGTCCTAGTCCTACTAGGATTGGAGGAGGATTCCTCCTCTCCTCCTTGGTTCAGCCGAAGCCTAGGGTTGGCCCTTGAGGGCCAAGCCTCCTTCTCTCTTCCTCTTATATCTGCCGGGGGGATGACCCCCGGTACCCCAAAGACGACGAGTCGAACGGGGGTGCCCGCCCGCCCAGGCCGGCTGCTCCTCTAGGCCGGCTACCAGCTGCGCCAGCCAGCTGGCTACCGGTTGCGCCAGCCAGCCGGCTGGCCCAAAGTCAACCACGACGTCGCATACGACGTGACACCGACAAGACGGCCGTACCATGGGCACTATTGCTGATAAAGCAACCCCTATAGCGTGACACCTCCAATAGTGTAGTTGGTGGGTGGGCCACCACCCATCATGCCCACTCACCTAGCTTTGGGTGTAAGCTACCCTCACCTATATATACTAGCACACATCCATACATCCATGGGGAGAAGTCCTGGGATTATGCCGGACATGGCTAGGAGCTCTCCTGGCCACACATACATTAGCTAGCTCTTTGCTACTGCTATCTCAGATACAGCTCTAGGAGCAACTCTGTACCAGATGTACCACATATATACAGACATGCAGGAGTAGGGGTATTATCTCTCCGGAGAGCCCCGAACCTGGGTAAACCACCGCGTGCTATCCGCATACCCGTCCCGGACCATCCACGACAGCCTTGCCCTCACCTCGATAAGCCACCCCATGGCATCTGTCGTCTCGCGTGACCCCCCATGAGAAAACCACGACACTCCCACAGCCCATGTAGCCTCTTGGGTCGAAATACCCCTCCCGATGGTCTCCCGGTACACTCCTGACACTCTCGGTACACTACCGATGAGCCCGAAACTTTTCCGGCGACCAAAATAGGACTTCCTATATATCAATCTTTACCTCTGGACCATTACGGAGCTCCTCGTGACGTACGGGATCTCATCCAGGACTCCGAACAACCTTCGGTCACCACCATGCATAACTCTATACTACCGAAACGTCACCAAACCTTAAGTGTGCAGACCCTGCGGGTTCGAGAACTATGTAGACATGACCAAGACACCTCTACGATCAATAACCAATAGTGGGACCTGGATGCCCATATTGGTTCCTACATATTCTACGAAGATCTTTATCGGTCGAATCTCTATGTCAAGGATTCAGTTAATCCCATATGATGTTCCGTTTGTTCTTCGGTATGTTACTTGCCCGAGATTCGATCATCGGTATCTCCATACCTAGTTCAACCTCGTTACTGGCAAGTCTCTTTACTTTTTCCGTAATACAAGATCCCATGACTAACACTTAGTCACATTGCTTGCAAGGCTTATTGTGATGTTGTATTACCGAGTGGGCCCTGAGATACCTATCCGTCACACGGAGTAACAAACCCCAGTCTTGATCCATGACAACCCAACAGACACCCTCGAAGATACCTGTAGAGCACCTTTATAGTCACCCAGTTACGTTGCGACGTTTGATACATAGAAGGCACTCTTTCGGTGTCTGTGAGTTGCATGATCTCATGGTCATAGGAACATATACTTGACATGTAGAAAACAGTAGCAATAAACTGACACGATCATATGCTACGGTTGTAGTTTGGGTCTTGTCCATCACATCATTCTCCTAATGATGTGATCCCGTTATCAAATGACATCACATGTCAATGGCTAGGAAACCTTGACCATCTTTGAGCAACGAGCTAGTTCACAGGAGGCATACTAGGGACAAAGCGTTGTCTATTTACCCACACATGTAATGTGTTTCCAATCAATACAATTATAGCATGGATAATAAACGATTATCATAAACAAGGAAATATAATAATAAACACTTTATTCATTGCCTCTAGGGCATATTTCCAACAGTCTCCCACTTGCACTAGAGTCAATAATCTAGTTCACATCACTATGTGATTTACATTGTAATGAATCGAACACCCATGCAGTTTTGGTGTTGATCATGTTTAGCCCTTGGAAGAGGTTTAGTCAACGGGTCTGCAACATTTAGATCCGTGTGCACTTTGCAAATATTTATTTCCTTTTCCTCGATGTAATCGCGGATGGAGTTGAAGCGTCGCTTTATGTGTCTGGTCCTCTCGTGAAACCTTGGTTCCTTGGTCAGAGCAATGGCACCAGTGTTTTCACAGAACAGGTTCATTGGATTTAGTGCACTGGGCACTACTCCAAGATCTGTCATGAACTGCTTCATCCAGACACCTTCCTTCACTGCCTCTGAGGCTGCGATGTACTCCGCTTCGCACGTAGAATCGGCTACCACGCTTTGCTTGGAACTGCACCAGCTTACCGCTCCCCCGTTGAGAATAAATACGTATCCGTTTTGTGACTTAGAGTCATCCGGATCAGTGTCAAAGCTTGCATCGACGTAACCCTTTACGACAAGCTCTTCATCACCTCCATAAACGAGAAACATTTCCTTAGTCCTTTTCAGGTACTTAAGGATATTCTTGACCGCCGCCCAGTGCTCCATTCCAGGATTACTTTGGAACCTTCCGGCCATACTTATGGCAAGGCTGACATCGGGTCTTGTGCACAGCATTGCATACATGATAGAGCCTATGGCTGAAGCATAGGGGATGACACTCAGCTTTTCTCTATCTTATGCAATCACTGGGCATTGAGTCTTACTCAACTTCACACCTTGTAACACAGGCAAGAACCCCTTCTTGGACTGATCCATTTTGAACTTCTTCAAAACTTTATCAAGGTATGTGCTCTATGAAAGTGCTATTAAGCGTCTCGATCTATCTCTATAGATCTTAATGCCTAATATGAAAGCAGCTTCTCCTAGGTCCTTCATTGAAAAACTCTTGTTCAAATATTCCTTCATGCTTTCTAGCATTTCTATATTGTTTCCAATCAGCAATATGTCATCCACATATAATATTAGAAATTCTATAGAGCTCCCACTCACTTTCTTGTAAATACAAGGTTCTCCATAAACTTGTATAAACCCAAACGCTTTGATCACCTCATCAAAGCGCTTATTCCAACTCCGAGATGCTTGCACCAGCCCATAAATGGATCGCTGGAGTTTGCAAACTTTGTCAACATTCTCTGGATCGACAAAACCTTCTGGTTGCATCATATACAACTCTTCCTCAAGGAAACCGTTGAGGAATGTTGTTTTAACATCCATCTGCCAAATTTCATAGTCGAAATAAGCAGCTATTGCCAACATGATTTTGACAGACTTAAGCATCGCTACGGGTGAGAATGTCTCATCGTAGTCAACTCCTTGAACTTTTGAAAAACCCTTTGCCACAAGTCGAGCTTTATAGACGGTGACATTACCGTCCGCATCCGTCTTCTTCTTAAAGATCCATTTGTTCTGAATGTCCTTTCGCCCTTTAGGTAATACTTCCAAAGTCCATACTTTGTTTTCATACATGGATCCCATCTCAGATTTCATGGCCTCTAACCATTTCTTGGAATCCAGGCCCATCACTGCTCCTCCATAGCTTGTAGGTTCATTGTTGTCCAACAACATGACCTCCAAGACAGGGTTGCCGTACCACTCAGGAGCAGTACGCGCCCTTGTCGACCTACGAGGTTCAATAGTAGCTTGATCCGAAGCTTCATGATCATCATCATTAACTTCCTCTCCTACCGTCGTAGTTTCCACAGAAACATCTTTCTACAATGCGCTACTTTCTCGTTGAAGTAAAGGTTCAATAACCTCATCAAGCTCTATTTTCCTCCCACTCAATTCTTTCGAGAGAAACTCTTTCTCAAGAAATGTTCCGTTCTTAGCGACAAACACTTTGCCTTCGGATCTGAGATAGAAGGTATACCCGACTGTCTTTTTCGGGTATCCTATGAAGACACATTTTCCGCTTTGGGTTCCAACTTTTCAGGCTGAAGTTTTTTGACATAAGCATCACATCCCCAAACTTTAAGAAACGACAACTTTGGCCTCTTGCCAAACCACAATTCATATGCATCGTCTCAACGGATTTTGATGGTGCCCTATTTAAAGTGAATGCAGCTGTCTCTAATGCATAACCCCAAAACGATAGTGGCAAATCAGCAAGAGACATCATAGAACGCACCATATCTAATAAGGTTCGATTACGACATTTGGACACACCATTACGCCGTGGTCTTCCGGGCGGTGTCAACTGTGAAACAATTCCACACTGTCTTAAGTGACGACCAAACTCATAACTCAGATATTCACCTCCTCGATCAGATTGCAGGCACTTAATCTTCTTGTTACGATGATTCTCAACTTCACTCTGAAATTGCTTGAACTTTTCAAACGTTTCAAACTTGTGTTTCATTAAGTAAATATACCCATATCTACTCAAGTCATCAGTGAAGGTGAGAAAATAACGATATCCACCACGCGCTGTAACATTCATTGGACCGCACGCATCAGTATGTATGATTTCCAATAAGTCATTTGCCCGTTCCATTGTTCCAGAGAACGGTGTTTTAGTCATCTTACCCATGAGGCATGGTTCACATGTGTCAAGTGATTCAAAATCAAGTGACTCCAAAAGTCCATCAACATGGAGCTTCCTCATGCGTTTTACACCAATATGACCTAAATGGCAGTGCCACAAGAAAGTGGTACTATCATTATCAACTCTACATCTTTTGTCATCAATGTTATGAACATGTGTATCATCACTATCAAGATTCAATATGAATAAACCCCTCACATTGGGTGCATGACCATAAAAGATATTACTCATATAAATAGAACAACCTTTATTCTCTGATTTAAATGAGTAACCGTCTCGCAATAAACAAGATCCAGATATAATGTTCATGCTTAACGCAGGCACTAAATAACAATTATTCAGGTTCATCACTAATCCCGATGGTAATCGAAGAGAGAGCATGCCGACGGCGATCACATCAACCTTGGAACCATTTCCCACGCGCATCGTCACTTCATCCTTTGCCAGCCTTCGTCTATTCTGTAGTTCCTGTTTTGAGTTGCAAATATGAGCAACCAAACCGGTATCAAATACGCAGGCACTACAACGAGAGCTAGTAAGGTACACATCAATAACATGTATATCATATATACCTTGTTTGTCGTTGGACGCCTTCTTGTCAGCCAGGTACTTGGGGCAGTTTCGCTTCCAGTGACCAGTTCCCTTGCAATGAAAGCACTCAGCTTATGGCATGGGTGCATGCTTGGGCTTCTTTACAGGAGTAGCAACTGCTTTTCCATCCTTCTTGGTTTTACCCTTCTTGCCCTTGCCCTTGCCATTCTTCTTGAAACTAGTGGTTTTATTGACCATCAACACTTGATGTTCTTTCTGGATTTCAGACTCAGCGACTTTTAGCATCGCAAACAGCTCGGTGACTGACTTGTTCATCCTGTACATGTTATAGTTCATCACAAAGCTCTTGTAACTAGGTGGCAGTGATTGAAGAACTCTGTCAGTTATCGCCTCTGGCGGAAGGGCAATTCACAACTCCACTAAATGAGTCGAATACCCAGACATTCTGAGTATATGTTCACTGATAGACCCATTCTCCTCCATCTTGCAAGCATTGAACTTATCGGAGGTCTCATACCTCTCGATTATGGCATTCTTCTGAAAGATAACCTTCAACTCCTGGAACATCTCATATGCTCCATGACGTTCAAAACATCTTTGAAGTCCCGGTTCTAAGCCATACAATATTGCACACTGAACTATTGAGTAATCTCTAGAACGTGCCTCCCAAGCGTTCTTAACGTCTTCGGATGACATGTCTTCTGGTTGGTCACCAAGTGGTGCATCAAGGACATATGATTTTTGGGAAGCCATGAGGATAATCCTCAGATTATGGGCCCAGTCAACAAAGTTACTTCCATCATATTTCAACTTAGCTTTCTCTAGGAACGCATGAAATTTCAGGGGTGCTACTGCGCGAGCCATTGATCTACAACATAAATATGCAAAGGTTACTTAGACTATCGTTCAAGATAATGAGTTTAGTTAATCAAATTACTAAAGCTCCCACTCAAATTGACATCCCTCAGGTCATCTGAGTGTCACATGATCCAAATTCACCAACTCAAGTCCGATCATCACGTGAGTTGAGGTGGTTTCAATGGTGAACATCATCATGTTGATCATATGTACTATATGACTCATGTTCGACCTTTCGGTCTCTTGTGTTCCGAGGCCATGTCTGTACATGCTAGGCTCGTCAAGTTTAACCCGAGTGTTCTGCATGTGCAACACTGGCTTGCACCCGTTGTATGTGAACGTAGAGTCTATCACACCCGATCATCACGTGGTGTCTCAACACGATGAACTTTCGCAACGGTCCACACTCGGGGAGAACACAATTCATCTTGAAATTTAAGTGAGGGATCACCTTATAATGCTACCGTCGTCCTAAGCAAAACAAGGTGCATAAAAGGATTAACATCACATGCAAATCATAAGTGACATGATATGTCCATGAACTTGTGCTTTTGATCTCCATCTTGAAAGCACCGGCATGATCTCCATCGTCACCGGCATGACACCATGATCTCCGTCAACATGTCGCCTTCGGGGTTGTCACGCCCATCATGCTTGTACTACTATTGCTACCGTTTAGCGATAAAGTAAAGCATTACATAGTGCTTAATGATTGATACGCAGGTCATACAATAATTAAAGACAACCCTATGGCCCCTGCCGGTTGCCGTACTCATCGACATGCAAGTCGTGATATTCTATAAAACACATGATCATCTCATACATCACATATATCACATCATGTAATTGGACATATCACATCACAACATACCCTGCAAAAACAAGTTAGACGTCCTCTAATTGTTGTTGCATGTTTTACGTGGCTGCTACGGGTATCTAGCAAGAACAAATCTCACCTACGCATAAACCACAATGGTGATACATAAGTTTCTTTTGAACCTTCTCAAGGACCGCCTTTGTCGAATGCAATCCAACTAAAGTAGGAGAAACTACCACCCGCCAGCCATCTTTTGCAACAAGTTGCAGTTGAGGGAACCGGTCTCTCGTAAGCGTATAAGTAATGTTGGTCCGGGCCGCTTCATCCCACAATACCGCTAAACCAAAACACGACCAAGGTAGGAAGCAATCTAAGCATCAACGCCCACAAAATCTTTGTGTTCTACTCGAGATCTCATCTACACATAGACCTAACTCATGATGCCACTGTTGGGGAATGTCGCATGGGAAACAAAAAATTTCCTACGCTCACGCAAGACCTATCCATGGTGATGGGCATCTACGAGAGGGAGAGTGGATCTACATACCCTTGTAGATCGCTATGCGGGAAGCTTTAAGAAACACGGTTGGTGTAGTCGAAAGTCTTCGCGATCCAAATCGCCGAGCGTCCTGCGATCCAATCACGATCTGTCCCGACCAAGCACCGAACGGACGACACCTCCACGTTCAGCACATGTATAGCTTGATGATGATCTCCGCCTTCTTGATCCAGCAAGAGGGAGTGGAGAGGTAGACGAGTTCTCCGGCAGCGCGACGGTGCCGCGACGATGGTGGTGATGCAATTTCGGCAGGGCTTCGCCTAAGCACTGCAAAAAAAATGATATAGAGGAGAAACTATGCACTAGAGGAACGGGTAGCACGTGGCTGAAAATCTAGTGCAAAAACCCTAAAACCTCTAGTATATATAAGAGGAAGAGAGGAGGAGGCTTGTCCCAAGGGCCAAGCCATCAAGGCTTCGGCTGAACCAAGAGGAGAGGAGGATTCCTCCTCCAATCCTAGTAGGACTAGGACTCCTCCTTATTTTGGCCTTTTTGCCTTTTTCCACCTTTTTCTCTTTGGGCTTATCTTCCCAGCCGCATGGGCCTTGTGTGGGACTTCCACCAGCCCACTAAGGGCTGGTATTCACTCTCCCACAGCCCATGTAGCCTCTTGGGTCGAAATACCCCTCCTGATGGTCTCCCGGTACACTACCGGCACTCCCGGTACACTACCGATGAGCCCGAAACTTTTCCGGCGACCAAAAAAGGACTTCCTACATATGAATCTTTACCTCCGGTACACTACATATGATGTTCCCTTTGTTATTCGATATGTTACTTGCCCGAGGTTCGATCGTCGGTATCTCCATACCTAGTTCAACCTCGTTACCGGCAAGTCTCTTTACTCATTCCGTAATACAAGATCCCGTGACTAACACTTAGTCACATTGCTTGCAAGGCTTATTGTGATGTTGTATTACCGAGTGGGCCCTGAGATACCTCTCCGTCACACGGAGTAACAAATCCTAGTCTTGATCCATGCCAACCCAACAGACACCCTCGGAGATACCTGTAGAGCACCTTTATAGTCACCCAGTTATGTTGCGACGTTTGATACACACAAGGCACTCTTCCGGTGTTCGTGAGTTGCATGATCTCATGGTCATAAGAACATATACTTGACATGTAGAAAATAGTAGCAATAAACTGACACGATCATATGCTACGTTTGTAGTTTGAGTCTTGTCTATCACATCATTTTCCTAATGATGTGACCCCATTATCAAATGACATCACATGTCAATGGCTAGGAAACCTTGACCATCTTTGACCAACGATCTAGTTCACTAGAGGCATACTAGGGACAAAGCATTGTCTATTTACCCACACATGTAATGTGTTTCCAATCAATACAATTATAGCATGGATAATAAACGATTATCATGAATAAGGAAATATAATAATAAACACTTTATTCATTGCCTCTAGGGCATATTTCCAACAGTTTCAGGGGGCAAGTGTTAGGGGGCCTCATGGGCCAAAGGGAGGGGTCAAACCAGCCCACTAAGGGGCTGTGCGCCCCTCACCCTTTGCCACATAACCAGGAGAGGTGGGGCGCCCCCTCTAGGGTTCCCTCCACCTGGCTTGGGGGGCAAGTCACCCTAGGGTTTCCCTAGGGGGCTCCCCCATCTTCCCTAGCCGCCCGCCCCTAGATTGGATCTAGGGGGTGCCACCCCTCCTCCCTTCCCTTATATATAGAGAGGTAGAGAGAGGGCAGCCGTACCCATCTATGCCTTGGTGCTGCCCTCCCTCTCCCTTGATCTTGTTCTTCTCCACGTAGTGCTTAGCGAAGCTCTGCTGAAATTCCTTCACCACCACCATCGCCACGCCGTCGTGCCGCTGGAGGACTCGAGCTACTACTTCACCATCGCTCGCTGGATCGAGGAGGTGAAGGCTTCATCAAGCCGTACATGTGTTGAACGCGGAGGTGCCGTCCGTTCGGCACTAGATTGGAGTTCACGGGACAGATCATGATTGGATCGCGAAGACGTCCGACTACATCAACCGTGTTTCTTAACACTTCCGCTTAGCGATATACAAGGGTATGTAGATCCACTCTCCCTCTCATAGATGCTCATCACCATGGATAGATCTTGCGTGCGCGTACGTAATTTTTTGTTTCCTGTGCAACATTCCCCATCAACCCAACCAGTTCGACCTACGACACACTTTGAATGCCTATGCAGGACAGACAAGATCCATTTACGGATCCAAAGTTTGCACCCCTGCCGGAGGGGACGGGTACCAAGCTTGGTTCGACCAGAACGATAGAGTTCGAGGACAGATGCGGGACCTAACTCAGTCCGACCTTCGACACAACGCGACCAAGATTAGGGGCGCCGTCCACCCGATGTGTTTTAATCATGAGGTGACGCAACACCCGTTCCCCGACGGTTCAAGCCCGTAAACATTGAGAAATATGACGACACTACCGCCCCGACCATCTGGATTGAAGATTTCCTTCTCCACATACACATGGCTCATGGGGATGACCTCCATGCAATTAAGTACCTACCACTAAATCTCAAAGGACCAGCACGGCACTAGCTGAACAGCCTCCCCAAAAACTCCATCAGGTGTTGGGAAGAGGTCGAGGTTGCTTTCCGCTCTAACTTTCAAGGCACCTATGTTCGGTCACCGGACGCTGCAGACCCGAGCCACATCGTTCAGCAGGCCGGAGAGTCATCCCGGCATTTCTGGAACTGATTCCTGACCAAGAAATATCAAATCGTCAACTGCTCTGACACTGAGGCATTAGCCTTTTTCAGGAACAACATTCGAGACAAATGGCTAGCGCGTCAACTCTGACAAGAATAGCCCTGGACAATGTCCACTCTCACCTCACTCATAGCCCGCTTTTGCACAGGCGAGGACAGTTGGCTAGCACGTCGGATCAATCCTCCTGCAAACCCCGACACTTCTGAAGTGCGGGACAATAACGGGAAGCCATGACATAACAATAACAAACATCGGCACAACGGCGCTGAAGCCGGAGACACGACGGTTAACGCTAACTTTCGTAACTAAAAATCGTCACAACGGAAGAAGCCTGACAAAGGTAATAGGGATGGACCCTCTCAGCTGGACAAAATAATGGACAAACCCTACCAGATTCATGGCACTCAAGACAAGCCTACCACCCACACCAACCGTAACTTTTGGGTGTTTAAACAGGCAGGCAAGCTCGTCGCCGAAGACCATGGTAAGGGCGCCCACAGCAAGGACGATGAAGATCCCCACAGACCAAATAATGGAGGCCAGAAGCAATTGCCCCCTGAGGTAAAAAGTGTGAACATGATCTACGCCACACATATACCAAAGAAGGAAAGGAAGCGCATAGTTCGGGACGTATATGCCATAGAGCCCGTCGCCCCAAAATTCAACCCATGGTAGGCTTGCCCGATCACCTTCGACCGCACTGACCACCTGACCAGTATTCAGCATGGTGGGTCAGCCGCTCTAGTACTCGATCCCATAGTGGATAGGTACCATTTAACAAGGGTCCTTATGGATGGAGGTAGCAGCCTCAATTTGATCTACGCAAACACGATGAAGAAGATGGGTATTGACCCATCAAGGATCAAACCCAGTAACACCACCTTTAAAGGAATAATACCTGGCGTTGCATTCTGATGTTCGGGCACCATAACCCTGGAAGTAGTATTCGGTTCACCCGATAGCTTCCTCACCAAAGACTTAATCTTCGACATTGTCCCTTTTCATAGCGGCTATCATGCGCTTCTTGGCCGAACAACTTTAGCTTGTTTCAATTTTGTCCCCCACTATGCCTATATGAAGCTCAACATGCCCGGAACCAAGGGGGTCATCACCATCTGCGGCAATACGGAGTGCTCTCTCCGAACATAGGAACACACCATAGCTCTCGCGGTCAAGGTGCAACTCGGTAATGAAATGCCAAACCCCCAGTCCGCTGCCAAGGCACAAAAGGTAGGTAAGCAGGCCCGAACTCTATTTCGGTTCCCAGAGCATCACGCTCCAAACAAATAGGAATACACGCCCCACAGCATGACCCATATAACCACAAGGTACGTACTCTGGAATCATAATTTTGCACTTAAAATTCCTTGGTTAGCTGGAGGGGGCTATCATCTAAAGGCCTAGTGTTCAGCTAAATCGAAAAGTGGTCATATATGTCTTCGGATAAAACCAGGCTCCGTCAAGGATCAGGTCAACAGCGTTAACCTCACACAATTCGGCGACCTCTCAAGGCCGTCTCGTCGACTACCACCTCCTCTAAAGGGGTACCCTCTAGGAGAACAAAGGTGTAGACGTGAACAAGACACAATACAGGACTTCAAGCCATTTGTAACGGTCCTGTTTAAAGCTTTTTTCTTTGTAAAGCTTTAATTGCGTATCCGTAACAGTTTCTTGGACATATCAGAGTGTACGAATAAAGGGTTTATCGGAAATAAAGACCAATTTTTGTGGTCCTACGACAGTCATTTATATTGGACAAGCCTTGTTTCCCTCTTTTCTTCACCACTCTCTGTACAAAAACAAGTTAGTTCGGTACACATCTTGGATGCGACCGGCTACGTGACTGGGGGCTCGGCCATTTGGCTCGCCTCAAGCATCAATCTGACACCATAGTTCTTTTGAGTGTTTGGCGTCTTGGATATTGCATTATATGCATTGGTTCCGAATTATGTCTTCGGTCAAAAGTTGGGTTGCCTGGCTCGTGTGTTTACCCCTTCACGTTCCACTTATTCGGCTAAAAGGGTAAATGGAGAACCACTACGATTGTACTTCTAGTCCGTTTAGTTAAGTACCTCGATAGAGAAAGCCGAAAACCGGTCTGCAATCCGATGACAAGTGTTAGACTAAGAATCGTTGGAGGTTCACTATGTTAAAATGAAGGGTTTGGAGTAAGACAAGCCATGTCATGCGGGTTTGGCATAAAACACCGAACATTACCGAGCAAAGGGGGCTAGTGCTCATGCTCCCCCCACGCACGCATCTAAGCTCCTACGGTTAAGTGAAAGAAATAAAGCTGCATAGTCTGATTGTCTCATTTTCTTCCAAACTACTGCCTCCGGGTGCCAAGACGTTGGCTAAGGGTAACATTACGGATATTGAAAATACCCACTTTAGTATCTATAGGGGGGCTAAAGCCGACGACCGGTAACTTTCAGAATTAAAACAACCACACATGAGTCAAAATTAACAAAAGCACATACCATGCAAATTCTTGGGCATTCCGATACAATAAAGTTTCAACAATGAACCGGAAGGTAGTACTTTCACTCAAGAATTATATCTTTCGGACACAGGTCTTCTATGGCCCGAGCACCGTCCATCACGACTGGGAAGTATAAGTCAGGGCGCCTATGGCCTTTCCCGGGTGGCGAAGGAGCGGTGGCCATCTCAAGTGGATTTAGTCTCATCCAGTGCACCATGGTCTTCGAAAATGCCATCCAAGCTCCCTCAAAGCAAGCAGAACGTGTCAGGGCGTCGACTCGGGGCGCGACAACGATCAACCTCTGCACTAAGTTGAAGTAGCTGCCCGGTAGCAGTCTTGTAGGCCATAACCGGATACAAAGATCCTTCATGGCCGACTCGGCATACGATGTAACTCCATTAGCTTCTTCATCTGACCGGAGACTAGGAACGGCTGCTCTGAGGCCTGAAACTGCTCCTAGAACAACCATTGTTCCGCACCCCCTTCCTAGGAGGAATGATGTTGCACCGCATCCGCCGTACTCTTGGGCAGAGCTGCAAACACGCCTAGAGGACGCCAAACTTGAGTGAGCAACAAAACCCTTTTTCCAGCAATAGGACATTGTAGTAAGTGCTGCTCGCAATCTACTTTATTTGATGAAGCTCCTTTTCATGACGTTGCACCTCCAAACGTGCCGCCCGGAGGGTGGCAGTGTTCAGGGATAGCTCGGTAGCCTACTCCTTGTTCTGCTCCAGGATATCAAACGTAGAGATGGCATCCTTGAGCTCTTGTTTCACCTTAGCAACCCTGGCCTCATACCTTTTGCTTTCGATGACCGCTTGTTCAACAGCCGCCTTATGATTGGCGGTCTCCTGCCTCGCTTTTGACAGCTCAGCCTTGAGATTCTCGATCTTCGTGGACACGACTGCATTGAGCGTTAACATGTTCATTTTTATGAAACAACCACACGTACACGGCAAAAACATATATCCGTGTAAGCTCATACTTACCTTGCGCGTCGTCAAACCGCTTGCTCAAGCGGTCGAGCTCGTCTTCGATGCTTTTCAGCTTCCGATTCATCTCTGCCAGCTCCTCATCATGAGGGATTGTGCTCAATGGCATGGCCTGTATAAACAATTAGCACATTTCAGATTCCCAAGTTATTTCTTTTTCAAATCCCCTGTCTAGATGTTTGTCACATTCCAGCAGAGTCTTGGGGGTTGCGGCTAAATTCAAACAACATACGACAAGAATTTTACTATGTCCCCTTATCACATTCGACCCCCGTGTGAGTTCTACCAAACTCACACAAGGTTGGGGGGCTACTAAGTGTGGCGATTGCATACAAATCCGAACGTGCTATTTAAAAACAAAAACGGTGACAAACTATATAAATTACCTTAAATCCTGCTAGTAGGCTGCCAAAAGTTTCCGTCAATCCGCTGTCAACAGATTGAATACCTTGTAGTACCACTCTTAGAAGGGAGCGGTGCTCTTCGACAAGGGAGGAATCAATCAGACCCTCCTTCTTCATGATTGGATCCGCTCTCTCATGGGCGGCTCTCGGTGCGTGATGTCTACTACACAACTTTATTCTTGTAGACTCTGTTGGGCCTCCAAGCGCAGAGTTTTGTAGGACAATAGAAATTTTCCCTGGAGTGGATGACCTAAGAATTATCAATTCATGGGAGGTGTAAGATGAAGATGGTCCCTCTCAAGCAACCGTTCAATCAAATACAGAAAATCTCTTGTGTTCCCAACACACTCAATACAATGGCAAATTCTATAGGTGCACTAGTTCAACGAAAAGATGGTGATACAAGTGCAATATGGATGGTAGATATAGGTTTTTTAATCTGAAAATATAAATACAAAATGTAGCAAGTTGAAAACAGCGAGCAAAACATTGTATAAATGCATGGAAATAAGGCCTAGGGTTCATACTTTCACTAGTGCAATATGCCAACAATGCTAACATAGTTGGATCATATGATCATCCCTCAACGTGCAACAAAGAATCACTCCAAAGTTCCTATATAGCAGAGAATGATAAGATGAAATTGGTGTAGGTAGCATAACCACCTCAAAGTTATTCTTTCCGATCAATCTATTGGGCTATTCCTATAAGTATCACAAATAGCCCTAGAGTTTGTAGTAAAATAACACCAATGATACATAACAATCAACTCTATTGTCACCTAGATACTCCAATGTCACCTCAAGTACCTATGGGTAAATTATACGACATGCATCAAACAATTTCAGATCTACCATATTCCATCCAACACAAAGAACTGCAAGGAGCACCCCGAGATTTCTATTGGAGAACGTGGTATGAAAACATGCAATCAACCCCCTATGCATAGATCCCCCAAGGTCACCGGAATCCGCAAGTTGATGCCTTAACATATATCAAGTGAATCAATAAAATACCCCAATGTAACTATGGGTATCCACTTTTCATAAATCTTTGGCCCTTGTTTTGGACTCTAATTTGCATGATTTGAATGGACCTAAACTGATGCCGTTTTCAGCAGAATTGCCTTGGTGTTATTTTTGTGTAGAAATAAAAGTTTTTGGATTGACCTTAAATTTACGAAGATTATTTTTGGAATTAATAAAAAATATTGGTGAATGAATCAACCGGAGGGGGCCACCCATTGGCCACAAGCCAAGGGCGCGGCCACCCCCTAGCCGCGCCTACCAGGCTTGTGGGCCCCCTTGGAGCTCCACGTACCTCAATTCCAACTCCATATATTCACATCCGCGGAGAAAAAATCAGAGAGAAGAGTTCATCGCGTTTCACGATACAGAGCTGCCGCCACCTCCTATTCTTCCTCGGGAGGCCAGATCTAGAGTCCGTTTTGGGCTCCGGAGAGGGGAAATCAACGCCATCGTCATAACCAACTATCCTTCATAACCAATTCCATGATGCTCTCCACCGTTCGTGAGTAATTCCATCATAGGCTTGCTGGACAGTGATGGGTTGGATGAGATTTACCATGTAATCGAGTTAGTTTTGTTAGGGTTTCATCCCTAGTATCCACTATGTTCTGAGATTGATGTTGCTATGACTTTGCTATGCTTAATGCTTGTCACTAGGGCCTGAGTGCCATGATTTCAGATCTGAACCTATTATGTTTTCATGAATATATATGTGTTCTTGATCCTATATTGCAAGTTGTAGACACCTATTACGAGTTATGATTCGCATCCCCCAGGGTGACAATAACTGGGATTCTTTCCGGTGATTACCGTAGTTTGAGGAGTTCATGTATTCACTAAGTGCTAATGCTTTGGTCCGTTTCTCTATTAAAAGGAGGCCTTAATATCCCTTAGTTTCCATTAGGACCCTGCTACCATGAGAGGGTAGGACAAAAGATGTCATGCAAGTTCTTTTCCATAAGCACGTATGTCTATATATGGAATACATGCCTACATTACATTGATGAATTGGAGCTAGTTCTGTGTCACCCTATGTTATAACTATTGCATGATGAATGCCATCCAACATAATTATCCATCACTGATCCATTGCCTACAAGCTTTTCACATATTGATCCTTGCTAAGTTACTTTTCCATTGCTACTGTTACAATCACCACAAAACTGCTATTGTCAGTTTTGCCATCGTTACCACTACTTCCATACTACTTTGCTACTAAATAATTTGCTGCAGATATTAAGTCTTTCAGGTGTGGTTGAATTGACAACTCAGCTGCTAATACTCGAGAATATTCTTTGGCTCCCGTTATGTCGAGTCAATAAATTTGGGTTGAATACTCTACCCTCGAAAACTGTTGCGATCCCCTATACTTGTGGGTTATCAAGACCTTTTCTAGCGCCGTTGCCGGGCAACATAGCTCTATTCTCTAAGTCACTTGGGATTTATTTCTATTGATCACTATGAAGAATCTAAAAGACCCAAAAGCCAAGATCTATCCCTTTACTATGAGGGGAGGTAAGGAACTGCCATCTAGCTCTGTACTTGATTCACCTTCTGTTATGAGTAAATTTGCAACATGGCCACCTAGTATTGATTCTGATATGTTGCAAGTAACTGATGATGCCACTTCTGCTATGCATGATGCTTATGATAATACTTTGTTTGATAATATTGTGCCACTTGGTGAATTTCTTGATGAACAAATTGCTAGATTCAATGCTGAAATTGATGATACTTATGAAACTGATGAAATTATTGAAACTGAACGTTATGAGACACCTGATAGACTTAGCTCTCCTAGATATGAATTTCCTAATATACCTAAGGGTTATGTCATGGAAGGAGAGGTAGCTAGGGACTTTCTTGCTTGTAAGGATAGAGATGATCTTAAGAAATTGCTATGCAAGTGGAAAGAAAAATCTTTGAATGCTAGAATGCAATATGATCATAAGTTTACTACTTCACCTATCTTTGTTACTGATAAGGATTATGAATTCCCTGTCGACCCTGAGTTAATTACTCTGGTTGAATCTGATCCTTTCCATGCTTATGAATCTGAAACTGTTGTGGCACATCTTACTAAATTGAATGATATAGCCACCCCATTAACCCATGAGGAAAAACTTCGTTATTACTATATTCTTAAGTTGTTTCCTTTCTCATTAAAGGGTGATGCTAAGATATGGTTTAATTCTCTTGCTCCTAGTTGTGTCGTAGTCCCTAGGACATGATATATTACTTCTCTGTAAATATTTTCCTGCCCATAAGAAACAAGTTGCCTTGCAGGAAATATTTAACTTTGTGCCAATTGAAGATGAGATTCTCCCACAAGCTTGGGGGAGGCTTCTACAATTACTTAATGCTTTGCCTGATCATCCTCTTAAGAAAAATGAAATACTTGACATCTTTTATAATGGACTAACCGATGCTTCTAGGGACCACCTAGATAGTTGTGCCAGCTGTGTTTTCAAGGAACGAACTGTTGAACAAGTTGAACTACTATTGAATAATATATTGAGCAATGATAATGATTGGACTATTCCCGAACCACCTCCAAAGCCCACTCCGAAGAAAAGAGGTATTCTATTTCTCAGTCCTGAAGATATGCAAGGGGCAAAGAAATCTCTGAAAGAAAAGGTATTAACGCTGAAGATGTTAAGAACCTACCACCTATTGAGGAAATACATGGTCTTGATAACCCGACACAGGTAGTAGAGGTAAATTCTCTTCGTAGACTTGATGAAGGTGATACTCCTTATAACAAGTCTGCTACCCAATGCTTGGATGAGTTTATAACTTTGTTGTTAAGAAAGAAAATTTCAATTCTTATGTTAGTAGAAAATTGAAACATAATGCTTACATGCTTGATCGCTTAGGTGATTATATGAGTATAACTATTAATGATCTTAAGCTTATCAGTAACATGCTTCCATGGTAATTACTCAAGTAGAACAACTAGAGGAATTAGGTAATTTGCCGTCTGCCATGGCTGACGACAAAGGTCAGGACACCGGATGGCAAAGGCCTTTGCCGTCCATCAGCAGACGACAAAAATTCCGGCAAAGAAAAAATTGGTAAAGTGGTCCTTTGTCGTCTGCCTCAGGACCACGGCCGGCAAAGAATCTTCGCTGTGGGGGAGCGGACGACAAAGAGCTTGGACGGCAGACCCAGGGGCCACAGTCGTCAAGTGTTACTGGCAGTTCTTTGCCGTCCGCTCCCTTTACCGTCGGCCTTGTGCCCCCCTTTGTTGTCGGTGGGTGGACGACAAAGGGCAAGGCCCTTTGCCCCTGGGGTCCCGCTTTGCCGTCGGCCTTGGGCCCCACCTTTGCCTTCGGCCTTGGGCCCCCCCTTTGTCGTCGGCCTTGCCCCCCCTTTGTCATCGTCCTTGTGCCCCCTTTGTAGTCGATGGGCTGACGGAAAAGAGTAAGGCCATTTGCCCCCTGTGATCCCCCCTTTGTCGTCTGCCCAGGCCCCCTTTTGTTGTCAGCCCACCGACGGCAAAGAGTAAGGCCATTTTCCTTTTTCTTTTATTTTTTATTAAAACAATTTTCACAGCAATTTTCGCAGCAATATGACACACACACACACGCACACACACACATATATATATATATATTTCACAGAAATAAATATGTTGCCATACTGATAACCATATTCAAATAAGTTTCATCCATCCATACATACATACATATTATGAAAGTTTCATCCGTACCCAACCGTATTACAATAGTTTCATCCATACATACATAGTTTCATATACATATGTAGCAAGTGTCACATTGTTCATCCATACAAAATAAAAAATACAAGTAACCCAAGCACTCCATCAATGCAAACTTCCGTGAAGTGAATATATTCTGCAAAATGGGAAGCTCCAAAATTAGAAGAAGACTAGATGAAGAAGAGAAGGTCAAAATAGGTCATTTAGTAGATAACTATGGTTATTATGCCATTTTGAAGCTAAGTAAGCTAATTATAGGTCATTTAATAGCCAACTTTGGTAAAATAGGCAATTTTGGAGCTACCTAAGCTTATTATGCCATTTTGGAGCTAACTAAGCGAAGTATATGTCATTTTTGATAAAATAGGCCATTTTGGAGATAATTTAGCTTACTACGTCATTTAGGAGGAAACTAAGCAAACTATATGTCATTTTAGAGCTAACTTAGGTAAAAATAGGTCACTTAGGAGCTAACAATGCTTATTATGCCATTTTGTAGCTAAGTATGCTAAGTATAGCTCATTTAATAGCTAAGCTAGGTAAAATAGGCCATTTTTGAGCTAGGTAAGCTTATTATGTCATTTAGGAGAGAACTAAGCTAAGTATAGGACATATTTGATAAAACAGGCCATTTAAGAGCTATTCAGCTTACTATGCCATTTAGGAGGAAAGTAAGCTCAATATATGTCATTTTACAGATAACTTAGGTAAAAAAGGTCATTTAGGAGCTAATCTATGGTTATTATGCCATTTTGAAGCTAAATAAGCTAATTATAGGTCATTTAATAGGTAACTTTGGTAAAATAGGTATTTTGGAGCTAACTAAGCTTATTATGCCATTTTGGAGCTAACTAAGCGAAGTATATGTCATTTTTTAATAAAATGGGCCATTTCGGAGCTAATTTAGCTTACTGCATCATTTAGGAGGAAACTAAGCTAACTATATGTCATTTTAGAGCTAACTTAGGTAAAAATAGATTCATTAGGAGCTAACTATGCTTATTATGCCATTTTGGAGCTAAGTAAGCTAAGTATAGGTCATTTAATAGCTAAGCTAGGTAAAATAGGACATTTTAGAGCTAGGTAAACTTATTATGTCATTTAGGAGAGAACTAAGCTAAGTATAGGACACATTTGATAAAATAGGCCATTTAGGAGCTAATTCAGCTTACTATGCCATTTAGGAGGAAAGTAAGCTCAATATATGTCATTTTAGAGACAACTTAGGTAAAAATAGGTCATGTAGGAGCTATCTATGCCTATTATGACATTTTGAAGCTAACTAAGCTAATTATAGGTCATTTAATAGCTAATATTTGTAAAATAGGTCCTTTAGGAGCTAATCCATTGTTATTATGCCATTTCGAAGCTAAGTAAGCTAATTATAGGTCATTTAATAGCTAATTTTGGTAAAATAGGTATTTTTGGAGCTAACTAAGCTTATTATACCATTTTGGAGCTAACTAAGCGAAGTATATGCCACTTTTGATAAAATAGGCCATTTTGGAGCTAATTTAGCTGACTACGTCATTTAGGAGGAAACTAAGCTAACTATATGTCATTTTAGAGCTAACTTAGGTAAAAAATAGGTCACTTAGGAGCTAACTATGCAAATTATGCCATTTTGGAGCTAAGTAAGCTAAGTATAGGTCATTTAATAACTAAGCTAGGTAAAATAGGCCATTTTGGAGCTAGGTAAGCTTATTATGTCATTTAGGAGAGAACTAAGCTAAGTATGGGATATATTTGATAAAATAGGCCATTTAGGAGCTAATTCAGCTTACCATGCCATTTAGGAGGAAACTAAGCTAAATATATGTCATTTTAGAGCTTACTTAGGTGAAAATAGGTCATGTAGGAGCTATCTATGCTTATTATGCCATTTTGAAGCTAACTAAGCTAATTATAGGTCATTTAATAGGTAACTTTGGTAAAATAGGTAATTTTGGAGCTAGCTCACCTTATTATGCAAGTTTGGAGCTAACTAAGCGTAGTATAGGCCATTTTGATAAAATAGGCCATTTTGGAGCTAATTTAGCTTACTACGTCATTTAGGAGGAAACTAAACGAACTATATGTCATTTTAGAGCTAACTTAGGTAAAAATATGTCACTTAGGAGCTAACTATGCTTATTATGCAATTTTGGTGCTAAGTAAGCTAAGTATATGTCATTTAATAGCTAAGCTAGGTAAAATAGGCCATTTTGGAGCTAGGTAAGCTTATTATGTCATTTAGGAGAGAACTAAGCTAAGTATAGGACATATTCGATAAAATATGCCATTTAGGAGCTAATTCACCTTACTATGCCATTTAGGAGGAAACTAAGCTAAATATATGACATTTTAGAGCCAACTTAGGTGAAAATAGGTCATGTAGGAGCTATCTATGGTTACTATGCCATTTTGAAGCTAAGTAACCTAATTATAGGTCATTTTATAGCTAACTTTGGTAAAATAGGTAATTTTGGAGCTAGCTAAGCTTATTATGCCATTTTGGAGCTAACTAAGCGAAGTATAGGCCATTTTTAATAAAATAGGCTATTTTGGAGCTAATTTAGCTTACTACGTCATTTAGGAGGAAACTACGCTAACTATATGACATTTTAGAGCTAGCTTAGGTAGAAATAGGTCACTTAGGAGTTCACTATGCTTATTATGCCATTTTGGAGCTAAGTAAGCTAAGTATAGGTCATTTAATAGCTAAGCTAGGTAAAATAGGCCATTTTGGAGCTAGGTAAGCTTATTATGTCATATAGGAGAGAACTAAGCTAACTATAGGGCATATTTGATAAAATAGGCCATTTAGAAGCTAATTCAGCTTACTATGCCATTTAGGAGGAAACTAAGCTAAATATATGTCATTTTTGAGCTAACTTAGGTCAAAATAGGTCATGTAGGAGCTATCTAAGCTTATTATGCCATTTTGAAGCTAACTGTGTTAATTATAGGTAATTTAATAGCTAACTTTGGTAAAATAGGCAATTTTAGAGCTAGCTAAGCTTATTATGCAAGTTTGGAGCTAACTAAACGAAGTACTGGACATTTTTGATAAAATAGGCCATTTTGGATCTAATTTAGCTTGCGTCGTCATTTTGGAGGAAACTAAGCTAACTATATGTCATTTTAGAGCTTACTTAAGTAAAAATAGGTCACTTAGGAGCTAACTATGGTTATTATGCCATTTTGGAGCTATGTAAACTAAGTATATGCCATTTAATATCTAAGCTAGATAAAATTGGCCATTTTGGAGCTAGGTAATCTTATTATGTCATTTAGTAGAGAACTAAGCTAAGTATAGGGCATATTTCATAAAATAGGCCATTCAGGAGCTAATTCATTTTACTATGCCCTTTAGGAGGAAACTAAGCTAAATATATGTCATTTTAGAGCTAACTTAGGTGAAAATAGGTCATGTAGGAGCTATCTATGCTTATTATGCCATTTTGAAGCTAACTAAGTTAATTATAGGTTATTTAATAGCTAACTTTGGTAAAATAGGTAATTTTGGAGCTAGCTAAGCTTATTATGCAAGTTTGGAGCTAACTAAGCGAAGTACAGACCATTTTGATAAAATAGGCCATTTTGGGGCTAATTTAGCTTACTACGTCATTTAGGAGGAAATAAGCTAACTATATGTCATTTTAGAGCTAACTTAGGTAAAAATAGCTCACTTAGGAGCTAACTATGCTTATTATGCCATTTTGGAGCTATGTAATCTAAGTATATATCATTTCATATCGAAGCTAGATAAAATAGGCCATTTTTGAGCTAGGTAAGCTTATTATGCCATTTTGGAGCTAAGTAAGCTAAGTATAGGTCATTTAATAGCTAAGCTAGGTAAAATAGGCAATTTTTGAGCTAGGTAAACTTATTATGTCATTTAGGAGAGAACTAAGCTAAGTATAGGACATATTTTATAAAATAGGCCATTTAATAGGTAATTCATCTTACTATGCCATTTAGGAGGAAAGGAAGCTCAATATATGTCCTTTTAGAGACAACTTAGGTAAAAATAGGTCATTTAGGAGCTAATCTATGGTTATTATGCCATTTTGAAGCTAAGTAAGCTAATTATAGGTCATTTAATAGCTAACTTTGGTAAAATAGGTATTTTTGGAGCTAACTAAGCATATTATGCCAGTTTGGAGATAACTAAGCGAAGTATAGGTCATTTTTTTTGATAAAATGGGCCATTTCGGAGCTAATTTAGCTTACTATGTCATTTAGGAGGAAACTAAGCTAACTATATGTCATTTTAGAGCTAACTTAGGTAAAATTAGGTCAATTAAGAGCTAACTATGCCTATTATGCCATTTTGGAGCTAAGAAAGCTAAGTATAGGTCATTTAAAAGGTAAGCTAGGTAAAATAGGCCATTTTCGAGCTAGGTAAACTTATTATATCATTTAGGAGAGAACTAAGCTAAGTATAGGACACATTTGATAAAATAGGCCATTTAGGAACTAATTCAGCTTACTATGCCATTTAGGAGCAAACTAAGCTAAATATATGTCATTTTAGAGCTAACTAAGGTGAAAATAGGTCATGTAGGAGATATCTATGCTTATTATGCCATTTTGAAGCTAAGTAAGCTAATTATAGGTCATTTAATAGCTAACTTTGGTAAAAATAGGTAATTTTGGAGCTAGCTAAGCTTATTATGCCATTTTGGAGCCAACTAAGCGAAGTATAAGACATTTTTGATAAAATAGGCCATTTTGGAGCTAATTTAGCTTACCACGTCATCTAGGAGGAAACTAAGCTAACTATATGTCATTTTAGAGCTAACTTAGGTAAAAATAGGTCACTTAGGAGCTAACTATGCGTCTTATGCAAGTTTGGAGCTAAGTAAGCTAAGTATAGGTCATTTAATAGCTAAGCTAGGTAAAATAGGCCATTTTGGAGCTAGATAAGCTTATTATGTCATTTAAAAGAGAACTAAGCTAAGTATAGGACATATTTGATAAAATAGGCCATTTAGGAGCTAATTGAGCTTGCCATTCCATTTAGGAGGAAACTAAGCTAACTATATGTCATTTTAGAGCTTACTTACGTGAAAATAGGTCATGTAGGAGCTATCTATGCTTATTATGCCATTTTGAAGCTAACTAAGCTAATTATATGTCATTTAATAGCTAAATTTGGTACAATAGGTAATTTTGAAGCTAGCTAAGCTTATTATGCAAGTTTGGAGCTAACTAAGCAAAGTATAGGCCATTTTGGAGCTAATTTAGCTTACTACGTCATTTAGAAGGAAACTAAGCTAACTATATGTCCTTTTAGAGCTAACTTAGGTAAAAAAATGTTACTTAGGAGCAAAGTACGCTTATTATGCAATTTTGGAGCTAAGTAAGCTAAGTATATGTCATTTAATAGCTAAGCTAGGTAAAATAGGCCATTTTGGGGCTAGGTAAGGTTATTATGTCATTTAGGAGAGAACTAAGCTAAGTATAGGACATATTTGATAAAATAGGCCGTTTAGGAGCTAATTCACCTTACGATGCCATTTAGGAGGAAACTAAGCTAAATATATGTCATTTTAGAGCCAACTTAGGTGAAAATAAGTCATGTAGGCGCTATCTATGGTTATTATGTCATTTTGAAGCTAAGTAACCTAATTATAGGTCATTTAATAGCTAACATTGGTAAAATAGGTAATTTTGGAGCTAGCTAAGCTTATTATGCAATTTTGGAGCCAACTAAGCGAAGCATAGGACATTTTTGATAAAATAGGCCATTTTGGAGCTAATTTAGCTTACTACGCCATTTAGGAGGAAACTAAGCTAACTATATGTCATTTTAGAGCTAACTTAGGTAAAAATAGGTCACTTAGGAGCTAACTATGCTTATTATACCATTTTGGAGCTGAGTAAGCTAATTATAAGTCATTTAATAGCTAAGCTAGGTAAAGTAGGCTATTTTGGAGCCAGGTAAGCTTATTATGTCATATAGGAGAGAACTAAGCTAAGTATAGGGCATATTTGATAAAATAGGCCATTTAGGAGCTAATTCAGCTTACTATGCCATTTAGGAGGAAACTAAGTTAAATATATATGTCATTTTATAGCTAACTTAGGTGAAAATAGGTCATGTAGGAGCTATCTATGCTTATTATGCCATTTTGAAGCTAACTAAGTTAATTATAGGTCATTTAATAGCTAACTTTGGTAAAATAGGTAATTTTGGAGCTAGGTAAGCTTATTATGCAAGTTTGGAGCTAACTAAGCGAAGTACTTGCCATTTTTGATAAAATAGGCCATTTTGGAGCTAATTTAACTTACTACATTATTTTGGAGTAAACTAAGCTAACTGTATGTCATTTTAGAGCTAACTTAGGTAAAAATATGTCAGTTAGGAGCAAACTATGCTTATTATGCAATTTTGGAGCTAAGTAAGCTAAGTAGAGGTCATTTAATAGCTAAGCTAGGTAAAATAGGCCATTTTGGAGCTTGGTAAGCTTATTATGTCATTTAGGAGAGAACTAAGCTAAGTATAGGTCATATTTTATAAAATAGGCCATTTAGGAGCTGGTTCAGCTTACTATGCCATTTAGGAGGAAACTGAGCTAAATATAAGTCATTTTAGAGCTAAGTTAGGTGAAAATAGGTCATGTAGGAGCTAGCTAGGCTTATTATGCCATTTTGAAGCTAACTAAGTTAATTATAGGTCATTTAATAGCTAACTTTGGTAAAATAGGTAATTTTGGAGCTAGCTAAGCTTATTATGCCATTTTGGAGCCAACTAAGCGAAGTATAGGACATTTTTGATAAAATAGGCCATTTTGGAGCTAATTTAGCTTATTACGCCATTTAGGAGGAAACTAAGCTAACTATATGTCATTTTAGAGCTAACTTAGGTAAAAATAGGTCACTTAGGAGCTAACTATGCTTATTATACCATTTTGGAGCTAAGCAAGCTAATTATAAGTCATTTAATAGCTAAAATAATTAAAATAGGCTATTTTGGAGCTAGGCTTGCTTATCATATCATATAGGAGAGAACTAAGTATAGGGCCTATTTGATAAAATAGGCCATTTAGGAGCTAATTCAGCTTACTATGCCATTTAGGAGGAAACTAAGTTAAATATATATGTCATTTTAGAGCTAACTTAGGTGAAAATAGGTCATGTAGGAGCTATCTATGCTTATTATGCCATTTTGAAGCTAACTAAGCTAATTATAGGTCATTTAATAGGTAACTTTGGTAAAATAGGTCACTTAGGAACTAACTATGGTTATTATGCCATTTTGGAGCTATGTAAGCTAAGTATATGCCATTTAATATCTAAGCTAGATAAAATACGCCATTTTGGAGCTAGGTAATCTTATTATGTCATTTAGGAGAGAACTAAGCTAAGTATAGGGCATATTTGATAAAATAGGCCATTTAGGAGCTAATTCAGCTTACTATGCCATTTAGGAGGAAACTAAGCTAAATATATGTCATTTGAGAGCTAACTTAGGTGAAAATAGGTCATGTAGGAGCTATCTATGCTTATTATGCCATTTTGAAGCTAACTAAGTTATTTATAGGTCATTTAATAGCTAAGTTTGGTAAAATAGGTAATTTTTGAGCTAGCTAAGCATATTATGCAAGTTTGGAGTTAACTAAGCGAAGTACAAGCTATTTTTGATAAAATAGGTAATTTTGGAGCTAATTTAGCTTACTAAGTCATTTGAGAGGAAACTAAGCTAACTAGATGTCATTTTAGAGCTAACTTAGGTAAAAATAGGTCACTTAGGAGCTAACTATGCTTATTATGCCATTTTGGAGCTATATAATCTAAGTATATGTCATTTAATATCTAAGCTAGATAAAATAGGCCATTCTGGAGCTAGGTAAGCTCATTATGCCATTTTGGAGCTAAGTAAGCTAAGTATAGGTCATTTAATAGCTAAGCTAGGTAAAATATGCCATTTTCGAGCTAGGTATTATTATGTCATTTAGGAGAGAACTAAGCTAAGTATAGGACATATTTGATAAAATAGGCCATTTAGGAGCTAATTCAGCTTACTATGCCATTCAGGAGGAAACTAAGCTAAATATATGTCATTTTAGAGCTAAGTTAGGTGAAAATAGGTCATGTAGGAGATATCTATTGTTATTATGCCATTTTGAAGCTAAGTAAGCTAATTATAGGTCATTTAATAGCTAACTTTGGTAAAATAGGTAATTTTGGATCTAGCTAAACTTATTATGCCATTTTGGAGCTAACTAAGCAAAGTATATGCCACTTTTGATAAAATAGGCCATTTTGGAGGTAATTTAGCTTACTACGTCATTTAGGAGGAAACTAAGCTAACTATATGTCATTTTAGAGCTAACTTAGGTAAAAATAGGTCACTTAGTAGCTAAAAATGCTTATTATGCCATTTTGGAGCTAAGTAAGCTAAGTATAGGTCATTTAATAGCTAAGCTAGGTTAAATAGGCCATTTTGGAGCTAGGTAAGCTTATTATGTCATTTAGGAGAGAACTAAGCTAAGTATAGGACATATTAGGTAAAATAGGACATTTAGGAGCTAATTCAGCTTACTATGCCATTTAGGAGCAAACTAAGCTAAATATATGTCATTTTAGCGCTAACTTAGCTGAAAATAGGTCATGTAGGAGCTATCTATGCTTATTATGCCATTTTGAAGCTAACTAAGCTAATTATAGGTCATTTAATAGCTAACTTTTGGTAAAATAGGTAATTTTGGAGCTAGCTAAGCTTATTATGCAAGTTTGGAGCTAACTAAGCGAAGTATAGGCCATTTTGATAAAAATAGTCCATTTTGGAGCTAATTTAGCTTACTACGTCATTTAGAGGAAACTAAGCTAACTATATGTCATTTTAGAGCTAACTTAGGTAAAAATAGGTCACTTAGGAGCTCACTATGCTTATTATGCCATGTTGGAGCTGAGTAAGCTAAGTATAGGTCATTTAATAGCTAAGCTAGGTAAAATAGGCCATTTTGGAGCTAGGTAAGCTTATTATGTCATTTAGGAGAGAACTAAGCTAAGTATACGGCATATTTGATAAAATAGGCCATTTAGGAGCTAGTTCAGCTTACTATGCCATTTAGGAGGAAACTGAGCTAAATATATGTCATTTTAGAGCTAACTTAGGTGAAAATAGGTCATGTAGGAGCTAGCTAGGCTTATTATGCCATTTTGAAGCTAACTAAGTTAATTATAGGTCATTTAATAGCTAACTTTGGTAAAATAGGTAATTTCTGAGCTAGCTACGCTTATTATGCAAGTTTAGAGCTAACTATGCGAAGTATAGGCCATTTTTGATAAAATAGGCCATTTTGGAGCTAATTTAGCTTACTACGTCATTTAGGAGGAAACTAAGCTAACTATATGTCATTTTAGAGCTAACTTAGGTAAAAATAGGTCACTTAGGAGCTAACTATGCTTATTATGCCATTTTGGAGCTATGTAAGCTAAGTATATGTCATTTAATAGCAAAGCTAGGTAAAATACGCCATTTTGGAGCTAGGTAAGCTTATTATGTCATTTTGGAGACAACTAAGCTAAGTATAGGACATATTTGATAAAATAGGCCATTTAGGAGCTAATTCAGTTTACTATGCCATTTAGGAGGAAACTAAGCTAAATATATATCATGTTAGAGCTAACTTAGGTGAAAATAGGTCATGTAGGAGCTGTCTATGCTTATTATGCCATTTTGAAGCCAACTAAGCTAATTATAGATCATTGTATAGCTAACTTGGGTAACATAGGTCATTTTGGAACTAACTAAGCTTATTATGCAAGTTTGGAGCTACCTAAGCTTATTATGTCATTTAGGAGGAAACTAAGCTAAATATAGGTCATTCTAGAGCTAACTTGGGTAAAATATGTCATTTTGGAGCTAAGGTAAGTTAAGTAACCATCATTATGCGGCTGTTAAGCAAAACACTAGAAAAACATACCATTCTCGTCAGCATGGAGGTGAAGCCGCCTCCTCAGTAATGAATGCGTCGGCCATCGATGCTTCAACTCTACGTTTGTTTTTACATTTAGCTCGAAGCGTCTTCTGCATCCTCTCAGTTGAGAAGCACCATCGATTTCGAACTAGCCCCCCAATATTGCCTCGGTCGGGAGATGCAAAATCAAATGCTGCATTGGATTAAAGAAGCCCGGTGGAAAGATCCTTTCTAATTTGCAGATCGACTCCGGCGCCAACTCTTCCATTTCATTTAGCACGCCAGGCGATAGTTCTTTCGCACAAAGAGAACGGAAGAAATAGCTCAGCTCTACCAGTACTAGCCATTCATCCTCAGGGATAAAGACACGCAACATCACTGGCATTACCCGCTCAAGCCATATGTGCCAATCATGATTCTTGAGACCAAATATTTTCAATTTTTCAACACTTGCTCCCCGCTTTAGATTCGCAGCATACACATCAGGGAACATCAACCGCATTTTCACCCACAATAGCATTTCCCTCATAGCTGGCCTTCCAAGATTGAACCATGCCTTTGGCTTAGCTACGCTTTCCTTTCCTTTCCGTTGTCGCAAGTTTTGTAACGGTCTATCACATAGAGCCTCCTGGTTGATTCTAGCCTTAGGAATATCCTTTGACTTCCCCTCTATGCCTAACAATGTACCAAAAAATGGCCTCCACCATATTCTTTTCAGTGTGCATCATGTCGATGTTGTGTGGGCAAATGAGATCTTTGAAGTAAGGCAGATCCCATAAGCATGACTTGTGAGTCCAGGCGTGTTCCATATTATACCCTTTGAAATACCCTGGACGCAAAGGATCAGGCTCGAGAGCATTTAACCGATCAAGGGTCTGTTGGCCTGTCAACGCAGGTGGTGCATTATTTTTGACAACTCTACCTTTGATGAAATTCTTCTTGTCTTTTCTAAACTTATGGTTAGGATCCAGGAACTGACTATGCATGTTGAAGCAAGAAAACTCGCGACCTGCCTGCAGCCAATGGAACTGAAGAGCTACCTTGCATGTGGGGCACGGGAACCTTCCATGGACACACCAACCAACGAATAGCGCATACGCCAGATATTCATGCATCGAGTACATGTACCACACATGCATTTTGAAGTTCTTTTTGGTAGCGGTGTCGTATGTCTTGATCCCATTATCCCAGGCTTCTTGCAATTCATACTTAAGCGGCTGCATGTACACATTCATATTCTTCCCCGAATATTTGGGCCCTGGAATTATCAACGTCAAGAAAATGTTCTTTCTTTTCATAATCTCTTTGGGGGGAGATTGAGTGGAATGACATATATAGGCCAACAACTGTATTGTGCTGCCATCATACCATACACATTGAACCCATCCATGCTGATGGCAACTCGAGGATGCCTTGGATCTGCCGATTTATCCTTATGTAATGCATCGAAGTGCTTCCACGCAAAAGCATCTAAAGTGTGTACCAACATATTGTTCCCATCTGCATCTAGTTTGGTTCTTTTGCCCAATTTGTGCCATGTCATCTGCCTGGCCGTCTCTTCGACCATGAAAAGACGTTGAAGTCTTGGTACGATTGGCAGATGCCGAAGAACATTAATGGGGATTTTCGTCTGAATCTTCTCACCCATACCTTTGTCTACCACAATATACATGGAAGAATTGCAAATGGGGCAATAGTTCAAGGCTGCATACTTAAGCCTAAATGAGGCACATCCATTCTCACAGGCATGTATCTTCTCATAGGGCATCTTAAATACATAGAGGATTTTGTCTAACTAGTACAGGTTTGCAGACAGTACATGTCCTTTGGGTAGAAAGCGTCCAAATATCGTCATCATCGCATCGTAGCATTCTCTGCCTAGGTTGAATTGAGCCTTCAGAGCCATTACTTGCGCGATGGTATCCAGCTGACAAAGCTCAGTGTGCTCGTGGAGAGGACGTTTTGAAGACTACAACATTTCATAGAAGGCCTTTGCAGATTCCTCCATCGCATCGTTCGAATCCCGAGCATCATCAAAGGCTTGCACCATGTCTTCGATCCCGGTACCATGCTCGTCGGTGCGATGGCGAACCACCTCAGCTCTGGCACATTGGTCAGACTCACCATGAAAAGTCCACACCATATAATTAGGCGTAAAACCCCACTTCTGCAGGTGTTTACCCATTTCAAACTCTGCCTGCCTTTTAATGTTGTCGCATTTGGTACACGGGCACCATGTTTTTTTGCTGTCCATTTGCAAATGTGGCTCTCAAAACCCCGCTGGTTTTTGTTAACCATTCATTGGTCATGTCTTTCTGACTAGGGTGACCAGTATACATCCAAGCACGATCACTCATCTTGCCTACCTACTAAACACACAAGATATATATATATATATATATATAATTCATCATCTATATTCATCTGGTAATCAAGTTTGTCAGTTTTATTACGTCCATGCAACCTACACGCTAATAGGTAGAGATAGGTCCTAATCCCACCCAAGTATGTGTATATTGGGTTCGTTTTCCCATGCCCTGCTTCGGATCCGACACAGAATTTCGACAACACCTCCTGTTGTTCTCCTGATACACATCTTGGCAACAAGCAGAGAGAATGTGTACCCGAAGAACAACAGGGAGGCACTCAGGAAATTCTGCATCAGATCCGGAGCAAAGCATATGGGAAAACGAACCCAATCTACACATACTTGGGCTGTCAATGGATAACGTTGGACAATTTGAAAGAATCACAATTATAAATATGCAAATGCATGCATATTTATAGATGTAACCCTTTCGAATGGGAGACACATACTGGTCACACATACTGATGATTGAAGACACCTATAGCTAGCAAGTTTTATCGGCACGAAGACCAAAACAGAGCAAATTTTTTAAGGGCGCCGGGGGAGGAGATGTCATTTGTGCTCACCAACGAACGCAAAAGGGGAGCTCGTCAAACGCATGGGGAGGTCGTCGAACAACAGACCCTCGCAGCGACGAAACAACTGCACGTTGAAATGAAACTCAATCAACACAAATATGATGTTTTTCATAACAAAATCGAAAAATATATGACCTAACTCATAATTCACAAATATATGACCCCGTCGGCCTCTAGAAGGCCGGAGAGCACCTTTTTCAGGATTGGGGTGTTGAGGGTGTCGTGTTGGGGTCGGGGTGTCGGGGGTGTCATGTCGAGGTAGGGGTGCTGTGTCGGGGTCGGGGGTGCCGTGTCGGGGGTCGGGGTGCCGTGTCGGGGGTTAGGGTGCCGTGTCGGGGGTCGGGGTGCCGTGTCGGCGATCGGGGTGTCGGTGGTGTCGTGTCGGGGTCGACCCTCAACTCCTTTTTCCCTCGATCCTCGACCCCTCGACCACTTAGCGACCCTCTTTTCCCTCGGCGACCCTTGACCATCGACGACTCTCTTTTTCTACTTTTCCTACTTCTTTTTTCATCTTATACTTCTACTTTTCTTCATCTTCTTCTTCTTCTACTACTACTTATTGTTCTTTTTTTCATCTTCTTATTCCTCTTCTTCTTCTTCTTCTTCCTCTTCTTCTTCCTCTTCTTCTTTTACTTCTTTTTTTCATCTTTCTTGTTTATTTTTAAAAAACAGAAAAAACCTAAACTAAACTAAACTAAACTAAATCTAACCTAACCTAACCTAAACTAAACTAAACTAAATTAAAAAAAACCTAAAATAAATCTAAAAAACATAATAATAACCTAAAAAACACACCACGGGGAGGGGCCGTGGGTTGAGGAGGCAGGCCACGGGGAGGGGGCGCAGGTTGAGGAGGCCGAGGGGAAGGGCGGCCGGCGATGGTGTGGCTCCGACAGCGGGGTGGGGCGGCACGGTGCGGCTTAGGCGATGGGCGGGGTAGGGCGACCGCCGCGGTCTGTGTCCGCTGGGCGAGGCGGCCGGCGACGGGGCGGGTTCCGGGGGCGGGGCTGGCCGGTGCCGCCTCGGCCTCCGGGGGGTGGCGCAGGGCGGCGGTAGCTCGGGCATGGGGGCGGCATGGGTGAGGTGAGGGGAGAGAGAGGGGTGGGGCGTGGGGCGGGCTCCGGGGGGCGGGGCTGGCCGGTGGCCCCTCGGGCCTCGGGGGATGGTGCGGGGCGGCGGCGGCTCGAGCACGGGGGCGGCGTGGGTGAGGTGAGGGGAGAGAGAGAGGGGCGCGGGGCGCTGACTGTTTTAGATGGGGGGAACGAATGTTAGTTGGCCACTTTCTTTGCCATCTGCTAGCAAACGGCAAAGAAAGTACCCGTTAGGTGGTTCTCGATAGTGGGACACCCTTCCTCTTTGCCATCTGCTAGCCGACGGCAAAGATTCTATGCCGTTAGCTAGCAGACGGCAAAGATATGACTGACGACAAACATGATCTTTGCCGTCAGCTCTTTGTTTGCCGTCAGTTTTCGTAAGCTGATGGCAAAGACCTTCTTTGTCGTCAGCTAGCTGATGGCAAAGACCTTCTTTGCCGTCAGCTAGCTGACGGCAAAGAGCTGGCTGATGGCAAAGACCCTGATTGCAGTAGTGAAGTACTTAAGGCACAAAATGATTTGCTTAATGAGATGAATGGTAAGAACAATGATCATTCTGTTAGAGTTGTGACTAGAGGTGGTAAAATGTCCCAGGATCCTTTGTATCCCGAGGGCCATCCTAAGAGAATTGAGCAAGATTCTTAGGAAATTAATAGCGATATAGCTGGTCGTTCCATTAATAAAAGGAGATAGAATGATGATAGGACTTTGCATGCTGCTAGCGAACCTATTATAGATACACCTGAATACCCAAATAATATTTTTATTTTTGATGTCGAGACACAATCTGGTAATGAACATGAGCTTAGTGATAATATTAATGATGATGTTCATGTTGATGCTCAACCTAGTAATGATAATGATGTGGAGATTGAACCTGTTGTTGATCTTGATAACCCACAACCTAAGAATAAAAGGTATGACAAAAGAAATTTTGTTGCTAGGAAGCATGGTAAAGAAAGAGAACCATGGGTTCAGAAACCCATGCTCCTTCCTCCTAAACCATCCAATAAAAAGGATGATGAGGACTTTGAGCATTTTTTTGAAAAGCTTAGACCTGTCTTTTTGTGTATGCGCTTGACTGATATTCTGAAAATATCTCCTTATGTTAAGTATATGAAAGATATTGTGAAAAATAAAGGAAAGATACCAGAAGCTGAGATTTCCATGATGCTTGCTAATTATACCTTTAAGGGTGGAATACCAAAGAAACTAGGAGATTCCGGAGTACCTACTATACCATGCTCTATTAAAAGAAATTATGTTAAAACTGCTTTATGTGACCTTGGAGCTGTTGTTAGTGTTGTGCCTTTCTCTTTGTATATTTGACTTGATTTGAATAAGGTGACACCTACTGAAATCTCTTTGCAAATGGCTGATAAATCAACTTCTTTACCCATCGGTATTTGTGAGGATGTGCCTGTCGCAGTTGCAAATGTTACTATCCTAACGGACTTTGTTATTCTTGATATTCCCGAGGACGACAATATGTCGATCATCCTTGGTAGACCTTTTTTTAATACTGCAGGGGCTGTTATTGATTGCGACAAGGGAAATGTCACTTTTCATGTTAATGGTAATGAGCATACGGTACACTTTCCGAAGAAACAACCTCAAGTTCATAGTATCAACTCCATTGAAAAAATTCAACTATTATTATTGGAGATTTTGAATTCCCTCTCCCTACTGTCAAGAATAAATATGATATACTTATTGTTGGGGATATGCATATCCCCATTGAGGTAACTTAGTGTTATTCGAAAATTCTCCGGTTTCATGTTACTCGAAAGAAGTTTGTTAATAGGACTTGATCAACCTTGTTAATGAATTCCTTTTGACGAGCATGAGATGGATGAATTTAGAAAGCACAATTTTCTATACCCAACCTTTACTTTCTGTTAGTTAGAGTAAATAAAGTAAAAATGTTATTATTTTTCTATTTTCTAAGTTTTCCGTGCAATAAAAATGACCTGAAAATAAAAGTCCTCCAAATGCCCTGAATACGTAGTATGATTTTTTCTAGAATATTTAAGAATTTCTGGCACTGAGCACATAGCAGGGGGCTACACGAGTGTGCCTAAAGCTCACAGGGTGTGGCCACCTCCCTGGTTGCGCCCAGGTGGCTTGTGGGTCCCACATAGGCCCCCTCACTTGTTCTAGCAACCATCCACTTCGTCTTCGTCCAAAAAAATTCCACCATTACTCAAACCCGTGTTCTACCTCATTCTGCTGCCATTTTCGATCTCCTTGTGCAAAGCTCCAATTGCAAAACTGTTTTGGGGGATTGATCTTCGAGAAAGAAATGATGAGGAGATTGTTAAGAGGCTCTTCAAGCCGGGGCTCTAAAGAAGATGAAAATGAGGTGAAGAAGAAGTCCAAATACAATCTTCCTTGTGTCGTAGAAGTTTGACCATGTGAATGGCCAAGTAATGCATTCTTGAGGGCGGACGGAATTTATGAAGACTTCTATTATTTGGTAGAGAATGGAGCCATCACCGACTTCCTCAATGATAAGTGTGACCAGTACCTCTTACTCACTAATATCTTTGTGCAAAACTTTCACTTTTATCCTAGGGAGGATCCTCCCATGGTAGAGTTTTACTTGTATGATGTGCCCAAAAAGATGACACTTTACGCTTTTTGGAATGTTTGCAAAATACCTTATGAGGGGAGCATTAGTGAACCACGTCCTAGAGACATGGAGGACTTTATTGCCGCAACCACTGTGGGGGAAGAGAGAGGGGTGTCAAAGGAAAGAGCAGCTAGTTTACATTTTCCTGTTATACGCTATTATTCATTATTTGCGGGGAGATGTTTAGTTGGTCGTGGGGAGAGTGGAGGCCTTAGTGCTCCCGACCTTGCCATTTTGCGCCACACTTTACATGCTGATAGAACTTTTAGTCTAGGCGTTATGGTGGCCCAACGGTTGAACTTAAACCGTTCAAAGGGGCCCATATTCAGAGGTATTTATGCATCTCGTCTAGCCACACACTTTAAGATACCCATTAGGCTTGACGAGGAAGAGAAAATGCTGCTACCTACAAGATATTTAGACTAAGACAGTATGATAACGCATGATTTTATTAGAAAGAATAATGGTAGGAGGCTGCTTTACAACTTAGTGTTTAGTCAAGGCACTTGTGAAATTATTGTTCTGCCTGCTTCTTCTTTGTTTGATATTCATTCTGGGAAGTACACTATTATGCCTGAGGATATCTATAGATATTGGGGTCTGTCATAACTCCTAACACCTGAGCCGGCACCATCCCTTGATCCATATCCGGATCTAGTTTTTTAGTGGGAGCCACAGGAGCTCGCCAACCAGTGGAACCCTCAGGACCCTCCGGAGTATCCAGGAGATGGTTATTTTCAGCCATGGCCCTAGACCAACTTAGGCCAAAAGCCTAAGCTTGGGGGAGTACATATTTATCACTGACATTACATTCATGTTCGCACACTCATCTTGGTAGTCGGTGCTCATACTTTTTCATTGTACCATCCATGGTAGTTTATTTCTTCTTTCTGCTTTCTTCTTGTGTGCTTAGTTAACCTTGAGAAAATCCAAAAAAAATTAGTTATAGCTTTACCTTCTAGTATGTTTAGTTGTAGCATTAAAAGAAAACCCAAAAAGGTTTCTCGTTCTTCTTTTGCTTGTTGGGAGCTTTCCTGTGTAAATAGTTTTTATTGTTCTTATTTGAAATTTCTTTCTTTGGGTCGTAAGGATAAGACCACGATGAAAATGTTGAGTGGCTCTCATATGCATTATTGTTTATCTATTAGAGAGCCCATATTACCTTGCCTTCTCCTTTGAGTTATTGTTTGCAGATTCCAGCTTAGTCCAATGCACGTGCACTCTTATTATTATTCACACCGTTCGGTCATGCAAGTGAAAGGCAATAATGACGATATATGATGAAAAGATTGAGATGAAGAAAAGCTGGTATGAACTCGACCTATTTTGCTTTTGTAAATATGATTAGCTCATCATTCTGAATTCAGCTCATTATGGATGAAACATATTTGCAATGAGAATTAGAGATTATAGTTACTCATGCTATGCTTCATTGGCTAAGAGTGGATAATGGTTTATCTTGAGTGCTAACATGCATATTAAAATGGTTGTGATGTATTATGATAGGATGGTATCCTCCTTTGAATGATTCAAGTGGCTTGACTTGGCACATGTTCATGCATGTAGTTGAAACAAAATCAACATAGCCTCCACGATATTTATGTTCATGGTGATTTATATCCTACTCATGCTTGCATTCAATGTTGGTTAATCTCAAAGCATGTTGATGACTGTTGTCGCTCTCTAGTTGGTCGCTCCCCAGTCTTTTGCTGGCCTTCACTTGTACTAAGCGGGAATATTGCTTGTGCATCCAATTCCTCAAACCCAAAGTTGTTCCATCTGAGTCCACCATACCTACCTATATGCGGTATTTACCTAACGTTCCAAGTAAATTTGCATGTGCCAAACTCTAAACCTTCAAATAATATTCTATTTTGTATGCCCGAATCACTCATGTAGCAACTGGGGGCGGTCAGTATCTTCCATGTTGGGTGGGTTATTCTCACGATATGTGTTGATTCACTATCATTCATGAGAAAGTGGCTAGTATTCGGGATGCCCAGTTCCATGCTCAAAATCAAATCAAAATATAACACAACAAAACTCCGCAAGGACTGTGTTTGTATGGACGGTACCCGTGGATTCGGCTAGCCGTTGACTGTGTTTGATTGGTGGAGGGGGAGTAAGAACTTTATCATTCTGTTTGGGAACCACCTATAATGTATCTAGCATGGAAGATGGTGAAATCTCTTGGTCGTTATGTCGTCAATGAAAGCATACCGCTCAAAATTATTGTTCCTCCCTGTTTTAAAAGCTCGAGCTCTGGCACCTCTGCAAATCAATGCTTCCCTCTACGGAGGCTTATCTATTTTACTTTACCGTTGAGTCATCCTCCTCTTATAAAAAGCACCAGTTAGAGAGCACCACCGTCATTTGTATGCCTTGCTATTAATTGATATTGAGTTTGAGGGTGACTGGATATCTTTTACCATGAATTACAATGTCCAGTCAGTGCTTGTTCTTCAGGGGTGCTCTGCATTTATGTTTTGCGGTCTCAGAAAGGGCTAGTGAGATACCATTATATCATAATGTATCATGATTGTCTTGATAAAAGTGTTGTCATCAAGAGTTATTATTATTTCTCGCTAGTTGATTATGCCATTGATATGAGTAAATGTGAGACCTAAATGTTATTGTGAACGTGGTTAGTCTATAATCTTTGCTGAAAATGTGAATATCAATTAGACAAATTTACAACAAGAAGATCAAACAGAGTTTGCAAAAGTTTTTTTATCACTTTCAGTTTATCAATTGAATTTCTTGAGGACAAGCAATGGTTTAAGCTTGGGGGAGTTGATACGTGATATGTCTTCAACGTATCTATAATTTATGAGGTATTCATGCCATGTTTACAATAATTCTATACGATTTTGGTATGATTTTATTAGAACTAACCCGGACTGGCATTGTTTTCAGTAGAACTGCCGTGGTGTTGTTTTTGTGCAGAAATAAATGTTCTCAGATCTGATGGTGAAATCCCCATATTTCCGACCATGAAATCTAATAGCCGACGGGCTGTTGGTCATTACAGTAATAATCGACGATGGAGGGAGTGGCTGACGGTTATTGTCAACTCACAGATATGACCACTAATAACCGACGGTGTCCTAAATTATTCGACGGGGAAAACTCAACTCTTGGTTATCCAACTTAATGTTCGACGGTTCTTAGTATTATCCGACGGTTTTGGCTATACCCACATGGATTACATGTAATAACCGACGGTAAAATTCAATAAACGAAGGTCGAAAGAAAACTCTTGGCTATAAGTGGAAATGACCGACGGTTCACATGGCACTCTCGGTTATTAGATGAAATAACCGACGGGGGATAGCAATAACCGACTATTTACTTTAACCCTAGGTGATATGTTACAATAGACAATGAAGATAAGAATGTGGAACAATCGATGGTTCTATTCCATAAAAGTTATATAACAACAGCAACAACAACAACAACAACAACAACAACAACAACAACAACAACAACAACAACAACAACAACAAGAGCAGCAGCAACAACAACAACAACAACAACAACAACAAGAGCAGCAGCAACAACAACAATAACAACAACAACAACAAATATATATATATATATATATATATATATATATATATATATATATATAGGGTCGCGCCATTCGTCACCCTGGGTGAGGAATAGTTATTCTTCACCCCTCCTCAATTTTACCATCAATGCACCGTAATTTTATGTCCCGTAATTTTCGTCTCATTTCATACGTAAAAAGAGACCGTAAAAAAATTTATAATCAGCGTAAAAATATATTTTATGTCAGGTAAAATTATAAACATACAAAAATAGTGGAAAATATACAATAAATTCAATTTTCTTTGGTCTTCTGACTTATATTTTTGTTTTCTTATATGAAATTTTACGCCGTGATTCAATACAAATGTAACTTTTTGTATTCCGAACGTAATTTATTTATAAATTGATAGTAAGATTATCTCGGGTGAAGAATAACTTATTCTACACCCTGGGTGATGAATAGAGTTTATATATATATATATATATATATATATATATATATATATATATTTCCAACAATCAAGTTCTAACATTGATGTTGTAAGTGCACTATATGTTATTTTTCATTAAATACGATGACTAGGAATTTGGTCCAAAACAATACAAATATGATGGTTTTAGAAAAATGACATCCTAAAAAAAATGTGAACTTACACAAAGTATCATGAAGAAAGAGGCCCAATCGCCAATCATCTCTAATGACAATGAGGACCAGATTACATAGATGTTCATCATAGACTTGTATATATAGGCCTAAGTTGGGTCATCTGCATGTGGCACATGGCCTTTTGCCTAAGTGGAGTGTGTTGTCGCTATCTCCAAGCAGTGGCTTGTAGCTCATTTCGCTTGTGGTCTAGGTGGTAATGGTTGTTGTTGGCTATTTGTCATGGAGCATGTCGCTAGAATCTCCTTTAATAGTCTCGATCGGTTCCTGCTCTATAGGTGCTCCGCGTTCCTACTCGTGCTTCAAAGGTCTCTTCGGTGGCGACACAAAGTGGGGAAATGTTGGACTTTTAGATCGGGATAGAGTTTATCCATGGTGGTTGTTCTGGAGCGGCTCGATATCTTCTAGGTCGATTGTCCGGCTCCACCACACCACCACATATGTTGGTCCAAGGACGCCCATTCATCTTCCTCCCTACCAAGGAGGTAAAAGGAAGGCATCGTTGCTTCTCGACGGAATTTGTGGCATGGAGACATAGATGTCTTGTCATCCCAAGTGGTGTCATCCTTGACGGTGATGAGATGTCCATGTATGTATTGGATCGCGTTTCCATCAATGTTCTAGGGCCCTCTTTGTAAAATCTAGGGGTTAGTTTGGTATTTATTTAGTTACGGGTCCTTCTATAGCTTGTTGTATGCCTACATGTTTTTTAATGCACCTTTGCGGCCTAGAAGGACCGCGGCCTCCACGGTTTTATTAGATGAAATTGATATCATGAATTATAAAAAGCACGAGTTTCATATTTCAAAATTAAAAAACAGTCTTGAAGTGCATACGATTATTTATGTATGGTCCTTGTCATATACGATCCTTGTCTAAAATACAACAATAAACTATTCACCATACATGGATCACATCAAGAAATGTCATATGCGCAATACTTTGGATTAAAAAGTCGAACTATGTGAGTAATATAAGAATAAAAATATGATTTTGTTGAAGAACAAATGGACCAAAGGAATAAAAGTTAGATGGTTTTCGTGTGGTGGAATCGAAATACAACACACCAATGAATCGTCCACCGTGCATGGAGCGCACCGAGAAATGTTTTATATGCATCAGTTCAGAACTTTTAAAACTGTTTGAAAAATCTATGAATACATGTTGTTTGTAAGTGTGACAGTGTCACGATGAGATCTTATCTTTATACACAAATATAAAGTTAGTGCATAAAAATATTTCTCACTAAACTAATTCGGAGATTTGGGATCTCGTAATATTAACACTAACCATTTTGTTTCACAATAATCTTTCCAAACTATTCTAATAAAACTTATACTCACGGTTTTATCAAATCTTTCGAAAAATGGAAAGATTATTTATCCATGGTATGTTTTTTTGATTTTCACCTCGTACTAACAAATATAACGTCAGTTTGTCCCTTGTCACGTACTAGTCTTTAGTCCATATTTTTCATGCAACTTTCTAATGTATCTTGTGAAGCGCCTACCTTAAATATTGATCCGAAAACTTCCAACTAATTTCTAGACATGTGGAACCACATTATACACGTTCTATTAGATTGTTGTAAAATTTTAAACTCTTTTTTTATCATTTAGAATTTGAATAAATATTTGATAGTTTATCTTTAACTAAAATATACATAATTGTTTCGGCCCGGCGGCCGGAGACGCGAGGGGAAGAGGAGTGCTGAGCCGGCTGACGGCCCGCAGTCCCCGTGCCCTCGCGCTCAAGCCGGGGGCTTCTGGAGGCGGCGCCGCCTGACGCGAGCAGATGCTACTGCGCGTCAGCGGCGTCAATGAGCTCCTTGATGTGACGCTCGTGGGCGACACGTTCTTCGCCATAGGCTACCTTGAGGGTTCGCAGGTTGGCTGCGGGGGTGTGTAGACGGGCATCTTGCCGCCTGGGATTTCGGCGACCACGCGGCCCCAGTTGCGCACAGCCCCGCGTCGGCTAGGCTCGGTGCCAGTCGGGGTGAGACCGTAGGCGGAAGTGTATTCCCGCTGGGCGGCCTCCATGCAGCGTCGCGTGGCCGCGAGGGCAGTGGCGTCCTCGAACAGGACGCAGCGGACCGCCTCAAGGTCGGCCACAACGGCATCGGGGTTCGCCGTCGGGGCGATAGGGGTGCTGAAGCCCCTTAGGGCCGCACCGAGTGGGTCGGAGGTGCCGACGCGGGCCGCGGCGGCATCAGCCCCAACCCGTGCATGTCCGAAGGAAGTGGAGGAGATGATGGCCATTGCCCCCACGCGATCGTTGGAGCTTTTGGGCTGGGTCGCAGAAAGTGCGCCCACGGCCGAGGGTGGATCGGCGCAGACGAGCACCTTCCCGAGGTACTCGTCAGCGGTCGGAGCCTCGGTGAGGGTGAGCTTGCCGAAGCGCTCGGTGAGCACGCCGATGTCGGTCGCGAGCCGACGGGGTCGCCCGCAGGGTGTGCCAGAGCAAGCCCCACGAGCCCGCGGTTTCGCCTGGACGTGGGGCGGTGGCGGGGAATGGCGAGGGGTCCCGCCCGGAGCATGAATCCAGCCGGCGCCGCTTACGGCCCCAAGGTGGGCGCCAACTATCGTCGTTTTCTCACGACAGATGCCATGGGTAGGCTTATCGTAGGTGGTTAGGGCCGAAGGACGCCGACGGGCTCCGGGTTCGAGATTGGGCACAAGCGGTGGCGACACACGATGTACCCAGGTTCAGGGCCCTCCGGGGGAGGTAATACCCCTAGTCCTGTTTGGTCTAGTTGGATGGATTGTTGTGATTATAGGGGTGCTCCTAGAGCTGAGTCTAGAGGTGGAAGAAGGAGCAGCCGTCTCGTCCTCCTCCGTTGCTAGCGATGGTATGAGAGGAAAGCTCTATGTGGGTGTATGCGAAGTGATCGTCCGTCCCCATTGCATGGGGGGCTCGGGGGGTTTTATAGGTCAACCCCCAGCTCTATAATATGTTCCAAAGTACAGGGGTGGGGGGACCCGGCTGGCAGTCTCTCCAGCTGGACAGGGGGTCCCGCCCTTCGTGCCATCTCGTCATCTGTAGGGTCCACCGGCTGAACCGTCCTGTCTCCTATTGGGGCCCGCCAACCGGTTCTGCGATTGGCCCTCGCCCACCTGCCGCAGCACGGGTCGCCCGGGAGGCGTCGTCTAGCGCCAGCCGGGCGAAGTCTCCGGTACGGCCGGCTGTACTGTAGCCATGCCGGGGCAGGTAATCGAGTGGGCAAGGTAGTGTCGGCACTGTTTCCCCGCCCGGTCGCGCTCGCCAAGGTCAGCGGCCTGGACAGCCGGACTGTAACCATGCACCCGAGTGCGTCAGCAGCCACTATGGCCACAGGGCCACCCGTCGTGGTGGTCATGTCATGTCATCATACCTGCACGCAGAGGGACGGGATGTCGCACGTCCGCCCCGGGGTCAACGGAGGAGGCGGCCTAGAAGGCAGCCCGGCCAAGCCCAGCCGGCCGGGGGTCGAACCGGTTGCACGACCGGCCGTCCATGTTGACAGCCGATGACAGCTTGAGCCGGCCGTCCTCCAGCCGGCCATGGGCAGCTGGCCGCGTAGTTTTCCTTCGAAGCAGAAGGGGGGAGAACCTTGTTGCTTTGGCATACCTAGGGGTAATAACCCCGTCAATTCATGTCCACCTGTTTGAGTCTGGTTTCATGTCCGGCTATAACTGTTGGACCAAGCACGGAGAAAGAGGGGTCCTAATGGAAGAGAATGAAGAAGAAGAGGATGAGGACAACTATCCTAGCCATGGGTTCCATGAATACGATGGTACAACAATGGGGGAAGAAGAAGAGCTGGCAATGCGGGAAGGAGCTGAAGAAGATGAGCCCGCTAATGATCTTAGTCAGGCCATTGCCGATGCAAAGAGAAACTACGCAAGTGAAAAGGAGAAGCTAAAGTTGCAGCACATGTTAGAGGATCACAAAAAAGGGTTGTACCCAAATTGCGAAGATGACAAGAAAAAGCTGGGTACCACACTGGAATTGCTGCAATGGAAGGCAGAGAATGGTGTATCTGACAAGGCATTTGAAAAATTGTTGATAATGTTAAAGAAGAAGCTAGCAAAGGACAACGAATGGCTCGAGAGTACGTACGAAGCAAAGAAGGTTGTCTATCCTCTAGTATTAGAGGTGGAGAAAATACATGCATGCCCTAATGACTACATCCTCTACCGCGGTGAGTACGAGGATTTGAATGCATGCTCGGTATGCTGTGCATTGCGCTAGAAGATCGGCCACGATGACCCTGGTGATGTTGAGGGCGAGCGCCCCAGGAAGAAGATTCCTGCCAAGGTGATGTGGTATGCTCCTATAATACCATGGTTGAAACGTTTGTTCCAAAACAAAGAGCATGCCAAGTTCATGCGATGGCACAACGAAGACCGTAAGAAAGACGGGAAGTTGAGAGTACCTGCTGACAGATCGCAGTGGAGAAAAATCGAGATAAAGTGGAAAGACTTTGCAAAGGATGCAAGGAACATATGATTTGGTTTAAGTACAGATGGCATTAATCCTTTTGGGGCGCAGAACAACAATCATAGCACATGGGATGTGACTCTATGTATTAATAACCTTCCTCCTTGGTTGTGCAGGAAGCGGAAGTTCATTATGATGCTAGTTCTCATCCAAGGCCCCAAGCAACCCGACAACGATATTGATGTGTACCTAAGGCTATTAGTTGAAGAACTTTTACAGTTGTGGAATGGAAAAGGTGTACGTTCATGGGATGCAAAACAATAGGAGGAATTTGACCTACATGCGTTGCTGTTTGTAACCATCAATGATTGGCCTGCTCTCAGTAACCTTTTAGGATAGACAAACAAGGGATACCACGCATGCACACACAGTTTAGATGATACCGACAGTATATATTTGGATAAATGTAAGAAGACTGTACCTGGGGCATCATCGATTTCTTCAGAGCAAGCATCCCGTAAGAAAGAAAGGCAAGCATTTCAAAGGTGAGGCAGATCACCAGAAGAAGCCTCACCACCATACTCGTGATGATATATTTGATATGGTCAAGGATTTAAAAGTAATCTTTGGAAAAGGTCCTGGCGCACAATCTGTTCCGAACGACGCTGACAAACGCGCACCCATGTGGAAGAAGAAATCTATATTTTGGGACCTACCCTATTGGAAAGACCTCGAGGTCCACTCTGCAATCGATGTGATGCACGTGATGAAGAATCTTTGCGTGAACCTGCTAGGCTTCTTGGGCGTGTATGGGAAGACAAAAGATACGCCGGAGGCACGGGAGGACCAGCAACGTATGCACGGAGAAGACGGCATGGATCCAAAGCAGTTTCATGGTCATGCCAGCTACGCTCTTACCAAAGAAGAGAAGGAAATCTTCTTCGAATGCATGCTCAGTATGAAGGTCTCGTTTAGCTTCTCATTGAATATAAAGGGAATAATAAATATGGCGGAGAAAAAGTTCTAGAACCTAAAGTCTCATGACTGCCACGTGATTATGATGCAACTACTTCTGGTTGCATTGAGGGGGCTTCTACCGTTAAATGTTCGATTAGCCATTGTGAAGCTATGTGCATTCCTGAATGCAATCTCTCAGAAGGTAATCGATCCAGAAATCCTACCAAGGTTAGAGAATGATTTGGTGCAATGTGTTATCCGTTTCGAGTTGGTGTTCCCACCATCCTTATTCAATATCATGACGCACGTCCTAGTTTACCTAGTCGAGGAGATTGCAATTCTAGGTCCTGTATTTCTACATAATATGTTCCCCTTTGAGAGGTTTATGGGAATCTTAAAGAAATATGTTCATAATCGTTCTAGGCTAGAAGGAAGCATCTCCAAGGGCCATGAAACAGAGGAGGTCATTGAGCTTTGTGTTGACTTTATTCCTGACATTAAGCCGATTGGTGTTCTTGAATCGCGGCATGAGGGCAGACTGGGTGGAAAAGGCATGCCAGGAAAGAATTCACTAATATTCCAGGACGGGAATTCTTTGGCGCAAGCACACTACACTGTTCTACAAAGTTCTGTCTTGGTGGCTCTGTATATCGAGCAACACACAAATATTCTACGCTCCAAACACCCGGAGCAGTCTGACGACTAGATTACACATGAACAAATGGTGACTTTTGCCGGTTGGTTGCAGACACGTCTCATTCATGACGACACGGTTGAAGATTACTTGTACTTGTTGTCCAAGTTACCATCTTCGACTATATTGACTTTTAAAGGATACGAGATAAATGGGAATACATTTTACACGATCGCCAAAGATAAAAAGAGCGCCAACCAAAAAAGTGGTGTCCGCTTTGATGCTGCAAACATCAATGGGCCAAAGGACACATATTGTGGTTACATAGAGGAGATATGGGAACTTGACTATGGACTTGGTTTGAAGCTCCCTTTGTTTCGGTGCAAATGGGTCAATCTGATAGGAGGCGGGATAAAGGAAGACCCATAGTACGGAATGACAACTGTGGATCTCAATAATCCTGGGTACATAGACGAACCATTCGTCCTAGCCAATGATGTGGCGCAGGTTTTCTATGTGAAGGACATGTCTACCAAGCTGAGAAAAAGAAAATATAAGGAAGCGAATACATCATACGATGAGCCAAAGCGCCACATAGTTTATTTAGTGAAAAGACACATCGTGGGAGTGGAGGACAAGACATACATGTCAGAAGATTATGAAAAGTTTCATGAAATTTCTCCCTTCACATTGAATGTTGACCCGAGCATCAATTTAAACGATAAAGATTGTCCATGGTTACGACCCAAAGGGACACACGCAAAGAAAAAGTTGTATACCCAAAGATCCCACTCTGGGATGTGACCGACTTCTCAAGTTAGTTATAGGACTTATATATATATATATCTGGAAAGTCCCACTTCGGACATATCGGAGGGAATCTTTATAATAGTAGTGTACTTATGTGTTTTGTGCATTCAGTATGCACCATTCGAAGCCACGCCATTAATTTTCAACCCTTTCTGACTTCATTTGCTATTTTTCATTCATTTACTGATTTTTTTGAGCTAAATGACCCTGAAATTGAAAAGCACTACAAATGAACTCTGAAAAGGTTGAAAGTTGGCATGGTATCATCATTTCACCTGCATAGCATGTGCTAAAAATTTGAGAGGGTTACAACAAAAACTGGACGCACTTCATGTACAAAATGGGCAATCTCTTTCGAAGTATCAGGGTTTCAGATGAAAACTCGTCTGTTACAAAGGCATTTCATTTTTTAAACTTATTTCAACTCCAAACTTTTTGTGCGTTTGGTATGCACCATTCGAAGCAACGTCATCATTTTTCAACCCTTTCTGACTTCATTTGCTATTTTTCATTCATTTACTGATTTTTTGAGCTAAATGACCCTGAAATTGAAAAGCACTACAGATGAACTCTGAAAAGGTTGAAAGTTGGCATGGTATCATCATTTCACCCACGTAGCATGTGCTAAAAAGTTGAGAGGGTTACGGCAAAAACTAGAGGCACTTCGTGTACAAAATGGACAATCTCTTTCGAAGTATCACGCTTTCGACCGAAAACTCGTCTGTTACAAAGGCATTTCATTTTTTAAATAACCTAAGAATTAACAAATTGAATATAATGATAAAACACACTAATATTAAATAGCAGAAAAAAGAATCACGAAAAAATCTATTTTGGAATTAAAGTGATTCGCACAAATTTCAAATAATTCAAATTTAAACTATTCAAATTTGAAAACTAGTAGCACTAATAGAAAGTTTATAATTTTTTTACCTAAAGCAAAAAGATTCACAAAGAAACTCTAAATAAAGCAAAAAAACAACTCAAAACCAAAAGAAAATAAATAAAGCAAAAAACAAAAAACAAAAAACATTAAAAAAAGCCCGCCTACTGGGCCGCCACAGTGTGTATACGACTAGAAATCCAACCTCTAGTCGGGCCAAGACGCAGGCCCATATGACCCAGTAGGCCTCATTGGACGGCACATGTCCGATAGGCTCAGAAGGCCTGCATTAGAGAGGAGCTTGACACGGTAGCCGCGGCGGGGCTTATAAACCGGTGCGAGCTCCTAACGACTAGCGAGGTGGGACTAAACATCCAACCCGCCCCTCACCTGGCACACCACCCTTTAGTCATGGTTGGTGGCTACAACCGCGACTAAAGTCCCCCTTTAGTCGCGGTTGGAGCCACCAACCGTGACTAAAGGTGAATTTCATCCAGCCCAAGCGGCGGGAAGCCAGACCTTTAGTCGTGGTTGGAGCTACCAACCACAACTAAAGGGGGGCTTTAGTCACGGTTGGAGCCACCAACCGCGACTAAAGGTTCCTCTATATATAGAACACTTACGAAAATTTCCCCAAATCAACCTTTCGTCCGTCCACGCGCCCTACCCCTCGATGTCACCATCCGTCCGTTCGCTCCCCGCCGCATCTCGACGCTGCCGTCCGTCTGCGCCTCTGCCGCACCTCGACGTCATGGCCGTCGCGCCCCTACACCTCGCCAATGCCGTCCGACCATGCCCCTTCCGCACCTCGACGCCACCGTCTGTCTGTGCCTCTGCCGCACCCCTCGACGTCGTGGCCGCTGTGCCCCTGCACCTCAATGTCGCCATCGCCGCCCCTCCTTGACCCCGCACGCCGTCGCCCCGCTGTGAGCCCTGCCGCCATGGCCACCCCCTCCCATCGAGCCCGCACACACACATGCATGAACACACACACACACATTTTCTATATTTAGATGTTTTGTTTGTTTTTCACTAGTATATATGTATGTATGAATGCATGTTAGATGGATATAATTAGTGTTTAATTAGTATATTTTTTTTATATAATGTTTTTTTAATGGATGTATAGAATTATATATGCTTAAATAGTGTTTCTTTTTCTGTTTTTTAATTTTATATAATGTTGTATATCATAGTATAGAAAAAATTGCACATTAAAAAGTTGCATAGGAAAAAGTTGACCATATATATATTTGTTAGAAGGACTATATATAAGTGGGAAGAGTTTCGGAATTTTTTGAGAAAGGAATATTATTAGGGTAGTTATAACCTAGGAATGAGACATTATAATTGAAAAGAGGATATTTTGCTCAAAATTTCCTAATAAAATGACATTGCATATATAGGAAAAAATCATAAGAATTTTTCCTCGGAGTCACCGATGCCCGGCCCACATCTTCGTCGTCGACTCGTTCGCGACAATGTCCTACTTAAAAGGGGCAACGTTCGGACTGGGCTCCACCGGGATGGCACTGGGAGGTGCTACCTTTAGTGCGCGCAGCTTGGTGAGGAACCTGGGTCCCGTCGTCGACCCAAAGCTTCTTTGGTGGCGTTCACGTGGGCCACTTTCGGTGTAGAGGCAGCCGGCCCCATTGGAGGTGGTACGTCATCGTGTTAGGGAGGAGGACGAGCACGTCTGTTGCTATATGGATGCGTTGGACGTCAGGTTCTCCAATACCTAGTAGGTTCTTTAGGATCTCACCCGATCTATGATCTTGTCATAGTTCCTTCTCTTTGGGTGTCCACCGCCTACGCCGCTAGACGTCAACTACATCTGTATTAGTGATATTAGAAAATAATATTCGAGTTGTATTAGTGATAATACTCGAGATGTATTCGAGATTATATTCGATAATATTCAAGACGATTTATTCGAGATTATATTTGATGATGCATATTATATGAATTATTCGATATGCATATGATGCACTATGATTAAGTTTTTCCTTATTGATTGCATGCATTCTAATTTGAATAATAAATTGTTTTATCTTTCTTCTGGGTTAGTTAAATAAAATCTATGGACAATACTGGCAGAGAAGGAGAAGAGGCTCTGTTCGACATCATACGCTCCCCGAGCCCAGAGCATGAACCTGAAGATGATGATGGCTCGCAATATCTGAACAATTCCGGTGAGGGTTGTATGATATTTGATGAAGATGAAGGAATATATGAAGTCGACAACGATGTTGATGAAGAAAATGGTCTTCAAATAACAAAGGCCGTCGAGGTATTTTTATTATATAAGCCATCCGGTGATCATTACGTGTCTTAATTGAGTTGTATGCATTAACAAATCAATCTTTCTTCTTTTAGGCCTACGGGTCGAGCAAATCTTGTACAAGCGACAGGGTAGTTCGAGGCCCGTCCAGAAAGTTGGACCCTAGCATAAAGTTCAACATCGATTCTATCAAAACATTAACTAGCGAACCGCTTGAACCTAGAAAAAATGCGACCAAGTTCAAGAATCAATGTGGAGTTATTGTCAGGGATCAAATCCCGATCTCCGTTCAAGAATGGAAAAATCCAGCAAAGGGAGATCGAGCAGGAGTTACTTTTGTCAACAAAAGAGCAAAAGATGTGCTTTGGACCCAGCTGATGTCACATTTCACACTACCAGATAATTTGACAGATGCAGATCTCAAGAAAGTCAGAAACTATGCTCTTAAAATATGACAATCACATTCAACACCTTGAAGAAAAATGCATGGGCTGCGTACGTCAAAGCAAACAAGAAGACTCCAAAATTCGAGGGAGCACTGGTGAAGGCAAAAGATCACTAGGACGATTTCATGAAGTTCAAGGAATCGGAACTAGCTAAGGAACAGTTGAGAAAGAACAAGATTAATGCTATGAAAAAGAAGTGGCACCATACTCTGGGGCTAGGTGGCTACCAGATGGCCCTGCCTAAGTGGGATCAATCCGAACAAGAGATGATTAGTGCAGGGGTCACTCTAGTTACAGTGACCTGGCCCCCGAGGTGCAGGACATGGTTTTATGCGCATGGGCGGAAGTTAGACCCAAAGACATGGGATATTATGGTGAAGGCAAGTCTTAAAGGAGTGACATATGAAATACTAATGAAAATATAAGAAGCTTGAATGGGGGTGTTCACGCCCAACAGAGAGGACTATGAGCTTACGCGCGCCCTAAAGAATCCTAAACACCCGGGAAGAACACGAGGCAAAGGCGTTGTTCCATGGTTGGAGGTGTTTGCGGGTTGGAAAGATGACTACAGAAGTCGTGCGAGAAAGAATATGCGGGAGGAGCGGAACAAGGAGGAGGAAGCACTCCGCCTTGAAGGCCTAGAATCAAAGCACATGGAGTTGGTATCCAGAATCAGGCAGCAGCAGGAGTAGATCGACTCACTCAGCCAGGAAAGGGCGTCTCAGCGGCAGCATGAGCAGATCGATCCAGCATTGGATAGCACCGTCCCATCTATGCCGAGAAGCAGCGTGAGTTCCGCCCCTGCCAATATCGATGATGCACTTCTAGCTAGCTACCATGTGGATGATATCAAAGACAGGACTAACTGTGAGCTACACATGAAAGGGAAGAACTTATCCATGAAGGTGGCGGACGGATATGCTTTAGCAAATTCCCTAGAAGCAACCTTCCATTGCAATCCCATTCCAGCTGGCTATGCTCGTGTTAAGGTTGATGAAGTGATGTTAGGATATCACGAGCTACAACTTGAAATTCTTGGAGGTGACGAGGAGAGAACACTGGGAGAGGCCATACATCGTATCATTCTATGGAAAAAGGATTGCATCGTCTTTGCAAGACCACCGACTCCTCCTCCAAGTCCGGCATCGCGTCAGCCGACTCCTCCTCCTCCAAGTCCAGCACTATGTCAGCCAACTCCTCCTCCTCCAAGTCCGGCACCGCGTCAGCCGACGCCTCCTCCAAGTCTGTCACGGCGTCAGCCAACTCCTCCTCCTCCAAGTCCAGCACCGCGTCACCCGACTCCTCCTCCAAGTCCGGCACCATGGCGTCAGCGTGCTCCTTCGACTCCAAGTCTGGCACCACGTCTACCCTCTCCGCCGACTCAGTGTGCTCCGTCGCCTAAGCAATAGCGGAAGAGAGAGGCCGCAGTTACGACGGCTAGCGGTATAAGAGGCAAGAAATACAAATATGGTCCAATCCTCAAGCTCTTCCAAAGTTGCCTTACCACCTGACTGAGGAGGAACTCGACAGTGTAGTGGATGCCAAAGTGAAGGCCCATTTTGGACCGAAACCGCCCCTGCTGCCAAAGGAGAAAGTACCCGAGCATGTCTCACAACACTTTATTGATATGGCTTGCCCGACTGTTAATCAGAAGGACCGCGACTATGTGCAATCTATCGATAAGTCATATCTTGCAGGATAAAAGGAGTCGAGCTCGAGCTCGAGCCAAGGAGTTGGCAGAAAAGCGGGAAAACTGTTCCCCAGCTCGGAGAACAGGTAGTTCAATTGACCCCCCCCCGCTCATTGTACAAACAGGTGTGAGTACCACTAGTCATCTAGGAGTAACCGACGATCATATAAGGCATGCTAAAGAGGTCGGTCTCACTGTTGAACCACTCCTAGGCCTTGAGGAAATCCCCGGGCTTAAAGAGGAGGAAGTAAAATATCAATATGCTCGCGACAAACCTCTGATCAAGCCTAAAGATGTCAAGCTTCTACCAACTAGGTTGTACAATTTGCATACGTGGTACATGCAATAAACATCAAATACCAATACAGAGTCCCTCATGGTGAGAGTCAATAAGAGGCATTACTTCCGTAAAAAAGATTTGTGGCTTCATTATTCAGAGTTGTTTCAGTTATTCAATCAAGATACACTTGACAAATCTTTAGTCAGTTGCTATTGTCTGTAAGTGATTTCTTTGTGTAATTTAAGTCTCTAGCTAGCTGTGCTCTCGTTCATTACCTGTAATTATCCTCACTATATTCTTTTCTTTGCTATTATGCAGCATGAAGATGTATGAAATGAAACTAGCTGGATGCTATGGCATTGGGTTCATTGATCCAAATACGGTTAATCAAAAGATATGGTAAACTCAATATTCAAGAAAAGACACAGAGAAATCCCTACTGGAATTTTTGAAGAAACTAAACGCCCAACCAAAAATACTACTTCCTTACAACTTCGGGTGAGTGTTACTATATCTTGTACTACAAATTCTATTTTTTGCTTACTAGATGTTAATAAGTGTAGTTGATGAGTTATGCATATGCCCACTTAATTATACAAAACGTGTGCACATGCATTTACCACTGGATCTTGTTAATCATTGAAGTTGACAAGGGAAAAGTTGAAGTACTGGACTCACTATATAAGAATCCATCCGAATACGTAACCGTGAGGGGGATGGTCGACAGGTAATTTCAATCATTATCGCACTATGTCAGCCTCTTTACTTCATTTCCTGATATCAACTTGTTAATAACTCCTTTATTCATTTTCAATGACGGCGGGGCAGGGCTTGGGCCAAGTTCATCAAACAGGTCCCAAGCGACTGAGCATAACCGCTGAAATGGGTGCGACCCAAGGTAATTAAGTAGTACTAGCTAGCTAGCTATGTCTGTGCATCTCTTTAATTTTAGTTTCAATACCAGCATTATCATGCTTGATTAATTATTACCTGATTGAATTTTATTCTCGTAAAGTGCATGAGACAGGAGCAGGGGAATAGTTTATGCGCATACTACGTTTGCGAGAACATTGGCACGATTACGTCTGAAAGGAGCGAAAACAAAAGAAATCTTTGGGTACGTTTGCTAGAACACTATCCATAATTTTTTTATCATAATCTAGCTAATATATATATATATAACTAATATATTCATCTTGATCTCCTTTTTATAGTTGACGGATATGCGGAGCCAACTCCTACCAGAGGCTCGCGTATGAGCAATTCAAGAGGAAAAAGATGGATTTCTGGTTGACCAAGTCATAAATCCCGAAGGAGAATACTATTACAAGATCAAGAAGTAATGTCTGCATATGTAGTGATCCGCAAATTGTAGGAGAAATTGTATATATATATGTATATGAAGGTTCGTCGTACGAGAAACTCGATGATATATATATATATGTGTGTGTGTGTGTGTGATCGAGAAATTGTATTCATATATATACATATATATATATATATGTGTGTGTGTGTGATCGAGAAATTGTATTTATATATATGTGTGTGTGTGTGCACAACGTGTACAGTATGTAGTAGCGTAATATATATTTGAAATGAAAAATAATTAAATGGAAAACAAAAAATGAAAATGAAAATAAACCATAATTAATTCATAAACCCCTAAAGGATTAAAAGGAAAAATAAACAAAAACTAAAAGAATTAAATACTTTTAGTCCCGGTTGGTGTTATCAACCGGGACTAAAGGTCCCCCACCATAACGGAGCCGACAGGTGCCACGTGGTGGGCCTTTGGTGCCGGGCCATATTGGATCGGGACTAAAGGGGGTGACCCTTAGTCCCCACCCTTTAGAGTCGATTTGAGAACCGGCACTAAAGGCCCTCACGAACCGGCACTACAGGCCGATTCTGCACTAGTGCAATGAAAGCCCGAGCCTTTCTGGAACCATTCTTATTATGCGTTGAGGACTTTGAAGATGAGGACTTTGCAGATGAGGACTTTGAAGATTTCTTCTTTTTCTTCGAGTCATAAAAACTGTCGTCCTTGTACTTCTTCTTCTTCTTCTTTGATTATTTTTCCTAGAGAGGACAGTCAGAGATAAAGTGACCAGATTTCTTGCATTTGTGACAAGTTCTCTTCCTGTAGTCACCTGAGGAATCTAATTTCCTCAAGCCACTTTTTGATGACTTTCCAAATCCTCCTCTCCTTGAGAAATTTTGGAATTTCCTCACGAGCATTGCCACCTCCTGACTCAGTTCTTCAGGATCACCAAGGCTACTATCAGAATCTTTGCCTTCAGATGAGGAAATTGCTTTCGCCTTCAGAGCATGAGATCTTCCATAGCTTGGCCCATAGAGGTTTCTCTTCTTGGCTTGTTGGAATTCTTGAGTATTGAGTCTCTCTAGAATATCAGCAGGATCAAGTGACTTGTAGTCTCCACGCTCTTCAATCATCAAAGCCAGTGTATCAAATGAGAAATCAAGAAATCTCGGCAGTTTCTTCACCACTTCATGGTCGGTGATGTCAGTGGCACCGAGTGCTTAAATCTCGTTGGAGATATCAGTGAGACGATCAAGGTTTCCTGAACATTCTCATTGTCGAGTCTTTTGAAGCGGTTGAAGAGATTGCGAAGAACATCAACATGAGAGTCATGTTGAGTGGAAACACCTTCGTTGACTTTGGACAACCTATCCCAGATAAGCTTAGCAAACTCCAAAGCACTCACTCTGCCATACTGACCTTTTCTCAGATGGCCACATATGATATTCTTCACTTGAGAATCGAGTTGCTTGAATTTCTTCGTATCAGCAATAGTGACAGTCGGAGAAGTGTGGGGAACACCATTTTCCACAACGTACCAGAGATCGTTGTCAATAGCTTCAAGATGCATGTGCATCTTGTTCTTCCAGTAGGGGTAATCCGTCTCATCGAAGGTAGGACAACCTACGGAAACCTTGATCATACCTACAATCGACATAACTAGAACTCCAGGTGGTTAAACCAAAATCACACAGAACAAGGGAGTACCTTGCTCTAATACCAATCTAAAGTACGTTATATCGATTAGAGGGGAGTGAATAGGCGATTTTTACAAATTCATCACTGAGGAATTTCAACTTGAGGAATTTGAAATGTGATGAATAACTAGCAGCAGAATAAGTACTCAAGTGCATGAGAAACATAGCAGTAGCATAGTCATCATGATGAAATAAAGCATGCACAGATTACAGGTAGCGTGATACAGGATAAGCAGGTGAGGAACAAGGTAACTTGAAGAATTTGAGGTGAGGAAATTGTGAAAGTCTTCATTCAAATTCTTCAAACAATAAAGATCAATTTCATCAACAGGTATATGAGGAAATGAAAGGTTTGAGGAAACAGAACCAGGTAGCTCGATGAAGACAATGGTTTGATGACCCAGTTCCAACTGCTATGACAGTCGTACGTCTGGTTTGGAGCGGCCTGGTATTTAAACCAGAGGACACATAGTCCCAGGACACACAGTCCTTATCGTATTCTCCTTGGGCTAAGGTCACAAAGTCCTCGCCCAACACTCATGGTAAGTCTTCAGGGTAGACTTCCAAAACCCTCACAAACCGGTCATCCGGCGATCCACAATTGACTGCTGGATGCTCTAGACCAAGGTCACTCCGTGATGCCCAATTGATTGCAGGATGCACTAGACTATGACGCCTAACCATCTGGAAGATACACAGTCTTCAAAGGCAACAAGCGTCGGTTCCACACAGGAACAATCTCTTCAGTGATGCTCAATCACTTTGGGTTTTGTGGTTTGGATTTGGGTTTTTCCTCACTAATGATTTTCTCTCAAAGTCCTGAGATAACGGGTTGCTCTCAAATGACAAGTGCAGTTCTTCTCGGAGCAGCCAACCAACTAGTGGTTGTGGGGGGTGGCTATTTATAGCCAGGGTGCAACCTGACATGATAAGACATAAATGCCCCCAATGATATGTGTTGTGTGGATAAGATGATTGGGGATAGTTGGCTCTAAGCACATCAACGGTCGGAATTTCGAACTATGAAAGTCCTTAGGCTTATCATGTTCCTCACTTGTAGGCAATTCGCACTGGAGAAATCCTAACTCCTGAGTCAGATCAATTTCCTGAGAGACCAGAAGAACTTTCTCTCTGTCACTAAAGAACTTGACTGAACCGCAAGAGATTTCCAAAAGGCTTCACTTGAAGGATTGGATAGGTTGAGGCTTTCGAGTTGAGCATTAGTTGGAAATTTTCCTTAGTATTACCCTGGCCCCCTTTAATAGTATGGTGTTTCCTATGACTCAAATAAAGGAAATGAAACTACGAAAACAATAGTATTCACTCTTCATAGTCCTCGTTCATATCTTCAAGGTCACACCGATTTCTTCATTTTCAAAGTCTTCAGGGAATACCAAAGTCTTCACCAAAGTCTTCGGTTGAAGACATGCATTTTTAGGGGTCGATAATCTCTGAATATATCAAACTCCTCATCGACTTATAGAGCCTGTGTACACTCACAAACACATTAGTTCCTTAACCTATAAGTGTTCAATACACCAAAATCACTAAGGGGCACTAGATGCACTTACAGTTTCCAATCAATAAAATTATAACATGGATAATAAACGATTATCATGAACAAGGAAATATAATAATAAACACTTTATTATTGCCTCTAGGGAATATTTCCAACAATGGTCATGGACACCAGTGCACACGGAATAGCCAGGACCGACGCCTGGTGACGATGACTGTGGTGATTAAGATGGTGCCTCAACCTCCTTGCTTTGCATGGTGTTGGAGGGAGAGGTCTCCCCCAAGGGGGAGAGCCTCCTGATGGCTTATCAGAGTTGTGCTAGATGACGATGACTGAATATGACGGCTAGGGTTGTAGTACTTTATATAAGAAGCCTTCTCGGGTCTCCTCCATTGAGGTGGATCCTCCTCCTCCATACAAGGGCTCAGGATGAGCATTATCCTCTACAAACCCTTAATTATGAGCCAAGGATCTCATGTGAAAAAGCGGGGACTAAATTGGTGAAGAATCCCACCTGGAGAGGCAACTTTCAGAGCACGTCAAACGACCGCGTGCTGTCGTTTGGAATGTTGTCTTTTGTTCTATCCTGCTCTGGTTAAACGTCCGTCATTTATTCATACAAACTCGGAATTTTATGTTCTTGGTCTTGTTGGATTCATATGAACGACGCCAATCCATTCTTGTCCCTAGATATTGATTTGGAACACTTTGGAAAAAGAACTTTTTCCGACCTTCGAAATGGCTAAGTATGGCGCTTGGGTGTCTCCGTATTGAACCCATCCTTGGTCCTTTCATTGTGCTTGGTATTAAGTTGCTCTATTACACATGTATAAAGAAATAAAGAAGGTGAACTAATAAAAAACAAATACAATACTAAATGTGCAATGCTCACAATGATAAGTGCAAAAACCTATAATCATGCATAATGGACTCATATTTGGTTCAATGGGACATAGTATATAGAGAGAAAATGGAACAAATGAGCTCTAAATATAGAGCTCTAAAAACACATGAGAGGAAGGTTCATTTGAGATGATGGTCTTTAGCAAGCAATTATTAAAGGAATAATTCTAGTTTTTGACCGGATCAATCAAGCTATGGTGATGAAACACTTACAATAGAAACATGTACAGACATGAGGCTTTAATTCTTAAAACCATGTATTTATTTTGGGACCAAATATGATCTTAATTTGTGCGCTAGAAGTCGCCCATCGAGATGTGCTTGTTAGGAACCGAAGTGGGGTTGTGTCTGCTACCTCTTGAGCTTGTGTTGGTTTTCCCTTGAAGAGGAAAGGGTGATGCAATGAAGTAGATAAGTATTTCCCTCAGTTGATGAGAACCAAGGTATCAATCCAGTAGGAGGAACAAGCAAGTCACCAATGGATGCACCTACACAAACAATCAAACTCTTGCACTGTAATACCCCGTTACGCCTGGCGGGATCTAGACTGGCCCCACAGACCAACACTAGTCTTTCCTGCGCACTTTGTCCTCACTTGTGCGCACCCGGGACCAAATTCCTAGTCGGTCACCCATCCTAGAATCGCTCCAAGCCAAGCACGCTTAACTTTGGAGTTCTTTTCGGGTGGGCTCCCAGAAAAGAAGGAATTCCTTGTTTATATGAGTAGTCTATCATTCCTATTAAGCCAGGCTCTCACATACACCCCCACTCAAAGGAACCGACGTCCTCGTCGGCCCATCAGGAACGTTCCCTTTTGGCACACGTATGCGCGTCTAGTCCAGCACATGTGCCATGCTGTGTGCCATGACGGGCCACACACGCCATGCGCCACATGCCCGTGCACCCGACCCGTGCATGCTCGTGTAACCGCAAGGGTCGGCTCTGATACCAATTGTAATACCCCGTTATGCCTGGCGGGATCTAGACTGGCCCCACAGACCAACACTAGTCTTTCCTGCGCACTTTGTCCTCACTTGTGCGCACCCGGGACCAACTTCCCAGTCGGTCACCCATCCTAGAATCTCTCCAAGCCAAGCACACTTAACTTTGGAGTTCTTTTCGAGTGGGCTCCCGGAAAAGAAGGAATTCCTTGTTTATATGAGTAGTCTATCATTTCTATTAAGCCAGGCTCTCACATGCACCCAATGCTATAAAGGGGTTGTCAATCCCTTCATGGTTTTTTGCAAGGATTAGATCCAATGGAGATAGATGTAAACGAAAACGGAAAGTAAAAGATAAGTAAATTGCAACAAAGTATTTTTGGTATTTTTGGTTTATAGATCTGAAAACATATTATGCAAAGTAGACCTGGGGCCCATAGATGTCACTAGAGGCTTCTCTCTTGAAGGAAAATATCATGGTGGGTAAACAAATTACTGCCAAGCAATTGATAGAGAAGCGAATAATCATGTAGTTATCCAAGGCAATGATCATGCATATATGCATCATGTCTATGTCAAGTAGACCGAAACGATTCTGCATCTACTACTATTACTCCACACATAGACCTACTCGTGCCTACATCTAGAGTATTAGGTTCATGAAGAACAGAGTAATGCATTAAGTAAGATGCCATGATGTAGAGGGATAAACTCAAGCAATATGATGAAAACCCCATCTTGTTACCCTTGATGGAAACAATACAATACGTGCCTCGCTACCCATACTATGTCACTGGGTGAGGACATCGCAAGATTGAACCCAAAATGAAGCACTTCTCCCATTGCAAGAATTACCAATCTAGTTGGCCAACACAAACCAATAACTCGAAGAGACTTGCAAGGATATGAAATCATGCATATAAGAATTCAGAGAAGATTCAAATAAGATTCATGGATAATCTGAACATAAACCCACAATTCATCGGATCTTGACAAACACACCACAAAAGAGTATTACACCGGATAGAACTCCATGAAGATCATGAAGAACATAGTATTAACGTCGTGGGATACGAACACCTATGGGATCAGGAGGATCCCTTTCGGTTCGACTGGGAGATGGGCGTGCGTAGAGAGCAGGACGAACAAGCAGCGGGGGGGGGGGGGATTTTTACCCAGGTTCGGGCCCCTACTCCTTCTTGGTTGTATTGGATGATTTCTAGCTCAGGTTCTGGGAGCGCTACAGTACACAGTTACTACTCATGCAGAATGGGATAGAGGAGCTCCCAAAGTCTAGGAGTCTGAAAGTCCAAAAGTGCAGAAGTCCTCTATCATAACGCCCATGGCCTCCTTTTATACTCTCGAAGGGGTCACCAACGGTGGCGTACAGTGCATACACGAGGTGTATAGAGCTATAGTGCTATCATACCTAACTATGATGGTGTAGGACAGGTGCATTTAATGCTCCATCTGGTGCCTCTGTACGTCCATGGGACAGGACAGGACCCCATCCCATTGGCACCGCTTAGCCCCTCATCATCAGCGCCTCGACACTTGCCCAGGTGGAACGACACCTGGCCTCTGTGCTGGTGGGGTCTTGCTGGGGCTTCGCCTTGCCCGGGCTCCATAGGCTATCCCGGCAAGATCTTGCCGAGGTCCTAGCCTTCGGTATTCGGTCTGTTGCCTTGAATGCCTTGTCGATGTTGTTGTATTTGCTCTTAGTTTTTCCCTGACAGGCCTTGCCACTGGTATGGCTACGACTATCCATGCACAAGTATGGGGTACTAAAAAGCCCATACTTTAGTACACCGACATACTTTAGTACACCAACAGGAGCCCCCGGGCCTAGGCCATACACGGTGCAAGCTGTTGTTGGGCTAGGCCCAAACTGTGCACGGGCACGCGTGGCAGCGATTAACTGCTATTCCAACCATTCCGCTTACTATGCCTCCCCACGATGCGCGTTAAGTGCACGACATGGGGTGCGCGTGCAGAACGGTGATAATTGTTTCCATGGGTGCGTCAGGCCGTTTCCACCACGTGCACCTCATGCATAGCGGAGAGCCAGCAACGGGCGCCCGTGACTTAAAGTCCTGGCTGTGGCAGAAACTTCAGCGCCATGGATTGGAGAAACGGGGCAATTTCTGTTTGCCCCGTGATCGTGGACGACACTATTGGAGGAGGTGGGCGGCGACTCTTGGAGTGGGGGAGAGCCAGCCCCCGCGCTTCCCCCTATAAATTGAGGGGTAGTGATAATCCCCAAGTGCAAGTAATCATCGTAGCATTTTCCAAAGGTGGAAGTGATAAGTATGGAGTGTCGAACCCACAAGGATTTAAAGGTAAGATCAATATTCCCTCAAGTCCTATCTGACACCGATACGAGTCTACGTACACCGAATGTTTGCTTCCATCTAGAAACGAGAAATAAAACTATGTTGTGGGCATGAAGAGGATAGCTTTGCATGATAACGGAGAACTAAAATATAAAAATAGGTGATGTTATCATAATATTACAAAATATTACAAATAGCAAGTGTGGAATAATGATGGGTCGGTGTGCGGAATTATCCTAGGCAATTGTTAACAAGATCGGAAATCATTATTGCAATTTTATATGAGGGAGAGGAATAAGCTAACATACTTTGTCTACTTGGATCATATGCACTTATGATTGGAACTCTAGCAAGCATCCGCAACTACTAAAGATCATTAAGGTAAAACCCAACCATAGCATTAAAGAATCAAGTCCCCTTTATCCCATACGCAACAACCCCCTTACTCAGGTTTATGCTTCTGTCACTCAAGCAACCCACTATAAGTGAATCATGAACGTATTGCAACACCCTACAACGGGAATCCTTCACATGTGCGTGGCACGGAAGGCACCATAGGACAGCACCAAAATAAACATACAACTCAAGCCAATCTATATCATCAATCAACCTAAAGGACAAAAGTAATCTACTCAAAACATCATAGGATGGCAACACATCATTGGATCATAATATGTAGCATAAAGCACCATGTTCAAGTAGGTGATTACAGTGGGGTGCGGGGGTGATGTAGAAGGTGATGTTGATGAAGACGATCATTGCGGCGATGGTTCCCCTGGTGGCACTCCGACACCATCGGGAGAGAGGGGGAGATGATCTCCCCCTTGTGCTTCCTCCTCCATGGCCTCCCCCCTCTGTGGGGAGAGGTTCTCCCTCTGGTCCTTGGACTCCATGGTGTTGATGACCCCTCTGGGACAATGAAGATGGCATCTGGTGATGGTGACCCCCTCCGGCAGGGTGCCGGAGAGGGCCAAGATTGGTTTTTTGTGGCTCTGGAGGTGTGCGGCGGCGGAACTCCTGATCTAGGTTTCTTTTGGGGGTTTTTGGTATTTATAGGAATTTTTGGCATCGGTCCCACGTCCAGAAGGTTCCCGAGGAAGTCACAAGCCAGGGGGCACGCCCTAGGGGGGGTCGTGCCCCTATGGCTTGTGGCTTCCTCCGCCTTGCTCTCTGGTGACTCTTCGCTCTAGTATTTTTTATATTTTCCAATAATATTCTCCGTAAATTTCCAGCTCATTCCGAGAAATTCTATTTTTGCACAAAAACAACACCACGGTAGTTTTGCTGAAAACAGCGTCAGTCAGGGTTAGTTCTAATAAAATCATACAAAAGTCATATAGAATTATTGTAAACAAGGCATGAATACTTCATAAATTATAGATATGTTGGAGACGTATCAGCATCCCCAAGCTTAATTCCTACTCGTCCTCGAGTAGGTAAATGATAAAAGAAATGATTTATGAAGTGTGAATGCTAGCAAGTGCACAAGTTTGATCAATGATAATTCCAATCACTTTTTCTAGCATCAATATAAACCATAAACATTAGCTCATCTCATAAAACCTCTCATGATGAAGTAACAAGTTGTTCACATGTTAAAGTATAGACCATAAAGTTTCTTGAAAACTAGCAAACTATGCTTTCAGTCACCAAACAATTGCAATTCATCTTATTTTCAGGAAGGGTCTATGTAAGAGCTTTGATTTAGCAAATTCCACATACTCAACTATCATATAGTCTTCCATGATTGCTAACTCTCAAAGCATATTTTTAGAGAAAATGGCATCCATCGAACACAGAGAAAGATAGGGGCTTAGAGTTTTGCCTCCCAACTTATTTATCATATAGTAGATAATTGTCAACAATAATAATTCATGACCAAATATATTTGGATGGCTAGCAAGCTTGGATCTTTCCCCACCACATGATGCTTGCCAAGAGAAAAAGGCGAAATATAGGAAGTGGTGAAGATGACCATGACTCTTGTATCAAGGTAAGTACTAGAAAATAAAAGATAGGCCCTTCGCAAAGGGAAACAGAGGTTGCCATGCGCTTTTTGTTTTTGGATGTGCAAACTCTTAATGCAAAGGAACGTCATGTTGTATTGCCCTTTGTGATAGCAACCTTTATTTTATGCAGTCCATCTCTTTTATTTCTTTATCATCACAAATTTGTACAACGCTTATTTTCCCTTACAATAAATAATCTTACACATTTAGGAGCAATTTTTATTGCTTTTTGCACCGATGAGAACTTACTTGAAGGATCTTATTTACTCCATAGGTAGGTATAGTGGACTCTCATGGCAAAACTGGTTTAAGGGTGTTTGGATGCACAAGTAGTATTTCTACTTGGTGCGGAAGTTTTGGCTAGTATGAGGTGGAATCAAGCACCACATGTTGGAGGATCCAAAACAATATAACTTCTATACAAATATACCCAAGCATAACTCATTACGTTGTCTTCCTTCTGCAACTTGAACTAATTTTCTCAAGTTTGAAAATAATTAATGGGTATTCACAATCATAGAGGATGTCCAAGATAGTATATCTATATGTGAAATCTCTCTTCCTTCAATATTCTTTCATGAATTGTTCAAGTGACCAATGCGGTGTTTGCTAACTTTCAATAAATTTCACCACCTATACTTATTATGTGTGAAGTCATTACTCCCCATGGGATAAGTATATGAAGCATTTTTATTTCATATTTATGATATTCAATTCATTCAACCATTTACTCATAGGATATAAGTGAAGCACGAGAGTGAATGACAAACTACTCCAAAAAGATATAAGTGAAGATCAATGCGTAGTTAATTAGTTAAATAGCCATGTGAGGACTCTCTCTTATTCAAAATTTCGTATCCAAAGATTTTATTGAAACAGCAAACAAAATAAAAATGGTACTCCAAGAATAGCATGCATCATGTGAACGAATAAAAATTTAGGCTCAACAAAGGCTAACCGATAATTGTTGATGAAGAGAGGTGGGATGCGTAGCATCCCCAAGCTTGGATGCTTGAGACTTCTTGAAATATTTACTTGTGGTTCCTTGGTCATACCCAAGATTGAGCTTTTGTATCTTTTACAATCCTCTCATATCATGGTTTCACCTATTCTCAAAAACTTCATCCACACAAAACTCAAAAAGAACTCGTGAGATGGCTTAGTACACATAAGAATAAATCAACACTTCATGTACTTCCAAGACAAGTTGCACAATAATTTTCAAGCATTATATACTGTATAATATCATTTACACAATTTATATCTACCAATATAGGCTATGGAAACTATAGGATAAGTATATAACAAAACTATGACAGCAATCTGTCCAAACAGAACAGTCTGTAGCAATTTATTATAAAAGTGTACCTATGTGACTCAAACAATTCTGAAAATTTAGTAACTGCTAATACATTTATATGAAAGCACTGTGTGAAAAATTCAGAAACTTTCCACGTTCCAGTAAAATATGAAAATTCAAACACTACAGAAGAAGTTTCTGTTTTTACACAGCACACATGAAACATGCAATTCAAGCATCCTAAAGGCAATTCTTGGAAATTTTTATTGAAAAAAAGATTATAAATAACACCTAACATATAAAAAAATGACGCTCCAAGTAAAACTTAAAAATATAGCTCCAAGTGAGATATACCGATAGTGTGGAAGACGAAAGAGGGGATGCATTCCGGGGCATCCCCAAGCTTAGGCGCTTGAATATTCCTTGGATATTACCTTGGGGGTGCATTGGTCATACCCAAGCTTAGGTTATTGTCACTCCTTGTTCTCCTCATATCGGTGTCCCACCCAAAACTTGAAAACTTCAATCACACAAAACATAACGGAACTTTGTGAGATGGGTTAGTGTAATAAAGATAGATCATTCACTTAGGTACTGTCAAGACAAGATTCATAATTGTTCCCACATGATAACTACTATAGTCCACCATTCCCACAATTTATATTACTCAATATAAGCTATGGGAACACTAAAACAAGCAAACTATGCATGCAAAACAGAATCTGTCAAAAATAGAACAGTCTGTAAAGATATGAATGATCACCATACTTTCCTGACTCTAAAAATTCTGAAAAATAGGAAAACTCAAGGAAATTGCATATAAATGTTTTTTCAAAATTTCAGAATTGTTTGAGGCTCCAGTAAAATCATATAATTCATATACTAGACGCAAAACTTTCTGTTTTTGCACAGAATCAAACAAGCAAGTATCCACACTATCCCAAAGGCTTTACTTGGCACATTATTGAAATAAAAGACACAAAACATGATTATTATAGTAGATTAATCATTTTAACACATCAAAACTGAAATTAAAATTGTTGGGTTGTCTCCCAACAAGTGCTTTTCCTTAATGCCTTATTAGCTAGGCATGATATTTCAATGATACTCTTCCAAGCCAAATTCCGGTGATCATTATATTCATCCTCTAAAAGATATAAGTGAAGTTCATAGAGCATTCTTAATTAATATAGATTAACCAATACCCAATTTCTAAATATATAAGTGAATCATACGAAGCATTCCATAAAGCCATACTCAAAAGATTTCAGTGAATCACAAAGAGCATTCTATAAAGCCATATTAAAAAAATTAAGTGAATCACAAAGAGCATTCTACAAATCCGTACTCAAAAGATTTTTGTGAAGAACAAAGAGCATTCTACAAATTCATCAAGTAATATCTCATACTAGAAGGGAGCATAAAGGAAAAGACAAACATTAAAGACACATATCGTGTGAACAAAACAAAAGACGAGGTATACCGATAATTGTTGAAGAATAAAGATGGGATGCCTTCCGGGGAATACCCAAGCTTAGGTGCTTGAGTCTCCTTGAAATATTTACTTGGGGTGCCTTGGGCATCCCCAAGCTTGAACTCTTGTATCTCCATATTCTTCTTCTATCGATACCTCCTCGATCTTCGAACACTTCATTCACACAAACTTAACAAAACCCTTGTGAGATCTGTTAGTATAGTTAAGCAAAATACTACTTTAAGTATTGTTGTGAACTCATTCCAATTTCATATTAACATTATATCTACTATAGTCCAACTTCACCATGTGTTGGGGATATAACCCCGTGGTAAGACCTGCCCAGGAGGGGCCGGGTCATACCTGGCGGCTCGTTAGCATATGGGCTGGAAGAGGAAGATTGGGTTGCACGACGGCTCACCGGATGGACTGAGATGGAGGCCGAGATTTAAGAAGAAGATGCAAGACCCGGGTGCGTAAGCCGCTCGGAGACAGCCTGCCAGAGTCGGCAAGGAGGCTTAGAGACAGAGTTAGACACGTTGTAAGAGTCGGTATGAGATTTGTGTAACTTGTGGTCTTGACCTCCTATATAAAGGCGAGACCTGGGGACAGCTTAGACAGAAACCAATCAATCGAGAGCTATGTCAAGAGAATACACTCCCTTGTAATCGATACTCCAACCAATATACACAAAGCAGGACATAGGCTTTTACCTTATCTCGAGGGGCCAAACATGGGGAAGTCCGTGTCTTTCATCCCGACCAACCCCTTTGAGTCCACCGCCTTAGCGATGGCCTCGAACCTAAGTCTTCGGACATCTACCGTGACAAAACCACGACAGTTGGCGCCCACCATGGGGCAGCGCACGGTGGTGTTGAGTTCTCAAAGTGCTTTCTCTCAGGGATCAAAGGATACGCCATCGGCTTGATGACAAAGAGTCGTCGCGGCAAACTCTACATCGATGATTCAGGATGGGGGCCTGAAGCCGGCTCAGTCGAGTACGTCTATCGGGTTCCCATTGGCAAGATGCATGTATTCATCGGCAAGCTGGATGGATCTACACCTGGGCCGGACATCTGCACCGACCTCGTCGAGCCAGCCCGGCGCGTGACACCCACCCGTGTTCAACCCGGGCGGAAGAGTGTTTTCATTGGCTTTACGCAGGATAGAGGGGATTCCTTGTCGAGAGAGACCTTGGCTTTCTCAGATGAAGGATCTTCCAGCGAGGATGGGGAATCATCTATCAACTTCATGATGGTGGGGTAGGGGGTTATGCCGATGGCGACAGTATTCCGGAGCCCTATGACCCGCCGAGCCAAGCCGCCATGTTCATGGCAGGCCCGACGCCAGCTTCCAACGGTGCGACTTCTGGAGCGGCGGCTGGAGTGCCCCCCCCCCCCCCGATGTGGAGCCTCCTAAGATGTCGTCTCAAGTTTTACTGGAGCTCATGGAGGAGCTAGCGACTCTGATGACCACGGAGGTGACAGCTGAGAATCAGGCGGAGCGCAACGCCGAGATTAACCGGATCAAGGGAGAGATGGCTCGAGCCCAGGAGGATATCAATGCAATGCAAGCTCAAATGAATGCTGGGTTGGAACGTTTGAGGGCGGAGGCTCTCTGTTTTGATCCGGATCAGCTGGCATCGGAGGCGGTTCAGCATAGAAGGACTCAAGTCAGACTACCTATTCAGCCTCAGAATCTTTTCAATACTCCTGGGGCCGAGCCAATTACGCTGCCAATGGTGACCCGGGTGGCAGAGGCGTCACGGCAGTTCGACCCGCCATGGAGGAATGGACCTTTGTCGCGGCATGTTGTGACGCTACCTGGCCATTACTCTAATCCGGTGGAAAATGTGATAGTGGCGGCTGCCAGGCTTGACGCCCTCCCCTTGGCCGAAGGAACGCCGTTTGCTGAAGAGGCAAGGAATGTGATTAACCTATTGCAGACAGCGGTGGCTCAGCAAGAGAGGTACACACACAGCTGGAGCCGAGTGCACTCCACGTCGGTTCATAGCCGTAGCTACAGCCGGCGCATTGAGTTGCCAACGGTCTCCAGCAGTGAGCAGAGGCGGAACCCGCCTAATAACAACCCGCCTGAGATGGATATTCAGGGCCTATGGATAGGGGTCAGGCTCAACGAGGATCAACATCAGTGATGGATTACCCGAAGGTCCCTTAGCCGGCACCGGCAACACCCGTCATCGCTTCTTCCAAGGGATTTGGTGTGCAAAGTCTCACAGCAGATCTGAGGAGTGCATGTTTGCCCAAGGACTTTAAGGGGCCACAGAAGGTGCCCAATTAAATGGCAGATCTACCCCCAGAAGCTTGGATCGAAAGCTATGAGCTTGCTATGGAGATGTTGGACGTCAACGATGCAGTTTGTGCGAAATACTTCGTCATGATGTTGGAAGGACCAGCCCGCACTTGGTTAAAGGGGTTGCCACCCAATACCATCACGTCTTGGGCCGAGTTGAAAGCACGCTTCATCAAGAATTTCAAGAGAACCTGCAAGCAACCAATGACGATTGTGGATCTGGATCTTTGTGTGCAGCAAGAAGGTGAGTCGGTCCATCATTGGGTGTGGCGGGTCTCGACGGTAATCCACTCATCTAAGAATATTTGAGCATCCCAGGCGGTTCTGATTTTAGAAAGGAACTGTCACTTTGTACCCCTAAAACAGAAGCTCAGGCGGTTGAAGCATTCTTGTCAGGATATGGGTGAGATCATGACGGCTCTCACCAAATATGTGGATTCAGATAGTACCAAAGACCAAGACTCCAACGATGAGAAGTCAGCTCAGGGTAAAAGGGGCGGTAATGGTAAGAACCATCAGGGAGGTGCTGGGAACGTCAGCCAAGGCAAGCGGAAGAACCCAGATGGCGGGTCAGAGTTTGTGGCGAACACCAACGCACAGCCGGCCAAGAACGGTTGTCCTAGGGGCAACGGGAACTTTAAGCCGCCGTTCAACAGAAATAGGGCACAAGTGCCTTACAACTTGGAAGAGGCGCTGAACAGACCTTGCCCCGCGCACAGCCAGCCGGATAGGGAGGCCACCCACACTTGGAAGGAGTGTAGCGTTATGTGCCAACTTCGAGAGCAAAGCCTTCGTCAAAATCATAACAATGGTAACGGACCATCAGGCGGTTTAGGTCCGGGAGGCTCAGGAGCCGGCTTTGGTGCTGGCGGGTCAGGTTCAGGTTATGAAGGCCAAAACCATCAGAACCGAGGAAATCAAGGAAATCATCAGCAGTAGAGCAATGGTGGTCAGCAACAGAATAACCACTCAGGATATCAGAGCAACTTGAAATAGCTTAGTGGGGGACAATATCATGTCTTCACTATGAGCCTGGACAAGCAAGATTAGAAGTTGTACAAAAGGGCGGTCAATGCGGCCACACCGGCTCTCCCACGATACTTAAAATGGTCAGGTTACCCAATTACGTGGAGCCAGGAGGATCACCCGCCACAGGTCGACAATCCGGGTCATCTGGCTCTGGTGGTCGCTCCTTAGGTTGGAGGATACAAGTTCACGAAAGTGCTCATGGACGGTGGTAGAAGTATCAATATCCTATATTATGACACCTTCCAGCGGATGAAGTTATCTGACAAGGCTCTTAAGCCGTCATCTACCATTTTTCATGGGGTGGTGCCAGGAAAGTCGGCCTACCTAGTGGGGAAGATTGCCTTGGAAGTGGCGTTTGGAGATGAATGTAACTACAGGGTGGAGACCTTGTGGTTCGAGGTGGTGAAAATTAAAAGCCCGTATCATGCCCTGTTTGGCCGGACGACTTTTGCAAAGTTTATGGCCAGGCCTTGTTATGTCTATCTGCAGCTTAAGATGCCGTCTCTCAACGGAACTATCACGGTCCATGGTGATCGGAAGGTCGCCATTGAATGCAAGGAAGGAGACACGGCTTATGCAGAGTTGAGTTGTGCAAAAGCAAAGCTTGAGTTCTACAAAGATAACGTTGACCCGCCGGACATGACTCCGCCGAAGAAACCCAGTACAGAGTCTGAGCCGCCCCTGAAGTTTGCGGCAGATGATACAAAGCTGGTGGATTTTACTCCGGGCGACTCATCCAAGCAGTTCACTATCAGGGCTAATATGGACCCCGCATAGGAAAGCATGCTCATCGAATTCATCTGTGAGAATTAGGACATCTTTGAATGGAAGCCATCTGACATGCCGGGTGTACCGAGAGAGTTCGCTGAGCACCACCTTAATGTGGATCCTAAGTTTAAGACGATTAAGCAATTCCTCTGTCGTTTCAACGAGGAGCGGCGTAAAGCGATTAGAGAAGAGGTAGTCCGGCTCTTGGCAGCAGGGTTCATCGTGGAAGTATTTCACCCGGAGTGGTTAGCCAATCCTGTGTTGGTGCTCAAGAAGAACGGTACATGGCGTATGTGTATAGATTACATGGATCTTAACAAGACATGTCCAGTTGACCCATTTGCTCTCCATCGTATCGACCAGATTATTGATGCAACGATGGGTTGTGAGAGTTTATGTTTCCTGGAAGCCTATTCAGGCTATCATCAGATCAAGATGGCAGTTAAAGACCAAGAGAAGACCTTGTTTATAACACCTTTTGGAGCTTTCTATTATATGTCTATGTCATTTGGGTTCAAAAGTGCGCAGGCGACTTACCAATGTTGTGTGTAGAATTGCCTTCACGGTCGGATTGGGCGCAATGTTCATGCTTATGTGGACGATATTGTGGTTAAGTCAAGGAAGAAGGAGATGTTGCTGGATGACCTGAAGGAAACATTTGATAACTTACGGGTTTATAAGATGATGCTTAACCAGGCTAAATATGTTTTTGGAGTTCCTGCAGGCAAGCTTTTGGGTTTCTGAGTTTCAGAACAAGGTATCAAAGCCAACCTGGACAAGATAAAGGCCATCACGTCACTAGCTAAGCTGGTGAGCGTCAATGATGTGCAGCGCTTGGTGGGTCGTATTGTCGCTTTAAGCCGCTTCATCAGCCGCCCAGGGGAGAAGGCTATTCCTCTGTACCAGATGATGAAGAAGACGGATGATTTTGTTTGGAGTAAGGCTGTAGATGAATCTCTTGAAGTGCTTTATAAATAGTTGGTTGAGCCGCCGATCTTAGCCGCTCCAGCTGAGAAGGAACCCTTGCTCCTTTATGTGGCGGCTAACACTAGGGTGGTCAGTGTTGCGATTGTGGTAGAACGCAAGGAGGCAGGACAAGAGTATCCGGTCCAGAGGCTGGTTTATTATGTCAGTGAGGTGCTTATAAAATCAAAGCAAAGATACCCACACTGGCAGAAGCTAATATACGGGGTGTTCATGGCAAATCGCAAGTTGAAGCATTATTTCCTTGGACATCGGATCACGGTGGTTAGCTCTGATCCATTGGGAGATATAATACAAAATCGAGAAGCCGTTGGTAGAATTGTTAAGTGGGCGCTAGAGCTTGGGCCTCTCAATTTGAAGTATGCACCTCGCACAGCTGTGAAGTCTTAGGCATTGGTGGATTTCATAAATGACCGGACAGAGTGTTAGTCGCTAGAGGAAAATCCAGACAACACATATTGGACGATTCACTTTGATGGAACCAGACAGTTGGAGGGCTTGGGGGCTGGAGTTGTCTTAACCTCCCCCAAAGGTGATAAGTTTTGTTATGTATTAAGGTTGATGTTTCCTTGCACGAACAATGCAGCTGAGTATGAAGTTTTGCTTCATGGACTTTGCGTGGCCAAGGAGATGAACCTGAGCTAGGTTAGGTTCCTTGGTGACTCAGATCTTGTGGCGCAATAGGTGTCAGGCACATGGGATTCCAAGGACCCGCGGACGGTGGCTTATCAGCAAGAGGTAGATATCATTGCTAGTCATTTCAAGGGTTATCAGGTGGATCATATTGACCGTCGCAAGAATGAAGCAACAGATGCATTGTCAAGACTCGACTCTCAGCGTAAGCTGGTGCCGCCTAACATTTTCTTGGACGTACTTTAACACCCGTCTGTTAAGCTACCTTCAGAGGAGGATCTGGCTATACCTGACCCGGAAGGGAAGCTAGTGGCAGCTTTACATGCTATTCCGAACTGGACATTGCCATACCTGGCATACCTGACCCGGGCGAGTTGCGTGAAGATGAGACTCTGGCGCGGAAAATCGTGAGGTGTTCTAAGTCCATGACCATCATTAATGGAGAGTTGCACCAAGTGTAGCGTCACCGACGTTTTCCATTGTTGTGTCTCACTAGAGGAAGGCAAGGAAATCTTATATGAAATACATGCTGCCGATTGCGAATATCACGCCGGGTCAAAGTCTTTGGTGGCTAAGGCTTTCCGACATGGCTTCTTCTGGTTGACGGCTCATAAGGACGCGGAGGATCTGGTCGATAAGTGCAATGGGTGTCAGAAATTTGGAAGACATGCTCATGTGCCGACTTATGAGTTGCGCATGATACCAATCAGTTGGTCGTTGGCAGTATGGGGGCTTGATATAGTTGGACATTTCAAATGGTCTAAGGATAAGAAGGCCCACTTGTTGGTGGTAGTGGACAAATTCGCCAAGTGGGTGGAGGCTGAGCCGGTCAGTAAGTGCGATGCGCCCACAGCGGTTTAGTTTGTCAAAAAATTGATCTAGCAATTTGGATACCCTCATAGCATCATCATAGATAATGGCACAAATTTGTCCAAGGGGGCTATGAAGGTGTTCTGCAAAAGCGAGCACATCCGGCTTGATGTTTCGGCTGTCGCTCATCCACAGTCCAACGGTCAAGCGGAGTGGGCCAATCAGGAAGTCTTGAGAGGTATCAAGCCTCGGCTTATGGTTCCTTTGCATAGAACGTCGGGTTGTTGGGTTGAGGAGCTGTTGTCCTTCCTTTGGAGCATCAATACTATGCCTAACAGGTCGACGGGTTACACCCCCTTTTTCATGGTTTACGGTGCGGAGGCCGTGTTACCAAGCGACATACGTCATGATTCACCATGGGTGGCGGCTTATGTGGAAGCTGACAATGAGATGGCGCGTCAGGATGCATTGGATGCTTTAGATGAAGCACGCGATCTTGCAGCAGCCCGATCGGCGATTTATCAACAGGACCTGCATCGCTACCATAGCCGTAGGGTCAACATCCGGACATTCCAAGAAGGCGACTTGGTGCTACGTTTGATTCAAAATCAGACAGATGCGCACAAGTTATCAGCCCCATGGGAAGGACCTTTCGTTGTTAGCAGAAATCTGAACAATGGGTCTTATTATCTCGTTGACGTACGAGACGAGTCACGTACCTCTGGACAGGAAACTCACCGGCCGTGGAACATCGCTCATGTGCGGCCTTACTATACTTGAGTCATCGACTCTTATCTTTGTATGTACATATTTCATTGTATTTATACTTCTCATATAATAAAGTTGGCATCCCTTCAAGACGGGGCCTCTGCCGTTTTTCTGTTTTGCATTACAGATTTGTGCAAAGATGAACACCTCTACATGGTCACCTAGGGGCTTCCAACCCATCGGGTTTAGTTTGCTCACCCTTTTGACCGGCTCTTCAGCCAAAATAGCACCATTGTGTGACGACTTACAAGATGTCGGTCTGCAAGAGGCCGGCTTAAAAATTGGCGGCCCACGCGTTGGCGGCGTGCAAGATGACAAAAGACTAAAGGTCGCTCAAGAGGACGAGCCGCCACATTGTGAGCCGTTCAAACATGGGTGCACCGCCTTACTGGCGAAGGGCTTGAAGGTTGCTATGGAGGACGAGCCGCCACGTTGCGAGCGGTTCAAACATGGGTGCATTGCCTTACCGATGAAAGATTTAAGGTTACTCAAGTGGATGAGCCACCATGTTGCGAGCCGTTCAAACATGGGTGCATTACCTTGTTGGTGAAAGATCTAAAGTAACCCAAGAGGACGAGCCTCCATGTAGCGAGCCGTTCAAACATGGGTACCTGATAATCGTTTGGGGGCTTTCAACCTTCCGGGTTAAGCTTAAAAACCTCTCGATTGGCTCCTCATCCACTTTAAGATGAGTCACGGACCCAGAGCAAGTTCAAGAGTGGTGAAGGTTTCCCCCCACTCTTGGTTGGATTTTCAGCTATTGTAAGGTCGGGTTATACCTACCTGTATGTAGCTGCCGCTCGTCCAGGGGTGCAGCGAGCTATCAACTCACCCCCTGCGAGGGCCTCATACAGCGGTGAGGGAATGACGGGGTTATTACCTCTAGGTAGGCCAAAGCAGTGGGGTCTTCCCCCTTTCGCTTCGAAGAATAACTACGTGGTCGGCTGGCCATGGCCGACGGAGGATGTCTGGCACAAGACGGTGCCGGCTGGCGCCCCGGACGGTTGGTCGAGGAGCCAGCTGGACCCTCGGTTGGCTGCCTCCGGGCCGCATCTTCTGTTGACCTTGGGACGGACATGCGACATCTCATCCCTCTACGCGCTGGTACGACGACATGACGCGATCGGCACGACGGGCGGCCCTGTGGCTACAATGGTCGCTGATGCACTACAGCGCGTGACTACAGTCCAACCGTCCCAACCACTGACCTCGGCAAGCGCGACCGGGCGTTGGACCAGTGTCGGCATGCCCTCGCCAGTCGATTACTTACCTCGGCATGGCTACAGCACGGCCGGTCGTACCGGAGACTTCGATCGGCTGGCGCTAGACGACGCCCCCCCCGGGCGACCAGTGTCGCGGCAGGTGGGTGAGGGCCAATTGCAGAGCCAGCTGGCAGGCCCCAATGGGACATAGGACCGCTCAGCCGGTAGACCCCACCAACGATGAGACGACACGAATGGCGGGACCCTCTGGCCAGCCGAAAAGACTGGCAGCCGGGACCCCCACCTTTGTACTTAGAGCATATTATAAGAGCCGGGGGGTTGGTCTATAAAAAAACCCCGAGCCCCCCATACAACAGGGACGGACGATCACCTTCACACACACAGAGAACCCCTTCTAGCAGTAGAGGAAGAGGAGCCGGCTGCCCCTTCTTCCTCCTCTAGACACAGCTCTAGGAGCACCATTATATCTATACCCATCCATCCAACTAAACCAAGTAGGACTAGGGGTATTATCTCCTCTGGAGGGCCCTGAACCTGGGTACATCGTGTGTCGCCACCACTTGTGCCCAATCTCGCACTCGGAGCCCGTCAGCATCCTTCGGCCCCAACCACCTATGATAAGCCACACTATGGCATCTGTCGTGAGAAAACGACGACAGTTGTCGCCCATCGTGGGGCTGTACGCGGCGTCGGGCGGATTTATGCTCCGGGCGGGACCCCTCATCATTCCTCGCCATTGCCGCACGTCCAGGCGAAACCGCGGGCTCGTAGGGCTTGCTCCAGCACGCCCTGTGGGCAACTCCATCGGCCTCACGGCCGACATCGATGCGCTCACCGAGCGCTTCAGCAGGCTCAGCCTCACCGAGACTCCGGCCGCTGACGAGTACCCCACGCAGGTGCTCGTCTGCGCCAGTCCGCCCACGGCTGTGGGCACACTCGTTGTGACTCAGTCCAACAGCTCTCACGGTCACGTGGGAGTAATGGCCATCACTTTCTCCACCGCTTCTGGACGGGCGCGGGTCGCGGCTAGTGCTGCCGCTGCCCGCGTCGGCACGTCCAACCCGCTCGACGCGGCCCTCCGGGGCTTGGGCACTCCGATCGCCCCGACAGCGAACCCCGACACTGCCACAGCCGATCTCGAGGCGGCTCGTCACGTCGTGTTCGAGGACGCCACCGCCCTCGCGGCCACGCGGCGCCGCATGAAGGTGGCACAGCGGGAGTATGCTTCCGCCTACGAACTCACCCCAGCTGGCACCGAGCCCAGCCGGTGTGGGGCAGTGCGCGATCGCAGTCGCGTGGTCGTCGAAATCCTCGACGGCAAGATGCCCGTCTACGACACCCTCGCAGCCAACCTGCGGGCTCTCAAGGTGGCCTACGAGGAATTGGCCACCTTGGAGGGCAAAGAGTGTGCCGCCCATGAGCGCCACATCAAGGAGCTCATCGATGCTGCTGATGCGCAGCAGCATCTGCTCGCGACAGGCGGCACTGCCACTGAAGGCCCCCGGCCCGAGCGCAAGGGCACGGGAACTGCCGGCTGCCAGGCGGCCCAATACTCCTGCTCCCCTCGCGCCTCCGGCCGCCGAACCGAAGCAAACAACCCCTGGACCTCTCAGACGCCGGCGAGCGAGCAGCTGGCTGTCAACAGCTGGTGCACCAATGATCCGCCTCGAAGTGGCCGCCACCACGAAGCGCCGGCATCTGGCAGTCGGTCCAGCCACAGGCACACGCCGCCCCCGTGGAGCGAGTCGAGGTAGTCGGTGCCACCCACCATCCATCTCGAGCTCTCGGCTCGGCTGACCACGCGTCCCCCGCAGCGAGAACAATGCCCGCAACCACCTCGACAGGCTCGCACAATCCGCCCTCCTCGAGGAGGAGGGCGCGATTGGTCCGTCTTGCTTCGGCCCCCTGATCCGCACCGAGCCGTTCCCAATAGGCTTCACGCTCCCTAGGGACACCCTGAAATACAATGGGGCCGCCAAGCCCGAAGACTGGCTGATCGACTACACCATCGCGTTTGGCATCGCCAGGGGGAATAAGCGCGTAGCCGTTCGCTACGCTCCCCTCATGTTGATCGGCTCGGCCCGCACCTGGCTCAACAGCCTGGCGGCCAGCAGCATCAACACCTGGATGGACTTCGAGGAGGCCTTCGTCCGCAAGTTCATCGGCACCTACAAGCGGCCTGGCCGTCCCCGTGAACTCGCCATGTGCATTTAGGGGCCGGACGAATCCCTCCGCGACTACCTCACTCGGTGGACCGAGCTCCGCAATTCCTGCGAGGGGGTGCACGAGGTGCAAGCCGTGCAGTACTTCATCGAGGGCTGCTGGGATGGCACCCCTCTCAAACATAAGCTTCTGTGCTCCGAGCCGGCCACGCTTGCCGAGCTCATGACCAAGGCGGACAAGTACGCCATGGCCAGTTCGGCCATCCGGGTCAAGACGACCCCACCTTCCAAGGCAACGACGACACCGTCCACGACCCGGGTGGCTGCCGACAACCGGCAGTCGCAGAACAACAAACGCAGGAACGACCAGCCGGATCCCCGCTACAGGATCCGACAGGTCAATACCGTCGAGGATCACGAGCCGGCTGCCCAGCCTTTCGGCCAGCGCCAGCGCACGGTGCAAGGCTGCCTGGCAGCCAAAGCTCACCTTTGAGCAAATGCTCGATCTCCCTTGCAAGAACCACTCAGGGGCCAAACCCTCTACGCACATGCTTTAGCAGTGCAGCTTCTCACAGTGACTGGCCTGGGGGGACGGCCTTCCGACTCCCCCCGCGCCACCCATCTGCGTGCCGGCCCCGGCCCAAGCATTCGCCTTGGCACCGGCTCCGGCTCCAGCCCAGAACGACGGTCGTCTAATCAGCCAGTTTCCCATCCAGGACGGTTGCTACATCGTCTTCACCAGTGAAGAGGCGGGAAAACAAGCTCAGCGCCAGCTCCGCCGTGAGGTGAACGCCACCATGTCGGCAACTCCCCAGTTCATGCACTGGTCGGAGAAGCCGGTCACTTGGAGCCAGGCCGATCACCCTGCGTGATGTCGAATCCCGGCAGCTATGCTTTGGTCCTCAACCCCACCATCGCCACCAAGGAGCGAACTTGCCGCTTCTCTCGGGTGCTGATAGATGGTGGCAGCAGCATCAACATTCTCTACCTCGACACGATGCACAAGCTGTGGCTGAAAATACAAGACCTGCAGGCGAGCCGGACGGTCTTCCATGACATCGTGCCTGGGAAGTCCTGCTTCCCTGTCGGCAAGATCACGCTCGACGTCCTCTTCGGTGGACCCGTCCACTTCCGCCGCGAGCTAGTTCTATTCGAGGTCGTGGACCTTGCGAGCCCCTATCACACGATGTTAGGCCGGCCGGCCCTCGTCAGCTTCATGGCGATCCCCCATTACGCCTACCTCAAGCTCAAGATGTCGGGCCGCAAGGGAATCATCAACATCACGGGTGACTACAAAATGTCGCTCGAGTGCGCTTGAAATGGCAGCCGGCTGGTTGAGGCCCTGGAAAATGCCGAGGAGACACGACAGCTCGACCGGCTCGTGGCCCTTGCTGCCAGCCAGCCGGCTCCTCCCTTGCAATCCGTCGGCGAGGCCTCCTTCCAGCCGTCCAAGGACACTAAGCAAATTCTGCTTGACCCGGCTAACCCGGCTCAATGTGTCACCATCGGCTCCTGCCTCCATAGCAAATAGGAAGGCGAGCTCGTCGACTTCCTTCATGAGAATCCAGACATCTTCGCATGGTCCCCCAAGGACATGTCGGGTGTTCCGAGGAAGTTCGCCGAGCACAAACTACATATCTGGCTAGATGTCAAGCCAGTCAAGCAACCCCTACGCCGCTTCTCCGAGGAGAAGTGGCATACTATAGGTGAATAGATCGCCCGGCTACTCGCAGTCGGGTTCATCACGGAAGTGTTCCACCCGGACTGGCTGGCCAACCCAGTCCTGGTGCTGAAGAAAAACAAGATCTGGCACATGTGCATCGACTACACAAGCGTGAACAAGGCATGTCCCAAGGACCCCTTCGCCCTGCCGCGGATCGATCAGGTCATCGACTCCACGGCCGACAGTGACTTGCCATCCTTCCTGGATGCCTACTCAGGCTACCACCAGATCAAGTTGGACCCAGAAGACCGGCTCAAGACCTCCTTCATCATGCCCTTCGGGGTCTATTGCTACATCACCATGTCCTTCGGCCTGAAGAATGCAGGCACCACCTTTCAACAGTGTATGTAAAAGTGACTCCTACCTCAAATAGGCAGGAATGTCCACGTCTACGTCGACGACATTGTCGTCAAGACCAAGAAGCATTTCAGTCTCCTCGACAATCTCTGAGAGACCTTCGCGAACTTTCGTGAGTACAAGATCAAGCTCAACACGGAGAAGAGTGTCTTCGGCGTCCCCGACGGCCAACTCATGGGTTTCTTCTTGTCCGCTTGCGGCATCGAAGCTAACTCCGATAAGATCAACACGATCGAGCGCATGCCGAAGCCGACCCGGCTCTGCGACGTCCAAAAGTTCACCAGATGCCTTGCCTCGCTCAGTCGGTTCATCAGCCGCTGGGGGAGAAGGCCCTGCCCCTCTATGGGCTCCTCCGCAAGATGACTCTGATCGAGCCGGGCCACACCAAGAAACCGGGCATGTTCGATTGGCCTGACGAGGTGGACGAGGCCTTCCGCGGCCTCAAGAAGGCGCTCACCCACGTGCCCATCCTGGCCGCGCCGGTTGAGAAGTAACCGCTACTCGTCAACATCACGGCAACCACCCGCGTCATCAGCATCATCCTGGTGGTCGAGCGACCGGAGGAGGGCAAGTCCCTGCCGTTCCAATGGCCCGTCTACTACCTCAGCGAGGTCCTCTCCGCGTCCAAGCAAAACTACCCCCACTACCAAAAGATGTGTTATGGCATATACTTCACCGCCAAGAAGGTCAAGCAGTACTTCCAGGAGCATACCATTACCGTGGTGAGCATGGCCCCGCTCGGCGAGATCATGAGCGACCGGAACTCCACCGGCCGGATGGCCAAATGGGTCATCGCCCTCGCCGATCATTAGATCCGGTACGAGCCAAGAACCGCGATCAAGTCACAGGCATTGGCTAACTTCCTCGTCGACTGGGCAGAAACGGAGTTCGTCCTGCCTCCCCCAGACTCCATGCATTGGCGCATGCACTTCGACGGCTCGAAAATGAGGACCGGCCTGGGTGTCGGCATAGTCCTCTCCTCCCCGAAGGGCAACCAGCTCAAATACGCCCTCCAAATCCACTTCGCCGCCTCCAACAATGTGGCCGAGTACAAGGCCATTGTCCACGGCCTTCGGCTCACCAAGGAAATCGGCATCAGGCGCATTCTATGCTTCGGAGACTTCAACCTCGTGGTGGAGCAAGTCTTTGGTGAATGGGACGCCGGGGATGCCAACATGGCCAGCTACCGCTTCCTCGTAAAATAGCTCACCGGCTCCTTCGAGGGTTGTGAGTTTCATCACATCCCACGAGCGGACAACGAGGCGGCCGACGCGCTGGCAAAGATCGGCTCCACCCGGCAGACCATCCCAGCCGGTGTCTCCCTCGAGTGGCTGCTCAAGCCATTGATTAAACCTTCCTCAGAGTCGGAGTCAATCTTCATGCCGGCGGGCGTTGCCGGCCCATCGACGGCACCGGCTGCCTCTCCGACACCTTCACCACCGGCTCCCGAACCGTCGGCCGACCAGCCGGCTCCAATCGAGCCGGCGGCGTCCGAGGCGGCCGGCCCCGGCGACGCGGCCGTCATGATGATCATCGACCAGCCGGCCCTGGGGGCGGGCGAGCCGGGCCTGGGGGCTGATTAACCAGTCCCGGGGGCTCCCGAGCCGGTCCCGGGGGCTGATCAGCCAGTTCCAGGGGCTCCCGAGCCAGCACCCGTCTCGGCCCCCTCGTGGGCCCAACCTATCCTGGCATTCCTCCTACGAGGCGAGCTCCCTCCAAATGAGGCCTGGGCTAGGCAAGTCCAATGTCGGGCCTCGGCATACAGCATCATCAACAACGAGCTCGTTCGTCGCAGCACTACTGGCGTCTTTCAGCGATGCGTCGAGCCAGAAAAGGGCCTAGAAATCCTCCTCGACATCCACCAAGGCGAGTGCGGGCATCATGCCGCCTCCAGGACCCTGGTGGCCAAGGCCTTCTGGCATGGTTTTTTCTGGCCCACGACCCTCGAGGCGGCCAAGAAACTGGTCGATGAGTGCGAGGGCTGCCAACATTTCAGCATGCAGAGTCACCTGCCGGCGTCGGCCCTCCAGATCATCCCCCTCTCGTGGCCATTCACTGTCTAGGGGCTGGACATGGTGGGCCCCTTCAAAACCGCTCATGGCGGCATGACACACTTACTGGTGGCTATCGGCAAATTCACCAAGTGGATTGAGGCGCGACCAATCAAGAAGCTGGATGGCCCTATGGCCATCCGGTTCATCGACGACATCACAGTTCGCTACGGCGTCCCCCACAGCATCATCACCGACAATGGCACGAACTTCGCCAAGGGTGCACTCGCACGCTTCTGCTTCAAGCAGGGAATCCGGCTCGATCTGGCCTCCGTCGCTCATCCGCAATCAAACGGCCAGGTCAAGATGGCAAACGGCCTTATCCTATCCGGCATCAAGCCCCGGCTCGTGACGCCACTAGTGAGGTCGGCCGGCTGCTGGATCGATGAGCTGCTGGCCGTCCTTTGCAGTCTTAGGACCACCCCGAACCGTTCAACCGGCTACACTCCCTTCTTCCTTGTGTACGGGTCCGAGGCGATCATCTCCATCGACATCGAGTTCGATTCGCCTCGGGTCGCCCTATACACAGAGAAAGATGCAAAGGAGGCGAGAGAAGACGGCGTCGACCTACTCAAGGAAGCTCGCGAACTGGCCTTAAGCCGGACGGCAATCTACCAGCAGAAGCTCCAGCACTACCACAGCAAGTGAATCCGGCCACTCTCGTTCCGCCAGGGGGACCTGGTCCTCAGGCGGATCCAGCGAACAGCCGGGCAACACAAGCTATCCTACCCATGGTTGGGCCCATTCATCATCATCAAGGCACTACACAATAACGCATACTATCTAATAGATGCCCAGAAGCCGCAAAAGCACAAAAGAGATGCCTCCGGAGAGGAGACGGAGTGCACAAGGAACGCGGCCCTCCTGCGCCCGTTTTACTGCTGAAGAAACCAGTGCATGTATGTATCCCCACCCTTTTGGGCTTATGAATGCAATGGGCGCCCCAAGCCGGCTCTTGGGGTGTGCCCCATTTCGTTTCCCTCAAAAATGTTCCTCACTCGTTGGCTCCCCGACCCGGCTCCTAGACCTGGGGGCTAGCCGGCTGGACCTAGAGCGCTTCTCCCAGAAGTTGGCTAAGTAATGTGAGCTGGCCAATCCTCCCCACCCCTACCAGCTATAGAACCGGCTCCCGGCTGTCCGGTTGACGAGGCGTTGGGGTGGCAAAGTTGGGCTCACATGAAAGGTCAAAACAAAGGGAGACCCCGGCTAGGCCCAGCCGGATCATCGCCGCTCTCTACCACTCTACTTATCCCGAAAAGCCCTCGCGATTCCTAAGCTTGAACCGACTCCCTTGAGGCGGATGCCGCGACCCAGCTACAGATCAGTTCCCGGCTGGCGGGCTGGTGGGGCCGAAACCAAAGGGGAAAAGGAGAAGAACCGAAAAGAGTCGAGCGGGAAAAAAAAGGATATGGATGAGGTGGCATGAGTAACAAGGCAAACTATTCATAGCATAAATGTTAAGGCAAGAGCGGCCCATGGCCAGCATTAGTTCATTTCATAAAGACCCCCAGTGGGTGGGTTCGAGCCTAACTTTGCAGGAAGAAAAAAAAGTGAAAGATAAAAACGCCCGGGGGCTCAGGCCACCGGCGTGTCACCAACCGGCATGCCTCCAGTCGGCGTGCCGCTGGGCAGCTCGGTTCCTGCCTCGGAGGTGGTCGCGGCCTCCGGGTTGGCCTCCTTGGCCTTCGAGATGGGCTCCTCGGTCTCGGCCGCCTTGCCGCTCAAATCGGTGCTCTCATCGGCAACTTCATCGTCCGTCGGGCCTTGGGGGATGCCGAAGGAGTCCTCGGGCAACGGCTCGCCGTCCTCACCAAGGGTCGGTAGGAACTCGTCCGCGTCGACGTACGACGCGAGCTCGTTGGCCCGGAGGACAAGGGCCGGCTCACGAGCCGCCCGTTCTGCGGCCAGCACATCCCGCATGGTCGCCAGTCGGCCCAGGTCCATGCCGCGATACCACGACATGACGAACCGGAGCGTCATCTGCGCCCTGGACCGGGGGGCTGACGCCTTCCAGGCCTCGAGGCGGGGACGGCATGCTCTAGCCACTGGGCCACGCGGTTCGTCAGAGCTCCCCCGTGGCCCGGCCACAGTGCGACAATGACCTCTTTGCCGGCTGTCTTCAGCCGCTCCATGCTCTGCTCGAGATGGGTCATCCGCATCTCGATGGCGAGTCCGATCTCATCCATGTCCCACGCGGCATCCTCCTCGATGGAGCGACCGCACTCCCGAAGGTACTCCTGGTCCTCCTCAACAGCGCACGCAACACGGCGCTGAGTTTCCGGGAAGCGTCCTGGAAGAAAAAAGAAGAGAAGGAAAGGAAGGCAAGTTGAAACACAAGAAACGACAAAGGGAAAAGCAACCGGTTGGGGAAGAGAAAAACCGGCACCTACCTTCAATCGCGTCGTCCACTCCAAGGGCGAAGTTGAGCGTCACCTTGCGCTTAGACTCTCGAGCCGCCTCCGACGCGGTGAGGGAACCCCTGACCTCCTCTTGTGTCCTCTCAAGCTAGGTCACCTTGCCTTGGAGGGCAGCAGTCCTTAGGGCGGCATCAGCCGCCTCCTTGACGGCCGTCTCCCGAGCCGCCACCTCCTTTGCCGCCTCGGCCTTGAGCCGGTCTCGGACCGCCTCCCCGTCAGCCAGCAGCACGGCCAGCTGGTCCTTCTCCTCCGGGGCCGCCTGGACGCCTTGCACCAGCCGGTCCCGCTCGGAGACAAGCCCGATTCTCTCCTTCGGAAGGGCGGCCAGCTCACCTGCAAGACACAACATGTGTCAGCCGGCTCTCGGGGGCTATGTGCCCCTCCTGCAAAGTGCAACCAACCTTGCACACGCGCCAACTCCTCCTCCAAGCGGTAGAAGTCGTATTTGCCGCGGTCGTGGATGGCGACCGCCTCCGTGAATAGCTTCTGCCGCAGGGAGGTTCCCTCCTATCACAAGGAGGCAAAAGATCAAGACGCGCTCAAAAGAGATCCGGCCCGGCTGTCCGTCAGTCGGCCAGCCGGCCCGCATCTCGAGGGCTACACCCAGTGGGTGCGCTCGCGCGCCCCCACTGAAAAATTTAAGACAAAGCTATCGGGCTTACCTCTGCATGCTGCAGCACGGCGTCTGCTGCCTCCACTAAGCGGGCCAGCTCCTGTCGGCACCGGTCCAAGACGCTCCCCAAGTCCCCGAAGGAGGGGACCGGGCTGCCCGCCTGAGGAGCCGGCAAGCTGGCGCATGCGCCAACGCCTCCCAGTCTCGGAGCACCTGCTACATTGACCGCAGGGTCCTCCGGGCCCGGGCGCCTCTACCACCCGGGCTCGCCGCGGCTCCAGCCGTCGGGGGCGGGTTGATGATGGCAAGGGGTCGGGAGTCGCTTCCTGCCAACCCCCCTTCTAGCGCCGTTGCGGCCTCCTCTTCCTGCCACTCAGGCACGTCGGTCGCGACGGAGGGCACCTCCACCTCCATGGCCGCCACCTTTGGCGTTGCCTCTGGGGCCACCGGGGCCTCCGGCACCTCGACCCAGGCTGGCTTGGCCGCAGGCGGAGTCACCTCCGGCACCTCGGCTGGGCCGCCTCGGGAGCCGCTTCCACCGTTGTTGGCCCCACTTAGGCCGCCTCCTGCGTCGACGGGGGCACCGGCAGATCCGTAGCCGCTCCTTACGGCTCGCTCAACGGAGCCCTCGACATACGGGTTGAATCCGCCGCTGAGTCTAACGCTCGCGAGGGATCCACCGACCTCCTTTGCCTCTGGCTGCTCGAGGTCCCGGAGTGCGAGGCCTCTCCTCGTGTCCCGAACCTGGAGGCTCACAGCTCCATGAGCCTCCTCTTCTCCTCCCGCTGGGTGGCCACGTGCTCGCGAGCCAGCCGGCTGGCGGCATCCGTCGGCTCCCCCTCCGTCTCCTCCTCGTGGAGCTCGATGGGGTCACTACAGTGCCCAAGGATTGGTTACTCACCGGCTGGAGACCCGGAAGAAAACTCACATAAAGAAAAAACCTTACCCCATGACAAGGGGCAAGGCCTGCTTGGTGCGTGGCGGCGATTTCCGCGTGGCCACCTTCACCCGCTTCTGGCCGAGCGGCAAGGCCGCCGGCCCCCCTGAGCCGGCCTCTTTCCCCGGCCGGCCGCTCTGGCCACCGGGGCTTGAGCTGGCCGCTCCTCGCTCCTCCGACCCTGGCGCGCTGAGGGAGGAGGCTCGTTCAGAATCATTAATTCATCATCGTCGTCGTCATACGTCCAGTCCCTCATCGTGGGGGCAAGAGGGAACTCACCCGCTCTGCTGGGCTCCCCGGCCCCACCGGACCCTCCGGCTCCGCTGGGAGCGCCAGTTCAGGGGTCTGCCGGCTCGTCGACTCGTCCCAAGGAGTCCACCCCCTCCTCCGGGGGGCCTCCCGTCTGGTAGTCTTCGGAGTCCAAGTTTTCACGCTCCGCCTCGAAGATCTGAGGATGTGGGCCATCTGGCGTATTCTGTCGTACCAGCAGCTGCGGTCAGCACATCAAAGTAAGTTCTCCAATCGGCTGCCGACTGGGAATATCAAACGAAAAGAAACCACCTCGATGAGAAACTTACCAGGGAAGGCCGGTTGATGCGGTCATACGGCTCCATGCTGAAGGACCACGAGGCGGGATTTAGCTTTAACACCGTAAGGGCGTTCACCCGCTTTGCCACCTGAGCCGGCGTCAGCTCGACGGTGGACAGCCGGCAGGGGTCACGCCGACCGGACATGTCGCAGATCCGGTGCGGCCTCAGCTGGAGGGGCGACACCCGGCACAAGATAAAGGCCGCCACCAGGTCGGCGGCGACCAGCCCCTCGGAGTTGTTCAGCTGCATGAGCCGACCAAGCTCCTCTAGGGCCACGCCAGGCGGGGCAGCCTCCAGCCAGTTTAACTGGGTGGACTGCCTGTCGTCAAATGGCGGCAGCCAGATGTAGTCCATCTTCGGGTCGGTGTTCTTTACGTAGAAGAATGTTCGGTGCCACCCCTTGACAGAATTGATGAGAGAAAGAGGGGGAAGCGCGTGACGCCGCGGCAGCAAACCATCGTGCCCCCGCAGGCATCGCTTTTCAAAGGCTTGAGGTAAAAAAGAGCGTTGAAGAATTCGATGAAGGGAAGAATGCCAAGGTACCCCTCACACAACGTCACGAAGGTGGAGAGATATAGAATTGAGTTCGGGCTGAGGTTGTGCGACTGGAGGTTGAAGGTATCAAGGAGGAGGCAAAAGAAGATACTAACCGGGAGCCCGAACCCTCAGGAGAAGTGCCAGAGGAACACGACGTGTTCCCCTGGCTGTGGTGCCGGTGCTGTCTCATCGCCCGGCGCGCGTGCGACCACCCGCTCCTCCGGCGGCAGCATGCGCGCGCGGCGAAGCTCGGCGATGTCTGCCTCGACCACAATGGAGCTAGCCCAGCTTCCGCCGTGTCCATCGGCCATCACGGTGGCGGTACGGTGTGCAGGCATGGTTGTGTGCTCAGGTACGGTGGTGCGCGAGGAAGGCAGGGAGGCAACAGAGACGGGCAACAACGGGGCAAGTGAGGCACGGGTACCTCCGCCTCTTGCCCTTCCTCTCCTTTTATAGGGGAGGCCATGACCGGGGGACGTGGGATTGATTGCGCCCACTCCCCCCGGAAACTCCACGCACGCGTGGGTGGCCTCGGGCTGTAACGGCCGCTTCGGGGCGCAGAGGATCCTAGCTTGCGCCCTGAGGCCTAGCGGGCTAGGCCCATGCAATGTCCCGTCTCCCCGCATGCGTGGGACCCACCGCATCATTACTCGCGGCGTGGCATGCCGCGTGCCGGCGCGGGTCCCGGGGCGGCGTGGCGTGCCGCGTGCTGGCAAGGGTCCCGGGGCAGCGCGCTGGTACCCGAGGCGGCGGGTCTGACGATCGACCCGGCTGCCCTTGCGCCTTCGAGCCGGAGGCAGGTATCGCTGAGGGCAAGCCGCCGGCTCCCCACCGTCTACCAGACGCGGGCCCCCGCCGGCTTCGGGACTACTGACGGGGTTATTACCCCTAGGTAGGCCAAAGCAACGGTGTCTTCCCCTTTCGCTTCGAAGAATAACTACGCGGTTGGCTGGCGCCCTGGACGGTTGGTCAAGGAGCTGGCTGGACCCTCGGCTGGCTGGGTGTGGCTGGCTACCTCCGGGCTGGCTCTTCCGTTGACCTTGGGACAGACATGCGACGCCTCATCCCTCTGCGCGCGGGTACGACGACATGACGTGACCAGCACAACGGGTGGCCCTATGGCTACAATGGCTGCTGGCGCACTGCAGCGCGTGGCTACAATCCAACCGTCCCGGCGGCTGACCTCGGCGAGCATGACCGGGTGTGGGAACAGTGCCGGTATGCCCTCGCCACTCAATTACTTACCTCAGCTACAGCCCAGCCATCTCGTTCGCTGACCTCGGCGAGCGCGACAAGGCATGGGAACAGTGTCGGCACGCCCTCGCCACTCGATTACTTACCTCGGCATGGCTACAACATGGCCGGTCGTACCGGAGACTTCGGCCGGCTGGCGCTAGACGATGCCCCCCCCGGGCGACCCGTGCCGTGGCAGGTGGGCGAGGGCCAATCGCAGAGCCGGCTGGCGGACCCTAGTGGGAGATGGGACCGCTCGGCCGACGGACCCCACCAACGACGAGACGGCACGAATGGCGGGACCCTCTGGCCAGCCGGAGAGACTGCCAGCCGGGTCCCCCCACCTTTGTACTTAAAGCATATTATAAGAGCTGGGGGTTGGCCTATAAAATTCCCCGGGCCCCCCCATGCAACGGGGATGGACGATCAGCTTCACACACACACACAACCCCTTCTAGCAGTAGAGGAAGAGGAGCCGGCTGCCTCTTCTTCCTCCTCTAGACTCAGCTCCACGAGAACCATTGTACTATACCCATCCATCCAACTAAGCCAAGCTGGACTAGGGGTATTACCTCCTCTGGAGGGCCCTGAACCTAGGTACATCATGTGTCGCCACCGCTTGTGCCCAATCTCGCACCAGGAGCCCGTCGGCGTCCTTCGGCCCCAACCACTACGATAAGCCACCCTATGGCATCCGTCGTGAGAAAACGACGACAGGGAAACTCTGTCATCTGCTACATACTCTCCGCCAAGTGGCCCATCGTACTCTTAAGTAAGTGACACCCTTAAGGTTCAAACGACGGATTTATGTCACGTTGTAAATTCTGGTCTGTTGCGCCCTTAACAGTTAATCTCGCCTGGAGACCTTGAGCCATGCAAGATTGGCGGTCACTCTCATCAGAGACCCTGCACTGTTAGGCGGTTCAAAGCAAAAGTTCCCCCAGAAGGGCCAGCAAATGAGTTTTTGAATAGCAAAAAACAAGGGGAAAGTAAGACCATCATGCATCACATCACATATTGCATCATACATATTGCATCATACATTGCATTCATGTTATAAGTCGGGCCAGGGCAAGATTGTGAAAGATGAAGCAAGGCTATATTAAGATCTCCGGGTTATGCTTTTCCAAAGCCGCCCAGGCAAACATTGCAGAATATTCTGTTTGGTTTTTGTAGGCTTTATCTCTAAAGATGAGTCGCCATTAGAACATAAGAAGATTGCAAGATATATTCCAAGGCTCTCCAAGATCTCAAAAGACGAAGGACTTAAAGTTTTGCACTTGTTCGGCTGAGCTGGCTGGGCTACATTCAGTTGGGAGCAAAGAGCTTAACTGGCCAGCGGGTCATCCTGCGCCGGGTCTTCGGGCTCTTTGATCTGAAGACGATCCACATCCCAGTTGCAGTTTAGTAAGGCTTCGAATTGTGCATCGTCGAAAAGTGGAGACAAATCAACATCAGGGGCGAAGAGCATCTTACGATGTGCAGGGACTAAATCTCTGGCTTCAAAGGTCGAGCAGCGCAGCCGTTGGTTGTTCTCGTCATAAGCCGCCTGGTAAGGAACTAGGTCCATCTCATCAACCAGTATGGAGGAAAGCCGCCTGGAGGCCTTAATGCACTTGGCATAATCTGCTTCGATGAAGTCTAATCCATTGTCCTTCTTGGAAGGGAAGCCATTCATCATCTCTTCAGTGGTTAACTCCGGAGCGAAGGCCAGGGACCGACTCAGAGCAGCTATGGCCCCTCTCCTGGCGGCTGATCACCTTATTTCGTCCACTTGCTTGGGCAAAGTTGATAAGACTTCTATGACGCCCTTCATAAATTTGGGGACGTACTTGGTTGTCATCATGGCCTTGATGGTGCAAAGGACCCCACTGTAGAGTTGCTCCATCAAACTGTAGACTGCTTTCTATTTCATAAGACTATCAGAGGATAGCTGGCGGATCCTATCACCTGCAAGAAAAGGTCAAAGGTATAAGCCGCATTGCGGGTATTTATTTCATAAAAATATTCTTTAAGCTGTATGTACTTACCAAAGATAGCGCCAGTCATCTTGGAGATATGATCCTTGAGAGTCTTCACCTCCACTGATACAAGATTGAGCTATTCTTCTGTATCGCTCGCACGCTTCGCCAGGGCGGCTTGCTCAGTTTTGGCAGTCTTTTTATACGCAGTAAATTTAGCCTGGAGTTTCTCAAGTTCTTCAACAGCCACCCGCAACTTCTCTACTGCTATGGCTCGGGCGGTCTGTTGGGTGGTCAGGTCTTCCCTTAAGTCGGCCCGCTCAGACTCGACAGCATCTAATGCCTCCTGCATTTCAGAAGTAAAAGATTAGAAATGTTAAGTCGCCAGGGTGAAATTATTCTTACAAGTCCCAAGCAAGATTGCAAGCAATATACTTGGCACTTGGGGGCTAATGTCTGTTTTCATTCTATGCCTAAAAGTGAAAGATCCGGCTCATCATTATCATAATGCTCCGGACTTGGGGGCTACACCCGGCGAGATTTCCAAAAGTGAAAGATCCGGCTCATCATTATCATAATGCTCCTGACTTGGGGGCTACAATTGGATCTATGACTGAGTATAAAGTACCGGCTTATATACAATTTAACCCGGTACTTGAGGGTCATAGGTTAAGCTCTATGCAGTATGATTGAAGGTTTGGAAGACCCGGTCTATTATTTGCAAAATTAACCCGGTTCTTGGGGGCTATGTACGATTATAAGAGAAAGTTAGAAGATGAAAGATACCTCATATTTTTTCTTCATCAAGCCAACAAGCTTGCTATCCATGTTGCGACTGGCAGACAGGTGGTTCAGATAGCCGGCGTGTAAGTCGTCGGCAGTCATCTTCTCCAAGACAGGGAATTCAAAGTCAAGCTTCTTGGGAGAGCAAGTAGCAACTTTGCTGGAATGCCTTGTCAGAGTATGGTGTGTGGGAGATTGATAACCCGTCCCAGTGATGGTAACGTCGGGGAGAGACGAGTCTTCAGCGGTAGAATTGGGTGGCTTAGGGTCATTCACTGGACTATCGGAAGCCACTGAATGATGACCCGCCAACTCTAAGGGCGGGGGAGATTCTCAGGTGTTTCTTTGTTAGCTTCAGAAGGTTTAGCAGGAGAGGGGACGGTTCAGCAGGATCCGATTGTTGAATGGTTGAAGCAATGATAGACCCGCCTACTTTTCTACATTTGGCTTGTGCCCTGAAAGTGAAAAGAATCAGCACAGTACAAAGGTAATACAAGTAATGTACACACGGCAGAGGTGAAGACATACTCTGGGTTGACCTTCATGGGAGGAAGTTTGGAGGTGGTTGAGTCGCCAGAAGAAGGAGGCGATTCCTACAAATTAAGACAGTTAGACATAATAGTAAGGCAACATTATGGAAATATAAGACAGATATTGGGTTCCTGATAAGTACCTCAGCGGGACGTTTCCGCAGCACTGAGGCATTAGGTAAGCCGGCCATAAGATCCCCAGAGCCGGTGCTCCGGGTCTGACATCGAGAGTCATGCTGTTGTTTTTTCAAGGAAATTCAGGATCTAAGTAAGCAAGAGGGTTTGAAAAAGGAACTTTTCGGATGACCCGTTGTATCTTCTCTTGTGGTAAGATTTCCAGGTCGGGAGAAATATAAGTTACCTCAGGAGCGTTGGCGTGGCTTGTTTCTGTCACCTCCTGTGTACAGTCATTGTTAGTAAGTTGCATAAAAGGGCGGCCAAGGGGATCTAGTTCTACCTCTGAGTCGTCAAGTTCAAGCAGGTTTTGAGCTGATGTTTTTATTTGCGGCCATGGGTGTTACCCGCCTGAGACTTCTTCTTCACAGGAGGAGTGTATTTTTTTTCTTCCAGAAGCTGGAGTTAGCCTGTAAGCGAAAGCCGCCAAGAGAAGTTAAGGTTGCTATATATATAAAGTCAAGACGGAGAGAAAGGAGATTTGAAAGCCAACCTTACATCTGGAGCTAGATTTGTAGCGCGGAAAGGTTTTAACCCGACTATACGGCAAGCCTCTTGGGATTCACGATTAAGTCCTTTGATAGCAGAGGTAATATTTTCTTCTGTCAATGGTGTGTGATTGAAGCAGAGAGGATCGTTCGCATTGCTTGTGTACTCACACATAAGCCGGTCCCGTCGACTTAGTGGTAAGACTTTCCAGGAGATCCAACAGCGGGTTAAATCAACTCCCGTCAACCCGTTCGCTAGAAGGGCCTTCATCTTAGCAAAAGACGGAGCATACTTCGCTCGTGCTGTGGAGGACATCCAGTCTGGAAGTTCAGTTGAGGTGCAGAGCCGGGTAGGACGGTAACCCTACAGTGGATTTTCACCCTCTAGAGAGGTGTCACTACAATAGAACCAAGTTCTGTTCTAGTCCTTGGGATGGCTTGGCATTTGAACAGCGGGGTAAACCAGATATCTTCGTCTTTGGATGGAGACTCCGTTGAGCTCCAAGCTTGGACCGGCTGCCACTTCCATTTGGCGATTGATGTAGAAGAAGTTGTGGAAGAGGTCGACGGATGTTTCTTCTTGCAAGTAAACCTCACACAAGACTTGAAAGTTGCATAGGTTGGAGACTGAATTTGGAGCAATGTCTTGAGGATGCAGCTTAAAAATGGAGAACATCTCGGAAGAATTTTGATCCAAGCGGACTGAAACCGCGCATGAGATGGTCGCCGAAGATAACAACTTCCCCTTCTTGTGGGGTGGGTTTCTTTTCTAGTCCCGGAACCCGCCAATGAATAATATTCTGAGCCGGCAACGTTCTTGCCTCTATGAAATCCAATAGGAACTGCTCGGTGACTCTAGAGCCGACCCAATCACAGGATGCAGATGCTCGAGACATGATGGCGGGTCAAAGCTGAGAGAGGGGCAGGATGCGGCAGGTCAGAAAGTGACTAGACAACCAAGACGACTGATGAAATTAAATACTATGACGTTAAGCCGCCGATACAGTTTATCGGAAGATTCGGAGATTTGATGGCGGGTTAAGTGAACAAGGCCATGATGCAAAAATTGCTAAGGACACACAAATAGGTTTTGCATATTATACTGAAACTGCAAGATCTACAGGCAAGGAAAAATCAGATTTAATTCAACCCTAAAAGGGAGCCGAGGAAGAACGAGCAGTTTAGCACAAGAAAAGGAATAGAGTGTAGATGTAGGTCAGACTACCGATGCTTTTGCACGAGTGGCCACGGTGGATAAGCAACGTCACAAGATCTAAAGGGTTGTTCATCAGTTGGCATTATGAAGAAGAACAAGCACGCTGATGGGATCCAATGAACTCGACAGGATTCAAGTGGGAAGCTACAGATCTAAGGGAGGACGAAAAACATACCTTAAGGATGCGGCGCAAGAGTCTTGAAACATTCAGGTTGATGCAGCAGCCAAGTTTGTTTACGGCAACGGGGCTCCACCGGCACGAGGGAGCTCAGGAGCGCTAGCATCGAGAGGAATAAGAAGGGTAGTGGCGGTAGAGAAAATGAAAAGACCCCCTCGTGGCCCTATTTAAAGGGGTGGAAGGCCAAATGGGTGCACGGGAATCAAGGCGAGAAATGATGACCGACCGAGACGGCCTTGATTTTCGGGGCGACCGTTTAAAGAGAGGATCTACGGCATACTTCACGGAATCTTCTCGACATGTATGAAGGTGATGTCATGGAGGGTTATGTGTTTTCCCTTTCAGGTGACAAGGGTGTGAGACTCGCCGCTGGATAAAAAGTGGAGATTGACATGAGCAAGCTCAAATCAATCTAGGGCCTAATGTTGGGGATATAACCCCGTGGTAAGACCCGCCCAGGAGGGGTCGGGTCATACCTGGCGGCTCGTTAGCATATGGGATGGAAGAGGAAGATTGGGCTGCACGACGGCTCACCGGATGGGCTGAGACGGAGGCCCAGAGTCACGAAGAAGACGCAAGACCCGGGCGCGTAAGCCGCCCGGAGAAGGTGTCACACCCTGTATTTGTATCACCTTGTCATGTTGGATTTATAAATTTTGGAGCCAATTAAAACTTTTTCAATGCTTGTGCTTGTTTGAATTGTTTGCTTGTTGATTGTGGTGTATGGCACTCTTGGATACTATCCCTCTTCATATTCATCTTCCTTGACCCAAACCTCTTGCCCAATGATCATGCCATGTGAATAGTGCCCAAAATTATTTTTATCAAATTTTGTTTTGACCAATTGGGATTTATTCCAATTAGATTTTCAAAAAACCCTGAAATAAGGATTTCACTGCAAGTCCTCAAATTGGGTGGATCCTTCTTCCCCAAAGGCTTTACTTCAAACCTACTATATATAAGACTTTTCAAAACCATCAAATATTAATTTTAAAGATTATTTGTATATTTTATTTAAAGGCTTTCTCTTAAGGCCAGAAATGGTTTTTCATAGGGAAAAATTATTTAAATGCCTTCAAAATATTTGAGAAAAATTAGGGAAACTCAGTGGACATATATTTTCCATATATATGAGTTTCAACACATGGGCATATTCAAATCATGGGAAAAAACCCTCAAAACCCTTTCTGTTCAAATAAATCTTTTGGAATATTTATATAAGAAATATTCGAAATAAATTCCAGGAAAATTCCAGCAACTCAACACTATCATGGGTGATGATCTTGAAAAGTTTCATCTCAATCCAAGTAAATTTGGTTCATCAAACCATCCCAAAACCCTTCCTGTCCAGATTCAAATTTGATCAACTTTACATTGTAAAGTTTCTCCCCTTGACCCCAAACTTTGTGGACATGCTCAAATCACCAAATAATGGTGCTACACTAAGTGGTGCATCAAGGGTAAAAGCTTAGACTAACTAGATCTATAGAAACCTGATTCTATTAGTTTCTAGGGTTCACAAAGTTTCCATTGTCAACTTTGCCCACTTGAGCTCAAACTTGGTAATCAAGCCTATTTTCGCCTAACATTTGACCCTGTTGAGTAACTCGGTAAGTGGGTAACCTTCTCTTGTCAAAACACACATCAAACACCTTCTGGTGAAATAGTAAAGTCCCTACTCCCTTGCCATGAAACTTTTAGCACAACCCCTCAGGGTTACCAGCTACCTCTAGTAAAAACCTCACGCCCATAAGCCACTGGAAGGTGGGGTAAAAACCCCATTTTTCACCCTGGCACCATCTTTTCTACCTCTCCCCTCCCCATTTCTTTTCTTTCCTAAGCCTCCCCTAGCTTCTCCTAGCCCATGGGCATCTCCAGACCCCCCCCCCAGACACTAGTAGACATGCTAGTGCCCATTTTCTCCCCCACTGTAGCCGCCCCCATCCCGAGCCCCCCGACCACCTGGGGATGCGGGAGCATGTCCCTCTGGCCGCCCCTCGACATCCGCAAGGCGCTAGGTGGTCGGGCCCCTCCTCAATCATCCTCTGCTGCCCTCCTTCACGTGTGCACCTCCGGTCCCCCCTGGCCGCCCTTCCCCTGTCCGCGGGCATGGACTAAGTCCACGACCACACACGACACGGCCTGGAGCGCCCCTGTGGCTCCTGGCGATGGCCTCGTCCTCACCGACGCACCGCGCCCTTGGTGAACCGGCACCCGTCTATTTAAGGCCCTCCCCGAGCTCCCGCTCCTCTCCCCTCGCCCTCTCCTCTCATAAGCCTCTCCCCCGTGCCAAGCCCCTCGTCCCCGTGCTTGGGAGATCGAGCCTGAAGCAAACCCTCGCCGTCATGAGGGTTTCACTCTCGCCGACAATTCCCTCTGCCCTGGCGGCCCACTCGGCCACCCACCGACGTGCGGGAGGCCCCTGAGCGCGTCGGTGCCCTCCACCTAAGCTGCCGCGACCTGGAACCCCGCCGGTGAGCCTCCCCTGCTCCCTGTCGTGAGGAGAGGGATGATAGGTGGGGCCCACCTGTCATCCCCTCATCCCCCTCCTCTTTCCCTGCCAAGAAGGGCCCGCGGGCAGGTTTCAAATTAAACCTACCACGCGCGTCGTCTCGCCTGGGCCGGTTCCCCTTTGGGCTGGTTCTGCTGTGATGTTTTGGCCCAAAAGGGCACAGTGCCCTTTTTCCTTTTTCTTTTTCCTCTGACTTCCAAAAATTCCACAGATTTGAATATTAATCAAATTCCAAATATTCTTCCACCTAAAATCTTAGAATATTCCCTAGAATTTAATAGTGCCACTTGTGTAAATTTTTGAAAAACTTTTATGTACTATTTAAATTTAAAACACCTATTTGGAATTATCAGGACCTGTTTTAAATATTTTTGAAAATCGTTTCAACTTCAAAACCCTAGACAAATATTTTTAGTATAGCTTTTAGCATTTATCATAGTAGGGTAGCATTTTTAATAGTAGCTTGTGTGCTCTGTTTTTGTGTGATGCTTATTTTTATCGTTATTTATCGCGACGATAGATTGCGCTATTGACGAGGGAGTTGGACCCGAAGACTTTGTTGAGCCAGGCAAGCAGCCCTTTAACCATGATTAAGAAACTTTTTCATGCATGAAATAAAGCACTTGTTGATTCGAGGATTGATCATGATGTGGTGCTCCCCTTCGATAAGGGTGCCTTTGATACTTTTACCTTTGACACTTGCATCATGCATGACCCTACCACCTTATGAGGGTTATGTGGGCGGGTGTAAATAGGGTGCTATTAGATGCTATGCAAGTGGGTGGTATTTATGCATAGTGATGGGAAGGAAGAAATGATTTTCAAAGACTTTTCGAAAACCCCGTCGGGTGCCACTAATGCCCGAGGGAGATGATGATGAGTTGGGTGACCACTTGAGAAAGAACTGGTGTGCCGGACCAAGTTGAGGATGTGATTTCGAAAACAAAGGGTTTAAGAATTGTTGACCGTCCCAACCTTACATGCACAACCACGATACCCCTGATGGGACAGGGCTTTGTTGATTACTATGGTTGGTGCTAGCAGGGAGCCCGCATTACTAGTGGCAAGAGTGAAGAGGTCACTCTTGAGACGGGGTCGTCCTGGAAGTGGAAGGCCATGCGTTGTCTTTACAGGCATCGGGCACCCCATTGTGTGCCCTCATGGATGGTACGTGTGATGTATATCATGAGGGATGGCACCAACGAGTGGACTCTTTGTTTAGTATCACTATGGGAAAGGCATTGTTCGGGTGCTTACCTCGGGTATGTCATATACCGCGAGACGTGGATGACATGGAAGTTCCCCGAGTCTTGTGGGTAAATTGTGCAACCTCTGCAGAGCGTAAAACTATTCGAATAGCCATGTCCACGGTCAAGGATAGTTGGGTGGTGCTGCTTATGCCACGTTGGGATGTTTTCACAAACTTGGTGTGAGCGTGTATGTTGGTGATAAAGAGGTTACCTGAGCTAAGTTCGATGACTTAGCTTGATGATTGACTAAGTCCAATGACTTATCATAATGAATGAGCATGAGATGTTCAACCCCTGCTTATGATGATATCTGTAACTTGTTCATATGGATATCTGCCAACTATTGACGCATGCTTATCTAGTTACTTGATCATGTCATTGCATTCAAAACTAGCTTTCTGCAAAACTTATCTACTTAGTGTTGTATCATGCATCATTATTACTTGTTCCATAACTTGGGTTGCTTGCGATTACATTCAAAGTACTCATTGGCTTCCCACTGGTTATTTAATTGGCCAGGCACGAAAGAACAGGAGTATGTTGAAGAGTTCGTTGGTGACGAACATGCGAACTAGGACGCTTCCCAGTCAAAATGCCTGTAGGTTTACGACAAATGTCATGGGTTCATGCTTTTGATCAAGATTTCCGTTGCTTGTTCTATTTAAGTGTTTGGCCCTCGTGGCCCTATCTATGTAAGACTAGACCTTCATGGTCTTTATTTGTGTAAGACGCTAAATGTGGATGTAAGACTCTTGTTATTCAGCTTCTGTGTGTTTAGTGAGCATTGATCTGTGGGATCACTGTACACGTGCATTCGGTGATCACGACTTATGAGTCGGGGTCCCCACAGACAGCCTGCCAGAGTCGGCAAGGCGGCTTAGAGATAGATTCGGACACGTTGTAAGAGTAGGTATGAGATTTATGTAACCCGTGGTCTGGACCTCCTATATAAAGGCGAGACCGAGGGACGGCTTAGACAGAAACCAATCAATCGAGAGCTAGGTCAAGCGAATACTCTCCCTTGTAATTGATACTCCAATCAATATACACAAAGCAGGACGTAGGCTTTTACCTCATCTCGAGGGGCCGAACCTGGGTAAATCCGTGTCTTTCGTCCCGACCAACCCCATTGAGTTCACCGCCTTAGCGATGGCCTTCAACCTAAGTCTTCGGACATCTGCCGTGACAAAACCACGACACCATGGTTCATACCCCCCGATACAAACCATATATTCATCAAAATAAGAGAACAATGCATAGAAAACAGAATCTGTTAAAAACAGGACAGTCTGTAGTAATCTGAAAACTTCATACACTTCTGTAAATCAAAAAATTCTGAAAAATTAGAAACCATTAAAAAAATTGCGTAGAAGTACTGTGTTAAAATTTCAGAAACTTTTGACATTCCAGTAAAAAATGTAAATTCATGCACTACAGCCAAAGTATCTGTTTTTGCACTGCACACACCAAACAAGCAATCTAATCATCTTAAAAGTAAATTTTGACACATTATTTTTATAATTCAATGGATATATACAAGGTGATAATTTTTTTACAGAAGCTTCCATGAAAAATTCTACATTGTTTCCATGAGCATGAACACAGGTGTTCAGGGTCGACCCTCACTTCTCCAATGCACAACTTTCCAATCACTTCTCTTTTTGAAAAACTTCTTAGGCAAAAGGGGCAAGTAACTCTTTTTGTATTTTTCATTTTTTCAATTTTTTTTGTTTGTTTCAGACACAACTACAGAAATTAAAAAGGGAAAACAAAATCGATTTAGTGAAGAAAGCAAACAAGCATACACGAGAATATCAACCCCACGTTATTGCTCCCCGGCAACGGCGCCAGAAAGAGCTTGAAAATCCCCAAGTGCAAGGAATCATCGTAGCAATTTCCAAAGGTGTAAGTGATAAGTATGGAGTGTCGAACCCACAAGGAGCTAAAGGTAATATTAATATTCTCTCAAGTCCTATCTGCCACCAATACGACTCTATGTACACCGAACGTTTGCTTCCATCTAGAAACGAGAAATAAAACTACGTTGTGGGCATGAAGAGGATAGCTTTGCATGATAACGAAGAACTAAAATATAAAAATAGGTGTTGTTATCATAATATTACAATATATAACAAATAGCGAGTGTGGAATAATGATGGTTCGGTGTGCGGAATTATCCTTGGCAATTGTTAACAAGATCGGAAATCATTATTGGATATATGACGGAGAGGCATAAGCTAACATACTTCATCTACTTGGATCATATGCACTTATGATTAGAACTCTAGCAAGCATCTGCAACTACTAAAGATCATTAAGGTAAAACCCAACCATAGCATTAAAGCATCAAGTCCCCTTTATCCCATACGCAACAACCCCCTTACTCGGGTTTATGCTTCTGTCACTCAAGCAACCCACTATAAGCAAATCATGAACGTATTGCAACACCCTACAGCGGGAATCCTTCATGTGTGCACGGCACAGAAGGCACCATAGGACAGCACCAAAATAAACATACAACTCAAACCAATTTATATCATCAATCAACCCAAAGGACAAAAGTAATCTACTCAAAACATCATACGATGGCAACACATCATTGGATCATAATATGTAGCATAAAGCACCATGTTCAAGTAGGTGATTACAGCGGGGTGCGGGAGAGTGGACCGCTAAAAGGAGATGAGGATGGTGATGAAGAAGGTGATGTTGATGAAGACGATCACCGCGGCGATGGTTCCCCCGGTGGCACTCCGGCACCACCGGGAGATAGGGGAGAGGATCTCCCCCTTGTGCTTCCTCCTCCATGGCCTCCCCCCTCTGTGGGGAGAGGTTCTCACTCTGGTCCTTGGCCTCCATGGTTTGATGGCCCCTCCGGGACGATGAAGATGGCCTCCGATGATGGTGACCCCCTTCGGCAGGGTGTCGGAGAGGGCCAAGATTGGTTTTTAGTGGTTCTGGAGGTGTGCGGCGGCAGAACTCCCGATCTAGGTTTCTTTCTAGGGGTTTTAGTATTTATAGAAATTTTTGGCGTCGGTCCCATGTCCAGAAGGTTCCCGAGGAAGTCACAAGCCAGGGGCGTGCCCTAGGGGGGCCGCGTCCTTGTGTCTTGTGGCTTCCTCGGCCTTCCTCTCTGATGCCTCTTCGCTCCAGTATTTTTTATATTTTCTAAAAATATTTCTCCGTAAAGTTTCAGCTCATTTCGAGAACTTTTATTTCTGCACAAAAACAACACCACGGTAGTTCTGCTGAAAACAGCGTCAGTCCGGGTTAGTTCTAATAAAATCATACAAAAATCATATAGAATTATTGTAAACATGGCATGAATACTTCATAAATTATAGATACGTTGGAGACGTATCAGGTAGCGAGGGCGATGATCATCCATCCTTCTTTCTTCATCAAGTGTGAATCTCCAAAGCTCGCCTTTCCACTTCTTCCAAACCCTGGGTGGTGCCCGCCCTTAGCCATGAATAGGGGGCGAGGGTGGCCACTGTCCTTCGCACAAAGGAGGAGTTCTCGTCTGGGTCATGCCACCGCTTCCACCGCAGAGGCGGAAGGTGACCCAGGTGCTCGCGATGGGAGAGGCGTGAGGGGTCATGGTCGTCATGGAGGCCGATGCCGGAGGAGGCAGAGTGCTGATCCATCTCTCCCTCCGACGCCAAGCCCCTTCCTCGAAGAGACCCACGCTCAGGGGACGGCATTGGAGTCCGTCCTCAAACTGCACGGTCCCCTAGGGGAGAAAGTCAAATAAAGATGTACTTAGGAAGAGGCAACATCTCATGTAAATTTCACCCTAATTGAGTGACTGTATATTATTCTCCTTCTTAGATTCCTCTTTGCATGGTGTTTTCCCTACGCTTTTTCGGAAAAACCTTGCCAGCATGTGTAGCCCTACCGCGAGCGCTTCGAGGAGCGGGGTCCTTAGCAGCCTGCTGGCGGTGCTACTACCGGCAAGATACCTTGACATTCTTGGCATGGCCACTTAAGCTATTGAGTGGGCTTGAAATAGAATATGGCACGAGCGCATCCACTTGAGCCATTGAGCGGACTCAAAACGGAACAAAGGCGCGAGTGCAGACACTTAAGCCATTGAGCGGACTCGAAACAGAGCAAGGGTGCCATCAATCACGGCAAGGTTCCTTAGCGTGCAGGTTTTCCATACAAAAGTAGAAATCGTCCAAGGAAAATAACTTCACAAAAAGAATTCACTTAGGGTCCAGCAACTTAGTTTTTCATTGTCTTACTCCTTCCGGCAAGATGTTTTTGCCATACTCTTTCCGGCAAGATGTTTTCCTTGAACGTCGTCCGTCGGTATCCATACCACCATTCTCCCCCCGGCAAAGCTGCACGCGAGGGAACCTTCTGTCCTTTGAGAAAAAGAAAGAAGAGAAAATAGGGATATGGAACCTTGGTGGTATGTTAGCTCTTGCCAGGAGTAAGCGCAATACAATATCTCAGACAAACATGTACATAAGTAAGCATGAGAATCAACAAGATTTGCAGAACACTTAGCTTTCTTTAACTATGCACAGGGTCTGCGCCTGGCTTTGTACCAAGGATTACATGCTTCGACGGCAAGACTTGTACAAAAGGTGGTTGCCGGGAGACCCGGCAACTGCGCCTCATGGGTAGAACTTACGAAGATGTTCGATATTCCAGGAGTTGCTCACCGGGATACCATCTTCGGTCTCCAGGAAGACTGCGCCAGGCCTGGTGACTCGTACCACCTGATAAGGGCCTTCCCACCTTAGCATCAACTTGTTGGAATTCTTGGCGGACTAAACGCGCCGAAGAACAAGGTCGCCTTCCTCAATACTTCGAGCATGAATATTGCGTCTATGATAGGGGAACAAAGCTTGTTGGTAGCGCGCAGCTCGCACAGCAGCCTGAAGACGATCTTCCTCAAGGAGCGTAGCATCATCTTGCTGCAACTGCTCTTGCTCAAGCTCATCGTAAGCGAGCACTCGAGGTGACCCATATATGTGTTCCGTGGGGAGAATTGCTTCTGCCCCGTATACCAGGGAGAAGGGTATCTGGCCGGTGGCTCGATTTGGTGTTGTCCTGATTCACCAAAGAACTGCCAGTAACTCATCAATCCAGCGTCTTCCGCACTTGAGCAGCCTGTCGAAAGTTCTTGTTTTGAGGCCTCGCAACACTTCAGCATTAGGCATTTCCGCCTGGCCATTGCTCCTTAGGTGGGCAATAGAAGCAAAATAGATCTTGCCGCCAAGGTCCTTGACATACTGCATGAAGGTGCGGCTCGTGAACTGTGTGCCGTTGTTGGTGATGATCCTGTTTGGTACACCAAAACGGAAAACTAGCCCTTTGAAGAACTTGACGGCTGATTGTGTTGTCACCTTTCTCACTGGTTCCACTTCTGGCCTTTTGTGAACTTGTCGATCGCGACGTACAAGTACTCAAAGCCCCCGGCAGCACGGGGAAAGGGGCCGAAGATGTCGAGCCCCCAGACCGAAAATGGCCAGGAAAGAGGGATTCTCTAAAGAGCTTGAGCTGGTTGATGCAATTTCTTTGAATGAAACTGGCATGCTTCACACTTGGTTACTAGCGCAGTTGCATCCTGGAGGGCAATGGGCCAAAAGAAACCTTGCCGGAATGCCTTACCGGCAAGTGCACTTGATCCTATGTGGGAGACACATATGCCACCATGTATCTCCGCCAACAGCTCCAGCCATCTTCCAGAGAAATGCACTTGAGTTTCACACCATTCGGCATTTTTCTGTAAAGGACGTTGTCCACTAACTGGTACATATTAGACCGGCGGGCTACTTTCTTTGCTTCTTCTTGTTCCTCAGGGAGTCCTCCTGTTTTAAGGAAATGGATGATGTGTTGTGCCCATGTCGGGGCCTGGGGCTCGACAACAAGGACTAAAGGCATATCCTCTGGTGGGAAAACATTTGTCTCAACGGCAAGGGCCCAAGGCCCTGCCGGAGCCCGTTGCCCCTCGGCAAGCCTGGCGGGAGCGTGTGCTTCCACGGCAACAGCCTGAGGCCCCGCCGGAGCGTGACACTCACCGGCAAGCCTGACGTCGTTCCCGGCAACTTCCTCGCCGGTGGCTTCTGGGAGCTCTGTCGGGAAATACTTGCCGAAACTCAACTTTCTTCTTTTCTCTTGTCCAATGATGGTGTCATGGATGGTTGAGTCAGTCGGAGCACAAAAGTTCATGGTTCCACAGGTAACTTTAGGGCAGCACACTATGACAGGCCATCAGCAATACTGTTTTCCGCATGCGGAACGTGCTCCATTTGCAGACCGTCGAAATGTTCTTCCAATTTTCCCACTTCATCTACATAAGCTTCCATCAATGGACTCTGATAATCCTGGTTCACCTGCTTGACGACAAGCTGAGAATCACCCCTGACAATAAGTTTCTTAATCCCAAGGTCTGACGCGATCCTGAGACCGGCAAGCAGCCCTTCGGATTCTGCAGTATTGTTCGTTGACCTCTCCCGGGGAAAGTGCATCTGAATCACATATTTGAGGTGCTCTCTGGTGGGTGCGACAAGCAGCACTCCAGCACCGGCGCCTTGCAGTGAGAAAGCCCCATCACAATACATGATCCATTCATGATTTGTTTCCTTGTCAGGGTGAGTTGACTCTGGAACTTCTTCATCTGGCGTTGGGGTCTATTCCGCAATGAACTCCGCCAAGGCCCTACTCTGGATAGTCAAAGCGCTTTCAAACTTGAGACAAAAGCTTGACAGTTCCAAAGCCCACTCCACAATCCTGCCGGTAGCATCTGGGTTCCGCAAAATCCGCTGCAAGGGAAAGCGAGTGACAACGGTGATCTCATGTGCCCGGAAGTAATGGCGCAGCTTCCTCAAGGCCATAAGGAGGCCGAAGAGCAAATTTTGCATGCCAAAATATCTTGACCTAGCCCCCTGCAAAAGGGAGCTGACAAAATAGACCGGGCACTGCACCATCTTCTTCTTATGAATTGTTTCATTCGACTGCACATATCCTGTCTTGTCAGCACCAGACTCTGTCGGGGGATATCCTGCCTTATCGCTTGGAGGTCCTGCCACTGCTGATGCTTCTTCATCAACTTCTCTTTCAGCCACTAACGCAGCACTCGCCACTTGATTTGTTGCCGCTAGATATAGCAGCAACGGCTCTTGTCGTTTTGGCGCGACTAGGATTGGTGGAGAGGAGAGGTACTTCTTCAAATCCTGCAGTGCTGCATCCGCTTCCGGAGTCCATTTCATCGGACCTGCCTTATTCAAGATTTTGAAAAAGGGCAGGGCGCGCTCAACAGATTTTGAAATGAACCCACTCAGAGCGGCAACACAGCCGGCAAGACGACACACATCCTTGACATGTCTTGGTGCTTCAATTCACTCAATTGCTTTGATCTTGTCGGGATTTACTTCAATTCCATGTTGAGATATAAAGAACCCGAGAAGCTTGTCGGATGGGACGCCAAACACACAGTTCTCAGGGTTGAGCTTCAAGTTGATCTTGCGCATATTTGTAAATGTTTCTTCTAAATCTGATATGAGCGTTGCCTTGTACTTGGTTTTGCCACTATGTCATCCATATAATCCTCCATATTTCTATGTAGCTGGGGCTCAAAACCAATCTGGACCGCTCTTGCAAATGTAGAACCAGCAGTTTTCAACCCGAAAGGCATACGCAAAAAGCAATACGTACCACATGGGGTGATAAATGCGGTCTTCACTTCGTCTTCCTTGGCCATAAAAATCTGATGATAACCTGAATAGGCGTCAAGGAAAGACAACAAGTCGTAGCCGGCAGTGGAGTCCACAATCTGGTCGATGCGCGGCAAGGGAAAAGGATCTTTGGGGCAGGCCTTATTGATATATGCGTAGTCAATACATAGCCTCCATTTCCCATTCGCTTTGCGCACTACAATTGGATTGGCCAACCATGTTGGATGAAGTACTCCCCTAACCAAACCAGCCGCTTCTAATTTCTTGATTTCTTCAGCAATAAATTGTTGCCGCTCCAAAGGCTGCTTCCTGACCTTCTGCTTGACGGACCACGCATGTGGACAAACGGCAAGGTGGTGCTCAATCACCTTCCTGGGAACACCGGGGATATCAGATGGTTGCCATGTAAACACATCGACATTCGCCCGCAGGAAGGCAACGAGCGCACTTTCCTATTTGTTGTCAAGGGTGGAACTTATGGTGAAAGTTCCTCCCGTACCATCCTCCTTGGCGAGCACTTTCTTAGTCTCTGGTGGAGCTGTCTTGGACTTCTTGCTCTTGCCGGTGGAACTCTCTGGCACGTCCCCAACAGGAGCACAACACTCCAAAGAGGTGCGCTTGCTGGAGTCTGTGCAAGAGGTCTTGCTGGGCTTCTTCCTCCCGGGAGTTTTAGTGGCAGGAGCAAGTGCCTTGGCGGCAGATGCTGCAACTGCCTCCCGATAGAGTTGATCGACACAGACAAGCGCGTCCTTCTTGTCGGACTTAACAGTGATGACGCCCATCGGCCCGGGCATCTTCAATACATTGTAGGCGTAGTGCGACGCCGCCATGAACTTGGCTAATGCTGGGCGGCCAAGGATCCCATTGTATGGCAATGGAATCTTTGCGACGTCGGAAACAACCTTCTCCGTCCTGAAGTTCGGATCGCTACCAAATGTTACAGGAAGCATGATCTTTCCCTTGGGCTGGCTCCTTCCTTGATTGACCCCCTAAAACAAGCCCATTTCCTCGAGATATCCATCAGGAATTTGCAATTTCTTGATTACCTCGGGCGAGGTCAAGTTCAAGCCGGCCCCACCATCAACTAACATTTTCGTCACTTTGAGGTTGCGAATCCTCGGTGAGACCAACAATGGCAAACACCCAACTGCAGTTACACGATCAGGGTGATCCTCAATGTCGAAAATGATAAGCGTGTTGGACCATTTCAAAGGCTTACGTGCGCCGACAGATGGCTCAGCCGCATTAACCTCACGCGCCAACTATTTAAGTTGGCGGTGGGAAGAATGCAACAAGGCACCTCCGTCGACGCACATGGCGTCTATAGCTCTCTGGAATCCTTGCTCGCATGACTCGTCGTCCTCTTCAATGTCATCATCATCATCATTCCCCTCTTGCTTGTTGCGGCCACGAGCGGGATGGTCTTTCTGTTGCTTGGCCTTGCCGTGGCGACCTCCATGGACACCTCATTTCTTGCCGGACCCCTCCGCACCATCCTGGCCCTTCTCCTTGTCTCGCCTATCATACTTGGCTTTTTGCTTCTCGGCAAGTTGCTCAACTTGCCGCCAGTCCTGGAGATCGTGGCCTTTGATGTGATGGATCTTGCAATACTGCTTGACAGAGGCTTCCGGTTTGTTGGCAGCCGCCAAAGCCTGACAGGAGATGCACCCGGCAACATCCTTGTCGGGGTCATCAACCTTGCCCTTCTTGGCGGTGTTGGGGTTGCCAGATCCCTCAACGGCAAGCACGGCCTTGCCCTTGCACTTCTTGTTATGCCGCAGACCCTTCTTTGCCGGGGCGGCAATGTCCTCATCCTCATAGTCGACCCCTTCACTAGCGTCCTCGCCTGGGAGCCTCCTCCCTTCCTCAGCCTAAGCACACTTATCTGCTAGAGCATAGAGCTCGGCAACATCCCTGGCCTTGTTCATCACCAGCTCTTCCTGCATCCTGCGGTTGCGCATGTTCTGATGGAACGCGCTGATAACAGTGGCAGGATGAACGTCTGGTATGTTGTGGTGTATGCGGCTGAACCTCTAGATGTACTTGCGCAAAGTCTCGCCCTCCTTTTGGGGGATGAGATGTAAATCGCTTTCCTGGCCAGGAGCTTGATGACCTCCGGTAAAGGCGCCAACAAACTCATGGCACAGATCTGCCCAGGAGGAAATGGATCCTTCCAGCAGGTGCATCAACCATGACCTGATGTTGGGCTTAAGCACCAATAGGAAGTAGTTGGCGAGTATCTTGTCGTCACAAGCCCCGGTGGCCTGCACCACAATGGTGTAGATGCTCAAGAACTCTGACGGGTGAGTCTTGCCGTCATATTTCTCCGAGAGCTCTGGCTTGAACTTTCGGGAGTTGGGCCACTGAACTTGCCGCAGCTCGCAAGTAAACGATGGGACACCCACCTCGTAGGGTAGGCCGACAGGATACCCGGGCGCAGATTTGTCTACAGTGGGTCCAGCACGCTTATCGGATTGATGGCGCGCCTCGTGCCGCCGCTCGATCATAGTTCGAGCGTCTTCTTTGCTTTGTTCCCGAAGAACTTGATGCTGATCGCGGCTAGTGCATGGATCAGACAACATGGTCGAGTAACCATTGCAAGCGTCGGTCCATCGAGTCGGTGACCAGCTTCGTTGCTGTGGAGGAGAGTGCACTGTGGTCGCACTGCGTCCGGCCTTCCCGCCGCCAACGCAAGTCGGCTCGGTGGACCGAAACTTGTCAGGGAGGCTGAGGAGGCTCTGAATGGGGGCTATCCACTCGTTGAGCTTCTCCGCAACAGGAGGGAAGTTCAGGAGTAGTTGTGCCCACGCCATTTCTTCTTCCGACGTGGTCGGCAGCGAATGGCGCGAAGAACTCAAGGTGCTCTCACTCCTAACCATGTTAGAAGGAGCTCCACTACGGTCCCGTGATTGCACGCCACTCCCACTAGCATGTTGGCGTGCATGCTGGTCCCGCGCATCTTGGGAACTATGCGCAGGAGCTTTTCCATGGGGACGTTGAGAACCACCGACGTTGTGGCGCGGCTCTTCGCGCGCGTCCTGGGAAGGTCATAGCGCACACACTGGCGTGGGTGTCTTGGAAGGTGCCCTTCCATCCCCAAAGCTCACCGTACCGCCTGCAGGCAGCACAACCCCGTCTTGAGGCCTAGTGGCACGGGGGTTTCCATCGCCGCCATGAGCATTTCCGCAGCGGGCGTCACGGTTTCCTTGGCCTTGATCATCGGAGCGCCACGTGGGCGCAGGGTCTCTGCTCCCTCCGCCCATGCCCACTCCGTTGCCCGCTTGGGCGGCTAAGGGTGCGGCAGATGTGGAGGGTTCCACTGCCGTGAAACCCTTCTTCTTGGGAGCCATGGCGATGGATATGGCAAATGAACTGACGTGCTGGTCATTGGACCAGGTTTACGTAGCCAATCACCCCCTACCTGGTGCACCAAAGATGTCGTGTGGGACGGACACCTCTGGGATCACAAGGATCCCTTTCGGTTTGGCAGGGAGATGGGCGTGCGCAAAGAGCAGGACAAACGAGCAGCGCAGGGGATTTTTACCCAGGTTCGGGCCGCAAAGATGCGTAAAACCCTAGTCCTGGTTGGTTGTACCGCCTGCCCTCACGGTACTACCGCGGGATAGTATTCAACGGCCGCTCAGGTGCAGCACATGGCAGGAGACACCATGAGGCAGCGGTACTACCGCTCGAGGTAGCGGTACTACCGCGCGTCCACGTATGTAAAAAATTACTTCCGGGCTACATCCGATGGAGCTAGCTTCGAGAAAATATCCGGCACGGTAGTACTAGAAGTCATTTGCGATACTATCGCCCTCGGGGCGGAAGTAAAAAATTACTTCCGTGCAACTTGCGATACTATCGCCCTCGGGGCGAAAGTAAAAAATTACTTCCGTGCAACTTGTGCTACTACCGCTCCGAGGAGCGGTACTACCGCTAGCCACTATACTACAGCACCTTCAACTACTCAGCTAGGAAAACGGAAGGATACAGTAAAACCAAAACTGTCGCAACTTCTGCAAATGAGCTCCGAATTGAGAAAACTCAAGCTTGTTGGATTCAGGTTGACAAGAGCTATCCACAAGCTTGTTGGTTTTCTTAAGAAGAGGCAGTATAAAAATGCCAAAGGTATAGAGATGAGAAACCTCTTTCAATGAAGAATCGGCAATAACTCCAACATCGAAAACATCATAGAAGATGCATATGGACTCCGTTTTCAATGAATTTGAGCTTGTCATGAAGTTGAACATAAGCTCAAGAAACCTTAGAGAGAAAAACCAACCAAGAACCAAGAAAGATGATGATGCCAAGAATGCAATGGTTTGAGCTCTCAACAAACGATACGATCAAGCTACTCACTTGAGAGCCCCCTTGATAGTACGGCTACTGTCATGGGAACGAGCCTGACAGTAGAAGATAGGGGTACGAAGGGAGAGTGCAGAGTCCTAGCTACGGCGAGGGTGTACACACGGATGTATGAGTGCAGGCCCCTCTCGTGGAGGTAACAGCCCTACGTCTCAGTGCTCGGGAGCTTATGTCGTGTGTAATGTTAAGATTACAGTAGTTGCGAACCCTTGTGCCAGAGGGGAGGGGCGGCTTATATAGAGTTTGCTGCCCCTCATAAGTGCCCGGCATCTAAGGGTCTGATCGTGGGTTTAAAGTCTGGCATTACCGGTAACATACATAATAAATGCTACTAATGACGAAGGACTAATGACTGCCCGTTGGCCTCCTGATGGTGGCTCCTGGTCTTCTGGTGTCGACTGAGAATGAGGTCTACCGAGTGACAGGCGACTGTCGAGTGAAGGAAGAAGACTCCGAGTGGATTGAATGTTGAGTGACTTGAACGTCACATGGAATCCAGTCGGAAGCTTATGGTTGATCTTCAAGTCCTCCAATATAGTGTCCTTAGGTCAGGTATGTAGGTCTTGCCTAGGACCCTACCCTAGGTACATATCCTCGTCATTAGCACCCAAATGGATCGGGGTTCGAGTGGTGAAATGGAGGTATCAATGCCAATCCTGAATTAAGGCATCAAATCTTCCGAATGATATTCGGGGCTTAAACGAAACTTGTGTCGATTGAACTCTGAGCATTGATGTCAGTTCAGGATCAACATGCCAAATCTTCCGAATGATATTCGGGGCTTCAACGAAACTTGCATCGATTGAACTCTGGGCATTGATGTCAGTTCAGGATCAACATGCCAAATCTTCCGAATGATATCCGGGGCTTCAACGAAACTTGTGCCTATTGAACTCTTCACCATTCGCCCGGATCCATTTAGCCTTGAAAGCGTCCGAGTGAATGTTCAATGCCCGTTTTGCTCCGAGTGAACTGAAAGCATTTTGGAGGTGACGGGTCGGTCTGTCAGACCCGGATTTCACAGGGTACGAAAATTTGGGAAGCGCGCGCGTGCGATGATGATGCCACGATCAGGGCAAGTGGAGGCGTGATGCCTCAATTCTCGCGCCAGTCATATCGCCACGTATTGGGCACCAATAGGGGTTGGCATGTGCGGTGATCTCATGGGCTCACTAGTCATTGAGTCACTCAGCGGAGTATAAAACTCGACGCACCACGGTGTGCACAGTATCCTTGCCCAGACTTCCTCCCTTCCTCCGCTTCCTCTGCCCCCAGCACCCCACTCCATTCCTCTCTGATGAGAGCCGCCGCGATGATGACGAAGAGCACCATGGAGAAGCTGGAGCGAGCTAAGAAGGGGGCAACGAAGGTCAAGGGCAAGAAGCCCTCGACCGCTCGGTTCACCGCGTCGGCAGGATGGATGCAGGGTGACTTCCTCCCTTCGGTGGTCACCCGTGCGGACATCGACGGCTTGGTTACTGACGGGCTCGTGGCAGAAGGCGCTTGGAGGTTGTCGGAAGGAGAGCGCGAGCCGGAGCTGCGCGACAGGGAGCGGGTCCTCCTCCTCTCCCATGTCGAAAGAGGTTTCTCTATGCCACCCCACCCGTTCTTTAGAGGGTTCTTGAATTTCTTCGGCGCTCAACTACACCATCTCCCACCGAATGCTATCGCATACTTGGCTGCCTTCATTAGTTTGTGCGAGTGCTTCCTGGGGTGTCCTCCTCACTAGGGACTTTTTAAGCACATCTTTACGATTAGATCTCAAACAGTGAAGAAAGCAGATTCGTCGGATGGGAAAACTCATGTGTTGCAGCTGTGTGGGGGTTTAGGGCTTCAAAAGAGAGCACGTAGTTCTTTCCCTGCTATGACTTTCCCTGAATCCGTTAGAGGCTGGCAGTCGACTTGGTTCTATTGCAAGGACATGGCTTCACCCAACATGTCGACTGGCCTTTCCCCCTACACATCTGACCGTCCAGCTATCCCCAAGTCCCTAGAGGTGTCTGAAGAGGAACAGGGTCAAGTGGCGACCTTGGTGGACGCCATGGTGAAACTGGTTCGAGGCGGAGTGACGGGCCTGGATCTGCTGGAGACTTTTCTCAGTCGACGGATTCAACCGCTCCAAGCTAGGGATCACACCATGTGGAATTATGCGGGCCCAGAGGACTCTACCAGGATGCACCCAGAAGAAGTTCCACCAGAGACTGTCGAGCAGTGGCTTCGCAGCATCACCGGGGCATGTGACAATCCAGTGGGATCCAAGAGGATCCAGTCTTACTCGGCCGAAAACCCGCCGAAGAACTTGGTAAGTTGCACTTTGTTGACTGAAGTATTTATATAGTCGAGTGATATATTGATTTTTGGACTGACTTCCTTGTTGGAATTATGCAGGAATGGACGAACATGCACTCGCCAGTTCCCAATGGGAATCAACCTGAAGATGGCATAGTGAGCAAGGGTGGCAGCATGGACAACGACGGTCCTTCTGACTCCGAGGATGAATATGAGGACTCCGAAGAAGAAGAAGAAGTCGAGTCGCCTCCTCGGTGTGAACACCACTCCAAGTCCCGCCAGGATCCGGCAGCTGCTGAGGACAGGGCTCCCGGTCCCAGTGAGAAGAACCCGAAGCGGAGTTACCCTTCAACTGTTGAGTCGAGTGAGCGGTCGGCCAAGCAGCCCAAGCCGAACACGACCAAAACCCGCAAGGCACTACCTCGCATGAGGATGGTTGTGCCTGTCGTCTCCATGTGAGTATTTTCTTTCAAATTCTTTCTGTCGATTGTGACTTTGCGTTGTTGCTAACCGAGTGTTGTCTGATCCATCAGAGCCACTACTTCTGTAACATCACCTCCTCTAGACGGAGGGGAAGCGATGGACATTGACACTGCTGATGTTGCCACTTCTCATAGAGGTTAATAAGTCCTTGATTCATTCGAATGAGATTCGTCACTTGCAAAAGTTAACACTGTCGGTTGACGTTGCAGAGGTCATCCAGCTGGAAGACGACGAGGAACACCCAAACGCCTCACGTGCCTGCCCTCGAAGAGCTTCACCAGTGCAGACGCTTCAGCGGTCGACTGTAGAGTCCTCCCAGGGGATGTGCGACTCGACACGAATCAGAGCTGATCCTACAGTACCTCTGTCGAGTGCCCCTCCAGCTGTCTCGACCGTCGTGACATCAACTCCAACCAGACCTGCTCAGACTGCTTCAGCTTCCCCAGCTACTACGCCGATCCCGCCCATGATGGCTTTCCCTCTGCATTGCGTCCCGGAAGATCAAACCAGAGCTACGAAGGAGGCTATGATCCAGGCATCGCAGATGATGCTGCAAACCAAAGAGGTGTACAAGGGGCCAGCAAGCTAGCTTACGATGCCAGCACGGTCCTCCGCACCAATGTCCGAGTAAGTTCGATTGTAAGTACATTTCCGATTGAATTCCTGTCTTTTCTAGACCATACACCCACTGGGTGTTTACTTTCCACCCCGTAGAATGTTTTGAAATTTCCCCACTCGAATAGATCGGGTCTTAATCGAGTAGGTTTTGGACCAGTGGGGGCACTCTGAGTGCACCCACTGGGTGTAGTCCCCGAGACCGATGTCGAGTGCTTGCCTCGGCAGGGGTCTTAGAGTCTGTCATATGCTTGATACATTTTCTCTTGGTCGCACCACTCCGCAGCTACGTTGTAGGTTTCATGGATATCATTGATAAACCATGATATGACGCTACATAAGGATATACTGCACTTCACAAAGTGGGGAGGCGCGTGTCACTCGACGGATCGGGTGACGGATATTCCAATGATGGATGTTTTCTGCCACTCGACTGATCGAGAATTGGCAGATCCAGTGGGAGCACGCTAAGTGCACCCACTGGGTGTAGTCCCCGAGACCGCTGTCGAGTGCTTGCATCGGCAGGGGTCTTAGACTTTGTTGTTCGCGGGATACATTTTGCCTTTGATCACACCACTCTGAAGTTACCTTGTAGGTTTCATGCATATCATTGATAAACCATGATATGACACTACATAAGGATAGATTGCACTTCACAGAGCAGGGAGGCGCGTCACTCGACAGGTCGAGTGACGGATGAATGTTCTGACAGGGCTGACCTTGTCGAATGTTTCAGTAACCAGTGGGGTCACGCTAAGTGCACCCACTGGGTGTAGTCCCCGAGGCTACTGCTAATCGCAGACGATAAGCAGTGGTCTTGAAAACTTGAAATCGGGATTTCCGTCATACGTGTAGTATTGGAGGCACTCGACATGTCGAGTGCATATATTTTTTTCTGACGAGTTACACGACAGGTCGAGTGTTAACCGTCCCAATGGCGGCACTCTGAGTGCACCCACTGGGTGGAGTCCCCGAGACCGCCGTCGAGTGCTTGCACCGGCGGGGGTCTTAATAGAGACTGCTTTGAAATTGTTTACGGCACGCGGACCGCCAGAGCCATTCGACATGTCGAGTGGACTTTTGCTTGAATTCTTCTTCCATTGGACACGGGCTTCATGGACATCATAGGTCAACCATTATATGACGTTGTTCCATGATAGTAAGACAGGCATTCGACGATATTCATAGCCTAGTCGACCGTCCTTGGTATTACTTGTCGATTGAATTTCTTTCTTTTGTTGGTTTAAGAGGGCTTGCAAACTTGGAACGCAGTACAAGGATCTTGAGGATGAAAGGAACCAACTGTGTGTGGATCTGGAAGCCTCCAACAATGCTCTGGAGCGAGCGGGGGCTGAGCTGAAGTCTCTGGGAGGTAACTATCGTCGACTCTCTGCATTCCCATCTTCACTTTTCATGCTTTGAATCGAGTCCTCTCACTCGAACAGACGTGCGCAATGAAAATCGTCGACTCCAAGCGCGACTCAACAATGTTGTTTCTTTAGATTCCATGAAGAAGGCGCTAGAGGACAAGGACAAAGCACTCGCCGACGCCCAACGGGTGGCCAAGGATAAAACCGAGACTGCAGATCGGAAGCTGGCGGTTGCCAAGAAGCTAGAGGAGGAGAACACAAAGCTGACGCAAGAGTGCGTGGACCTCGTCAAAAGGGCCGAGCAGCTGAACAAAAGGAGCAATGGCCTGGAGAAGCATTTGGGCGATTTCTCGAGGAAGATGTACATCATGCTCAACGGTGAGTGTCTCTTGTCGACTGAACTTTGTAAAATCCATGAAGATCGTACCTCACTGATTCTCCTCCCATTCCTTCTCTTCAACAGAATTCTGCCAAGACTTCGAAAAGGAGATAGAGGAGATTGGGCCCAACCTTGATCCCACCAAGTCTCCTGGCGCAGACGCGGTGGCCATGAACATGCTCAGACTCAATTTTCGGCTCCATGGCGTTCAGGCATAGCTTGTCCGATTTAGATCTGTGATGGAGAGGATTGATAAGGAGTTGTGGCCTGAGGACACTCTTCATCTCGACCTCAACTCCATGATGGCTTGTCTAAACGACCTTCCAAGTCGAGTGCAGGCCTGGAAGAAGTCTGCTGCTCACTGCGGGGCCCACGTGGCGCTATCACTCGTCGAGGTCCATTGTAGGGACGTGAGGGAGGAGAAGCTAAAGGAGCTCTGAGTGGTTAACACAAAGAAGCTTCAATTCGAGGACTTCATGGAGACCTTCATCGACGCAGCTACCAGAATCGCAGATGGCATCGACTTGGACACTTTTGTCGAGCCAGCTAGCCCATCGGATGATTAAAAAACTTGACCTTAGGAAGAAACACTTTTATTCGCCTCGGTATGCTGAGTGGAACTGTATCCCTTAAAACTTCATTCAGGCCTTAGGTCTGAGCACATTTGCTTTTTTACGAAACATTTATCTGCGATTTAACCTTTGGATTTTATCCGCATTTGGCTTTTAATCGCTTGTTCGACTGTATTTGCTTTTTGACTTAGGCGAACGCTGGTTCACAGCTAAGTCCCCGAGTGTGAGGATTGCTCATCACTCGGAGCATTTTTGAACTTAGGCGAATGTCGATTCGCAGCTAAGTCGTCGAGTGAATACTGCGCTATTCACCCGACAAATTTTTAACTTAGGCAAAATATGTTCGCAGCTAAGCCCCCGAGTGTGAGGATTGCTCATCACTCGGAGTTTTTTTTAACTTACGCGAATGTCGATTCGCAGCTAAGTCATCGAGCGAATGGACTGCTATTCGCCCGATAGAGTTTTTAACTTAGGTGAAACATGTTCATAGTTAAGCCCCCGAGTGTGAGGATTGCCCATCACTCGGAGTTTTTTTGAACTTAGGCGAATGTCGATTCGCAGCTAAGTCATCGAGTGAATGGACTGCTATTCACCTGACAGGGTTCTTAACTTAGGCGAAACAGTTTCGTAGCTAAGCCCCTGAGTGTGAGGATTGCTCATCGCTCGGAGTATTCCCAAACATGAAACTATACGATCGGAATCGACAACAAACTATAGGAGTCTCGATTTGCATAGATGAAATATTTTGTTACATCGAACTCTTCTGTCTCTAAGTATAAAGGCGTCGAAGCAAATCTGCATTCCAAGCCTGCGGCTCGTCGATCCGTTTCTTGAGGTTGTACAGGTGATAGGCTCTGTTGTTCAACACTTTGGTAACGACGAAGGGGCTCTCCCATGCTGGAGCAAGTTTATGAGGTCGCTGTTGATCCACTCAAAGCACCAAGTCCCCCTCATGAAACGCCCGACTCTTGACATTCTTCGCATGGAAACGCCGCAGATCTTGCTGATAGGTTGTAGTCCGGATCAGAGCCATTTCTCGCTCTTCTTCCAGGAGATCAACACCATCTTGTCTGGCTTGTTCAGCTTCAACTTCGGAGTAGAGTTCCACCCGAGGAGAGTTATGAAACAAGTCACTCGGTAGGATAGCTTCGACTCCATAGACCAGGAAAAAAGGTGTCCGCCCAGTCGGCCAATTAGGCGTCGTTCCCAGACCCCACAAAACAGACGGCAGCTCAGTTACCCAGGCTCCAGCGGCATGATCCAAATCGCGCATGAGACGAGGCTTCAGACCTTGCAGGATGAGACCATTAGCCCGCTCGACTTGCCCATTAGTTTGAGGATGTGCAACAGATGCATAATCCACTCTGGTGCCTTGGGAGTTACATAAGTTCCTGAATTCTTCTGAGTCAAAGTTAGTGTCGTTGTCCGTGATGATGTTGTGTGGAATGCCGTATCGATAAATTATCTCCCTCATGAATGTGACCGCCATGCGGGAGTTCAGCTTCTTGATCGGCTTGGCCTCTATCCACTTTGTGAACTTGTCGACTACTACAAGCAAATGAGTGAACCCACCTTTTCCGGCCCGAAAGGGACCAACCATGTCGAGTCCCCAAACAGCAATCGGACAGGCAAGGGGAATTGTCTTCAGAGCAGAGGTCGGCTTGTGTGACAAGTTTGCATAGAACTGGCATCCATCACAGTGATCGATGATGTCTTTAGCCATTTCATTAGCCCATGGCCAGAACAAACTAGCTCTGTACGCTTTGGCGACAATCGTCCATGAGGACGCATGATGGCCGCAAGTTCACGAGTGGATCTCATCCAAAATCATTCGACCTTCCTCGAGGGAAATGTAGCATTGTGTAATGCCAGTCGCACTCTCTCTGAATAGCTAATCTCCCATCATAGTAAAAGCCTTGGACTAGTGCACAATCTGTCGAGCCTCTGTTTCATCTTCAGGGAGCTCTTGTCTGAGGATATAGGCAATGTAAGGCACAGTCCAATCGGGAGTGACAACCAGAATCTCCATGACCAAATCAATTACTGCAAGGACATCGACTTCTCTCAGGTCAGTGGAACTCAAAGCTTGTGGGGGCTCTTGGGTGAAAGGATCTTCTTGTACCGAAGGAGTGTGCAGATGATCTAAGAACACATCACTGGGGACAGGCCGTTGAGTGGACCCAATATTTGCTAGTTCGTCAACTGCCTGGTTTTTTAGTCGGGGAACATGATGGAGTTCCAGGCCTTCGAATTTCTTCTCCAACTTTCTGAAAGCATTACAGTACCCAGTCATAATGGGGTTTTGAACATCCCACTCTTTTATCACTTGATTCACCACCAAATCTGAGTCGCCATAAACCATCAAGCGCTTGACGCTGAGTGAGATAGCCATGCGCAACCCATACAGAAGCGCTTCATACTCTGCCTCATTGTTGGAGGAATCAAAGTGAATTTGCAAGACATAACTGAGCTTGCCGCCGTTTGGGGATATCAAAACCACACCAGCACAGTACCCATTCAACATCTTAGAGCCGTCGAAGAACATGGTCCAATGCGCCGAGTGAATTTGGATTGGCTATTGTTGTTCAATCCACTCGGCCAGAAAATCTACCAGTGCTTGGGACTTGATTGCTTTCTTGGCTTAAAATCTAATGTCAAAGTGTCCGATCTCAATTTCCCACTTAGCTACTCGACTTGATGCGTCTCGATTGTTGAAAATCTCAGATAGAGGAGCATCACTCACGACTGAAATCGAGTGGTCTTGGAAATAATGCGCCACCTTCTTCACTGATAGGTAAATACCATAAATCAGCTTCTGATAGTGTGGATATCTTTGCTTTGAGGAGGACAAAACTTCCGAGACATAATAGACTGACCACTGGACTTTATAAGCTTTACCCTCCTCTTCCCGCTCGACAGTTAACACTGTACTGACGACCTGATTAGTGGCCGCAATGTACAGGAGCAAAGGCTCTTTGCTGCAAGGAGCGGCAAGCACCGGCTGGGTGGAGAGCAGGGCTTTGAGCTCAACAAATGCTGCTTCGGCTTCAGGAGTCCACTCGAACATGTCGGACTTCTTCATCAATTGATACAAAGGCAGAGCCTTCTCACCAAGACGAGAAATGAATCGACTCAATGCTGCCAAGCAACCTGTGAGCTTCTGAACGTCGTGCACTCGCACGGGAGTCTTCATTCGGGTAATGGCGCTGATTTCCTCAGGGTTAACATCGATCCCCCGTTCGGAAATGAGAAAACCGAGTAACTTGTCGCCAGGGACGCCGAAAGTACACTTGGCCGGATTCAGCTTTATGTTGAATCTCCTCAGATTGGCGAATGTTTCGGCCAAGTCGGCCAGCAAGTCGGAACCTTTGCGGTACTTGACCACTATATCATCCATGTATGCCTCGACATTCCGAGGGATCTGGTCAAGTAAACATTTCTGAATCATGCACATAAAAGTTGCGCCGGCATTTTTTAGACCGAAAGGCATAGTGATGTAGTAGAAACACCCGAATGGGGTGATGAAGGCTGTCTTTATTTCGTCCGAGCCATATAGACGGATCTGGTGGTACCCAGAGTAAGCATCCAGAAACGATAAACGCTCGCACCCCGCAGTTGAGTCAACAATTTGATCTATGCGGGAGAGCAGAAAATGATCCTTCGGGCATACCTGATTGAGATGTTTGAAGTCAATGCACATACGCAACGACTTATCTTTCTTTGGCACCATCACAACATTCGAGAGCCACTTGGAGTGGTAAATCTCCCTAATGAACTTGGCTTGCAAGAGACGGGCCACTTCTTTGCCGATTGCCTTGTGCTTCTCCGCCGCTGAACGACACAAATGCTCCTTGACGGGTTTGGCTTTCGGATCCACTCTCAGACGGTGCTCAGCCAGCTCCCTGGGAACCCCCGGCATGTCAGCAGGCTTCCATGTGAAGATATCCCAGTTCTCATGGAGAAACTAGATGAGCTCGGCTTCCTATTTACCGTCGAGTGTTGATGAGGTATTCGTCGGGGTAGCAGTAGGATCCGTCGGGTGGTTGTGCACCTTCTTCACTTCCCTTGTCAGCTGAAATGCCGACTCGGAAGCCGGCTTCTTTGCACGAAGCAAATCAGCAGGGTCAGCGGTTTTCTTGTACTCTTCTAGCTTGACCATGGCCATCTGGTGATCGGCGATCTTGGAGCCTTGCTGGAGGCACTCTTCGGCCCGCTGACGATTGCTAGTGACTGTGATCATGCCCTTAGGGTCTGGCATCTTCAACTTGAGATACACGTAACATGGTCGGGCCATGAAACGTGCATATGCAGGTTGACCCAGAATGGCATGGTAAGCACTCTAGAAATCCACAACTTCAAACGTCAATTTTTCTTTTTGGAAATTTTTATCATTCCCAAATGTCACATCCAATGCTATCTGGCCAAGTGACTTGGCCTTCTTCCCTGGGATGACTTCGTGAAACTGCATGATGCTTTCACTCAGTCAGGACATCGGAATGCCCATCCCTTTTAGGGTATCCACATAGAGAATGTTCAGGCCGCTGCCACCGTCCATGAGGACCTTTCTGAGTCGAGTGCCCCCCACCACCGGATCAACTACCAGAGCCTATCGACCAGGAGTGGCCACATGAGCAGGATGGTCTATTTGGTCAAATGTGATAGCATACTGGGACCACTTGAGGTAGGTGGGGATAGCCGGTACAGCCATGTTGACTTCTCTGTTGATGACTTTCAGACGACTCTTGCTCTCGACATCAGTAAAAATCACAAGTGTAGCAGTGACATCTGGGAATGTTTCTTTATCTTCATCCTCATCACCCTTCTCAGGAGATTTATCCCTCGGCAGGTCCCCTTTGAATTGCTAGATAAGGGTCCGACACTGCCGAGTGGTGTGCTTGGGCAAAATCACATTGCCTTCCGCATCTTTCCTCGTGTGAATTACACATGGCTGATCCATGATATCAGTTCCTGACTGATTTTTTCCTTTCTTGGGGGCATACTGTGCTTTGGCTTTCCCCTTGTTTTTTGACTGGGTCGCCAGTGTGGCTGCCTCTGCTTGAACTGGACCATCAACTTTTCGCTTCTCTTTCCGATTGTTATTGCCACCAGCCTCATTGGCGACTGCCTTTCCTTTGCCTCTATGGAGGCGGTCTTCTTCCTCGCCATTGGCGTACCGAGTGGCGATTTCCATCATCTTGCCGAGTGAAATATCACCCGTGCGCCCGAACTTCAGGTACAGCTCCCTGTATCTCACACCGGCCTTGAAAGCACACACAGCCTGGTGTTCAGACACATTCTCCATTGTATGATGCAAAGTGAACCACCGCTGAATATAATCTCTCAAAGTTTCATCAGGCTTCTGGACACAATGTTGTAAGTCGACCAGACCTGCAGGACGTTTGCACGTGCCCTCGAAGGTTCGGATAAACACTCGGGCAAGATCTTCCAAGCAATATATACTGGAAGGAGCCAAGCGATTCAACCAAGCACGAGTTGAACCATCTAACATCAAAGACAAGTGCTTCATTGCGACATTGTCATTACTGCCACCAATCCGAACAGCCACTCGGTAATCATCTAACCAAGTCTCTGGCTTTGATTCACCAGTAAACTTTTCGATCCCAGCCGCCAATCTAAAGTTGGGGGGAATCTCCACAGAACGAATGGCTCTGCTGAAACACTCAGGACCAGAAATCACGGCTGAGATACCACTCGGAAAGTCTCTATATTGGCCTTCTCTGTGGGCTCTGCTCCTGTTGATCCGTTTGTGGGTGAGGAGATCTCGAGCATCAAACTCCGCATTCTGTTCATCACCGAACGAGCACCTATCGTCCGGGTGCTGGGGCACGCACGGACTGCCCTGCGGAGGAGCAGGCACTCGACGGTGGTCTTCGCGGTGAAGCTGATCTCTGACTTGATCCTCGCGAAAGCCCCCACCCCTACGACGCAGGGGCGATCCAGGGTTGTGTGCCGACTGAACGGTTTCAGCCCTGGGTGAGTTGATGTGTATCCTGTTGCGGGACTGTGAAACTACAGAATTCTGATGCTATGCTGCATCTAACAGTGCTCTGATCTGCATCAACCCTCTTCCAGCTTCTGACTGCGACAGTTGAATGGAATCTGCTATCCTAGCAGCAGCTGCAACATTTAACACAGGAGTTCGATATACCTGAACATCCTTGCGGGAGCCAGTTGGGAACAGTTGTCGCTGCCGTCGATCGGCAACAGGTCGACGATGGCGAGTGCGCTCGTCGAGTTCTCGCTGGAGCTCTTCCAGCCGAATGTGCATGGCCTCCAAAGCCTGGGCCTCAGTGGTCGTACCAACGATGGGGGTATGAAGAACCTCCCCCTCGCGACGCGGCTATTCACTCGACACACCACCAGCATTGTTGGGGATATAACCCCGCGGTATGACCCGCCTTAAGGGCTCGGGTTATGATTGGCGGCTCGTACACTAGCCCAAGGTGAGCCGATGGTCCTAAAGACCAGGAAGCTTGGCGGCTCATAAGGTGGCCGAACAGTGGCCTAGAAGACCCGGGTGTGTAAACCACCCAGGGACAACTTCGACAAGAAGATAGAGGAAGACTTGGATAGACAATGAGAGTCGGTTACCAATTGTATAGCCCGTGGTCTAGACCTCCTATATAAGGGCAGACCCGGGATGACTTAGAGATCAGGTTGTCGAATACTAGGTCAAGCTTCAGCTCCCTTGTAATCGATACATCAAGCAATACAAACACAAGCAGGACGTAGGCTATTACCTCGAGTTGAGGGGCCGAACCTGGGTAAATCCGTGTCTTTCGTCCCCATCAACCCCTTTGAGTCCATCACGTTAGCAATGGCCTCGATCCGAAGTCCGTTTACCCGGACATCTGCCATGACAAAACCACGATAGTTGGCGCCCACCGTGGGGCTTGCGCTCGGTGGTGTTGAGTTCTCAAAGGTCTCTCTCCCGGAGCTCGAGGGATACGTGATTGGTATGATGTGCAAGAGTCGCCGCGGCCGGCTCTACATCGACGACGCCGGCTAGGGGCTTGATGCCGGCTATGTGGAGTATGGCTTCCGGGTTCCATTCGATGGGATCCACGTGTTCATCGAAAAAATTGATGGAACAACACCTAGGCTGGACGTTTGCACCAACCTCGTCAAGCCGGCTCGGCGTCTGCAACCTACTCGTAGTGTGCAACCCGCCCGCGTTAGCCCGGGTCGGAAGCACGTCTTCGTGGGCTTTACTCAAGGTATGGATCTGGAAGCTTCCGGATCACAGGAAACTCTCGTTTACTCAGAGGACGGATCTTCAAGCGGAGAAACAGAATTGGTCTACAGGCTTCACAATAGCAGGCTCGGGGGCTACGATGAGCTCTACCCGGAGTCGGATCGCTTTGAGGCGGACGATCTTGGGCCACCGGTTCATGCTGCCGTGTTCATGGCGGTGTCAGTCCTAGGCACGAATAGTATGCCTGCAGGGGGCCGCCACCTCAGGCGATAACCCGTCGCCGACGGCTCAAGTTCTTTTGGAGCTGATGGACGAGCTCGTGGCCCTAATGGCTACTGACGTTACACCGGACAATCAAGTGGCTAGGAACTTGGAGATTGCAAGGATCAAGGACCGGATGGCGGAAGAGCAGTAGAGGATGGCTGAGTTAAAAGCCTAGATGGAGCAAGAGGCAGAACGCATCAAGACAAACACTTTCCGTCTTGGACTAGAGCAACAATCGGCAGTCGCGGTTCATCGGATGAGGCATCAATCCCGTCTGCCGGAATGTTATGAGGCAAGAAACATCTTCAAAACGCCACGGACAGGGCGAACAGCGGATGCACTTGGAAGCCACCCGGCGGCTCGGCCAGTGACTCAACCGACCCGGCGAAATCAGGCCTCGCCAGCAGCCTTTCCAACACCGGCGGGTCATTATTCTAACCTGGCCGAGAATATGGTGGCAGCAGCCACCCGGCTCGAAACAATTCCTATTCCGGATGAGGCGCCCTTTGCGGAGGATGTGCGAAACGCCATTGGATACTTGTAGACGATGATGGCCCAGCAGGAAAAGTACACCTACAGCCGAAGCTGTGTTCATTCAACCCCTCTCCCTAGCCGGAGTTTTAGCCGGTGCTACGAGTCGCCGGCGGGTTCCAACAGCAACAGGCATCGAGAAATTCCAACGGGTCATCGGCCGGCTGTGGATACACAAGCATTCGGAAATCATGCAAGAGGCTAGCAAGAGGTGACAGCTTTAGCCAAGGCGGCTCGCCAGGAGCCCGCGCCATCTGTGTCAGTAGGAGTTGGAGGAACCACGAGAGTGGGGGTGCCATGTTTATCACCAGCTCTACAGAGTGAGCGGCTGCCAAAGGATTTCAAAGGGCCCCGCAAAGTTCCAAATTACACCGCTGATTTACCCCCAGAGGCTTGGGTGGACAGTTATGAACTAGCCATGGAGATGATGGACATCAGTGAGGCGGTTTGTGTCGAATACTTCATCATGATGCTTGAAGGCCCGGCCCACACATGGTTAAAGGGATTGCCACCCAATACCATCAACTCATGGGCAGAGCTGAGAGCCAGATTCATTAAAAACTTTCAAGGAACGTGTAAACATCCCATGACCATCATGGATCTTGATCATTGTGTTCAATAGGAGAATGGGTCAGCTCATCATTGGGTACGGCGGGTCTCGACCATCACCCACTCTTCGGAGCAGATCACGGTGGCTCAGGCATTATTGATCCTAGAGAAGAACTGCCACTTTGTCCCGCTAAAGCAGAAGCTTGGCCGGCTCAAGCGCACATGTCAAGATATGGGAGAGCTCATGACGGCTCTCACGAAATACGCCGACTCCAACAACACGAAGGATCCGGGCTCCGACGAGGAGAAGGCCGGCCAAGGCAAGAAGGGCAATCAGAGCAAGGGTACGGCAAACTATGGTACCCAGAGTAAACGTAAGAATCCTGAGGCCGGGTCAAAACTGATGGCCAATGCAAGTACCAATCAGAATCACCCCAAGGGCATCAGGAGGTTTAGGCCACCTTTTAATAAGGACATGCCTGCCTTTAATTTGGAGGAGGCGCTGAAGGGTCCTTGTCCGGATTACGGCCAGCCCGATAAGCCGGCGAACCACACATCGGGAGAGTGTCGTTTCATGCAGAAACTTAAGAATCAATTTACACACCCCAACAATCAGGACGGTGGCCCGCTGGGCGGCTCTGGACACGGTGGGTCAGCGGCCGGTTTTGGGTCCGGCGGCTCAGGGTATGGTCACCCAGGTCAAAGTAATCAAGGAGGACACCAGCAGCATTTTGGTAACAACAATCAGCAACAACGTCATCAGTCTGGTTATCAGAGTAACCCGAAGCAGCTCAGCTCTGATCAGTATCATGTTTTCACGATCAGCCTCAACAAAAGGGATTAGAAGTTGCGCAAGCGGGCGGTCAATGCGGTTGCACCAGCCCTACCACAGTATTTACGATGGTCTAAGTGTGATATAACATGGAGCCGGGAGGATCACCCGCCGCGTGTCGATGACCCAGGGCGGCTGGCTTTGGTTGTGGCCTCCCAAGTGGGAGGGTATATGGTGAATAAAGTGTTAATGGATGGAGGCAGCAGTATTAATATCCTCTACTACGATACTTTTCGGCGGATGAAATTGTTAGACAAGGATTTAAAACCCTCATCCACTGTTTTTCATGGCGTGGTGCCAGGCAAGTCGGTGTATCCGGTGGGCAGGATTTCTTTGGAAGTGGCCTTTGGCGACGAGTATAACTACAGGGTGGAGTCCTTGTGGTTTGAGGTGGTAAAAATCAAGAGTCCTTGCCACGCACTGTTTGGATGTCCGTCTTATGCAAAATTCATGGCTAGGCCTTGCTATGTATACCTACAGATCAAGATGCCCGGCTTAAAAGGTACCATTACTGTTCATGGTGACCGAAAGACGACCGTTGAGTGTGAGGAAGGAGATGCGGCTTATGCAGAGTCCAGTTGCGCTCAGGAGGAGCTTAAATTTTACAAGGAGAATGTTGACCCGGTGGATATGAACCCGTTGAAAAAGCCTACCACGGAGGTTGAGCCGCCCCTTAAGTTTTCAGCGGATGATACTAAGGCGGTAGATTTCACTCCGGGCGACTCATCCAAACAGTTCATCATTGGAGCTCACATGGATCCCAAATAGGAAAGCGCGCTCATCGAACTCGTCCGTGAGAATCGGGACATCTTCGCATGGAAACCTTCTGACATGCAGGATGTACCGAGAGAGTTCGCTGAGCACAACCTTAATGTGGATCCGAAGTTTAAGCCAATTAAGCAGTTTCTACGGCGGTTTAATGAGGAGAGACGCAAGGCCATTGGGGAAGAAGTTGCCCGGCTCTTGGCAGCGGGTTTCATTGTTGAGGTTTTTCACCCGGAGTGGTTGGCTAACCCGGTGCTGGTGCTCAAGAAGAACGACACATGGCATATGTGTGTGGACTACACGGACCTTAACAAGGCTTGCCCGGCTGATCCGTTTGCCCTCCCTCGTATTGATCAAATCATTGATGCTACGGCGGGTTGTGAAAGCTTGTGTTTCCTGGACGCTTACTCAGGCTATCATCAGATCAAGATGGCGGTTAAAGACCAGGAGAAGACGGCTTTTATTACACCTTTTGGGGCTTTCTGTTATGTATCTATGCCTTTCGGGCTCAAGAGTGCCCAGGTGACTTATCAGCGATGTGTGCAGAACTGCCTTCACAGTCAGATTGGCCGCAACATCCATGCTTACGTAGATGACATCGTGATCAAATCCAGGAAGAAGGAGACCATTTTGGGTGACTTAAAGGAAACCTTTGATAATCTCCGAGTCTATAAGATGATGCTTAACCCGACTAAATGTGTCTTTGGTGTTCCGGCTAGCAAGCTCCTGGGATTTCTGGTTTCTGAACATGGCATTGAGGCTAACTCGGATAAAATCAAGGCTATCACTTCTCTGGCAGAGTCGGCCTGTATTAACGATGTCCAGCACTTGGCGGGGCGGATCGCCGCGTTGACCCGTTTCATAAGCTGCCTTGGAGAGAAGGCTATTCCTTTATATTAGATGATGAAGAAGACGGACAAATTTGTCTGGATCAAGGCGGCGGCTGAAGCACTTGAGGTGCTCAAAAAACAGCTGACTGAGCCGCCGGTGCTGGCTGCTCCGGCTGAGAAAGTACTGTTACTTCTATATGTGGTGGCTAATAATCGGGCAGTAAGCGTTGCGATCGTGGTCGAGCGCAAGGAATCTGGAAAGGAGTATCCGGTTCAAAGGCCGGTTTATTATATCAGTTAGGTCCTGACGGAGTCCAAGCAAAGGTATCCGCATTGGCAGAAGCTGGTATATGGGGTTTTCATGGCCAGCCGCAAATTAAAGCACTATTTTTTAGGGCACCAGATAACCGTGGTTAGTTTTGCTCCATTGGGGCACATAATCCAAAACAGAGAAGCCACTAGAAGGATTGCTAAGTGGGCATTGGAGTTGGGATCTCTTAATCTAAAATATGTGCCTCGTACGGCCATCAAGTCCCAAGCTCTTGTGGATTTTATAAATGATTGGACAGAATGTCAAGCCCCTGAGGAAAAGCCGGATGACACATACTGGACTATACACTTTGATGGATCCAAGCAGCTAGAAGGGTCAGGCGCAGGAGTTGTTTTGACGTCTCCTAAAGGTGATAAGTTTTGTTATGTGCTCCAGTTGATGTTCCTGTGCACTAACAATGCGGCTGAGTATGAGGCTCTGCTTCATGGACTTAGATTAGCCAAGGAGATGAATTTAAGCCGGGTAAGGTGTTTGGGCGACTCAGATTTGGTGGCTCAGCAGGTTTCGGGCACTTGGGACTCCAAAGACCCACGGATGGCGACTTATCGACAGGCGGTTGATATTATTGCCGGCCACTTCAAAGGGTATCAGGTGGATCACATTGATCGTCGCAAGAATGAGGCGGCAGATGCGCTGTCATGGCTAGGCTCCCAACGAAAGCCGGTGCCACCCAATGTATTCCTGGACGTCTTACATCATGATATTGTTAAGTTACCTTCGGAAGAGGATTTGGCTATTCCTGACCCAGAGGGGGAGTTAGTGGCGGCTTTGCATGCTATCCCAGATTGGACTGTCCCCTACCTGGCCTATCTAACCCGGGGCAAGTTACCTGATGATGAAGACCTGGCCAGACAGATCACCCGGCACTCTAAATCAATGACGATAGTTAATGGTGAGTTGCACAAATGCAGCGTGACTGGCGTTTTTCAATGTTGTGTCTCACCTGAGGAGGGTCAGCAAATCTGAAATGAAATTCATGTCAGAGATTGTGGACATCACGCCGATTCGAGGTCGCTGGTAGCCAAGCCCTTCCGGCACGGGTTCTTCTGGTTGACGGCTCACTAGGATGCAGAAGACTTGATTCGCAAATGTGACGGCTGTCAAAAGTTTGGCCAGCGTGCTCATGTTCTGGCTCAAGAGTTAAGGATGATACCAATTACATGGCCGTTTGTAGTCTGGGGGCTAGACATGGTAGGACCTTTCAAAAGATCCAAAGATTAAAAAAACACCTCTTGGTGGCGGTTGATAAATTCACCAAATGGGTGGAGGTAGAGCCGGTTAGCAAGTGTGACGCGGTTACGGTGGTTCAATTTGTGAAGAAGCTGATCTACCGTTTTGGTTACCCTCATAGCATTATTACCGACAATGCCACAAATCTATCTAAGGGGGCTATGAAAGAGTTCTGTGACAAGGAGCACATCCGGCTGGATGTTTCAGCAGTTGCGCATCCATAGTCTAATGGTCAGGCGGAGCATGCTAATCAAGAGATTTTAAGGGGCATCAAGCCACGACTTATGGTTCCTTTACGACGAACGCCCGGGTGTTGGGTAGAAGAATTGCCTTCCGTCTTATGGAGTGTCAGGACAACCCCCAACAGATCTACGGGCTATACACCTTTGTTTATGGTGTACGGTGCCGAGGCAGTATTGCCGAGTGACATCCAGCATGATTCGCCACGTGTAGCGGCTTATGTTGAGACGGATAATGAGACGGCACGTCAAGACGCGTTGGATGCTTTGGAAGAAGCACGGGAGCTGGCGGCTGCCCAATCAGCGATCTATCAACAAGACCTGCGCCGCTACCACAGCCGCAGGATCAAGACCCGCACGTTCCAGGAAGGCGACTTAGTGCTCCGGCTGATTCAAGACCAGACAGGCATGCATAAGTTATCTCCTCCTCGGAAAGGACCTTTTGTGGTTAGTAGAAATCTCAACAATGGGTCATACTATCTCGTCGATATCAGGGATGACTCAGAGACGGCGGGTCAGGAAATCCGTCGGCCATGGAACATAGCACATCTACGACCGTATTACACATGAGGGCATTGACACTCGCCATTGTACACTATCATTGTACATACCATATATAAATAAAATAACATCCCCGCAAGACGGGACCTCTTTTTTTATACACATCTTTGTTCATACAAGAAGAGTTCATAAAAATTCCAGTTGATGTATCAACTGCGGCGGAGGGTGGCTTCTTACCTTTGGGTATCGCTTCTAATGCTTTATTGGCCAGGCTTTATGCCAAAATCTCCGGCTAACATGATTAGCCGCGGCAGAGGGCAGCTTCTTACCTTCGGGTATCGCTTCTAATGCTTTATCGGTCGGCGTTTACGCCATATTGCTGAAGGGGGTTTCTTAACGACGGGTATTGCTTCTAACACCCTATCGGACGGCTTCATGCCAAATCTCTGGCTAACATGATTAGCCGCGGTTGTAGGAAGTTTTTTATCAATGGGTATCTAACCCTAACAACCGGCGGAGGGCGGCTTCTTACCTTCGGGTATAGCTTCTAATGCCTTATCGGCCAGGGTTTATGCCATCTCCGGCTAACTAGATTAGCCATAGTTGCCAAGGGGGCTTCCCACCTCCGGGTGTAGCTTATCTAACCCTAACAACCGGCGGAGGGCGGCTTCTTACCTCCAGGTATAGCTTCTAATGCCTTATCGGCCAGGCTTTATGCCATCTCCGGCTAACTAGATTAGCCATGGTTGCCAAGGGGTCTTCCCACCTCCAGGTGTAGCTTATCTAACCCTAAACAACCGGCGAAGGGCGGCTTCTTACCTCCGGGTATAGCTTCTAATGCCTTATCAGCTAGGCTTTATGCCATCCCCGGCTAACCAGATTAGCCATGATTGCCAAGGGGGCTTACCACCTCTGGGTGTAGCTTACCTAATCTTGGCCACCGATGTCTTCTATGTTGACAAAGCAGCATAAGTGATCAAAGCAGCATACAAAGACAATGACAGTTGAAGAGATGGATCATTTTATATAGCGTAATAGAACAAGATTCAGCAGAAGCAAAAGTGACATCTAGTCTATTACATACACTCCTTGAGGAGCCCAAAATTTCGGACAAGTCTTTTCAATGCCACACGGCGGGTCATGGAGAGTCAGCTGTTACAAGTTTTCCAAAGTAAGGACTAGCTAGCTGCCGGGTCATCCTGCTTCAGTTCTTCAGTGGCCCCGATCTGGAGATTGTCCAAGTCCCAGTTGCAGTTCGTTAGAGCCACAAAAGAGCCTTCTTCAAAGTAAGGAGACGGGTCAAGGTCAGGAGCGAAGAGGTCCTTACTGCGGGCAGGCGTTAAGTCCTTGCACTCGAAAAGCGGGTCGTGGATTCTCTTTTGGTCAGGGCCATAAGCCGCCTGGTAGATCATCAGATCAGCTTCCTCTGCTAAGACGGAAGCCAGCACTCTGGAATCCTTCACGCACCGGTTGTAGTCAGCATCGGTGAACTCAGAGCCGTCGTATTTCTTTGAAGGGAATCCATCCATCATCTCGGCTGACGTTAGCTCCGGAGAGAAAGCCAAGGCCCGGCTGATGCCTGCAATCACGCCTTGGCGGGTAGCTGATTTCTTTAACTTGGCAATCTACTTGGGCATGGTGGACAAGAGCTCCAAGACGCCCTTGAGAGTCGCAGGAATCTTGTCTTTGTATTGCATGGCTTTAATAGTGCACACCGCGCCGCAGTACAGCTGCTCTGTCAGGGTATAGATAGCCTTCAACGGCAACAGACTGTCAGAAGCCAGTTGCCGGCTCCTAGGGCCTACATAAGTCGGAAATTTCATGGTGAGTCGTCAGTACAAGTATTATATGACCATTGAAGCACAAGTTATTAGAAACTTACCAAAGAGGGCGGCTGTCATTCTGGTAATATGATGCTTCAAGGCTTGGAGTTCATCTGATACAGCTATCAGTCGTTGATCGGCGGCATCCGCCCGCTTGGTCAAGGAGGCCTTCTCAGACTCGGCTGACTCTTTAAAGGCGACAAAGTCGGCCTTGATTGTAGCCAACTCCTCAAAGAGGAGCCGGCACTTCTCGTCTGTGGCACTTCGAGCCGTTTGATGAGCCGCCAGATTGGTCTTCAGATCCGTCAACTGCGACCTGGCTTCAGCTAAAGTTTCCTGTGGCATGTCAAAGCATAGCATCAGTAGGCAAGTCTCCAAATAGATCGCAAGAAATATGTATGACACTTGGGGGCTAATGTCTATTTTCAGACGTTTTGGCACTGAAAGACCTGGCTCAACTTTGGACTAGATTGAGCCGGCCCTTGGGGGCTACGGATTTGGATTTTCTACAAGGAAGATCATGAAAGACCCGGCTCAACTTTGGACTAGATTGAGCCGGCCCTTGGGGTCTACGGATTTGGATTTTCTACAAGGAAGATCATGAAAGACCCGGCTCAACTTTGGACTAGATTGAGCCGGCCCTTGGGGGCTAAGGAAGGTTATAACAGGAAAAGGAGTACCTCATATTTTTCTTCATCAGACTGACCAATCGAAACTCCAGATCTCGGCTGGTGGAAAGTCGGTTCACATAACCGGCGTGAAGCTCTTCGGCTGTCATCTTCTCAACGGCAGAAGATTCAAACTCCAACTTCTTCGAGGCTTCAGCCGGCTCTTTATGCTTGGTCAGCACGTGAGTCGGGGGAGATTGGAAGCCAGAGCCGGTGATCACGACGTCCGGAGTGGCAGCGTTCTTGGTCATCTGGGCAGGACTTGGTGGCTTCGAAGGATCGCTTGGAGGGCTCTCTGGGATGATATCTTCAACAGCCGGCCCAGTAGATGCGGCTGGCGGATCCACATCCGGTCGTGACTCGTCCGGTTGTTCATGCTCCGGCTCTTGGGCTGCAGGGCTAGGGGAGGACTTGTTCATCTTTCGACGCTTCACTTGAGCCCTGGAGAGCACAAACGTCAGAACCCAAGGATTACAGCCGCCAAAGGGAACAGAGATGCACGGTTAAAGGAAATACTTACAGCGGATTGATCTTAGGAGGCAGCAGGGCGGTCGCCATAGAGTCGCTAGAGGAAGGTGACCTCTGAGAGATAGTTGAGAAAAGATAAGACAATATTGAAATGGCAAAGCAAACCAGTCAAACAAGAGATACATACCTCTGTAGGGCGCTTCTTTGGAGCCAAGGAGTTCGGTAAACCGGACACGAGATCCATACAGCCAGCGCTCCGGGTCTGACGACGATCAACCTGTTGTTGCTTTTTAAAAGAAATTAAGGGTCCAGATAAGCAAGAGGATGAGAAAGAGGAACTTTTCCAATAACCCGCCGTGGTTTCCGGGGGACAAAATATTCTGAGCCGGAAGAAACGTACATTACCTCAGGGGCATTGGCGCGGCTGGTCTCCACATCATCCTGTGAGTAAAACAGGTGTTAGTGAAATGAGAAGACAAAGTCTCGGAAAACAGCTAAAACTTTACCTCTAAGCCGGATGATTGTGACGGGTCAAACCATCCCTCTTGCGGGGCGTCCTTCTTGGGCTTCTTAGCCGGGGCCTCCTTCTTGGTCTTCTTCAAGGGAGGGATGTACTCCTTCTTCCAGAAGTTAGAGCCGGCCTGAAAGAATAAGTCGTTTAAGGGCAGTAGATCAGCAAGGTACAAGTAAGGTCCAAGAGACGGATGGGAAGAAATTGCCTTACATCTGGGGTCGGATTAAGGGCACTAAAGGAGATCAAACCGATAGCGTTGTAGGCTCCGGATGTCTCATGAACGAGACTCCTGATAGCAGTCGTGATGTCGTCTTCTGTCAAGGTTGACCGGCTGAAGCAGAGTGAGATGTCGTATTCGCCCTTGTACTCGCACATAAGGAAGCTTTTGTGGCTTAACGGCATGATCCGCCAAGAGATCCAGCAGCGGATTAGGTCCAGTCCGGTTAAGCCGTTGGCCATGAGGGCCCTAATCTTGGCATGAGTCGGCTTGTATCTTGCACGCTCTGAAGCTGACAGCCGGCCAGGAAGCTCTGAAGTTGTCTTGAGCCGGGAAGGATGGTAACCTGGTAGTGGACGTTCACCCTCTAGAGAATTATCTTTGCGATAGAACCACGTTTTATTCCAGTCCTTTGGGTGACTCGGCATCTGCATAGCCGGAAAGGTGATGTCTCGGCGCCTCTGGATAGAAATTCCGCCCAGCTCGAGACTCGGACCAGCCTTCACTTCAGTTTGACGGTTAGCATAGAATAACTCCCAGAACAGGCCTACCGAAGGCTTGGCTTGCAGATAGACTTCACACAATACTTGAAAGTTGCAGATGTTTGAGACGGAATTGGGGGCGAGGTCTTGAGGATGGAGTTTGTAAAAATGAAGGACATCACGGAAGAATTTTGAGCCGGGAGGCACGAAACCCCGCTCAATATGGTCCGAGAAAACGACCACCTCTCCTTCTTGGGGAATGGGCTTCAGTTCATTACCCAGGACCCGCCAGTGGATGGCATCTTTGGAAGGGAGAGTGCCAGCGTGAACAAAGTCCATCAAAACTCTTCCGTAATGCACGACCCGACCCAGTTACAGGAGTTCGAGGCACGAGACATTCTGCCAGTTCAAAGATTGTGAAAATTAAAACACTGCGAGTCAATAGGAGATTAAAATCTATGGCAACTTACGAGCTTAAAGATTGTACGTATAAGATGCTATACTCCGGCTGATGAGAGCCGGCGCAGTGTAGCGGGTCAACCTAGCAAACTAGGGGGGAAATGTTGGCTAAGTCCTGGAAAACAGATTTCCCAAACTACCGCTATATTTATGGATCTACAAAAGCAGGAAAAAGGTTCCTATTTTTAGACCTAGCGAAGAACAGGCGAAGCAGAGGAAAACTAAAATGGTAAGAAGGAGTCGCGATGGGCCCGTGCATTGTGCACGGCTGCCCCATGTGCGGAGGCACGGCCAGGATGAGCGTCAAGGGTGCGGCCGATGTCGGAGGACCCCGAGCAATGGCGTCGGAAGAACCCGCGCGAAGGCTATGGGCTTTCTACAAACCCTACCAATGTGGTAATGGATCTAAGGAGAAGCACGGGCCTACCAGCGACGGCGCAGTGAAACACGGATGAAACTCTGGTTCACACAGGTTGATGCAGCGGCCTGCCATCGACGGAGCGGAGGCGGCACCGGAGCTGGAAGCGATGGAAGCGGTTGCGTCAAGAGGAGGAAGACGAGGAAGCGAGCGGGAGAAGTAATAAAAAGTAATAAACCGCCTGGGGCGGTCCTATTTAAAAGGAGAAGGTAGAATGAGCGCGAAAATCCAGGCGACGGAAACGTTTCGGTCGAGGCGGACGCCTCCATTTTTGGGATGGTCACTTAATGCGAAGATTTGGTGAGTATGTCAGCGAATCTTTCCTGCAGGGTCAACGTGACGTCATGGTGGGTCATTCCGGGTGACTCGCCAAAAGAGCAAGACAAGAGGGTGAAGTGAGCAAGCTCAAATCAACCTGGGGCCTAATGTTAGGGATATAACCCTGTGGTAAGACCCGCCCTAAGGGCTCCAGGTTATGATTGGCGGCTCGTACACTGGCCCAAGGTGAGCCGGTGGTCCTAAAGCCCAGGGAGCTTGGCGGCTCATAAGGTGGGCCGGACAGTGGCCCAGAAGACCCGGGTGTGTAAACCGCTCGGGGACAACTTGGACAAGAAGATAGAGGAAGACTCGGATAGACAATGAGAGTCGGTTACCAATTGTATGGCCCGTGGTCTAGACCTCCTATATAAGGGCAGACCCGGGACGACTTAGAGATCAGGTTGTCGAGGTCAAGCTTCAGCTCCCTTGTAATCGATACATCAAGCAATACAAACACAAGCAGGACGTAGGCTATTACCTCGAGTTGAGGGGCCGAACCTGGGTAAATCCGTGTCTTTCGTCCCCATCAAACCCTTTGAGTCCATCACGTTAGCAATGGCCTCGAACCGAAGTTCATCTACCCGGACATCTGTCGTGACGAAACCACGACAAGCATCATGCTTGCCGTGGCCAAAGCCCGGCAGTGGGATTTGATGAGAGCCCGCCATAAGGACCTCCGCTGCTGGATTGCAGCTCTCGCACTCAGAAGGGATATCGGACGGATCGGAATCCGACTCGAACACGCCATTAAGAGACTCGACAGGCTCGAGCGCTATGATCTGCGGAGAAGAAATTTGAAGCGCCACTGCGTGCTTGACCCAGCGCTGGAGTCGTGAGCGGCCAAACCGCTTGCGACTGTGGACAGAAAGGGGAGCTGACGTATAGGGAGTCGACGGCTGACGTAGCAACACGCCACAGGAACTCGCGCGGAAGTGCGCAGTCCCGCGGACTTGGAGTGCCTCGACATCGAGAGGCACTTCCTGAAGCCAAGCCGAATCGTCGGTGATGAAGGTGAGCGCACCAAAATGGATCTCGTGGCCCAGAGCGAAAACACCGTCGAAAGACATGTCAAAGGATGGAAAATGCAACCTCGCCGGAAGTCACTTAGACGCCTGCCCCATGGTGGGCGCCAACTGTCGTGGGAACGAGCCTGACAATAGAAGATAGGGGTACGAAGGGAGAGGGCAGAGTCCTAGCTACGGTGAGGGTGTACACACGGATGAATGAGTTTAGGCCACTCTCATGGAGGTAACAGCCCTATGTCTCAGTGCTCGAGGGCTTATGTCGTGTGGAATGTTAAGATTACAGTAGTTGCAAACCCTTGTGACAGAGGGGAGGGGCGGCTTATATAGAGTTTGCTGCCCCTCATAAGTGCCCGGCATCTAAGGGTCTGATCGTGGGTTTAAAGTCTAGCGTTACTCGTAACATACATAATAAATGCTACTAATGATGAAGGACTAATGACTACCCGTTGGCCTCCTGATGGTGGCTCCTGGTCTTCTGGTGTCGACTGAGAATGAGGTCTACCGAGTGACAGGCGACTGTCGAGTGAAGGAAGAAGACTCTGAGTGGACTGAATGTCGAGTGACTTGAACGTCACATGGAATCCAGTCGGAAGCTTATGGTTGATCTTCAAGTCCTCCAATGTAGTGTCCTTAGGTAGGGTATGTAGTTCTTGCCTAGGACCCTACCCTAGGTACATATCCTCGTCAGCTACCTATCCTATAACCTAGTCTCCCAACTACCACTTATGAGACCGATAAAATAGAAAAACCTATCAAGGTCAAACCTTAGCCTTGCACATAATCCACTTGAGCTAGATGATGACGATCTTGACTTCCTCAAGATGGACCACCTTTCTTGATTTCTTTGGCTTGATGAAGACTGGATGATTGCTCCCCCATACTCCACTGTGGGTGAGCTACTCTTTGACACATCTTCACAAGTCCATTGACACCACAATGGACGGCAAGCTTCAAGCCTGATCTCTCTGTGATGCTTCACTTGAACTTGCACAACGCAACCTTGATAACGATCACCACTTGATGTCATCTTCCATGGGTTGTATGGGATCTTCCTCCTAATGCAATCCCATGGAAATATGCCTAACCCCACAAAGAACTCTCACAAGGAACATGGGTTAGTACACAAAGCGTAATGGACAATGCTTACCATACCATGGGATCACTTGATCCCTCTCGGTACATCTTGTACGCTTTGTGTGTTGATCAACCTGGTTCACTCTTTGACTTAGTCTTGATCAACCTTGTATCTTATCTTTTCTCTTCATAAAGATGATGTCTTGAAGGTAAACATGAATGCTCACACAGTCTTGTTCTTCAAGACATGCTTGCAGTAAGCTCAACTCTTACATGACCAATCTTTGGATAACACCTTGAATACCACCTTGGTCACCATATAAACTCCTTAAAACCAATAGATGGACTTCAAGAAGTACCTACGGACAAATCCTTAGAATATAACTCAAGGCAACCATTAGTCCATATGGATTGTCATCAATTACCCAAAACCACACATGGAGAAATGTGCTATTACACTAGCAAAGGTGGAAGGGTGGGAGTGCGTATAATCCATGGACTCAACATTAGTCATAAAGAACTCACATACTTATTGCAAGAGTCTATTATTCATTGAAGCAAAGTATTAGACGCATGATCCTACGGGAGGGATTGGTAGGAGTTAACCATCGCATGCTCCCGACCCTCACACAAAGGTCGACAATCTATAAACAAATCATGCTCCGACTTCCTTACATAATGGTTCACCGTACGTGCATGCTACGGGAATCACAAAGCTTTACACAAGTATTTTTATGAAATCACATTTACTTCCTAACATGACTCTTAATATTACCATCTTTATATCTCAAAACTTTATGCAAGGAATCAAAATTATCATAGTATTCAATGCACTTAATATGGAAGTTTCTATTATATCCCTCTTGGATGCCTATCATATTAGGACTAAATTCATAAACTAGACCAATTACCATCATGTTTAGCCTCAAGTAAATTTACCGATGGATTGAAGACGAAAGAGGGGATGCCTTCTAGGGCATCCACAAGCTTAGGATCTTTGGCATACTTGAATATGACTTGGGGTGCCTTGGGCATCCCCAATATTAGGCTCTTGCCACTCCTTATTCCATAGTCCATCAAATCTTTACCCAAAACTTGAAAACTTCACAACACAAAACTTAACAGAAAACTCGTGAGATCCGTTAGTATAAGAAAGTAAATCATCGCTTTAGGTACTGTTGTGAAATCATTCTTTATTTATATTGGTGTTATAAATACTTTAATATAACTTCTCCATGGCTCATACCACATGATAAAACCCATAGATTCATCAAAATAGGCAAACAACTCAAAGAAAACAGAATCTGTCAAAAACAGAACAGTCTGTAGCAAACTGAAAACTTCATATACTTCTGTAACTCAAACAATTCTGAAAAATTAGTAAAACCTGGGAAATTTATATATCAATCTTGTGTAAAAATTTCAGATCAATTAGACACTATGAAAAAATTATAAATTCCAGGACTAAGCACAAAAGTTTATGTTTTTCAGCAAGATCAAATCAACAACTACCATAGATCACCCCAATGGTTTTACTTGGCTCAAACACTAATTAAAACACCAAAATACAATTACTACAAAAGTAATAATGTGGTAAACACTCAAAAACAAAAGCAAAAACATAACACAAAAATAAAATTGGGTTGCCTCCCAACAAGCGCTATTGTTTAACGCCCCTAACTAGGCATAACGATTTCAATGATGCTCACATAAAAAGTAGTAATTGAGATATGCAAAAGAGCATCATTAATAGCATGAAAAACAAATTTAAGTCTAACCCACTTCCTATGCATAGGTATTTTTTTAGCAAACAATTTATGGGAACAAGAATTACTTAGCATAGGAAAGCAAAACAAGCATAACTTCAAAACTTTGAACACATAGAGAGGAAACTTGATATTATTGAAATTCCTACAAGCATATGTTCCTCCATCATAATAAATTTCAGTAGCATCATGAAGTAAGATGACATGATGTAGAGGGATAAACTTAAGCAATATGATGAAAAACCCATCTTGTTACCCTTGATGGCACCAATACAATACGTGCCTCGCTACCCCTACTATGTCACTGGGTGAGGACACCACAAGATTGAACCCAAAACCAAGCACTTCTCCCATTGCAAGAATTACCAATCTAGTTGGCCAAACCAAACCAATAACTCGAACTGACTTGCAAGGATATGAAATCATGCATATAAGAATTCAGAGAAGATTCAAATAAGATTCATGGATAATCTGAACATAAACCCACAATTCATCAAATCTTGATAAACACGTCACAAGAGAGTATTACATCGGATAGATCTCCATGAAGATCATGAAGAACATGGTATTGAAGATCAAAGAGAAAGAAGAATCCATCTAGCTACTAGCTATGTACCCGTAGGTTTGTGGTGGACTACTCACGCATCATTGGAGGGGCGATGGAGTTGATGTAGATGCCCTCTGTGATAAAAAAAACTCCGGCAGATTACTGGAAAAGGCTCCAAGATTGAATCTCTCGGGAACGGAGGCTTTTGGCGGCGGAAAAGTATTTGTGTGGCTCCCTTTGGTGTTGGGGGGGATATTTGGGTATTTATAGGACAAATAATAGGGTTAGGAGACCTGTCAGGAGACGGCAAGCCTGCGAGGCGCGGCCAGGGGGTGGTCACGCCTACCAGGCTTGTGATCTTCTGGTAGATCCCCTAGCGTGCACTCCAAGTCTCGTGGATCTCTTCCCTTCCAGAAAAAATCATTCCAAAGATTTTATTCCGTTTGGAATCCGTTTAATATTCCATATCTACAAAACTCAAAAATAAGGAAAAAAAACATAAACTGGCAATAGGCTCTAGATTAATAGGTTAGTCCCAAAAATAATATAAAATAGCATATTAATGCATATAAAACATCCAAAACAGATAATATAATAGCATGCCATCATCAAAAATTATAGATACGTTGGAGACGTATCAGTGTCCAAATAACATCTTGACCCGCACACATCCTGCATCAATAATTAGTTGTCCTACCAAAGGCTCTATCTATCACGCGGGATTACCTCGATAATTAAGATTTTAATAATCACACAAGAGCTTTGGGTTTTTAATGACTACACCTCATGAATCCCCAAGGATTGGATTTGTGTTACCGTACTAAACCTTCATGTCACTGGTGTTCAAAACAACACTTCACGTTCTCCCTGCCCTTAGCCTCTCTATAAGTCGCTCAATGATCTTGGGTACTTGCAGGGATGAAGAATGCAGACAAGACAAAAGACATCTATGAAACAATTTTATTTTACACATATGAGACGTTAATTAAAAGTTATTCCATTGATCCTCATAACAAACAAGAGGATTGCAAGGCCTACGCCTCAACCCATACCTTACTGAACTACCCATATATGGAGATCAGATCGCATGAATAAAACATTGAAGAACACATCTTGAAGATCGATTGATTGATAATATGTCTTACAATGGTTGCCTTGTGTGATGCAAGATTACAAGTATGAACTAGAGGAAGATGAACTATAGTGGTGATGGAAGCTATGAAGATGGATATGGCATCAAGTAGGGTTGATGGAAAGGGGTGAAGATGGCTTTGTTCTGGCTTCGCTCGTAGATGTTTTGTTCACATTTTGGCTTGGGCCCCTTTGTAAAAGATGTTTAGGTGGACGAGGAGCCTCGGTATCCATGCCATATGACCGCTCATGCGAGCGGTTGCGGTTGTATGAAAAATCATCTTTTGGTTTGTCTCTTCTGGTGCGTCTCTTCCTGGTTTCCCCTGTTTCCTCTTTTACTCCCATGTTCCTACCTGATTTCTTCCCTTTTAGCCCATTTCCCATGGAAACAAATCAAAGAGAGAATTTTGGAATCTTTTGCATTCATTAGCCATTAGTACCAATATTGGAGCAAATATCCCGGTTTAATGAAATATATTGGTTTAAACAAAGGGTTAACGAGTGTAAAAATATCATTCATCAACTACCCCAAGCTTGAACTTGATCGTCCTCAAGCAACATAAAGAGAAATCTGAATCATAAGGAACTCGGTTATTCAAACCGAAATAGCGACAATGTTTTGGTTCACTTATGATCGGTACACCTAGATAGCCCTCCACTTCTTGACTTGAAAACTTAGTAGGTGTAGGGGTGGCATGATTTATTATGTAGTATTAGTGAACTAAACATAGTCAACATAAAGTTTTTGATCTACTAGATAAAAAAACTTAGAAACACACAATTCTATCTATTCTATACAACATTTGCTTGCTGTGAATGCACGAAAGAGTTTTCTTTGATAGAGCCATAAAAAATAGGTTAAGAGTGAAAGGTATGTAGAAAGGATGATGCTACTGTGCTCATAAACATACCCACAATTATCTTCTCAGCAAAGCTCTCAAGCACTTCATTTTAATCATTATTTACTAGAACTTTGGTTGTCACGTGAAGGGGATTATGCCAAATAAGTGACCAAGTATAGAGTTTCTTTGTGGATTAATTTTAGGAACTATGGATCTTTGATAGATGTCTCTTTTGAGCTCTTATGGTCAGTTCCAAGTATTTACCACATACACACCTATTCAAGAGAAATTCCAATAATATTCGTTTATAGTGTTGCAACTACATACAGTAACAAACTCATAGCTAAAATCCAAGTTGTAGCTCTGGTGGATCATTCATGGGCTAGCGGAGTCCTCGTCATAACATAAATAAAAGTGATGAAGCCAAATTTACATACGTACACGTGCATATAGTAGCAGGGCCATGGCACCAACGAGAAGTTGAAGCACCATGTAGAAGATACGACACATTTTTTTGGCATAATACCATTCACCCTTCAACTAAGTTCCTTTAGATAATTTAATCCACAAGTACCATCAAGTCTGTTAAAATTAATAACATGAGTTTGAGGATTTCAAACATCATATTTTGTACAATTGTCTCGATTCCCATGTCTTTGAAGACTTTCTCTTATGCATGGTTATTCTTAGTTAAGATTTTTTTAAATTTAAAAATGCTCCCACGACAAGTATTGGTTATCTAGATTAAACATAACAAAGGCTACAAATTTTTTCAGCTACTAGAACAAAACCTTTATTTTAATTATCAAGACTTACTCCCTCTTGCATACATCGCACGTACTGGTACTACATCTACTCTAATTATTTCTAGTGCAAAAGACGGGAGTCGTAGGACATATCTTCACGATTGTGAATTTACACACTTCTCTTCCTTATTTTTGCATTCCTCATTGTCCGACGTAGATCAACTCCTTTGATAACAAAAATGCAAATGAAGTTCAAAGGGAATAAAATAATAAGAACAAAGCAAAGCTTATCCCTTTTTCTTAAAACTAACTTGCAAACGAAAAATCACAAAGGCAAAAAGAAAAATGAAAGCCAATACAAGCAAAGTGTTGGTACAAACCAACACGGGTCTTTTGAAGCCCCTTGAGCTTAAGTACAACCTCATTACTATTTATTCAAATACCGGAACATATTGATGGATAAATGGTAGTGACCTCCCCTAAGCTTAAGATTTTGCAAGCCTAAACTGGTGAGATCGTTGTGGCGGCTGGTTAGTAGCCCATCCTTGGCTCCAGTTGGACAAGCTCAAACTCATGTAGGTGGGTGTGTCTCAAAGGGACTCGACGAGGTTGCTCATATCATTGATGGAGCTCTGGGGACTATAGAGGTCCGCGTAGGTGGTGTAGCATTCTTGTTGTGGGTGCTCTTAGGGTTGCTCCTCATCTTCGTCGGTTGTGAGTTCTTCTTCATCTCAACTCCTCCCCGGCAACGACGCTAGAAAAAAAGGCTTGATACTTCCTATTTTAGTGATCCGGTAACGGAACAGAAAGTACCCACACCTATTTCCCCAAGAACTGACCCTGGGTTATCGAACCTACGAGAGGAAGGTTCCCTTGAAGCATTGGTCTCTAGCAAGCAGTTTTTAAAGGAATAATTGCAGCTTTGAGCAGATCAATCAAGCTAATGGTGATGAAACACTTATAATAAAGAATAGGTACGAGTATGAGGTCTTTAAGTCTTACAACCATGTATTTGTGTTGGGACGTGTTGGGGATATAACCCCGCGGTATGACCTGCCCTAAGGACTCCGGGTTATGATTGACGGTTCATACACTAGCCCAAGGTGAGACGGTGGTCCTAAAGCCCAGGAAGCTTGGCGGCTCATAAGGTGGGCCGGACAGCGGCCCAGAAGACCCGGGAGTGTAAGCCGTCCGGGGACAACTTGGACAAGAAGATAGAGGAAGACTCGGATAGATAATGAGAGTCGGGACCCAATTGTATGACCTGTGGTCTAGACCTCCTATATAAGGGCAGACTCGGGGCGACTTAGAGGGCGGGTTATCGAATATTAGGCCAAGCGTTTGCTCCCTTGTAATCGATACATCAAGCAATAAAAACACAAGCAGGACATAGGCTATTACCTCGAGTTGAGGGGCCGAACCTGGATAAATCTGTGTCTCTCATCCCAATCAACCCCTTTGATTCCACCACGTTAGCGATGGCCTCAAACTGAAGTCCGTTCACCCGGACATCTGCCGTGATAAAACCACGACAGTTGGCGCCCACCTTGGGGCTTGCGCTCGGTGGTGTTGAGTTCTCAAATGGCTCTCTCCCGGGACTCAAGGGATACGTGGTTGGTAGAATTAGCAAGAGTCGCCGCGGCCGGCTCTACATCAACGACACTGGCTGGGGCCTTGATGCCGGCTCTGTGGAGTATGGCTTCCGGGTTCCATTCAGTGGGATCCACGTGTTCATCGGAAAAGTTGACGGAGCAACACCCGGGCCGGACATCTGCACCAACCTCATCGAGCCGGCTCGGCATTTGCAACCTGCTCATAGCATGCAACCGCCCATGTTAGCCTGGGCCGGAAGCACGTGTTCATGGGCTTTACTCAAGGTATGGATCTGGAAGCTTCCGGATCACGGGAAACTCTCGTTTACTCAGAGGACGAATCTTCAAGCGGAGAAACAGAGTCGGTCTACAGGCTTCACAACGACGGGCTTGGGGGCTTTGATGGGCTCTGCCCTGAGTCGGATCGCTCTGAGGCGGATGAGCTTGGGCCGTTGGTTTAGCTACCATGTTCATGGCGGGGTCAGTCCCAGGCACAAATAGTACACCCGCAGGGGCCGCCACCTCAGGCAATAACCTGCCGTCGCCGGCTCAAGTTCTTGTGGAGCTTATGGACGAGCTCGCGGCCCTGATGGCCACTGACGTTACACCGGACAATCAAGCGGCTAGGAACTTGGAGATTGCAAGGATCAAGGACCGGATGGCGGAAGAGCAGCAGAGGATGGCTGAGTTAAAAACGCATATGGAGCAAGAGGCAGAACGCATCAAGACAGACGCTTTCCATCTCGGACTAGAGCAACAATCGGTACTCGCGGTTCATCGGATGAGGCATCAATCCCGTCTACCGAAACGTTATGAGGCAAGAAACCTCTTCAACACACCAGGGACAGGACGAACAGCGGATGCACCTGGAAGCCGCCTGGCAGCTCTGCCAGTGACTCAGCCAACCCGGCGAAATCAGGCCTCGCCTGCGGCCTTTCCAACACCGGCGGGTCATTATTCTAACCCGACCGAGAATATGGTGGCAGAGGCCACCCGGCTCGAAATATGTTTCCTATTCTGGATGAAGCGCCCTTTGCGAAGGATGTGCGAAATGCCATCGGATACTTGTAGACGGCGATGGCCCGGCAGGAAAAGTACACCTACAGCCGAAGCCGTGTTCATTCAACCCCTCTCCCTAGCCGAAGTTTTAGCCGGCGTTGTGAGTTGCCGACGGGTTCCAGCAGCAATCGGCACCGAGAGATTCCAATGGGTCATCGGCCGGCTATGGATGCAAGAGGCCAGCAAGAGGTGATAGCTTTAGCCGAGGCGGCTCGCCAGGAGCCCGCGCCATCCGTGTCAGTAGGAGTTGGAGGAAACACCAGAGTGGGGGGGGTGCCATGTTTATCACCAGTTCTATGGAGTGAGCGGCTGCCAAAGGATTTCAAAGGGCCCCACAAAGTTCCAAATTACACCGCTGATTTACCCCCATAGGCTTGGGTGTAAAGTTATGAACTAACCATGGAGATGTTGGACGTCAGTGAGGCGGTTTGTGCCAAATACTTCATCATGATGCTTGAAGGCCCGGCCCGCACATGGTTAAAGGGACTGCCACCCAATACCATCAACTCATGGGCAGAGCTGAGAGCCAGATTCATTAAAAACTTTCAAGGAACGTGTAAACAGCCCATGACCATCGTGGATCTTGATCACTATGTTCAACAGGAGAATGAGTCAGCTCATCATTGGGTATGGCAGGTCTCGACCACCATCCACTCTTCGGAGCAGATCACGGTGGCTCAAGCAGTACTGATCCTGGAGAAGAACTACCACTTTGTCCCGCTAAAGCAGAAGCTTGGCCGGCTCAAGCGCACATGTCAAGATATGGGAGAGCTCATGATGGCAATCATGAAATACACCAACTCTGACAACACGAAGGATCCGGGCTCTGACGAAGAGAAGGCCGGCCAAGGCAAGAAGGGCAATCAGAGCAAGGGTACAGCAAACAATGGTAGCCAAAGCAAATGTAAGAATCCTGAGGCCGGGTCAGAACTGGTGGCCAATGCAAGTACCAATCAGAATCACCCCAAGGGCAACAGGAGGTTTAGGCCACCTTTTAATAAGGACAGGCCTACCTTTAATTTGGAGGAGGCGCTAAAGGGTCCTTGTCCGGATCATGGCTAGCCCTATAAGCCGGCAAACCACACATGGGGAGAGTGTCGTTTCATGTAGAAACTTAAGAATCAATTTACACACCCCAACAATCAGGATGGTGGCCCGCCGGGTGGCTCTGGACATGGCGGGTCAGGGGCTGGTTTTGGGTCCGGCGGCTCAAGGTCTGGTCACCCAGGTCAAGGTAATCAAGGAGGACACCAGCAGCATTCTGGTAACAACAATCAGCAACAACGTCATCAGTCTGGTTATCAGAGTAACCCGAAGCAGCTCAGCTCCGGTCAGTATCATGTTTTCACGATCAGCCTCAACAAAAGGGATCAGAAGTTGCGCAAGCGGGCGGTCAATGCGGTTGCACCAGCCCTACCACAGTATTTACGATGGTCTGAGTGTGATATAACATGGAGCCGGGAGGATCACCCGCCGCATGTCAATGACCCAGGGCGGCTGGCTTTGGTTGTGGCCTCCCAAGTGGGAGGGTATATGGTGAATAAAGTGTTAATGGATGGAGGCAGCAGTATTAATATCCTCTACAATGATACTTTTTGGCGGATGAAATTGCTAGACAAGGATTTAAAACCCTCATCCACCGTTTTTCATGGTGTGGTGCCAGGCAACTCGGTGTATCCGGTGGGCAGGATTTCTTTGGAAGTGGCCTTTGGTGACGAGTATAACTATAGGGTGGAGTCCTTGTGGTTTGAGGTGGTAAAAATCAAGAGTCCTTACCACGCACTGTTTGGACGTCCGGCTTATGCAGAATTCATGGCTAGGCCTTGCTATGTATACCTATAGCTCAAGATGCCCGGCTTAAAAGGTACCATTGCCGTTCATGGTGACCGAAAGACGGCCATTGAGTGTGAGGAAGGAGATGCGGCTTACGCAGAGTCCAGTTGTGCTCAGGAGGAGCTTAAATTTTACAAGGAGAATGTTGACCCGGAGGATATGACCCCACTGAAAAAGCCTACCACAGAGGTTGAGCCGCCCCTTAAGTTTTCAGCGGATGATACTAAGGCGGTAGATTTCACTCCGGGCGACTCATCCAAACAGTTCATCATTGGAGCTCACATGTATCCCAAATAGGAAAGCACGCTCATCGAATTCATCCGTGAGAATCGGGACATCTTCGCATGGAAACCTTCTGACATGCCGGGTGTACCGAGAGAGTTCGCTGAGCACAACCTTAATGTGGATCCGAAGTTTAAGCCAATTAAGCAGTTTCTACGGTGATTTAATGAGGAAAGACGCAAGGCCATTGGGGAAAAAGTTGCCCGGCTCTTGGCAGCGAGTTTCATTGTTGAGATTTTTCACCCGAAGTGGTTGGCGAACCCGGTGCTGGTGCTCAAGAAGAACGACACGTGGCATATGTGTGTGGACTACACGGACCTTAACAAAGCTTGCCCAGCTGATCCGTTTGCCCTCCCTCGTATTGATCAAATCATTGATGCTACAGCGGGTTGTGAAAGCTTGTGTTTCCTGAACGCTTACTCAGGCTATCATCAGATCAAGATGGCGGTTAAAGACTAGGAGAAGATGGCTTTTATTACACCTTTCGATGCTTTTTGTTATGTATCTATGCCTTTCGGGCTCAAGAGTGCCTAGGCGACTTATCAGCGATGTGTGCAGAACTGCCTTCACAGTCAGATTGGCCGCAACGTCCATGCTTACGTAGATGACATCGTGATCAAATCCAGGAAGAAGGAGACCCTTTTGGGTGACTTAAAGGAAACCTTTGATAATCTCCGGGTCTATAAGATGGTGCTTAACCCAACTAAATGTGTCTTTGGTGTTCCGGCTGGCAAACTCCTAGGGTTTTTGGTTTCTAAACGTGGCATTGAAGCTAACCCGGATAAAATCAAGGTTGTCACTTCTCTGGCAGAGCCGGCCTGTATTAACGATGTCCAGCGCTTGGCAGGGCGGATCACCGCGTTGAGCCATTTCATAAGCCGCCTTGGAGAGAAGGCTATTCCTTTATATCAGATGATGAAGAAGACGGGTAAATTCGTCTGGAGCAAGCCGGCGGCTGAAGCAATTGAGGTGCTCAAGAAACAGTTGACAGAGCCGCCGGTGCCAGCTGCTCCAGTTGAGAAAGAACCGTTACTTTTGTACGCCGCGGTTGTGGTCGAGCGCAAGGAATCTGGAAAGGAGTATCCGGTTCAAAGGTCGGTTTATTATATCAGTTAGGTCCTGATAGAGTCCAAGCAAAGGTACCCGCATTGGCAGAAGCTGGTATATGGGGTTTTCATGGCCAGTGGCAAATTAAAGCATTATTTTTTAGGGCACCAGATAACCGTGGTTAGTTCTGCTCCATTGGGGGACATAATCCAGAACAGAGAAGCCACTGGAAGGATTGCTAAGTGGGCATTGGAGTTGGGATCTCTTAATATAAAATATGTGCCTCGTACGACCATCAAGTCCCAGGCTCTTGTGGATTTTATAAATGATTGGGCAGAATGTCAAGCCCCTGAGGAAAAGCCGGATGATACATACTGGACTATACACTTTGATGGATCCAAGCAGCTAGAAGGGTCAGGCGCAGGAGTTGTTTTGACGTCTCCTAAAGGTGATAAGTTTTGTTATGTGCTCCGGCTGATGTTCCCATGCACTAACAATGTGGCTGAGTATGAGGCTCTGCTTCATGGGCTTAGATTAGCCAAGGAGATGAATTTAAGCCGGGTAAGGTGTTTGGGCAACTCAGATTTGGTGGCTCAGCAGGTTTCGGGTACTTGGGACTCCAAAGACCCACGGATGGCGGCTTATCGGCAGGCGATTGATATCATTGCCGGCCACTTCAAGGGGTATCGGGTGGATCACATTGATCGTCGCAAGAATGAGGCGGCAGATGCACTGTCACGGTTAGGCTCCCAACGAAAGCCGGTGCCGCCCAATGTATTCCTGGACGTCTTGCATCATTCGACTGTTAAGTTACCTTCAGAAGAGGATTTGGCTATTCCTGACCCGGAAGGGGAGTTAGTGGCGGCTTTACACGCTATCCCAGATTGGACTGCCCCCTACCTGGCCTATCTGACCCGGGGCGAGTTACCTAATGATGAAGACCTGGCCAGACGGATTACCCGACGCTCCAAAACAATGACGATAGTTAACGGTGAGTTGCACAAGTGCAGTGTGACTGGCGTTTTTCAACGTTGTGTCTCACCTGAGGAGGGTCAGGAAATCTTAAATGAAATTCATGCCGGAGATTGTGGACATCACGCCGGCTCGAGGTCGCTGGTAGCCAAGGCCTTCCGGTACGGGTTCTTCTGGTTGACAGCTCACAAGGATGCAAAGGATTTGGTTCGTAAATGTGACGGCTATACGAAGTTCGGCCGACGTGCTCATATTCCATCTCAAGAGTTAAGGATAATACCAATTACATGGCCGTTTGTAGTCTGGGGGCTAGACATGGTAGGACCTTTCAAAAGATCCAAAGATAAGAAAACGCACCTCTTGGTGGCGGTCGATAAATTCACCAAATGGGTGGAGGCAGAGCCGGTTAGCAAGTGTGACGCGGCTACGGCGGTTCAATTTGTTAAGAAGCTGATTTACCATTTTGGTTACCCTCACAGCATTATCACTGACAATGGCACAAATCTATCTAAGGGGGCTATGAAAGAGTTCTGTGACAAGGAGCACATCCGGCTGGATGTTTCAGCAGTTGCGCATCCACAGTCTAATGGTCAGGCGGAGCGTGCTAATCAAGAGATTTTAAGAGGCATCAAGCCACGGCTTATGGTTCCTTTACTACGGATGCCCGGGTGTTGGGTGGAAGAACTGCCTTCCGTCTTATGGAGTGTCAGACCTACCCCCAACAGATCTACAGGCTATACACCTTTCTTTATGGTGTATGGTGCTGAAGCAATATTGCCGAGTGACATCCGGCATGATTCGCCACGTGTAGCGGCTTATGTTGAGACGGATAATGAGACGACACATCAAGACGCATTGGATGCTTTGGAAGAAGCACGGGAGCTGGCGGCGGCCCGATCGGCGATCTATCAGCAAGACCTGCGCCGCTACCACAGCCGCAGAATCAAGACCCGGGTATTCCAGGAAGGCGACTTAGTGCTCCGGCTGATTCAGGACCAAACAGGCATGCATAAGTTATCTCCTCCTTGGGAAGGACCCTTTGTGGTCAGTAGAAATCTCAACAACGGGTCATACTATCTCGTCGATATCAGGGATGACTCAGAGACGGCGGGTCAAGAAACCCGCCGGGCATGGAACATAACACATCTATGGTCATATTACACATAAGGGCGTTGAGACTCGCCATTGTATACTATCATTGTACATACCATATATCAATAAGATAATATCCCCGCAAGACGGGACCTCTTTTGTTACACGCATCGTTGTACATACAAGAAGAGTTCATGAAAATTCCAGTTGATAGATCAACTGCGGTGGAGGGCGGCTTCTTACCTTCGGGTATCGCTTCTAATGCTTATCGGCCCGGCTCTATGCCAAAATCCTGGCTAACATGATTAGTCGCGGTGGAGGGCGGCTTCTTACCTTCGGGTATCGCTTCTAATGCTTTATTGGCCGGCGTTTATGCCATATTGCTGAAGGGGGCTTCTTACTGACGGGTATCGCTTCTAACACCCTATCGGCCAGCTTCATGCCAAATCTCCGGCTAACATGATTAGCCGTAGTTGTAGGAAGTTTTTTACCGACGGGTATCTAACCCTAACAACCGGCGGAGGGCGGCTTCTTACCTCTGGGTATAGCTTCTAATGCCTTATCGACCAGGCTTTATGCCATCTTCTGCTAACCAGATTATCCATGGTTGTCAAGGGGGCTTCCCACCTCCGGGTGTAGCTTATCTAACCTTAAACAACCGGCGGAGGGTAGCTTCTTACCTCCGGGTATAGCTTCTAATGCCTTATCGGCCAGGCTCTATGCCATCCCCGGCTAACCAGATTAGCCATGGTTGTCAAGGGGGCTTACCACCTCCAGGTGTAGCTTATCTAAACTTAAACAACTGGCGGAGGGCGGCTTCCTACCTCCGGGTATAGCTTCTAATGCCTTATCGGCCAGGCTTTATGCCATCCTCGGCTAACCAGATTAGCTATGATTGCCAAGGGGGCTTACCACCTCCGGGTGTAGGCTACCTAATCTTGGCTATCGATGTCTTCTATGTTAACAAAGCAGCATAAGGGCTCAAGACAGCATACAAAGGCAATGATAGTTGAAGAGCTGGATCATTTTATACAGCAGAATAGAACAAGATTCAAGCAGAAGTAAAAGTGGCATCTAGTCTATTACATATACTCTCTGAGGAACCCAAAATTTCGGACAAGTTTTGTTTCAACGCCACACGGCGAGTCATGGAGAGTCGGCTGTTACAAGTTTTTCAAGGTAAGGGATAGCTAGCTGTCGGGTCATCCTGCTTCGGCTCTTCGGTGGCCTCGATCTGGAGATTGTCCAAGTCCCAGTTGCGGTTCGTTAGAGCCGCAAAAGAGCCTTCTTCAAAGTAAGGAGACGGATCAAGGTCAGGAGCGAAGAGGTCCTTAGTGCGGGCAGGCGTTAAGTCCTTGCACTCATAAAGCGGGCCGCGGATTCTCTTTTGGTCAGGGCCATAAGCCACCAGGTTGGTCGTCAGGTCAGCTTCCTCCGCTAAGACGGAAGCCAGCACTCTGGAATCCTTTACGCACCGGCTATAGTCAGCATCGGTGAACTCAGAGCCGTCGTCTTTCTTGGAAGGGAATCCATTCATCATCTCGTCTAAGGTCAGCTCCAGAGAGAAAGCCAAGGCCCAGCTGATGCCCGCAATCGCCCCTTGGCGGGCGGCTGATTTCTTTAACTCGGCAATCTGCTTGGGCATGGTGGACAAGAGCTCTAAGATGCCCCTGAGAGTCGCAGGAATCTTGTCTTTGTACTGCACAACTTTGATGGTGCACACTGCACCGTAGTAGAGTTGCTCTGCCAAGGTGTAGACGGCTTTCAAGGGCAGCAGGCTGTCAGAGGCCAGTTGGCGACTCCTAGGGCCTGTGTAAGTCGGAGATTTCATGATAAGTCACCAGCACAAGTATTATATGCCAATTGAGTGAAAGTTGCCGGAAACTCACCAAAGAGCGCGGCTGTCATTTTGGTGATGTGGCGTTTCAAAGATTGGAGCTCGTCTGATACGATCATCAATCGCTGGTCAGCATCATCCGCCCGCTTAGTCAATGAAGCTTTTTCAGAGCCGGCTGACTCTATGAAAGCGTCGAAGTCGGCCTTGATTTTAACCAACTCCTTGGACAGGAGCTGGCATTTCTCATCAGTGGCGTTCCGAGCAGCTTATTGTGTAGTCAAATTGGCTTTTAAGTCGGCCAATTGTGACCCAGCTTCAGTTAAGGTTTCCTGTGACACATCAAAGCATAGAATAAACAGGCAAGTCTCAAACATATTGCAAGCAATATGCGTGACACTTGGGGGCTAATGTCTATTTTCAGAAGTTCGGCATGAAAGTCTCGACTCAACTTTGAACAAGATTGAGCCGACCCTTGGGGGCTAGTATTGGCTCTCTTATTTATCTTCTAAGAAGTTCCGGTTCAAAATTATCAATCATTGAGCCGGCCCTTAGGGGTTATATACTGGTTTTCATAACAAGGATGATCATAAAAGTCCCATCTCAACCTTTGGAAAGATTAAGCCGATACTTGGGGGCTACATAAGGATATAAGGAAAAAGGAATACCTCATATTTCTTCTTCATGAGGTTAACTAGCTGGAGCTCCAGATCCCGGCTTGTGGATAGCCGGTTCATATAGCCAGCATGAAGCTCCTCGGTTGTCATCTTCTCTAAAGCAGAGGGTTCAAACTCCAATTTCCTTGAAGCTTCAGCCGGTTCATTATGCTTGGTCAGCACGTGAGCTGGGGGAGGGTGAAATCCAGCGCCAGTAATCACAACGTCTGGAGCGTTGGTGTCCTTGGTCACCTAGCCAGGGCTCGGGGGTTTGGAAGGGTTCCTTGGCAGGCTCTCTGGAATGACATTGTCAGCAGCCGGCTCCGCAGATGTTGCTGGGAGGTCCACATCCGGCCACGGCTCATCCAGCTGGCCATGCTCCGGCTCTTGGGCAGCAGGTCCAGGGGAGGACCTGTTGGTTTTTTTGCGCTTAGCTTGAGCCCTGGAAAGCACGAAGATTAGAATCCAAGGGTTACAGCCGCTAAGAGAGCTGAATGCAAGATTAGAGGAAACACTTACAACAGATTAATCTTGGGAGGCGGCAGGGCGGTCGTCGTAGAGTCGCCGGAGGAAGGTGACCTCTGAGAGATAATTGAGAAAAGATAAGACAATATTGAAACGACAAAGCAAACCAGTCAAACAAGAGATATATACCTCTGCAAGGCGTTTCTTTGGAGCCGGGGAGTTCGGTAAACTGGACACGAGATCTATAGAGCCGGAGCTCCAGGTCTGGCGATGATCAGCCTGCTGTTGCTTTTTAAAAAGAAATTGAGGGTCCAGATAAGCAAAAGGGTGAGAGAGAGGAACTTTCCTAATAACCCGCCGCGGCTTCCGGGGGATAAAGTATTATGAGCCGGAAGAAACATAGATTAGCTCAGGGGCATTGGCACGGCTGGTCTCCATGTCATCCTGTGAGTAAAACAGGTGTTAGTGAAATGAGAAAACAAAGCCTAAGAAAACAGCTAAAATTGTACCTTTGAGCCGGATGATTGTGGCGGGTCAAACCATCGCTCTTGCGGGGCGTCCTTCCTGGGCCTCTTATCCGGGGCCTTCTTCTTGGTCTTTTTCAAGGGAGGGATGTATTCCTTCTTCCAGAAATCAGAGTCGGCCTGAAGGAATAAGTCGGTTAAAGGCAGTAGATCAGCAAGATACAAGTAAAGTCCAAGAGACGGATGGGAAGAAATTGCCTTACATCTGGGGCCGGATTAAGGGCACTAAAGGGGATCGACCCGATAGCGCTACAGGCGCCGGATGTCTCATGAACGAGACTTCGGATAGCAGTGGTGATGTCGTCTTCTGTCAAGGTTGACCGGCTGAAGCAGAGCGAGCTGTCGTATTCGCCCTTGTACTCGCACATAAGGCGGCTTCTGTGGCTTAACGGCATGATCCGCCAAGAGATCCAGCAGCGGATCAGGTCCAGTCCGGTTAAGCCGTTGGCCATGAGGACCCTAATCTTAGCATGAGCTGGCTCGTATCTTGCATGCTCTAAAGCTGACAGCCGGCCAGGAAGCTCTGACGTTGTCTTGAGCCAGGAAGGACGATAACCCGGCAGTGGACGTTCACCCTATGGAGAAGTATCTTTGCAATAGAACCATGTTTTATTCCAGTCCTTTGGATGACTCGGAAGCTGCATAGACGGAAAGGTGATGTCCCGGCGCCTTTGGATAGAAATTCCGCCCAACTCGAGACTCGGACCAGCCTTCACTCCAGTTTGACGGTTGGCATAGAATAACTCCCGGAACAGGCCTACCGATGGCTTGGCTTGTAGATAGACTTCACACAACACTTGAAAGTTACAGATGTTTGAGACGAAGTTGGGGGCGAGGTCTTGAGGATGGAGTCTGTAAAAATGAAGGACATCGCGGAAGAATTTTGAGCCAGGAGGCACGAAACCTCGTTCAATATGGTCCGAGAAAACGACCACCTCTCCTTCTTGGGGAACGGGCCTCAGTTCATCACCCGGGACCCGCCAGTGGATGGCATCTTTGGAAGGGAGAGTGCCAGCATGAACAAAGTCCATCAAAAACTCTTCTGTAACGCACGACCTGACCCAGTTGCAGGAGTTCGAGGCACGAGACATTCTGCCGGTTCAAAGATTATGGAAATTAAAACACAGCGAGTCAAGAGGAGGTTAAAATCTATGGCGGCTTCCGAGCTTAAAGATTCTACGTACAAGATGCTATACTCTGCCTGATGAGAGCCGGGCAGAGGGGGGAATTTGGCTAAGTCCCGGAAAACAGGTTTCACAAACTGCTGCTATGTTTATGGATCTACAAAAGCAGGAAAAAGGTTCCTATTTTTAGACCTAACGGATAATAGACGAAGCAGACAAAAGCTGAAACGATGAGAACGAGCCGCGATGGGCCCATGCATTGTGCACAGTCGCCCCGCACGCGGCAGCGCGGCCGGCGTGAGAGTCAAGGGTGCGGCCGACTTCGGAGGACCCTGAGCAATGGCAACGGAAGAACCCGCGCAAGGGCGACGGGCTTCGTGCAAACCCTATCGGCGCGGTAATGGATCTAAGGAGAAGCATGGGCTTACCGGTGACGGCACAGTGAAACACGGATGAAGCTCTGATTCGCACAGGTTGATGCAGCGGCCTGGCATCGACGGAGTGGAGGCGGCACCAGAGCTGGAAGTGATGGAAGCGGTTACGTCAGAGGAGGAAGACGAGGAAGCGAGCGGGAGAAGTAAAAGACCGCCAGGGGCGGTCCTATTTAAAAGGAGAAGGAATAATGAGCGCGAAAATCCAGGCGACGGAAACATTTCGACCAAGGCGGACGCCTCGATTTTCGGGATAATCACTTAATGTGAAGATTTGGTGGGTACGTCAGTGAATCTTTCTTGCAGGGCTAACAAGACGTCATGGCGGGTCATCCCGGGCGACTCGCCAAAAGAGCAAGACAAGAGGGTGAAGTGAGCAAGCTCAAATCAACCTGGGGCCTAATGTTGGGGATATAACCCCGCGGTATGACCCGCCCTAAGGACTCCGGGTTATGATTGACGGTTCATACACTAACCCAAGGTGAGCCGATGGTCCTAAAGCCCAGGAAACTTGGCGGCTCATAAGGTGGGCCGGACAGCGGCCCAGAAGACCCGGGAGTGTAAGCCGCCCGGGGACAACTTGGACAAGAAGATAGAGGAAGACTCGGATAGACAATGAGAGTCGGGACCCAATTGTATGACCCGTGGTCTAGACCTCCTATATAAGGGCAGACCCGGGGTGACTTAGAGGGCGGGTTATCGAATATTAGGCCAAGCGTTTGCTCCCTTGTAATCGATACATCAAGCAATAAAAACACAAGCAGGACGTAGGCTATTACCTTGAGTTGAGGGGCCGAACCTGGATAAATCCGTGTCTCTCGTCCCAATCAACCCCTTTGAGTCCACCACGTTAGCGATGGCCTCGAACCGAAGTCCGTTCACCCCGGACATTTGCCGTGATAAAACCACAACCGGACGAGATATGATCTTAATTTGTGCACTGGAAGTCACCCACTGAGATGTGCTTGTTACGAACCAAAGTGGGGGATGTGTCCATATAACATCTTGAGCGGCACACGTTCTCCATCAAGAATCTTTTGTCTTACCTAAGGCCCTATACGTCTGATACATCTCCAACGTATCGATAATTTATGAAGTATTCATCCATATTTGCCTATGTTTACAATATTTTTATATGGTTCTGATGCACTTTATATGATTTATTTAGAACTAACCCGGACTGACGTTGTTTTCATCAGAATTACCTTGTTGTTGTTTTTATGCAAAAAAAAGTTCTCGTAAGCGCGCGAAACTTTTTTATGATTTTTTCTGGGAAAAATAAGAAATACCAAAGTGAAGAGCCGCCGAAATGGAGCCACCTATGGGCCACGAGGCAACATGGCGTGCCCTGTTGTGTGGTGGGTCCCACGTGGCTCCGGTTGGTGTGGTTCCAACGCTGAAAAATCCTATATATACCAAAACCCTCAAAAATAAACAAAGAACTTCTGTTCCGCCTCCTCAACTCTTTGTATCGAAGAAAACCCCATCTGGAGCCTTTCCAGTACCTTGCCAGAGAGGGGAAATCATCACAAGTGTCCATCTTCATCATCCCGGCGGAGGCCATGACGAGGAGGGAGTAGTTCACCCTCGGGGCCGAGGGTATGTACCGGTAGCTATGTGTTTGCTCTCTCTCTCTCTCGTGTTCTTGAGATTTCACGATCTTGATGTATCATGGGCTTTGTTAATATAGTTGGATCATGTGGTGTTCTTCCCTTGCCATCTTGTTGTGATGAATTGAATCTTTCCCTTTGAGATCTCGTTATGTTGGATTGAATATTTGATTTGAGAACACTTGATGTATGTCTTGCATATGGATACTCGTAGTGACAACAGTGTGTTCTATTGATTCACTTGATATATGTTATGGCATCAACTTGTGGATTCCGGTGACCTTGGGGATCTATGCATAGGGGTTGATTGCATGTTTTCATACTACGTTCTCCGATAGAAATCTTGGGGTACTCTTTGAAGTTCTTTGTGTTGGATTGAATATGATGAATCTAAAATTGTTTGATACATGTCGTATAATTAATCCGCGGATACTTGAGGTGACATTGGAGTGTCTATGTGACATTAGGGTTGGTTGATATGTATTATGGGTGTTATTCTATTACGAACTCTAGGCCCATTTGTGACACTTATAGGTATAGCCCTAAATATTGATCGCAAATAACAATGAACCTACGAGCTATGGAGGAGCAGTGATGGGCCCGGATTCCGAGAAATGGTTAGAGGCCATGAAATCCGAGATGGGATCCATGTATGAAAACAAAGTATGGACTTTGGAAGTATTACCTGAAGGGCGAAAGGCCATTCAGAACAAATGGATCTTTAAGAAGAAAACAGACGCGGACGGTAATGTCACCGTCTATAAAGCTCGACTTGTGGCAAAGGGTTTTTCACAAGTTCAAGGAGTTGACTACGATGAGACTTTCTCACCCGTAGCGATGCTTAAGTCTGTCAGAATCATGTTAGCAATAGCTGCCTATTTCGACTATGAAATTTGGCAGATGGATGTAAAAACAGCATTCCTCAACGGTTTCCTTGAGGAAGAGTTGTATATGATGCAACCCGAAGGTTTTGTCGATCCAGAGAATGCTGACAAAGTTTGCAAACTCCAGCGATCCATTTATGGACTGGTGCAAGCATCTCGGAGTTGGAATAAGCGCTTTGATGAGGTGATCAAAGCGTTTGAGTTTATACAAGTTTATGAAGAAGCTTGTATTTACAAGAAAGTGAGTGGGAGCTATATAGCGTTTCTAGTATTATATGTGGATGACATATTGCTGATTGGAAACAATATAGAAATGCTGGAAAGCGTGAAGGAATATTTGAACAAGAGTTTTTCAATGAAAGACCTAGGAGAAGTTGCTTTCATATTAGGCATTAAGATCTATAGAGATAGATCGAGACACTTAATAGCACTTTCACAGAGCACATACCTTGGTAAAGTTTTGAAGAAGTTCAAAATGGAACGGTCCAAGAAGGGGTTCTTGCCTGTATTACAAGGTGTGAAGTTGAGTAAGACTCAATGCCCAGTAACTGCAGAAGATAGAGAAAAGATGAGTGTCATCCCCTATGCTTCAGCCATAGGCTCTATCATGTATGCAATGTTGTGCACAAGACCCGATGTTAGCGTTGCCATAAGTATGGCCGGAAGGTTTCAAAGTGATCCTGGAATGGAGCACTGGCAAGCGGTCAAGAATATCCTTAAGTACCTGAAAAGGACTAAGGAAATGTTTCTCGTTTATGGAGGTGATGAAGAGCTCGTCGTAAAGGGTTACGTCGATGCAAGCTTTGACACTGATCCGGACGACTCTAAGTCGCAAACCGGATACGTATTTATTCTTAACGGGGGAGCGGTAAGCTGGTGCAGTTCCAAGCAAAGCGTGGTAGCTGATTCTACGTGCGAAGCGGAATACATCGCAGACTCGAAGGCGGCGAAGGAAGGTGTCTGGATGAAGCAGTTCATGACAGATCTTGGAGTAGTGCCCAGTGCACTGAATCCAATGAACCTGTTCTGTGACAACACTGGTGCCATTGCTCTGGCCAAGGAACCAAGGTTTCACAAGAGGACCAGACACATAAAGCGACGCTTCAACTCCATCCGCGATTACATCTTGGAGAAAGACATAAATATTTGCAAAGTGCACACGGATCTGAATGTTGCAGACCCGTTGACTAAACCTCTTCCAAGGGCTAAACATGATCAACACCAGAACTGCATGGGTGTTCGATTCATTACAATGTAAATCACATAGTGATGTGAACTAGATTATTGACTCTAGTGCAAGTGGGAGACTGTTGGAAATATGCCCTAGAGGCAATAAATAAAGTATTTATTATAGTATTTCCTTGTTCATGATAATTGTTTATCATCCATGCTATAATTGTATTAATTGGAAACATGGATACATGTGCGGATACATAGACAAACACAATGTCCCTAGTATGCCTCTAGTGAACTAGCTCGTTGATTGAAAGATGGTTAAGGTTTCCTCGCCATGGACATGAGATGTCATTTGATAACGGGATCACATCATTAGGAGAATGATGTGATGGACAAGACCCAAACTACAAACGTAGCTTATGATCGTGTCAGTTTATTGCTACTGTTTTCTACATGTCAAGTATATGTTCCTATGACCATGAGATCATGCAACTCACAGATATCGGAGGAGTACCTTGTGTGTATCAAACGTCGCAACGTAACTGGGTGACTATAAAGGTGCTCTACAGGTGTCTCCGAGGGTGTCTGTTGAGTTGGCATGGATCAAGACTGGGATTTGTTACTCCGTGTGACGGAGAGGTATCTCAGGGCACACTCCGTAATACAACATCACAATAAGCCTTGCAAGCAATGTGACTAAGTGTTAGTCATGGGATCTTGTATTATGGAACGAGTAAAGAGACTTGTCAGTAACGAGGTTGAACTAGGTATGGAGATACCGACGATCGAATCTCGGGCAAGTAACATACCGAAGAACAAAGGGAACATCATATGGGATTAACTGAATCCTTGACATAGAGGTTCGACCGATAAAGATCTTCGTAGAATATGTAGGAACCAATGTGGACATCCAGGTCCTGCCATTGGTTATTGACCGTAGAGGTGTCTCGGTCATGTCTACATAGTTCTCGAACCCGCAGGGTCTGCACACTTAAGGTTTGGTGACGTTTCGATAGTATAGAGTTATGTATGGTGGTGACCGAAGTTTGTTCGGAGTCCCGGATGAGATCCTGGACATCACGAGGAGCTCCGTAATGGTCCGTAGGTAAAGATTCATATATAGGAAGTCCTGTTTTGGTCGCCGGAAAAGTTTCGGGCTTATCGGTAGTGTACCGGGAGTGCCGGGAGTGTACCGGGAGACCTCCGGGAGGGGTATTTCGACCCAAGAGGCTTCATGGGCTTTGGGAGAGTGAATATCAGCCCTTAGTGGGCTGGTGGAAACTCCCACACAAGTCCCATGTGGCTGGAGAAGAAAACCCAAAAGGAAAAAGGTGGAAAAAGGAAAAAAGGAAAAAAAGGATGAATCCTAGTCCTACTAGAAGTGGAGGAGGTGGAATCCTCCTCTCCTAGTTCGGCCGAAGCCTAGAAGGCTTGGAGGACAAGCTTCCTCCTCTCCTCCTCTCCTCCTATATATACTGGTGGTATTGAGGGTTTTTGCACTAGATTTTTCAGCCACGTGCTACCCGTTCCTCCAGTGCATAGTTTCTCCTCTAGATCGGTTTTCTGCAGTGCTTAGGTGAAGCCCTGCCAGAATTGCTCCACCACCATCGCCAGAGCGCCGTCAGGATGCCGGAGAACTCTTCTTCCTCTCCACTCCTTCTTGCTGGATCAAGACGGTGGAGATCGTCATCAAGCTGTACGTGTGCTGAACGCGGAGGTGTCGTCCGTTCGGTGCTAGATCGGAAGGATCGTGATCAAGTTCGTGAGACGGATCATGATCAAGTTCGTGGGACGGATCGTGATCGGACCGCGGGACGGATCGTGACTGGATCATGGGACGGATCGTGATTGGATCGCGGGACGCACGGCGATTTGGATCGCGAAGACATTCGACTACACCAACCGCGTTTCTTAACGCTTCCCGCTTAGCGATCTACAAGGGTATGTAGATCCACTCTCCCCTCGTAGATTCTCATCATCATGGATAGATCTTCGTGTGCATAGGAATTTTTTTTGTTTCACATGCAACGTTCCCCAACAGTGGTATCAGAGCTAGGTCTATGTGTAGATGAGATCTCGAGTAGAACACAAAAGGTTTGTGGGCGCTGATGCTTAGATTGCTTCCTCCCTTGGTCGGATTTTGGTTCAGCGGTATTGTGAGATGAAGCGGCCCGAACCAACATTACTCGTACGCTTACGAGAGACCGGTTCCCTCAACGCAACTTGTTGCCTAGATGGCTTGCGGGTGGCAGTTTCTCTCACTTTAGTTGGATCGGATTCGACAAAGGCGGTCCTTGAGAAGTTTGAAAAGCAAATTATGTATCACCGTTGTGGTTTATGCGTAGGTGAGAATCGTTCTTGCTAGAAACCCGTAGCAGCCACGTAAAACATGCAACAACAATTAGAGGACGTCTAACTTGTTTTTGCAGGGTATGTTGTGATGTGATATGGCCAATTACATGATGTGATATATATGATGTATGAGATGATCATGTGATGTATAGAATTTCATGACTTGCATGTCGATGAGTACGGCAACCGGCAGGAGCCATAGGGTTGTGTTTAATTATTGTATGACCTGTGTGTCAATCATTAAGCGCTATGTAATGCTTTACTTTATCGCTAAACGGTAGCAATAGTAGTAGAAGCATGCAGGGCGTGACAACCTCGATGGCGACACGTTGATGGAGATCAAGATGATGGAGATCATGGTGTCGTGCTGGTGACGATGAAGATCATGTCGGTGCTTTTAATATGGAGATCTAAAGCACAAGTTCATGGCCATATCATGTCACTTATGAATTGCATGTGATGTTAATCCTTTTATGCACCTTGTTATGCTTAGTATGATGGTAGCATTATAAGGTGATCCCTCACTTAAATTTCAAGATAAAATTGTGTTCGCCCCGAGTGTGCACCGTTGCGAAAGTTCGTCGTGTTGAGACACCACGTGATGATCGGGTGTGATAGACTCTACCTTCAGATACAACGGGTGCAAGCCAGTGTTGCACGCGCAGAATACTCGGGTTAAACTTGACAAGCCTAGCATGTACAGACATGGCCTCGGAACACAAGAGACCGAAAGGTCAAACATGAGTCATATAGTAGATATGATCAACATAATGATGTTCACCATTGAAGCCACCTCAACTCACGTGATGATCGGACTTGAGTTGGTGGATTTGGATCATGTGACACTCAGATGACCTGAGGGATGTTAATTCGAGTGGGAGCTTTAGTAATTTGATTAACTAAACTCATTATCTTGAACAATAGTCTAAGTGAACTTTGCATATTTATGTTGTAGATCAATGGCTCGCGGAGTAGCACCCCTGAATTTTAATGCATTCCTAGAGAAAGCCAAACTGAAAGATGATGGAAGTAACTTTTTTGACTGGGCCCGTAATGTGAGGATTATCCTCACGGCTTCCCAGAAATCATATGTCCTTGATGCACCGCTTGGTGACCAACCAGAAGACATGACCTCCAAAGACGTTAAGAACGCTTGGGAGGCACGTACTGGAGATTACTCAATAGTTCAGTGTGCAATATTGTATGGCTTAGAACCGGGACTTCAAAGACGTTTTGAACGTCATGGAGCATATGAGATGTTCCAGGAGTTGAAGTTTATCTTTCAGAAGAACGCCCGGATCGAGAGGTATGAAACCTCCTATAAGTTCTATGCTTGCAAGATGGAGGAGAACGAGTCTATCAGTGAACATATACTCAGAATGTCTGGGTATTCAACTCGTCTAGCAGAGTTGGGAATTGCCCTTCCGCCAGAGGCGATCACTGACAGAGTTCTTCACTCACTGCCACCTAGTTACAAGAGCTTTGTGATGAACTATAACATGCACGAGATGAACAAGTCAGTCGCCGAGCTATTTGCGATGCTAAAAGTCGCTGAATCTGAAATCCAGAAAGAACATCAAGTGTTGTTGGTCAATAAAACCACTAGTTTCAAGAAAAATGGCAAAGTCAAGGGCAAGGGCAAGAAGGGTAAAACCAAGAAGGATGGCAAAGCAGTTGCTACTCCTGCAAAGAAGCCCAAGCATGGACCCAAGCCAGAAACTGAGTGCTTTCATTGCAAAGGAACTGGTCACTGGAAGCGGAACTGCCCCAAGTACCTGGCTGACAAGAAGGCGGCCAACGACAAACAAGATATATATGATATACATGTTATTGATGTGTACCTTACTAGCTCTCGTAGTAGTGCCTGGGTATTTGATACCGGTTCGGTTGCTCACATTTGCAACTCAAAGCAGGAACTACGGAATAAACAAAGGCTAGCAAAGGACGAAGTGACGATGCGCGTGGGAAATGGCTCCAAGGTTGATGTGATCGCCGTCGGCACGCTCTCTCTTCGATTACCATCGGGATTAGTGATGAACCTGAATAATTATTATTTAGTGCCTGCGTTAAGCATGAACATTATATCTGGATCTTGTTTATTGCGAGACGGTTACTCATTTAAATCAGAGAATAAAGGTTGTTCTATTTATATGAGTAATACCTTTTATGGTCATGCACCCAATGTTAGGGGTTTATTCATATTGAATCTTGATAGTGATGACACACATGTTCATAACATTGATGCCAAAAGATGTATTGATAATGATAGTACCACTTTCTTGTGGCACTGCCGTTTAGGTCATATTGGTGTAAAACGCATGAGGAAGCTCCATGCTGATGGACTTTTGGAGTCACTTGATTTTCAATCACTTGACACATGTGAACCATGCCTCATGGGCAAGATGACTAAAACGCCGTTCTCTGGAACAATGGAACGGGCGAGTGACTTATTGGAAATCATACACACCGATGTGTGCGGTCCAATGAATGTTACATCACGTGGTGGATATCGTTATTTTCTCACCTTCACTAATGACTTAAGTAGATATGGGTATATTTACTTAATGAAACACAAGTCTGAAACGTTTGAAAAGTTCAAGCAATTTCAGAGTGAAGTTGAGAATCATCGTAACAAGAAGATTAAGTTCCTGCGATCTGATCGAGGAGGTGAATATCTGAGTTATGAGTTTGGCAGTCACTTAAGACAGTGTGGAATTGTTTCATAGTTGACACCGCCCGAAACACCACAGCGTAATGGTGTGTCCGAACGTCGTAATCGAACCTTATTAGATATGGTGCGTTCTATGATGTCTCTTGCTGATTTGTCACTATCGTTTTGGGGTTATGCATTAGAGACAGCTGCATTCACTTTAAATAGGGCACCATCAAAATCCGTTGAGACGACGCCATATGAACTGTGGTTTGGCAAGAAGCCAAAGTTGTCGTTTCTTAAAGTTTGGGGATGTGATGCTTATGTCAAAAAGCTTCAGCCTGGAAAGCTAGAACCCAAAGCAGAGAAATGCGTCTTCATAGGATACCCGAAAGAGATAGTCGGGTATACCTTCTATCTCAGATCCGAAGGCAAAGTATTTGTCGCTAAAAACGGAACATTTCTTGAGAAAGAGTTTCTCTCGAAAGAATTGAGTGGGAGGAAAATAGAGCTTGATGAGGTTATTGAACCTTTACTTCAACCAGAAAGTAGCGCAACGCAGAAAGATGTTTCTGTGGAACCTACGACGGTAGAAGAGGAAGTTAATGATGATGATCATGAAGCTTCGGATCAAGCAGCTATTGAACCTCGTATGTCGACAAGGCCGCGTACTACCCCTGAGTGGTACGGCAACCCTGTCTTGGAGGTCATGTTGTTGAACAACAATGAACCTACGAGCTATGGAGGAGCAGTGATGGGCCCGAAATGGTTAGAGGCCATGAAATCCGAGATGGGATCCATGTATGAAAACAAAGTATGGACTTTGGAAGTATTACCTGAAGGGCGAAAGGCCATTCAGAACAAATGGATCTTTAAGAAGAAAACAGACGCGAACGGTAATGTCACCGTCTATAAAGCTCGACTTGTGGCAAAGGGTTTTTCACAAGTTCAAGGAGTTGACTACGATGAGACTTTCTCACCCGTAGCGATGCTTAAGTCTGTCAGAATCATGTTAGCAATAGCTGCCTATTTCGACTATGAAATTTGGCAGATGGATGTAAAAACAGCGTTCCTCAACGGTTTCCTTGAGGAAGAGTTGTATATGATGCAACCCAAAGGTTTTGTCGATCCAGAGAATGCTGACAAAGTTTGCAAACTCCAGCGATCCATTTATGGACTGGTGCAAGCATCTCGGAGTTGGAATAAGCGCTTTGATGAGGTGATCAAAGCGTTTGAGTTTATACAAGTTTACGAAGAAGCTTGTATTTACAAGAAAGTGAGTGGGAGCTCTATAGCGTTTCTAGTATTATATGTGGATGACATATTGCTGATTGGAAACAATATAGATATGCCGGAAAGCGTGAAGGAATATTTGAACAAGAGTTTTTCAATGAAGGACCTAGGAGAAGTTGCTTTCATATTAGGCATTAAGATCTATAGAGATAGATCGAGACGCTTAATAGCACTTTCACAGAGCACATACCTTGATAAAGTTTTGAAGAAGTTCAAAATGGAACAGTCCAAGAAGGGGTTCTTGCCTGTATTACAAGGTGTGAAGTTGAGTAAGACACAATGCCCAGTAACTGCAGAAGATAGAGAAAAGATGAGTGTCATCCCCTATGCTTCAGCCATAGGCTCTATCATGTATGCAATGCTGTGCACAAGACCCGATGTTAGCCTTGTCATAAGTATGGCCGGAAGGTTTCGAAGTGATCCTGGAATGGAGCACTGGCAAGCGGTCAAGAATATCCTTAAGTACCTGAAAAGGACTAAGGAAATGTTTCTCGTTTATGGAGGTGATGAAGAGCTCGTCCTAAAGGGTTACGTCGATGCAAGCTTTGACACTGATTTGGACGACTCTAAGTCGCAAACCGGATACATATTTATTCTTAACGGGGGAGCGGTAAGCTGTATAGTTCCAAGCAAAGCATGGTAGCTGATTCTACGTGCGAAGCGGAATACATCGCAGCCTCGAAGGCGGCGAAGGAAGGTGTCTGGATGAAGTAGTTCATGACAGATCTTGGAGTAGTGCCCAGTGCACTGAATCCAATGAACCTGTTCTGTGACAACACTGGTGCCATTGCTCTGGCCAAGGAACCAAGGTTTCACAAGAGGGCCAGACACATAAAGCGACGCTTCAACTCCATCCACGATTACATCATGGAGAAAGACATAAATATTTGCAAAGTGCACACGGATCTAAATGTTGCAGACCCGTTGACTAAACCTCTTCCAAGGGCTAAACATGATCAACACCAAAACTGCATGGGTGTTCGATTCATTACAATGTAAATCACATAGTGATGTGAACTAGATTATTGACTCTAGTGCAAGTGGGAGACTGTTGGAAATATGCCCTAAAGGCAATAAATAAAGTGTTTATTATTGTATTTCCTTGTTCATGATAATTATTTATTATCCATGCTATAATTGTATTAATTGGAAACATGGACACATGTGTGGATACATAGACAAACACAATGTTCCTAGTATGCCTCTAGTGAACTAGCTCGTTGATTGAAAGATGGTTAAGATTTCCTAGCCATGGACATGAGATGTCATTTGATAACGGGATCACATCATTAGGAGAATGATGTGATGGACAAGACCCAAACTACAAACATAGATTATGATCGTGTCAGTTTATTGCTACTGTTTTCTGCATGTCAAGTATATGTTCCTATGACCATGAGATCATGCAAATCATAGATATCGGAGGAGTACCTTGTGTGTATCAAATGTCGCAACGTAACTGGGTGACTATAAAGGTGCTCTACAGGTGTCTCCGAGGGTGTCTGTTGAGTTGGCATGGATCAAGACTGGGATTTGTTACTCCGTGTGACGGAGAGGTATCTCAGGGCCCACTCGGTAATACAACATCACAATAAGCCTTGCAAGCAATGTGACTAAGTGTTGGTCACGGGATCTTGTATTACGAAACGAGTAAAGAGACTTGCCAGTAATGAGGTTGAACTAGGTATGGAGATACCGACGATCGAATCTCGGGCAAGTAACATACCGAAGAACAAAGGGAACATCATACGGGATTAACTGAATCCTTGACATAGAGGTTCGACCGATAAAGATCTTCGTAGAATATGTAGGAACCAATGTGGACATCCAGGTCCCGCCATTGGTTATTTACCGTAGAGGTGTCTCGGTCATGTCTACATAGTTCTCGAACCCGCAGGGTCTGCACACTTAAGGTTTGGTGACGTTTCGGTAGTATAGAGTTATGTATGGTGGTGACCGAAGTTTGTTCGGAGTCCCGGATGAGATCCTGGACGTCACGAGGAGCTCCGGAATGGTCCGGAGGTAAAGATTCATATATAGGAAGTCCTGTTTTGGTCGCCGGAAAAGTTCCGGGCTTATCGGTAGTGTACCGGGAGTGCCGGTAGTGTACCGGGAGACCTCCGGGAGGGGTATTTCGACCCAAGAGGCTTCATGGGCTGTGGGAGAGTGAATATCAGCCCTTAGTGGGCTGGTGGAAACTCCCACACAAGGCCCATGTGGCTGGAGAAGAAAACCCAAAAGGAAAAAGGTGGAAAAAGGCAAAAAGGAAAAAAAAGGATGAATCCTAATCCTACTAGGAGTGGAGGAGGTGGACTCCTCCTCTCCTAGTTCGGCCGAAGCCTAGAAGGCTTGGAGGGCAAGCTGCCTCCTCTCCTCCTCTCCTCCTATATATACTGGTGGTATTGAGGGTTTTTGCACTAGATTTTTCAGCCACGTGCTACCCGTTCCTCCAGTGCATAGTTTCTCCTCTAGATCGGTTTTCTGCAGTGCTTAGGCGAAGCCCTGCCGGAATTGCTCCACCACCATCGCCGGAGCGCCGTTAGGCTGCTGGAGAACTCTTCTTCCTCTCCACTCCTTCTTGCTGGATCAAGACGGTGGAGATCATCATCAAGCTGTACGTGTGCTGAACGCGGAGGTGCCATCCGTTCGGTGCTAGATCGGAAGGATCGTGATCAAGTTCGTGAGACGGATCGTGATCAAGTTCGTGGGAAGGATCATGATCGGATCGCGGGACGGATCGTGACTGGATCGCGGGACGGATCGTGATTGGATCGCGGGACGCACGGCGATTTGGATCGCGAAGACGTTCGACTACACCAACCACGTTTCTTAAGGCTTTCCGCTTAGCGATCTACAAGGGTATGTAGATCCACTCTCCCCTCGTAGATGCTCATCATCATGGATAGATCTTCATGTGCGTAGGAATTTTTTTTTGTTTCCCATGCAACATTCCCCAACACATACTGCACTTGTATCACCATCTCTTCACCGAACAAGTGCACCTATACAATTTACCATTGTATTGTGTGTGTTGGGGAAACACGAGATTTCTTGTATTTGATTGCGGGGATGTTTGAGAGAGACCATCTTCACCCTACCCCTCCCACGGATTGTTAAACCTTAGGTCATCAATTTGAGGGAAAATTGCTATTGTCCTACAAAACTCTATGCTTGGAGGCCCAACACAGTCTACAAGAATAAAGTTGCATAGTAGACATCACCGTCGCGTGGGGTTCCCTCGATAATTATGATTATAATAATCATACAAGAGCTTTGAGTTTTTAATGACCACACCTCATGAATCCCGAAGGACTGGATCTGTGTTACCATACTAAACCTTTCCGTCACTGGTGTTCATAATAATAGTTCACTTTCTCTCTGCCCTTAGCTTCTCCATAACTCGCTTTCCATGATCCTGGGTACCTGCGGGGATGAAGAACACGGACAAGACAAAAGACATCTATGAAACAATTTTATTTCACACATATGGGATGTTAATTAAAAGCTCTTCCATTGATCCTCATAACAAATATAGAGGGTTGCAAGGCATGTGCCTCAAACCATACGTTACCAAACTACTCACACATGGAGATCAACTTGCATGAAGAAAACATCTTGAAGGTCGGCTGATTGATAATATGTCTTACAATGGCTGCCTTGTGCGATGCACGATTACAAGTATGAACTACAGGAAGACGAACTATGGTGGTCATGGTGGCCACGGATATGGAGATGGCGACGGTTAGGGTTGATGGAAGGGGATGAGGATGGCTTTGTCCTGTCTTCGCTCACAGACGGTCTATTCACATTTCGGCCTAGTCCCTTCATAAAAGATGTTCATGTGGATGAGGAACCTCATAATCCACGACATACGACCGCTCATGAGAGCGGTCGCGACCGTATGAAACGTCGTCTTTTGGTTTGTCTCTTCTGATGCGCCTTTTCTTGATTTCCTTTATCTCCTCTTTTTTCTTCTTTCCATGTTCCCACGTGATCTCTTCCCTTTTTAGGCCATTTCCAGTGGAAACACATCAAAGAGAGGATTTGTGGATTTTTTTGCATTCATTAGTCATTAGTACTAATATCAGAGCGAATATATCGTTTTTTGCGAAATATCTTGGTTTAAACAAAGGGTGAGTGAGTGTAAAAATATCACTCATCAAGTAGCTCCTCCTCGATGCCTCAGTTGCTCACTCCGTTTATGTATGGTCGATCGAGGATTCCTCGAATGCCATCGTCGACAATCACCCTTGTTGGCGGCACGTGCCCCATGATGGGCACATCCCTCGGTTGCCTATTTACTCGATGACCTTCTCACCTGTTGTTCTCCTCCCAAGTCTGTAGTTGTTGCACCCCCAATCTATGTGACCAAGCAACAAGGTGAGCAATGAAGACCCTACTCCCCTTCCCCAATCTGCATTTTTTTCTCAGATCTTGCTATTGATGGTATTCAGTTTTTATGGACGTTTGTAAATGGGACTCCTAATTATATTTGTGTTGAAAAATTCCGTGTAACCATTTTGTAATTGTGATTGATTGCTATGGACAAGTTGGTGATTATATGCTTTCTTTGCAACAGACAATCTATAAATTGAGGTTTTATCCCCCATTGTTTAACCATCTCCATCACACTGTGTTACAAGCATACGTTTGTGTTAATTCCTCATATAAAAGATCTTCCCATTATTTTACTGGAAGTATGTGTTTGTGCGAATGCCTCAATGAACTTGGTATTGATTCTTTCGTACCGATTTCTCTAGCAATGGATTTATTCAGGTGAGGCACTTGTAGTGCTGATCAACGAGGATGCAGTAGCGAAGGGTGACATAGAAACTTGGTTTACACGAGAATGAGAGGATCTCCGCAACTTATTAGAGGCATAGTTCCCTTTATCTTCATATACTTTTTTTCGGTTGATATCAAGGTTTCTTATTTGTATTTGATTTAAAGAAATTGTATCATCACACGGTTGAAAGATTTGGCGTTCTTATAAAGGTATCTAAAAAAGATGGGTCAACCACCACATCTTCCAGTAATTATTCAATATTTCTTTGAACACTAATATTATGTATTACAAATAGACGGGCACAACAATACGCGCTATCCATGGTCTAGTATAGTGACAAGACCATGCGACCAATGAGAAGCCGAAGCACCATGTAAAAATAAAAAAATAGATTTTGACATAATCTCAATCATGTTTCAACTGGGTTACTCTAGACAACTTTATCCACATGTGCTATTGAATCTATTAAATTCAACACTATGGGGTTGAGTATCACTAATATCATGTTCTCTACAATTTTTCTCAACATCCAAGTCTTTTTAGTGACTTTCTCATCTGCATGTTCTTTAAAAACCAGTCCCACGGTAAGTCTTGGTTATCTAGATTAAACATAACAAAGGTTACTAAATTATTTTACCTATAAGAACAAAACCTTTATTTGAACTATCAAGACTTATTCCCACTTGAATACTTCATACTTACTACGGACGCAACTATTTTGAGCAAAACAAGTGCAAAAGACTCGAATCGCAGGACATACCTTCACAGTCATGAATTTACACACTTATCTTCCTTAAGGATGTGTTCTTCGTTGCCTGGTGCAAATCAACTCCTGTGAAAAAATAAACAATAGTGCAAACAAAACCCGAGACAAAAGGAAAAGAGCAAAGCAAAAGCAAACTTATTCCATTTTTTAAAGATGATTTGTAAAAGAAATTTCAATAGGAGAAAATAAAAAATAAATAAATAAAAAACAAAATGCAAATAGAAAAGCAAAGTGAGATCATCTTGGCGGCGGGTAGTACGAAGGCCATCCTTGGCTCCACTTGGAGAAGTTGGTGTTCATGTATGTAGACATGTCTCGAAGGGATGCGACGAGGTTGCTCATATCATTGATGGGGTTCTCGAGGTTGTTGATGTCGGTGTACATGGTGTAGGGAACCTCATATTGCGTATCTTCTTGGGCCTACTCGTCCTCCTCATCGGTGGCTAGTTCATATTCATCAACTTGTTCCGGTTCGGGCGCCTCCTGTTGAAAAGTTGCATCTCCCTTCCGTGGCACATAATGCAAAATTCCGTTCTCTATTGAGAACTCGTTAGGCTTGCGAGCAAGTAGCAAGTACTTCACTCCAGGAATGCGAATACAATGGCGACCACGACAAACAACTACCATTGCAACACTAGTTAGAACACATATAGTGATAAGAGTGTTACCAACAAAGGGGCAAAGGTTGGTGAAGTTTAGGTCAAGAGAGTTGGCCAACTTGGTGATCACTCCGCCACACATGATGTCTCCGTGTGCACAATTTGCTTCACGAGCAAGGTGGCACAAAAGTATTGCCCCTATGTTGGGCGAATAACTGATATCAAGGTTCACAACCTTTTCAAGGATAAGCATATTATATCCATTCAGTTTTGAAACTTCTCCTTGTGCCCGCAAAGAGTTAGTGATAACATAATAGAGATATTGAACAGTAGGACACTCAATGCAACTTTGTGAGAGCCTGGCTTAATTGGAATGATAGACTACTCATATCAACAAGGAATTCCTTCTTTTCCGGGAGCCCATTCGAAAAGAACTCCAAAGTTAAGCGTGCTTCGCTTGGAGTGATTCTAGGATGGATGATCGACGGGGAAGTTGCTCTCGGGTGCGCATGAGTGAGGGCAAAGTGCGCAGGAAAGACTAGTGTTGGTCTGTTGGGCCAGTCTAGATCTCGCCAAGCGTAACAGGGTGTTACAATTGGTATTAGAGCCGACCCTTGCGGTTACACGAGCATGCGCGGGTCAAGAAAATGGGCATGTGGCGCATGGCGCGTGTGGCCCGTTGTGGCACACGGCATGGCACATGTGCCGGACTGGACGCACATACATGTGCCAAGAGGGAACGTTCCTGATGGGCCGATGAGGACGTCGGTTCCTTTGAGTGGGGGTGTATGTGAGAGCCTGACTTAATAGGAATGATAGACAACTCATATCAACAAGGAATTCCTTCTTTTCCGGGAGCCCATTCGATCAGGAAGTTGCTCCCGGGTGCGCATGAGTGAGGACAAAGTGCGCAGGAAAGACTAGTGTTGGTCTATGGGGCCAATCTAGATCCCGCCAAGCGTAATGGGGTGTTACAAACTTGCCCTGAACTTGTAGCCTTGGTATCATTTCTTCAAATGAATCATTTGGATGCAGTTTGAGGTAGTCATAGACATAGCGAATGTGAACATCGTTGCCGGGAAATCCAGCGTGGTTGCACTACTCAATAAGAGTCATATTGCAGTTTCGGTCCATGAGATGGAAGGTGATCCTTTCATCTTCTCGTGAGTTTAACCCAATGTTATGCGAAAGTACTAAGAAACTCAAACGCCACCCGATGATATGTCATTAGGGCAATATCAAAGGAAACATCTCACATTTTATGAAATAAACCGATCTAGACAACGGTGTGATGAGCATAAAAAGTACACTTATCAATCGCCTCCATAGATGTAGCTTTTCTCATCCGATCCAAGGGATCTAGATGAGCCTAATGCTCCCTCAAAAACCTTCCTTAGTAGCCAAGGATCACGTAGGAACAAATATGGATGGAATCCATGAAGAATCATGTCCGATCCAAGTAATTTCAAGCCTGTCTGTTGGTGTGGTACGACATGTGGTATGACCTGACCGGTCGTACCATGCGTCGTTGAACGCTCCGAACTCCTGCAATAAAACATGTGTCATTTCTTCATACAAACTTGGATTTCGACGTTATTGGCCTCGTTGGAATCATATTGATGATGCCGATGCACGCGTGGTATAGATCTTGATTTTGAGGACTTACAAATGCCAATTTTGACACTTCGAAATGCCTAAGCCTGGTACCGGGATGTCCTCTGTATTGAACCCATCATTTGCCTTTTCATCGTGTTTGTGCTAGGTTGCTCCAAAAAACACGTAGACACAACAAAACAAAGGAAAATAGAAAAACTAACAAAACACAAAATATGCTATGCTCACAATGAAAAGAGTGAAAACCAAAAATCATCCACAATAGACATATACTTGATTCAGTGAGACATGATATATGGAGATAACATGCAACAAATGAGCTCTAAAAATACGTAAATATAAAGCCATCACGGGGTCGGAGGGATACCGACGATGGGCATTGGCAAATTGTTTGGGATGTTTCATCCGCCAAAATACAGTGTATTACGAGGGGCTGTATCCGGAAGCAAAAATCTATTTACGTTTTCCTGGAGGAAGGGTTGTCTTTTTGAAGCTCCCAATTTTCATTTTATTTGAAGGTTCTTCTAGGGATGACATATGGGTGCTTGGATAATCTGACTTCAACAAAGACACTTTCCAAGCGTAGTTTTTTGTGTGAATTCAACCTAGCTCGTGGTGGAACCAGCCCACCATGGTTCAAGTTCTAGACTACGAAGACGTGTGTGACGTGTTGGCTCAGTCTATCGTAGATGCTTATAGAAATAGGGTGTGCATACATGAGTGTATACGCGCATGTACGAGCATCTGCGTCAGTAATGCGTAAAAAAATAAATCGTTTTTTGTTTGTTTGATATAGCTCTAGAAGCGTAGTTATTAGAAAAATAAAAAACCTTGGGCCAGTGATAACCGGCCACACCACAATACAGATGCTGGCCTCTAACCTGGGCTACAAAAGCGAGATGCCATCCAGGCCCATGACCCCAGAGCCGCTTCTCGGTCCACAAAGCCTGGCGTTCGCCCTACTTAAAGCTAGCACCATTCCCTCAATCCCTCCCAAGCCGCGCCGCCGCCGCAAACCCTAGAGCGTCGCCTCCCTCATCCCCCCCTCCCGGGCGCCTCCACCCCCCGCCCAGCGGCTCGAAGCGACCATGGTAAGCGCCGCCGTCCTCGGATCTCCTCCGTCGGATCTTGCTCCCCGCCGGCCCCATCTCACCGTTCTCTCCCGTGTTTCGCAGACGTTCAAGCGGAGGAACGGCGGGCGCAACAAGCACGGCCGCGGCCACGTTAAGTACATCCGCTGCTCCAACTGCGCCAAGTGCTGCCCCAAGGTATGAGCGCCATCATTTCTGTTCTGTTCCCCCTCCTGGATGTAATGCTTTTTCGTAGTGGATAGATCGGGTAGGCTCAGTAGTAGAACAGTCTGTGCAAGCATGAAGATCTGTGGTAGTGCTATTTCCATGGTGCGATTGATCTATCGGTTTGTGGTTGATGTTATGTTTGACAAGGGATTTTGCCGTCTAGATGCGTTTTCATCTCGCCGGAACTACATCTGTTACTAGTATTATTAGGTTCTTTAAGTCTGAATTGTTCTCTAGTCAGCAGTTGCCAGTTGGTACTAGCGAAATTATGTGTGGCATATGCTTGATGCACATCGGTGCTATTGTAGATAATATAGATGGTATAGTATCTCACAAGTCGGTTCTTAATTTGTACAGGACAAGGCTATCAAGCGTTTCTTGGTGAGGAACATCGTGGAGCAGGCTGCTGTGAGAGATGTGCAGGAGGCTTGTGTGCATGATGGTAAATAATCTCCCGTCAGTTATCACACTTGTGCATGACAGTTTTTATTCATCACTGGTAACTGCATACTGAAAACACCTCATTTCGATGCTATTGTGTGCAGGATATGTTCTTCCCAAGCTGTATGCCAAGGTGCACCACTGCGTGTCTTGTGCCATCCATGCCCACATTGTCCGTGTCCGCTCCCGTGAGAACAGGAGGAACCGTGAGCCCCCGCAGCGTTTCAGGCGCAGGGTATGATTTTAACAACCACTTGTTCTTCACTTGCAAATTAGTTTTAAGGTTTTATTGTATGCTGTTCCATAAACTTTAACTGTTAGAAGTTTGAAGTTCATAATTAGTTCGTCACTGCCCTATTGTTGCTTTTGGCGTTGCATTCTCTGTGTACATGTCACAATGGATGTGTCAACGGAAGCATAAATAAACAGGTCTTGGTGCATTGCAGTCTTATGTGTCATGGCTGATCCTTAATTCAGTCATAACTTACTCATTGCACTCATGAAACGAATTTTCTTCACTGTCTAGTGTTGCTTTTGGCGTTGCGTTCTGTGTATATGTCACAATGGATGCGTCAACGGAAGCATAAATAGACATGTCTTGCTGCATTGCAGACTTATCTGTGATGACTGATACCTAATTCAGTCATGGCCTATGCAGTGCACTCATTTCTGAAATACATGCATTCATGTAACAGTTGGTAATGTGATGGCAACTCACATTTATTTGTTTAGTATAGTTTAGCTACTTGATTATTGTTCTCTAAAATTCATCAGATTGTGGGACTTCTTGTCTGCCCCATTGGCTATAACAAGTGAGATTGCCTATGGGATGAAGCAGTCCCTTACATCTGATAACCATCCTCTTCACTTTGTCTGCTAAAACCTTCTGTTTTTAGCTGATCATTAACGGATGGGACATTTATATAACCATCTCCTTCACTTTGTCTGCTAAGACGTTCTGTTTCTAGCTGATCATTAGTGGATGTGATATTTCATGACTACACTGATGTTTCTTATGTTAGTGGTTTATGATACCACCTTTGATTAGTGTTGTCCATCATTCTTCTTGATAGTGTGCTTGTTTAATATGTTCTGTCTACAGTAATTTTCACTGATGTTCTCTTCTTTGGTGACTTGCCTTGCAGGACGATGGCCCCAGGCCCGGACAAGGTGGCCCTCCCCGTGCTGGAGGCCCTGGTGGACCTGGTGGTGCGCCTGCTGGCGCTGGTGCTGTTCCTGGCGCCCCTGCTCCCCGTGCATTGATCTAGTTTGGGAATGCTTCCGTGATATGGTGCCAGCTCTAGTTTTACTCGTATGGATATTGAACTATTCTAGTTTTTGCTGCAATCGGTTGTACTGAAAGTTGGTTGGTCAAGCACAATTTGTGATCAGGTCTTTATAATTTGACAATTTCGCTGCTATTATATCAGAGAGAACCTTTTGGTTTGTCTGTGGTTGCCCCTCTGTGGTTTTGCGTTCATGCCTTGATATTTTAGCTCTCCATTCATGACGAGGCTGTGATTTCGAACGTACGTTATATTTCTTCTGAGGGGGTTCCATGCCCCTACTGTTTTTGTGAAGTCTTCTCGTTATTGAATTAACAATGCCGAGTATCATATCTCTTGTAGATGATGATCTATATTCGGTTGCCTACGCAGTTCATTATTTGTCTATCCGGCACCAAAATTCAACATCACCGAAAACTGATCTCCTTCGATCTTCAAATGATCAGCACAAGCATCACATATAACAGCAAAAATTGAACACTGGATAGTGGGTAGTGTATACAACAACCATATAGAAAGAGCTGCTGGATAGTGTTCATATCATGGAATGAGGCGTTTCTTCCCGGAGAAGAGAACACCGTACTTATTAAGGGAGAGTGCACTAGGGGAAACCGCCATCACCGAAAGCTTGGATCCGACGAGGCCCAGCTACACGAGGCTCGAATGAGGCAGTTCTTCCCACGACGGCGGAAGGAGGGAGAAGAAACCCCCTGTATCGGCACCACCTCGCAGGCAGGAAGCACCAGATCCATGATCCACCGCCGTCGTTCCTCCACCCAGGGGCGACTCCCGCTAGCACCGCATGTCGCATGCCATTCCTACTCCGCCAGAGTAGCGGAGAGGACGATTCTCAAGCAAGGGGAGGGAAAAGTAAAGAGAAATGAGAGTCCCCCTGCCACCACATGGATTGCACCCATGAACAGCATCGTAAGTTTGTTACTGGGTGAGAGACAGCACCTCGATGCATCTCGAGTATTGACATAAAAAATGCACAGTCCGTTCCTTGTGGAGGTGTTAACATGTTAGCTTGCAAACCGCTTTTTCCAAGGGAGATTCTGAGACGACATGCTGTGTACCACATCCAGCGAAATTGGTCTACTCACTACCCTCAATCAGTCTAGCAAGTACCTAGTAGTTTATTAAGACATGATTTTTGCTAACATGGGGCCAATAATCTTGTAGTGGCCTCTAAATGACAGAACCTCCTCCCTCAGACAGGAAAATGGTTGGGTAATCCAAATCTTAGATACAACATGGCATCGTATCCTATCGTAACAAGGAAGGACCTCGAGGCCTAAAAGCCGCGGCACCTAGCCATTTATCTTTCCCTAAATCACGCACTCCAGGCCAAGTCACCGCCTCTCTACGGTTTGATGAAGCGAGCTAGCTTCCCAAGCACGCCTCTCAGGTTGCGTATGCCGGCTCCCGTCTTGGAGCTCACCATCATCTACAAGACAGACATGTATTAGAATGACATGGTTCAGGAGTAGGTATTAACAGATTGGAGATGATCGGATCAGATGGTTCGGGAGCTTACTACGGGCTTTACGACCGACTTGTTCTTCTTCAGGCTCTGCGGTTGAGGAAATTGACGGTTTCGGTTAGGCAATGAATCGCACAATGCGGCAGGTGGGAAAAGGGAGGGGCTAGGGATAGGGAGGGAGCCAACCTCTTGGATTTCCATGGCACGGCGAGCGACGTCTATAGGAAAAACCAAATCGGTCTTGGTTAATACAATCTGGTACGGTGTCTTGTATCTGCAACAGTGTATTTAGACACGTCATTCACATAATCAAACATAACACCCAAAATCTAAGCAAATATTTTGGCCAAATGATGGCTTTCAAAGCAAAAATCTGTTACTCTATTTATTGAATTTGATTTCTTTGAGTTTTTTTTAGAACTTCGCACCAACAGTGATGCACTTCAATTAAGGTCGCCAAGGTGCAAAACAACTTATAACATTACTAAATTAAAAAGAAAGGAAAGCAGATATGATCATATGGGCACTGCTTCTGTACGGATTTATACAAACCTTTCCATTAGATCTATAAGCTCGTAGTCCAATGGTTTCATTCCACGTTTAGTGTGCACAAGAAGGCACACTCTATCTAGGCCAACCCTGTTTGAAACATACTCCTTCACCTACAAGTTTCAGAGTCCTTGTAAGAACTAAGAATAACAATAACCAATAGGCAAAAATATAACAAGAGATTTCTTTGGCAGACAGAACCAATGGTTCTATTCAACCCCAAGTTCATGCAAGGCAACATGATTCATGAGAAGGCTAATTCAGATTAGATACTTACAAGCTCCTGCCAAGACTCTTTAACTTCATCCTTTGCATAAGCAAATCCATATCCAGGTAAATCAACAAGGCATAACTTTGATGCAAGCTTGAAGAAATTTATACTCTGTGATGCAGAGGTAATATGTTATACATATAAATAAACTGTTTGAACACTGATAAGTAAGTAGACGAAGATATGAAAGCTTTAATTGTTTATTCAACTTACTTGAGTAAGTCCTGGCTTATCTGATGTTCGCACAATACCCCACTGTCTTGTAAGTGCATTGAGTAGTGAGGATTTCCCGACATTTGATACCCCTTGAATTTCAGTAAAGTAAGAAAACAAAGTGTCAAGGCAGATATGAAACCCTTCAAGGAACAGGGATTTACAGATAGGTTCAACGCTATATTTGATTCAGTAAAGGGTTTACAGACTCCAAAAAAGCATTATTTTTTTACCCAGAAAAGGACATAAAATATCTAAAGAATAAATGCAAAATGATATATTTCCTATCCAAAGTTTCAAATGCAGCTAGATGCCTAGAAGTTGAACTGACATGAAAAAAGAGAGGAGTAAACAGAAGGGACAGTACTAAATGTCATAATATGACACAAAAACTCCAGTGTCTGTTATTTGCAATATGTACTTTACTAACAGACACAGGAGTTTTTGTACAGATTATATGTTATCTTTCTTACACAGACTACAAAATTTTCATGAGGATATGGTTTGAAGTTTGTCATAGTAAAATGAGCTTTCTACTAGGTGTGAAGTTTCTCTTTCATCAGTAGTTCAGTGGATAACAGACAACCAAACATTCAAAAGTTCCATGATATAGAGATGAGCTGAGCAGAACATAAGATGGCTGAAAGTTGAAACATAGAACAAAGTAGAGGCTTTGGTTCGTTGACTACAGAAGGTCAATTTGCAATTCATCATCAATGTCTCAGTGTGATAATGCCACTGAACCAACAAAACATACATTCTCAATGCAAGTATTTCCTCCACTATTTGCAAAACATTATAGGGGATACATACAGAATGATATATGACATACTGAATTCAGACACAGCGCATCAAAATGACATGATGGACAACTTCCCATATAAAATAAGAAAGGGGAGATGGAACTAATATCATGTATTCCTTCCTAGGATGTTTACCTGCAAATGCTATCTCTGGAATTGTAGGAGGAGGGAAAGATGATGGGATCTTTGCAGCGGCAAAAAAGTCCAACTTATTTCTGAACACCTGTTGATAGTTTCTTGTGAGCAACAATAGGATTGTAAATCAACATAACATACAATATAGAACCTAAAATCATATAGTAGCCAAAAATAACTGACCAAAACAAGAGAAACATACTACTTTCTGTACTGATTATATGTTATCTTTCTTACACTGTCTTCTATCCGGTCACGTTCAATTCTGGTTGAGAAGGGGACATTATCCAGAGGAGCAGAAAGCTTGGTATTGTAGCCAGCATTTTTTATGTCAATTAGACGCCTACGGCCAAGTAGCTGCAAAGAACATTAAAATGATGTTATACATGCATTCTTAGAGAGAAAGAGTCAAAGAGAGGTATGGGGAGGTAATCGCGTATACATTATCTTCAACATATGAAAGGATTGAAGAACTTGGCTGTATGTCACGAAATTTAGCATTTATAGACATTTCAGTCTCTTCAGGTTCAGGTGTGCTCTTTTCTGGAATCTTCTCGGGTATGCAAACTAAAAAAGAAAGAGAATTGATATATTAAAACAGAAGCATAAGATTGATAATTAGACACTTTCCTCATAAGACCAAGAGTTTCAAATAAGTAAAGAAATTATAAGTGGGTGAATGCACCAAGAAGTTCAGGAAAGTTTTCATATTACCAAGGAAACAATTAAAACATGTAGCAATTCTGAGACATTATCAGTTGAAAGAAGAGCGTGTTTGGTTGCTCAAAAAAAAGAAAGAAAAGAAGAACAATGTTACATAACAAAACATGCAGACTGGATAAAATCAGAACTTGTAAGTGGTTCCAGTGTGTATGCATTTTTCACCACCACATGGTTTGAGGGATCGTGCACACGAAACATGATGTACATACATATGAACAAATTAATCCTCTGAACCACTTAAAAAAATGGTAAGATAGCATTCATACCATCTTGTTTGGGAGTTGCATCCTCAATTCGTTTGTTTGATGTGTCATAAGGATCTAGTTTCATCCGCTTTCTCTTCTTAGGAGGAGCAATCTCCTCAGAGTCAGAAACAGAATCCTTCTTATAGACCCTGAGCTTCTTCCCAGTCTTGTCCAACACACGAGTAGGACGAGCACGGGGCTTCTCTTCAGCATTCTGGCATGAATCATCAGACTTCCTGCTTCCCGCATCATGCTCATCCAAATCGGCATTTGTGGCGTCACCATTTCGACGATCAACTCTGATATCTTTGTCAAATTTCTTCCACTTGGAGGCCTGCGAATTCATACAGACCATTGATCGACCCTTGTCCCCTTTACCTCCACCAGAAACCTTGCTGCTATCCCTTCTCATTGAACGAAAGCCATCATCTCCCGCACTTCGAGGCTTGAACCTATCACCTTCCCCTCTGCCCATACCAGAACCTGTGCTGCTATCCCTTCTCACTGAACGAAAGCCATCATCTTCCATACTTCGAGGCTTGAACCTATCGCCACCCCCTCTGCCCATACCAGAACCATTGCTGCCACTCCTTCTCATCGGCCGAAATTCACCCTCTTCCGACCTCCGGGGCTTAAATCCATCGCCTCCTCGAGAAGAAAACTTCCCACGGGTTCCAGCAGAAGGGTTCTTTCTGTTCATCCTCGGTTTAGAAAACGAAATGTCGTTGTAATCGCCGTACCCCGAGCCATGATCAGCCTTCCTCTTCCTGCTGTCAAACCCAGACGCACCCCCTTGAGATCCTGCATCGCTCCGCCACCTCTTCTGCTCCGTACCCCCTCCGCCACGCCCACGCCCACCGCGCTCTTCTCTCTCCTCCCCATTGCCCCGACCACCGAACCTGGTCCCTCCTTTCCCTCTGGCGTCCTCCCTTCTGTTCCCCATCTTCCTGCCGGCCATCCCGGTCCCGCCGCCGCTCATGTCCCTCTTGGAGAGCAGCTGGCTCGCCGTGCTCGTCTCCCGCCACTTCAACCGTACACCGAGCGGCATTTCTCGGCCCGCCTTTGTCCGACGAAAACCACCTGCAACAAAAGCACAACGGGTTGGATGCTCTCGCTGTCTCGCAGCACGTGCACGGAAGGTGTTCGGAGAAATGGCTAGGCGGAGAACGGGAGGATGGAAGGGATGGATGAGGTGGACGCGGTGGCGCGGGAGATGGGGCGGTGATTCGCTCACCTGGGGCGGTGGACGGAGGCCGCGTTGCTGTCGCGCCGGGTGGAGGCGGCTGCCGGCGGCGGGCGGCGGGTAGGCGTTGGCGAGAGTACCAGAACGAACTGAACGGAGGCGCGCGTGTACTGAGGCTTAAGGTTTTCCTATGGAGTGTTGGATACAAATCGGACGGTGAGAATTGGATGCGGCGGCGAGCTTATGTTTGGGCCGTTGTAGTTCGGAAGCACGGGGGGCCTAAATAAGTGGGCCAGATTGGTATGCATTTGTAATGAAGCGATTGTTAAAAAAAATGTAACGAAGCGAGTGGATTTATTCTGAAAATTTAATTTAACAGTGTCCTTCTAGTATTTGGGATCTCCTATATGCCGTATTCTGCGGCAGATTGTCTAGGTTTCGCATAGAGCAGTCACGTCTGTGCCGGCCCACGCAGGAGAAAAAAAAGTGGTGTAAAAACATAACGAATACAACGGCCAGTTAAACAGGTTTTGAACTCGTGATCCATCTTTTCTAGGGAGTGGAACCTAACCACTGGAGCTGGCTAACAATTGTGAATCATATGAAGCGCATAGTCTTTAGAACTAACTATATCAGCAGTACAAAATGTATCCTTTTTTCAAACGTTTCATGAAAATCCCGACTACTTGAAAAAAATCACGAACAAGTGTTGGAAGAATTGTAACGAAAATTCAATAATAGGATGAATGTATGAATTTGTGAACATATTTTGTAAAACAGGAACATTTATTAAATTCTGAACAATTTTTTACAAACACGAACAAATTTTAGAGATATGAACAGTTTTTGAATGTGTGAACAAATTTTGAAAAAGCAGAACATTTTTGGAAAACATGAACATTAGGGGAAAAAGACGTTTTTTAGCATCTGAGAAATTGTTTTGACTCTACAAAATTAGGAAAATAGAAAATTATTTGAAATTTGCTAAATTTTTTGAATTTAGAAACAAAATTTGTAAGAAAGAACAAAATTTTGAACTTATGGACATTTTAGAAGGAACAAATTTTCGAACTTACGGACATTTTGGAAGGAACAATTTTCAAATTTGCAAACATTTTTAAAAATTCAACAACAGATTTGAATTTTCGAACAAAAATCAATTACAGGAAGATGTTTTGAACTACTGAACATTTTTTAATTTTTGAACAAAATTTAAAAGTTGGTTCCTTTTTTTACAATTCCGCAATATTATTTGAATTTGTGAACAAATTTTCAAAACATGAACATTTTTAATTTTTTAAAGTGGGAATATTATTTGAAATTACCGAATATTTACTGAGTTTTGAACATTTTGAAGTTCTCTTTTGTTGAAATTTGGAACATTTTTCATTAAAAGAAGCGAACAAATATTTGAAAGTCTAAACTTTTTAGATTTACTGAACAAAATTTCACAATAGGAACCTTTTAGAAACAAATGATCAAATGCTAACATTTTACTTTTCTGAACAATTTTAGAAAAATGACAAATAAACTTGAAAAAATAAAAAATGAAAAAATATAAAAGAAGGAAAGAAAAGGAGAAACAAAAAAGAGAAAAATAAACAGAAAAATGAGAGAAAATAAAAAAAGAAACAGGAAAAAGGAAAGAGGAAAACCAAAAAGAAACATAAAAAATAAACCTGTTTGGAAACCTTAAAAAAGCAGCTGGAACCTAGGTTCTCGAAGCCGGGATCGCTAGAACGCACCCCTCACGTCTAAATTGGCCGGCCCATCTTGGTCTATCCCTTCTATGGCCTGTGCGGTTGCCCGACAATTCAACGCAGAATGCGTCAGGCTTTTAGCTTCTATTTTGCTAAAAAAGTACCGTGTCCTCCCCAAATACTCATTTCTGGGCCCAACCAGGCTCATCTGCTCCTGGTAAACATTTTTTTTATTGTTTTGCATGAAAGATGTTTGACGGGATGATGTCCGTGCCAAATTTCACCATGTTCGGAGATATGAGAATCTCATGGCAAAAAATACAAAATCGATCCAAAGTTCTGAACAGTCCATGAACAGTAAATTTTACATACCTCATTTTTTTACCGATAGCTACTTAGATGTCCAAACACGATGAAGTTTAGCACGCACATTACCCGCTTGAACGTCTTCCATGTAATTTTTTCTTCAGATTTTTTTATTTTTTTAATATTTTTTTATGAATTTTCTGTTAAAAAGTATTCTTAAACTAAATTTGTTTCTAGTCGGCTGCAACAGTTATCCCATGAGGTCATAGGTGGTGTAATTCAAACCTTGTCTATGTTTGTTCTCAATGATCATGTTATGCATGATCACGCACGTTATGATGATGTACCAAAGGATATCTTAATCCTCAATATCTAACCGTTCCTCGCACAATAGCAAAATCACATTGCAAATTCCCAATCTCGACATCTTTCATAGCGACTGCTTGAGCATTATGAAAGTAGAATTCTTTGTTACCTTGGGGCATGCAATTGGCTTCATAAAAGTAGCTCACTTCGGATAAAAAATATGTGGAAGATAGTACCCAATGTTATACATGCGGTCATTTGTTTGGAACTCCAACAATGATGGTTCTCTATTGGCTAGCTTTGTAAATAGAGGTGATTGGTGGAGCACATTGATTTCGGTGTGAGATACATGCATACTAAATTCATGTCTCTTGATTGGTCACGGCTTCAAGACTGATGGTGACATCCTTCTTGTGTCCTTTGAACTATGTGTAATTATTGTCCCTTGTTGTCGCTTGGCTTTCTCGTGGAGGACCCACGCCATCAGCAACGCTCCGGCGGCCACTAATCCAACTCCAGAGGAGTGACCGAGCTACGCCGGCCATTACGGGCAACAGTGCTCCGACGACTAGCCATAATCGAGCGGAAGCAGCCCGCCATCGGATCCCAAGTCACGGAGTGGCGGGGCTAGGATAGTTGTCTAGAGTGGTGGAATCGAGTGGCGGGGGCGCGATGGAGTTGGGGGCAGGTGGATGACCGGCCACCGTGGCCCATGTGGCCAAAATCGACGTCGACAGTCGTTGGTAGGAGGAGCGGTCGCGAGCGGGAAACATTCGAGCGACGGTTGGGGGTTGCCACGGAACTAGATGTGTTTTGTGATAGGAACCCAAGTGTTGTATAGTTGCAACAATTGATGATGTTTGTTTTTAGAATACATCAGTAGAGTTACTCCAGGATCATGTTACAATTTTTCTTCACACACATCATGAGCTCCTTCGAACTGTACCAATCGTCACTTGGTCCATCTTCTGCCTCGCATATGCAGGAAGCTCATGGGCCAGAATGTTGGTTCCTCTTCCAACACAACTGACTTGGACATAGGAGAAGGAGAGCCACTGCTCTGATGTCACTTACATGGTCGAACCAGTCAGGTCTAGTTGTCACCCTGGTGCTAAATCCGTTGCCAGATTTGCACAATCCATCTCCAAAATAATGGCTCTAATGTAAATGGTGCTGTTTCTGGCAACCTTAAATTTTTTGAAGCAAATTTTACATCAAGGGTAGCTCTTGGAGCATCATTTTGGCCCTAAAATGCCCTATAAAACGGTTACCACAATTATAGGGCTACCATTGAAGATGCTCTTATTGCCACGTTGCAACACATGTGCAATTATATAATGTATGTAAAAATATGAACCACATCATTTTATGTTGGTCAGTTATTCCTATATATGATCACTACTGATACATTTACTAGATTTTCATGTTTAATTCATGCATAACTTTCTAGAAATGAGCATGAGCTCTTGTATGCACCGGCTCACACCAAGCCCTTGCAAGCAAGCATGTGAAAGTAACTGAACGTATGTGTGTAAAAGTACAATAATTTCTTATGTTCTTTCGTGATTATCATAAACAATGGTATATCCATACCAAGTATAAAGTATGCACTTATTAATTTATTACACATTTCCTAACAATTTCAAAAGTTTATACCCCCTATGTACCGCATTACTTGTCGCCGGGCAAATTTAGTTCAAATCCTATCACGTTAGAGGAAACATTTAGTTTCCAATTTTACCATCGCTCGCTCGCAGCGTCGCACCACTCGTTCACTCACATGCTCGCTGTCACCCTCGCTCGCTCACTCGCTGTCTCCCTCTCCTCATCATCGCCGCTGGGCCGGGGCCGACATCCCCCACCACGCACCATCCCCCACCCTAACCCCCACCCCCATCCCCTATCCCACACTCCTGTGCGTCCTCACCGACTGCATCGCCGTGCTCGAGCTCGCGACGCTCTCCGCCCGCGCCGTAGTTACACCTACGCGCCACACCTCCTGCCCGGGGGGGGGGGGGGGAGGGCAAGGTGAAGCGGCAAGGCCAGGCGCTCAAGTGGGAAGCGGAGCTCACCCGCCCAACGACAAGGGCTTTGACCGCAAGCGGACGTAGACTCCAAGCCCGACGCTGATACGTCTCCAACTTATCTATATTTCGTTATTGTTCCATGCTATTATATTATCATTCTAGTATACTTTTTAAGCATTTACTTGTTGTTTTATATTATTTTTGAGCACTAACCTCTTAACCCAGTGCCAAGTGCTCGTTGTTGTTTTCTGCATGTTTTTGGCCTTTCAGGAACACTGTACCAAACGAAGTCCAAATACCCCCAAACTTTTTGATGACTTTTTCTGGACAAAAATAAGACTTGGAAGCTTCGGAGGAAGACCGGAGGGCACACGAGGTGCCCCCAAGCCAACATGGCGCGCTCAGGGTGGGTGGCCATGCCCTGATGGCTTGGGGCCACCTCCTAGTTCCTCTGGCCCTGATCTCTTTGCTATAAATTCTAATATATCCCGAAAACCCTAGAGAGCCTCCGGAAAGACTTTTTCTGCCGCCGAAAGTCTCGGTTCCGTTGTGTGCCCATCTGGAGCCCTGTTCCGGTGCCCTACCGGAGGGGTGATCGATCATAGAAGGCCTCTACACCAACCTTGTTGGTCCCATGGTGGTGTGTGAGTAGTTCACCACAGACCTACAGGTCCGTAGTTAGTACCTAAATCTCTCTCTCTCTCTCTCTCTCTCTCTCTCTCTCTATGTTCTTCAATGCAAAGATCACCGCGATTCCCGCGGTGATCGATCTTATGTAATCAAGCTTTGCAGTGTGTTTGTTGGGATCCGATGAATTGTGGGTTTATGTTAAGATTATTCATGAAAATATATTGAATCCTTGCTGGTTATTTATATGCATGATTGTTATAGCTTCGTAATGCTCTCCGATCTATCAGTTTGGTTTGGCCAACTAGATTGATTTATCTTCAACTGGGAGTGGTGTGGTGTAGTGGGTTTAATCTTGCTGTGCTCAATCCCAGCGAGAGAAAGGGACATGCCACGTATTGTATTGCTACCACTAAGGGTAAAACGACGGGGTTCATTCATATTAATTGTATTTACTTTGTCTACATCATGCCATCCTCCTCCAAGCATTACTCTATTTTTACTTAATACTCTAGATGCATGCTCGATAACGGTCGATGGGTGGAGTAATAGTAGTAGATGCAGGCAGGAGTCAATCTACTTGCTTATGGACGTGATGCCTATATACATGATCATTGCCGTGAATAAGTATTGCATAACTATGCGCTTTTCTATCAATTGCACACCAATAATTTGTCTACCCACCGTATGCTTTCTTCGAAAGAGAAGCCTCTAGCAAAAACTATGCCCCTGGGTCTCCTCACAAATATATTTACAAAAACTCTAAATACCTTCCTGCCATTATTTACTTTCTTTTTATTTTCAATTTATATTTATCAAATTATCTATCTATCACTACTTATCGCTTGCATGTAATGAGTTCAAAAGGATTGACAACCCTCTTTCCCGCGTTGGGTGCAAGTGCGTGCTCTTTTGTGTGTAGGCACTGAAGACGAGAAATTACATGGTAGTCCTATTGGTTCGATAACATTGGTTATCAATGAGGGAAATACTTACCTCTACTGTGCTGTATAATCCCATTCTCTTTTGGGAAAATCCCAACATAGTTTACAAGTATGAGGAAGGATTTCTCATGTTGTTGCCAGGGAGCATCACAAAATTCCTATCAAGTGCCTTCTCACAAATTATCATTCATTTGTTCTACTTTTTATTTTCTCTTGTATATATTTTCTATAAAAATAAAAAATACAAAAATATTTATCTTTGTTAGTTTACTTGTTTGCTTGCTATACTTGCTAGTCTACTTGCTTCGCTTGTTACTTTGCTTGCTTGAAGTTGCTATCATGTATGATTTTATCATTGCGAAGGATGATGAAGGTAAAACCCCCAAAGAGGAAACTCCCCCACAACGAGATGTGAAATTTTTTGCTGCGGGGAAGGGGAATATCATAGGTAAAAGCATCATCCAAGAATTCTTTAATTGTACGGGTACTTTGGCTTGCAAGGATACGTCAATTCTTAAAAGAACCAAAAGTTATGCCGATGTTATTTCTGCTCTTGTTTTTAAACTTGAAAGAAGATTTATGCATACTAACCCTACTTTGCAAAGGTTTTTCTATGAGTTGCCGGCATAAAAGACCCTAGGGCTAAGAAGATAGCCACTATTATCCTCATGCATGAATTTGACTATATAGTGCAAGAGGCTCGAGATATCTTTGATCACTATAATATGAGTCATGAACATCCTCTGATAGATGGAATTTTATATAATGAGGACCATAAAATGAGGTGTGTGTTCTGAGATAACCACACTTTTGATGAAAATACCAGAAAAGAAGTCCCTCCTATTCATATTATCCAACAAGTTTTCAATGCCATCAATAAACAATATTCTTGGTGAAAGTGCGTTATATCGACTAGAGGGGGGTTGCATAGGCGATTTTTACAAATTCATCACTTGAGGAATTTGAAATGTGATGAATAACTAGTAGCGGAATAAGTACTCAAGTGCATGAGAAACATAACGACAACATAGTCATCATGATGAAATAAAACATGCACAGATTACAAGTAGCATGATACAGGATAAGCAGGTGAGGAACAAGGTAACTTGGAGAATTTGAGGTGAGGAAATTGAGGAAGTCTTCAGTCAAATTCTTCAAACAGTAAAGATCAATTTCATCAACAAGTATATGAGGAAATGAAAGGGTTGAGGAAATAAAACCAGGTAGCTCGATGAACACAATGGTTTGATGACCCAGTTCCAACTATTGTGATAGTCGTACGTCTGGTTTGGAGCAGCCTGGTATTTAAACTAGAGGACACACAGTCCTAGGACACACAACCCTTACTGTATTCTCCTTGAGCTAAGGTCACAAAGTACTTGCCCAACACTCGTGGTAAGTCTTCAGGGTAGACTTCCAAAACCCTCACAAACTGGTCACCCGACGATCCACAATTGACTGCTGGATGCTCTAGACCAAGGTCACTCCATGATCCCCAATTGACCGCAGGATGCACTAGACCATGACACCTAACCGTCTGGAAGATACACAGTCTTCAAAGGTAACAAGCATCGGTTCCACACAGGAACAATCTCTTCAGTGATGCTCAATCACTTTGGGTTTGGTGGTTTGGATTTGGGTTTTTCCTCACTGATGATTTTATCTCAAAGTCTTCGGAGGATGGGTTGCTCTCAAATGACAAGTGTCAGTTCTCTCTCGGAGCAGCCAACCAGCTAGTGGTTGTGTGGGGGGGTGGCTATTTATAGCCAGGGTGCAACCTGACATGATAAGACATAAATGCCCCCAATGATATGACCGTTATGTGGATAAGATGATTGGGGACGGCTGGCGCTAAGCATAGCAACGGTCGGAATTTCAAACTATGAAAGTCCTCGGGCTTATCATGTTCCTCACTTGTAGGCAATTTGCACTGGCGAAATCCTAACTCCTCAGTCAAATCAATTTCATCAAAGACCATAAGAACTTCGTCTCTGTCACTGAAGAACTTGACTGAACTGCAAGAGATTTCCAAAGGCTTCACTCGAAGGATTGGATATGTTGAGGCTTTTGGAGTTGAGCATCAGTTGGAAATTTTCCTTAGTATTACCTCGCCCCCCCTTTAACAATACGGTGTTTCCTATGACTCAAAGAAAGGAAATGAAACTACGAAAACAAAAGTCTTCACGCTTCATAGTCCTCGTTCATATCTTCAAGGTCACACCAACTTCTTCATTTTCAAAGTCTTCAGGGAATACCAAAGTCTTCAACAAAGTCTTCACCAAAGTCTTTAGTTGAAGATATACATTTTTAGGGGTCGTTAATCTCCGAATATATCAAACTCCTCATCGACTTATAGAGCCTGTGTACACTCACAAACACATTAGTTCCTTAACCTATAAGTCTTCAATACACCAAAATCACTAAGGGGCAATAGACGCACTTACAATCTCCCCCTTTTTGGTGATTGATGACAAATAGGTTAAGTTTTCAACGGGGATAAACATATGAGGTGAAAGTACCGAGTTTGAGGAATTTGATTGCAAGATATAGAAGAACTCCCCCTGAAGATGTGCATATTTGAGGAATTTGCTTTGGACTGCAAATGCACATGGCAGGTTAAAAACATGGAGAACTCCCCTATATCTTGTAATTCATACACGTATTTTAACATATGGTATGAAGAATTTGAAATGCATGATGATAATGGTGTCTGACGAAATTCAGCATGCATGCATTAAGGTGCTTGAGGAAATAAGCATGCGGAAAGCAGTTCAAAAGAGTCAGACCACCATCCGACTTAAGTTTACAACTCAACCAACAAAAGCTTCAGAAGAGAGAGAGTTGTAACTTAAACAAAAACATCCCATATATAGAGACCCTCCCAAAGACTAACTCAATTCCCCCCCTTTGTCATCGAAGACCAAAAGGGATGAAAAATGAGGACTAACGCCCATTGAAGAATTTCATCTTGTTGGTGAGGAAGGAGCGTCAGCGTTGTCGGGGTCGTTTGTCGATGCAAGGCCTGCCGCCGTGTCGTCAATATCCTCAGCTTTATCCTTCTCACACGATGAAGAATATGAACTTGTAACCAGCTGAGGAACTTGAACTTTCTTGAATTTCTTCTGAGGAGGATGAGACTAGTCAAAGTTTTGCTGAAATTCCATGTCCTTGAGTTTCTCAGGAGTCTTGAGATGTGCGAGAATGGCCCATGCGCGATCGAAGATTTCATGCACATAGTAGTGATTTTTCCTCACAGAGTTCTGCGTCACAGTCATGTTCTGAACAGTTGAAGCAAACTGACGCTTCACGCACTTTTGATTGCGATCAACCTTCTGATGAAGACTTATGAGAAGCTCACGATCAGTCATCACACGAGGGGCAGACTCTCGAGGTTTTTGCGCTGAGGCTTTTGCAGCAGAGTCCTGGGTAGCAGTGTCATCATTGGTGGAGTAAGATGCAGCTTTGCGAAACTGACCATCCAATGGACGAGTACCTTCATTAATGACAGCTTTTCCTTTTCCGTCAACTGAGGCAATTGTGTTCTTGAGGACTTCAATCGGAGGCAGAAAACCGAAGTGATTTTGGGAGTCAGCCTTGAAGGGAATTGAAGACCTTGATCTGATGAATTTCATAATCCAGGGAGCATAAGGCTTCAATTCAAATGGGGCTAATGCTGCATTGGCCAAAGTCCTCATGAAGAAATCGTGGTAGTTGATGGGAATCCCATGAATGATGTTGAATAGCATGTTCTTCATGACTCCCTCAACTTCTTCTTCTTCAAAGTTGTGACCCTTCTAAGGACAAAGGGTGTTGGTGAGAATGCGATAAACCGTCCTGGGCACATAGAGCAAATCCTTCACAAGGAAGGTGGTCCTTTGAGTTTTTGCAGCAGCCAATGGTTTCATCAGCACTTGCATCATGTGATTGGGCAAAGCAAGTTCATCAAACAGGCAGCGGGCTTCTTCCGAAGGAATTGGAACTGGGACTGACCGAAGCAATTCGGATTCTGGTGCAGTGTAGTGAGTAGATCCAGTCATCTAGTCCAAGACCCATGAGTTGATGTTATAAGCATCACCTGTGATGTGCAGAGTGTCATACAATTGAAGAATTAGCTCTTCATTCCAATTGCAGATATCCACACAGAACGGAAGAATTCCTGCATCGTGAAGAACTGCGAGCACATGTGTGAAGGAAGGGATTGTTTCCATATCCACATGAGGAATTTGATGGTGCTCAAAGACTTTCTTCTTGTCAAACAGTACTGATGCACAATAGTTCATCTGTGTAGGAGTCCAGAATCTGGTGCGACCGGCCCTACCTGAGTCATATGGATTGGGTCCAGTGAAGAAAATGTGCTCATCGAAGAAATTGGTCTTGATAAATTTGGGGCGCTTTGAGCCTTTCAATGGCACTCGTGGCTTTGGATGAAGGTTTGGCTTGAAGCGGCCCACAATCTCCTTAGGCATAGAAGGAACTTCTTAAGACTGATGAATTTGCACAACAGTTTCCTCAGTGGCAGTTGGAGCAACAATTTCTTCAGGCAATGCAGCTAGAATTTCTTCAGTGGCAGTTGCAGTCAAGTCATCAGATCCTGTATGAATTTCTTCAGTCTGGGCTGGAGACTGAGGAATTTGTGACAGAGGGGTGGTCATTGGGGAATTTGGGTGAGCAGCTTCCCAATATTCATCATTTATAACAGGTGTTGTATTTCCAATGTCAACGTCCTCATCAATTTCTTCAACGCCGGCCTCTTGAGCAATCAACTAAGGCTGGGGTGATGATACCTTTGGAGTTGAAGCATTTTCTTCCACTTCAATTTCTTCATCAATCTGCTCCGAGGTAGCAGCAGATGGATCATTTTATTCTTGATCATCATTTGGGATGACATAGTCAACACCAAATGGCACAATTTCATAGGCTGGCACGGAGCTGATAGGAGTTGCATCAAACGGTTCTGTTGAAGAACTTGGCAGTGTCTTCAATTTCTTCACTGCTGAGGAATCTGAAGTTGATGCTTTTATTTTCAGTGCCTTCTTCTCCGCAGCCTTGGTTTTCTTCGCTTCTGATGTAGAAGGAAGGTTGATGATCTTCACCCTTGATGATTTTACTATCTCTGCAGAGGGTGAAGGAGGAACATTTTCTTCAGGCGCAACTGATGCAATTGCCCTTGTGGTCTCAATTTCCTCAGGCGCAGCAAAAACTTCAGCTGACCTGGAAATTTCTTCAGGCACAATAGTGGAGGTTGTCCTGACATGTTCTTCAGCAGCCTGAATTTCTTCAGCTGCGGGAGCAGTTTCTTCAGCAGGCTGAGTAGATTCTTCAGCCTGAGGAATTTGTGGTTGCGATCGAGCTGCAACCCTTGAGTTATGGTCCTTAACGGCAGCTTGGGCCGCCCTGACAAATCTCACTTTGGTGCCCTTCCATTCAGCATCATATTTGTCTTGTTCCTCAGAGAGGCAGCGGATTTCAGACTAAACAGTGATGAGTTGATTTGGAGTCAAATTCATCATATTATTCCTCAGAAATTTTTCTTTTTGAGCCCTGCTCCTCTTAGCTCTCAGAGCTTGATCTCTTTTCCATTTCCCCCAGCTATGAAGTGAGTGAGGACATGATCCACACCAAGAGGTAGGTTCAGTGAGGAAAGTGGGGTGCTGGGATCCTCATGCCATATGTCAATGAAGTTGAGGATCATCTTGGGATCCATCATAAGAGGAACAGAGCTGCCTTTGGCTATGGCAGCCTTTTGCTGATTTTCTCTGATGATTTCTTCCAGTTCTTCACCATCAGCCTCATCATCATCCTCATATCCTGAGGGTACATTCACTATAGCTTTGCTAGTGTGATGACTTGGTCTTTGACCTCGTCCAACAGTTTTCTTTAGCTTCAACATAGTAGGGCTTGTTGAAGACTGTGCTTGAGCAGAGGGACTCGCAAAGACCCTTGAAGCAATTGAGAATCCCTCTGTCCTATGAAATGATGCAAGGTGCACAGGTGTTGAAGACTTTGCGGCAGTAGCAGAGGACTAAGCAGCTACTGAACCAGTGGCTGAGGCCTTTGAAGGCTTTGCTTGAGGAATCTGAAGTGATGATTTTGAAGTTGAAGACTTTGACTTCATAGCAGATTTCTTCACAATTGATTTCTTTGGAGCATTAGCAGTGGCTCCGGCAGTCACAGTAGCAACAGAGTCTTTGTTGAATTTCTTCACATCCTCTTTTGCTTTCTTCGCCAGCTTGGCTTGCTGTCTTTCCCATTCGTGAGGAAAGTCATCACCAGTCTTGAGACTTGTGGGATCAACAGTTTGGTTCGGAGCCAAGGGTGGCCTGTTGCAAGGGGGTTTAACTGCGATTTTCTTCATATACTTGGGAGTGACATAGCAATATTATTTCCACTCCTTTGCCCATCTCCTCTCAATTTTCTGTATGCGAATCTTTCTCTGCTTTGTTGTTTCCTTGCCATGAGTTTCTTCATCCAGAGTGCAATATTCCTCATACAAGTCATCAGGTATCTCAAACGCAGTCTGAACTTTAGGTTTCTTTCCACCTTTCTGTGGATTCTTCCCATCAGCCATTTTCTTTGGCCGAGGATTCTGAACTCTTGAGGATTCCGAAGATGTACATAGCTTCAAGAAATGCTGCAAATGAGTTAAGTTGATGAGAACCTAGTGATTCATCAGCGAACATGTTTGTACCTATGAACAGAGTATAGGTGTGAGGAATTTGAAGAGGTCATATGCGTTCTCAGAATTTTTTCAAAAACATCAAGTGTGTGGAATTTGACCATGGGTGTATTGAGGATTTTCACTAAGTGTTCTTTGTCTTAGGTTCTAGAGTTGTGCAAATTTTGAGGATCCACACAATTGAGGAATCTTGAAGAAAATCATAACTTAGGAAAAACATCAAGTGTATGAACATGTAAGGTGCTTTAGAATGAGATTCTTGAAGAATAAACACCTTTGAGGAAATTGTGGACAACTTGAAGAACAAACAAGGGCAGTAAAAACAGATTTTATTTACCCCGATGAAGAACACGACGAACTGAGAGAAGAAAAAGAGGAAGTTCGTCCGTCCAGATCTCCCACGCCCTAGCTTGGCAGAGGGAGACAGCTAGAGCGGCGGTAGAGTGAAGATTTCCACGATCGATGTGAGTACGGCGACAGCGAGGTCAAGGTGGTGATGCTCTTCCACACCGTCGATGATGACTTTAGCGGCGGCACTAGGTTTGAGCTTGGGAGATAGTAGGAGTGAGGAGTAACCGAGCACAGTGAAAGGGAAGGGGTATTTATAGCGGAGGTGAAAACCAATCCGCCTGAAGATTTTGGACCAGATTGCCCCTGACCCTTGCTCTCCACGCGACAGGTGTCACCCACATTCTGAGTAGTGGCGATAGTGGGGGATCGTGGGTTATCCAGCCATGGGAATCGGAACGGTTTGAGTGGGAAGCGCCGAAAATTTAGATAGTGAAAATTTTAAAGTTTCCATTTGCAAATTCTTCAGCTGTCAAGGACACTGTGAAGACTTTGAACGATTTTCAAAGTAGAACGCATATGAAGAATTTGTGAACAGACTAGGTTGAGTTTAGCATAGAGGGGGAAAGGTTCCAATCACATTCACTTAGATGAAAATCAACTTGAATAATTAGCAATAAGTGAATGCTGTTGAGGACATTGAAAACTCAAATATGTATATATATAGTCAACGAAGAACACGAGTTTCATAGTTTGAAGAATTTGCAAACTTGAGGAATTTAAAAAATTGAAGAATTTGCAAAATGACGAAAAAACTCAACTTTGAAGAATTCCAACTATGGTTGGTGGTGTGACCCACCGTATAAGAATGATAATTTCAGACACCGCGTACAGTTGTCGTAGGGTTCTGAGAATCAAATTCTTCATTAATTTCTTCACACTTAGAGGGTTATTCTTCATTGATTGAAGAAAAAACATTACTTCGTGTGTTGCACATCTAAGTCATCAATTTTGCATAAATGTTAGGATGTGTGTCCTTTCAAAGAACATTTGAAGATTCTAAGATATTTAGCTCACACCTCAACTTGCAAAATATCTTTTCATCCAAGGGCTTTGTGAAGATATCAGCCAGTTGTTCTTCAGTAGGGATGTGGTCGATGGAGATGTCGCCCTTGAGTACATGATCTCGAAGAAAATGATGACGAATCTGGATGTGCTTGGTCTTGGAATGCTGGACTGGGTTGTAAGCAATCTTGATGGCGCTCTTGTTGTCGCAGTAGAGATGCACATTCTTCACCTTGATGCCATAGTCCTTGAGGGTTTGCTTCATCCACAGCAATTGAGCGCAACATGAACTAGCAGCGATGTACTTAGCTTCAGCAGTAGATAGTGACACGCAATTCTGCTTCTTTGAGGACCAACAGACTAAGGATCGTCCGAGGAAATGACATGTGCCTGAGGTTGACTTGCGATCCACACGATCTCCAGCATAGTCAGCATCAGAGTATCCGACGAGGTGAAGATTTGAGCCCTTGGGATACCATAATCCAAGCGTTGGTGTGTGAGCTAAGTATGGAAGAATATGTTTCATAGCCTCATGGTGTGATTCGTTCGATGTTGCTTGGAATCGGGCACACATGCAAACACTCAGCATAATATCAGGCCTAGATGCACATAGATACAATAACGAGCCAATCATGGATCGATATACCTTCTGATCGAAATGTTTACCATTTTCGTCAGTGCAGAGGTGGCCTTTTGAAGGCATTGGATTTTTGAAGCCTTTGCAATCTTGCATGTCGAATTTCCTCAGAACATCCTTGAGGTATTTCTCTTGAGAGATGAAGATGCCATTGTCTTGCTAACGAATTTGAAGACCTAAGAAGAATTTAAACTCTCCAATCATAGATATTTGATATTCTTCACTCATCATATAGGCAAATTCATCATTGTAATGTCTGTCAGTACAGCCAAACATAATATCATCTACATATATTTGGCATATGAACAGTTCATTGTCATATGATTTAGTGAAGAGTCTTGGGTCGAGTGAACCAGGTTTGAAGCCTTTCTTCATGAGGAACTCCTTCAGAGTGTCGTACCACTCCCGAGGGGCCTGTTTGAGGCCATAGAGGGCCTTGTTGAGTCTGAAGACTTTGTCAGGATGCTTAGGGTCTTCAAAACCTAGGGGTTGAGAAACATATACTTCTTCCTCAAGCTTACCATTGAGGAATGCACTTTTCACATCCATTTGATATAAGATGATATTATGATGGTTAGCATAAGCAAGCAATATGCGAATAGCTTCAAGTCTAGCAACAAGTGCAAAAGTTTCATCAAAGTCAATTCCTTCAACCTGTGTGTAGCCTTGAGCTACAAGACGAGCCTTATTCCTTACCACAAGGCCATTTTCATCTTGCTTGTTGTGGTAGATCCACTTGGTACCTATGATGTTGTGCTTGCGAGGATCTGGCCGCTTGACAAGTTCCTACATGTTGTTGAGCTTGAATTGATGCAATTCCTCTTGCATAGCTTGAATCCACTCAGGCTCCTTGAATGCTTCATCAACTTTGGTGGGATCTATGATAGAGACAAAAGCAAAGTGCCCACAAAAGTTAGTCAAATGTGAAGCTCTTGAGCGAGTGAGGGGACTTGGTGCATTGATGTCATCGATGATTTTGTCAATCTGCACTTCAATTGCAACTCTTGGATGAGCAGGTTGACGTGGCTGAGGATTTTCTTCAACACCATTTTCTTCAGGTGTGTCAGCTTGAATATCTTCATTCGTAGGAATGACTTCTTCAGTGTGTTGGAAATATGCCCTAGAGGCAATAATAAATTAGTTATTATCATATTTCCTTGTTCATGATAATCGTTTATTATCCATGCTATAATTGTATTGATCGGAGACTTAGATGCATGTGTGGATACATAGACAAAACCATGTCCCTAGTATGCCTCTAATAGACTAGCTCGTTGATCAAAGATGGTTAAGGTTTCCTAGCCATTGACATGAGATGTCATTTGATAACGGGATCACATCATTAGAAGAATGATGGGATGGACAAGACCCAAACTAGAAACGTAGCATATGATCGTGTCAGTTTAATGCTACTATTTTCTGCATGTCAAGTATCTGTTCCTATGACCATGAAATCATGCAACTCACTAACACCGGAGGAGTGCCTTGTGTGTATCAAACGTCACAACGTATATGGGTGACTGTAAAGGTACTCTATAGGTACCTCCGAGGGTGTCTGTTGGGTTGGCATGGATCAAGACTGGGATTTGTTACTCCGTGTGACGGAGAGGTATCTCAGGGCCCACTCGGTAATACAACATCACAACAAGCCTTGCAAGCAATGTGACTAAGTGTTAGTCATGGGATCTTGTATTACGGAACTAGTAAATAGACTTGCCGGTAACGAGGTTGAACTAGGTATGGAGATACCGACGATCGAATCTCGGGCAAGTAAACATACCGAAGAACAAAGGGAACATCATACAGGATTAACTGAATCCTTGACATAGAGGTTCAACCGATAAAGATCTTCGTAGAATATGTAGGAACCAATATGGGCATCCAAGTCCCGCTATTGGTTATTGACCGTAGAGGTGTCTTGGTCATGTCTACATAGTTCTCGAACCCGCAGGGTCTGCACACTTAAGGTTCGGTGACGTTTCGGTAGTATAGAGTTATGTATGGTGGTGAACGAAGGTTGTTCGGAGTCCCGGATGATATCTCGGATGTCACGAGGAGCTCCAGAATGGTCCGGAGGTAAATATTGATATATAGGAAGTCCCATTTTGGTCGCTGAAAAAGTTTCGGGCTAATCGGTAATGTACGAGGAGTGCCGGTAGTGTACCGGGAGACCACCGGGAGGGGTATTTCGACCCAAGAGGCTTCATGGGCTGTGGGAGAGTAAATACCAGCCTTTTGTGGGCTGGTGGAATTCCCACACAAGGCCCATGCGGCTGGGAGAAAAAGCCCAAAGGGAAAAAGGTGGAAAAAGGCCAAAAAAAGGAGGAATCCTAGTCCTACTAGGATTGGAGGAGGAGTCCTCCTCTCCTCCCCACTTTGGCCGACCCAAGGGCTGGATTTTTGGCAGCCAAGCCTCCTCCTCCTCTCCTCCTATATATAGTAGATGATTTTAGGGTTTTGGCACAGAATTTTCAGCCACGTGCTACCCGTTCCTCTAGTGCATAGTTTCTCCTCTAGATCGGTTTTCTGCAGTGCTTAGGCGAAGCCCTGCTGGAATAGCTCCACCACCATCGCCGGAGCGCCATCACGCTGCCGGAGAACTCTTCTACCTCTCCGCTCCCTCTTGCCGGATCAAGAAGGCGGAGATCGTCATCAAGCTGTACGTGTGCTGAACGCGGAGGTGCCGTCCGTTCGGCGCTAGATCGGAAGGACCGTGATCAAGATTGCGAGACGGATCGTGACGAGATCACGGGACGGATCGTGATGAGATCGCGGTACGGATCGTGATGAGTTCACGGGACAGATCATGATGAGATCGCGGGACAGATCGTGATGAGTTCGCGAGACGGATCGTGATTGGATCGCGGGACGGATCGTGATGAGATCGCGGGACGCTCGGCGATTTGGATCGCGAAGACGTTCGACTACACCAACCGCGTTTCTTAACGCTTCCCGCTTAGCGATCTACAAGGGTATGTAGATGAGATCTCGAGTAGAACACGAAGAGTTTGTGGGCGTTGATGCTTAGATTCCTTCCTCCCTTGGTCGTGTTTTGGTTCAGCGGTATTGTGAGATGAAGCGGCCCGGACCAACATTACTCGTACGCTTACGAGAGACCGGTTCCCTCAAATGCAACTTGTTGCATAGATGGCTTGCGGGTGCCAGTTTCTCTCACTTTAGTTGGATCGGATTGGACAAAGGCGGTCCTTGAGAAGGTTGAAAAGCAACTAGTGTATCACCGTTGTGGGTTTTGCGCAGGTGAGAATTGTTCTTGCTAGATACCCGTAGCAGCCATGTAAAACATGCAACAACAATTAGAGGACGTCTAACTTGTTTTTGCAGGGTATGTTGTGATGTGATATGGCCAATTACATGATGTGATATATGTGATGTATGAGATGATCATGTGTTGTATAGAATATCACGACTTGCATGTCGATGAGTACGGCAACCGGCAGGAGCCATAGGGTTGTCTTTAATTATTGTATGACCTGCGTGTCAATCATTAAGCGCAATGTAATGCTTTACTTTATCGCTAAACGGTAGCAATAGTAGTAGAATCATGGTGGGCGTGACAACCCCGATGGTGACACGTTGATGGAGATCATGGTGTCATGCCGGTGACGATGGAGATCATGTCGGTGCTTTCATGATGGAGATCAAAAGCACAAGTTCATGGCCATATCATGTCACTTATGACTTGCATGTGATGTTAATCCTTTTATGCACCTTGTTTTGCTTAGGACGACGGTAGCATTATAAGGTGATCCCTCACTTAATTTCAAGATAAATTGTGTTCTCCACGAGTGTGCACCGTTGCGGAAGTTCTTCATGTCGAGACACCATGTGATGATCGGGTGTGATAGACTCTACGTTCACATACAACGGGTGCAAGCCAGTGTTGCACATGCAGAACACTCGGGTTAAACTTGACGAGCCTAGCATGTATAGACATGGCCTCGGAACACAAGAGACCGAAAGGTCGAACATGAGTCATATAGTAGATATGATCAACATGATGATGTTCACCATTGAAACCACCTCAACTCACATGATGATCGGACTTGAGTTGGTGAATTTGGATCATGTATCACTCGAATGACTGGAGGGATGTCAATTTGAGTGGGAGTTCTTAAGTAATATGATTAATTGAACTCATTATCATGAACATAGTCAATAGTGTCTGTGCAAATTATGTTGTAGATCACTTTCTCGCGCTGTAGCTCCCTTGAATTTTTTATATGTTCCTAGAGAAATAGAGTTGAAAGATGTTGGTAGCAATATTGCGGACTGGGTCCATGATCTGAGGATTGTCCTCATTGCTGCACAGAAGGCTTATGTCCTTAATGCACCGCTCGGTGCGCCAACCCCTCTAGCGTGGTCTGTAGATGTTGTGAACATCTGTCAGGCACGTTCTGATGACTACTTGATAGATTAGTGCGTCATGCATTACGTCTTAGAATTGAGGCTCCGAAACATTTTGAACATCACAGAACATATGAGATGTTCTAAGAGCTGAAATTAGGATCTCAGGCTCGTGCCCATGTTGTGAGATATGTGATCTCCAACAAGATTCTTTGCCAGCAAGATGAAGGAGAATAGCTCAATCGTTGAGCATGTGCTCAGATTGTCTGGGTGCTACAATCGCTTGAATCGAGTGGGAGTTGATATTCCAGATAAGATAGTGATTGATATAGTTCTCCAAGTCACTGTCACTAAGCTACTAGAACTTGATGATGAACTATAAAACGCCAGGGATAGAAATAATGATCCTTGAGCTATTCGCAATGTTTGACACCGCGAAGGTAGAAATCAAGAAGGAGCGTCAAGTGTTGATGGTTAGTCAAACCACTAGTTTCGAGAAGGGCAAGAGCAAGGAGGGAAACTTCATGGATAGCAAGTCAGTTGCTGCTCCAGTGAAGCAACCCAAAGTTGAACTCAAACCCAAGACTAAGTGCTTCAATTATGAGGAGGGCGGTCGCTGAAGCGGAACAACCCTAGATACTTGGTAGATAAGAAGGCTGGCAACGTCAACAGAAGTATATTTGATATACGTGTTATTGATGTGTACCTTGCTAGTACTCCTAGTAGCACCTAGGTATTGGATACCGGTTCGGTTGCTAAATGTTAGTAACTCGAAATAAAAGCTACGGAATAAACGGAGAACTAGCTAAGGGTGAGGTGACGATGTGTGTTGGAAGTGTTTCCAAGGTTGATGTGATCGACATCGCACGCTCTCTCTACCTTCAGGATTAGTAACAAACCTAAATAAGTGTTATTTGGTGTTTTGCGTTGAGGATGAACGTGATTAGATCGTGTTTATTGCAACACGGTTATTCATTTAAGTTATAGAATAATGGTTATTCTATTTACATGAATAATACCTTCAATGGTCATGCACCCAGTGAGAATGGTTTGTTGAATCTTGATCATAGTAATACACATGTTCATAACATTGATGCCAAAAGATGCAAAGTTAATAATGATAGTACCACATACTTGTGGCACTGCCACTAAATGTCATATTGGTATAAAACGCATGAAGAAACTCCATGCTGATGGATCTTTGGACTCTTTCGATTTCGAATTGGTTGAGACATGCCAATCATGCCTCTTGGTCAAAGATGACTAAGGACCCTGTTTTCTGGTTTGACGGAGCGGGCAAGTGATTTATTGGAAATGATACATGTTGATGTATGCAATCCAATGAGTCTTGTAGCGTGCGGTGGATATCATTATTTTCTTACCTTCACTGATGATTTGGGTAGATATAGTGTATGTTTACTTAATGAAACACAAGTCTGAATCGTTTGAAAAGTTCAAGCAAATTCAGAGTGAAGTTTAAGATCATCGTGACAAGAAGATAAAAATATCTGCGATATGATCGTGGAGGTGAATATCTGAGTTACGAGTTTGGCATACAACTTTAGACAATGTGAAATTTGTTTCACAACACACGTCACCTGGAACACGATAGTGTGATAGTATGTCCGAACGTCATAGTCGTGCTCTATTGGATATGGTTATGATGTCTCTTATCGTTTTGCTACTATAATTTGGGGTTGTGCATTAGAGACAACTACATTCACTTTAAATAGGGCACCATCTAAATCCGTTGAGATGACATCGTGTGAATTATGGTTTGATAGAAACCTAAGCTGTCATGTTTGATAGAAACCTAAGCTGTCATGTTGAGATGAAAATGTTTTCACCTAATGAGCTCAAACCCAAAGTGGACAAATGCATGTTTGTAGAATACCCTAAGAGCAGTTGGGTGAACCTTCTATCTCAGATCCAAGCATAAAGTGTTTGTTGCTAAAACGGGTCCTTTCCCGAGAAAAAGTTTCTCTCGAAATAATTGAGTGGGAGGAAGATAGAACTTGATGAGGTTGTTGAACCTTTGTTTCAACCAGAGAGTAGCGCAATGCAGAAAGATGTTTGTGTGGAACCTATGTCAGTTGAAGAGGAAGTAAATGATGATGATCATGAAGCTTCAGATCAAGTTACTATCAAACCTCGTAGGTCGACAAGGATGTGTACTGCTCCTGAGCGGTATGACAACCCTGTCTTGGAGGTCATGTTGTTGGACAACAATGAACCTACGAGCTGTAGAGAAGCGATGATGGGCCCGGATTCTGACAAATGGTTAGAGGCCATGAAATTCGAGAAAGGATCCATATATGAAAACCAAGTATAGACTTTGGTAGACTTGCTCGTTGGATGGCAGGTCATTGAGTACAAATGGATCTTTAAAATGAAGACAGACGCTGATGGTGAATGTCATCATTTATAAAGCTCAACTTGTCGCAAAGAAGTTTCTGGCAAGTTCAAGGAGTTGACTGCGATGAGACTTTCTCACTCGTAGCGATGTTAAAGTCTGTTAGAATTATGTTAGCAGTTGCTGCATTTTTTAATTATGAAATCTGGCAGATGGATGCCAAAACATCGTTTCCTTTCTTGAGGAAAGGTTGTATGTGATACAATCAGAAGGTTTTGTCAGTCCTAAGGATGCTAAAAGGTGTGCAAGCTTCAGTGACCCTTCTATGAACTGAAGCAAGCATCTCAGAGTTGGAATATACACTTTGATGAGGTGATTAAAGTTTTTGAGTCTATACAAAGTTTACGAGAAACTTGTATTTACAATAAAGTGAGTGGGAGCACTATAGAGTTTCTGATAAGCATATGTGGTTGACATATTGTTGATCGGAAATGATATAGAATTTCTGGAAAGCATAAAGGGTTGTTTGAAAAGAGTTTTTCAAAGGAAGACCTGGATAAAGCTACCTAATTGTTGAGCATCAAGATCTATAGAGATAGATCAAGATACTTGATGAGACTTTCAATGAGTACATACCTTGACAAGATTTTGAAAGAGTTCAAAATGGACCAGTTAGAGAAAGAGTTCTCGCCTGATTTGTAAGGTATAAAGTTGAGTAAGACTCAATGCCTAGTGACTGCAGAAGATAGAGAAAAGATGAGTGTCATACCCTATGCTTGAGCCATAGGCTCTATCATGTATGCAATGGTGTGCACAAGACCCGATGTCAGCCTTGCCATAAGTATGGCCGGAAGGTTTCAAAGTGATCCTGGAATAGAGCACTGGACAGCGGTCAAGATTATCCTTAGTAACTAAAAGACTAAGGAGATGTTTCTCGATTATGGAGGTGATAAAGAGTTCATCATAAATAGTCACATCGATGCAAGCTTTAACACCAATCCGTATGACTCTTAGTAGCAATCTGGATACGTATAGTGGAGCAGCCATTTGGAATAGTTCCAAGTGGAGTGTGGTAGCAGTGTTTACGGTTTGACATAGAAATTTGCAAAGTACACACGGATTTGACTGTCGCAGACCCGTTGACTATAAGACCTCTCTCACATGCAAAGCATGATCGAGCCCCAGAACTCATTGGGTGTTTGATTCATAACAATGCAAATCACATGGTGATGTGAACTAGATTATTGACTCTAGTGCAAGTGGGAGACTGTTGGAAATATGCCCTATAGGCAATAATAAATTAGTTATTATCATATTTCCTTGTTCATGATAATCGTTTATTATCCATGCTATAATTGTATTGATCGGAGACTTAGATGCATGTGTGGATACATAGACAAAACCATGTCCCTAGTATGCCTCTAATAGACTAGCTCGTTGGTCAAAGATGGTTAAGGTTTCCTAGCCATTGACATGAGATGTCATTTGATAACGGGATCACATCATTAGGAGAATGATGGGATGGACAAGACCCAAACTAGAAACGTAGCATATGATCGTGTCAGTTTAATGCTACTGTTTTCTGCATGTCGAGTATCTGTTCCTATGACCATGAGATCATGCAACTCACTAACACCGGAGGAGTGCCTTGTGTGTATAAAACGTCACAACGTAACTGGGTGACTATAAAGGTACTCTACAGGTACCTTCGAGGGTGTCTGTTGGGTTGGCATGGATCAAGACTGGGATTTGTTACTCCGTGTGACGGAGAGGTATCTCAGGGCCCACTCGGTAATACAACATCACAACAAGCCTTGCAAGCAATGTGACTAAGTGTTAGTCACGGGATCTTGTATTACGGAATGAGTAAAGATACTTGCCGGTAACGAGGTTGAACTAGGTATGGAGATACCGACGATTGAATCTCGGGCAAGTAAACATACCGAAGAACAAAGGGAACATCATACGGGATTAACTGAATCCTTGACATAGAGGTTCGACCGATAAACATCTTCGTAGAATATGTAGGAACCAATATGGGCATCCAGGTCCCGCTATTGGTTATTGATCGTAGAGGTGTCTCGGTCATGTCTACATAGTTCTCGAACCCGAAGGGTGTGCACACTTAAGGTTCGATGACGTTTCGGTAGTATAGAGTTATGTATGGTGGTGACCGAAGGTTGTTCGGAGTCCCAGATGAGATCCCGGACGTCATGAGGAGCTCCAAAATGGTCCGGAGGTAAAGATTGATATATAGGAAGTCCCATTTTGGTCGTCGGAAAAGTTTCGGGCTAATCGGTAATGTACTGGGAGTGCCAGTAGTGTACCGGGAGACCACCGGGAGGGGTATTTCGACCCAAGAGGCTTCATGGGCTGTGGGAGAGTAAATACCAGCCTTTTTTGGGCTGGTGGGAGTCCCACACAAGTCCCATGCGGTTGGGAGAAAAAGTCCAAAGGGAAAAAGGTGGAAAAAGGCCAAAAAAAAGGAGGAATCCTAGTCCTACTAGGATTGGAGGAGGAGTCCTCCTCTCCTCCCCACTTTGGCCGACCCAAGGGATGGATTTTTGGCATCCAAGCCTCCTCCTCCTCTCCTTCTATATATACTAGAGGATTTTAGGGTTTTGGCATAGAATTTCAGCCACGTGCTACCCGTTCCTCTAGTGCATAGTTTCTCCTCTAGATCGGTTTTCTGCAGTGCTTAGGTGAAGCCCTGCCGGAATAGCTCCACCACCATCGCCGGAGCGCCGTCACGCTGCCGGAGAACTCTTCTACCTCTCCTCTACCTCTTGCTGGATCAAGAAGGCGGAGATCGTCATCAATTTGTACGTGTGCTGAACGCCGAGGTGCCGTCCGTTCGGCGCTAGATCGGAAGGACCGTGATCAAGATTGCGAGACGGATCATGACGAGATCGCGTGTCGGATCATGATGAGATCGCGGGACGGATCATGATGAGTTCGCGGGACGGATCGTGATGAGATCGCGGGACGGATCATGATGAGTTCACAGGACGGATCGTAATTGGATCGTGGGACGGATCATGATGAGATTGCGGGACGCTCGGCGATTAGGATCGCGAAGACGTTTGACTACACCAACTGCGTTTCTTAACGCTTCCCGCTTAGCGATCTACAAGGGTATGTAGATCCACTCTCCCTCTCGTAGATTCTCATCACCATGGATAGATCTTGCGTGTGCGCAGGATTTTTTGTGTGTCCCATGCAATGTTCCCTACACAGTGGGTATGACATCTTCAGTTGCCTTCAACTTAATGGATTCCTCAGGAGACTGTTCATCTAGCACATAAGGCAGGTACTCTCTTTGCGAGCCGTCAGTTTCATCAAACCGCACATCTATAGTTTCAACAACCTTGTGGTGCTAGGTGTTGAAGACTCTATAGGTGTGCGAGTCCTTTCCGTAACCAAGCATAAAACCTTCATGTGCTTTCGGTGCAAATTAGAACTGTGGTGAGGATCTCTAATCCAACATTTTGCACCAAAGACTTTGAGATAACTTACATTGGGTTTCTTTCCAGTCATAAGTTCATGTGAAGTCTTCTTGAAGAATTTGAGAAGATATACCCTGTTGATGATGTGGCATGCTATATCAATTGCCTCAGGCCAGAAGCAATGAGGAGTCTTGTATTCATCAAGCATGGTGCAAGCCATCTCAACAAGAGTCCTGTTCTTGCGCTGCATGACGCCGTTCTACTGAGGAGTATATGGGGCACATAACACATGAGTAATACCAAGTTCATCAAGATATTCATCAAGATTGGTGTTCTTGAACTCAGTCCCATTATCACTCCTGATATGCTTGGTCTTGACGCCGAAGTTCGTGGAGGCCCTTGAAGCAAATCGTCGAAGACATCCTACACTTCAGACTTGTACAGAATAATATGCACCCAAGTGTAACGAGAGTAATCATTAATAATGACAAAGCCATACAAACTTGAAGAATTTGTTAGTGTGGAGTAATGAGTGGGCCCAAAAAGATCCATGTGAAGCAATTCAAAGGGTCGAGTTGTGGTCATGATTGTCTTCTAGGGATGCTTGGATCTGGTCATCTTCCCAGACTCACATGCACCACAGAGGTGGTCCTTGAGGAATTTGACACCTTCAATGCCAATGCCGTGCTTTTTCTTCATGAGTGTGTGCAAGTTCCTCATACCAGCATGTGCAAGTCATCGATGCCATAGCCAGCCTTCTGAGGACTTTGCAAGTAGGCATGTGACAGGCTGAGGACCTATAGAGAAATCAACAATATACAAGTCTCCTCTCCTAAAGCCTTCGAAGACTTTGGAATTGTCAGATTCCATGATGACAACACAATGATATTTTGCAAATACGACAACCATATCAAGATCACAAAGCATTAAGACAGATATAAGGTTGAACCCGAGGGATTCGACAAGCATCACCTTATCCATGTGTCGGTCCTTTGAGATTGCAACCTTACCTAGACCCAATACCTTGCTTTTTCCTTTGTCAGCGTAGGTGATATGCTTCAGATGAGATGGAGCAAGTGGCAAATTCATCAGTAGATTCTTGTCACCAGTCATGTGGTTTGTGCATCCACTATCGAGGACCCACTCAGTAGCTTTTGGAGATTCATCCTACAGATGAATTAGTACAACTTACAGACTCATATGCTTCATAGTGAAGAATATGACATCAATTTCATCAGACATAATTTCATCACACAACATAGTAAGTAAAGTAGTGTGAGGACATGAGAAATGAGGAATTCATTTCTACATGATTAGCTTGCGTCCTTTCAAGCATTTCCTTAGGTCTCCAGCAAATTCATCAGATGTTCAAGTTCATCTGGAGACCTGACACTGCATAACAAATTAGTTCAATTTCTTCACCACCCACATCTGGAGGGGTGGCAAAGATTTCATCATTCTGCGAGCACCATATGAGAAGGGAGGCATTGAAGCTAGTGCGATTCGTTTCACAGGACGAGGGTTAGAGTACTCATATGAATAAGCAGAGAAATTCTTCGAGGACTTATGAACATAATGATTTGAAGAATAATGCACATATTCAGAACTCTTAGATTTTCCCTGCAAAATAGATGCATTAGCACGAGAATGATAATTTTGACCATTTGAGGAATTTTGTCTATGTGAAGACTTTGGTCCATATGAGGAATATTATCTGGGGTTCCTGTTCTTCGTGAGTGGTGTCATGAGGACATTCACTTGAAGATTTTGTAGGCAGCTCTTGGGAACCCAGATTTTCTTCATAGGTGAACCTTTCTTGCAGTTAGTTCCAATAAATCTGGCAAATACTTCACCTTTTTGATTTGTGAAGAATTTTTAGTTAGAGTCAAGTGACTCATCAGAGGAATATGAAGTTTCACAAGTAAAGCCAGATAGAGTGGATGGATCTATAGGAGGTCCTTTTGCAGCAACCCATGAGGTTTTGGGATACTGCTTAGGTGTCTAGTAGGATCCATCAGCATTGATTTTCCTCTCAAATGCAATACCCTCTTTCCTAGGGTTCCTGTTCAGAATCAGCTTTTTGAGGACATCGCAAAGGGTTTGATGCCCTTTGGGACTTTCGTACATGCCTGCCACATACAATTTCTTCAACCCTGCATTTTCGTCAGTGATACTTGTGGTATCCTTAGATGAGGAATTTGTGAGCACGGGAATAGTTGAAGAATTTGCAGCAATAGAAGCATTTGAACATTCAGGTGAAGAATTAGCAGTTTCACGTTCGATGCATTTCAAACAAGGTGGAACAAATTCTTCCTGAGCGGTATTGATCTGTTGAGCCAGTAAAGAATCGTTTTCCCTTTGGAGATCCTCATAATACACTCTTAGTTTCTCAAGATCTTGCTTTCTTTGAAGAAATTCATAATAAAGCTTCTCATGATAAGCTAAGAGAGCATTTTGATGACTCTGAAGGTTATCATACTTTTTCTGAGACTTTTGTGATCGTCAGAGAGAGTTTGAGTCCGATCCACTTCCTCATTCAATAGATCATCGCTTTTGTCTAGCATTTTCTGAAGCTTTTCAAGTGCACTTTGTTGCCTAGTAGCAATATTAGCAAGTTTGGCATCGCTAGGTTTCACATATTCATCAGATTCACCATCACTTGATTTAGAGGAGGATTGGTGCTTATGTACCTTGGAACCTTTAGCCATGAAGCAATAGGTGGGAGCATAATCATCATTGCTGACGTCAGAGTCGTTGGAGTAGTCATTTTCTTCATCATTGAAGATAGACTTTCTGATGAAAGCAATAGCGAGAGCAAGGCTAGCGACACCAGATTCAGATTCCACCTTAGATTCTTCCTCCTGTTCACATTCTTCAGATTCTTCTTCTGAGTCCATTTCCTTGCCAATGAAAGCCTGAGCCTTTCTTGAACCATTCTTCTTGTGCGTTGAAGATTTTGAAGATGAGGACTTTGAGGATTTCTTGTTTTTTTCGAGTGATCAGAACTGTCGTCTTTGTATTTCTTCTTCTTCTTCTTCTTCTTTGATTCTTTTTTCCAGAGAGGACAGTCAGAGATGAAGTGACCAGATTTCTTGCATTTGTGACAAGTTCTCTTCTTGTAGTCATCTGATGAATCTGATTTCCTCAAGCCACTTTTTGTTGACTTTCCAAATCCACCTCTCCTTGAGAACTTCTGCAATTTCCTCACGAGCATTGCTAGCTCGCGACCCAGTTCTTCAGGATCACCAAGTCTACTATTAGAAACTTCGCCTTCGGATGAGGAAATTGCTTTTGCCTTCAGAGCACGAGATCTTCCATAGCTTGGCCTATAGAGGTCTCTCTTATCAGCTTGTTGGAGTTCATGAGTATTGAGTCTCTCAAGAATATCAGCAGGATCAAGTGACTTGTAGTCTCCACGTTCTTGAATCATCAAAGCCAGAGTATCGAATGAGGAATCAAGAGATCTTAGCAGTTTCTTCACCACCTCATGGTCAGTGATATCAGTAGCACCCAGTGCTTCAAGCTCATTGGAGATATCAGTGAGATGATCAAAAGTTTGTTGAATATTTTCATTGTCGAGTCTCTTGAAGCGGTTGAAGAGATTGCGAAGAACATCAACACGAGAGTCATGTTGAGTGGAAACACCTTCGTTGACTTTGGACAACCTATCCCAGATAAGCTTAGAAGACTCCAAAGCACTCACTCTGCCATACTAGCCTTTGTTCAGATGGCCATAGATGATATTCTTCGCTTGAGAATCAAGTTTCTTGAATCTCTTCACATCAGCAGCATTGACCGTGGGAGTAACAGAGGGAACACCATTTTCCACAACGTACCAGAGATCGTTGTCAATAGCTTTAAGATGCATGCGCATCTTGTTCTTCTAGTAGGGGTAATCCGTCCCATCGAAGGTAGGACATCCCGCGGAAACCTTGATCATACCTGCAGTCGACATAACTAGAACTGCAGGCGGTTAAACCAAAATCACACAGAACAAGGGCGTACCTTGCTCTAGTACCAATTGAAAGTGCGTTATATCGACTAGAGGGGGGTGAATAGGCGATTTTTACAAAATCATCACTTGAGGAATTTCAACTTGAGGAATTTGAAATGTGATGAATAACTAGCAGCGGAATAAGTACTCAAGTGCATGACAAACATAGCAACAACATATTCATCGTGATGAAATAAAACATGCATAGGTTACAAGTAGTGTGATACAGGATAAGTAGGTGAGGAACAAGGTAACTTGAAGAATTTGAGGTGAGGAAATTGAGAAAGTCTTCAGTCAAATTCTTCAAATAGTAAAGATCAATTTCATCAACATGTATATGAGGAAATGAAAGGGTTGAGGAAATAAAACCAGGTAGCTCGATGAAGACAATGGTTTGATGACCCAGTTCCAACTGCTGTGACAGTCGTACGTCTGGTTTGGAGCGGCCTGGTATTTAAACCAGAGGACACACAGTCCCAGGACACACTGTCCTTACCGTATTCTCCTTGAGCTAAGGTGACAAAGTCCTCGCCCAACACTCATGGTAAGTCTTCAGGGTAGACTTCCAAAACCCTCACGAACTGGTCACCCGGTGATCCACAATTGACTGCTGGATGCTCTAGACCAAGGTCACTTTGTGATCCCCAATTGACTGCAGGATGCACTAGACCATGACGCCTAACCTTCTGGAAGATACATACTCTTCAAAGGTAACAAGCGTCGGTTCCACATAGGAACAATCTCTTCAGTGATGCTCAATCACTTTGGGTTTGGTGGTTTGAATTTTGGTTTTTCCTCACTGATGTTTTCTCTCAAAGTCTTCGGAGGATGTGTTGCTCTCAAATGACAAGTGTCGGTTCTCTCTCGGAGCAGCCAACCAGCTAGTGGTTGTGGGGGTGGCTATTTATAGCCAGGGTGCAACCTGACATGATAAGACATAAATGCCCCCAATGATATGACCGTTATGTGGATAAGATGATTGGGGAAAACTGGCACTAAGCACATCAACAGTCGGAATTTTGAATTGTGAAAGTCCTCAGGCTTACCATGTTCCTCACTTGTAGGCAATTTGCACCGGCGAAATCCTAACTCCTTAGTCAGATCAATTTCATCAGAGACCAGAAGAACTTCGTCTTTGTCACTGAAGAACTTGACTGAATTGCAAGAGATTTCCAAAGGCTTCACTCGAAGGATTGGATAGGTTGAGGCTTTTGGAGTTGAGCATCAGTTGGAAATTTTCCTTAGTATTACCTCGGCCCCCTTTAACAGTACGGTGCTTCCTATGACTCAAAGAAATGAAATGAAACTACGAAAACAAAAGTCTTCATGCTTCATAGTCCTCATTCAGCACACGTGCAGCTCAATGATGATCTCCACCTTCTTGATCTAGCAAAAGGGGGTGGTGAGGTAGATGAGTTCTCCGGCAGCGCGACGGTGCAGTGGCGGTGGTGGTGGAGCTGATCCGGCACGGCTTCGCCAAGCACCACGGAATCAATCTAGAGGAGAAACAGATCTAGAGGACGAAGAGGGCAGCACGTGGCAATTAGGGTTAGGGGCTGCCCTCAAAATCCCTCAATATATATAGGAGGAAGGGGAGGGGAGGCATCCTTGGCCCCTACTCCAAGTAGGTTCGGCCGAACCAAACAAGGGATGAATCCACCTCCCACAAGGGAGGTGGAATCCTATTAGGACTCCTTCCTAATTTGGATTTTCCTTTCCCCCTTTGGGGTTTTTCCTTTCCCACTCTTTCCTAGACGCATGGGCCTTGTAGATCTGGTTTTCCCATCCCACTAAGGGCTGGTGCAACACCCCTCAGGCCCATGTGGCCTCCCGACATGGGTGGCCCCTCCCGATGGCCCTCCGGTACTCCCGGTACACTATCGGAAATACCCGTAACTTTTCTGGTGGCCAAAACGGGACTTCCTATATATAAATCTTTACCTCTAGACCATTTTGGAGCTCCTCGTGATATCTGGGATCTCATCCTGGACTCCAAAAAACCTTCGGTCACCAACATACATAACTCAACTATACCGAAATGTCACCGAACCTTAAGTGTGCAGACCCTGCGGGTTCGAGAACTATGCAGACATGACCGAGACACCTCTACGGTTAATAACCAATAGCAGGACCTGGATGCCCATATTGGTTCCTACATATTCTACGAAGGTCTTTATCGGTCGAACCTCTATGTCAAGGATTCAGTTAATCCCGTATGTTGTTTCCTTTGTTCTTCGGTATGTTACTTGCCAAGAGTCGATTGTCGGTATCTCAATACCTAGTTCAAACTAGTTACCGGCAAGTCTCTTTACTCATTCTGTAATACAAGATCTTGTGGCTAACTCTTTAGTCACATTGCTTGCAAGGCTTGTTGTGATGTTGTATTACCGAGTGGGCCCTGAGATACCTCTCCGTCACACGGAGTAACAAATCCCAGTCTTGATCCATGCCAACCCAATAGACACCCTCGGAGATACCTGTAGAGCACCTTTATAGTCACCTAGTTACGTTGTGACGTTTGGTATACACAAGTTACTCTCCACTTTCAGTGAATTGCATGATCTCATGGTCATAGGAATAGATACTTGACATGGAGAAAACAGTGGCAATAAACTGACACGATCATATGCTATGTTTATAGTTTTGGTCTTGTCCATAACATCATTCTCCTAATGCTGTGATCCTATTATGAAATGATATCTCATGTCCATGGCTAGGAAGCCTTAACCATCTTTGATCAACGAGCTAGTCCATTATAGGCATACTAGGGACATGGTGTTGTCTATGTATCCCCACATGTATCTGAGTTTCTGATCAATATAATTCTAGCATGGATAATAAACGATTATCATGAACAAGGAAATATATAATAATAACCATTTATTATTGACTCTAGGGCATATTTCCAACAATCTCCCACTTGCACTAGAGTCAGTAATCTAGTTCACATCACCATGTGATTTACATTGTTATGAACCCAATACCCAATAAGTTCTGGGGTTAGATCATGCTTTCCATGTGAGAGAGGTCTTTAGTCAACAGGTCTGTGACATTCAGATCCGTCTATACTTTGCAAATCTCTATGTCATACTGTAGACACTGCTTTTACACTCCGCTTGGAGCTATTCCAAATGGTCGCTCCACTATACGTATCCGGATTGCTACTCAGAGTCATCCGGATTGGTGTTAAAGCTTGCATGGACGTAACTCTTTACGATGAACTCTTTATCACCTCCATAATCGAGAAACATCTCCTTAATCCTCTTGGTTCCTACATATTCTATGGAGATCTTTATCGTTCGAACCTCTATGTCAAGGATTCAGTTAATCCCGTAAGATGTTCCCTTTGTTCTTCGGTATGTTACTGTTGGGGAACATCGCATGGGAAACAAAAAATTTCCTACGCACACGCAAACCTATCCATGGTGATGAGCATCTACGAGAGGGGGAGTGGATCTACGTACCCTTGTAGATCGCTAAGCGGGAAGCGTTAAGAAACGCGGTTGGTGTAGTCGAACATCTTTGCGATCCAAATCGCCGAGCGTCCCGCGATCTCATCACGATCCGTCCCGCGATCCAATCACGATCCGTCCCATGAACTCATCACGATCCGTCCCGCGATCTCATCACGATCCGTCTCACGATCTTGATCACGATCTGTCCCGCGAACTCATCACGATCCGTTCCGCGATCTCATCACGAACCGTCTCGCGATCTCGATCACGGTCCTTCCGATCTAGCGCCGAACGGACGACACCTCCGCGTTCAGCACACGTGCAGCTTGATGACGATCTCCACCGTCTTGATCCAGCAAGAGGAGGTGGAGAGGAGAGAGAGTTCACCAGTAGCGTGACGGTGCTCCGGTGATGGTGGTGGAGTGATTCCGGCAGGGCTTCGCCTAAACGCTGCGGAAAACCGATCTAGAGGAGAAACTGTGCACCGGTGAAACAGGTAGCACGTGGCCGGAAATTCTGTCCAAAAACCACCCAATCCACTAGTATATATAGGAGGAGAGGATAGGAGAGGCAGCCAAGTCCTTTGGGTCGGCCGAAATAGGAGGTGGGAAGCAATCCTACTTCACCTCCAATCCTAGTTGGAGTAGGATTGCCTCCTATTGGCTGATTTTCCACTTTTTTGCTTTAGGACTTTCTCTCCTGCGCCATGGGCCTTTGTGGCTGTTTTCCCAGCCCACTAAGGGCTGGTTATTATTATCCCACAGCCCATGGACCTCTTGGGGTCGAAATACCCCTCCCGGAGGCCTGCCGGTACACTACCGGCACTACCGGTACACTATCGGCACTCCCGGTACACTACCGATGAGCCCGGAACTTTTCCGGAAACCAAACTGGGACTTCCTATATATGAATCTTTACCTCCGGACCATTCCAGAGCTCCTCGTGACGTCCAGGATCTCATCCGGGACTCCGAACAAACTTCGGTCACCACCATACATAAATCTACACTACCGAAACGTCACCGAACCTTAAGTGTGCAGACCCTACGGGTTCGAGAACTATGTAGACATGACCGAGACACCTCTATGGTCAATAACCAATGGCGGGACCTAGACGTCCACATTGGTTCCTACATATTCTACGAAGATCTTTATCGGTCGAATCTCTATGTCAAGGATTCAGTTAATCCCGTATAACGTTCCCTTTGTTCTTCGGTATGTTACTTGCGCGAGATTCGATCGTCGGTATCTCCATACCTAGTTCAACCTCGTTACTGGCAAGTCTCTTTACTCGTTCCGTAATACAAGATCCCGTGACTAACACTTAGCCACATTGCTTGCAAGGCTTGTTGTGATGTTGTATAACCGAGTGGGCCCTGAGATACCTCTCCGTCACACGGAGTAACAAATCCCAGTCTCGATCCATGCCAACTCAACAGACACCATCGGAGATACCTGTAGAGCACCTTTATAGTCACCCAGTTACGTTGCGACGTTTGATACACACAAGGCACTCCTCCGATATCTGTGAGTTGCATGATCTCATGGTCATAGGAACACATACTTGACATGCGGAAAACAGTAGCAATAAACTGACACGATCATATGCTACGTTTGCAGTTTGGGTCTTGTCCATCACATCATTCTCCTAATGATGTGACCCCGTTATCAAATGACATCTCATGTCCATGGCTAGGAAACATTAACCATCTTTTGATCAATGAGCTAGTCTATTAGAGGCATACTAGGGACATGGTTTTGTCTATGTATCCACACATGCATCTAAGTCTCCGATCAATACAATTATAGCATGGATAATAAAAGATTATCATGAACAAGGAAATATGATAATAACTAATTTATTATTGCCTCTAGGGCATATTTCCAACAGTTACTTGCCCGAGATTCGATCGTTGGTATCTCCATACCTAGTTCAACCTCGTTACCGGCAAGTCTCTTTACTCGTTCCGTAATACAAGATCCCGTGACTAACACTTAGTCACATTCTTGCAAGGCTTGTTGTGATGTTGTATTACCGAGTGGGCCCTAAGATACCTCTCCGTCACACGGAGTAACAAATCCCAGTCTTGATCCATGCCAACTCAACAGACACCCTCGGAGATACCTGTAGAGTACCTTTATAGTCACCCAGTTACGTTGCGACATTTGCTACACACAAGGCACTCCTCCGATGTCAGTGAGTTGCATGATCTCATGGTCACAGGAACATATACTTGACATGCAGAAAACAATAGCAGTAAACTGACACAATCATATGCTACGTTTGTAGTTCGGGTCTTGTCCATCACACCATTCTCCTAATGATGTGATCCCGTTATCAAATGACATCTCATGTCCATGGCTAGGAAACCTTAACAATCTTTGATCAAGGAGCTAGTCTATTAGAGGCATACTAGGGACATGGTTTTGTCTATGTATCCACACATGCATCTAAGTCTCCGATCAATACAATTACAATATGGATAATAAATGATTATCATGAACAAGTAAATATGATAATAACTAATTTATTATTGCCTCTAGGGCATATTTCCAATAGTCTCCCACTTGCACTAGAGTCAGTAATCTAGTTCACATGACCATGTGATACACATTGTTATGAATCTAACACCCAATGTGTTCTGGGGCTCGATCATGCTTTGCATGTGAGAGAGGTCTTATAGTTAATGGGTCCGCGACATTCAGATCCGAGTGTACTTTGCAAATCTCTATGTCAAACCGTAAACACTACTACCACACTCCACTTGGTACTATTCCAAATGGCTGCTCCACTATACGTATCCAGATTGCTACTACGAGTCATCTGGATTGGTGTTAAAGCTTGCATCGACGTAACTCTTTACGACGAACTCTTTATCACCTCCATAATCGAGAAACATCTCCTTAGTCTTTTAGTCACTAAGGATAATCTTGACTGGTATCGAGTGATCCACTCCTGGATCACTCTTGGACCCCTTGACGGACTCATGGCCAGGCACACACAGGTGCGGTAAACAGCATGGCATACTATACAGAGCCTATGGCTAAGGCATAGGGGACGACATTCGTCCTTTCTCTTTCTTCTGTCGTGGTCGAGCTTTGAGTCTCACTCAACTTCACACCTTACAAAGCGAGCGAGAACACTTCTCTCTGACTAATCCATTTTGAATTCTTTCAAAATGTTGTCAAGGTATGTACTCATTGAAAGTCTTATCAAACATCTTGATCTATCTTTATAGATCTTGATGCTCAACAATTAGGTAGCTTTATTCAGGTCTTCCTTTGAAAATCACTTTTCAACCAACCGTTTATGCTTTCTAGAAATTCCACATTATTTCCGAATAGCAATATGTCATCCACATATACTTATCAGAAACTCTATAGTGCTCCCACTCACTTTATTGCAAATACAAGTTTCTCATAAACTTTGTATAGACTCAAAAACTTTGATCACCTCATCAAAGTGTACATTCCAACTCCGAGATGCTTGCTTCAGTCTATAAAAGGATCACTGAGGCTTGCACACCTTTTAGCATCCTTAGGACCGAAAAACCCTCTGGTTGTATCACATACAACCTTTCCTCAAGTAAACCGTTAAGGAAACGATGTTTTGACATCCATCTGCCAGATTTCATAATTGAAAGTGCAGCAACTGCTAACATAATTTCAACAGACTTTAACATCGCTATGAGTGAGAAAGTCTCATCGCAGTCAACTCCTTGAACTTGTCGTAAACTTCTTTGCAACAAGTCGAGCTTTACAACTGGTGACATTTACCATCAGCGTCTGTCTTCATTTTAAATATCCATTTGTACTTAACGACCTGCCATCCAACGAGAAAGTCCACCAAAGTCTATACTTGGTTTTCATACATGGATCCTTTCTCGGATTTCATGGCCTCTAACCATTTGTTGGTTTCCGGGCCCATCATCGCTTCTCCATAGTTCGTAGGTTCATCGTTGTCCAACAACATGACCTCTAAGACAGGGTTGTCGCACCACTCAGGAGCAGTACACGTCCTTGTCGACCTACGAGGTTCGATAGTAACTTGATCCGAAGGTTCATGATCATCATCATTAACTTCCTCATCAACTAACATAGGCTTCACAGAAACAACTTCCTGCGCTGTGCTACTCTCTGGTTGAAACAGAGGTTCAATAACCTCATCAAGTTCTATCTTCCTCCCACTCAATTGTTTCAAGAGAAACTTTTTCTCGAGAAAGGACCCAGTTTTAGCAACAAACATTTTATGCTTGGATCTGAGATAGAAGGTTCACCCAGCTGTTCTTAGGGTATTCTATGAAGATGCATTTGTCCGCTTTGGGTTCGAGCTCATTAGGTGAAAACATTTTCCACACAAGCGTTGCAGCCCCAAGCATTAAGAAATGACAGCTTTAGGTTTCTATCAAACCATAATTCACACGGTGTCATCTCAACGGATTTAGATGGTGCCCTATTTAAAGTGAATGTAGTTGTCTCTAATGCATAACCCCAAAATTATAGTAACAAAATGATAATAGACATCATAGCATGCACCATAACCAATAGAACACGACTATGATGTTCGGACGCACCATCACACTATGGTGTTCCAGGTGGTGTGAGTTGTGAAACAATTTTACATTGTCTAAAGTTGTATGCCAAACTTGCAACTCAGATATTCATCTCGATGATCATATCGTAGACATTTTTATCTTCTTGTCACGATGATCTTAAACTTCACTCTGAATTTGCTTGAACCTTTCAAACGATTCAGACTTGTGTTTCATTAAGTAAATATACACTATATCTACTCAAATTATCAGTGAAGGTAAGAAAATAACGATATCCACCGCACGCTAGAAGACTCATTGGATTGCATACATCAACATGTATCATTTCCAATAAATCACTTGCCCGCTTCATCAAAACAGAAAAAGGGGTCCTTAGTCATCTTGACAAAGAGGCATGGTTCGCATGTCTAAACCGATTCGAAATCGAATGAGTCCAAAGATCCATCAGCATGGAGTTTCTTCATGCATTTTATACCAATATGACATTTAGCGGCAGTGCCACAACTATGTGGTACTATTATTATTAACTTTGTATCTTTTTGGCATCAATGTTATGAACATGTGTATTACTACGATCAAGTTTCAAGAAACCATTCTTACTGGGTGCATGACCATTGAAGGTATTATTCATGTAAATAGAATAACCATTATTCTCTAACTTAAATGAATAACCGTGTTGCAATAAACACGATCCAATCACGTTCATGCTCAATGCAAAACACCAAATAACATTTATTTAGGTTTGTCACTAATCCCGAATGTAGAGAGAGTGTGCGATGTTGATCACATCAACCTTGGAAACATTTCCAACACACATCGTCACCTCACCCTTAGGTAGTTCTCCATTTATTCCGTAGATTTTATTTCGAGTTACTAACATTTAGCAACCGAACCGGTATCCAATACCCAAGTTCTACTAGGAGTACTAGCAAGGTACACATCAATAACACGTATATCAAATATACTTCTGTTGATGTTGCCAGCCTTCTTATCTACCAAGTATCTAGGGTTGTTCCGCATCAGCGACCGCTCTCCTCATAATTGAAGCACTTAGTCTCGGGTTTGGGTTCAACTTTGGGTTGCTTCACTGGAGCAGCAACTGACTTGCTATCCATCAAGTTTCCCTCCTTGCTCTTGCCCTTCTCGAAACTAGTGGTTTGACTAGCCATCAACACTTGACACTCCTTCTTGATTTCTACCTTCGCGGTGTCAAACATCGCGAATAGCTCAGGGATCATTATTTCTATCCCTGGCATTTTATAGTTCATCACAAAGTTCTAGTAGCTTAGTGACAATGACTTGGAGAACTATATCAACCACTATCTTATCTGGAAGATCAACTCCCACTCGATTCAAGCGATTGTAGTACCCAGACAATCTGAGCACATAAACAACAATTGAGTTATTCTCCTTCATCTTGCAGGCAAAGAATCTTGTTGGAGATCTCATATCTCGCAACACGAGCATGAGCCTGAGATCCTAATTTTAGCTCTTAGAACATCTCATATGTTCCGTGATGTTCAAAACGTTTCGGAGCCTCAATTCTAAGCCGTAATGCATGACGCACTAAACTATCAAGTTGTCATCAAACCGTGCCTGTCAGATGTTCACAACATCTACAAACAACGCTAGAGGGGTTGGCGCATTGAGCGGTGCATTAAGGACATAAGCCTTCTATGCAGCAACGAGGACAATCCTCAGATCACGGACCCAGTCCGCAGTATTGCTACCATCATCTTTCAACTCTATTTCTCTAGGAACATATAAAATTCAAGGGAGCTACAGCGTGAGCTAGTAATCTACAACACAGTTTGCAAAGACACCACTGACTATGTTCATGATAATGAGTTCAATTAATCATATTACTTAAGAACTCCCACTCAAATTGACATCCCTCCAGTCATTCGAGTGATACATGATCCAAATTCACCAACTCAAGTCCGATCATCACTTGAGTTGAGGTGGTTTCAATGGTGAACATCATCATGCTGATCATATCTACTATATGACTCATGTTCGACCTTTCGGTCTCTTGTGTTCCGAGGCCATGTCTGTACATGCTAGGCTCATCATGTTTAACCCGAGTGTTCTGCATGTGCAACACTGGCTTGCACCCGTTGTATGTGAACGTAGAGTCTATCACACCCCATCATCACGTGGTGTCTCAACACGATGAACTTTCGCAACGGTGCACACTCGGGGAGAACACAATTCATCTTGAAATTTAAGTGAGGGATCACCTTATAATGCTACCGTCGTCCTAAGAAAAACAAGGTGCATAAAAGGGTTAACATCACATGCAAATCATAAGTGACATGATATGGCCATCAACTTGTGCTTTTGATCTCCATCTAGAAAGCACCGACATGATCTCCATCGTCACTGGCAAGACACCATGATCTCCATCATCTTGATCTCCATCAACGTGTCGCCATCGGGGTTGTCGCGCCCAACATGCTTCTACTATTATTGCTACCGTTTAGCGATAAAGTAAAGCATTACATAGCGCTTAATGATTGACACGCAGGTCATACAATAATTAAAGACAACCCTATGGCTCCTGCCGGTTGCCATACTCATCGACATGCAAGTCGTGATAATCTATACATCACATGATCATCTCATACATCACATATATCACATCATGTAATTGGCCATATCATATCACAACATACCCTGCAAAAACAAGTTAGATGTCCTCTAATTGTTGTTGCATATTTTACATGGCTGCTACGGTTATCTAGCAAGAACAATTCTCATCTACGCAAAAACCACAACGGTGATACACTAATTGCTTTTCAACCTTCTCAAGGACAACCTTTGTCGAATCCGATCCAACTAAAGTGAGAGAAACTGGCATCCGCAAGCCATCTATGCAACAAGTTGCAGTTGAGGGAACCGGTCTATTGTAAGCGTACGAGTAATGTTAGTCCGGTCCGCTTCATCTCACAATACCGCTGAACCAAAATCCGACCAAGGGAGGAAGCAATCTAAGCATCAACGCCCACAAACCTTTTGTGTTCTACTCGAGATCTCATCTACACATAGACCTAGCTTTTATACCACTATTGGGGAACGTTGCATAATGTCCAACGTGGTGCTCAACTAACTGTTTGGTTTATTTGTTGTGGTGTTCAGTTAACTATTTGGTTCAATTCTCGTGGGTATAATTTGTAGGGGAACGTTGCATGGGAAACAAAAATTTTCCTATGCACACACAAGATCTATCGATGGTGATGAGCATCTACGAGAGGGAGAGTGGATCTATGTAGCCTTGTAGATCGCCAAGCGGGAAGCGTTAAGAAATGCGGTTGGTGTAGTCGAACGTCTTCGCGATCGAAATCGTCGAGCGTCCCGCGATCTCATCACGATCCGTCCCGCGATCCAATCACGATTTGTCCCGCGAACTCATCACGATCCGTCCCGCGATTTCATCACGATCCGTCTCACGAACTCATCACGATCCGTCCTGCGAACTCATCACGATCCGTCTCGCGATCTTGATCACTGTCCTTCCGATCTAGCGCCGAACTTTGGACATTATGCAATGTTCCCCAACAATGGCATCATGAGCTAGGTCTATGTGTAGATGAGATCTCGAGTAGAACACAAAAGGTTTGTGGGCGTTGATGCTTAGATTGCTTCCTCCCTTGGTCGGATTTTGGTTCAGCGGTATTGTGAGATGAAGCGGCCCGGACCAACATTACTCATACGCTTACGAGAGACCGGTTCCCTTGACTACAGCTTGTTGCATAGATGGCTTGCGGGTGCCAGTTTCTCTTACTTTAGTTGGATCAGATTCGACAAAGGCAGTCCTTGAGAAGGTTGAAAAGCAACTAGTGTATCACCGTTGTGGTTTTTGCATAGATGAGAATTGTTCTTGCTAGATACCCATAGCAGCCACATAAAACATGCAACAACAATTAGAGGACGTCTAACTTGTTTTGGCAGGGTATGTTGTGATGTGATATGGCCAATTGCATGATGTGATATATGTGATGTATGACATGATCATGTGATGTATAGATTATCACGACTTGCATGTCGATGAGTACGGTAACCGGCAGGAGCCATAGGGTTGTCTTTAATTATTGTATGACCTGTGTGTCAATCATTAAGCGCTATGTAATGCTTTACTTTATTGCTAAACAGTAGCAATAGTAGTGGAAGCATGTTGGGCGTGACAACCCCTATGGTGACACGTTGATGGAGATTAAGATGATGAAGATCATGGTGTCATGCCGGTGACGATGGAGATCATGCTGGTGCTTTCTAGATGGAGATCAAAAGCACAAGTTCATGGCCATATCATGTCACTTATGAATTGCATGTGATGTTAATCCTTTTATGCACCTTGTTTTTCTTAGGACGACGGTAGCATTATAAGGTGATCGCTCACTTAAATTTCAAGATGAATTGTGTTCTCCCCAAGTGTGCACCGTTGCGAAAGTTCCTCGTGTTGAGACACCACGTGATGATGGGGTGTGATAGACTCTACGTTCACATACAATGGGTGCAAGCCAGTGTTGCACATGCATAACACTCGGGTTAAACTTAATGAGCCTAGCATGTACAGACATGGCCTCGCAACACAAGAGACCGAAAGGTCGAACATGAGTCATATAGTAGATATGATCAACATGAGATGTTCACCATTGAAGCCACCTCAACTCACGTGATGATCGGACTTCAGTTGGTGAATTTGGATCATGTGACACTCAGATGACCTAAGGGATGTCGATTTGAGTGGGAGCTTTAGTAATTTGATTAACTAAACTCATTATCTTGAACAATAGTCTAAGTAAACTTTGCATATTTATGTTGTAGATCAATGGCTCGCGTAGTAGCACCCCTGAATTTTAATGCATTCCTAGAGAAAGCCAAGTTGAAAGATGATGGAAGTAACTTTGTTGACTGGGCCCGTAATCTGAGGATTATCCTCACGGCTTCCCAAAAATCATATGTCCTTGATGCACCGCTTGGTGACCAACCAGAAGACATGACCACCGAAGACGTTAAGAATGCTTGGGAAGCACATACTGGAGATTACTTAATAGTTCAGTGTGCAATATTGTATGGCTTAGAACCGGGACTTCAAAGACGTTTTGAACGTCATGGAGCATATGAGATGTTCTAGGAGTTGAATTTTATCTTTCAGAAGAACGCCCGGATCGAGAGGTATGAAACCTCCGATAAGTTCTATGTTTGCAAGATGGAGGAGAACGGGTCTATTAGTGAACATATACTCAGAATGTATGGGTATTCAACTCGTCTAGCGGAGTTGGGAATTGCCCTTCCGCCACAGGCGATCACTGATAGAGTTCTTCACTCACTGCCACCTAGTTACAAGAGCTTTGTGATGAACTATAACATGCACATGATGAACAAGTTAGTCGATGAGCTGTTTGCGATCCTAAAAGTCGCTGAGTCTGAAATCCAGAAAGAACATCAAGTGTTGATGGTCAATAAAACCACTAGTTTTAAGAAAAATGGCAAGGTCAAGGGCAAGGGCAAGAAGGGTAAAACCAAGAAGGATCGCAAAACAGTTGCTACTCCTCTAAAGAAGCCCAAGCATGGACCCAAGCCAGAAATGAGTGCTTTCATTGCAAGGGAAATGGTCACTGCAAGCAGAACTGCCCCAATTACTTGGCTGACAAGAAGGCGGCCAACGACAAACAAGGTATATATGATATACATGTTATTGATGTGTACCTTACTAGCTCTCGTAGTAGTGCCTGGGTATTTGATACCGGTTCGGTTGCTCACATTTGCAACTCAAAGCAGGAACTACGGAATAAACAAAGGCTGGCAAAGGACGAAGTGACGATGCGCGTGGGAAATGGTTCCAAGGTTGATGTGATCGCCGTCGGCACACTCTCTCTTCGATTACCATCGGGATTAGTGATGAACCTGAATAATTGTTATTTAGTGCATGCGTTAAGCATGAACATTATATCTAGATCTTGTTTATTGCGAGACGGTTACTCATTTAAATCAGAGAATAAAGGTTGTTCTATTTATATGAGTAGTATCTTTTATGGTCATGCACCCAATGTTAGGGGTTTATTCATATTGAATCTTGATAGTGATGACACACATGTTCATAACATTGATGCCAAAAGATGTAGAGTTCATAATGATAGTACCACTTTCTTGTGGCACTGCCGTTTAGGTCATATTGGTGTAAAACGCATGAGGAAGCTCCATGCTGATGAACTTTTGGAGTCACTTGATTTTGAATCACTTGACACATGTGAACCATGCCTCATGGGCAAGATGACTAAAACGTCGTTCTCTAGAACAATGGAACGGGCGAGTGACTTATGGGAAATCATACATACTGATGTGTGCGGTCCAATGAATGTTACAGCACGTGGTGGATATCGTTATTTTCTCACCTTCACTGATGACTTAAGTAGATATGGGTATATTTACTTAATGAAACACAAGTCTGAAACGTTTGAAAAGTTCTAGCAATTTCAGAGTGAAGTTGAGAATCATCGTAACAAGAAGATTAAGTTCCTGCGATCTGATCGAGGAGGTGAATATCTGAGTTATGAGTTTGGCAGTCACTTAAGACAGTGTGGAATTGTTTCACAGTTGACACCGCCCGGAACACCACAGTGTAATGGTGTGTCCGAATGTCATAATCGAACCTTATTAGATATGGTGCGTTCTATGATGTCTCTTGCTGATTTGCCACTATCGTTTTGGGGTTATGCATTAGAGACAGCTGCATTCACTTTAAATAGGGCACCATCAAAATCCGTTGAGACGACGCCATATGAACTGTGGTTTGGCAAGAGGCCAAAGTTGTCGTTTCTTAAAGTTTGGGGATGTGATGCTTATGTCAAAAAGCTTCAGCCTGAAAAGCTGGAACCCAAAGCGGAGAAATGCGTCTTCATAGGATATCCGAAAGAGACAGTCGGGTATACCTTCTATCTCATATCCGAAGGCAAAGTGTTTGACGCTAAGAATGGAACATTTCTTGAGAAAGAGTTTCTCTCGAAAGAATTGAGTGGGAGGAAAATAGAGCTTGATGAGGTTATTGAACCTTTACTTCAACCAGAAAGTAGCGTAGCGCAGAAAGATGTTTCTGTGGAACCTATGATGGTAGAAGAGGAAGTTAATGATGATGATCATGAAGCTTCAGATCAAGCTACTATTGAACCTTGTAGGTCGACAAGGCCGCGTACTACTCCTGAGTGGTACAGCAACCCTGTCTTGGAGGTCACGTTGTTGGACAACAATGAACCTATGAGCTATGGAGGAGCAGTGATGGGCCTGGATTCCGAGAAATGGTTAGAGGCCATGAAATCCGAGATGGGATCCATGTATGAAAACAAAGTATGGACTTTGGAAGTATTACCTGAAGGGCGAAAGGCCATTCAGAGCAAATGGATCTTTAAGAAGAAGACAGACGCGGACGGTAATGTCACCGTCTATAAAGCTCAACTTGTGGCAAAGGTTTTTTCACAAGTTCTAGGAGTTGACTACGATGAGACCTTCTCACCCGTAGCGATGCTTAAGTCTGTCAGAATCATGTTGGCAATAGCTGCTTATTTCGACTATGAAATTTGGTAGATGGATGTCAAAACAGCGTTCCTCAACGGTTTCCTTGAGGAAGAGTTGTATATGATGCAACCAGAAGGTTTTGTTGATCCAGAGAATGCTGACAAAGTTTGCAAACTCCAGCGATCCATTTATGGGCTGGTGCATGCATCTCAGAGTTGGAATAAGCGTTTTGATGAGGTGATCAAAGCGTTTCATTTTATACAAGTTTATGGAGAAGCTTGTATTTACAAGAAAGTGAGTGGGAGCTCTATAGCATTTCTAATATTATATGTGGATGACATATTGCTGATTGGAAACAATATAGAAATGCTGGAATGCATGAAGGAATATTTGAACAAGAGTTTTTCAATGAAGGACCTAGTTGAAGCTGCTTTCATGTTAGGCATTAATATCTATAGAGATAGATGGAGACGCTTAATAGCACTTTCACAGAGCACATACCTTGATAAAGTTTTGAAGAAGTTCAAAATGGAACAGTCCAATAAGGGGTTCTTGCCTGTATTACAAGGTGTGAAGTTGAGTAAGACTCAATGCCCAGTAACTGCAGAAGATAGAGAAAAGATGAGTGTCATCCCCAATGCTTCAGCCATAGGCTCTATCATGTATGCAATGCTGTGCACAAGACCCGATGTCAGCCTTGCCATAAGTATGGTCGGAAGGTTTCAAAGTGATCCTGGAATGGAGCACTGGCAAGCGGTCAAGAATATCCTTAAGTACCTGAAAAGGACTAAGGAAATGTTTCTCGTTTATGGAGGTGATGAAGAGCTCGTCCTAAAGGGTTACGTCGATGCAAGCTTTGACACTGATCCAGACGACTCTAAGTCGCAAACCGGATACGTATTTATTCTTAACGGGGGAGCGGTAAGCTGGTGCAGTTCCAAGCAAAGCGTGGTAGCTGATTCTACGTGCGAAGTGGAATACATCGCAGCCTCGGAGGCGGCGAAGGAAGGTGTTTGGATGAAGTAGTTCATGACAGATCTTGGAGTAGTGCCCAGTGCACTGAATCCAATGAATCTGTTCTGTGACAACACTGGTGCCATTGCTCTGGCCAAGGAACCAAGGTTTCACAAGAGGACGAGACACATAAAGCGACGCTTCAACTCCATCCGCGATTACATCTTGGAGAAAGACATAAATATTTGCAAAGTGCACACGGATCTGAATGTTGTAGACCCGTTGACTAAACCTCTTCCAAGGGCTAAACATGATCAACACCAGAACTGCATGGGTGTTCGATTCATTACAATGTAAATCACATAGTGATGTGAGCTAGATTATTGACTGTAGTGCAAGTGGGAGACTGTTGGAAATATGCCCTAGAGGCAATAAATAAAGTGTTATTATTATATTTCCTTGTTCACGATAATCGTTTATTATCCATGCTATAATTGTATTGATCGGAGACTTAGATGCATGTGTGGATACATAGACAACACTTTGTCCCTAGTATGCCTCTAATAGACTAGCTCGTTGATCAAAGATGCTTAAGGTTTCCTAGCCATTGACATGAGATGTCATTTGATAACGGGATCACATCATTAGGAGAATGATGGGATGGACAAGACCCAAACTAGAAATGTAGCATATGATCGTGTCAGTTTAATGCTACTGTTTTCTGCATGTCAAGTATCTGTTCCTATGACCATGAGATCATGCAACTCACGGATACCGGAGGAATGCCTTGTGTCTATCAAACGTTGCAGCGTAACTGGGTGACTATAAAGGTGCTCTACAGGTATCTCTGAGGGTGTCTATTGAGTTGGCATGGATCAAGACTGGGATTTGTTACTCCGTGTGACGGAGTGGTATCTTAGGGCCCACTCCGTAATACAACATCACAATGAGCCTTAAAAGCAATGTGTCTAAGTTTTAGTCACGGGATCTTGTATTACGGAACGAGTAAAGAGACTTGCTGATAACAAGGTTGAACTAGGTATGGAGATACCGACGATCGAATCTCGGGCAAGTAACATGCCGAAGAACAAAGGGAATATCATACAGGATTAACTGAATCCTTGACACAGAGGTTCGACCGATAAAGATATTCGTAGAATATGTAGGAACCAATATGGGCATCCAGGTCCCGCTATTGTTTATTGACCGTAGAGGTGTCTCGGTCATGTCTACATAGTTCTCGAACCCGTAGGGTCTGCACACTTAAGGTTTGGTGACGTTTCGGTAGTATAGAGTTATGTATGGTGGTGACTGAAAGTTGTTCAGAGTCTCGGATGAGATCCCGGATGTCACGAGGAGCTCCGTAATCGTCCGGAGGTAAAGATTCATATATAGGAAGTCCTATTTTGGTCGCTTGAAAAGTTTCGGGCTCATCGGTAGTGTACCGGGAGTGCCGGTAGTGTACCGGGAGACCATCGGGAGGGGTATTTCGACCCAAGAGGCAACATGGGCTGTGGGAGAGTGAATACCAGCCCTTAGTGGGCTGGTGGAATTCCCACACAAAGCCCATGCGACTAGGGAGAAAAAAACCCAAAGAGAAAAAGTGGAAAAAGGCAAAAATAGGGTGAATCCTAGTCCTACTAGGATTGGAGGTGGATTCCACCTCTCCCACCTGGTTCGGCCGACTCCAAGCCTCCTCCTCTCTTCCTCTTATATATACTGGAGGTTTTAGGGTTTTTGCACAGAATTTTTAGCCACGTGCTGCCCGTTCCTCGAGTGCAAAGTTTCTCCTCTAGATCGGTTTTCTGCAGTGCTTAGGCGAAGCCCTGCCGGAATAGCTCCACCACCATTGCCGGAGCGCCATCACGGTGCCGGAGAACTCTTCTTGATCTCCACTCCTTCTTGCTGGATCAAGACGGCGGAGATCATCATCAAGCTGTACGTGTGCTAAACGCGGAGGTGTCGTCCGTTCGGCGCTAGATCGGAAGGATCATGATCAAGTTCGTGGGACGGATTATGATCAAGTTCGCGGGACGGATCGTGATTGGATCGCGGGACGCACGGCGATTTAGATCGCAAAGACGTTCGACTACACCAATCGTGTTTCGTAATGCTTCCCGCTTAGCGATCTACAAGGGTATGTAGATCCACTCTCCCTCTCGTAGATGCTCATCACCATGGATAGATCTGCGTGTGCGTAGGAATTTTTTTGTTTCCCATGCAACGTTCCCCAACAGTGATCACGGTCACAGGCAATCGACAGCGGGCTGAATAATGCCTCCAGCAAGGCTCCAAGATTGCCGATCACCATATGGCCATGGTTGAGTTGGAGGAGTACAAAAAAACGCCGACCCTACTGATTTGCTCCACGCAAAGAAGCCGGCTTCCGAGTCGGCATTTCAGCCGGCTGGGGAAGTGAAGAAGGTACACATCCATCCGACGGATCCTACTGCCGCCCCGACGAATATCTCATCAACACTCGATAGCAAATAGGAAGCCGAGCTCATCCAGTTCCTCCGTGAGAACTGGGATATCTTCGCATGGAAGCCTGCTGACATGCCGGGGATTCCCAGGGAGCTGGCTGAGCACCGTCTACGAGTGGATCTGAAGGCCAAACCCGCCAGGGAGCATTTGCATCGCTCAGCGGCAGAGAAGCGCAAGGCAATCAGAGAAGAAGTGGCCCGTCTCTTGCAAGCCAAGTTCATTCAGGAGATTTACCACTCCGAGTGGCTCTCGAATGTTGTGATGGTGCCAAAGAAAGATAAGTCGTTGCGCATGTGCATTGTCTTCAAACATCTCAACAAGGTATGCCCAAAAGATCATTTTCCGCTCCCCGCATAGATAAAATTGTTGACTCGGCCGCGGGGTGTGAGCGTTTATCGTTTTTGGATGCTTACTCTAGGTACCATCAGATCCGTCTGTATGGCCCAGATGAAATAAAGACAACCTTCATCACCATGTTCGGGTATTTTTGTTACATCACTATGCCTTTTGGTCTCAAGAATGCCGGCGCTACTTCTATGCGCATGATTCAGAAATGTTTACTCGACTAGATCCCTCAGAATGTCAAGGTGTACATGGACGATATAGTGGTCAAGTCCCGCAAAGGTTCTGACCTACTGGCTGACTTGGCTGAGACATTTGCCAATCTGAGGCGATTTGACATAAAGCTGAATCTGGCCAAATGTACTTTCGGCGTCCCTGGCGGCAAGTTACTCGGTTTTCTCGTTTTCGAGCGAGGAATTGATGCCAGTGCCATTACCCGTATGAAGACTCCCGTGCGAGTGCACGGCGTTCAGAAGCTCATAGGTTGCTTGGCAGCATTGAGTCAATTCATTTCTCGTCTTGGTGAGAAGGCTCTGCCTTTATATCAATTGGTGAAGAAGTCCGACACGTTTGACTAGACTCCCGAAGCCGAAGCAGCATTTGTTGAGCTCAAAGCCCTGCTTTCCACCCAGTCGGTGCTTGCCGCTCCTGCCAGCAAAGAGCCCTTGCTCCTGTACATCCCAGCCACAAATCAGGTCGTCAGTACAGTACTAACTGTCGAGCGGGAAGAGGAGGGTAAAGCTTATAAAGTCCAACGGCCAGTTTATTATGTCTTGGAAGTATTGTCCCCCTCAAAGCAAAGATATACACACTATTAGAAGCTGGTTTATGGTATTTACCTATCAGTGAAGAAGGTGGCGCAATATTTCCAAGACCACTCGATTTCAGTCGTCACTGATGCTCCTTTGTCCGAATTTTTCAATAATTGAGACGCATCAGGTCGAGTGGCTAAATGGGCAATCGAGCTTGGACACTTTGACATCAAATTCGAAGCCAAAAAAGTAATCAAGTCCCAAGCATTGGCAGATTTCATGGCCGAGTGGATTGAACAGCAACAACCTATCCAAGTTCACTCGACGCATTGGACACTGTTATTTGATGGCTCCAAAATGTTGAATGGGTCCAGTGCTGGTGTTGTCTTGATATTTCCCAGGGGCGACAAGATCAGCTATGTCTTGCAAATTCACTTCGATTCCTCCAACAATGTGGCAGAGTATGAAGCACTTTTATATGGGCTGTGCATGGCTATCTCACTCGGCGTCAAGCGCCTGATGGTTTATGGTGACTCAGATCTAGTAGTGAATAAAGTGATGAAATAGTGGGATGTTCGAAACCTCGCTATGATAGGATACTGCAATGCAGTCTGAAAGTTGGAGAAGAAAATTGAAGGCCTGGAACTTCATCATGTTCCCCGACTGAAAAGTCAGGCGGCCGATGAGCTATCCAACATTGGTTCCACTCGACGGCCTGTCACCAGCGGTGTGTTCTTCGAGCACTTGCACACTCCTTCGATTCAAGAAGATCCTTTCACCAAAGAGCCCCCACAAGCTTTGAGTTCCACTGACCCGACAGAAGTCGATGTCTCTATAGTGATTGACCTGGTCATGGAGATTCTGCTTATCACTCCCGATTGGACTGTGCCTTACATTGCCTATATCCTCAGACAAGAGCTCCCTGAAGATGAAACAGAGGCTCGACAGATTGTGTGTAGGTCCAAGGCTTTCGCTGTGATGGGAAATCAGCTGTTCAGAGAGAGTGCGACTGGTGTTACACAGCGCTGCATTTCCCCCTAGGAAGGTCGACTGATTCTAGACGAGATTCACTCGAGAACTTGCGTCCACCATGCGTCCTCAAGGACGATAGTCGTTAAAGCATACCGAGATGGTTTTTACTGGCCACGAGCTAATGAGATGGGTAAATACATCATTGATCATTCTGATGGTTGCCAGTTCTATGCAAACTTGTCACACAAGCCATTATCTGCTCTGAAGACAATTCCTCTTGCCTGGCCGTTTGCTGTTTGGGGACTCGACATGGTTGGCCCTTTTCGACCCGGAAAAGGAGGATTCACTCACTTACTGGTAGCAGTCAACAAATTCACCAAGTGGATAGAAGACAAGCCAATCAAGAAGCTGAACTCCCGCACAGCGGTCACATTCATGAGGGGAATAATTTATCGATACAACATTCCACACAGTCATCACAGACAACGACACTAATTTTAACTCAGAAGTGTTTAGGAACTTCTGCAACTCCCAGGGCACTCGGGTAGATTATGCATCTGTCGCTCACCCACAAACCAATGGGCAAGTCGAGCAAGCCAATGGCCTCATCTTGCAAGGTCTTAAGCCTTGTCTCATGTGCGACCTGGATAATGCCGGTGGTGCCTGGGTAACTGAGATGCCGTCTGTGTTATGGGGCCTGAGAACTACTCCAAATCGATCGACTGGACAGACTCATTTCTTCCTGGTCTATGGTGCTGAAGCTGTATTGCCGAGTGACTTGTTCCACAATTCTCCTCAAGTGGAGTTGTATTCTGAGGCTGAAGCTGAACAGGCCAGACAGGACAGTGTAGATCTTCTGGAGGAGGAAAGAGAGATGGCTCTGATCGGGACTACTGCCTATCACCAGGACCCGCGGCGCTTCCATGCGAAGAATGTCAAGAGTCGGTCGTTTCATGAGGGAGACCTGGTGCTTCGAGTGAATCAACACTGACCTCACAAGCTTGCTCCTTCATGGGAAGGTCCTTTCGTCATCACTAAGGTGCTACACAACGGAGCCTATCATCTGTACAATCTCATCAAGCGATGGATGACCCACGAGCCTGGAATGTAGATCTGCTCCCATGTTTTTATACTTGAGACAGAAGAATCCTCCGATGTAATAAGAATACTTCATCAATGCAATTCACATTGCTGCAATATATATTGTCAGTTCCAATCATATAGTTACATTCTTGGGAATACTCCGAGTGATGAGCAATCCTCACACTCGGAGGCTTAGCTGCGAACATGCTTTCACCTAAGTTAAAAACCCAGTCGGGTGGATAGCAGTCCATTCACTCGATGGCCTATTTGCGTATCCGTCTTTGCTTAGGTTCAAAGATACTCCGAGTGATGAGCAATCCTCACACTCAGGGGCTTAGCTGCGAACATGCTTCGCCTAAGTTAAAAACCTTGTCGAGTGGATAGCAGTCCATTCACTCAACAACTTAGCTGCGAATCGACATTCGCCTAAGTTCTAAACTACTCCGAGTGATGAGAAATTCTCACACTCGGGGGGCTTAGCTGCGAACACACTTCGCCTAAGTTAAAAACCTTGTCGGGTGGATTGCAGTCCATTCACTCGATAGCTTAGTTGCGAATCGACATTCGCCTAAGTTCTAAACTACTCTGAGTGATGAACAATCCTCACACTCGGGGGCTTAGCTGCGAACACATTTCGCCTAAGTTAAAAACCTTGTCGAGTGGATAGCAGTCCATACACTCAAGAACTTAGCTGTGAATCGACATTCGCCTAAGTTCTAAACTACTCCATGTGATGAGCAATCCTCACACTCGAGGGCTTAGCTGCGAACACGTTTCTCCTAAATTAAAAACCCTGCCGAGTGGTGAGCAGTCCTCACACTTGGGGGCTTAGCTGCAAACATGTTTTCGCCTAAGCCTAAAAACAAACTCAGTTGAACAGACGATTAAAAGCCAAATACGAATAAAATCCAAAGGTTAAATCGCGGATAAACATTTCGTAAAGAAGCAAATGTGCTCAGGCCTAAGGCCTGAATGAAGTTTTAAGGGATACAATTCCACTCGACATACCGAGGCGAATAAAAGTTTTTTCCAAAAACCAAGTTTTTAAAGCATCTGACGGGCTGGCTGGCTCGACAAAAGTGTCCAAGTCGATACCGTTAGCAATTCTGGTGACTGCTTCAATGAAGGTTTCCATGAAGTCCTCAAACTAGAGTTTCTTCGTGTTAACCACCCGAAGCTCCTTCAGCTTCTCTTCCCTCATGTCCCTGCAATGGACCCTGACGAGTGATAACGCCACGTCGGCCCCACAGCGAGCAGAAAATTTCTTCCAGGCCTGCACTCGACTTGGAAGTTCGTTTAGGCGAGCCATCATCAAGTTGAAGTCGAGCTGAAGGGTGTCCTCCGGCCATAGCTCCTTGTCAATTTTCTCTAGTGCAGATTTCAGTTGGACAAGATATGCCTGGACGCCCTAGAGTCAGAAATTCAGTCTGAGCATGTTCATAGACACTTCGTCTACGACAGGTGACTTAGTGGGATCCAGATTGGGCTCAACCTCCTATGTCTCCTTCTCGAAGTCTTGACAGAATTCTGTTGAAGATTTGGAATAGGAGGGGAATCGGTGAGACACGACCTTCAAAGATTTTACAAACTACAGTCGACAAGAAACACTCACCGTCGAGTAGGATATACATCTTCCTCGAGAATTTGCCGAAGTGCTTCTCCAGGCCGTTGCTCCTTTTGTTCAGCTGCTCGGCCCTTTTGACAAGGTCCACGCGCTCCTGCTTCAGCTTTGTGTTCTCCTCCTCTAGATTCTTGGCGGCCGCCAGCTTCCGATCTGCAGCTTCGGTTTTGTCCCTGGCCACCCATTGGGTGTCGGAGAGTGCTTTGTCCTTCTCCCCCAGTGCCTTCTTCATGGAATCTAAAGAAACAACATTGTTGAGTCGCGCTTGGAGTCAACGGTTTCATTGCGCACGTCTGTTCGAGTGAGAGCACTCGGTTCAAAACATGAAAAGTGAAGATGGGAATGCAGAAAGTTAACAGTAAGTACCTCCTAGAGAATTTAGCTCAGCACGCGCTTGCTCCAAAGCATTGTTGGAGGCTTCCAGATCCACACGGAGCTGGTTCCTTTCATCCTCCAGATCCTTGTACTGAGTCCCAAGTTCACAAGCCTTTTGAAACCAACAAAAGAAAGAGATTCAATCGGCAAGTAATGCCAAGGACGGTCGACAGGTCTATGAACACCGTCGAATGACTTTCTTACAACCGTGGAACAGCGTCGTATATTGGCTGACCTATGATGTTCATGAAGCCCATGTCCAGGGGAAGAAGAATTCAAGCAAAAAGTCCACTCGACATGTCGAGCGACCCTGGCGCTCCGCGCGCTGTAAACAAATTCAAAGCTATCTCTATTAAGACCCCTGCCAGTGCAAGCACTCGACAGCGGTCTCGAGGACCACCCAGTGGGTGCACTTAGAGTGCTCCCACTAAGACGGTTAACTCTTGATTCGTCGAGTAACTCGTTAGAAAAAAATGTACTCGACATGTCGAGTGACTCCAGTACTCCGCGTACGACAAGTTTTCAAGACTACTGCTTATCGTCTACGATTAACAGTAGCCTCCGGGACTACACCCAGTGGGTGTACTTAGCGTGCCCCCACTGGTTATTAAAACATTCGACAAGGTCAGCCCTGTTAGAACATCCACCCGTCACTCGACCCGTCGAGTGACGCGCCTCCCTGCTTTGTGAAGTTCAATCTATCCTTATGTAGCATCATATCATGGTTTGTCAATAATATCCATGAAACCTACAAGGTAGCTTCAGAGTGGTGTGATCCAAGGCAAAATGTATCCTGTATACAATAAATAGGTACTATCGACCCAAATCCTACTCAACTACGACCCGACCTATTCGAGTGGAGAAATTTCAAACATTCTACGAGTGGACAATAAGCGCCCAGTGGGTGTATAGTTAAGAAAAGATAGGAATTCAATCAGAAATGTAATTACAATCGAACTTACTCGGACATTGGTCTGGAGGGTGGCGCTAACATCATAAGCCAGCTTGCTGGCCTCGTACGCCTCCTTGGTTCGCAGCATTATCTGCTCTGCCTAGATCATAGCCTCCTTCGCAGCTCCGGCCTGATCTTCCGAGACGCGATGCAGAGAGAAAGCCGTCATAGTCGGGATCTGCGTAGTTGTTGGGGCAGCTAAAGCAGTCTGAGCAGGTCCGGTTGGAGTCGACGTCACGATGGTCGAGACGGCTGGAGGGGCATTCGACAGAGGTACTACAGGTTTAGCTCTGATTTGTGTCGAGTCACCTATCCCCTGGGAGGACTCTGCAGTCAAACGCTAAAGCGTCTGCCCTGATGAAGCTCTTCGGGTGCGGGTGCTCGAAGTGTCTAGGTGTTCCTCGTCATCTTCCAGCTGCATAATCTCTGCAACAATCAACTGACAGTGTTAACTTTTGCAAGTGACAAATCACATTCGGATGAATCAAGAACTTATAAACCTCTATGAGAAGTGCCAGCGTCAGCAGTGTCAATGTCCATCGCCTCTCCTTCGTCTCGACGAGGCGCAGTTACAGACGTAGTAGCTCTGACGGATCGAACATCACTCGGTTAGCTACAAATCAAGGTCACAGTCGACAGAAAGAATTCGAAAATAAATACTTACATGGAGACGACAGGGTACAACCATACTCATGCGAGGCAGAGCCTTGCGGGGTTTGGTTGTGATTTGCTTGGGCTACTTGGCCAGCCTCTCACTCGACTCAACGGTTGAAGGGCGACTCTGCTTCGGGTTCTTCTCACTAGGGCCCGGAGCCCTGTCCTCAACAGCTGTTGGATCCAGGCAGGACTTGGTGCGGCCTTCGCACCGGGTAGGCGACTCGACTTCTTCCTCTTTGCCGGAGTACTCGTATTCATCCTCAGAGTCAGAGGGACCGTCGCCGTCCATGCTGTCACCCTCGCTCACTACGCCATCTTCAACATGGTTCCCGTTGGGAACGGGCGAGTGCATGTGCGTCCACTCCTGCATGATTCAAGTAATGAAGTAAATTCATAAGTCAATGATTCACTCTACAGTACAAGTACATCAGTCGACCCCGCGCAACTCACCAGATTCTTCGGTGGGTTTTCAGCCGAGTAAGGTCGGATCCTCTTGGCTTCCAAAGGGTTGTCGCATGCTCTAGTGATGTTGCGAAGCCACCGCTCGACATTTTTTGTGGAACCTCTTCTGGGTGCACCCTGGTCGAGTCCTCAAGGCCCGCGTAATGCCACATGGTGTGATCTCTGGCTTGGAGCGGCTGAATACGTCGATTGAGAAACGTTTCCAACATATCCATGCCAGTCACTCCACCCTGGATCAGTTGCACCACAACTTCAACCAAGATTCCCACTTGGACATGTTCCTCTTCGGTCACCCTCAGAGACTTGGGGACAGCTGGACGGTCAGGTGTACAAGAGGGAAGGCCAGTCAACATGTTGGGCGATGCTGCATCTTTGCAGTAGAACCAAGTCGACTGCCAACCTCTAACAGACTCAGGAAAAGTCATGGCAGGGAAGGAACTACGACCTCTTTTCTGAAGTCCTAAACCTCCACACAACTGAAGCACATGAGTCTTCTCATCAGCAGGGAGAGTTTTCTTCATGGTCTGGGATGTGACCGTAAAGATGTGCTTAAACAGCCCCCAATGGGGAGAACAACCCAGAAAACACTCGCACAAAGTAACGAAGGCAGACAAGTATGCAACAGTATTCGGTGGGAGATGGTGCAGTTGGGCACCGAAGAAATTCAAGAACCCTCTAAAGAACGGGTGGGGTGGCATAGAGAAACCTCTTTCAACGTGGGAGAGAAGGAGGACCCGCTCCCCGTCGCGCGGCTCTGGCTCGTGCTCTCCCTCCGGCAGCCTCCAGGCGCCATCCGCCACGAGCCCGTCGGCGACAAGGCCCTCCATGTCCTCGCGAGTGACTACGGAGGGGAGAAAGTCCCCCTGCATCCATCCCGTCGGCGCGGTGAACCGAGCGGTCAAGGGCTTCTTGCCCTTGAGCTTTGTCGCCCCCTTCTTAGCTCACTCCAGCTTCTCCGTGGTACCCATCGTCATCACCGCAGCGGCTGTCGACGGAGAAGAACAAGAGGAGGTGCTAGAGACATGGGAAGCGAAGGAAGAGAGGAAGTTTGGGGAATAGTACAGTGCGAAACGCAACGCTCCGAGATTTATATCCCGCCGAGTGCCTCGCTGACTGGTGGACCCGCGAGATCACCGCGCACACCAGCCGCAGTCTGCGTCCAGTACATGGCGAAATGACCGGCGCGGAGATCGAGGCATCGTGCTCCCACTTGCCCTGATCGTGGCGTCATCATCGCATGTGCGCGCGCTTCCCAAATTTTCGTATCCCGCAAAATCCAGGTATGACAGACCGGCCCGTCACCTCCAAAGATGCTTTCAGTTCACTCGGAGCAAAATAGGCATTAAACATCCACTTGGACACTTTTAAGGCTGAATGGATCCGGGCGAATGGAGAAGAATTCAATCGACACAAATCTTGTTGAAGCCCCGAATATCATTCGGAAGATTCAGCGTGTTGATCCTGAATTGACGTCAATACTCAGAGTTCAGTCGACGCAAGTTTCATTGAAACCCCGAATATCATTTGGAAAATTTGATGCCCTAATTCGAGATTGGCATTGATACCCCCATTTCACCACTTGAACCCCGATCCATTCGGGGGCTAATGACGAGGATATGTACCTAGGGTAGGGTCCTAGGCAAGGCCTACATACCCTACCTAAGGACACTACATTGGAGGACTTGAAGATCAAGCACAAGCTTCCGACTGGATTCCATGAGAAGTTCAAGTCACTCGACAGGCTATCCACTCGGAGACTCCTTCCTCCACTTGGCAGTCGCGTGTCACTCGGAAGACCTCGTTCTCACTCGACGCCAGAAAACTAGGAGTCACCATCAAGAGCCCAATGGGCAGACGTTAGTCCAATCGTCATTAATAACTTTTATTACGTACGTTACCAGTAACAGCAGACTTTAACCCCACGATCGGACCCTTAGATGCTGGGTAAATATGAGGGGCGGCAAACTCTATATAAGCTACCCCTCCCCTCCTGCACAAGGGTTCACAACCATTGTAATCTCTATATTCCACACGACATAAGCTCCTGAAGCACTGAGACATAGGGCTGTTACCTCCACGAGAGGGTCCTGAACTCATACATCCGTGTGTACACCCTCACCATAGCTAGGACTCTGCCCTCTCCTTACGTACCCCTACCATGTACTATCAGGCTCGTTCCCACGACAACTAGATTTTCTAAAAGGCCACAACTTGATTGCAAAAGTTTGAGCATCACATGATGAAGCCTCTTATAGATGTGATCCTTATATTTACTTATGCAATAACCCCAACACCATGTTGCATGGAAAGATGATGATCGTGGACTCCGGCTGCTCGTCTGTCCCAAATGGGCTAGCACTAATATCAACTAATACCAAAGCAAGGAGACTGTTGTTGTGACTCGTGTGCAAAGGAATTGTTTTATGGTAAACTTTCACTAGTGACTCCTTGCATCTGTCTGCTCGCCCAACAATTTAAATTGGCTCTCAAAGGTGTGAGCTTGACAAATTGATCCAACTGTACTTGTGGGTATCGTAAGAAAAGTCTTACCTTTATAGGTTCTCAGAGATCTAGTAAGGAACTACATCCTAGCATATGGCAATGATGAACATGCTAGGTGTGAAATGCTTCCAATGGTCCGTGAGGCTTATGCAAACAATTCATGAAAAGATTTCTCAATTTTCTTAGAGACGAGAGCCAAAGAATTGGTCTCAGAAGGCCAAGTGGTCATTTTCTTGGTAGGGACGTGTTCTTTTCCCATGGAACCACCTTTGAATTCTTTCACATATGGGAAATCATAGCTCAAACTCTAAGTACCATGGCCTTAGAAGTACATTTCCTTAGTTTTCCCAATATGGCATTTTTATCATTTGGCAACGAACATGTGAGGATTTGATGTTTTGATAAGAGTAATAGGGTGTGGTTGTTACTTACATGTCAATGCAATGGACCTTCCGATGAGGAGCACAGAGATATCATCTAAGAAGAGAGTTCCTTTTAGACTAGTTGTCGTTGCTAAAACCGACGGATTTCGGGTAGGGAGTCCTGAGCTGGTGACCTTGACACGATGGTAATAGGACAAAGGGGGGACATGATAGTTTACCCAGGTCCGGGCCCTCTCTAAGATGTAAAACCCTACGTCATGCTTGTTTTGTATTGGTTCTGGATTTAAAGTACATGATGATCTACCTCGAGATCGAATTAATGAGCTCTAGTCTAAAAACCTTGCCTCTATTGACTAAACCCCTTGGCTTATATAGACATTGGGGTTATCTAGGGTTACAAGTATGTCGGCTACAACTAGGGATAACATACAAATCATTCAAGCACTCCTTGAAGTGTACACAAAGTCTTCGAAGGATTCCATCTTGAGTTAGTTGAGTGTAAGGGCACGCATGACCCATGCATCTGTTGTCGGGGTATCCTCGGACCGGCCCATCAATCGTGGGACAACATGGTTCTCACCCCCTAATCTTGGACACCGCTTGTCGTGGTTTTATCATGGCAGATGTCCGGGTGAACGGACTTGGATTCGAGGCCATCGCTAAGGTGCCGGACTCAAAGGGTTGGTTGGGACGAAGGACACGAGTTTACCCAGGTTCGCCCCCTCAAGTCGAGGTAACAACCTACGTCCTGCTTGTGTTTATATTGCTTGGTGTATCGATTACAAGGGAGCTATTGCTTGACCTAGATCTCGATTGTCTGATCTCTAAGTCGCCCCGGGTCTCGCCTTTATATGGGAGGTCAAGACCACGTGTCATACAAGTTGCAACCGACTCTCACTACATGTCTGAGTCTATCTTTACCTTATCCTGCCTTCCTAACCAAGTTGTCTCCGGGCGGCTGACTCGCCTGGGTCTTCTCTGTTCGGGCCATTTTCCGGCCCATCTTGTCAAGCCGCCAAACGTCTTGGGTTAAGACTTCACAGCCCACTCTTGGGCAGGTGTACAAGCCGCCTAGTGTGACCCGGAGCCTCTTGGGCGGGTCTCAACGTGGGGTTATATCCCCAACATTAGGCCCCATGTCGATTTGAGCTTGCTCACTTCAGCCTCCTTCTCAATCCTCGGCGAGCCTCCTTATGTCACCTAAAAATAATGACCCGCCGTGACTTCATGTCAAATCTGTTAGAAAGATCCTCTAACGTCCGTAACAAATCTTTCCTTTATTAAATGAACAGTCCGGGAATCGAGGCGTCCGCCTCGGTCAAATGATATCCGCCGCCTCGATTTTCATGCGTGTTTCCATCCTTGCCCATTAAATAGGACTGCGAGCGGGTGGCATTTGTTTTCCTCCCCGCTCGCTCTTCGTCTTCTTCCTCCAACGCCACCGCTTCAGCACACCCCGCTCCGGTGCCGTCTTCACACCGTCGTCGTCGAGGCTGCTGCATCAACCTGTTCGTTCCAGAGTTCTACCCGCGTTCGCCGTGCCGTCTCCGGTGAGTCCTTCCTCCCCTAGATCCGCAGCCATTTCGGTAGGGTTTCATGGAGCTCTCCCGTCGCTTAGAACACGAGCCTTTATCAATGCCGGCCATGCTTAGTCCATACGAACCCGATTATATCCTGTCTCCAATGCGGCGTTCTGTAGGAAATCGATAGTAGCACAACGCAAATCTGTAACGGCTCCGCCTGCCATTTTCAAACTTTCGCCGTTTTGACCGTTCGTCTCTAGGTTTGAAATAAAACCATTGTTCTCTGTTTTGTAGATCCATAATTTTAGAGATACCTCGTGAAACCTGTTTTCCGCACTTAGCCAAATTTTGCTTTGTCTTCTCATAAACTTGACCCGCCATGTAATTCCGGCTCTCACCAACCGGATCCTGTCGGCTCAATCTTAAAATCTTAAGCTTTAAACCACCCGTAGACGTATGTCGTTCCCTGACTCGCTGTACATTGTTACCTTGCGCAGTTTTAAGCCGCCGCCATGTCTCGTGCATCCAACTCATGCAATTGGGTCGGCTCTTGCATCACTGAAGAATTCCTAATGGACTTTGTACACGCGAGCACCCTTCCCGCCAAAGATGTCATCCATTGGAGGGTTCCGGGTAATGAACTGAAGCCCATTCCTCACGAGGGCGAAGTAGTCGTCTTTTTAGATCATGTCGAACGTGGGTTTGTACCCCCCGGCTCAAAATTCTTCCGGGGTGTCCTTCACTTTTACAATCTGCGCCCTCAAGACCTTGCCCCCAATTCTGTCTCCAATATATGCAACTTCCAAGTGCTCAATGAAGTCTATTTGCAAACTGAGCCATCTGTTGGTCTCTTCCGTGAGTTCTTTTACGCAAATCGCCAGACAGAAGTGAAGGCCGGCCCAAGCTTAGAACTCGGCGGGATTTCAATTCAGAGGCCCCGGGACATAACTTTTCCGGCTGTTCAGATGCCGAGTCATCTGAAAGATTGGAACAAGACTTGGTTTTACTGTAAAGATACCTCCCTAGATGATGAGCATCCCCTACCGGGTTACCGCCCATCCCGTCTCAAGACGACCTCTGAGCTTCCTGGCCGGCTGTCCACTACTGAACGGGCAAAGCATGATCCGGCTCATGCCAAGATTAAAGCCCTTATGGCCAATGGTCTGACGGGATTGGATTTGATCCGCTGCTGGATCTCTTGGAGGATTATACCCTTGAGCCGGCGAAATCGCCTTATGTGCGAATACCCGGGCCAATATGATGATTCCCTCTGCTTCAGCCGGACAACATTAACAAAATATGACATTACAACTATCATCCGGAGTCTTGTCCATGAAACTTCAGGAGCTTGTAGTGCCATTGGGCTGGCACCTTTCTGTGTCACTAACCCGGCCCCAAATGTAAGGCAACTCTTCATAGTCTCTTATCTTTATTAGCTATGTCTTGGCAATCCCCTCACTACTTGCCGTCTTATCTTTTTAGGATGACTCCGACTTCTGTAAGAAGAAATATATTCCTCCTCTGAAGAAAACCAAGAAGAAGGCCGCGGCCAAGAAGACGAAGAAGACCACTCCTCAGGAAGAATGGTTTGAACCACCGGAATCAGATGGCTCAGAGGTATAACTTGACTATTTTTTGCCACCTCTTTATTCACCTTACTGACAACAACCATTCATAGGACGAGACAGAGACCAGCCGCGCTAACGCCCCTGAGGTAACTTATGTTTCATCCGACTCAGAATACTTTGTACCCCAGAAGATACGGCGGGTCGTTCGAAAAGTTCCCCTTTCTCATCCGCTTGCTTACTTGGACCCCCGATTTCTTTTGAAAAAGCAACAACAAGCCGACCGACGCCAGACCCGGAGCGCCGGCTCTACCAATCTCATGTCCGGGTTACCTAACTCCCCGGCTCAGAAGAAGCATCCCGCGGAGGTATGTATTTCTTCTTTGCTTGATTTTACGAGTTCTTCCTTTGTAATTCCAACATTGCCTTACATTATCCGAACTACTTTTCAGGGACCACCGCCTTCGTCTGGCGACTCTATGGCCATTGCTCTGCCGCCTCCAAAGATTAATCCGCTGTACGTGTTTTTCAAGCCTTACATCCGAACCTTTGGCAGTTGTAAACCTTGGGCTCTAACTTTTATGCTTTTCCAGGGCTCAAGCCAAGCGAAGGAAGACCAACAAGTCCTTCCCTGGCCCTAATGCTCAAGAACCGGAGCTTGCCAAGCCGGATGCTCCTATGCCAGATGACAATCCCTCGGCGGCTTCTGTAGAGCCGGCAGCTGACGATATTATTCCAGAGAGTCTTCAGAAGGACCATTCCAAGCTGCCGAGCCCTGCCAAGGCTGCTGATGACACCACTACTCCGGACATCCGGATTACCAGTGCCGGCTTCCACTCTCCTCCACCTCATGTGCTGACAAAGCATACTGAGATGATTAAGGTCTCCAAGAAGATGGAGTTTGAGCTCCCCGCCCTTGAGAAGATGACAGCTGACGAACTTCATGTTGGCTATATGAGCCGACTGTCCACAAGACGGGACCTGGAGCTCAAGCTTGTTAACTTAATGAAGAAGAAATATGAGGTATTCTTTACTCTCCTTATACCCTTACATAGCCCCCAAGAGCCGGGTTAATATTGGTTGATGATAACCTAGGTCTTCAGTCTTGGTAGAAGTAGAAATATTTAGCGTGCATGCCTCAACTTACTTGGAGGTAATCTCAAATCATCGTTGTTAGCCCCCAAGGGCCAGCTCAAAGTTGATAACATTGAGCCGAAGCTTTATACAAGATAGGTAACAGAGCCAATTGTAGCCCCCAAGGGTCGGCTCAATCTTTTCCAAAGTTGAGTTGGGACTTTATTGAGAATAGGTAACAGAGCCAATTGTAGCCCCCAAGGGCCGGCTCAATCTTGTCGAAGTTGAGTCGAGACTTTCATTCTGAACAGCGTGAAAAGCCAGTATGTAGCCCCCAAGTTCCGGGTTAACTTGATAAAGATGATCCGGAACTGCCTTTAATCTAGGAGATCAAATAGACATTAGCCCCCAAGTGTCATACATATTGCTTGCAATCTGTTTGAGACTTGCTGAGTTTTTTTAAAACTTCTCCTCCTGCCGGCTCATTCCATTCTTTGATACGTCGCAGGAAGCTTTAAATGAAGCCAGGTCAGAAGTGGCCATCTTAAAAAATAATCTAGCCACGCAGCAAGCCGCCCGAAGTGAAGCTGATGAAAAGTGTTGGCTCCTTTCTGAAGAACTAACCAAGATTAAGGCCGAATTTGCAACCTTCAAGGAATGTGCTAAAACTGAACAAGCTGCCCCGACTAAATGGGCGGATGATGCTGATCAGCGACTTATGATCGTGTCTGATGAACTACAGTCCTTGAAGCAACACATCATGAAGATGACAGCCGCCATCTTTGGTAAGTATTTGATAACTTAACTCAATTTGTGTATTGTACTTATGCTGGCGACTCATGACGAGGCGTTCGTCTTATGTAGGTCCTAGGAGTCGCCAACTTGCCTTCGACAGTTTGCTGCCCCTGAAGGCCATGTATACTCTGTCAGAACAACTTTATTGCGGTGTTATGTGTACAATGAAGGTTGTACTGTACAAGGATAATACCCCTTCAACCATCAAAGGGTCTTAGAGCTTCTGTCGACACTACCAAAGTAGATTGTAGAATTGAAGAGATCAGCCGCCCGTCAGGGGGCGATTGCAGCCATAAGTCGGGCATTGGCTTTTGCTCCAAAGCTAACTCTGGCTCATATGATGGACGGATTTCCTTCCAAAAAAGACGATGTCTCTGAGTTTAAAGAGGTTGAATATGCACGGTGTGTAAAGTCTTCCAAAGTCCTTGCCTCCGTGTTAGCAGAAGAAGTCAACCTGGAGACATACCAGGCGGCTTACATCGCTAACCAGAAAAGAATCCGCGGCCCTCTCTTTGAGTCCAAGGATCTGACGCCTGCCCACAGTAAGAATCTTTTTGCCTCTGAACTTGACCCTTCCCCCTTCTTTGAAGAAGGAACCTTTGCGGCTTTAACCAACTGCAACTGGGACTTGGAAAATCTTCAAATCAAGGCAGTCGAAGACCCGGAGCAGGGTGACCCGCCAGCCAGTTGATCGCGCTGTGAATGCGTGTTGATAGCCGGATCTTTGTGACCCGCCATGTGCGGTGTAAAAAACTTTAAGATATTTTTGGGCTCTACAGAGAGCATATGTAATCGACTGGTAGTAACTTTGCCTTCACTTGAATTGTGCCATCGTGCACTTATGAAACAGTCCGGCTTAACATATATATGCCATCTTTCTTGTGCTTCTCATTGGATGCTTTACCGACTCTTGGCAGCTTAATTTCCTGCAAGAATAGATGTATCTTTATATCGTTAGAAGGGCAGCTTAAAAGCATAACCCAAAGATGCTATATCTTCCTAACATGTTGACGGAGTCAACTGCTTGGCTTAAGAGCCGGCCGATAGGGTTTGATAAGCTACACCCGTAGGGTAGGAACCCCCCTAGATGGCTATGTTGACTTGCCAACATTTTTGGCTTAAGAGCCTGCTATTAGGGTTAGATAAGCTACACCTAGAGGGTGGGAAGCCCCCTTCGACAACTAAGTTGACTTGTCAACTTTTTTGGCATAAGAGCCGGCTATTAGGGTTAGATAAGCTACACCCGGAGGTGGTAAGCCCCCTTCGACAGCTATGTTGACTTGTCAACATTTTTTGGCTTGAGAGCCGGTTGTTAGGATTAGATAAGCTACACCCGGAGGTGGGAAGCCCCCTTCGACAACCAAGTTGACTTGTCAACTTTTTTGGTATAAGATCCGGATGTTAGGGTTAGATAAGTTACACTCGAAGGTGGGAAGCCCCCTTCGATAGCTATGTTGACTTGTCAACATTTTTTGGCTTGAGAGCCGGTTGTTAGGGTTAGATAAGCTACACCCGGAGGTGGGAAGCCCCCTTCAACAACCAAGTTGACTTGTCAACTTTTTTTGGCATAAGAGCCGACTATTAGGGTTAGATAAGCTACACCCTAAGGTGGGAAGCCCCCTTCGACAACCAAGTTGACTTGTCAACTTTTTTTTGGCATAAGGGTCGGCTGTTAGGGTTAGATAAGCTACACCCGAAGGTGGGAAGCCCCCTTTGATAGCTATGTTGACTTGTCAACATTTTTTGGCTTGAGAGCCGGTTTCTAGGGTTAGATAAGCTACACCCGGAGGTGGGAAGCCCCCTTCGACAACCAAGTTGACTTGTCAACTTTTTTGGCATAAGAGTCGGCTGTTAGGGTTAGATAAGCTACACCCGAAGGTAGGAAGCCCCCTTCGACAGCTATGTTAACTTGTCAATATTTTTTGGCTTGAGAGCCGGTTGTTAGGGTTAGATAAGCTACACCAGGAGGTGGGAAGCCCCCTTCGACAACCAAGTTGACTTGTCAACTTTTTTGGCATAAGAGTCGGTTGTTAGGGTTAGATAAGCTACACCCAAAGGTGGGAAGCCCCCTTCGACAACCAAGTTGACTTGTTAACTTTTTTTGGCATAAGAGCCGGCTGTTAGGGTTAGATAAGCTACACCCAAAGGTGGGAAGCCCCCTTCGACAGCTATGTTGACTTGTCAACATTTTTTGGCTTGAGAGCCGGTTGTTAGGGTTAGATAAGCTACACCTGGAGGTGGGAAGCTCCCTTCGACAACCAAGTTTTGGATTTTTCTTGCACGGATGAAGATATGCGAAATGGCAGAGGCCCGGGCTTGCAGGGATGCTACTTTATTCATACATAAATATGATATGTACAATGATAGTGTACAATGTCGAGTCTCAACAACTCAGGTATAATAAGGCCACAAATGCGCTATGTTCCATGGTCGGCGGGTCTCCTGCCCCGAGGTATTTGAGTCGTCCCAGATGTCAATGAGATAATACGACCCGTTGTTGAGATTTCTGCTGACCACGAAAGGTCCTTCCCATGGAGGAGATAACTTATGCATATTTGTCTGGTCTTGAATCAGCCACAACACTAAGTCCCCTTCTTGAAACGTACGGGTCTTGACCCTGTGGCTATGATAGCGGTGCACGTCTTCCTGATAGATCGCCGAACGAGCAGCCGCCGGTTCTCGTTCCTCCTCCAAAGGATCCAGCGCGTCTTGACGCGCCGTCTCATTGTCCGTCTCAACATAAGCAGCCACTCGTGGCGAGTCATGCCAGATGTCACTTGGTAACACGGCCTCTGCACCGTAAACCATGAAGAAAGGTGAATAACATGTGGATCTGTTGGGGGTAGTTCTGATGCTCCATAAGACGAACGGCAACTCTTCCACCCAACAACCCGGCGTCCGTTGTAAAGGAACCATAAGCCGTGGCTTGATACCTCTCAAGATTTCTTGATTAGCACGCTCCGCCTGACCGATGGACTATGATGAGAAACCGCCGAAACATCAAGCTGGATGTGCTCCAGGTCGCAGAACTTTTTCATAGCCCCCTTGGACAAGTTTGTGCCATTGTCCATGATGATGCTGTGAGGGTAACCAAAATGGTAGGTCAGCTTTTTAATAAACTGAACCGTCGTAGCCGCATCACACTTGCTGACCGGCTCAGCCTCTACCCACTTGGTGAACTTATCAACCGCCACCAAGAGGTGTGTTTTCTTATCCTTGGATCTCTTGAAAGGCCCGACCATATCAAGCCCCCAGACTGCAAACGGCCAAGTAATTGGTATCATGCGCAATTCTTGAACCGGGACATGAGCACACCGGTCGAACTTTTGACAGTCGTCACATTTGCGGACCAGATCCTCTGTATACTTGTGAGCCGTCAACCAGAAGAAACCGTGCCGGAAAGCCTTGGCCACTAGAGATTTTGAGCCGGCGTGATGTCCGCAATCTCCAGCGTGAATTTCATTCAAGATTTCCTTACCCTCCTCTGGTGAGACACAACGTTGAAACACCCCGGTAACGCTGCACTTGTGCAACTCACCATTAACTGTTGTCATGGACTTAGACCGCCGGGTGATCTGTCTGGCCAGATTTTCATCATCAGGTAACTCGCCCCGAGTCAAATACGCCAAGTAAGGCACAGTCCAATCCGAAATAGCATGTAGAGCCACCACCAATTGTCCCTCCGGGTCAGGAATAGCCAAATCTTCCTCTGAGGGTAACTTGACAGTCGAGTGATGCAAGATGTCCAGAAAGATATTGGGAGGCACCGGCTTTTGCTGAGAGCCTAACCTTGATAGGGCATCAGCCGCCTTATTCCCGCGACGATCAATATGATCCACCTGATAACCCTTGAAATGACCAGCAATGACATCCACTGCTTGACAATAAGCCGTCATTCGTGGATCCCTGGAATCCCAAGTACCTGAAACTTGCTGAGCCACAAGGTCTGAGTCACCGAAGCATCTTACCCGGCTTAAATTCATCTCCTTAGATACTCTGAGGCCATGAAGCAGGGCTTCGTATTCAGCCGCATTATTGGTGCAAGGGAACATCAGTCGGAGTACATAACAGAACTTATCACCTTTGGGAGATGTTAAAACAACTCCTGCCCTTGATCCTTCCAGCTGCTTGGATCCATCAAAGTGTATAGTCCAGTATGTGTTATCCAGCTTTTCCTCGGGCACTTGGCACTCCGTCCAGTCGTTTATGAAATCCACAAGGGCTTGAGACTTGACAGCCGTATGAGGTACGTATTTTAGATTGAGAGGTCCCAGCTCCAATGCCCACTTAGAAATCCTACCAGTGGCTTCTCTGTTTTTAATTATGTCCCCTAACGGAGCAGAGCTGACCATGGTGATCTAGTGCCCTAAGAAGTAATGCTTTAACTTGCGGTTGGCCATGAACACCCCATACACTAGCTTCTACCAATGTGGATATCTCTGCTTGGACTCTGTCATGACCTCACTGATATAATAAACCGGCCTCTGAACCGGATATTCCTTCCCTGTTTCCTTGCGCTCGACCACAATTCCAGCACTGATAGCCCGATTGTTAGCCACCACGTATAGGAGTAAAGGCTCTTTTTCAGCCGGAGCAGCTAATACTGGCGGCTCAGTGAGCTGCTTCTTGAGCGCCTCAAATGCTTCACCCGCCGCCGTACTCCAGACAAAATTGTCTGTCTTTTCCATCATCTGATATAGAGGGATAGCTTTCTCACCAAGGCAGCTTATGAACCAGCTCAACACGGCGATCCGCCCTACCAGGCGTTGGACATCATTGATACAAGCCGGCTCAGCCAGGGGGGGTGATCGCCTTGATCTTATCCGGGTCAGCTTCAATGCCACTCTTAGAAACCAGAAACCCAAGAGCTTGCCAGCCGGAACACCAAAGACACACTTTGCCGGGTTAAGCATCATCTTATAGATCCATAGATTGTCAAAGGTTTCCCTTAAGTCATCAAGTAGGGTCTCCTTCTTCCTTGATTTGATCACAATATCATCCACATAAGCATGAACGTTGCGTCCAATCTGACTGTGAAGACAATTCTGCACACAGCGCTGATAAGTCGCCTGGGCACTCTTGAGCCCAAAAGGCATAGACACATATCAAAAGGCTCCAAAAGGCATGATGAAAGCCGTCTTCTCTTGGTCCTTAACTGCCATCTTGATCTGATGATATCCCGAATATGCATCCAGGAAGCATAGGCTTTCACAACCCACCGTAGCATCAATGATTTGATCAATACGAGGGAGAGCAAAAGGATCAGCCGGACAAGCCTTGTTAAGATCCGTATAGTCCACACACATACGCCACGTGTCGTTCTTCTTGAGCACAAGCACTGGGTTAGCAAGCCACTCTGGGTGAAAGACCTCGACGATGAAACCTGCCGCTAAGAGCCGGGCGACCTCTTCCCCAATGGCCTTGCGTCTCTCCTCATTGAACCGCCGTAGAAACTGCTTGACAAGTTTAAACTTAGGATCCACATTAAGGTTATGCTTAGCGAACTCTCTCGGTACACCCAGCATGTTAGGAGGTTTCCATGCAAAGATGTCCCGATTCTCACGGATGAATTCGATGAGCGTGCTTTCCCATTTGGGATCCATGTTGGCCCCAATGATGCCCGGAGTGAAATCTATCGCCTTGATATCATCCACCGAAAATTTGAGGGGCAGCTCAACCTCCGTCGTAGGCTTCTTCACCAGGGTCATATCCTCCGGGTCAACATTCTCCTTATAGAACTTGAGTTCTGCCTCAGCACAACTGGATTCTGCGTAAGCGGCGTCTCCTTCCTTGCACTCAATAGCCGTATTTCGATCACCATGGACAGTAATCATGCCTTTTAATCTGGGCATCTTCAGCTGTAAGTAGACATAACAGGGTCTAGCCATGAACTTAGCATAAGCCGGCCGCCCAAACAACGCATGATAAGGGCTCTTGATCTTGACCAATTCAAACCACAAGGACTCCACCCTGTAGTTGTATTCGTTACCAAAGGCGACTTCCAAAGAAATCCTGCCCACCGGATAAGCTGACTTGCCCGGTACCACACCATGAAAAATGGTTGATGAGGGCTTAAGGTCTTTATCAAGCAGCTTCATCCGTCGGAAGGTATCATAATACAGGATGTTGATGCTACTGCCACCATCCATAAGTACCTTATTCACCATATATCCTCCCACTTGGGGGGCAACTACCAAGGCCAGCCGCCCCGGGTCATCAACACGCGGCGGGTGATCCTCCCGGCTCCATGTTATGTCATACTTAGACCACTTCAAGTATTGCGGCAGAGCCGGCGCAACTGCATGCTTGTGCAATTTCTGATCCCGCTTGTTAAGGCTGGTCATAAAAACATGATACTAGCCCAAACTGAGCTGCTTTGGATTACTCTGATACTCAGATTGATTATGCTGTTGCGGAGTGTTATTACCAGAGTGCTACGGATGTCCTCCTTGATTGCCCTGACCATGACGACCGGACCCTGAGCCGCCGGATCCAAATCCGTCTCCTGAGCCGCCTGGTCCTGAGTCGTCGGGCGGGTCACCGCCATGGTTGTTGTGTTGCGGCATGCTGTAATTCTTGAACTTCTGCATGATATGGCAATCACCCCATGTGTGCATTGAAGGTTTATCGGGCCGGTTGTGCTCCTGACAGGGTTTTTTGAGCATTTCCTCCAAATTGAAAGGAGTCCTATTTTTGTTAAAAGGCGGTCTGAACTTCCCATTGCCCTTAGGATGATTCTAGCCGGTGCTCGCATTGGCCACCAGTTCTGACCTGCTATCCGGGTTTTTCTGCTTGCTCTGATTACCATTGTTTGTCGCACCCTTGCCCTGGTTGTTCCTCTTACCATGGCCGGCCTTCTCCTCATACGAGCCTGGATCCTTCGTGTTATCAGAGTCAGCATACTTTGTGAGAGCCGCCATGAGTTCTCCCATGTCCTGACACGTACGCTTGAGCCTGCCGAGCTTCTGTTTCAGAGGGACGAAATGACAGTTCTTTTCTAGGATTAGCACCGCTTGAGCCGCCGTGATCTGTTCAGATGAGTGGATGATGGTCGACACCCATCGGACCCAATGATGAGCCGACTCATTCTCCTGTTGGACACAATGATCGAGATCCACAATAGTCATAGGCTATTTGCAAGTCCCTTGAAAGTTTTTGATGAACCTTGCCCTCAACTCAGCCCATGAATTGATGGTATTGGGTGGCAAACCCTTTAACCACGTACGAACCGGACCTTCAAGCATCATGATGAAGTACTTAGCACACACCGCCTCACTGACATCCAACATCTCCATAGCCAGCTCATAACTTTCGATCCAGGCCTCCGGAGGTAAGTCAGCAGTGTAATTCGGGACCTTGCGAGGTCCTTTGAAATCCTTCGGCAACCGCTCACTCCGTAGAGCTGGTTCTAAGCATGGCACTCCCAGGGCCCTCGTGGTCACTCCCACTCCTACTGATACGGAGGGCACACGCTCTCGGTGAGCCGCCGTGGCCAAAGCTACCGCCTCTTGCTAGTTTCTTGCTCGATTTATGAGCGCTTGTGCATCTAGAGCCGCCTGATCATCCCCTGGAGGCCCTCTGTGCCGATCACTGCTGGAGACCGCCGACGATTCATAGCGACGGCTAAAGCTACGGTTGGGAAGGGGGTTGAATGGACGCGGCTCCGGCTGTAAGTATACTTCTCCTGCTCGGCCATCGTCGTATGAAGGTACCCAATGGCGTTCCATACCTCTTCTACAAAAGGCGCCTCATCTGGGATAGGGATTGTTTCAAGCCAGGTGGCCGCGGCCACCATGTTCTCTGCCGGGTTGGAATAATGACCCGTCGGCGTTGGAAAGACCACTGGTGAGACTTGGTTTCGTCGGGGCAGGTTAAGCTGCGGTCGAGCCGTCGGCCGACTTCCAGGTGCATCCACTGCTCGTCCCGTTCCTGGCTTATTGAAGAGATTCCTAGCCTCATAATGTTCTGGTAAGTGAGATTGATGCCTCATCCGATGCACCGCAACCGCTGATTGTTGTTCTAGCCCGAGGCGGAAGGCATCCGTCTTAATACGTTCTGCCTCTGCCTCCATCTGAACTTTTAGCTCAGCTATCCTCTGTTGCTCCTCTGCCATCCGTTCCTTGAGTCTCATAATCTCCAAGTTCCGAGCGGCTTGATTATCTGGCGTGACTTCAGTGGCCATCAGGGTCGCGAGCTCATTCATCAGATCCATAAGAACTTGAGTTGCAGGCGGCGGCTCAGCCCTCGAGGCTACTGCTCCGATGGCTGTGCTGTTCGCACCAGGGGCCGAACCCGCCATGAACACGGCCGCATGAACCGGTGGCCCGAAATTGTCCGGCTCAGAACGCTCCGACTTAGGGTAAAGCTCGTCGTAGCCCCTGAGCCCACCATTGTGAAGCTGGTAGATCGACTCCGCCTCCCCGCTTGAAGATCCGTCCTCTGAATAGGCAAGAATTTCCTGCGAAGCAGAAGCTTCCAGATCCATACCTTGAGTGAAGCCCACGAAGACGTGCCTCCAGCCCGAGTTAACATGGGCGGGTTGCGCGCGCCGAGCTGGCTCGACGATGCTGGTGCAGGCGTCCGGCCCGGGTGTAGACCCGTCGGTCCTGCCGATGAAGACATGGATCCAGCCGAAGGGAACCTAGAATCCATATTTGACGGAGCCGGCCTCAGGTCCCCAGCCGGCGTCGTCGATGTAGAGCCGACCGTGGTGGCTCTTGTTCATCCCTCCGACCACATATCCCTCGAGCCCTGGGAGAGAGCCCTTTGAGAACTCAACACCACCGAGCGCAGGCCCCATGATGGGCGCCAACTGTCGTGGTTTTATCACGGCAGATTTCCGGGTGAACAGACTTGGATTTGAGGCCATCGCTAAGGTGCTGGACTCAAAGGGGTTGGTTGGGACGAAGGACACGAGTTTACCCAGGATCGGCCCCTCAAGTCGAGGTAACAGCCTATGTCCTGCTTGTGTTTATATTGCTTGGTGTTTCGATTACAAGGGAGCTATTGCTTGACCTAGATCTCGATCGTCTGATCTCTAAGTCGCCCCGGGTCTCGCCTTTATATAGGAGGTCAAGACCACGGGTCATACAAGTTGCAACCGACTCTCACTACGTGTCTAAGTCTTCTTTACCTTATCTTGCCTTCCTGACCAAGTTGTCTCCGGGCGGCTGACTCACCCGGGTCTTCTCTGTCCGGGCCATGTTTCGGCCCATCTTGTCAAGCCGCCAAACGTCTTGGTCTTAAGACTTCACAACCCACTCTTGGGCAGGTGTACAAGCCGCCTAGTGTGACCCGGAGCCTGTTGGGCGGGTCTCACCGTGGGGTTATATCCCCAACACTACTAGTAGCCCCTGAGCTTGTCTTCAAGACAAGGACTTTGGTTGTCTCCTTGGAATAATTTCATGGTCTTCATCTTCGTAGGCAAGATCTATCTTCCCTGTCGGTTAATGGATCCTAGGATATATCTGGCTCTGATATCTCTTCTCTCTGCTTGTAGCCACGTGATGATCTGTTCTATGTAAGGGGCATCTTTTAACAAGGCCCTCCTATTTTCTTCTTCTTTTGTGTAACCATGAAGGCTCTACCTCGTCGACTCAGCGGCAGGCTGACAGGCTATGAACCATTCTTGATCACTTATGACGAGACTAAACCATTTTCCTTACATGTATAACAAGGCTTATTGGGGCCCAATGTTATTTCTATTGGTATGTCCCTACAAAAAGAGACCATGTTCTATTTTTTAGCGATATCATCATAAAAACGCCTCAATCCGCATGCGTATATACTACTTGGAATATCGGTAACCATCGATTTTATTGCACAACGTGGCGATCCTTGGACTTTTATGGGCCTATAAAAAGGGAAAGCGATAAATAATATTTTACCTACGCTCTCAGTCCTTGCAACATCACCAAGAACCCTCGCCAGCTCTAGCGCTCCGGGGTCCATTTTTCATTCTCACTTCCTACCTTTGCCAAAAGATGGCTGACCAAGGGAGAGGTGCTTCCGCTCCGGCGCCAGAGGCTGCCAGGACGAGGGGGTAGTGGTTACCCTCCTATATCACCGTTGGTGATATCACCAAGCTCCAAGCAGATGGGCACCTTCCTCCTCCAACAAAATGCCGATCACCCATGGCTATGGATAAGATTTATTCGACTTCCGCCGTTCCCACACCCCGTGAGAGGGCGCGGGTTGTCTTTGTCTCTCACCTCATCCGAGGTTTAGGCTTCACCCTCCATCCGAAGGTCAGGACGTGTTGACGTGGCTTGAGACTGCGTCGATATTTCCCCAAAGAGGAAGGGGTGATGCAGCACAACTACGGTAAGTATTTCCCTCAGTTAAGAAACCGATGTATCAATCCGTGGAGGAAGATCAAGCAACTATGTAAACGACACCTGCACACAAAGAACAAACACTTGCAACCCGATGTGTAAGAGAGGTTATCAAGCTCTCAACGATAAAAAGATAGATTAGATTGTAATAGGTTGGGAAAATAGATCTCACAAGAACACAAAATAAAATAAGTAAACAAAAAGTGCAGCAAGGTATTTTTGGGTTTTTGGATCAATAGATCTAAAAACAAACACGGCAAAAAGATATAACAGAAAGCAATATGTTGGAAAAGTAGACTCTCGGCCCGTAGGTTTCACTAGTGGCTTCTCTCATGAGTATAACACATGGTGGGTGAACAAATTATTGTTGGGCAACTGACAGAAGATCCAATAATCATGACGATATCCAAGGCAATGATCATTATATAGGCATCACATCCAAGATAAGTAGGCTGAAACGATTCTGCATCTACTACTATTACTCCACACATCGACCGCTATCCAGCTTGCATCTAGTGTATTGAGTTCATGGAGAAATTGAGTAATGCAATAAGAACGGTGACATGATGTAGACAAGATCTATTCATGTAGGAATAAACCCCATCTTGTTATCCTTAATGGAAACAATACATGCGTGTCTTGCTGCCCCTTGTGTCACTGGGAAAGAACACCGCAAGATCGAACCCATCACAAATCACCTCTTCCCATGGAAAGAAAAAATGATCTAGTTGGTCTAATTAACCAAAAATTCAAAGAAAAAATACGAGGCTATAAGTAATCATGTAAATAAGAGATCAAAGAGGACTCAAATAATATTCATGGATAGAAACCGATCATGAATTCAAAATTCATCGGATCACAACAAACACACCGCAAAAAGTCATTACATCAAATAAATCTCCAAGAGACCATTGTATTGAGAATCAAAAGAGAGAGAGGAAGCCATCTAGCTAATGCCTACGGACCCGTAGGTCTATGGTGGACTACTCACGCATCATCGGAGAGGCACCCATGAAGACGATGCACCCCTCCATGACGGTGTTAGATTGGATCTCGCGGTTCTGGAACTTGCGGCGGTTGGAATTGTGTTTCGTCGACTCCCTAGGGTTTTTGGAATATTTGGGTATTTGTAGAGCTGATAGGCGGTGGAGAGGCGTCCCGAGGTGGGCACAACCCACCAGGGCGCGCCTGGGGCCTCTGGCACGCCCTGGTGTCTTGTGGTCTCCTCGGCCCTCCTCTCTGGCACTTCTTTCGCCCACTGGATGTTTTCTGGTCCCAAAAAAATCTCTAAAAAGTTTCACGGTGTTTGGGCTTTGTTTGGTACTGATATTCTGCAAAGTAAAAGATAAGCAAAAAACAGAACTGACACTTGGCACTATGTCAATAGATTAGTCCCAAAAAATGATATAAAGTTGCTATAAAATGAGTGGAAAACATCCAACATTGATAATATGACAACATGGAATAATAAAAAATTATAGATACGTTGAAAATGTATCACGTGTCAATAAAGATAAAAGAATTCCGAAACATAAAAGCATACAAGAAAATGAAACAGGCGTCTAGCAAAAAAAACGGTGTCCAATGTAGAGTATAAAAACATGTAAGCCTATACTGCATTGAGAAAGTATCATGTGCAACGACAGAATCTGTGCACCTGATGCACCAAGGACTCATGAGCCGTGAGATGAACAACAAAGGGACAAGATTTACTCCCGCGGTGGGCTGCTATCACATTTGCAATGGACACCTTGTACTTTTGTAGACCGCTCCATGTTTTTGCATAATGGAGCAGTGTGAAAAATATAGAACCAACAACATTCGTTGTATTGATCTGACCCTTATGTAGGAGAGAGGCATTTTGAAGACCGAGCTCTATGGATGTTTTTATTTTTGAAAAAATTAAATTTAAATTTTTATGGTTCAAAAAATTCTAAAAAAAAATATGCATGTATGTAAGGATGTAACCCACATGTGTGTAAAAATTCATGATGAAATACCTTGAGTTGCGACCTGTACAAAAAAGGTAAATTCATGGCCTGCGAGGATGAATAGTATCATGTGTTAAACAACCCCAGATTTGTCTTTTTTGCGTAGCCCTCATTTCAATGTATTTTGAACTAAAATTTTACACACATGTGTGTTAGGTCTTCATGTATATCTGTATTTTTTTCAGAATTTTTAAAATATAAAAATATGAATTTTAATGAAATTTCAAATTTGAATTGGGAGGCATCACTGGAGGCCGAGCTCCAAAAGGGATTTCCGCTTATGTAGGGTATATATAGGAGTACATGTGAGAGGAGAAAGACTTGGAGTAGAGGGCAAGTCATACGTGTTTAAAGATATTCTATCTCTAACACTTATCTCTATCTTAAACACAATTGTACTTCCAACATTCCCCCTCAGTCATAGCGGGAGTGAAGCGGAAGATTGCGACTGAATTTGAAGTCTTGCGCTTCTGTCATCGTCTTCACCGCTGCGCCAGCATCATCCGTCTCTAGTGGCCGACGGGTCGACACGTAGGGCGGTGACTGCGTCCCCTTCTCGTGCCTTCCTGCCTTCTCCTCTATTCCCTCCCGCAGTCACAGCGGGAGAGGCGTGGACACTAGTGACGATGCAGACACTGTTGACCGGAGTTTTTGCCAATGAGTTGCTGTAGACGTAGCCATTAATGTCGATGTCGGGGTAGACGATCATGGTGATGTAGGCGTGGTCGAGGTAGTCATGGTCGATGTGTGATTCGTCGTGGATGATGAAGCGCACAAAGACAGAGGCGCAAAAAAATGCGCTATGACAAAGCTGCAGACGTGGATGATACACCTTGGGGATGTCAGAGGATGCCGTCGACGGTGAGTCCGCCCATTTTGCCAAGACCGGAGGAAGCCCATCGAGCCCACATCGGTTTTGCCAGGACCGTGGGGCCATGTAGGGCCGTCACTGAAGTGACGCCGTGTCGATGCAGTTGTGCCGTCGTGGATGACGCGTGCAGTTGTGTCGTCATGGATGACGCGGTCGTTGCCGTCGTCGTGACATGGTCATTGCTATTGTCGAGGTCGCGTCTTGTAAAAAGTCTGTCAAAGGACGCTAGGTGTTCATCTTGTGGACGAGGTGGCGGAGATATGTTGATGAAGACCACGTTGATGATGACCTTGACGATGAAGTATCGGCGATGGTGTGGCAGCGGCGTGTTGACAATGTGTCGCTTGAAGGCGTCCCTGCAACGACGAGGTATTGATATCGTGTCGTGCCGAAGAAGTATGTTGGCTTGTAGCCTTGCTAGTCATACAGGTCGCTGAAGTGGCATAGGATCGGCACAGAGGTGTTGATCGATGCAATGTCGATGCAGTTATGGCAGGCCGACTCGGTGTAGATGTGTTCGGCTGTCTGCACCCCTCCGTGTTGGAGTAGATGTGCCACAGAACTGCTGCTGCTTGACGGCCCACGTCCGTGAGATGTTGGAGATGGCGCGGGTCCATAAAGTGCTCGACGATGATTTTGATTCATAGTCAGCTCGATGTCGTGGATCGGCCTGGTGCAGTTCGGCTTGGTGTAGTGCAGACGTACTGCTGCTCGGGGTAGAGGTTTGTGGACGGCTCGTACTCAACACGTAGATAGATCTCCTGTAGATACATGTATGCATACCTTCAGGTGAAGCATCTTGGTCTTGTACAGGTACGCAGCCCTGAGCCAAGATGGAGCCTGTGGATTCCATTCATGGACGTGAACACATGGGCTCTGCTTGTGTCACAGGTGTATCAGGAGGCGTGCCGCCGCCGAGAAGCTGAGTCGGCTCGGTTCTCCACGAGAGGCGCGGGTGTCATGGCCGGGAGCTTTGCATGCCCGATCAGATCGATTTTTCCGGTGAGGCAGATGCATGTGGGCTGTGGCCCTCCCGTTATTGAAGTCTGTCGCTGGGAGTAGCGTTGGATGTTCTTTGTGGAGCCGCCAGCCGTGGGAGTTCCGCCCTCCCATGATCTGCTGCCGACGTGCATGGTTTCGATGAAGCCGCTGGCTAGCTCGTGGCGTTGGTGCTGGAGGCGCATCTGTGCGCCGCGTATGTCGGGGTGGTGGCGCGGTGCAGTTGTTGATGATGCGCATTCGCCTGGGATGTCGATGCAGATCACAGGAATAGCCGGTCTTCACCGTGCAGATCACAGGAATAGCCGGTCCTGCGGTCGCTTGATACAGGCCTACGCGCCCGAACGGAGACCATCCATGTACATCCCTGACCAATAATGCTAAACATACAAAGATTTACAGGCTTTTACACGCTGACTAGGATGATTTCAACCTAACTAACCACTTCTTTTCCTGATTTTCATCGGGGTGGGTCCCTCATCCCCCTTAATTTCCAATGAAAAGTCACCTTCCTGTAAAAGCCTGTATGTTTCTGTACATGTAGCATTACTCGTCCCTGACCCATGTCGTGCTTAGCAGTTGGAGAAACCGATTCGATTAGATCGAACTCACCACCAGATCAGATAGCTGCCGCCATGCGTGCGCCTGCCGATGCGGACCGGGCGAGTAGCCGGTCGGTCTTGCCGCCGTCCGGATGCGTGTGTGGCATCCACTGTTGGATGCCGGCTCGAAGCCTGCCGCGCCTTGCAGGAGAAGATTCATTTGATGGGCAAGCATCTACGATTTGTCGCCGGGTAAGACGGTCAACAAATTTATTTTTGAAGTTAGAGAAAACAAATCTACTGGAATTTTGAAAATTGAAGAATTGGCTAAACTATCTAAGAACCGATCTCATCTTTGATCGACCAGATACGGCGAGCTACGAAAGTGGTGGAAGGTCCTAGGATCGGCGTCGTGAGACTAACCACTCTGATACCATGTGAAAAGTATGAGATGGATGAATATTATTATTATTTTGTGTTGTATTGGTCTGACCCTTGTAGGAGTATATATATATAGGAGTACATGTGAGGGGAGAGAGACTTGAAATACAAGACAAGTCGTAGTAGGTTTAACCTATTCTATCTCTAACTCCTATCTTTATCTTAAACATAATATACTTCTAACAAGCAGAGCAGGACAAAATCCGTTGCTTTGCAAACTAATTTCGCTACATCTCTCGTTATTTTACCTGTTCACGAGAGCTGCTACCGGGAGACGAGTTCATCTCACATAGATATATGCAGTCACGCAATGTCCTCTGTTAGTGCTATGTATGTGCAAAGAAATGTTCCAATAACATTTTGGATGCCTCAATGCTGATGCTTTATACATTTCTTACAAAATAGAAACAGTAGCAACGGACTGGGCAGAAACAAACCATGAATAATCCAGTTCATGACTTGACATACATATTTGGCATCACAAATTCAGTTCTTACATATATAATGGCATACTTTACAGGAAGCATCAAGTGCCGCTAAGTTTTTTTAGAAATGGTCATCATATCATTACCTCTCACCTCCCACATGGAAATAATTGTAGTAAGTTGTACTTCATAAACAGAGTCTTTGAGACTATGCATCAATATCAGAGAGAGTTACTTCACTGTTCTGTTATACAAAATTCTGGAATCATGAATATGAAAAGAAATTGGAATCAGGAAATACAAAAGGACGAACGAAATAGAATGTTGTAATAAATCAGGAAACAGAGACAAGAACAAGTTACCCGAAAAACAAAGACAAGAACAAGTAGTGATGCTTTCAGCTAGTTCCGTCAAACATAGAAGCGCACTTTCCATTTAGGCTGTCTTACCTGCTTCGTAAAACAGTTTCATAATGTACGCCATCATTTTAATTCAGATAAACCACAAGGTTCATTTTGCAAGTGTGCCAGCAGCCCCGCTTGTACCTAGATCTTGTCCGTTCCTTCTCAATCAAATGGTCCATAACTCGCTGGTGCACCTGGTGCACCAATTCCATCGTTGCATGTGATACGTTCTCATACTGCATTCTATGGGTCCCAGGTTCGAATCTTGGCATGTGTGTTTGTTTTTTGTTGGTACGCAACCATGGTCATTTGTGTGATTAAATATAACCCAAGGGGGTGTTCTGCGAAAGAACATGCCACATCAGCCTTGATAAGCGGCTCTGCTGGCCAGTTCCCCGTCAATACATTTAGATCGCTTTGTAGCCGCGTGCCCCAGAGTTGAGATTGACATGCAAAAATCAGAAAAAATAGTATCAATTCACTAATAGTGCTTCAGTTGTGGTGCTTATATGTAATTAACTCTCGGGCACACGATTACAAAACGATTTAGTACATGCACTTCATGAGCAGATTTATCAAAGTCCACTTGCTACCTACAGTTTTATGACGATATACATTAAGGACTTGAGCGACCGTAAGACGAAAGAGCCCAAAGTATTACCTCATTAGTAGAAAACGATCAATTTGTCTCGGTTTCAGAGGTCCATTTGTGTCGGTTCTGAAACTGAGACTAAAGAGTCGAGACTAAAGCCCTAAATCTTTAGTCCCGGTTCGTACGAACCGGGACCAAAAGGGCTCCACGTGGCCGCTACGAGAGCCCAGGCAGGAGGACCTTTAATCCCGGTTTGTAACATCAACCGGGACCAAAAGACATCCACGCGTCAGCATCTGACAGGAGCTGATTTTTTTAAAGGGGGGGTTTAGGAGGTTTTGAAGGGTTAATTTAGGGGTTTCATATTGTGTTAGCAAGCTAATAGAGAGAAGCGATCTCTCTTTTTCTGTGCTTGGTCGACGCTAGCTACTATACATATAGAGAACTCGACGCTAGCTAGTAAGCAAATGACGGAAAACCATTAATTACACAAGATCTAACAGCTCATCATCATCTTAAGCATTCAAAGTTAAAGTCTCATAAAACAAAACAAAAAAGATAAAATGACATAGTCATCCCTCATAGGACCTACTCCTCCCTCTTAGGTAAAATGACATAAAAAAGAATCACACCAATGTCTCCATGATGAAGCAAAGAGATCCAACGGTCTCCAACTTGTGGCTTGCGATCTTTCTTTATTAGTCTCCATGCTTCAATTTGGAGCCTTCTTGGTGGTTTGCGCTCAGTCGAGTATGCAAAAGATAACTCGGGATGGAAGGGTTTTTTATTGTCATATTACCTTCGGGTTGCATCAACGATGGCACAACTTCATTTGGCAATTTCCGTTGAAAAACATAATATATATATAGTAGCCTAGTTAGCAATGTAATCAATACCATTTATGCAACAATATTAGTGTACTTAATTAGCAACTCTTATCAAGATATTTCGGCGAATGTCATCCGTCCTCAACCTATGCACTAATGTCCTATACAATGTATAATTTGGGCCAGTTCCCAAATTATACGGGAAGATGTCTCTACCAGCTATGACATTAATAACAAAGTAGATAAGATCATCCTTCTCCTCCCAAGTTAGATGTGATCCATAAGTGTAGTGTGTCGTGTCGATTATGTTCTGTATTTCACTCGAAGAAACGAAATAAGCTGTAAATTAAAAATTAACAAATTTAGTACGTATGAACACCTAATATTTATATATATATAATGCAAATTACTTGACAAATATGCATGGTTGACAAACTCACATGGAGGTAAAACAAGAAAATATCGACATCCACCCAAATGTCGATGTTTCCTTCAATATGATTTTCAGGACGAAGATCGAAGGTTATTTCCGTATCTTCCTGAAATCCATATGCCTTGCAAAAAGATTCCCAATTTGAGCACCCTATTTTTGTGTTATTAGGTGCATTCATTACTTTCACAAGAAATGTGTGACCATGTTTAGTCCTTAGGTTGGCTGTCCTCGTCTCAAAACTCTCGTGCTCTTCGAAACCCGGTCTCTCCAAGAAATACCGTCTTGCATGACAGGGAACGAACTAGTCGAATTGTATAAAATAGAAATTATGCGTTGAAGGAAAGAAACATAAGTCAAGATTAATTACGAAAAAACAGTTGTCATCGTTGTGTACCGTAGAAATATCAAAGTCCTCATAAAGCTTCATGGTGAAGAACCTGTCGTCTCGCATCCCAGTCTGGTCACAAAGACCTTTATCTTCACCGCAAAATTCACACGCTTGGATCCCATCGTCGTCTGATGACGACGACATTTTCTGTGTTCATGATTCAAGAATTACGGCACGGGCTCATAGTTGAAACATTTAAAATCGATCGAAGGAAACTACGAGAAAACTGATCAACACACAGATCACTATTACTCAATATGCAACGGGTTGACTTTAGGTCTCTCGAGTCTTTCCTTCCTAAACTCTCATCTCATGTATATGGAGGGCACTCCCTCTGATATTGCGACCGTCGGTGATGGTGGCTCCTCCATTCGTCCCCGAGTGCATTACACCAAAATGTCTAGCACACGGAAACGAAGGAGAAGCGACCCCCACGACAACAGTCGGGATTCTTCCTCTCTCATATATATATACATATGGTGGACACTCTCCCTCACTGAAAGACACACAATGAGTCGAAACAGACCTAAAGTCAACCCGTTTCATATATCTAGCAATGACATAGAAAAAAAACTAAAATGACTTGCAAATCACAAATACATTTATAATGAACTTGAATATAATATCACTAATATATCATCCCGAATAATCCAGTTCAAGAATTACGACACGCTTTGGATCTTGATTAATGCGTGTGTAACTTTTGGTACGTCGAGGCTTTCCTTAAATAACTCTCATATCTCATGGTGTGTTGGTGCGCACTCTCTCACATTGATACGACGGTGTATATATGTTGGTGGACACCCTCTCACAGTAATAGTTCGATCGTCCGTGATGGACGCCTCCCCTCTCCTCTTCTTGCGCAATATATCGACGAGTATATCGCGAGGAAGAGAAGAAAGAAGAGGCACCCTTCACGACAATAGTCGGGATTCCTCCATCAAGAACACACATGAAAGTTATCTAAGGAAAGCCTCGACGCACCAAAAGTCACACACGCATTATACCGATAAAATATCACTAATACATTAATATTTATAATGACCTCGAATATAATATCACTAATACAGATCGAATATCCTAGAATCCAAAATGGAGGACGGTGAACTCGGTTCACTAGCGGTCTCTGAGTCGCCGGCGGTGGACACCCAAAGATAAGGAACCATCACAGGATCATAACTCAAGTGAGATCCCTGAAGGATCTTCCAGGTATTGTCAAACCGGGCGTCCAACGCCGTCATGTAGCGACGGACGTGCTCGTCCTCCTCCTTGACACGGTGACGTACCACCTCCGCGGGTGCCGGCTCCCTCCGCACCAAAAGTGGCCCGCGTAACCGCCACCATAGAAGGTCCGGGTCGACGAAGATACCTATATTCCTCACCAACCTCCGAGCCCAGGAAGGTAGCACTTCCCAGTGCCAGCCCGGCGGAGCCCAGTCCCGGACATGGCGCCTATCAAGCAGGCTCTCACGGACTACTCAACGACGAGGATGCGGGCTGGGCATCGTCGACTAATTTTTCATAAAACCCAAAATCAACATAAACATACTAATCTAACATAAACATACTAATCTACTTTCAAAAAAAAGCATAAACATACTAATCTAACATACACATACTAATCTAGCTAACATAAACATACTAAAAAAAGCATAAACATACTAATATAACATACACATACTAATCTAGCTAACATAAACAACTAATCTAACATGCATACACATACTAAAAAAGCATAAAAATCAACATATATTTAAAAAAATTGCAACGAGTCGCGGCGCAGCGGCTCACAGCAGGGGCGGCGACGGGGCGATGAAGGGGGCGGGGCGGCGACGACGACGGGGCGGCAACGGGGCGGGGCGGTGACGGCGACGGGGTGGCAATGGGGCGGGGCGGCGACGGGGGCGACAGGGGAGGCGACGGAGGAGGGGCGGCGACGGGAGCGGGGCAGCGACGGGTGAGGCGATGGGGACGGCGGGGGAGGCAACGGGGGCGGCGACGGGGACGGCGGGGGAGGCAACGGGGAGGCGGGGGAGGCGACGGGGACTGCGAGGAGGCGACGGGGCGGCGACGGGGGCGGCGGAGGAGGTGACAGGGCGGCGACGGGGGCGGCGATGGGGACGGGAACGGCGACGGCGGGCTCGGGACGGCGACGAGGGTGAAGTGGAATGAAAACTGCGAATTTTGCTAAGTGCTTGTCATATAGAAGGAGCATTGGTCCCGGTTGGTGGCCCCAACCGGGAAGAATGCTACCTTTAGTTCCGGTTTGTCGCACCAACCGGGAAGAATGCTACCTTTAGTTCCGGTTTGTTGCACCAACCGGGACCAATGCCCTATTTTCCGCCGCCCAAAGGGCGCGAAACAAGAACCTTTGGTCCCGGTTGGTGCCACCAACCGGGACCAAAGCCCTGTTTTCAGCAGCCCAAAGGGCAGGAAACATGCCCTTTGGTCCCGGTTGGTGGCACAAACCGGGACGAAAGGGTGGCATTGGTCCCGGTTGGGGCCACCAACCAGGACCAATGGCCTTGCACAGCGGTGTGGTGGGAGTTTAGTCCCACCTCGCCAAGCGAAGGTTGCCCGAACTTGCTTATAAGCCCCACCGCGGCTATTACATTGAGCTCCTCTGATAGTGATAATAGATGCGTTGATACTGAAATTCGGCCTAAATTCAAAAGGCTAGTTAGGTGCCTAACTAGCAATTTGAATTTAGCCTGAATTTCAGTGTAAGCGCATCTATTTTCACTTTTGCTATTTTTATGTTATTTCTTTGCATATTAAAAGTTGTTAACAAAAAATACTTTATGAATATATATTTTTGCTATTAAATTTTTTAACAAAAATAACTTTGATAATTTTAGTTGCATGAATTGTATATAATATCAAGTTTCTTTCGAAGTATCGTGTACAAAACGAACAGTCTCTTTCGAAGTATTGGGGTTTCAGACGGAAACTCATCGGTTACAAAAGGCATTTCATTTTCTTGAACTTATTTGAACTCCAGGCTTTTCGTGTGTTCAAAATGTACCATTCTAAGCCACATCATCAATTTTTCAACCCTTTCTGACTTTATTTGATATTTTTCATGCATTTATTGTTTTTTTGAGCTAAATGACCCCGAAATTGAAAAGCACTTGAAATGAACTCTGAAAAGGTTGAAAGTTGGCATGGTATCATCATTTCACCCACATAGCATGTGCTAAAAAGTTGAGAGGGTTACGGCAAAAGCAGGATGCACTTCGCGTACAAAACAGACAGACTCTTTCGAAGTATCGAGGTTTCGGACGGAAACTCATTGGTTAGAAAAGGCATTTCATTTTATTGAACTTATTTGAACTCCAGACTTTTTGTGTGTTCAAAATGCACCATTCAAAGCCACATCATCAATTTTCAACCCTTTCTGACTTCATTTGATATTTTTCATGCATTTCTTGATTTTTTTTGAGCTAAATTACCCTGAAATTGAAAAGCACTTCAAATGAAGTCTGAAAAGGTTGAAAGTTGGCATGGTATCAACATTTCATCCACATAGCATGTGCTAAAAATTTGGGAGGGTTACGACAAAAGCAGGATGCACTTCGCGTACAAAACGGACAGTCTCTTTCGAAGTATCGGGGTTTCGGACGGAAACTCATCGGTTACAAAAGGCATTTCATTTTCTTGAACTTATTTGAACTCCAGGCTTTTCGTGTGTTCAAAATGCACCATTCAAAGCTACATCATCAATTTTCAACCCTTTCTGACTTCGTTTGATATTTTTCATGCATTTACTTTTTTTTGAGCTAAATGACCCTGAAATTAAAAAGCACTTCAAATAAAGTCTGAAAAGGTTGAAAGTTGGCATGGTGTGTGCGTGCTTGTTGCCAACGATGACAACCTACTTTTTTGTTCCATATTGTTCTCAGCCACAATCGGAATTTAAGAAAAACCTGAATTGAAAAGCACTACAAATATATAATAGCTAGAGAGATAGGTAATATACAATAGTTCAGATATCCATTACAGAAAGTACTCGTCCAAGCGAACACTACTATCTAGTCTGAATCAGAAGAATATCCACCCCATGGTGGTGGTGGTGCGAGGTGACGCTGTCCATAGTTCACGGTTCGAATCTTGCGGTACAACTCATATGCAACGTATGCATCTTTTGCTACATACTCAATGTTCATAGGCTGAAGTGGAGTCCTCTCCCACTCTTTGTGCTGCGCCGGGGAAATTTGGTCTTCATATCTCCGTAATAGTCGTCGATCAAGGCGACTGCCATAGAAGCCATCGAAGTCCTCTCATACCGAAGCCTGAATCTGTCTTGGATATCAATAAGGCAGCCAACTGGTATCTCAATACCGAAGCTGCGCCTCATCTTCAGCTTGTCATTCCTTACATCAATGCTAGCAAAATGTATGCCGATGCGTAGGAAGTCCATGAGTGATGGGCAGTGCTTCTCACTACTGCAACATCAACAAATTAAAATGAAACAAATGTTAAATACTGCTGCAACAAGTATATTTCGGCAGAATTATAATATGCAACTATATAAAGGAAAATTATTTCGCTGCAACAAAAGAGGAAGACGCAGAGTTTTTGCTCCCGGGCTCATTTGAGCCCGATGAACAGTAATTAATATCATAAAAAAATTAAAAATTATTTCACTACAACTTAAGAGAAATTGATTTTTGCTATAGGATTTAAAATAGAACATATATATTGCTATATCCTATATATATGCAATTTTCATATCCTATGAATTGATGAAGAAACCCTAAATTAACTATATGACATTATGTTCTCCCACGTTTTGCAACAAGGAAAATTGTTATTCACTACAAACTTAAAAGAAATATTGATCTTTCCAATAGGATTCAAAATGCAACATATTTCTATCCTATGCAATTTTCATCATAATCTATAAATTATTAATTGATCAAAGAAAACCCTCAAAACTCACCTTGCCCATTGGAAGATGATCACATGTTTCTTGAAACATAGCTGGATGACGGCAACATCTTCTTGCTTGGCCGTGTACTCGAGATCAAGCCCTATGAACTTGTCTTTCTCATCCGCCACTTCAAGCCATTTCTGCAAAAGGGAAAGAAAACGCGGCACCATGGCGCTGTTGTTCGTGTAGACGACATCGAGATTGGTCGTGCCATGTGCGAGCACCTCCCCGTAGCGAGTGACTGGATTCATGGTAGAATATATGGGGAAGAAGAGAGGAGAATGGAGGAGAAGAAGAGAGGAGAATGGAGGAGAAGAAGAGAAATGTGCAAAGCGCTCGGAACAGTTGCCTCTTCCTCAAACCGCGAAACGTCGTGGGATGCAAACCGTTCGAACCTTTAGTCCCGGTTTGAGCCACCAACCGGGACTAAAGGGGCTCGCACCAGGCGAACGGTCACCCCCTTTGGTTGCGGTTCTAGCCACGAACCGGGACCAATGGTTGTGGGCCAGGAGCAAGGCACATTGGTCCCGGTTCGTGTATGGAACCGGGACCAAAGGTGTCCTACGAACCGGGACCAATGCCCCACGTGGCTCGCCCGCCCCCCTGGCCTCTCAAACCGTGACTGTTGCTCCCATTAGTACCGGTTCATGATTGAACCGGGACTAATGGGCTGGCCAGCCCGAACCGATGCCCTGTTTTCTACTAGTGCCTCCTCCCGGTGTATAAGTCATTTTCATAATTTTAGATCATCGATTTGAGAATCTAGAAGATCTCTAGACACAAAGTTTAATCTATCATAGAAATTTTGGATAATCATCCACAAGTTTAAACCATGAGTTGGACAATTTCTTATCATTAGTTTCATTCTTTTCCAAGCTTGTGCAACATGCAGTTGATCTTGTCATTTAAAATTCATTATTTGATTTCTAAGGGAGATGATCTTAGCAGGAGGAAGATACTTGACAATAAAAGCATCTTTATACTTATCCCATGTTTCAAAACTATTACGAGGTAAAGATGAAAACCAAGCTTTAGCTTTATCTCTTAGTGAAAAAGGAAATAATTATAATTTCACAATATCATTATCCATATTTTTTTCCTTTTGCATATCACATAATTCAACAAAGGTATTAAGATGTGACGCGAGATTCTCATTAGGACTTCCCGAAAATTCATCTTTCATGACAAGCTTTATCAATGCAACATTAATATCAAAAGCCCTGCACTAGTGGCGGGTGGTATAGGAGTACTAATATAATCATTAGTATTAGTATTTAAGAAGTCACACAACTTATTAGTATCTTGAGACATGGTGACCGAACAAGCGAGGCAAGTAAACTAGCAAGCAAAGCAAGCAAAGAAGTAAACTAGTAACTAGTAAAGATAAATATTCTTATATTTTTGATTTTTATGAGACAAACTAAATATAACATACGATAAAAAGAAGAACAAGTGAATGAAAATTTGTGCGAAGTTACTTGATAGTTGGTTATGGTATTCCCCGCCAACGACGCCAGAAACCCTTCCTGATACTTGTGATCTGCGTTGGGTTTTCCGTGAAGAGGAATGGGTTATCGCAACACAATGTGAGTAAGTATTTCCCTCAGTTATGAAACCAAGGTTTATCGAACCAATAGGAATATCAATCCTCAACCGTCTTCAACGGATGCACACAAAAAAGCAAACAACTTGCACCCAACGCCGACAAGAGGGTTGTCAATCCCTTTGATCTCGTTATTTGCAACCAAGTGAGTTGTGTAGATAATTGTAAATTACAAAATAAAAACAAATAAATAAATAATAGCAAGGTAGTCATAGTGTTCCTGAATATATAAGTGAATAGACCCGGGGGCCGTAGAGTTCTCTAGTGGCATCTCTCATAGAAATAGCATACGATGGGTAAACAAATTATTGTTGGGCAATTGATAGAAAAGCGAACAGTTATGCGATTTTTTCATGGCAATGATCATGTGTATATAGGCATCACGTCCATAAGCAAATAGGGTGACTCCTACCTGCACCTATTACTATTACTCCACTCATCGACCGCTACCCAACATGCATCTAGAGTATCAAGTAAAGCAGAGTAATGCTTGGAGAACAATGACATGATGTAGACAAAATAAACTCAATCAATATGACTAAACCCCATCGTTTTATCTTTAGTAGCAGCAATACAAAGACACAACTTGTCCCCTTCTGTCACTGGGATATAGAAGCTCGCCAGGTTGAACCTATTACAACGCAGACTCCCATCGAAGAAATATACAATCTAGTTGGCCAAACTATCTCAATAGATCGAAGAGCATTATGAAGCTATAATGATCATGCAAATAAGAATCTTATTATTCAGGTTTGACTCAAATACTTTCCATGAATAATCTGAACATAAACTCACAATTCATCGGATCCCAACAAACGCACCATAAAAGAGATTACATCGGATAGATCAAGGCAAAAATGCGATGAAAATTGTATGAGAGAGAGAGAGATATTTCCATCTAGGTACTACCTACAGACTCGTAGGTCTGTGTGAGCTACTCACACATCATCACGAGGGCAACAAGGTTGATGAAGAGCCCCTCCGTGATCGATCCTCCCTCTGACAGAATAGAGACTTATGACAGCGGAAAAAGTATTTCGGGAGCTTCCTTAGGATTTCTGGGATATTAAAGAATTTATAGGCTGGAGAGGAACATCGGGGGACGCCCGAGAGAGCCACCATATATCAGGGCGTGCCCTGATGTGTGGCGGGGCCCTCGTGCGCCTCCCGGACTCCTCCCGAAGCTTCCACGTCTACTTTTGGTCCAAAAAATGTTGGGGAACGTTGCATGGGAAACAAAAAAAAATTCTACACACACGCAAGATCTATCCATGGTGATGAGCATCTACGAGAGGGAGAGTGGATCTACATACCCTTGTAGATCGCTAAGCGGGAAGCGTTAAGAAACGCGGTTGGTGTAGTCGAACGTCTTCGCGATCCAAATCGCCGAGCATCCCGCGATCTCATCACGTACGTCCCGCGATCCAATCACGATCCATCCCGCGAACTCATCACGATCCGTCCCGCGAACTCATCACGATCCGTCTCGCGATCTTGATCACGGTCCTTCCGATCTAGCGCCAAACGGACGACACCTCCGCGTTCAGCACACGTACAACTCGATGACGATCTCTGCCTTCTTGATCCAGCAAGAGGGAGCGGAGAGGTGGAAGAGTTCTCCGGCAGCGTGATGGCGCCGCGGCAATGGTGGTGGAACAATTCCGGCAGGGCTTCGCCTAAGCACTGCAGAAAACCGATCTAGAGGAGAAACTGTGATCTAGACGGGAGGTAGCACGTGGCTATTATGGTTAGCTTTTTCCTCTAAATCTTCTAGTATATATAGGAGGGAGGGAGGGGAGGAGGCAGCCTCAAACCTGGCCGAAATTGGAGGTGGAGGAGTCCTACTCCAATCCTATTAGGAGTAGGATTCCTCCTTTCCACTTGGAAACTCTTTCCACCTCTCCACCTTTGGATTTTTTCCTTCTCAAACCACTCCAGCCGCATGGGCCCTTAGAGGAGGCTTTAGCCACCCCACCAGGGGCTGGTTTTCCTCCTCCCACAGCCCATGTAGCCTCTTGGGTCGATATACCTCTCTCGATGGTCTCTCGGTACACTACCGGCACTCCCGGTACACTATCGATGATCCCGAAACTTTTCTGGTGACCAAAATAGGACTTCCTATATATCAATCTTTACCTCCGGACCATTCCGGAGCTCCTCATGATGTCCAGGATCTCATCTGGGACTCTGAACAACCTTTGATCACCACCATACATAACTCTATACTACCAAAACGTCACCAAACCTTAAGTGTGCAGACCCTGCGGGTACGAGAACTATGTAGACATGAACGAGACACCTCTACGGTCAATAACCAATAGCGGGACCTGGATGCCCATATTGGTTCCTACATATTCTACGAAGATCTTTATCGGTCGAACCTCTATGTCAAGGATTCAGTTAATCCCGTATGATATTCCCTTTGTTCTTCAGTATGTTACTTGCCCGAGATTCGATCGTCGGTATCTCCATACCTAGTTCAACCTTGTTACCGGCAAGTCTGTTTACTCGTTCCGTAATACAAGATCCCCTGACTAACACTTAGTCACATTGCTTGCAAGGCTTTATTGTGATGTTGTATTACTAAGTGGGCCCTGAGATACCTCTCCGTCACATGGAGTAACAAATCCCAGTCTTGATCCATGCCAACCCAACAGACACCCTCGGAGATACCTGTAGAGCACCTTTATAGTCACCCAGTTACGTTGCGACGTTTGATACACACAAGGTACTCCTCCGGTGTCAGTGAGTTGCATGATCTCATGGTCATAGGAACATATACTTGACATGCAGAAAATAGTAGCAATAAACTGACACGATCATATGCTACATTTGTAGTTTGGGTCTTGTCCGTCACATCATTCTCCTAATGATGTGATCCCGTTATCAAATGACATCTCATGTCAGTGGCTAGGAAACCTTAACCATCTTTGATCAACGAGCTAGTCTAATAGAGACATACTAGGGACATGGTTTTGTCTATGTATCCACACATGCATCTAAGTCTCCGATCAATACCATTATAGCATGGATAATAAACGATTATCATGAACAAGGAAATATGATAATAACCAATTTATTATTGCCTCTAGGGCATATTTCCAATAGTCTCCCACTTGCACTAGAGTCAATAATCTAGTTCATATCACCATGTGATTCGCATTGTTATGAATCTAACACCCAATGAGTTCTGGGGCTCGATCATGCTTTGCATGAGAGAGAGGTCTTATAGTCAATGGGTCTGCGACATTCAGATTCGCGTGTACTTTGCAAATCTCTATGTCAAACTGTAAACACTGCTACCACACTCCACTTGGTACTATTCCAAATGGCTGCTCCACTATACGTATCCAGATTGCTACTAGGAGTCATCTGGATTGGTGTTAAAGCTTGCATCAACATAACTCTTTACGACGAACTCTTTATCACCTCCATAATCGAGAAACATCTCCTTAGTCTTTTAGTTACTAAGGATAATCTTGACCGCTGTCCAGTGATCCACTCCTGGATCACTTTTGTACGCCTTGACAAACTCATGGCAAGGCACACGCCGGTACACAACATGGCATAATATAGAACCTATGGCTAAGGCATAGGGGACGACGTTCGTCCTTTCTCTTTCTTCTGCCGTTGTCGAGCTTTGAGTCTCACTCAACTTCACACCTTACAAATCAGGCGAGAACTCCTTCTCTGACTGATCCATTTTGAACTCTTTCAAAATCTTGTCAAGGTATGTACTCATTGAAAGTCTCATCAAGCATCTTGATCTATCTCTATAGATCTTGATGCTCAACAATTAGATAGCTTTATCCAACTCTTTTCAAACAATCATTTATGCTTTCCAGAAATTCTACATCATTTCTGATCAACAATATGCCATCCACATATACTTATCAGAAATTCTATAGTGCTCCCACTCACTTTATTATAAATACAAGTTTCTCGTAAACTTTGTATAGACTCAAAAACTTTGATCACCTCATCAAAGTGTATATTCCAACTCCGAGATGCTTGCTTCAGTTCATAGAAGAATCACTGAAGCTTGCAAACCTTTTAGCATCCTTAGGACTGAAAAACCTTCTGGTTGTATCACATACAACCTTTCCTCAAGTAAACCGTTAAGGAAACTATGTTTTGATATCCATCTGCCATATTTCATAATTGAAAAATGCAGCAACTGCTAATATAATTCCAACAGACTTTAGCATCGCTACGAGTGAGAAAGTCTCGTCACAGTCAACTCCTGCCAGTCGAGCTTTACAAATGGTGACATTTACCATGAGTGTCTGTCTTCATTTTAAACATCCATTCATACTCAACGACCTGCCGTCCAACGAGCAAGTCTACCAAAGTCTATACTTGGTTTTCATACATGGATCCTTTCTCGGATTTCATGGCCTCTAACCATTTGTCGGAATCCGGGCCCATCATCGCTTCTCCACAGCTCGTAGATTCATCATTGTCCAACAACATGACCTCCAGGACAGGGTTGTCGTACCGCTCAGGAGCAGTACACATCCTTGTCGACCTACGAGGTTCGATAGTAACTTGTTCTGAAGCTTCATGATCATCATCATTAACTTCCTCTTCAGCTAACGTAGGCTTCACATAAACAAATTCCTGCGCTGCGCTACTCTCTGGTTGAACAAAGGTTCAACAACCTCATCAAGTTCCATCTTCCTCCCACTCAATTCTTTCGAGAGAAACTCTTTCTTGAGAAAGGACCCAGTTTTAGCAACAAACACTTTATGCTTGGATCTAAGATAGAAGGTTTACCCAACTGTTCTTAGGGTATTCTATGAAGATGCATTTGTCTGCTTTGGGTTCGAGCTCATCAGGTGAAAACATTTTCCACACAAGCGTCGCAGCCCCAAACATTAAGAAATGACAGCTTAAGTTTCTATCAAACCATAATTCACACGGTGTCATCTCAACAGATTTAGATGGTACCCTATCTAAAGTGAATGTAGTTGTCTCTAATGCATAAGCCCAAAACTATAGTAGCAAAACGATAAGAGACATCATAGCACGCACCATATCCAATAGAGCATGACTATGACGTTTGGACACACCATCACACTATGGTGTTCCAGGTGGCGTGAGCTGTGAAACAACTTTCACATTGTCTAAACTTGTATGCCAAACTCGTAACTCCGGTATTCACCTCCACGATCATATCGCAGACATTTTTATCTTCTTGTCACGATGATCTTAAACTTCACTCTGAATTTGCTTGAACTTTTCAAATGATCCAGACTTGTGTTTCATTAACTAAATATACACTATATCTACTCAAATCATCAGTGAAGGTAAGAAAATAACGATATCCACCGCACACTACAAGACTCATTGGATTGCATACATCAACATGTATCATTTCCAATAAATCACTTGCCCGCTCCATCAAACCGGAAAATGGGGTCCTTAGTCATCTTGCCCAAGAGGCATGGTTCGCATGTCTCAACCGATTCAAAATCGAATGATTCCAAAGATCCATCAGCATGGAGTTTCTTCATGCGCTTTATACCAACAAGACATTCAGCGGCAATGCCACAAGTATGTGGTACTATCATTATTAACTTTGTATCTTTTGGCATCAATGTTATGAACATGTGTATTACTACGATCAAGATTCAACAAACCATTCTCACTAGGTGCATGACCATTGAAGGTATTATTCATGTAAACAGAATAACCATTATTCTCTAACTTAAATGAATAATCGTGTTGCAATAAATACGATCTAATCACGTTCATGCTCAATGCAAAACACCAAATAACATTTATTTAGGTTCGTCACTAATCCCGAAGGTAGAGAGAGTGTGCGATGTTGATCACATCAACCTTGGAAACATTTCCAACACACATCATCACCTCACCCTTAGCTAGTTCTTCATTTATTCCGTAGCTTTTATTTTGAGTTACTAACATTTAGCAACCGAACCGGTATCCAATACCCAGGTGCTACTAGGAGTACTCGCAAGGTACACATCATTAACACGTATATCAAATATACTTCTGTCGACGTTGCCAGCCTTCTTATCTACCAAGTACATAGGGTTGTTCTGCTTCAGCGACCGCTCTCCTCATAATCGAAGCACTTAGTCTCGGGTTTGGGTTCAACTTTGGGTTGCTTCACTGGAGCAGCAACTGACTTGCTATCCATGAAGTTTCCCTCCTTGCCCTTGCCCTTCTCGAAACTAGTGGTTTTACTAACCATCAACACTTGATGCTCCTTCTTGATTTCTACCTCCGCGGTGTCAAACATCGCGAACAGCTCAGGGATCATTATTTCTATCCCTGGCGTTTATAGTTCATCACCAAGTTCTAGTAGCTTAGTGACAGTGACTTGGAGAACTATATCAATCACTATCTTATCTGGAAGATCAACTCCCACTCAATTCAAGCGATTGTAGCACTCAGACAATCTGAGCACATGCTCAACGATTGAGCTATTCTCTTTCATCTTGCAGGCAAACAATCTTGTTGGAGATCTCATATCTCGCAACACGGGCACGAGCCTAAGCTTCTAATTTCAGCTCTTAGAACATCTCATATGTTCCGTGACGTTCAAAATGTTTTGGAGCCTCAATTCTAAGCCGTAATGCATGATGCACTAAACTATCAAGTAGTCATCAGAACGTGCCTGTCAGATGTTCACAACATCTACAGACGACGCTAGAGGGTTTAGCGCACCGAGCAGTGCATTAAGGACATAAGCCTTCTGTGAAGCAATGAGGACAATCCTCAGATCACAGACCCAATCCACAATATTGCTATCATCATCTTTCAACTCTATTTCTCTAGGAACATATAAAAATTCAAGGGAGCTACAGCGCGAGCAAGTAATCTACAACATAATTTGCAAAGACACTACTAACTATTATCATGATAATGAGTTCAATTAATCACATTACTGAAGAACTCCCACTCAAATTGACATCCCTCCGGTCATTCGAGTGATACATGATCCAAATTCACCAACTCAAGTCCGATCATCACGTGAGTTGAGGTGGTTTCAATGGTGAACATCATCATGTTGATCATATCTACTATATGACTCATGTTCAACCTTTCGGTCTCTTGTGTTCCGAGGCCATGTCTGTACATGCTAGGCTCGTCAAGTTTAACCCGAGTGTTCTGCATGTGCAACACTGGCTTGCACCCGTTGTATGTGAACATAGAGTCTATCACACCCGATCATCACGTGGTGTCTCAACACGACGAACTTTCGCAACGCTGCACACTCGGGGAGAACATAATTCATCTTGAAATTTAAGTGAGGGATCACCTTATAATGCTACCGTCGTCCTAAGAAAAACAAGGTGCATAAAAGGATTAACATCACATGCAAATCATAAGTGACATGATATGGCCATGAACTTGTGCTTTTGATCTCCATCTTGAAAGCACCGACATGATCTCCATAGTCACCGGCATGACACCATGATCTCCATCATCTTGATCTCCATCAACGTGTCGCCATCGGGGTTGTCGCGCCCACCATGCTTCTACTACTATTGCTACCGTTTAGCGATAAAGTAAAGCATTACATAGCACTTAATGATTGACAAGCAGGTCATACAATAATTAAAGACAACCCTATGGCTCATGCCGGTTGCCGTACTCATGGACATGCAAGTCGTGATAATCTATACATCACATGATCATCTCATACATCACATATATCACATCATGTAATTGGCCATATCACATCACAACATACCCTGCAAAAACAAGTTAGACGTCCTCTAATTGTTGTTGCATGTTTTACGTGGCTGCTATGGGTATCTAGCAAGAACAATTCTCATCTACGCAAAAACCACAACGGTGATACAGTAGTTGCTTTTCAACCTTCTCAAGGACCGCCTTTGTCGAATCCGATCCAAGTAAAGTGAGAGAAACTGGCACCCTCAAGCCATCTATGCAACAAGTTGCAGTTGAGGGAACCGGTCTCTCGCAAGCGTACGAGTAATGTTGGTCCGGGCCGCTTCATCTCACAATACCACTGAACCAAAACACGACCAAGGGAGGAAGCAATCTAAGCATCAACGCCCACAAACTCTTTGTGTTCTACTCGAGATCTCATCTACACATAGACCTAGCTCATGATGCCACTGTTGGGGAACGTTGCATGGGAAACAAAAAATTTCCTATGCACATGCAAGATCTATCCATGGTGATGAGCATCTACGAGAGGGAGAGTGGATCTACATACCCTTGTAGATCGCTAAGCGGGAAGCGTTAAGAAACGCGGTTGGTGTAGTCGAATGTCTTCGCGATCCAAATCGCCAAGCATCCCGTGATCTCATCACGATCCATCCCGCTATCCAATCACGATCCGTCCCGCGAACTCATCACGATCCGTCCCGCGAACTCATCACGATCCATCTCGCGATCTTGATCACGGTCCTTCCGATCTAGCGCCAAACGGACGGCACCTCCGCGTTCAGCACGCGTACAGCTCGATGACGATCTCTGCCTTCTTGATCCAGAAAGATGGAGCGGAGAGGTAGAGGAGTTCTCCGGAAGCATTATGGCGCCGCGGCGATGGTGGTGGAACAATTCAGGCAGGGCTTCGCCTAAGCACTGCAGAAAACCAATCTAGAGGAGAAACTGTGATCTAGAGGAGAGGTATCACGTGGCTATTAGGGTTAGCTTTTTCCTCTAAATCCTCTAGTATATATAGGAGGGAGGGAGGGGAGGAGGCAGCCTCAAACCTAGCCGAAATTGGAGGTGGAGGAGTCCTACTCCAATCCTATTAGGAATAGGATTCCTCCTTTCCACTTGGAAACTCTTTCCACCTCTCCACCTTTGGATTTTTTTCCTTCTCAAACCACTCCAGCCGCATGGGCCCTTAGAGGAGGCTTTGGCCAGCACACCAGGGGCTGGTTTGCCTCCTCCCACAGCCCATGTAGCCTCTTGGGTCGAAATACCTCTCCCGATGGTCTCCCGGTACACTACCGGCACTCCCGGTACACTACTGATGAGCCCGAAACTTTTTCGGCGACCAAAATAGGACTTCCTATATATCAATCTTTACCTCCGAACCATTACGTAGCTCCTCGTGGTGTCCGGGATCTCATCCAGGACTCCGAACAACCTTCGATCACCACCATACATAACTCTATACAACCGAAACGTCACCAAACCTTAAGTGTGCAGACCCTGCGGGTTCGAGAACTATGTAGACATGACCGAGACACCTCTATGGTTAAGAACCAATAGCGGGACCTGGATGCCCATATTGGTTCCTACATATTCTACGAAGATATTTATCGGTCGAACCTCTATGTCAAGGATTCAGTTAATCCCGTATGATGTTCCCTTTGTTCTTCAGTATGTTACTTGCCCGAGATTCGATCGTCGGTATATCCATACCTAGTTCAACCTCGTTACCGGCAAGTCCCTTTACGCGTTCCATAATACATGTTCCCTTGACTAACACTTAGTCACATTGCTTGCACGGCTTTATTGTGATGTTGTATTACCGAGTGGGCCTGAGATACCTCTCCATCACACGGAGTAACAAATCCCAGTCTTGATCCATGCCAACCCAACAGACACCCTCGGAGATACCTGTAGAGCACCTTTATAGTCACCCAGTTACGTTGCGACGTTTGATACACACAAGGTACTCCTCCGGTGTCAGTGAGTTGCATGATCTCATGGTCATAGGAACATATACTTGACATGCAGAAAATAGTAGCAATAAACTGACACGATCATATGCTACATTTGTAGTTTGGGTCTTGTCCATCACATCATTCTCCTAATGATGTGATCCCATTATCAAATGACATCTCATGTCTATGGCTAGGAAACCTTAACCATGTTTGATCAACGAGCTATTCTACTAGAGGCATACTAGGGACATGGTTTTGTTTATGTATCCACACATGCATCTAAGTCTCCGATCAATACAATTATAGCATGGATAATAAACAATTATCATGAACAAGAAAATATGATAATAACCAATTTAGTATTGCCTCTAGGGCATATTTCCAACAAAAAATCATCAAAAAGTGTAGTGGAAATTGGACTTCGTTTGGTATTGTAAACCTGAAAAGTCAAAAACATGCAGAAAACAATAACTAGCACTGGGCACTGGGTCAATAGGTTAATGCTCAAAAATATTATAAATTGATAAACTAATGCCCAAAAAGTATCCTAGAATGATAATATATCAGCATGGAACAATAAAAAATTATAGATACATTGGAGACGTATCAGGGTCCTGGAAGGCCGTTTGCATGGGGTCGCCTAGCACTTGGCTGTTTGGCCTTCATCCAGCTTCTGGACTCCGACTTCTTTCGTCTCTGCTTCCAAGCTTCCCTCGCGGATGGTGTAGTTGTACATAGGTGCTGGCACTCCTCCTCCTCATCCATGAAGCTCCAACAATACCTATGCATGCACACGAGAGGAGTGTCAAGTAGTATACCATCCTCGAGGTGGTCAAGTGAGCACGTGTAAAGGAGATGATTCACCTTTATGTATATGGAGTATATGTGGCATGTGTCACTTGTCGAACGGACTCTTTTCATGGTGATGTCCGTAGGATGCTCCACATCATCAGGATTCCTCAGACATGTTCCTAGGCGACTCTTCCATCAACTGCTCTGGCATTACTGAGTCGCCGACACTCGAAGCTTTAGCATATTCCAGGAGACACTGGCCCTTGCGCTGACCTGGCATTATCTCATGTGAAAATTGCATCGAATTGTCAAGGCATTGCCAATGCCATTAAGCAAGGTATTGATGGCATGTACGCGGGAATCATCAAGAAGATCAAAGAAACCGCTTCACTGTTCGAACGGGGAGGGGCCTTAGATCTCCTCCGCCAGTCGCCTCCCCTTGCCCCCTCCCTCGCTGCCGCCCAAGAGCGTGGACGGGCGAAGCCCGACACACGTGGGCGACGGCGGGGCGTCTTCTTCCCCTCGCGCGATGTGGCGGCGTAGGCCGGCCTCCTCGGGCCTGGGCGCAGTACAGGGCGCCGGGGCGTCGCGGCTCGCCGGCGTGGAGTACCTACATGGGTGATGCGACGATGTGGAGGACTTCTTAACAGCGGTGACCTGGGGTGGCAGCATGGAAGGTGGTGGCATGTGAACCTCATGCCCCTCGCGGCGACATGACTTGGCAATGTCCCTATCCACGGTGGATATGCGCCGGCGATCTAGTGACTTTGACTCCGAATTAGATCGGGTTAGCGACGGTGACGAGTGCGGGGGATTCCTCTCAGCAGCTCTCGCGGTTTGGCGAGGTGGGGTGGCGGCCCTCCTCCCAGGCTCCAGTGGTGGCACACGCAGGCAGTGGCCGGTGTGCCAGGGCTCCCACGATGGTAGTGCGGTTGTTGATGGTCGCCGAATCTGGGTAGCCAGATCTAAGGCTTTGAAGGTGGTCTGGATGGTGCAAATGTTCTCGGTTGGATGCTCATGGGACAGATACGGGTGAAAACCTGGTCTCCAACCGTTGGCTAGAGCCGGTGATGGTAACGTCCTCGGCGTCGTTTCCTTCTTGAAGGCATCATCGAGGTGAAGTTCCCAACTCTTTCCGCTACCTCCGGGGGAAACCCAAGATCAGTCGATCGGATGACGGCGACGCACTTCTGTCGTTCCCTCCTTTGGGGCGTCATTCTTGGAGGTTTGCATTGGCTTGAGGGACCAGTGGACGGTTCCAATGCTGGAGCGGCATTCCATGTGATGCATCGACGACGTGGAGTCTCGGCGGCATGGCGCTGCAGGGACTCGGCGACAGATATGTGATGATGAACGCGCACGGGGAGGAGGCGTTGTCTGGTACCGTGGGGGCGCTGAAGATAGGGCTTGCAAGGTTGATATGTTAGGACCTATTCTAAAGATGGATCCGTGGAAGATGGTGGTGACGACCTATGAGTGCGTCAGACCGGTTTGCGTTCCAAACCCAATATTTGGCTTGGTTGAGACATCCGGTTTTAGATGTTAGGCATTTGTGCGATATCTGTTTGGTATTAGGCTCGAACTATCGGCATCCCTTCATCAAGTGGATATGAGTAGCGACATATGTTGCTAAGATGGTGGCTTCAGACTTTCTGATATACAACTTTGTAAGATCTTTATGAATAATTAACAAAATGGCTGCATGCATCTTTCAAATGCAGAGGCCGGGGGTCATCTCCTTAAAAAATTGCTTCACAGTTCCACCATTGCTCTTTCATCTTCGAAGAACAAGACATCAATTTCGAGACACATGGGTTGAGTTTAGGCAAACATATTTGGCTTATGAACCACCCAACCTTTCTTGTATACCCATAAACATTATTGATCATAAAATAAAGTATGTTTCGATTGAAAAAACATAAAACACCATTGAAAAAAAGGACTACTAAAACTAAAGAGCTTTTATCTGCTATACTAGTGATGTTTAACGATCAAAGCGTCTTTCTAGAAATGAAGCATATACGTGCTACGTACTACAGCAAACAAGTTGCAACGTCGACAGTTACCGAAAAAGGGTTTCCCCCGCTTTGTATTTCAAAGCAACCAACCAACATAGACACATCGCGACACTGGGGCGAGCAGCACAACAAGTCCAAAGACAGAAAAGAAGAAGAAAAAATGCCAACAACGACAGCTCGACAAAGCGCGGAAGGCCCGCCACCGCTGCGCCCTCCGGAAACACCCCACCACAGCCCGAGGCTCCGAGTGCCGCGTACCAAGCAGCACCTCCAAGAAGGTATGTGACGCCAACGACGCTGCTGCCCGGACGAGTCCTAAGGGTTCCCCCAGTATGCGGACGAAGGTGGGGATGGCTACCACCGACACCCTTCAAGAAGGAATGGTGACACCCGCCGGTGTCACCGCATCGGAGCCGGACGAACCATCAAGGATTTCTCCCGCACACCAAACACCACCGCCCATCCGAAGCCTACCATCCAGACCACCGCCTAATGCGCCATTGTGGTTGCGCTGCCACCCACGCCGTCTCACTACGAGCACCGACACGAGGCCGAGAAGACCGGAGAGAAGCGCCACGCGACGAGAGCAGCAGCACCAATGCCGAGCGGAAGGGAACCACCTCCACCGCCGTCGTGCGAGAAGCCCACGTCTCCGGCACCGTTGCGGTAACCGACCGGACACGGTAGCAGGGCATACCAGGCCACCCCTGGCCCGGCCAGGCCCAAAACGGGCCCGCTAAGCCCCGCCGGCCGTGTTGCAGATAGCTGGCATCGGCGCCGCTAGCACCCCGTCACGCATCACCGCTCCCCTGCCAACCGGTAATCACGCCGCCGACCCGCCCAGGCCCAGATGGGCCCCGCGGGGCCTAGATCTGGGCCGAGCGTCGTCGCCAGGACGAGCCGCAGCGCCACCCCGCCGCCAACGACGTTGCCGCCGCCCAGCCGCCCGCCCGCTCTGCGACGAGGAACCCCGCCGCCAGCTAGACCGCCGCCGCCTAGGAGCACCCCCGGTGCAGCTCCGCCCCGCGTCCCCGGGGCCAGGCCGGCCGTGGGCGCCAACGATGACGGCGGGGAGAAAGGGGAGAGGGGGTGGAGGGGGAAGAGATTGGAGCCCAGCCGGCCACCCGCGGGGGCGACGCGGTCGCGAGAGGGGCAGGCACAGTTCACACCCCAACGTCGGCAATTCAAAGACACGACGAGGCGGGACGCCGGCGGTGGCCTTTCCTGAGCCCAAGCACACCGAGCAGCGCCCTCACGATGCCTCCCGCCGCCGCCGTCCACGACGACCTCCTCCCCTTCCGTTGGAACGGCGACTGGTACGACGGCGGCGGCGAGAGGGGCGGAAGCAGCAGCCTGGCACCACCAGCAGTCGTCCCTGTGGTGGCAGGGAGCGACTCTGTTCCCGGGGAGACGTCGGCCGCGCCCCTCTTTGGCGTGCCGGGGGCCGACTCCCACAGGAACGGCACGGCGCCGGCGCGCAGGCTATAGTACACCCTGAAGGACGCGTTCGTCACGCTCGAGCGCTCCCTCACCGACGCAGCCCTGTCGTCGCCGCCGCAGCCTCTGGCGGTGCAGTTCGGCCGGAACGCCGGCTGCTGCTTCGAGCCCATCCCTGCTCTGCTGACTGCTGCAGATCAGGGCCTGTCCCGTGGCGTTTTATACGTAGCGAGGCTTTGGCTTTTCTCTGGACTGGAGCTGCTGGCGGTAGAACAATGGATCGGTGAGCTTGGGTTTAATAATGGAGTGCGGTACTACGGGAGTTTGAGCTGCAAGCCTCGGTTTTATTAAGGACTGACCACAAGGTATGGTGTTAATAACCACAAGCTACGGGAGTAGGAGCCTCGGCTTGCCACCGTCACCTTCACCGCATCCACTAAGAATGACCAGCTGATGCTGCACCGTCAGATTGGCTTCGACAACAAGTTTCTCCTATCCTGCTTAGCGTCGTTTCTTGAAGCTTTACTGCTTAACCATCACGATTTATCCTCTCCAGTTCTCTGTACTCTGTACTACTTACTTTCTGACAATGCCACCTCACCTACATTAATACAGCAAAATGGAGGTGGAAGTGTTGCTGTTTTCGCATTGCAATGAGGATGTAAATGAATTGCCGGAACGGCGAATCAATCACCCAACTAATTAAGTGAAAGAAGTCACCCGGCCGGACCAAGTCGTAAAAGAAGAGGAATTGTGGTAGGTCGTCCGAAGCTTTGTCTGACGCTGAATTTGCTGCCCATGAGATGAATCGTTCTGCTCGAAGTGGAAGAAAGGCACCGTTTCCAGTACACTTGAGAGACTTGACCACCTCCCTCCCGTTGTTACTTGTTAGTCAATGCCGCAACAGGTTAGGTTAGCTAACCTTAGTATTTGACTGATTCATTGCTGCAAGTTGTGGTCGAGTTAATTTAGAAGGGAACCTTCAACTCCAAGTCAGAATCAACATTCGCCAAATGGGGGGCCTTTACAGCTGGAATGTGAAGATCTCCGAAATAATATCCTTAGGGCATCTCCAACACGACGTGCATCATATCTTTTTTTTTAGTTGGCGTCGTGCATCAAATAGGACACGGAAAACTTCCTGACATGTCCGTTCACAACAGATAGGGGGCTGTCATGTCATCTAACCTGACGCATCAAATGTCCATCCCTTGTCCAATGAAGAGAGAAAGGAAAGAAGAGACGGAGAGAAAAAAATGGGTTTGTAATGGTGTCCAAGGCTGCTTGTCCTTGGCGTTTGAGACTCTCCAAAAACATGTTCTACATTTGGATCCAGTTTCTAGGATTTCAGACATTTGTCCGTATCCATGAAGGTTTGATGTACCCCATTCCATGACAAAAGGTGTCCGGACTTTCGTTCCGGACATTTTGAAGCAACTTGATGTATCCCGTTGGAGATGTCCATACATGTACCCTGTTGAACATGCCCTTATATTTCCCTAGTTATATGATCTCGTTTCAACAAACATTCTGGAACATATATAGATTCATGTTATCTGACTCTCCAACAACTTATAGCAAACAGACTATGGAAAGGTTTAGCTACCAAATAAAGCATGCTAGTACACTTCTCGTTTATAAGAGCATAAAAGACAATATAAAATATTGCTTGAATTTACAATGATGAATTAAGTAAATACATATTTGTCTGACTGTAATTTTGAAATATTTCTAATATTGTTAGGGATGCACAACAACAATAAGATGCACCAATTCCTTCACACATCAACAAGTAAGCAATGGGATAACAAAATAGCATGCATAATTGGCACACATGATTTATGTGAGAAACCTTCTTGAGATGAGGAGGAAAAACCACGTGACCAATCATTCCACATCTTACAGGGAAACTTTAAGTGGAAGAAAAACTTAAGGAAACTACAAATTTTAGCGGGTTGAGTAGATTTATGAGGACTTTTCCTATGATCTTTTATGGAGGTTTGAACCAAAACACCTTTGCTTGTGCCCCTGTTGATAGTACAGGGGAATAAATACTCCAAGGTAAAACTAAACAGAGATAAAACTAAGTAAGTAATTAACTTGTAGGAAAAACTAAGGCAAGCTACTGAGAGATATCTATTAGAACAAACGATAGATGGATAAATAAGTACCAGTAGAGGAAAAACATGCGAGCAAACAAACATTATGTCTTAGGATAGCCAAATAGAGTATGAAATCTAACATAGTAGTGGTACAACAATAAATGCACTACAGTCATGATGAATTGAGCACATAACTCAACGGAAAGCAAATATTGAAAGTAATACACGAGATAATAAATCGTGGTGCTCGATGGCGACAAATGATTTGTTCGACCAATTCACATTTCTGCCAAAGGGCTACATTTTATTGGAGGTACTTGCAACAAATGTATCTACGTCCAATTCTCCTCAGTGTGAAGTTCCTCGAACTTCGGTTGATTTACTCTAGGTAGATTCTTCAAGGCAATCTTCGAACCTTAATAGACTTTGTCCTTGGCAAATGTAGCGACCCGACCCCAATGGGTCGGTGCCTCTGTGCATTCTGGGCCATCCCTGGATCAGTATGCTGGCACACACAGTACTTCGATGAAATACCATAACATCACATGTAAAATAAATACCGTCGATGTAGAGTATACCTTATATCACAGCGGAAACAAATCAGTAGGGGTGTGGAGTCCCATCAACGCCCACGGCAAGTTAAGTGTAGACCGTAACCCTATACCATACTCTTACTCGTCGTAGAAATATATGCAACATGAGACATTGCAGCCATGTAGGTCAGTCAATTGAATGTAGCAGCAAGATCCCAATAAGAAAGCAGATGATAAAACTATTCTATATGCAATATAAGTTTATCGCTTTGTGTCTTAGTTTTTGCATAAAGGCGGTTTTATTTCCTTTTTCCTACAATAAAGGAATGTGAGGAGTTTTCACTACGGAGTTATCTAGTATGACATGGTTCCACCAGTCGATGTCTCATAGCCCAAAATCATTATGAGTGGCCCAATAATTATCGGTCCGGTGTTGAGAGTTCAGAGATCGATCCAAGTCCAGAGGCTCAAATTGTCCGTAACCGATGACACGGCTAATCGAGTAGGTTTTAACTTTGCGGAGTGTTGTGCACTTTACCCACAAAAATCATTCCTTCCTTGTAAGTCCTCGCACTGCTGGGTGTTTGAGAACAGGACGAACGAAACATGGTCTTTCAAAGAGTTTCCCTGACCCACACTAGTGCCCAGCCAATCATAATGTCCACTACATCTCGTAGTACTGATCCAGCCAGAGTCACAACAAATATCGACCAAGCCAGAACCCATATTGACTTGTGGTTACACAGGTAAGCATCCGGGCATGAAGTATTCTTCTGTCTCTTTGAGTCTGGGTGGAACTTTCCTCATGATGACTGGCCAATACCCTCCCACAAGGTAGATCTCCGGGGTGCCGTGGCTGTCCGACATGGCAAATCTTCGGGGTGCCGTTCGATCCCTTCCACCCAGTAGTGTGTATTGAAATCTTGTCTCGAGTCTTGAAGTCTTGAGGTCCTGAAGATGGAAGCCTTGAAGATGCCATCATGAAGTTGTCGTCATTGACGTAGAGTCCTCCTTGTCACACCACTCACGGAAACTCATGCCAAACCCCATCTACTATAGCATAGCAATTAAACTAAATAATGTCTCGGGGCTTGATAACAGGGACATGGGTTCCTACCTCATGCATTCTACTTACCTACAATAATTCAATATCACTATAGGAGCGATTTGTTGAATGGTGACACTAAATGAAATAAATATTAGTATGAATGAAATGGTCAAAGTGAACTTGTCTGGTATTACTTGATGAAGATAATATCGCTCTCAGAAATAACTTGACATAACTATTCATCACTCACCGATAAAATCTATTTTAATCAAACATATGATTCATAAGCATTTAATCTAGCAATCATTCTAACAATCAAGAAGCACAAGCAAGTACTAAACACACTAGTGTTGAGATGAAGGAAATACTTAAGACAAAAGTTAAAATCATAAAAAAAATTCAAAGCAACCAGGAATATTTTTTCTCTCCTGTAAATAACCTATTATCAACAAAAACAAAACACCAAAATATAAAGACTTAACAATAAGTATTCTAGTAAATTGTTACTAGCAAAAAAATTTACTTTTGAAGAACAACTAAAGAAAATATGAAGAGTAACACACTAAAAGTATTTGTCCTAATAAAAACTTAACAACAAAGAAAACATTAAAATATTAAATTAACATAAAAAACAACTAAGTTAACAGAAAGTATTTTACTTAAAGTTTTAGTTGCAAAAAGAATTAATTGCAAAGCTTTTATAAAACTCACTTATGATCAAAACATGTTTTCATACAAAACAAAGAAACAAAAAAGAAAATTTATTTTACATACAAATAAAAGTGGCTACTGTTAACTAACAAAAATATGAAACAATTTGTCAAACGTGACAAAAATAAATAATTTATAAACAAATAAAACACTAAGTAATAAGTAAAACAATCATATAAGAAAAACAGTACTGGTTTTTGCGAATAAACAAATTTAAAAAAATTGAAGTGTTAGTGGATGCACCATTCAACCAGTGACTAGAGGCATAAAGAATCGACTAAAAAATTATTTTTAAATTCAAGATATTGCCAAATTAGTGTTTGAAGGAAATTCATGCAAATTCATTTTTTTCAAACTTGGCATCTACAGAAACTAGATGAAATTCTTAATCCAATGCAATAAGAATCTCTCAAAAATAACTAAAAAACTAAAAGATATAAGAAATATCTAATTGGAACAAATTCTGTTTTTAAAACCGAAACTAAAAAAGAAGAAAAAATGCTACGATTCGACCACGGACACGTGGCGGGTCCTTGGTCGCTGCGCAGCTAAGGAGCGAACGCCAGTACTTAAGTGCTTCGGCGGTTGTGGTGAAGTTAAAGAAAAACCGTTTGGTCGGTTCAAGCTAAACCGAAAAATAAACCGCGTGTCGATTCGGTTATAAAATAGATCTAATCTACGCCCTAGGTTCTTGATTGGACGGACGGGGTGGAGGTGGCTCACAGAGGTGAGCAATTTAATAAAATAGCACATCTTTCCTGGGACTTTGCTCCAATAACACACTTTTCTTTTTTATTAGATAAAATAGCACACCTTTAATTGGTAGATGTACAAAACAGCACAAATTGCCCTTTTTCCTAGTTTTACACATACAGACCCATATGATATATTTTATAGGACGAAATTACCCATCCAACGTTTCATCCAGTATGTACGGGCTAGGAGCGACGCACATGCGCCATACAGGCCTCCAACGCGGCCAGCGAGCAACCTGGACATGGACCCGCTAGACTGGCAAGGTGTTGGCCGACGAAGCCGCGTCCTTCACAGGAACGAGCAGCGCGTGTGGAGGAGGCATGGCGAGCTGGTGTCGCGGTGGAGAAGACACAACGACGTGATGACGGTGGCGTGAGAACTGGCAGCACGCGGGGTCACGGGGAGGAGGCATGGCGATTCGGTAGTGCGCCTGAGGGGGAGGCGCGGCGAGCTGACGGCTCTCCAGGCAGGAGGCACGGCGAGGCGGCGGCGCACTGGATAGTTCGTCTCTCCGGCTCCTATGCTCTTTGATCCGTCCGTTTTGATCAACATAACCAAGTGATAGAAGGGTAATTTCGTCCAACAAAATATGACATATGGGCACGAACGTGTTAAAGTGGGAAAAAGGTTAATTTGTGCTATTTTGTACAACTATCAATAAAAAATGTGCTATTTTATCTAATAGAAGGAAAGATGTGCTATTGGAGCAAGGTCCCAGGAAAGGTGTGCCATTTTATCAAATTGCTCCACAGAGGTCGGAAGCCGGCGTCGAAGTCTAGGAAGACGGTCATGCGAGCATCGGTAGTGGGCGTGGCGCTCGTCCCGGTGGTCGTCGGACTCGAGGGAGAGTCACGCGGGGTGCGAAGAGTGAAGGCGAGCTCAGGGGTGACCTCGTCAGCGTCGGGGGCAGCCTGTGGTGGTGGTGAGGAACGGCTAGAGCAGTGGGCGGCGTTGACGAGCTTCTAGAGAGTTCGGGGAGCTTGATCTTTTGCGGTTCTGTGAGAAAAAAAAAAAGGACAGAGAGGAGATCAAGGCGAAGAGGTGGTCTGAAAAAGGAGTTGCCGGTATCCGTAGGTGGCGACCAACTCGTTGGGCGGAGATGCTCCGGGCAGCGAACTCCGACGAGATCGGAATAGGGCAAAACGGGCACGGGAACTTCTGATTTTTGCAAAAATTGGATGAGGAGATGGAGGGCATTATTTATAGGGAGGTGGGCGTGGGTGAGGGGCGAGAAATCGGGTCGAATCCCGAAGGATTTGGAAGGAAATCCCGGTGACGCCGGCGTGAGCATGGCAAACACCTCCCTGACGCCCGGGCCCCGACTGTTAGTGAGTGAGGGCGAACGAGGGAGATAGCGTGCGTTGGACGCGAACGGATTTCGCGCGCGGGCAGGCCATGGGCCACTTTGCCGGCTGGGCTACTGGGCTTCGGACATTTTTTAAAATAAAAAAAAGATGAAAACGATGGAAAAGAAAACAAAATGAAGTTTATTGAAAATAAAAATTATACTAAAAATCTTGAAATTAAATATATAAATTATGGACTGTTTTTCAAGTTCATTTTAAATACTTTTTAAAAAATAAAAAAATTCATAAGATGACTTTGGTTCCAAAATCAAATATTTTTCAAATGTTTTTTCTGAGCTTATAAATTCAAATATAATTCAGATCTTCCACTAGTTTGGAGTGTTGTGTTGGTCCTCTCTTTATTTGGAATTTGGTCAAGGGAATTATTTATTCAAATTAAAAAATGAAAAAGATTCAAATGGAAATTCAAAATAGTTTTATTTAAATCCCCACTCTCTTTCGTTTATGATTGAAGAATTCATTTCATCTTCTGTCATGAAGGTCCTTGAGTGGCATGAAGTTTGAATACTTTCAAAAATGAAATTTCAAATCATTTCAAATAGAAACACTTTTGGGATAGTTAGTTTATTCCTCCTATTTTCATTTTCAAAAGTTCTCAAATTTCCATTCAATTTCAAACAATCAATCACACAACAATCAAATAAACAATCATAACTATTTATTTAATATAACATCCCGAAATTAGAATTTTGGGATGTTACAGCAAACCACCGTCACTTTTGGTTGCTCGTACATACACCTAACCGTGTAGTGAGTCTGCATCTCACAAGAGTAATATACACAAGTTTAGTCTTAATCTAGTTCTTCGTGATGCTCAATCATTGAACTAAATATGGGCTCTCGGCTTTTCTCTGGGTGAAATCTCTTGATACTCCGGGTTTCTAAGTACACTATGTCAGTTCAAATGAAGCAGTCAACCGATGACGGTTGGGGTAGGGGGGTCATTTATAGTCGAAGCAATCCGGAGGTGTGAAATGAGCAATCGAGGCTCGAGTGTCGCAACTATGGTTTTGCATCCCCATATGTCTTGACCCTAAGTCACTTCATGTTACGAGTGTGAGCTTTATAAAAAGTGTTAGGAATTACACAGGCACGCATATGCGCGAGAAGAATAACCGCCATGAGGAGGCAAACTCATTGTCTAAATGTTTAGTAAGTCTGTGAGACCGAAGGGTATTCAAGATCTGTTGTGCAGCCTGGACTGTGGGTAGTTGTGTCGTGCAGGCAACTTGAGTCCGAGCGGTAGTATGTCTGGACGGCGGCCCTAGAAGGTGGTGCTGGTGGACCACACACAATGCACACCGGAACAGATGAAAGTCAGGACAGCGGCCCGAGAGTTCGCCAACTTTTTTTTTTTTGAAACTTGAGAGTTCGCCAACTTTGAATGTGTTGACATTGTGTCTAGTGGGCGGCGAAGTTGCTCTTGTGGTTGGTCCTTGGTGTACTGTGAATCGCAATGGGCATGGGTCCAGTGGAGAGCATGTATCTTCACCGTTGCCGGAGGGTGCTAGGTCTACTCCTCCTATAACAATCACAACTTCTCTTCGTTAATGTGGTGGGATGATGAGTTCTTCTCTTCGTCAATGTGGTGGGATGCTGTTTAGTTCAGCGGAACGGGTCACCGTTGACTTGTGTGAGTTTGGTTGGCGTGCTGATGTGATGTTCATCGAGATGTTGGCAAGAGTGGGTGTGGGCTTGACGTCGGCATAGTTAGAAAAAACCGAACCGGTAATTGAACCGACGAGGCTGTTGGTTCAGATTTTTACAGGACGGACTGCCGGTTCATCAGTTCGGTTGTCGGTTTTTAAAACAATAAACTAGAATATATTTTATTAATAAAATAGACTAATCCATAGATAAAAATGTGTAATCACATTTACAGAGTAACCAGTAACTATATGTTAACAGCTAAATCATATATATGATAATCTCTAACTCAAACATAGTACTATAGTAACACTTAGCAGTGCAAGCAACATTAAGTAGTAGTAGCAAGCAACATCAACATCAAGTGGTAGCAAGGATGGCGGCCTAGTCCTCCTACTCGGTTGCTCCTGGTATGGACTGTGGAACAGAGGGAGTCAACCAGAGGGAGACCTGGTCGATTCGAGTGGAGCAAGGGGAGATTAGAATTGGTCAGACCAGTCTCACTAGGCGACGACGTCCCCTCTCCCCAGCCATCAAGAGAGGTATCGTAGGACGGCGGGAGCGGGAGTGGCAATGCCTGCTAGCCTAGTGCTGCCGCGCGAGTGGAGATGGAGAGACAATGTCGCCGCGGAGCTGCGCAATGCCAGGAAAGGGTGACAGGGGGGCGACAATGCGTGATAGATTTTTTGAACAAAATCAAGAGAAATGCTAACAATTCGGCTGAAAGACTACCGAAAGAGTTTTTTTCCTTTACCGGTTCACCCCTACCTTGTTCGCTCGAAAACGAGAGGGGCTTTTCTGAAAATGACATCGAACCGTCCCGTTTTCTGTGAACCGCCTAGTTCACTGGTTTTCTAAGAACAAACTGTCTTTTCCAGTTCGATTGCTCGAACGTTCCACTATGCTTAAAAAACCGTTGGGACTTTTAAACTATGGATGTCGGTGTTCAAGTGGGCCAGGCCCTGTTTGTAGTTTGACCAAATTTCCCCTTGATTAACTACTTAATTGATGAAACATGCAAAGCTTTTGCCTTGTCTTTCAAGAAAACCTCTCCTCTAATAAAAAAATGATATTGGAGTACCCTAGCGGAGATGAATTGTTGAGGAACTGCTGGAGACGACAAAGACAAATTACAAGCATCAAATGCAAAGCAGAAGTGAATTGTTTCAATGAAAAACAGAGCAAACGTGATCCGCTCGTACCGCACCACATGTACCTAGAAGTGAATTAATTATGAACACCAATTGTTTTAAACATGTGTTCATAATTAATTGTCCGTGTTAGTTCAACGATGACGCCAGCATCAGCATGTACCTACTACTGCATCCGTTTCGAAATATATGACGTTTTGGTAGGCTGTACGTAGTAAAACACACAAGTTGCAACGTCTGCAGTTTAAGACACGACTAGGCGGGACGCCGGCGGTGGCTTTTCCTGAGCCCGAACACACCGAGCACCGTCCTCACGATGCCTCCCGTCGCCGCCGACCACGACGACCTCCTCTCCTTCCGCTGGAACGGCGACTGGCACGACGGTGGCGGCGAGAGGGGCGGAAGCAGCATTGCCGCCCCACCACTCGCTGTTGTACTGGTGGGGAGGGGCGACTCCGGGGAGACGGCGGCCACGCCCCTCTTTGGGGTGCCGGGCGCGGACTCCCAGAGGAACGGCACGGCACCGGCGCGCAGGCTGTAGTACACCCTGAAGGACGCGTTCGTCACACTCGACCGCTCCCTCACCGACGCCGCCCTGCCGTCGCCGCCGCAGCCTGTGTCAGTGTAGGCCGGCCGGAGCGCGAGCTGGTGCTTGGAGCCCATTCCTGAGCACCTTCGATCTTGACTGCCTAGCTACGATCGTGGAGGTGCTGGCGGTGATCACCATGCAAAAATTGTCGTGAAACCTCCCTCTGCCGGAGAGAAGGCCGGCCTGTGGCGTTTTATAAGTAGCGATCGAGGCTCTGCGTTCTCCCTGCACCGGAGCTGCTGGAAGAACCCCGCAGTACAATAATGGATTGGAAAGCTCGTGGGTTTAATAGCGAGACAACGAGAGGGTGCGCTGGAAGCCTAGGTTTTAATGGCTGACAACAAGCCTGCATCCGCTACTAATAACGACCAGCTGATCGATGCTGCACCGTCAGATTGGCCTTGACAAGAAACTCCTCCTACTACCCTGCTTAGTAACTTTGTTTCTTGAAGCTTCATTATTGCTTAACCATCACGATTCGTTTCTGCGATTCTGTTTACTACTGTACTACTTACTCCCTGACAATGCCGCCTCACCTAAAGGCTAAAGGCTAAAGGACAGCAAAAATGGGGATGAAAGCTTTGCTGTTTTTCGCATTGAAACGAGGATGTAATTAATTGACAGAACAATGAAGGAAAAGTGACAGGTGAATGAATCAATCGCCCAACTAATTAAGTGAAAGCCACCAATCCGGCTGGACCAAGTCGTAGAAGAGCTGGAATTTTCATGCAGTAGCTCGCCAGAAGCTTTTGTCCGACGCTGAACTTTGCTGCACATGCCATGAATTCTTCCTGCTCGAAATGCCAACAGGGGTGCCGTTTCCAGCCCAGTTGACTGCCTCCCTCCCGGTGTTACTTGTTCGTCAATGCTCTAGGGGGTTAGGTAATCTAACCTTAGTATTAATTGATAGATTGGAGCAAAGTTAGGGTTAAGTTAACTAAGCGGGGAACCTCCAAGCTCCAACTCCAAGTCAGAGGTCAGCATCCACCTAACCAGGGCCTTCACTGGAATGTAAACATCACCACAACTAAACGATGAAATAATAATAATAATAAAGTTTATTATTTGACTTTAATTTTGAAATATTTCTTCATGTGTGAAAAAGATTGTCTGGACTGCATCTATCAAAAGAAACATATAGACGACCCCCCACCCCACCACCACCACACACACACCCCAATTTTTAGTAAAACGACCCCCCCACCACCACCACACACACTCCAATTTGTAGTAAAACTTTAAAGCAGAGCTTCATCCAACAAATAAGCAACAGAATAAAAGAAATTAACATGCACAAGTGAATTATATGGAAAAACCTCATTAAAAGTTGAGATGAGGTGTACATAAGAACCACGTGACCAACATGTCCACTTCATCTCTAGAACAAGAAGAAGAAGAAGAAGAAGAAATATTTCCAGCAACATTTTCAACACGCTGTGAACTTGACATAAAAAACAACAGCCATATCAACAAATAAAAGGCAAGGTAAGCAACTAGTCAAAGTTGACATGGTTTATGTCTCGTTCGGTAACCAGTTTTTATCTGACAAACCACGAATCCAAACTGCAAAAAATATGGTAGGCAAGCAGATCCACAAGTTATCAATAAACTGTAAAAATTTCAGCTTACCAGACACCGTTTTACTGCGAAAACCAACTTCTACCAAAATTGCTCTATGCAGAAACTATAGCGACTCGAGCTGACAAAGTGCGTCACAAATTTGATGTTCTACTTAACCAAAGCTGAAATAAGCCAACCAAATCAGAGCAAATAGTACGAGTGTAGGACGAGCTCACCAACTTTGACCCTCTAATCACAAGCATGACGACACTCGGTCCGAAGCCATCAAATTAAGATATGTCCGTTTCCTTCTCTTCACTCAGGTTGTGGCGTTCTTTTGTGTTTCTCTCCCATCCCACCATGGCAGTCATACCCAATGAGTGCGAGGGTTTTTATGATATTTTCTCCTTAGAGTATCTATAGCCGGAACTTGCTAATATTTTTTTTAGAAAAGAAGGATGGCCCCTGGCCTCTGCATTTGGAAGATGCATACGGCCACTTTATTGATTATTTTTAAGGACTTTATAAAATATTACAACAATATGCCTAAATCCACCATCTTGGCAAAAAGTGTCGCTACTCCTATCCATATGATGAAGGGGTGCTAGCTGGGCCACTACCCAGACCACTCACCTGAGCCTAACATCGAAAGCCGAAAGCCCCAGCCGAGCCACATACCGGGTCTGAGGCACAAACCGGCCAAACGCACCCGTGTGTTGTCGCCGCCATCTCCCACTGGTCCGTCTTCAGAGCAGATATTAAGGCTTCTACCTTGTCTAGCCACTCTGCCATTGACGTCACCATGACGCTAGACAGCTACCTCCTCCTGCGCGGGTCCATCTCCACGCATCGGACGCCGAGTCTGCACAGCGCCATGCCGCCGATATCCGCCGCCATCAATGTGTGAGATGAAGCACCGCTCCACCATCCCTCCAGCCAGCACTTGCTCCAAAACGATGCCCCCAGGAAGGAAAGCAATAAAACACCATCATCGTCCGATCCAGGAAGACCCAGATCTAGGATTTCCCCCGAAGCATCCCGAGCCTGATGACGCAAACTGCAACTGGCAGTTGCTCCACTAGACGAGCGCCGCTGACGCCGCAACCTCCAAGATGAAGCTAGCCAAAATGCGCCGACACCAAACCGCCGCCACCTCCACCGCCGCTTGAGCAGCCCCCGAGCAAAGCCTTCAGGAAGGAGCACGCCACCGTGGTGTCGTCGTCACTTGGAACAGGGGGATCTGAGGTTTTCACCTAAGCTCCTGGGAGGGGTGGAAGGAAGGGGATCCTCTCCGAAGCCTCCAACAAGGGGAGCAACACCCAAAGGCGTTGCCTTCGGAGTGGTCGCTGCGCCGGCCAAGGGATTCCCCTGGAACCCTTCCAGCCACCGGATTTGCAAGGCCATCACCAAGAACAGCGAGAAGCCATCAGGGGCCGGATTCGCTGTAGATCGGAGTAGATCGGGGTCGAGGACGAGCATCACCATGGCCACCAGCATCCAGGGAGAACCGCTGCCGCAGCCGAGGCCCACCACCTTCCCACCACCCACACGACCGCCGAGACCCACCGGCCGAGCATGGGAGGCCGAGACCGCACCTGCAGGACCGGATCTGCGATGGATCCATGCCCGCACCGCTGCCTCAGAGCCAACTCCTCGCGCAGCCGCCACGACCTGGCCGCCCGCTCGCTCCGCCGTCCGGCCGCCGCGCCCTTGCCGCATCAGCATCAAGACTCCGCCGCGCTGCCGCATCTCGCGCTATAGCCGCACGCCGGGAGGGGAAGCAGGGCCCCGCTGCTGCCGATGCGCACCTGGCTTCGCCTGGCGGCGTCTTCAGGCGACGGGGAGGGGAGGGGATGGTGTAGGAGGCGGGCCCAGGGTGGGGGCTATGGTATGAACTTGGTAATATGAACTCTCATACGCTCGCGGACGCGCCCAGGCATGTCCGTGAACACTAATCGGACATGCCTCATTTGCTGTCTTCCACATCCGTGCCCTCATATTCAAACCTTCATATCCATACAATTCATGCAACACTATGTCAAGATAATGAATCAAACACAGTTCATCGAATTGCATCGCCAAACAAAAGGAGCAGTTCATCGCCAAATCCAAACTACAAACTACTTAATTAAACATACTTAAAATAAAAAAGAAAGCGGAGAAGAGCGGAGAAAATCACCATTTCCTCGCTGCCCCTTCCCCTTCGGGTCGTCCACGTGGCTGTGCCCCCTCCTCCGTGTAGGTGTCGGCGTGTGGTGGAACGTCGTCGTCTTCGTCATCGTTGGAGCCGCAGGTGGAGGCGGCAGCGGCATCCTCGTCGGATCTACACTGCATGTTGGACAGCCTGCGGAGCAGGCGGACCTGCTCCTTCGCGTGGCGGGCCGCTTTCGCCTTCGTCGTGGCCTCCCTCGCTGCTCGCGCTCCGATAACTGGATGGCTAGTCGAAGCGCGTCGGCATTCTTGCGGTGGAGGCGGTGCGCATCCGTCTCTGTTGTCATGAGCGAGCGACGAAGGATGCCCGTGAGGAGTGCGTCCTCGGGGTCGACCGGCGTGCTCGAGGTCGGACGTCGCGCGGCTAGCGCCTTCCCCCTCTCCCTCGCCTGCTCTCACCCGTGGCGGGATGCACATGCCTCGTACTTCGATGTCCTCATGCGCTTCGTCCCCGACGTGGGCACGAGGACCCAACGGTGACCAGGCACCGCTTCCGGAGTAGAAGGTGGAGGAGGTGGGCGGTACCTGACCTGGAGTGGATGGCCAGAGCTGTGCGCCTATCGGGAAGGGCCGTCGACGTCATCGGCGCTCCATCGACGAGCGACGAGCCTAGAGGATGAAGATCTAACGCCGTCGGGGCCGCCTTGGTCCAGTAGTGGGCGGCGCAACACGATGCGGAGGGCCAACTGCTTGACATTGACCTTCAATCCATCATAGCTGCATCCATCACCGGTCATCGGATCAGAGGGTGGGGGAATGGAAGTGGAGTGGATGGAGAGTGAAGTGTGGGATGTCTAGTATTACAAAAGCAATAAATTATTTTACAAATTTGAATAACCTTTTTTTCAAATTTGACGAACTTCTTCAAATTTAATGAACTTCATCTCAAATTTGGGAACTATTTTCAGAATCGATGAACTTTTTTCGAATTTGATGATCTTTTTTGAATTTTGTTGATTTTTTCTCAAATTCAATAAAAAAATTCCAAATTCGATGAACTTTTTTCAAATTCAGTGAACTCCTTTTTAAATTCGGGAACTCTCTTTAGAATCGGTGAACTATTTTTAAAAACTGATGAACTTTTTTCGAACTCATGCTTTTTCAAAATTTGATGGAGTTTTTGCATAATCAATGAATTTCTTTTCAAAATCACCAAACTTTTTTCATTTTTGTCGAACCTTTTTTCAATTTTTGATCTTTTTCCACAATTCAGGGTTTTCAATTTTTTGTGGATTTTCTTTTGAAATGGTTAATAATGTGTATATAATTTAGTGTTGTGCTAGAATAAGTGTTCTTTCCTGATGGTGAAGAAGCATTCTTGCTCGTTCTAGTGGTTACCCTCCATGTTGTTGGTTCGGTGGTGAGTTCGAATCCTGTTTCTCCCCTGTACTGATCTAAATATTTTTAGGAGCTCCCCTTAGCCATTGGATTGAGTTTAGATCAACATCCCACATGTATTCGACTTATGTGCCACAATTGCTTTTCCAACACACATTGTGTGGATGGATTTGGCCCAACAAATTCCCCTCTCAACATCATGGAGGATGTCACTGCCTCCCCAGGGCCATACCAGTGAACCTTTTTCTTTTACTAAATTATACTTCCTTCGTCCTAAAATAAATGTTTTAACTTTATATTAACTTTAATACAAAGTTATATTAAGGTTAAAGTATTTATTTTGAAACCGAGGGAGTACCAACGAACCAACTGTACTTCAAGCTAGACCTAGTCATTTGTCGGGTTTGGCTTTTCCTAGGCCAGGCTTTACAAATCACGACTATAAGTTTTAAGCCCAAGCTCAAACTGGCTTAGCTCTCGAAATAAAGAAATAGTGATTTTTCTGATTTGAATGTATTGTTTGTGCGGGAATAATTTGAAAGTATTATTCTAACTATTTCCAGGATATATAAATGTATTATTGTAGTTATATTTAGATTAAAATCCTATGTCGAGATGTCTATGATGGCACCAATAGCGAAAACAAAAGTGACTGAAAATGATATGAATTTGCGAACGGCAACGGCAAATGACCGTCATGCTCATGCAAAATCTATCCAGAACAAGTGCAAACGGCAAAAGCAAGGGTGTTTGTTCGGAGACATTCGTCGAGAACAAGTGCGTTTTGAGAATAGAGAGATAGAAGGGACATGACACTTTGGGATAGGACACAACCTTTTGTTATTGATGATTTATTAATTAGTATGTGCTAATTAACAATAGACATGTGTTAATTATATTCTTACTCATAAAACTAAAGAATGTCTGAAGGTCGTTGCTATGTGGTGAGGCACGTGTCATATGGACGAGGCAGCGGATCGTTCCTTGGGATCAGTCAGTTGAACCATATCGTTTTCCAAATAAAAATTAATCTCACAGCTAAAGTGTCGTGTTTTAGTAACACATAGCATCCGTAGTAACCGTCCGAAATGTTTTGACGACCGAGATTTGGTTCCTGCTAGTTCGGTGGCGAACAAACTAGCAATGCAACGAAGGCTCGTAACCAATAAAAAATAAAGCGCTACAAAATATATCGAGACCCTTTTTCAAATGTTGCACAAGTCATAGCAGGCTAATAACATGTTATATTAAAAATAGCATTTTGCAAAAAAATATTAAATATATCTGTACCTAATAATAAAACAAATAGTGCTTCTAGTGGTACGTCAAATAATTGCCCCTAAAGTTAACAAAAATTACTGTCCAATGCCACCGCTAAGTGAAAAAAAGATTCGTTTTTCTCCTGAGAAGTCGTCGCAATAGGCCGTGGTTTATTAAAGGTGGACCCGCTTATATAACAGTAGATGCAAGTTCGATCCCCACGTAGGCCACATTTTTCTTCCCTTTTTGTTTAATTTTTTTATAGGGCATATTCGAATATTTTTGAAAATATTCATATCTTTCAATTCTTAACTTGAAGTAAGACATGTTATATATGAAAATTCCTTAAAAGAATATGTAAAATTCAAATTTGTTGTTACCTTGGATGTTAATCATTTTTAAAATTAGGTTTGGGGTATAACCTTAATTAATAACTTTTTTATATGGGGCATTTTAGAAATGACTATCATATATGAACCTACACCATTTAAACTGAGTGCATATGAGAGTTTGAGACCAAACTGATGCTGTTATGCACAAGTTATCATGGATTACGAAAAATGTACTTTTTTATTTTTCATCCTAATGCAAAAATTGTTGGGCATCACTAAGAAAGAACGACAACAAAGGCGTAAAGAGATAGCGGCAACTGGATAGATATTTTTATTGTCTACAAAATTGGAAACACCTTGAGCAACTAGGTAGATATTTTGTTGTTTCATAAATTGGAAACTCCTGAGTACACTTCAAATATTATCATATTTATATGTTTTTACGCAACACCACCTATCATGTTGTTTATTGTGGAGCATCGTGAAAGATTTCATGGTATTTGCTGATGTGGTCGAATGTGTGTACAAATGATGATTTTATTTTCCCGGTGCAACGCACGGGCATGTTTGCTAGTTAATAAATAAAGTATTTTAGCAACTACATTTTTCCTTGGAGCAACACATGCATAAGGGCAAAATTCAAGGCAAAAAAAAATGCTTGTTATCCTATTGTGGCACAACAGATAACACGAGTTTCAGTTTAGTACAACACATAATTAGAAAGAGAAGAAAGAATCAAACATGTAGTAGTTACTCGTGGCACAATTGATAACATGAGTTTTAGGTAAGTACATAATATAATAACAGGGAGTATAGAGTATAAACACAACCTTCTATTCAATATCGAGTATAACACAAACTACACTTTATAAAGAGAAGGGAGAATCAAAATATACTATACTCCCTGCATGTTTTCCATCTGTATATAAATATAAATCAGGGCAAACTTGTGGCCTGACAACTCAGCTACACGTAAATATCCATAGTTACTTAGTTAAACCATAAATTAGTTATGAGAACTAGGGTTGGGTCCTTGTCGTGTCAGAATCTGAGAAAGAGAACGAGAAGGGTGCGGTCGAGGGATGGTTTTGGACTTTGGACTTTCAAGCCTGCCGAGCTGTGCTTTTATTTATTTATTTTTACATCATGTGCATGCTATAACGTTATAAGTTACAACGTTACGGCAAGCCGTAACGTGCTAATTACGTAATTAACGTCGTAGCATGTAGCGTCTCCTCTTCTAATACACTGTAGCCATGCTATAACGATGAAATAGCATGCTATTTTTTCCCTTGTCATAACACAAGGCTATGCCGGCGCGACCTGCCCCTGCTCTTCCTCGTCCAGAGTACTCGGAGCAGCGCCCTCACGATGCCTCCTGCCGTTGCCGTCCACGAAGGCCTCCTCCGCTTCAGCTGGGACGACGACCGGAACGACGGCGGCGGCGAGAGGGGCGGAAGCAACATGGTAGCACCACCAGCCGTCCCTGATATTGTGGGGTGGGGCGACTCCGGCAAGACGTCGGCCGCACCCCTCTTTGGCGTGCCCGGCACGGACTCCCACAGGAACGGCACGGCGCCGGCGTCGGTGCGCAGGCTGTAGTACACCCTGAAGGATGCGCTCGTCAGGCTCGACCGCTCCCTCGCCGACACCGCCATGCCGTCTAATCCTCCACCGCCGCCGCGTTTGTAGGTGGAGATCGGCCGGAGCGCGAGCTGCTGCTTAACTTCCATGATATTGCCCGCCGTGCCCTACCCGCTGGAATTTCACGGCAACTTTAAACCGCCATCAAAACCCACACTGGAATGGATTCCCTACTAGGATCTAGCCGAGGTGTGAGTTGTGAGCTGTGACACGATGCTCAGATCAACTGCGGAAGCTGCAGAGCAGGCGCTAGTGAGTTGCCATTATATAAGCAAGCGAGGCTTTGACTTTTAGCTAGGCTGGATCTCAATCTCAAGGCGCTGGCGTGACGACTGACCCGTGCACCCTACAGATTCTTGTACGAAGTACGTGGAAACTGATCGGAAGATTGGAGGCTTAATCATGTTTGTTTTAATAATGGGGTCAGTATGAGCGTGTGCGTTAGTAGCCATGGTTTAATCATTGATTGGTAGATTACAGGCCTGCGTCCATGAGTAATATGAGCAGCTGACGGTGCATTATCAAATTGGCATCAAGGACAATTGAGACTGCGAAAGGGTGGTGGAGTTCATGTTTGTCCCACTAACCATATTGCTTTGGCTTAGCTAAGCTGTTCTCCAGGACTTGACAACTTGGGTCTTGTTTTGTATGTAGAGTTGATGAGGCCATGCATTGATTAAAGTACACGGCCTCAATCCGGAGGTCGGTTTTAATTGTAATTTTCTTTGCGAAGTTTTTTTTTCCTCTTCTGACAGTGCTGCCTCACCTAAACGACAGTGAAATTACGCGTGGTGATCCAGGTGATGAGGTCACTGCCGGCCATTCGTCGTCAACACCTCGTCTCGACCTCCTGATGATCCAGGCGATGAGGTCACTGCAGAACTGAACTGCCGGAGGTTAGGCTGTCTAACCTCGATCGGGACTTAATGTCTAATTGGAGCAAGTTCTGGTTAATTTAATCGAATATGGAACCCCCAAGTCTGACTTGCTGCAGACAACAAGTTCGAGGGTAGACTTTCAGGTGTCATGTTGAAATGACTCTTGCTTGTTTCGGATGCATACTAAGATACTAGTGCGGACATCATGTGTTCCTACTGATCTTGCACGGTTTAGCAACGAAAATGTGGTTAATTTCGGATAAACATGCTCGTACTCTTTTTCATTATCTACAAAACATATGAAGCAACTTCTTATGATCAACGGCGGAGCCAGGAACTAACCCTCACAGCACAAGAGCATCCCGTACTATGTTTACACATAACACACTACCAGAATAACTGCTTACGTCGACGGCCTAATCTATGCCAACGGCCATCGTCGGCATAGATTCATGTATGCCGACGGCTGGCAAATTGCCGTAGGCGTAGAAAAGCCGTTAGCAAAGTGAGCCCAACGCCGATGGGGCCGTAGGCGTATAAAAGCCGTCGGCATATCTTGCTCTATGCCGACCCAGGTAGTCGGTATATGTGGGCCGTTGGCTTAGACGTGACGTAGGCGACCTGGGGGTGGGATGATGGTCTGACGCCGTCAGATCTATGCGACGGTTCTGACGGAGGCCGTCAGCATAGCTATGCCGACGGTCACGTGTCCACGTCAACGATCCGAGGCGCGTGGTGGGCCGTTCCTGGTTGATGCAAGCACAGGTATGCCGACGGTTATGCCGTCGGCATATTTGTTTTGTTTATTTTTTATGTGTTTTCTAAATACAAACCATATATTTCTATTATATTTTTTAATCTGTTTTTTTACGTAAATTTGTCTTATCTAAACATAAGCAGGTGCAAGCACCCGGCACGCGGCTCCGGGTTGTGGTCCCTCTCATGGACGTCGATGCCGTCATCGCACGGAGGGGGGAAACGCTCGCGTCGGGGAGACACAAAGGGGACCTTGTGGTGGGTTGGGCCCGGACCTTGATGCGAAGTGTACCTATGGCGTGACAATCACAGCCAGGTGAATATGCCCATCGGTAATATACCGTCCGATGAAAGTCAAAGGGGTAGATCCGTCCGGTCAACAGTGCGAGGGTTAGACGGGACGGGGTGCTTGGGGGGTAGCTATGCCGCCAGGTCTTGCGCTGGGCCCTGTTACACGTCTGGAACTGTGGTGGCAGGCGCAAGCACCCGGCACACGGCTCCGGAGCGTGACCCCCCTTCACGTGGAGGGGGGTAACGCTCGCGTCGGGTCAACACGGAGGGAATCTTGTGGTGGGTTGGGCCAGGACCTTGTTCTAAGATGTTGCTATGGGCTGGCATATCACAACCTGGTGAATATGTCCATCGGTCATACCTCGTCCGGTGAAAGTAGGGACGGGGTGCTTGGGGGGTAGCTATGCCGCCAGGTCTTGCGTTGGGTCCCATTACACGTCTGGAAGTGTGGTGGCAGGCGCAAGCACCCGGCACATGGCTCCGGGGTGTGGCCCCTCTCACGGACGTCGATGCCGCCGTCGCACGAAGGGGGGAAACGCTCGCGTAGGGGAGACAGAAAGGGAACCTTGTGGTGGGTTGGGCCCGGACCTTGATCTGAAGTGTACCTGTGGCGTGACAATCACAGCCAGGTGAAAATGTTCATTGGTCATACCTCGTCCGGTGAAAGTCAAAGGAGTAGACCCGTCCGGTCAACAGTGCTATGGTTATACGGGACAGGGGACTTGCGGGGGTAGTGATGTCGCCAGGTCTTGCGCCGGGACCTCTTATACATCTGGAAGTGTGGTGGCAGGTGCAAGAAGTCGGCACGTGGCTTCGTAGTGTGACCCCCCTCATGAACATCGCTGTCACCATTGCATGGAGGGTGGAAACGACCACGTCGGGAAGACACCTAGGCAATCTTGCACGGGGTTGGGCCTGGACCATGATCCGGAGTGTATTTATGGGCTGGCCTATCACACCCAGGTGAAACTTTCCATCGGTCATAACTCGTTCGGTGAAAGTCAAAGGGGTAGACCCATGCGGTCAACAGTGCTAGGGTTAGACGGGATGGGGTAATTGGGGGGAGGCAATGCCGCCAGGTCTTGCGATGGTCCCCGTTACACGTTTGGAACTGTGGTGGCAGGCGCAAGCACCCGACACGAAGCTCCGGGCTATGTCCCCTCTCATGGACGTCGATGCCGTCATCGCACGGAGGGGGAAACGCTCGTGTCGGGGAGACACAAAGGGAACCTTGATGTGGATTGGGCCTGGAACTTGAACCGAAGTTTACCTATGGCATGGCAATCACAGCCAGGTGAAAATTTTCATCTGTCATACCTCGTCCGGTGAAGTCAAAGGGGTAGACCCGTCCGGTCAATGGTGCTATGGTTATGCGGGACGGGGGACTTGCGAGGGTAGCAATGCCGCCAGGTCTTGCGCCGGGACCTCTTATACATCTGGAAGTGTGGTGGCAGGTGCAAGTAGTCGTCACGTGGCTTCGTAGTGTGACCCCCCTCACGAACATCGCTGTCACCGTTGCACGGAGGGTGGAAACGACCACGTCGGGGAGACACCCAGGCAATCTTGCACTGGGTTGGGCCTGGACCATGATCTGGAGTCTATCTATGGGTCGGCCTATCACACCCAGGTGAAACTTTCCATCGGTCATACCTCGTTCGGTGAAAGTCAAAGGGGTAGACCCGTCCGGCCAACAGTGCTAGGGTTAGACGGGACGGGGTACTTGGGGGGAGGCAATGCCGTCAGGTCTTGCACTCGGCCTTTTTATACATTTAGAAGTGTGGTGGTAGGTGCAAACACCCGGCACGCGGCTCTGAGGTGGCCCCCCTAAATAGAGATATGTCGATGGCTAAGCCGTCAGCATAGGTTCTACATGTGGCCCCGCAACCTATGCCGACGGCTAAGCCGTCGGCATAGGTGAACATTATCCACCCGCGTGGATTCTCCTCCACTCACCTCCTCCACCCTTCTCTCTCTCTCGACCCCGACCTGCGCGCACTGCTCCTCTCGACCTTGACTCGCCACCGCCACTCTCTCCTTGTCGCCCGTCGCTGCCGCCCCCTCCGCGCCGCCCGTCGCTGTTGCCCCGGCCTGGCCCAGCCGCCGCCTCGTCCCGGCTCAGCCCGGCCGCCGCCCCCACCGCCCGGCCATCGCCCCATCGTCTCGCCCCGCCGCCCGGCCGCCGCCTCGCCCCACCGCCCGGACACGCCTCGCCGCCTTGCCCCACCCATCCCCGACCCTCTCCTGCCTCGCCCCGCTGCCTCGCCCCGCTGCCTCGCCCCCACCACCTGTCGCCCCGGCCCCTTCCCCGTCTCCGGCCGCTGCCCCCGGCCCCGACCCTAACCGGCGGAGCCGCTCCCGACATCGCCCGTCCTCCCTCACCCCATCTCGCGCGCAAATCCGGCCGGCCAGCACTGCCTCATCCCCGCCCCGACCTCGGCTGCTGCTCCGGTGGGAGGTGAGCTGCTCTGCTGATGTTTGATGTTAGATAGATTAGTTAGATATATAAATAGCTTGATGTTAGATGGATGATGATTGTTAGATGACGATAGATGATGACGATGATTAATATATTGTTAATATTGTTAGTTTTTTTGCCTACATGATGCTAAAGTAAATGAATGCATGTTTAGATACTTTAAATATGCTCTATGAGTTTTGATGTTCTAAATTTTTGTCGCGGTGGAATTTGCAGGTTTTTTTTATGTCACTAGATTTTCTTTTCACGTCAAGTCCCGTAACCTAGGCGTCTCCCGTCCGAAAGGGTTGCATCGATAAATATGCATTCAATTGCATATTTATCACCGCAACTCTTTTGGATTGTCCAGCGTTTTCCACGGACAACCCGAGGATGTGTAGATTGGGTACGTTCTCCATGCCCTACCCCATTCCGAGACGAGATTTTGGTGGCGCTTCCCCATTGTTCTCCGGAGCACATTCTCTCGGCTATTTGCCGAGACGTGTATCTGGAGAACAGCGAGGAGGTGCTGCCGAAATTTTGTCTCGAAACGGGGCAAAGCATGGAGAACGTACTCAATCTAGACATCCTCGGTGGGATTAGAACCCATCTTTACCTATTAGAGATGTTGTTGGATTCACCGCAAAAGAAAATAAAAATTTGATGTGATTAATTCAAATGAATCCTTAATTTTGTCGTGTGGCTCCCAATAAAACAGAGGATGGCAGATAATCAGTGGATGTACAATGGTTTTATCGTTTCGTGTTAGACATGCCATTATGCTTCCTATTATGTAGGTCTGTCCAAATTGGTGTTATGGAAAAGACGAGTCCTGGGTGGCATTGGTGGACCTGTGGTGTGGTCAGGATGAAGCCTGGGCGGCTACTAGCAGCAAAAACAAGGCTAACCGAGGGAAGGAGGGAGTCATGCTCAGGGAAACCGGAACCACTTTGTCCACAAGGCACTTCAGGTATGACTAACCTCATTAAACTATCTTCTTCTATTTACCGTCACTTTTTTATGTATGACTAACATCTGTTTGTTGGTGCAGGAGGAGAAACTCAAGCGGCCGCTCTCACACATGGAGGCATGGGAGATCGCCCATACTCGGAGGAGGCCCAAGCCTGGGGAATACAAGTACTACGACAACACCATGGAGAAGAAGAAGAACTACTCTGCGGCGTATCTGAATCTACATCCTGACACACTTGACCCCATCAAGGCGTCTTTGGACGACAGGGCAGTGGTTGGCATGGGACCGAAGGCTGATGGTCGGCAGCCGGTTCTGGATGCTGTGGTCACTCCTTCTATCTCCTACACACAGGTCTGAACTACCAACCCAAGCCTGAGATAGCGCACGCCCACGACCACTGTGCAGTCACTGTCCCTCCTAGCCGAGCGGCAATTCTGTAAGTATTTTTCCCACTTATCCTCATTGCTCACTTTATTTTCTGCATTGAGATGTTTAATGAGTTCCATCACGTCATATTGTAGGCCTACATGGAGTACACACGACAGGAGACCATGGCGTGGAGGGCGAGAGTTGCAGCCGTCCAGGACCACAGCACTCGCATGATGACGGTTAGTTTAGCCCCTTTCATTTCATTTCCATATTGACACTTTCATTTCTTCTGACATTGGTGTTTGCTTTGTCAATTAACATGCAGCTCGTGTTTGAGAGCATGAGGAACGACACGATTCTTGAAATGGAATCAGCACCACTAGCTGTAGGACCACAACCAATGCTGCTTACCTTTGTGGAATTTCTAGCACAACAACCGGGGGCAACGGTGGTTAGTACATCCCCAAACTATTCAACCACCGCTTACTGTTTATTCAACACAATATCATTCACTCAACATGTCTTTTCAAACATCCAGGGAACCGGTAGATCATCCGTTGGTGGCGGTGTCGGTGTTCACATCACTCCCGAGTCACGGAGCCCGGTCACTCCAATCCACCGAGGCGGTAGCGCTGCCGCTAGCAGTGAAGACCTGGGCTTTGGCGGACTTGGCGTTGACGACCTTGGAGGTGGACGTACTGGCGCTCCTTAAATGACTAGTGCTCTTTAGATGATGTCCGTCTTTTTACGCTACTTCCGATGACTTCTGCCTTTAGATCACTTGTGCTCTTGATATGCTTATGTTTCTGATATGCTTATGTTGTTTGTTGTGAGGATGTGATGGTGTTGGTGTTGGTTGTGATGATGTGATGGTGCTCTTGGGTGTGCATTAAATTTCATTGTATATACCCTGTTATTTTGGACCTGAAATGAATTTGTATGAAACAGGAAAAAGAAAAAAAAACAGCGCAAAACTACGCCGACGGCATAGCCGTCGGCATAGAGGGACTCCGTATTACTAGTGGCTGCCACGTCGCAAGCTATGCCGACGGCTATGCCGTCGGCGTACAGTTGTAACCTGAGCCGACGGCCTGAGCCGTTGGCGTATGCATGCCCCAGGGGATACCAGTGCCTGCCACGTGGCAAGCTATGCCGATGGCTAGGCCGTCGGCGTATCTTTGTAGCCTAAGCCGACAGCTCGGGCCGTTGACATAGGCTGCCGGACGCCATTTGCCATGGAGCTATGCCAACGGCCTAAGTCGTCGGTACCTCTGTACGGACACCGTCGTCATAGCATATATGCCGATGGTGACTTGGGCACGCCGACATATATGGTGCCGACGGGCCTATGCTGACGGGGGCCATCGACATAGACCTATGCCGACGTGAATCGGGGCTACGCCAACGGCCTAAGCCGTTGGCATAGAACTCTATCCTGGTAGTGTCACACCACAAGAGCATGCCGTACTATGTTTACACATAACACACTACCAGAATAACTGCTTATGCCGACGGCCTAATCTACACCGACGGCCACCGTCGGCATAGATCCTTGTATGCCAACGGCTGGCAAAATGTCGTAGGCGTAGAAAAGCCGTCGCAAAGTGAGCCCTACGCTGATGGGGGCCGTAGGCGTATAAAAGCCATCGGCATATCTTGCTCTATGCTGACCCAGGTCGTCGGTATATGTGGGTCGTCGGCTTAGAGGTGACGTAGGCGACCCGGGGGTGGGATGGTGGTCTGACGCCGTCAGATCTATGTCGACGGTTCTGACAGAGGCCGTCGGCATAGCTATGCCGACGGTCAAACCGTCGACATAGCTACGTGTCCACATCATCGATCAGCGGCGCATGGCACGTCATCGATCCGAGGCGCGTGGTGGGCCGTTCCTGGTCGATGCAAGCACACGTATGCCGACGGTTATGCCGTCGACATATTTGTTTTGTCTGTTTTTTATGTGTTTTCAAAATACAAACCATATATTTCTATTATATTTTTTTAATCTGTTTTTAGGTAAATTTGTCTTATCGAAACATAAACATGTGTAAATTATACATCAATTTGGTCTGACCTCATATTCTTTCGCATGAAATATTTTGAGTATGTTAACAATATATATATATATATGTTAACAATATATGTATGACCCCATGTTCTTTCGGACAAATTATATATCTGTAATGTGATCTATGCTGCCAGGTCTTGTACTGGGCCCTGTTACACGTCTGGAACTGTGGTGGCAGGCGCAAACACCTGACACGCGGCTCTAGGCTGTGGTCCCTCTCACGGACGTCGATGCCACCATCGCATGGAGGGGGGAAACGCTCGCGTCGGGGAGACAAAAGGTAACCTTGTGGTGGGTTGGGACCGGACCTTGATCCGACGTGTACCTATGGCGTGACAATCACAGCAAGGTGAATATGTCCATCGGTCATACACCGTCCGGTGAAAGTCAAAGGGGTAGATCCATCCAGTCAACAGTGCGAGGGTTAGACGGGATGGGGTGCTTGGGGGGTTACTATGCCGCCAGGTCTTGCGCTGGGCCCCGTTACACGTCTGGAAGTGTGGTGACAGGCGCAAGCACCCGGCACACGGCTCCGGGGTGTGGCCCCTCTCACGGACGTCGATGTCGTCGTCGCACGGAGGGGGAAACGCTCGCATCGGGGAGAAACAAAGGGAACCTTGTGGTGGGTTGGGCCCGGAACTTGATCCGAAGTGTACCTATGGCGTGACAATCACAGCCAGGTGAAAATGTTCATCGGTTATACCTCGACCGGTGAAAGTCAAAGGGGTAGACCCGTCCGATCAACGGTGCTATGGTTATACGGGACGGGGGACTTGCGGGGGTAGCAATGCCGCCAGGTCTTGCGCCGGGACCTCCTATACGTCTAGAAGTGCGGTGGTAGGTGCAAGCACTCGACACGTGGCTTCGTAGTGTGACCCTCCTCACGAACGTCGCTCTCACCGTCGCACGGAGGGTGGAAACGACCACGTCGGGGAGACATAGAGGCAATCTTGAACTGGGTTGGGTCCAGACCATGATCTGGAGTGTATCTATGGGCTGGCCTATCACACCTAGGTGAAACTTTCCATTGGTCATACCTCGTCCGGTGAAAGTCAAAGGGGTAGACCCGTGCGATCAATAGTGTTAGGGTTAGACGGGACGGGGTACTTGGGGGGAGGCAATGCCGCCACGTCTTGCACTGGGCCTTTTTATAAGTTTGGAAGTGTGGTGGTAGGTGCAAGCACCCGTCACGTGGCTCCGGGGTGTGGCCCCCCTCACGGACGTTGATGCCGCAGTCGCACAGAGGGTTGAAATGGCCACGTCGGGGAGACACAAAGGGAATCTTGTGGTTGGTTGGGCCCGGACCTTGATCTGAAGTCTATCTATGGGCTGCCTATCACAACCAGGCGAAAATGTTCATCGGTCATACCTCGCTTAGTGAATGTCAAAGGGGTAGACCCGTCCGGTAAACGGTGCTATGGTTATACGGAACACGGGACTTGCGGGGGTAGCAATGCCACCAGGTCTTGCGCCGGGACCTCTTATACATCTGGAAGTGTGCTGGTAGGTGCAAGCACTCGGCACGTGGCTTCGTAGTGTGACCCCCCTCACGAACGTCGTTGTCACCGTCGCACGGAGGGTGGAAACGACCACGTCGGGGAGACACAGAGGCAATCTTGCACTAGGTTGGGCCTGGACCATGATGCAGAGTGTATCTATGGGCTGGCCTATCACACCCAGTTGAAACTTTCCATCAGTCATACCTTGTCCGGTGAAAGTCAAAGGGGTAGACCCATGCGGTCAACAGTGCTAGGGTTAGACGGGACGGGATACTTGGGGGGAGGCAATGTCGCCAGGTCTTGCATTGGGCCTTTTTATACGTCTGGAAGTGTGGTGGTAGGTGCAAGCACCCGGCATGCGGCTCCGGGGTTTGGCCCCCCTCCATGGACGACACTGTCCCCGTATAAGGGGCTAGGGTTAGTGCGATCGGTGGGGTTTCCCGGTGTAGCAATGCCACCGACACAGAGCATCGGTCCCTATTGCATGTGTGAAAATGATGTGGCATGCATAGGAAATTTAAAAAATTCCTAGGTTCATTTAAAAAATAAATTAGAATGATTGCAAAAAAATAAATAGAGATATGCCGACGGCTAAGCCGTCGTTATAGGTTCTACACGTGGCCCCGTAACCTATGCCGACGGCTAAGCCGTCGGCATAAGTGAACATTATCCACCCGCGTGGATTCTCCTCAACTCACCTCCTCCACCCTTCTCTCTCTCGACCCTGAACCGCGCACACTGCTCCTCTCGACCCTGCCCCGCCACCGACACTCTCTCCTTGCCGCCCGTTGCCGCCGCCCTACCCGCGCTGCCCCCTCCGTGTTGCCCGTCGCCGTCGCCCCGGCCCGACCCAGCCGCCGCCTCGCCCCGGCCTCACCCCGGCTCGGCCCGGCCGCCGCCCCACCGCCCTGCCACCGCCTCACCTCGCCGCCCGGACGCCGCCCCGCCGCCTTGCCCCGCCGCCTCGCCCCCACCACTTGCCGCCCCCGGTCCCTTCCCCGTCTCCGGTCGCTGCCCCCGACCCCGACCTTGACCGACGAAGCCGCTCCCGACATCGCCCGTCCTCCCCCACCCCATCCCGTGCACGAATCCGGCCGTCCAGCCCTACCTCGACCCTGCCCCGACCTCGGCTGTTGCTCCGGTGGGAGGTGAGATGCTCTACTGATGTTTGATGTTGGATAGATTAGTTATATACATAAATAGTTTGATGCTAGATAGATGATTATTATTAGATGATGATAGATGATGATGATGATTAATATATTGTTAATATTGTTATTTTTTTGCCTACATGATGCTAAAGTAATGAATGCATGTTTAGATGCTTTAAATATGCTCTATGAGTTTTGATGTTCTTTTTTTCGCGGTGGAATTTGCAGTTTTTTTTGTGTCACTAAATTTTCTTTTCACGTCAAGTCCCGTAACCTAGGCGTCTCCCGTCCGAAAGGGTTGCATCGATAAATATGCATTCAATTGCATATTTATCACCGCAACTCTTTTGGATTGTCCAGCGTTTTCCACGGACAACCCGAGGATGTGTAGATTGGGTACGTTCTCCATGCCCTACCCCGTTCCGAGACAAGATTTCGGTGGCGCCTCCCCGTTGTTCTCCGGAGCACATTCTCTCGGCTATTTGCCGAGACGTGTATCTGGAGAACAGCGAGGAGTTGCTGCCGAAATTTTGTCTCGGAACAGGGCAGAGCATGGAGAACGTACTCAATCTAGACATCTTCGGTGGGATTATGACCCATCTTTACCTATTAGAGATGTTGTTGGATTCACTGCAGAAGAAAATAAAAATTTGATGTGATTAATTCAAATGAATCCTTAATTTTTTTGTGTGGCTCCCAATAAAACAGAGGATGGCAGATAATCAGTGGATGTACGGTGGTTTTATCCATCAGAATCGCGTAACATCAGAGTGGATCACGAAAACCGATGTGTATTTGAAGGATATATTCCGTAGTCCAATGAGAATTATCCCACCATGCCCATGTGCGAGATGTGGCAGACGTCACCGTAAAAATCAGAAGGACATGACTGACCACCTTCGCACGGACGGATATATGCCAAACTTTGACATGCCATCGATAAACTTAGCTGAGCATGACCGCGGTAGAGAGGAGGTGATGCGACAACACATCGATGGTTATGAAGACGACGGGGTCAGGGACATGCTAGATGATGTCATTGTGGTAGAAACGACAAATGCGACACCTTCAGAGAATGAACTGGAGGAGCCGGAGGCAATTGCAAAGGGCTTCTTGGAGGTCTTGGCCTCGTCGAAGAAACCTCTTTATGAGGGTGCCAAAATATCTCAGCTGGATGCCATCTCGCAACTTATTACAGTCAAGGCTGAGTACGGTTGTAGCCAGAAATGCTTTGAAGCATTCCTGGGAGTATGGGCTAATAGCCTCCCCGAGGGTCATCAACTGCCGAAAAGCATGTATGCTACAAAGAAAATCATGAAGGCACTCTCTATGGATTATAAGAAAATACATGTTTGTCCGAAGAATTGCCTTTTGTTTAGGCACGAGTATGCGGATGACAAGTACTATAGGGAGTGTGGTTCGTCTCGGTACCTTGAGGTGGTCGATGAGGATGGTGAGAAAAGGCAGCTAACCATCCCTACTAAGGTTCTTCGGTATCTCGATTTCATACAAAGACTACAACGCCTTTTCATCACGGAGGAGTCTGCCAAAATGATGAAGTGGCACAAGGAAGGTAAAAGGTATCATCCAAATAAAATTGTACATCCATCAGAAGGTGAAGCATGGAAGTCGTTCGATGAAGAATACCCCAAGGAAGCAACAGAGGCTGGGAACGTCAGAGTTGCAATAACATGTGATGGGGTCAATCCATATGGTATGTCGACCAATCCATACAGCAGCTGGCCCGTGTTTGTTATTCCGCTCAATCTTCCTCCAGGTGTCCTAATGCAACGCAACACCATGTTCTTGTCACTGATTATTCCAGGGCCTGAATACCCGGGGAAGAATTTGGCAGTGTTTATGCAGCTGCTGGTGGATGATTTGCACCATTCTTGGTACTTCCCAAGGTTGACATACGACCGACATCTGCAGAAAAATTTCTTGATGAAAGTTTGGTTGATGTATTGCATGCATGAATTTCCCGGTATGCTCTATTCCGCGGATGGTGTACAAGTGGGAAGATGCCATGCCCACTGTGCATGCAGGCTCTGCGTTTGATTTGGCTGCAGAAGGGTGGCAAGTATTCAGCCTTTGACCTACATCGACAGTTCCTCCCTCCAGACCATCCAGACAGGAAAGACAAGAAGAACTTCACGAAAGGTCGGGTTGTCCATGAAGTAACCGAGATTCCAACATTTTCGGGGGAGCTTGTGTTTGAGAGCATGAGGAACGACACGATTCCTGAAATGGAAGCAGCACCACCAGCTATAGGACCACAACCAGTGCTGCTTACCTTTGAGGAATTTATAGCACAACAACCGGGGACAACGGTGGTTAGTACATCCCCAAACTATTCAACCCCCGCTTACTGTTTATTCAACACAATATCATTCATTCAACATGTTGGTGGTGGTGCGGGTGTTCACATCACTCCTGAGTCACGGAGCCCGGTCACTCCAATCCACCGAGGCGGTAGCGCTGCCGCTAGCAGTGAAGACCTGTGATTTGGCGGACTTGGCGTTGACGACCTTGGAGGTGGACGTACTGGTGCTCCTTAGATGACTTGTGCTCTTTAGATGACTTCTGCCTTTTTATGCTACTTCCGATGACTTCTGCCTTTAGATGACTTGTGTTCCTTAGATGACTTGTGATCTTTAGATGACTTCTGCCTTTGTACGCTACTTATATTTCTGATATGCTTATGTTGTTGGTTGTGAGGATGTGATGGTGGTGGTGTTGGTTGTGATGATGTGATGGTGCTGTTGGTTGTGCATTAAATTTCATTGTATATATCCTGTTATTTTGGAGCTGAAATGAATTTGTATGAAACAGGAAAAAAACAGCACAAAACTATGCCGACAGCATAGCCGTCGGCATAGAGGGCCTCCGAGTTACCAGTGGCTGCCACGTCGCAAGCTATGCCGATGGCTGTGCCGTCGGCGTACCTTTGTAGCCTAAGCCGACAGCCTGAGCCGTCGGCGTAGGCACACCCCCAGGGGATACCAGCGCCTGTCACGTGGCAAGCTATGCTGACGGCTATACCGTCGGCGTACCTTTGTATCCTAAGCCGACGGCCTGAGCCGTCGGCATAGGCGTGCCCCAGGAACCATCGCAGGCTGCCATGTGGCTCTCTATGCCGACGGGCATGCCATCGACATAGGACCGACACGTGGTCGTCCCTCGGTGGTGCACTCTTGACGGCAGTGCTGCCGGACGCCTTTTACCCTAGAGCTATGCCGACGGCCTGGGCCGTCAGTATCTCTATACGGACACCGTCGGCATAGCATATATACCGACGGCTTTTTTATGCCGACGGTGACTTGGGGTACGCCAACATATATGGTGCCGACGGCCCTATGCCGACGGGGCCCGTCGGCATAGACCTATGTCGACGGGAATCGGGGCTACGCCGACGGCCTAAGCCATCGGCATAGAGCTTTATCCTGGTAGTGACAGGCTCACAACTCTCTCAAACTCTCACACACATAAATCTCAACTAGTAAACCATAACCCGCGCTAGACTTCAGACTAATGTGACCAAATGGCATTGGTCATAACGCTTTATGTTTTGGTTGGCGATTTCATTCCTCTTATGTAATGTAATATAGTATATACTTGTGTAGTTGTGATGAATTGAACGGTCAGATCCAGAATGAATTCCAACAATCCTCTTAGAAACAATTGTCAACTCCTTTTGTGTGATCCTCTTAATAACACAAATCGAGAACACACGGCTTCTGGGATCTATGTATTGATTCCACCCAATTAGATACACAATTCATGGGAGATCAGATGAACTGGTTTACAGAGGAGTGGGTGATATAGGAGAAGACGAGGAAGATGGATACCGGTGAAATGAGAGTCTGCTCATGTCTTCTAGTCATCAACGGACGAGCCTCCCTTCGTCAAGTACTCACAGCGTCCAGCTCGAGCCGGTGAACTTCGGGTTCGGTCACAACGCCCATGTAGTACACCCAAGTCGCACACCATTGGAGGCGGTAGAACCTGAACATGTAGCTGACTGAACATCATCTCCCACTTTCTGAACCTATTCGTCAGCTTCAGGCCACTCTTCGCTCCCATCGACCCACTCCCAGTTTTCGAACTGGGATCGTAACAGATCCTAGGTATCCTACATAGATCATTCTCCCAGTTAAAGCCAACCCACCGCCAATGTCGAAAAGCTGTTTGCATCCCACCATTTCTTCTGAGCAACTTATAGCCAGTGGTTCTTGGCCATAAGCCGATACGATCGAACCTATTGTTTAGGTTAATTCATCCATCTTGTCACATCAATCAGAAATTTAGAAGAATTCTCAAGTCTCAACTAAGTGTTTAGGAGCAACGAGACATTGTTTAGCACAATTCTGACGCTGTTATAATCTTCTACAGAGTATACACAATCACATTGGGATGGAGCTTTGAAGCGTCGCCGCCAAGAAGTTCCGAGCGACAAGGATTTGTGAACAATGATGAACGGCTTGCTGAATGCGGCCAATTAACTCTCCTTGGAGAAGGTGGTTGACTTCTTGTCGTAGGCCGCCATGAAATTAGACCTAGACAAGCAAATGTATGGAGATCATCACAAAAGAGATCGTCAAAAGAATATGCACCGCTCACAAGAAAGGAGTGGGAGAGGGGAGGGGGAGCAGAGTTGGGTTCTGTCAGTTATATTGCTCCCTTTTCAAGTATCCAAGTGCTTGTTCATGGGTTGTCTACAAATTGATGCTCTTATATCTTATTCCTGATACTAATTGCATGGTAGATGTGACAACCTATAACTGATAAACATGTTATTAGTATGTTTTGTCATGTACCTTGTCCATTGCCATTGCCTGTTTGTTTTGCTCATGGCTACAAATGCATGTCAGCGCGTGCACTCAATTGATGAATAGATAAGCAAGTTACTACAAAGTTTAATCCGAATAAATAGAAAGTAGATCACGACGACAAAAGCATAAACTAAACTTATCATGCAGACCAGCATAGTAACCGCATAAAACGAATCTACGACACGGAGTAGACAAAGAAATTGCAACATGATCTGAAACAGAGAGGGCAAGGTTTCGTACGGTGCAGCGGGAGCAGGACCACCAGCGTTGCCGTTGTCATCCATGTCGTTGATGAAGAGGTTGGTGAAGCTGGGGAAGAAGTCGTCGTCCGGGAAGTCGTTGCTGCCAACAGTCGCGCAAACGCGCTCCCCAAAAACCTGATCGCCCCTCTCCCGTACAGGATCACAAGAGGCGGGGTTCCGGAGGCCTGCTGTCCCTTCTCGCGGTGCGCGCCGAAAGGAGGGATGGAGAAGACCTAGATGGCGGCGCAATATTCTGGAACGATGCGAAACCATATGTTGGTGGTGACGACTAGGGTTGACAGGGACCTCACGTATATATATGCGCGGCGGTGGAGAGACGTAGTCTAGACCCACGTCCGAGTCGGTTACAGCCCACGATCCGACGTCTCAGATCGTGCCGTGTCTGTTAAGGACTCTCCGTTCCTGACCGGCAAAAATAAGCGCGTAGATATGAGCTCGGCTCGGCTCAATCCCGCAACCCGCGGCGCGGCGTGGCGAGGCGAGCGAGGAGGAGGAGTGCGCGGGGCCTCTTCTCTTCTCACTCTCTTACAAGTGCTAGAAAAGCTCACCTTATAAAGAGGTGTTGCTCTCCCTCCACTAGCAATGTGGGACTAAACTTTGGTCCCAACCACACCACACACATGGGCCATGAGAATTTCAGATTTTTAGGATGGGCTTTGGGCCAAAGGCCTTAGCAAAATCCAGCAATCCCCCACAAAGTCTCATTGGCACATCTCATTATTGCTTAGTTCCAAAACATTGTTTATAAACCGGTCCTTGACGGAGACTGTTAAGTTGAACTTCCATCTAGAGATTTATGCTAAACTAGATCACAACTTGAATAGTGGACTATGCCTTGAACTACAAGTTTTCTGCGACTCTAGTTTTACACAAATCCTTGACCGATACTAGGCTACCGCAAGGCTTCCCCGCGGGTGGAGCGTATACGTCATACTCCAAGGCCTTTCGTGAATTTATTAGAGAACACCCGATTCCCATAGACTGCGACGTTTACAGTCAAATTCATATAGGTGTGTTCCTCAGGAGATGTCCTGCAGGACAACATCTCTGCCTACCCAAATAAGCCACTTGGAACACATTAAGATAGGTATCAACCTGCCATGCAGATTACGAGAGTATTGCATCTTCGCGGAGTGGGATATCAAGTATAGGGATACTCTCCTTCTAGCTGTCCAACAGCTTGTCTCTCACTTCTACTTCACGGGATCTCCGATCACATAGAGTAGGTTACCACTATGGACAACTCATACGACGGGTCTCAAACCCATCTCCATCGATGCATTATCTATCACATTACGTGGTAAACCCTTTGTGAAGGGGTCTGCCAAGTTTTTAGACGTTTGAATATAATCCAACGCAATAACTCCGGAGTTCTTCATTTTTCTGACAGATTTCAATCTCCTCTTCACATGCCTTGAGGACTTCATATTATCCTTAGAACTGTTTATCTTTATGATCACAGTTTGATTATCACAGTTCATCAGGATAGCGGGTATTGGTTTTTCAACTACAGGTAGGTCCATCAAGAGCTGACGAAGCCAATCTGCTTCAACAGTAGCTGTGTCTAACGCTGTGAGTTCTGCTTCCATAGTTGACCTCGTTAAGATGGTCTGCTTGCAAGACTTCCAGGAAACAGCACCACCACCAAGTGTAAAAACATAACCACTTGTGGCTTTAATCTCATCAGCATCAGATATCCAGTTTGAGTCACTATAACCCTCCAGTACCCTTGGGTACCCGGTGTAGTGAATCCCATAGCTCGCGGTGCCTTTCAAATAGCGCATAACTCTCTCAAGCGCATTCCAATGATCATCTCCTGGTTTTGAAACAAACTTGCTTAGTTTGCTCACAACAAACGAGATGTCAGGCCTTGTGGCACTCGCCAAGTACATAAGCGAGCCAATAATCTGAGAATATCTCAGTTGATCTCTAGCAATCCGTCGATTCTTTCGAAGCAACACACTAGCATCATAAGGAGTAGGAGAGGGCTTGCAGTCGCTATACCCAAAACGACTCAAAACCTTTTCCACATAGTGAGACTGGAGAAGTGTAATCCCACCATTCTCATCTCTCAGCAGCTTGATGTTTAGTATAACGTCAGCCACACCAAGGTCCTTCATCTCAAAACAGTGAGATAAGAAATCCTTAACTTCCTTGATTAAATCAAGGTTGGTTCCAAAGATCAGTATGTCGTCGACATACAGAAAGAGAATAACTCCTTCGCCCCCACCATGGCGATAGTATACACACTTGTCAGCTTCATTAACGACAAAACCTGCAGCAGTTAATGTTCTTTCGAACTTCTCATGCCACTGCTTAGGATCTTGTTTAAGACCATATAAAGACTTCAATAACTTGCACACCTTTCCTTCATGACCAGGTACTACATACCCATCGGGCTGATCCATGTAAATTTCCTCGTCCAACTCTCCATTGAGGAAAGCCGTCTTGACGTCCATTTGATGAACGAGAAGACCATGTGAGGCAGCCAACGACAGTAGCACTCGAATAGTGGTAAGTCTAGCCACAGGTGAGTAAGTATCAAAGAAGTCTTCACCTTCTTTCTGGGTATAACCCTTGGCCACAAGCCGCGCCTTGTACTTTTCAATTGTACCATCAGGCCTAAGCTTTTTCTTGAACACCCACTTACATCCTACAGGTTTACACCCATAAGGACGATCGGTGATTTTCCAACTTCCATTAGCTAAGATGGAATCCATCTCGCTATGGACAGCTTCCTTCCAGTAGTCAGCATCAGATGATGCATAAGCTTCTGAAAGGGTCTTGGGTGTGTCATCCACGAGGTACACAATGAAATCGTCACCAAAGGACTTTGTAGTCCTTCGTCTCTTACTCCGTATAGGAGTTTCATTGTCATCCTCCTCAGGATTCTCAACATGTTCCATCGCAATGGTGGGTTCAGGAATCATAGAAACTTCCTGAGTAGATAGATCAGGTATTTCCTGATTTGATGAGTTAGGCATATCCTTCATAGGAAATATGTTCTCAAAGAAAGTCGCATCATTCGACTCCATAATCGTACCAACATGCATGTCGGATACCTCAGACTTTATTATCAAAAATCTATAGCCAATGCTATGAAAAGCATAGCCCAGAAGAACACAATCCACGGTTTTTGGTCCAAGCTTGCGCTTCTTGGGAATTGGTATATTGACCTTCGCCAAACAACCCCAAGTATGTAGATAGGAGAGTTTCAGCCTTTTCCTTTCCCATTCCCCAAATGGAGTAATGGTTTTATCCTTTGTGGGAACTCGGTTTAGGACATGACAAGCAGTCATTAGCGCCTCCCCCCACCATGCCTTGGAGAGACCCGATGTGTCTAACATGGCGTTAACCAAATCAGTTAGAGTTCGGTTCTTTCTTTCGGCCACCCCATTTGATTGAGGTGAATAGGGAGGCGCCCTCTCATGAATTATACCATGTTCCGCACAAAAAGAATCAAATTCATTGGAAAAATACTCTCCACCACGATCGGACCTAAGCCGTTTAATTTTCCGATCAAGTTGGTTCTCTGCTTCAGCTTTATAGTTTTTGAAAAAGTTTAAAGCCTCATCTTTCGATTTCAGAAGATACACATAACAATATCTAGTGGAGTCATAAATTAACGTCATCAAATATTTCTTTCCACCCTTTGTCAACATGCCATTCATCTCACAAAGATCAGAATGTATAAGCTCTAGTGGTGCCAAGTCTCTCGTCTCTGCAGTCTTGTGGGACTTGCGAGGTTGCTTAGCTTGCACACACACTTGGCACTTGGAGCCCTTGACAGTAGTGAATTTCGGAATTAAACTCATATTTTCTAGCCGCGTCATGCAACCAAAGTTAATATGACAAAGTCGCGAATGCCAAATATTGGACTCATTATCATGGCAAACATTATTAATAACTTTAGTGCAAATATCTGACAAAGATAAGCGGAACAAGCCTCCGCACTCATAGCCTTTTCCAACAAATTGTCCACACTTAGAAATAACAACTTTATTGCACTCGAAAACCAACTTAAAACCATCTCGACACAGACGGGAACCACTGATGAGATTTTTATTGATAGAGGGCACATGATGAACGTTCTTCAGACGCACGATCTTTCCCGAAGTAAACTTCAGATCGACCGTACCGATCCCTCGAACAGTAGCATGTGACCCGTTCCCCATCAGCATGGGGGAAGTCCCTGTGACCTGATAAGAAGAAAACATAGAGGCATCAGCACAAACATGTACATTGGCACCGGTGTCAATTAACCAATCTGGAGAATGACAAACTAAAAAGATGGTAGGGAGAATACCGTACCCAGAATCTTTCATATCAGTATCACCAATGACCACATTAGTAGACTTGCCGCTCTTCTCATGTTCGCGCTCCTCATAGCGGTTAGGACATCTCGGAGCCCAGTGATTTGGATCACCGCAGACATGGCATAGTCCCTTCCCCTTCTTATGAGAGTTCTTCTTGAAGTTGGTAGATTGAAATGGCTTGTTCTTTGCAACAAACTTGCCTTTGCCCTGCGTTTTGTTCTTGTTGTTCTGGGGCTTGTTGAGATGGAAGTTCTTCTTCTGCACCACATGGGCACTAGAAGCTCCCTCAACCACTCGAGCACGTGTGTCTTTTGCTCTCGCCTTTTCTTCAACATCAAGAGTCCCAATGAGATCCGAAACGGAAAACTCCTGTCTCTTGTGTTTCAGAGAAGTAGCAAAATTGTTCCATGACGGTGGAAGCTTGGCAATGATGCCTCCGGCCACAAACTTGTCCGGTAACACACACTTGAAGTACTCAAGTTCCTTCGCGAGCGACTGTATCTCATGAGCTTGTTGAACCACAGGGCGCTCATCAGTCATCTTGTAATCATAGAATTGCTCCATGACGTACAACTCGCTGCCAGCGTCCGAGGCTCCAAACTTGGCCTCGAGCGCAACCCACATGTCCTTGCCGTTGTCAAACGACATATACGAATCCACAATGGAATCGTCAAGAATACTCAGAAGGGCAGCCTTAAAGAGGGTATCGATCTTCTCATAAGCCTCCTGCTGTGCAGGAGTAAGATCGCCCTCGGGCTTGCCCTTGGTGGCATCATAGCAGGACATGGTCTGAAACCAGTAGACTGCTCTCGTGCGCCAGCTCTTATATTGCGCCCCCTTGAAGACGGGCGGCTTTAGATGCGCAGCAAAACCACTTGGAGTAAATTGCCTATAATCAGGTTTTTGGATTGATGAATAGATAAGCAAGTTACTACAAAGTTTAATCCGAATAAACAGAAAGTAGATCACGACGACAAAAGCATAAATTAAACTTATCATGCAGACCAGCATAGTAACCGCATAAAACGAATCTACGACACGGAGTAGACAAAGAAATTGCAACATGATCTGAAACAGAGAGGGCAGGCAAGGTGGGGTTCCGGAGGCCTGTTGTCCCTTCTCGCGGTGCACGCCGAAAGGAGGGATGGAGAAGACCTAGATGACGTATATATATGCGCGGCGGTGGAGAGACGCGTCGTGGCGAGCGAGGAGGAGGAGTGCGCGAGGGCCTCTTCTCTTCTCACTCTCTTACAAGTGCTAGAAAAGCTCACCTTATAAAGAGGTGTTGCTCTCCCTCCACTAGCAATGTGGGACTAAACTTTGGTCCCAACCACACCACACACATGGGCCATGAGAATTTCAGATTTTTAGGATGGGCTTTGGGCCAAAGGCCTTAGCAAAATCCAACATCAATGACTGCACTACAAGAGCATTTCCAAGAATGTGAGGAGGTGGGGCTTCAAGGGTCTACACGATTTTCCCTTGTTACTACACAATTCGGCTTGACCCTTGTATACTGCTCCAAAGATCGATCAAAAGAAGAAGGGTGATGATATGACTAACATTGAGCCACGTCTCTATCATCTATCTCACCTGAGTTCCCCTCAAGAAACCAAACTAATGTAAAGCAAAACAATCACACTTGTTGACGCTGCGTTGAGCAACCTGAGATATTTTCTTTGACAAAGTGAGACAGTCACATTTTAATCTAGAGTTAATTCCATTTTTACGAGATGATTCACCCTTTTGACAAAATTTACCCGACTGTGAGAAAATTCTCAATTTACACCCCAATTTATCACCTTTGTGCCACATTTTACTTCTAAGCAGACCCCCCCCCCCCCCTCCCAATTTGGTGCCGACTAGGCATGCGACGTAGAAGGTTTATTTTTTCCTTTTGATTTTTCTATGGTTTGCTCTTGGCTCTCCACTTAGTTGATTTCCCTGTGATGCATATCATCGAACAACTTGCGTGTGTGTGTGCAGGGTAACTGCCACACGCCCACTCGTCTCCGGCAGCTCGCCGTGGGTCCTCTCAGTTGGTTTTGTCATAAATCACAAAAATGCAATAGGGTAATCCAAGAGATACACTTTGAACTGACCTAAACATATCCTACAATCCACCATTAAGATATTTCTTCGATTGTATGTTTTAGAGATCTGTACCATGATATACCACACAGATATATCTATACAATACATAATATGCACAATTGTCGAAACATAATTCACATAATTTTTTTGCTACACGTTACAATTTATACTTACCACAACCCAATTTTTCAATGATAATGATATATATACTACAACAGTATAACAAAGAAACATTACAATTATTATTCAACAACATCATTATGTGGTTGACTATTCAACTAAGTAATAGACAAATCCTACTCACCAAAAATGTATTATGATAAAAATGACTTATAAATAAGCACAAAAGTTTAATATAAATCATGTTTAATTTAATTTGCATAAACAAATATAAAAAATGGTACCATTACAAGCAAGAGTTATATTATGAACGTTTCTTACTAAAACATTCATCAAATGAAATTTCTTTTAATATTTGTGCTGGCTAAAAAGGTGGTGCCACCAAAGAGCTAACTTTGTTTTTTATTTGCGAAAGGATGAATACGATTTGTCACTTGGATCCAGCAGCCGTAACCATGTTGTAAAACTTCTTGGTGGATGTAGTATTGCTCTTGTCGGAATCCGAGACTCACGTTGTCCACTTCGAATATCCTATCATTGACTTAACAAATTGAACTACTATTTCCATCCTTAATCCTCTTTATTCTCTTCTTTCACTCCTCTCATTCTCTCCCCAACCTTGACGTCGCTCTGCACATCCACACCACTCTATCAAACTGTGTATGTGATCAGTCACAAGTCATTCCTAGTGTTCTTTAAGTTCTGATCGATCGATGGCTCAACCGCTCATCTTATTCTTTCTCCCACTCGTCGCCGATGTCTTGTCCATGCGGGGCGTTGGCACCAGGCCCGCACCACTGGTGTTTATCGGTAAGAGGTACATTATCGACGTCATAGACGGGAGCACGTGCCGCGATGGGAGAACAAGAACATGCAAATGAAGTGGGCCTCCACCATTCAGTTCTTCGTCGAAGACTTGGTAAGCTGCATTAACTATCAAAAAAGATCCGATCGATCAACCTGCATGTATTTTGTTTTTAATCGACAATAACTCTCGCTCGTCTCTGTTATGTGAAGAATTCAGATAAAAGAACAACTCGATCGGGAAGGTGGACAAATATGCGTACTACCACTACAACGGCACCAGTCTGCCCGATATGAAGCTTGCTAAGGACGACATCTCGCTCTTTCTACTCGCTGCTCCCGACTTCATTTACTTTGCCAGTGTCGATGTGGAGCACTGCAAAAAGAGACACGGCCTCATGGTCAACGTTAAGGCTAAGTCATCACTGACTTCATCGACAGATATTTCAAGCCCTTCTGCCACTATGCCACCAACGCATGCACCAAGACCAGCGGTACTTGGAGAGCAAGTAATGGACATCAGCGCCACAACATTGACCTCGTCGTATGGGTCTGTCTTAGTGTTGGTGGTTTGTGTGAAAACACTTGCCTTTGGTGGGATAATAAGGGCTTGTTCGGCAACAGCCTAGCTTCCTAAACTCCTCAACTTCTACTCCTCGCTTCGGTCTTCCAGATTCTCACAACGATGGAAAAACGTTCGGTCGTTCAGCTCCTGCTTCTCATCGCTGGCATGGGCTGAAATACAACTGCACCTTTTTTTCTCCTTAAAAAATGTACAACGACGGTGATGAAGAGGCTACGGAGGGGAGGTATGGGCTGTTGGGGGGGGGGGGGGGATTAGACCAAGCGAACCGGTACGCAGAGGTAACTTGGCGGTGGCAGCACCTCGTAATAACGCTCAACTGCAGCTCCTTCGTTCCTCGTTTTTGCAGAGCGAAAAGGCAGCTTCCCAACTCCGTCAAATTTGCACTAAGAGAAAAGCCAGCTTCTCGATTTGAGCTCCGCGGAGTGCTCGTTCGGCTCAGCTTCACTTAATGGAAGTTGAGAGCTGAAGTATTGCCGAACAGGCCCGAAGTGTCCAATCTTCTCTTCTTGTAAAAAAAAAACATTGTAATGGTACGCATTGCATTCGTAACCGTACATGATGTTTTATTAACGGCCGAGATTGATTCCCTACTCGTAGCTAGTCCAGTGGCAAAGAAACTAGCAACGCAGCGGCAGCCCGCGCGACCTGCGGCGGCTCTTCTTCATCCCGAGCACTCCGAGCACCGCCCTCACGATGCCTCCCGTCGCCTCCGGCCATGACTGCGCCCTCTGCCGGCATTCCCTCTTCCCCTTCAGCTGGGACGACGACTGGTACGACGGTGGCGGCAAGATGGGCGGCATCAGCCGCGTAGCACCACCACCCGCACCGGCAGCACCGCCGCTCGGATGAGTCGTCGTCGTCGTGGCGTGGAGCAGCTCTTTCCCATGGTCGACAGCAGCTGCGCCCCTTTTTGGCGTGCCGGGCGCGGACTCCCACAGGAACGGCACGCCGCCGGCGCCGGCGCGCAGGCTGTAGTACACCCTGAAGGACGCGTTGGTGAGGCTCGACGGCTCGCTCGCCGACACCGCCCTGCCGTCGCCGCCGCAGCCTCTCTTGGTGGAGATCGGCCGGAGCGCGAGCTGCTGCTTCGAGTCCATGCTGTTGCTCGCCCTCTCCGAGCCGCTGGAATCTCACGGCAGCTTCAAACCGCCATCAAAACCCACACCGGATTTGATTCCCTATGATCTACCCAAGGTGTGACCGTGTGAGCTGTGACACGATGCTCAGATCCATGGCCACAGGGGTTCCCATTATATAAGCAGTGAGCGTTTGACTTTTAGCTTGGCTGGATCTCAAGGCGCTGGGGTGACGACTGACCTGGCACCCTACAGATTCTTGTAGTACGTACTATGTGGAAACTGACTGGAAGCTTGGGGGTTTAACAATGGGGTTAATGTATATGAGCGTGTGAGTAGGTAGCCTTGGTTTAATCATTGATTGATTGATTAAAAGCCTGCAGCAGCTGATGGTGCATCGTTATCAAATCAAATTGAATTCAATGACAAATGGGGCGGCGAAAGGTTGGTGGAGTTCATGTTTGTCCCACTAACTGTAAAGCAAGCTATTCTTCAGGACTTGGAGATTTGGGTCTTGTTCTGTATGTATAGTTGATGAGAGGCTTAACCTTATTTTAGTGAGGGATCAACGTGTTGATTAGAGCACGCGACCTGACCCTAAGGTCGGTTTGAATTGGTTACTACTCCCTCTGTTCCTAAATATAAGTCTTTCTAAAGGTTTCGTTAGGAAACTATATTTGGATGTATAGACATAATTTAGAGTATAGATTCATCCATTTTGTTCCGTATGTAGCCCCTAATGACATCTCTAAAAAGACTTATATTTAGGAACGAAGGGAGTATATGAAGCTTGCTTTCTTTCTGACAGTGCTACCTCACCTAAATGACAGTAAAATGGCGCGCGATGAGATCACCCTGAAAGTGATGGACGAAAGGGGACAGATGAATCGCCCAATGTACTAACCGAAGCCAACATGGACGAGCCCTGAACAAACAAACTGATGGGCTGAAGCCAACAACACAGACCAGGTTTGTGTGTCAATCGTCAGTAAAGAGCCAGAATTTGCAGCTTGCTCGAAGTTTTGTCTGGCGCAAGCTGAATTACTTTGCCGCGACCGTCACCTCGTCTCCCCTGGTGATCCAGGCGACGAGGTCACTGCTGAACTGAACTGCCGGCGGTTAGGTTGTGTAACCTCGGGACTAATTGCAGCAACCCTCAAGCCTAACAAAGATACCAGTGCATACAAGAAGTTCGAGGGTAGACTTTCATGTGTCACTTGCTTGCTTCGGATGCATACAAAGATACTAGTGCGGACCAAATTATACAACATGTTTTTTTATCGACCTTGGCACGGTTTAGCAAGGAAAAATGTGGTTAATTTTGGGTATCAACCAAACATGCTCGTACTATTTTCCATTATCTGAAAACACATGCCCTGTACGTTTGGGCCAAAACCATGTAAGAAAAGGGATACTGGTGAGATGAGAGTCGTTTCATGTGTTTTGGTCATGGATCGACGACCCTGACGGATGGGCCTCTCTTCCTCAAGTACTTATCTTTCCTACTTATAAAGATTTAAGTTGGTGATGAATTCATCCATCACCTCCTCCTCCTACACATGGGACCCACCACACCATTAGCCCAAATAAAAAATGTGCATGATGAAAGCCCAAATAAAAAATGTTTGCTACAAGTGTTATACTCTATACTATACATATGTAGGAACTGTTCGCACGCCTGATAAATAAAACAATACTACTGCTCACACACATATATACTGTTCGTTCGCTACAGTGTTCCTAATAAATAAAGTAATACTATTGCCAGTACATGCAGTAGAAGGAGAATTTGGACTACGCATTGTTCATGCATGCATCCAGGCCTTGCATGGTCTTTATCTCCTTTTCATGTTCATGAATTTTGGCATTTCTCCCGAAGGGACGACATAGCGTGGTTAAACATGATGTTTTTATTTTTCTCTTCCGAAAGCCAGGTGCGGGATTGAATGCATGATTAGGCGCTGTACAAATATCATACATCAAGTGTCGTACGCATAGCATCAACATTTTCCCGTTTTGTCAATTATCTTTCTCTCTTTATATAACCTTGTCAGCATGTCAACGCCCTGGGTTGGAGCGCTGCTTCTGCCTGAAACCAGCTGCTTGGCCTTTGGCCCATCTTTGTGCATCATCTCTAGCCACCGGTCCTTATCTCTTCTACCTCATGGACACGTAGCCGCCCTCCTGACTGGCCTTTGACCCTAAGCGGGTATCATTGGCCACTCGAACCTAATGGGCCACCGGCACCCTAGAGCTCACGCCACCGACTTACCTTGGGTGGCTAGCTTGGCATTTCATGTTCAAGTTAGTCAAATAACATCTGACAGGACGTTGTACTCTCTCCTTTTTTATTAACTATGTATATTAGGTTTGACTTAAATATTTTTTTATAAAGTTTGACTAAGTTTATCGAAAACAATCTAAACTTTCATAATAATATATATAGTATGAAAATATATTGAATAATGATTCTAATGGTATTAACTTGGTGTTGTGAATGTTAATTCTGTTTATACAAACTTGGCCATAGTTTAGAAAATTTCACCCGAGACAAAGTTATTATGTGAAGTAAATTAAAACGGAGAGAGTACGTAATAATTTTATGCACGCTTCTAACTAAAAAAGGCAGCATCGGAAATTATATTACATGGAAAAAATCCTTGTATTGTAATATGTAGAACATGATAATTAACATTCGACTATTGTAAATTTCTAACCGTGGTGAATCAACATGATAAATCAAAGATGTTTCACCGCTATGCTATGCCAAAAACTGGCATATTCCATCCAGAAAGTCAAGTTATGTGTCATTAGATGATGCAGATTTATCAGGCAAATTAGCTAGGTATGACACTTCCTACTTGTATGACTCCAGCATGCATTGCAATGTTAGAATGATGAGAAAGCTTTGGTCATTTGAGGTGCTAGCTCGGTGAAGCATTTAAACATTTTTTCAAAACTAATTAGTACAAGAAATTTGGAATTGAGCTAAACAAGCCTTAATTGATGATATCGGTTTGTCTATAATCTTGCATTGAATAGCTATGTCGTAGTCTAGGTTGTCGTTATGACACTGCGCATAGCTGATGATTGATACAAAACAAGTGAACTTATTTTGGAAACTATGTTTATTTTTTTGTTGTTCATATGGTAACGTAGGAGCAAGTTATTTTATTATTTGCATCCGTAACAACGCACGGGCACTAGTTAGAGTATACTATGGTTCGGTCACAGCATCCTTGTAGTACGGCTGGGTCCCACAACACTGAAGACAGTAGAATCTGAACATTTGCTTGACTGAACATCCTCTCTCAGTTTCTGAACTCGGTCGTTAGTTTCAGGCTGTCCTTCGCTCCCAACCAACAGTGCGCGTTGCCGTTGGTGCTGCACTGTCAGCTATCGTACGTAAAAGATCCTGGGCGTCCTGCAGAGATCATTCTGCCCATGTAGTTAAAGCCAACCCACCGCCTTTGTCGACTAGCAACTGCTTGCATCCCTCTATTTCTTCTGAACCTATTGTTCATCTTGATTCGTCCATCTTTTTTCGGCAATGCCGATTCATCCACCTTGTCACATCAGTATTTAGAAATTTAGAAAAACTCTCAACTAAGGTCCTGTTTGGAACCATAATAGATTATGATAATCTAGATTATGAAGATAGATTATATAATCAGATTTATAAAAATAATCTAGGTGGTCATGTTTGGAGGCCAGATTATATAAACTGTAATCCAGGTTTTTACATTGCACAATGACTTGGCTGAATTTTTTTAGAAGTAGTACCTTTTTTTAGCAATTTTGAAAAAAAGGGTTCGGGTTTAAAAATTTGCAATACTAGTACCCTGTCGGCCTTCTCTGGGCCGACAGGAGGGTAGTCGGCCGGCGCAGGGCCGAAACCTGGCAGTCGGCCTGCCCCAGGCCCAGTCGGCCAGCCCCAGGCCGACAGCTCACCTTTCGGCCAGGTGGAGGCCGAAACCTCCCAGGATAAGGCAGCGTCGGCCAAGCTGCCTTCTTCCTCCTTCCTCTCCCTATTTTCTCTATTGTTAGGCCGAAATGACCCCCCCTTGATCTCCCAATCCCTCCACTAATTTGCCGTTTCAATCCAATGAATTGATAGATCGTGTGTTTCTCCCCCGCCCTACGGTTTTATTTTCCGCAATGGTGTACTGGTTTGTTCGTGTGGAGGAGAAGATGGTGTGGTGGTGGAGCTTGCAATGGTGAGAAGGTGGAGTGGTGGAGAGGAAGAAGAAGGTGAAGAGGAAGAAGGAGTGCACTCACGCGTCGAAGGTATAAATTTTTGTTGTTAATTTCGTTTTTTTGTTATTTTTGTAATGTACGTACATTTAGTTTGTGTTATTTTTAGTAGCGTAGTTATTTTAGGTTATGTGTGTTAGTGTAGCGATTTTAGTGTAGTCATATTAGTGTAGTTTTATTTAGTGTAGTCATATTAGTATCGGGTTTTAGTTTTTGTTTTCATAGTGTAGGATTAGTTAGTTTAGTCATAGTAGCGTCGGTTATTTTTTGTGTAGATAATTTTAGTGTAGGTTTTTTTATGTGCCTATGGTGTAGCTCATTTTTGTGTAGTTTTTTTAGTTACATTACGGTGTTAGTTTTATTTTAGTGTCGATATATTCGCTGCGAATAACGAGGAGTTGACATTGTCTGATCAGCTTAAAATGTCTGAATCCGTAAATCTGACTGTGTATTACGGCCCTGGTACTGTTCGATATAATGAGTTGGGGGTTGATCTTAGCGACTTTAAAACAGGCGAGATGACACTTTCAGACCCGGACATACTGGACATTAGGCAGTTGAAGCACTGATTGACTACTAGTTTTGGCCTCGATCCCGAAGTTTGTTCTGTCAGTATTCATGCCTTGTGGACCAAATCCTGTAAAAATGTCAAGTGGGATTTGATTCCGATAGATAGGAGCCAGCATTGGTTGTCTCTGTTAAGTCGTTGCAGAGACCGAAGAATCCATCCGTATGCCCTAGTGCAACCAGTGGCGAAGGAGGAGAACATTGTACCGCTAACTGTGGGGTATGATCCAGGCCAGAGTAGTCAAGTGGCTAACGAGATTTATGTATCCGGGTCACAGCCACCGGATGTGAATGATACTCAAGCCGACAATGAGTCAGATTATGTTAATGCTGGTCAGAGTATTCAATTGGTAGTATTAGCTGCCTCTGGTGTTGCTGATGGGGACGAGGAAGGCGAGGAAATGCAAAGGATGACGGAGGAAGAGGACGAGGAAGGGATTGCAGAGGAACTTGATTCTTAAAATTCCGAGGATGAGGAGGAGGTACCAATTCCTGCTGCATGGGAGCACGACATATCCGCCGGCTTTACTGTCAACGATGGCCATGAGACTCCATGGCAATATAATCTGAACCAAGTCCAGATTGGGGCTATGTTTGACACAAAGAAGAAATTGAAGTATGCGATGATAAAGTGGGCTATGTCTACCCAGAGGGTTTTTCGGACACACATATCTAGTCCAACGAAATATGCCGTGAAGTGTGCTGAATCAGGTTGTCCTGCGAAGGTGCATGCCCACGTGATAAATGTTGTACCGCATAATTGTGTTAGGAAAAACATGTTGGCTCGTCATCCAAACCTTACTTCAACTCCCATAGCGCAACTCATGTATACTGAGATAGTGATGAAGAAAGATATGGAAGCAAAGCACATCCAGACCGCAGTGAAGGTCAGATGGAAGTATGACATTCCATATGGGAAGGCTTGGAGAGCTAAGCAGAAGGCTATGGAGGAGAGGTTTGGGACGTTCTTCGACTCCTATGATAATGTTGTGCGTCTCCTTGACGTACTGAAGGAGAGGAATCGCGACACTTATGTTAACATTCAGCACACGAGGTTGGAAAGCATACCTGACTACAAGGTGTTGAAACGAGTATTCTTCTCTTTCGCTATGTGCATCGAAGCTTTCAGGCATTATCCTCCTGTGATGTTTGTGGATGGTACATTCCTGACTGGTCAGTACAAAGGGCAAATCCTGACTGCTATTGGTGTGGACGGGAACAACCAAATCATCCCACTAGCCATGGCATTTGTGGAGGGTGAGAACTTTCCTCGATCGTGAAGGACAGACCCAATATGTGTCTCATTCATGACAGACATCCCGATATATTGAAGGCCGTGAAGACACTGAGTAATCCAACTGCTGACGAGCCAACACCTTGGACAGACTTGCAAAGCCGATGGTGTATGCGCCATCTTGGTGCCAATTTTTTCTCACAGTTCAAGAACAAACGGTTGATGAACTTGTTCAAGAAGTTATGCAAGCACAACCAGCGGCGAAAATACGATTTTATTTGGTCCAAACTAGATGAGTTCACTAAGAAGCAGGTCGTTGCTAGGAAGAAAATAGAAAAAGACCAGGTTAAATTAACAGCACTCATTGCGGAGATGGAGGGGCCAGTTGGTCTTTGTGACTTGTCAACAATTGACCCTCCTAATACGAAGCGAAAGAAGGGAAAGGCAATAAAGAATTTTTCTGAGTGGATAGAGAAAGAGCCTCCAGTGAATTGGTCTTTGCTGCATGACACCCATGGAGCTAGGTATGGCCACATGACAACTAATCTTGCAGAGATCTATAACTTTGTTCTCAGAGGGAATAGAGCATTGCCACTGACAGCTATTGTGGAGGGTGTATTCCATGGCACTGTGAGGTATTTTAGAGAAAGGCATGAGTTGGCAAGGAAGCATATTGAAGATAATCAGAACATTCCTTACTGCAGCCGTGTCATGGAGTATATGGATGATAAGATAAAGAAAGCCAAGAAGCACACCATCACACTCATAGGTAATCAGGAAAGGAGGTACGAGGTTCAGCTTCCTACTGATGGTTTCGGTTCTGGAAATGAGGTGAGGACGCATGAGGTTACAATTGGAGCAGAATTTTATCCAACTTGTGAGTGTACATGCAACAAGCCGCAGTTGTTGCACCTGCCTTGCTCACATGTGTTGGCTGCCTGTGGCCAAATTCAGTTGGACGCTATGTCCTTCGTGTCTTCGTACTATTCAAAGGAGGCAGTACTCAATGTCTGGAAAGGTGAGATGACAGGGTTTAGAGTCGTCGGCAATTTCAATAAGGTAAACAATGCTGATAGAGTATACATCCCGGATCCTTCACTACGGCGAACTAGCAGGGGCAGGCATAAGGTAAAGCGCATCCGAAACGATATGGACCAATCTGAAGCAAGTGGAGCAACCAGGCAATGTTTGCTCTGTGCGGCGTATGGTCATAGGATGAAATATTGCCCCACACTGAAGAAAGACGGTGCTTCCACATCGACGGGTGCTTCCGCATCGACGACTGCAACAGGAGTTGCAAGAGGAGGTGCTGGCAGTCATGGTGGACGTGGCTCTCGAGGCCGAAGGGGCGGACGAGGAATGAATAACTCAGAAGCTACATAATCTGTGGGACTATGTTTGTATTTGTAATATGTGGGACTATGTTTTTAATTTTTAATATGTCAGACTATGTTTTTATTTGTAATATGTGTGCACTATGTTTTTATTTGTAATATGTGAGACTATGTTTTTATGCCTTTCGCATACTACGTTTTTATTTTTAGTGCGCCCCCTTCTACGTTATATTTTCTAATATGTTTGTACTATGTTCTCATTGCAGATATGACTTCATATCGGATGCTTAATGGTAATCTATAGAGGGCACCGAGCCGCAATTACGGAATTGGGCACCAACTTAGACGTGTTGATCACTCGCACCCCAAAGTCTAACTGGATGATACACCCTGCATTGGTTGATAGGTATGTGTTGGTACAATCACGTAGCACGTTCGTCATCGTTTTGATAGTAGTAGCTAATTGTAAGCTACATTTTGTTTATTTTGTAGGCTGAATAGGGTTGGACTCCTACCCTTGGCACGACTGGTTGAGGGTACATTGGATGAGTGGGTTGATCACCTAGACTTGGATGACGCGGGCGAACCAATGCAGCTGCACAAGAGGCCAGTTTCACGCATCTCTTACGACATGTCACTCCTTAGCTGCTTAGTAGATAGATGGAGACCAGAGACACATACGTTCCACTTTCCATGGGGAGAGATGGCTCCTACTTTACAAGACGTGTCTTACTTGTTGGGATTACCTCTCGCCGGTGCTGCCATAGGACCTTTAGAGGTAGAAGATGGTTGGCTAGCATCTATGCATGCCCGTTTTCTGGCTGCGGTGCCAACAACCACCGCACTAGAAAACGATCGGCACGGGCCTCTTTTCAGGTGGTTGAGCCAGTTTCAGATTGTTGCCTTAGGATATCCCACTTATCAGTTGTCAGAGGCACAGACTGACCGGTCCCTAGAGGCATATATTATGTGGTTGTTTGGCAATACTATGTTCATAGAGAACCACGTGACCACTGTAGATGCACGATTGATCAGCATTGCACAAGAGATAGCTGAGGCACGTTCCCCTGAGAATATTGCGCGAAGGAGTTTTGGTTCTGCTGTGTTAGCAGCTACGTACAGAGGCCTCTGCAAAGCTTGCCAGTTGAGGTCTAGGAAATCTGGTCTTCTCGGATGTCCACTTCTGTTGCAGCTTTGGTCTTATGAGAGATTCCCCATTGGTCGACCCTACGTTAGCGTTGACAAACCTTTCGGCAAGGAGGACATTGCTGGACAGTACGTGCCTTCTATCGGTGACTTGCCTACTGTGGGATCTGTTTGGGCACGGAGAGAGGTATTTTCATTATTAACAATATGAATTAGTAATGTTTATTTCTCGCTATTCAATATTACGTACTAATGTTTGTTGTGATGTGTAGAGACAGTTTACGCCTAGCCAGGTGAGGGGCTGCTACCCCTCCTTCACGGCGCAGTTTGATAGTCTACACGAGGATCAGGTTATATTGGAACCGTACACCCGTAAGGCTATTTCCGATAGATACCCAGGCGGGATTTCTGGAAACTGCACTAGACATCAGCATTACTGGATGACCAAGGCCAAGCTGGTCTTCGATGTGATAGTTGAGGAGATGGCTATCAATAGGGTGATGAGACAGTTCGGTCTGTTCCAAGAGCCTGACATTCCGGTTATTTCACGATTACCAGATCACGTGCACAAGTAATACTACTTTGGTTCTCATCTCTGCATTAATAGGTTATTGAGACTATTCGGAGTACTTATAGCTAATCATGTAACGTGCATTTCAATCTCAGGTATACTCGCAGCGGAGGAAACAAGTCCCGTACTTCTTGGGTTCGCGATATCAGACCTTACCTCGAGGAATGGAATACTGCCCCGACAAATATATGAGATGAAGTTCGTGTCTTCGACTGGGACACGTACGGGTTGTATCTGAGGCGTTACAGACAGACCACGAGGATCTACTTGGTTCCATCATCTGCTCCGGAACATATCCCAGTTCCTCTCGCTAGCGATCTCTTCCCAACTTCCTCACTAGTGGGAACCAGACACCACGCGGTATGTCCTAAGTTTGTCTCACATCCTACGTTTTCCCTATACATGAACATGTACAATTGGTTAACTTTCTATGTACAGGGTGAATTGGAAACTCAGGCGCTAGAGGAGGTTACCGCTTTGGTCGACCGTGTTGACAGAGGAGAAAATATCCCACTGAGAGAGCAAGCAACACTATTGAAGAGTCTTCAAGCGAAGATACGCGGGTTCGTCGCAGCTGTTACATGTAGGCGATCTTCCGATGTTGTTGACACTCGTGCAGCACATCGTCCGCCACGCCCCTCTCTGCAGCGTTCAGAACCACGGCCTTCATAGCTAGGGAGCTCCTCCTGGCAGCAGGTAGCTCCTTCACAGCCCGGGGGCTCCTCCTGGCAGCAGCCACCTACTTCACAGCCCGGCGGCTACTCCTGGCAGCAGCCACCTACTTCACAGCCAGGTAGCTCCTCCTGGCAGCAGGCACCTCCTTCGCAGCCTGGGGGCTCCTCCTGGCAGCAGCCACCTACTTCACAGCCCGGCGGCTACTCCTGGCAGCAGCCACCTACTTCACAGCTCGGGGGCTATTTCTACCAGCAGCCACCTCCTTCGCAGGCCGCTAACTCTGCCTGGCTTCACCAGATGGACCTAGGTAACTAAACTTCGTACATTCTTGTGCAAAATGTAGTCTCGTAAGTCATTTCTTACATGTTTTAATTCACCAGCAGGCGGCAGCGAGTCGCAGCCGTTTATGGCTTCAGTTTAGTCACCTATATTTACTGGTCCTGGTTCGTACATACCTGGTGACGACGAGGACGATGATTGTGCTGCATGCACCTACGGTATCTCGGAGACAGTTCTTGCCACTCCAGCACCACCATCGACGCAGGAGACACAGACACCGACGGATGAGGTGTTCTATGGTCGTGGTCATCGTGACACTCGTCCACCGCCTCAACGCTTATCGCCTTCCGGTCCACGTCCCAGGAAGCCGAAGATTCGTCGCAAGCCCCAGGAGTGATATGGTCACCTACGTACGAGACATGACTATGTATTTATGTATGAGACATATGTAGCCTTTATGTATCGGACATATTCATGTATTTGACATGCTTAGCCTCTATGTATCAGACATATTTATCCTATATGTATTTGACATATTTATTCGGTCTGGAGAGAGAACAATAGCAACACAAACCAAATCAGTCAACATCAATTGCACATTACAAGTGAATTAAACGTTACAACTTAATTAAACCGCACTACATAGAACAACACTACAGAACATAGTACTACATGGAAACATAGTATTACATGAATGCATCATCGTCATCCTCCGTCGATGCAGATCTCTTCCCCTTCGTCGATGTAGAACTATTGCCCTTCGATGATGCGTTGGTCTTCACCTTGGTACTCGGCATGAAGGCGTCGTCTTCATCCTCCGTCGCTGCAGAACTTTTCCCCTTCGTCGATGTAGAACTCCTTCCCTTTGTCGATGTAGAACTCTTGCCCTTCGATGCAGAACTCTTCACCTTGCTGCTCGGCATGAAGAGGTCGTCCTCATCCTCAATTTCTGCTGTACCTGAATTATTCACAACAATCCTGAGATAAGCATCACCCTTGTGCAGTTGCTTTTGCCATCTGGCGTGCAACCTCAAAAGTTCTTTTCGTATCTCCTCAGAAGTCCTGGGAGGCCACCCAGCCCTAGCTAATTGGTGAGACAACTCATTCATTATCAAGTCACTGCTAATGAGTTCCTCCCATGGTACTGTTCTGTCATTCATCTTGAAATTGGCAGCTAGACGAAGAAGACGGTCGGACATACCCTTGTGAAAACTACAATCAAAAGGATAGTGAGGATGAGGAGAATGAGACATCTCCACGAAAGAATGGCGAGAGCAGAAGGAAGGATGCGGGAGCGACAGGGAAAGGAAGGGCCTGCTCACCCTCCTTACTGCGAATGTAGTTATATAGGCGGGAGACAAAGTGGTGGGAGAGGAAGTGGAAGGATTGGAAGTGGCGGGAGAGGAACTGGCGGGAGATGATCTGGCGGGAGAGGAAGTGGTGGGAGAGGAACTGGCGGGAGAGGATCTGGCGGGAGAGGAATTGTCGGGAGAGGATCTGGCGGTACATCTTGCTGAAATTAAGATACAATGTGTTGAAATTAGGATACATCTTGCTGAAATTAAGATACAACTTGCTGAAATTGAGTTACTGCAATCTAAATCTACTGGGTCCAATGTGGAAATTTTCCTTTTCCATCTCTAGCTTCTTCTGCTGCCTGGGTTGCACGAGCCCTTTCTTTCTTTCTCTGCCTCTTAGCTTCACGGGCCTCCTCTCGCTGCCGGTAAACCTCCGCCAGTCGAAGTTGGTTTTCTTGGTTTTTCTTCTTCATCTCAGCAAGAAAAGCCCTCTGCTCCACACAGTGCTCTTGCCAAGCTCTCTCCCGCTCTGCTTTCTCCTCTGCTGCCGCCTTCTCGCGGCGCTCCTCCACGTCCAAACTTGCCCATGCTCGACGACTTCTTTCATGAATCTCAGTCACCACCCAGTCCGGCATTTTCGTGTATCTAACGATAGTACTGGCACAGGGGTAGAGGAGACTACAAAAGAAACACAAATATAACAAATCAAATCAACAGCAATATGAACAACGTGTTTATTCTGTGTGACTGAAACTTACCGGAGGCGTGATGTACGGTGAAGGACCAACAGGTGGATCTTCCTCATAATTAGCGGACATGAAAAACTTCATGCCCAACCAATCTGAAAAATTCGTCACCTCCTTCACCTTGCAGAGATCACCGCACCAACAACGAACTGCTTCCACCCCCTGAGGCAGCTTCACACTCTTCCATTTGCTAGGCCTAATGCTTTGATCCGAAGATGGCAAACTCATAATGACTACCGCGCTGGGTTTTTTGAGTGTTGGTGGCTGATGAAGGAAGGCAGATACAATGTCTCCTTTTATAGGCAGATGACAACCGCAATGGCGGGAAATCGGGCGGGAGAGAATGGCAGGACAGAGAATGGGTGGGAGAGAATGGAGGGAGAAAATGGCGGGATAGAATGGCGGGATAGAATGGCAGGAGAAATTGGCGGCAAATAAAAACGACAATAGTACGACTTGCTGAAATTAAGATACATCTTGCTGAAATTAAGATACAGCTTGCTGAAATTAAGATACAACTTGCTGAAATTGAGTTACAAGAATATAAATCTACTGAGTTCAACGTGGATATTTTCCTTCTCCATCTCCAGCTTCTTCTGCTGCCTGGGCTGCACGAGACCTTTCTTTCTTTCTCACTGTGATAGATAGCTGAAAACAATAGCTAGCTCCTATTCATGTTGTTTGAATGTTATGAGCACCAAATTGCTGACTTCGATAGACGATGCCAGCAGAAAATTTCCGAAACCTTCCTTCTTCAAAACCATTCGATCACTCGAGCCAATGAAGTAGGAACAAGGAATGCTCACAAATATATCATCATCTTCTGAATCCAAAGTAATTTCAAGAAGTAAAGAACCAGTCCTAGGAATAGCCACAAATTCCATCAAACTCCTGACAAGCATGGTAGGAATAACCTGACAGAAACAAGCAACTTATATGATCCATCTTATGAACCAGCAAATAACAAACAAATAATAAAAAACAGAAACCAAAGCTTACCATATATTGGGAAATAACGTTCATGCGATCCATCCTATGAACGAAAGGAGTACACAGTATGTAGTTGTCATCAAAGAACTTCCGCGACATGACATACATTTGATGATAATTCAGAGTGACACCACGACTATAAAAACAGCTGTCAACAAGTTCCCTCTGAGTTTCACTCAGATCCTCAAGAGCTACAAAAAATTTATTTCAATTACTGACATGAACCGCAAAAAGTATAAGCTCAATCAAATCTGAAAATCTGTCAAACATAAATCTTACCAACATGGGGTAAAGGAAACAACATAACACCATCCCGATGAAATTCGACACTAATATAAGTTCCATAGTGCTCAAGCATAACAGTCATCATGTCACTGTGGCGGAGACCATAATCATTCATGAGTTCCTCCCACGAAGGACCATGGAATTTACTGCTCATCCTACCATGTGTAAATATAACATGGTATAAGTTACCCTCAGTGTTGTGCAGAGCAAGATCAATATCAGTGTCACCCCTCCCAATAGCTAAAGCTCTGCACTCCTCAATGTACCGAGCAAGATGTGATCTAACACTACATGGAACATACTACAATAAGAATGGAAGCAAGGATCATAAACTTATAAACAAAGGCATTCGAATATGCCACGGTTAGATAATGAAGACATCGAGTCTTACAACACGTCTTGCACATCGACGATCCAACACCACAATAAATATGGACGCACCGGAATCAACGGCAACACAAGGGCCACCTGGAGCGCGGCAAAATGGGCAAGCCATTACCTGCAGACGGACGGTGACAAATATTAACTAAATCCACTACCGACTTGACAGTTCTCAGTCGATTGAGTTGGAAGCAAAAAAAATACCGTACGCCGGTGGAGAATGCCCTGATCTATTGATTAAGCGGATAGGATAACAGAATGGGTGTTCCAGCGAGGAGATCAACGAGTCGGTGGAACCACCGGAGAGCAACGGTAGTGAGAGGGGAAGAGGGGAAGGGTGAGGGTGAAATGACTGGGTCAGAGGAGGAAGAAAAGAGGGTCGGGGCTTAGCCAGGGGCTAGTCAGCCTCCCAGTGGCCGACAGGTGCCTTTCGGTCTACCCCAGGCCGACAGGCCTATCTTCTGGCCTCTGATTGGCCGACAGGATCCTTTCGGCCTACGGATGGCTGACAGGTCTCCGGTCGGCCTGGTGGTGGCCGACAGGTCCCTGCTTGGCCGGCTATTGGCCGACAAGGTACTAGTATTGAAATTTTTTGAACTCACGCACCTGTTTTCAAATTTGCTACAAAATCCGTACTAGTTTTGAAAAAAATTCTGTCTGCGCGCCGAGGAGAAAAAAGGAGGAGGGTGGTGGTGGCAGAAATTAGTAATTACCCCCAACTTTCAAGGATAATGAATCATTAGCAATCCATAATCTGATTTTATCTGGAGTAGAGTAGATTGTGAGTTTTTAATAATCTGTCCATCTAGTTTTTATAATCCACAACATAATCTGTCCTGTTTGAAGACAGTATAGATTATAAAAACTGAATTATCATAATCTGAATGGTTCTAAACAGGGTCTAAGTGTATAGAGTAACGACTATACAAAATCACACAGGGATATATAGAGGGTTTGGAGCGATGACGAGTAGCTACAAATAACAAGGGCTTGTGAACGGTGATGACTGAATGCCGCGGAGTAACTCTCCGCCCTTGGAGCTGGCCAGCCCCGAGAAGGTGCTTGACTTCTTGTCGTACCTAGTCACGCAAATGTATATAGATCATCATAAGAGAGATCACCAAAAGAATATGCAACACTTGCTTTCTCTGAAATATTTTGCTCCTTTTTCAAGTACCCAAGTGCTTGTTAATGTGTTCTCTACAAATTGATGCTCTCATTACTTTGTACGTACTCCCTTAGCGCTAAACACTCTTATATTTTTTACGGAGGGGTATTTTGGGCACTGCCTTTTCATGACAACCCATTTATCAGCTTATCTTTTTTGTCTTACTCCTGATCGCTTAGTGCCAAACTGCTTGGTTGGTAGTTAAGAGTGGTAGGTACTGGCAACTTATAACTGATGAATATGTCATTAGTATGTATCATCATCACCTTGCGCATTTTGCAATCCAGTATCGTGCTGCTTGCCATTGTCTGTTTTTGTGTGTTCATGGCTACAAATGCCTAGTGACACTATTGTTGCCAAGAATGGGAGGAGGTTGGGCTCCAAGGGTCTACAAGGTTTTTCGTTTCAGAAAAGGACTACACACTTTGGCTTGACTCTTCTCATCTACACCAAAGACCCATAACAAGAGGGTGATAATGCCTAGTGACACTGACCCACGTCACTATCATCTACTTACCTTAACCGCCTGAAGAAACCAAAGCAATGCAAAACAACTCAATCACATATTCACACTTGCTAAGGCTGCACTGACCAACCGAGCTAGTTGCTTTAACAAAGTGAGACACTCACATTTTAATCTGTTCTGAAGGCTTGGAAATTGGACCGATCAAAAGTGCAGAGCCCTCGACATATGAAACATGTTGTCATCCGGCAAGAAATCAAGATCCTTGCCAATTGATCTCTGCGTGTTCATAGCTCACTAGACAGATATCGCGGTGGATTCCGATCTCAGCGCCGAACAACAGCGCCTCCGCGTTCAACACACGTGCAGCCCGATGACGTCTCCTATGCCTTGATCCAGCAAGGAGGAAGGAGAGGTTGAGGGAGAGCTCCGGCAGCACGACGGCGTGGTGACGGTGGAGCTATGTGGACTCCGGCAGGGCTTCGCCAAGCGCTATGGAGAACAAGGAAGAGGAAGGGTAGGGCTGCGTCGAGAGAGAGAGAGAGAAGTCGTGTCTCAAATCAGCCCAAACCCTTGCATATATATAGGAGGATGGAGAGGGAGGGCTGCCTTGGCCCCTCCTCCAAGGAGGAGAGGTTTGGCCGAACTAGGGGGAGAGTCCACCTCCTACAAGGGAGGTGGATCTCCTCCTTTTAAATCTTTTTGCCCTTTATCTCTTGATCCCAGCCGCATGGGCCTTTCTAGAAGGTCTTGGCCAGCCCAAAAAGGGCTAGCACACCCCCTCTAAGGGCCCACGAAGTCCTATGGTCGTCACACCCCTCCCGGGGGTCCTTTGGCACCCTCCTGTCACTCCCGGTACACTATCGATGTGCCCGAAAACTTTCTGGTGACCAAAACTGGACTTCCTGTATATCAATCTTTACCTCCGGACCATTCTGGAGCTCCTCGTGACGTCCGGGATCTCATCCGGGACTCCAAACAACCTTCGGTAATCACGTATACCATTTCCCTATAACCCTAGCGTCATCGAACCTTAAGTGTGTAGACCCTACGGGTTCGAGAGACACGTAGACATGACCGAGACACCTCTCCGGTTAATAACCAACAGCGGGATCTGGATACCCATGTTGGCTCCCACATGCTCCATGATGATCTCATCGGATGAACCACGATGTCGGGGGTTCAATCAATCCCGTATACAATTCCCTTTGTCTATCGGTATGATACTTGCCCGAGATTCGATCATCGGTATCTCTATACCTTGTTCAATCTCGTTACCGGCAAGTCTCTTTACTCGTTCCGTAATACATCATCCCGTGGCTAACTCCTTAGTCACATTGAGCTCATTATGATGATGTCTTATCGAGTGGGCCCAGAGATACCTCTCCATCACACGGAGTGACAAATCCCAGTCTCGATTCGTGCCAACCCAACAGACACCTTCGGAGATACCTGTAGTGTATCTTTATAGCCATCCAGTTACGTTGTGATGTTTGGCACACCCAAAGCATTCCAGCGGTATCCAGGAGTTGCACAATCTCATGGTCTAAGGAAACGATACTTGACATTGAAAAGCTTTAGCAAACGAACTACACGATCTTGTGCTAGGCTTAGGATTGGGTCTTGTCCATCACATCATTCTCCTAATGATGTGATCCCGTTATCAATGACATCCAATGTCCATGGTCATGAAACCGTGACCATCTATTGATCAACGATCTAGTCAACTAGAGTCTCACTAGGGACATGTTGTGGTCTATGTATTCACACATGTATTACGGTTTCCGGTTAACACAATTATAGCATGAACAATAGACAATTATCATGAACTAGGAAATACAATAATAACCATTTTATTATTGCCTCTAGGGCATATTTCCAACAGTCTTCCACTTGCTCTAGAGTCAATAATCTAGATACATTGTGATGAATCGAACACCCATAGCATTCTGGTGTTGATCATGTTTTTCTCGTGAGAGAGGTGTAGTCAACGGATCTGCGACATTCAGATCCGTATGCACTTTACAAATATCTATATCTCCCTCCTGAATGTAATCACGGATGGAGTTGAGGCGGCGCTTGATGTGTCTTGTCTTCTTGTGAAACCTGGGCTCCTTCGCAAGGGCAATAGCTCCAATGTTGTCACAGAATAGAGTCATCGGGCCCGACACACTTGGAATAACTCCTAGGTCGGTGATGAACTCCTTCATCCAGACTCCTTCCTTTGCTGCTTCCAAAGCAGCTATGTACTCTGCTTCACATGTAGATGCCGCCACGACGCTTTGCTTGCTGCTGCACCAGCTGACTGCCCCTCCGTTCAAAACATACACGTATCCGGTTTGCGACTTGGAGTCGTTCGGATCTGTGTCGAAGCTAGCATCGACGTAACCCTTTACGAAGAGCTCTTTGGCACCTCCATATACGAGAAACATGTCCTTTGTCCTTTTCAGGTACTTCAGGATATTCTTGACCGCTGTCCAGTGTTCCACTCCGGGATCACTTCGGTACCTCCCTACCAAACTTATGGCAAGGTTCACATCAGGTCTGGTACACAACATGGCATACATAATAGAGCCTATGGCAGAAGCATAGGGGATGACACTCATCTCTTCTCTATCCGTTGCCGTGGTCGGGCATTGAGTCGTACTCAATCTCACACCTTGTAACACAGGGAAGAACCCCTTCTTGGACTGATCCATATTGAACTTCTTCAATATCTTGTCAAGGTATGTGCTTTGTGAAAGACCTATGAGGCGTCTCGATCTATCTCTATAGATCTTAATACCTAATATGTAAGCAACTTCTCCAAGGTCCTTCATTGAAAAACACTTATTCAAGTAGGCCTTTATACTTTCCAAGAGTTCTATATCATTTCCCCTTATCAGTATGTCATCCACATATAATATGAGAAATGCTAAAGAGCTCCCACTCACTTTTTTGTAAATACAGGGTTCTCCATAAACCTGTACAAACCCAAACGCTTTAATCACTTCATTAAAGTGAATGTTCCAACTCTGAGATGCTTGCACCAGCCCATAGATGGAGCGCTGGAGGTTGCATACCTTGTTAACATCTATAGGATCGACAAAACCTTCCGGCTGCATCATATACAGTTCTTCCTTAAGGAAACCATTAAGGAATGCCGTTTTGACGTCCATTTGCTAGATCTCATAATCATAAAATGCGGCAATTGCTAACATGATTCGAATAGACTTCAGCATCGCTACGGGTGAGAAAGTCTCATCATAGTCAATTCCTTGAACTTGTCGATAGCGACAAGCCGAGTCTTATAGACGGTTACATTACCATCCACGTCAGTCTTCTTCTTAAAGATCCATTTATTTTCAATGGCTCGCTTATCATCAGGCAAGTCCACCAAAGTCCATACTTTGTTCTCATACATGGATCCTATCTTGGATTTCATGGCCTCAAGCCATTTGTTGGAATCCGGGCCCGCCATTGCTTCTTCATAGTTCGAAGGTTCACCGTTGTCCAACAACATGATCTCCAGGACAGGGTTGCCGTACCACTCTGGTGCGGAACGTGTCCTAGTGGACCTTCGACATTCAACAGTAACTTGATCTGAAGTTTCATGATCATCATCATTAACTTCCTCTCCAGCCGGTGTAGGATCCATAGAAACAACTTCCTGTGCTGCGCTACTCTCCGGTTCGAGTGGAGGTATAGTTACCTCATCAAGTTCTATTTTCCTCCCACTTACTTCTTTCGAGAGAAACTCTTTCTTGAGAAAGGATCCATTCTTGGCAACAAAGACTTTGCCCTCGGATCGTAGGTAGAAGGTATATCCAATAATCTCTTTGGGATATCCTATGAAGACGCAGTTTTCCGCTTTGGGTTCGAGCTTTTCAGGTTGAAGTTTCTTCACATAAGCATCGCATCCCCAAACTTTTAGAAACGGCAGCTTAGGTTTCTTTCCAAACCATAATTCATACGGTGTCGTCTCAACGGATTTTGACGGTGCCCTATTTAAAGTGAATGCGGTAGTCTCTAATGCATATCCCCAAAATGATAGCGGTAAGTCGGTAAGAGACATCATAGATCGCATCATATCCAATAGAGTGCGATTACGACGTTCAGACACACCATTTCGCTGAGGTGTGCCAGGCGGCGTGAGTTGTGAAATAATTCCACATTTCCTTAGGTGCGTGCCAAACTTGTGACTTAAATATTCTCCGCCACGATCAGATTGTAGGCACTTTATTTTCCTGTCACGTTGATTCTCTACCTCACTCTGAAATTCCTTGAACCTTTCCAAGGTTTCAGACTTATGTTTCATTAAGTAGAGATACCCATAGCTACTCAAGTCATCAGTGAGGGTGAGAACATAATGGTAGCCACCACGAGCCTCGACACTCATTGGACCGCATACATTGGTATGTATTATTTCCAACAAGTCAGTTGCTCGCTCCATTGTATTGAAGAACGAAGTCTTGGTCATCTTGCCCATGAGGCATGGTTCGCATGTGTCAAATGATTCGAAATCAAGAGACTCCAAAAGTCCATTAGTATGGAGCTTCTTCATGCGTTTGACACAAATATGACCAAGGCGGCAGTGCCACATGTAAGTGGGACTATCGTTATCAACCTTACACTTTTTGGTACTCACACTATGGACATGTGTAACATCACGTTCGAGATTCATCAAAAATAAACCATTGACCAGCGGGGCATGACCATAAAACATTTCTCTCATATAAATAGAACAACCATGATTCTCAGATTTAAATGAGTAGCCATCTTGCATGAAGCGAGATCTAGATACAATGTTCATGCTCAAAGCTGGTACTAAATAGCAATTATTAAGGTTTAACACTAATCCCGAAGGTAGATGTAGAGGTAGCGTGCCGACGGCGATCACATCGACCTTGGAACCATTCCCGACGTGCATCATCACCTAGTCCTTTGCCAGCCTCCTCTTATTCCGCAGCTCCAGCTTGGAGTTACAAATGTGAGCTACTTCACTAGTATCAAATACCCAGGAGCTACTACGAGCGCTGGTTAGGTACACATCAATGACAAGTATATCACATATACCTTTAACGTTGCCGTCCTTCTTATCCGCTAAGTACTTGGGGGTAGTTCCGCTTCTAGTGAACAGTACCCTTGCAATAAAAACACCCAGTCTCAGGCTTGGGTCCATTCTTGTTCTTCTTCTTCCCGGCAACTTGCTTACCGGGCGCGGCAACAGCTTAGCTGTCCTTCTTGAAGTTCTTCTTACCCTTGCCTTTCTTGAAACTAGTGGTCTTATTCACCATCAACACTTGATGCTCCTTTTTGATCTCGACCTCCACTGATTTCAGCATCGAGTACAACTCAGGAATGGACTTCTCCATCCCTTGCATGTTATAGTTCATCACAAAGCTCTTGTAGCTAGGTCGAAGCGACTAGAGGATTCTGTCAATGACCGAGTCATCCGGGAGATTAACTCCCAGCTGAGTCAAGCGGTTGTGTAGCCCAGACATCTTGAGGATGTGCTCACTGACAGAACTGTTCTCCTCCATCTTACAGCTGAAGAACTTGTCGGAGACGTCATATCTCTCGACCCGGCATGAGCTTGAAAGACCAGTTTCAGCTCTTGGAACATCTCATATGCTCCGTGTTGCTCAAAACGCTTTTGGAGCCCTAGTTCTAAACTGTAAAGCATGCTGCACTGAACAAGGGAGTAATCATCACAGCGAGAATGCCAAGCGTTCGCAACGTCTTGCTCTGCTAGGACAAGGGGTGGGTCACCTAGCGGTGCATCGAGGACATACAATTTCTTGGAAGCTATGAGGATGATCCTCAAACCACGGACCCAGTCCGCATAGTTGCTTCCATCCTCTTTCAGCTTGGTTTTCTCTAGGAACGCGTTGAAATTGAGGGTGACATTCGCGTTGGCCATTCGATCTACAATATAGATTGTAAAGATAATTTCAGACTAAGTTCATGATAATTAAGTTCACATAATCAAATTATTTAATGAACTCCCACTTAGATAGACATCTCTCTAGTCATCTAAGTGACACATGATCCATGTCAACTAGCCTGTGTCCGATCATCATGTGAGACGGACTAGTCATCCATGGTGAACATCTCCATGTTGATCGTATCTTCTATACGACTCATCTTCGACCTCTCGGTCTTCCGTGTTCCGAGGCCATGTCTGTACATGCTAGGCTCTTCACGTCAACCTAAGTGTATCGCGTGTGTAAATATGGCTTACACCCGTTGTATGCGAATGTTAGAACCTATCACACCCGATTATCACGTGGTGCTTCAGAACGACGATCCTTAGCAACGGTGCACAGTTAGGGTGAACACTTCTCTTGAAATTTTATTAAGAGATCATCTTATTTACTACCGTTGTTCTAAGCAAATAATATGTAAATATGGTAAACATCACATGCAATCAATATAGTGACATGATATGGCCAATATCATCTTGCTCCTTTGATCTCCATCTTCGGAGCACCATGATCATCACTGTCACCGGCACGACACCATGATCTCCATCATTGTGTCTTCATGAAGTTGTCTCGCCAACTATTACTTCTACTACTATGGCTAACGTTTAGCAATAAAGTAAACTAATTACATGGCATTTATGATTGACACGCAGGTCATACAATAAAATAAGACAACTCCAATGGCTCCTGCCGGTTGTCATACTCATCGACATGCAAGTCATGAATCCTATTACAAAAACATGATCAATATCATACATCACAATGCATCACATCACATTCTTTGTCCATATCACATCACAAGGCATATGCTGCAAAAACAAGTTAGACGTCCTCTAATTTGTAGTTGCAAGTTTTTACGTGGCTGCTATAGGTTAATAGCAAGAACGTTTCTTACCTACGCCAAAACCATAACGTGATATGCCAATTGCTATTTACCCATCATAACGATCCTTTTCATCGAATCCAATCCGACTAAGGTGGGAGAGACAGACACCCGCTAGCCACCTTATGCAACAAGTGCATGTCACGCGGTGGAACCAGTCTCACGTAAGCGTACATGTAAAGTCGGTCCGGGCCGCTTCATCCCACAATACCGCCGAATCAAGATAAGACTATTAGTGGTAAGAAAATTAACAAGATCGACGCCCACAACTGCTTTGTGTTCTACTCGTGCATAGATTCTATGCATAGACCTAGCTCATGATGCCACTGTTGGGAGATGTAGTAGTAAATCAAAATTTTCCTACGATCACCAAGACCTATCTATGGAGAAACCAGCAACGAGTGGGGAGAGATTGCATCTTCATACCTTTGAAGATCGCTAAGCGGAAGCGTTACAAGAACGCGGTTGGTGGAGTCGTACTCGCAGCGATTCAGATCGCGGTGGATTCCGATCTCAGCGCCGAACAACGGCGCCTCTGCGTTCAACACACGTGCAGCCCGATGACGTCTCCTACGCCTTGATCCAGCAAGGAGGAAGGAGAGGTTAAGGGAGAGCTCCGGCAGCACGACGGCGTGGTGACGATGGAGCTACGTGGACTCCGCCAGGGCTTCGCCAAGCGCTACGGAGAACGAGGAAGAGGAAGGGTAGGCCTGCGCCGAGAGAGAGAGAGAAGTCATGTCTCAAATCAGCGCTAACCCTTTCATATATATAGGAGGAGGGAGAGGGAGGGCTGCCTTGTCCCCTCCTCCAAGGAGGAGAGGTTTGGCCGAACTAGGGGGGAGAGTCCACCTCCCACAAGGGAGGTGGATCTCCTCCTTTTAAATCTTTTCGCCCTTTATCTCTTGATCGCAGCCGCATGGGCCTTTATAGAAGGTCTTGGCCAGCCCAAAAAGGGCTGGCACACCTCCTCTAAGGGCCCACGAAGTCCTATGGTCGTCACACCCCTCCCAAGGGTCCTCCGGCACCCTCCTGGCACTCTCGGCACACTACTGATGAGCCCAAAAACTTCCCGGTGACCAAAACTGGACTTCCTATATATTAATCTTTACCTCCGGACCATTTCGGAGCTCCTCGTGACGTTCGGGATCTCATCCGGGACTCCAAACAACCTTCGGTAATCACGTATACCATTTCCCTATAACCCTAGCGTCATCGAACCTTAAGTGTGTAGACCCTACGAGTTCGGGAGACACGTAGACATGACCGAGACACCTCTCCGGTCAATAACCAACAGCGGGATCTGGATACCCATGTTGGCTCCCACATGCTCCAGGATGATCTCATCGGATGAACCACGATGTCGGGGATTCAATCAATCCCGTATACAATTCCCTTTGTCTATCGATATGATACTTGCCCGAGATTCGATCGTCGGTATCTCTATACCTTGTTCAATCTCGTTACCGGCAAGTCTCTTTACTCGTTCCGTAATACATCATCCCGTGGCTAACTCCTTAGTCACATTGAGCTCATTATGATGACGTCTTACCGAGTGGGCCCAGAGATACCTCTCCGTCACACGGAGTGACAAATCCCAGTCTCGATTCGTGCCAACCCAACAGACACCTTTGGAGATACCTGTAGTGTACCTTTATAGCCACCCAGTTACGTTGTGACGTTGGCACACCCGAAGAATTCCAACGGTATCCGGGAGTTGCACAATCTCATGGTCTAAGGAAACGATACTTGACATTGAAAAGCTTTAGCAAACGAACTACACGATCTTGTGCTAGGCTTAGGATTGGGTCTTGTCCATCACATCATTCTCCTAATGATGTGATCCCGTTATCAATGACATCCAGTGTCCATGGTCATGAAACCGTGACCATCTATTGATCAACGAGCTAGTCAACTAGAGGCTCACTAGGGACATGTTGTGGTCTATGTATTCACACATGTATTACGGTTTCCGGTTAACACAATTATAGCATGAACAATAGACAATTATCATGAACTTGGAAATACAATAATAACCATTTTATTATTGCCTCTAGGGCATATTTCCAACATTTGGGACGCCTGCTTCCGCACGCGGCACACACGAGCGCCCGCGACGCACTCTCTCCTCCGCGCCACCTTCGCCCCGCGCACGCAGGCGCCGGCGAACTGGACCCGATGGACGCACATGCCGGCACCCCGCTCACCCCATCCTATAGCCGCAACCCATCCACCGCTGCCGCCACCACTGCTGCAAACCCTAGCGCGTGGAGCGTTGGCCTTGCCTCCGGCGGAGCTCCTCGGAGCATTGGCCTCGCGCCCGGCCTCTGTTGGAAATATGCCCTAGAGGCAATAAATAAAGTGTTTATTATTATATTTCCTTGTTAATGATAATCGTTTATTATCCATGCTATAATTGTATTAGTTGGAAACACAATACATGTATGGGTAAATAGACAACACTTTGTCCCTACTATGCCTCTAGTGAACTAGCTCGTTGATCAAAGATCGTCAAGGTTTCCTAGCCATGGACATGAGATGCCATTTGATAACGGGATCACATCATTAGGAGAATGGTGTGATGGACAATACCCAAACTACAAACGTAGCATATGATCGTGTTAGTTTATTGCTACTGTTTTCTGCATGTCAAGTATATGTTCCTATGACCATGAGATCATGCAACTCACGGACATCGGAGGAGTGCCTTGTGTGTATCAAACGTCGCAATGTAACTGGGTGACTATAAAGGTGCTCTACAGGTATCTCCGAGGGTGTCTGTTGAGTTGGCATGGATCAAGACTGGGATTTGTTACTCCGTATGACGGAGAGGTATCTCAGGGCCCACTCCGTAATACAACATCACAATAAGCCTTGCAAGCAATGTGACTAAGTGTTAGTTGCAAGATCTTGTATTAAGCAACAATTAAAGAGACTTGTCAATAACAAGGTTGAACTAGGTATGGAGATACCGACGATCGAATCTCGGGCAAATAACATACCGAAGAACAAAGGGAACATCATACGGGATTAACTGAATCCTGACACAGAGGTTCGACCAATAAAGATCTTTGTAGAATATGTAGGAACCAATATGGGCATCCAGGTCCCGCTATTGGTTATTGACCGTAGAGGTGTCTCGGTCAAGTCTACATAGTTCTCGAGCCCATAGGGTCTGCACACTTAAGGTTTGGTGACGTTTCGGTAGTATAGAGTTATGTATGGTGGTTACCGAAGGTTGTTCGGAGTCTCGTATGAGATCCCGGACGTCCCGAGGAGCTCCATAATGGTCCGGAGGTAAAGATTCATATATAGGAAGTCCTGTTTTGGTCGTCGGAAAAGTTTCGGGCTTATCGATAGTGTATCGGGAGTGCCGGTAGTGAACCGGGAGGGGTATTTCGATCCAAGAGGCTTCATGGGCTGTGGGACAGTGAATATCAGCCCTTAGTGGGCTGGTGGAAGCTCTCACACAAGGACCATGTGCCTAGAGAAGAAAACTCAATAGGAAAAGGTGGAAAAAGGCAAAAAAAGGAGCAATCCTAGTCCTACTAGGATTGGAGGAGGAGTCCTCCTCTCCTAGTAGGTTCGGCCGAACCATAGGAGCCTTGGCCCTTGCGCCAAGGCTCTCCTCCTCTCCTATATATACTGGTGGGTTTTTGGGTTTTGGACTAGTTTTTTCAGCCACGTGCTACCCGTTCCTCCAGTGCATAGTTTCTCCTCTAGATCGGATTTCTGCAGTGCTTAAGCGAAGCCCTGCCGGAATAGCTCCACCACCATCTCCAGAGCGTCGTCATGCTGCCGGAGAACTCTTCTTCCTCTCTAGTCCTTCTTGCTAGATCAATACGGTGGAGATCGTCATCAAGCTGTACGTGTGGTGAACGCGGAGGTGCCGTCCATTCGGCGCTAGATCGGAAGGATCGTGATCAAGTTCGTGCGATGGATCATGATCAGGTTCGTGGGACGGATCGTGATCAAGTTCACGGGACGGATCATGATTGGATCGCGGGACGGATCGTGATTGGATCGCGGGATGCACGGTGATTTCGATTGCGAAGACGTTCGACTACACTAACCGCGTTTCTTAACGCTTCCCGCTTAGGGATCTACAAGGGTACGTAGATCCACTCTCCCTCTCGTAGATGCTCATCACCATGGATAGATCTACGTGTGCGTAGGAAAATTTTTGTTTCCCATGCAACGTTCCCCAACAGTGGTCTCAGAGCTAGGTCTATGTGTAGATGAGATCTCGAGTAGAACACAAAAGGTTTGTGGCCGTTGATGCTTAGATTGCTTCCTCCCTTGGTCGGATTTTGGTTCAGCGGTATTGTGAGATGAAGCAGCCCGGACCAACATTACTCGTACGCTTACGAGATACCGGTTCCCTTGACTGTAACTTGTTGCATAGATGGCTTGCGGGTGCCAGTTTCTCTCACTTTAGTTGGATCGGATTCGACAAAGGCGGTCCTTTAGAAGGTTGAAAAGCAACTAGCATATCACCATTGTGGTTTTTGCGTAGATGAGAATTGTTCTTGCTAGATACCCGTAGTAGCCACGTAAAACATGCAACAACATTTAGAGGACGTCTAACTTGTTTTTGCAGGGTATGTTTGTTGGAAATATGCCCTAGAGGCAATAATAAATTGGTTATTATAATATTTCCTTGTTCATGATAATCGTTTATTATCCATGCTATAATTGTATTGATCGGAGACTTAAATGCATGTGTGGATACATAGACAAAACCATGTCCCTAGTATGCCTCTAATGGACTAGCTCGTTGATCAAAGGATGGTTAAGGTTTCCTAGCCATGGACATGAGATGTCATTTGATAACGGGATCACATCATTAGGAGAATGAAGTGATGGATAAGACCCAAACTACAAACATAGCATATGATCGTGTCAGTTTATTGCTACTGTTTTCTGCATGTCAAGTATATGTTCCTATGACCATGAGATCATGCAACTCACGGATATCAGAGGAGTGCCTTGTGTGTATCAAACGTCGCAACGTAACTGGGTGACTATAAAGGTGCTCTATAGGTATCTCTGATGGTGTCTGTTGAGTTGGCATGGATCGAGACTGGGATTTGTTACTCCGTGTGACGGAGAGGTATCTCAGGGCCCACTCGGTAATACAACATCACAACAAGCCTTGCAAGCAATGTGGCTAAGTGTTAGTCACGGGATCTTGTATTACGGAACGAGTAAAGAGACTTGCCGGTAACGGGGTTGAACTAGGTATGGCGATACCGACGATCGAATCTCGGGCAAGTAACATACCGAAGAACAAAGGGAACGTTATACGGGATTAACTGAATCCTTGACATAGAGGTTAGACCGATAAAGATCTTCATAGATTATGTAGGAACCAATGTGGACGTCCAGGTCCCGCCATTGGTTATTGATCGTAGAGGTGTCTTGGTCATGTCTACATAGTTCTCGAACCCGCAGGGTCTGCACACTTAAGGTTCGGTGACGTTTCGGTAGTGTAGAGTTATGTATGGTGGTGACCGAAGTTTGTTCGGAGTCCCGGATGAGATCCCGGACGTCACGAGGAGCTCCGGAATGGTCCGGAGGTAAAGATTCATATATAGGAAGTCCTAGTTTGGTTTCCGGAAAAGTTTCGGGCTCATCGGTAGTGTACCGGGAGTGCCGGTAGTGTACCGGGAGGCCTCCGGGAGGGGTATTTCGACCCCAAGAGGTCCATGAGCTGTGGTAGAATAATAACCATCCCTTAGTGGGCTGGGAACACAGCCACAAAGGCCCATGGCGTAGGAGAGAAAGTCCTAAAGCAAAAAGTGGAAAATCAGCCAATAGGAGGCAATCCTACTCCAACTAGGATTGGAGGTGAAGTAGGATTGCTTCCCACCTCCTATTTCGGCCGACCCAAAGGCCTTGCCTGCCTCTCCTCTCCTCTCCTCCTATATATACTAGTGGATTGGGTGGTTTTTGTACAGAATTTCCGGCCACGTGCTACCCATTTCACCGGTGCACAGTTTCTCCTCTAGATCGGTTTTCCACAGCGCTTAGGCGAAGCCCTACCGGAATCACTCCATCACCATCACCAGAGCGCCGTCAAGCTTCCGGTGAACTCTCTCTCCTCTCCACCTCCTCTTGCCGGATCAAGACGGTGGAGATCTTCATCAAGCTGCACGTGTGTTGAACGCGGAGGTGCTGTCCGTTCGGCGCTAGATCGAAAGGACCGTGATCGAGATCGCGAGACGGTTCGTGATGAGATCGCAGAACGGATCATGATGAGTTCGCGGGACAGATCGTGATCAAGATCGTGAGACGGATCGTGATGAGATCGCGGGACGGATCAAGACGAGTTCACGGGACGGATCGTGATTGGATCGCGGGACGGATCGTGATGAGATCGCGGGACGCTCGGCGATTTGGATCGCGAAGATGTTCGACTACACCAACCGCGTTTCTTAACGCTTCCCGCTTAGCGATCTACAAGGGTATGTGGGTCCACTCTCCCTCTCGTAGATGCTCGTCACCATGGATAGGTTTGCGTGTGCGTAGGAAATTTTTTGTTTCCCATGCGACGTTCCCCAACAGTGGCATCATGATCTAGGTTTATGGTTCGATGAGATCTCGAGTAGAACACAAAAGGTTTGTGGGCGTTGATGCTTAGATTGCTTGCTCCCTTGGTCGTATTTTTGGTTCAGCGGGATTGTGAGATGAAGCGGCCCGGATCAACATTACTCGGATGCATACGAGAGACCGGTTCCCTCGACGCAACTTGTTGCCTAGATGGCTTGCGGGTGACAGTTTCTCTCACTTTAGTTGGATCGGATCCGACAGAGGCGGTCCTTGAGAAGGTTGAAAAGCAACTAGTGTATCACCGTTGTGGTTTTTGCGTAGATGAGAATTGTTCTTGCTAGATACCCGTAGCAGCCACGTAAAACGTGCAACAACAATTAGAGGACGTCTAACTTGTTTTTGCAGGGTATGTTGTGATATGATATGGCCAATTACATGATGTGATATATGTGATGTATGAGATGATCATGTGATGTATAGATTATCACGACTTGCATGTCGATGAGTACGGCAACGGGCAGAAGCCATAGGGTTTTCTTTAATTATTGTATGACCTGCGTGTCAATCATTAAGCGCTATGTAATGCTTTACTTTATCGCTACGGTAGCAATAGTAGTAGAAGCATGCAGGGCGTGACAACCCCGATGGCGACACGTTGATGGAGATCAAGATGATGGAGATCATGGTGTCATGCCGGTGACGATGGAGATCATGCCGGTGCTTTCATGATGGAGATCAAAAGCACAAGATCATGGCCATATCATGTCACTTATGATTTGCATGTGATGTTAATCCTTTTATGCACCTTGTTTTGCTTAGGACGACGGTAGCATTATAAGGTGATCCCTCACTTAATTTCAAGATAAATTGTGTTCTCCCCGAGTGTGCACCGTTGCGAAAGTTCGTCGTGTTGAGACACCACGTGATGATCGGGTGTGATAGACTCTACGTTCACATACAACGGGTGCAAGCCAGTGTTGCACACGCAGAACACTCGGGTTAAACTTGACGAGCCTAGCATGTACAGACATGGCCTCGGAACACGAGAGACTGAAAGGTCGAACATGAGTCATATAGTAGATATGATCAACATAATGATGTTCACCATTGCAGCCACCTCAACTCACGTGATGATCGGACTTGAGTTGGTGAATTTGGATCATGTATCACTCAAATGATCGGAGGGATGTCAATTTGAGTGGGAGTTCTTAAGTAATATGATTGATTGAACTCATTATCATGAACGTAGTCAAAGTGTCTTTGCAAATTATGTTGTATATTACTATCTCACACTGTAGCTCCCTTGTATTTTTATATGTTCCTAGAGAAATAGAATTGAAAGATGATGGTAGCAATATTGCGGACTAGGTCCGTGATATGAGGATTGTCCTCATTGCTGCACAGAAGGCTTATGTCCTTAATGCACTGCTCGGTGCGCCGACCCCTCTAGCGTCGTCTGTAGATGTTGTGAACATCTGACAGGCACGTTCTGATGACTACTTAATAGTTTAGTGTGTCATGCATTACGGCTTAGAATTGAGGCTCCAAAACGTTTTGAACGTCACGGAACATATGAGATGTTTCTAAGAGCTGAAATTAGGATCTCAGGCTCGTGCCCGTGTTGCGAGATATGAGATCTCCAACAAGATTCTTTGCCTACAAGATGAAAGAGAATAGCTCAAGCGTTGAGCATGTACTCAGATTGTCTGGGTGCTACAATCGCTTGAATCAAGTGGGAGTTGATCTTCCAGATAAGATAGTGATTGACATAGTTCTCCAAGTCACTGTCACTAAGATACTAGAACTTGGTGATGAACTATAAATTGCCAGGGATAGAAATAATGATTCCTGAGCTGTTCGTGATGTTTGACACCGCGAAGGTAGAAATCAAAAAGGAGCGTCAAGTGTTGATGGTTAATCAAACCACTAGTTTCGAGAAGGGCAAGAGCAAGGAGGGAAACTTCATGGATAGCAAGTCAGTTGCTGCTCCAGTGAAGCAACCCAAATTTGAACTCAAACCCGAGACTAAGTGCTTCTATTATGAGGTGAGCAGTCGCTGAAGCGGAACAACCCTAGATGCTTGGTAGATAAGAAGGCTGGCAACATAGATAGAAATATATTTGATATACGAGTTATTAATGTGTACCTTGCTAGTACTCCTAGTAGCACTTGGGTATTGGATACCGGTTCGGTTGCTAAATGTTAGTAACTCGAAATAAAAGCTACGGAATAAACAGAGAACTAGCTAAGGGTGAGGTGACGATATGTGTTGGAAATGTTTCCAAGGTTGATGTGATCAACATCGCACGCTCTCTTTACCTTCAGCATTAATGACGAACCTGAATAAATGTTATTTGGTGTTTTGCATTGAGCATGGACATGATTAGATCATGTTTGTTGCAATACGGTTATTCATTTAAGCTATAGAATAATTGTTATTCTGTTTACATGAATAATACCTTCAATGGTCATGCACCCAGTGAGAATGGTTTGTTGAAATCTTGATCGTAGTAATACACATGTTCATAACATTGATGTCAAAAGATACAAAGTTAATAATGATAGTACCACATATTTGTGGCACTACTGCAGAATGTCATATTGGTATAAAGCGCATGAAGAAACTCCATGCTGATGGATCTTTGGACTCATTCGATTTCGAATCGGTTGAGACATGCGAACCATGCCTCTTGGGCAAGATGACTAAAGGACCCCGTTGGATGGAGCGGGCAAGTGATTCATTGGAAATGATACATGTTGATGTATGCAATCCAGTGAGTCTTGTAGCGTGTAGTGGATATCGTTATTTTCTTACCTTCACTGATGATTTGAGTAGATATAGTGTATATTTACTTAATGAAACACAAGTCTGAATCATTTGAAAGGTTCAAGCAAATTCAAAGTGAAGTTTAAGATCATCGTGACAAGAAGATAAAAATGACAGCGATATGATCGTGGAGGTGAATATCTGAGTTACGAGTTTGGCATACAACTTAAGACAATGTGAAATTTGTTTCACAACTAACGCCACCTGGAACACCATAGTGTGATGGTGTGTCCGAACATCATAGTCATGCTCTATTGGATATGGTGCGTGCTATGACGTCTCTTATCATTTTAATACTATAATTTTGGGGTTATGCATTAGAGACAACTACATTCACTTTAAATAGGGCACCATCTAAATCCGTTGAGATGACACCGTGTGAATTATGGTTTGACAGAAACCTAAGCTGTCATTTCTTAATGTTTGGGGCTGCAATGCTTGTGTGGAAAATGTTTTCACATAATAAGCTAGAATCCAAAGCGGACAAATGTATATTCATAGAATACCCTAAGAACAGATGGGTATGCCTTCTATCTCAGATCCGACTGCAAAGTATTTGTTGCTAGAACTGGGTCCTTTCTCGAGAAAAAGTTTCTCTCGAAAGAATTGAGTGGGAGGAAGATAGAACTTGATGAGGTTGTTAAACCTTTGTTCAACCAGAGAATAGCACAACGCAGAAAGATGTTTCTGTGAAGCCTACGTTAGTTGAAGAGGAAGTTAATGATGATGATCATGAAACTTCAGGATCAAGTTACTATCGAACTTCGTAGGTCGACAAGGATGTGTACTGCTCTTAAGCGGTACGACAACTCTGTCTTGGAGGTCGTGTTGTTGGACAACGATGAACCTACGAGCTATGGAGAAGCGATGATGGGCCCGGATTCCGACAAATGGTTGGAGGCCATGAAATCCGAGATAGGATCCATGTATGAAAACTAAGTATAGACTTTGGTAGACTTGCTCGTTGGACAACATGTCGTTGGGTACAAATGGATCTTTAAAATGAAGACAGACGCTGATGGTAATTGTCACCATTTGTAAATCTCGACTTGTTGCAAAGATGTTTGTGACAAGTTCAAGGGGTTGACTGCTATGAGACTTTCTCACTCGTAGCGATGCTAGAGTCTGTTGGAATTATGTTAGCAGTTGCTGCGTTTTCAATTATGAAATCTGGCAGATGGATGTCAAAACATCGTTTCCTTAACGGTTTACTTGAGGAAAGGTTGTATGTGATACAACCAGAAGGTTTTGTGAGTCCTAAGGATGCTAAAAGGTGTCCAAGCTTCGGTGATCCTTCCGAGGACTGAAGCAAGCATCTCGGAGTTGGAATATACGCTTTGATGAGTTGATCAAAGTTTTTGAGTTTATACAAAGTTTACGAGAAACTTGTATTTGCAACAAAGTGAGTGGGAGCACTATAGAATTTCTGATAAGTATATGTGGATGACATGTTGTTGATCGGAAATAATGTAGGATTTCTGGAAAGCATAAATGGTTGTTTGGAAAGTGATTTTCAAAGGAAGACCTGGATAAAGCTACCAAATTGTTGAGCATCAAGATCTATAGAGATAGATCAAGATGACTTGATGAGACTTTCAATGAGTACATACCTTGACCAAGATTTTGAAAGAGTTCAAAATGGATTAGTCAGAGAAAGAGTTCTCGCCTGATTTGTAAGGTGTGAAGTTGAGTGAGACTCAAAGCTCAACCACGGCAGAAGGAAGAGAAAGGACGAACGTCGTCCCCTATGCCTTAGCCATAGGCTCTGTATAGTATGCCATGCTGTGTACCGCACCTGTGTGTGCCTTGCCATGAGTCTGTCAAGGGGTACAAGTGTGGTCCAGGAGTGGATCACTGGACAGCGGTCAGAATTATCCTTAGTAACCAGAGGACTAAGGAAATGTTTCTTGATTATGGAGGTGATAAAGAGTTCGTCGTAAAGATTTACGTCGATGCAAGATTTAACACCTATCCGGATGACTAGTAGTAGCAATCTGGATACGAATAGTGGAGCAGCCATTCGGAAATAGTACCAAGTGGAGTGTGGTAGCAGTGTTTACGGTTTGACATAGAGATTTGCAAAGTACACACGGATCTGAATATCGCAGACCCGTTGACTATAAGACCTCTCTCACATGCAAAGCATGATCGAGCCCCAGAACTCATTGGGTGTTAGATTCATAACAATGCGAATCACATGGTGATGTGAACTAGATTATTGACTCTAGTGCAAGTGGGAGACTGTTGGAAATATGCCCTACAGGCAATAGTAAATTAGTTATTATCATATTTCCTTGTTCATGATAATCGTTTATTATCCATGCTATAATTGTATTGATCGGAGACTTAAATGCATGTGTGGATACATAGACAAAACCATGTCCCTAGTATGCCTCTAATGGACTAGCTCGTTGATCAAAGGATGGTTAAGGTTTCCTAGCCATGGACGTGAGATGTCATTTGATAACGGGATCACATCATTAGGAGAATGATGTGATGGACAAGACCCAAACTACAAACATAGCATATGATCATGTCAGTTTATTGCTACTATTTTCTGCATGTCAAGTATATGTTCCTATGACCATGAGATCATGCAACTCACGAATCTTGGAGGAGTGCCTTGTGTGTATCAAACGTCGCAACGTAACTGGGTGACTATAAAGGTGCTCTACAGGTATCTCCGATGGTGTCTGTTGAGTTGGCATGGATCGAGACTGGGATTTGTTACTCCGTGTGACGGAGAGGTATCTCAGGGCCCACTCGGTAATACAACATCACAACAAGCCTTGCAAGCAATGTGGCTAAGTGTTAGTCACGGGATCTTGTATTACGGAACGAGTAAAGAGACTTGCCGGTAATGTGGTTGAACTAGGTATGGCGATACCGACGATCGAATCTCGGGCAAGTAACATACCGATGAACAAAGAGAACGTTATACGGGATTAACTGAATCCTTGACATAGAGGTTCGATCGATAAAGATCTTCGTAGAATATGTAGGAACCAATGTGGACGTCCAGGTCTCGCCATTGGTTATTGACCGTAGAGGTGTCTTGGTCATGTCTACATAGTTCTCGAACCCGCAGGGTCTGCACACTTAAGGTTCGGTGACGTTTCGGTAGTGTAGAGTTATGTATGGTTGTGACCGAAGTTTGTTCGGAGTCCCGGATGAGATCCCGGACGTCACGAGGAGCTCCGGAATGGTCCGGAGGTAAAGATTCATCTATAGGAAGTCCCAGTTTGGTTTTCGGAAAAGTTTCGGGCTCATTGGTAGTGTACCGGGAGTGCCGGTAGTGTACCGGGAGGCCTCCGGGAGGGGTATTTCGACCCCAAGAGGTCCATGGGCTGTGGGAGAATAATAACCAGCCCTTAGTCGGCTGGGAACACAGCCACAAAGGCCCATGGTGCAGGAGAGAAAGTCCTAAAGCAAAAAGTGGAAAATCAGCCAATAGGAGGCAATCCTACTCCAACTAGGATTGGAGGTGAAGTAGGATTGCTTCCCACCTCCTATTTCGGCCGACCCAAAGGACTTGGATGCCTCTCCTCTCCTCTCCTCCTATATATACTAGTGGATTGGGTGGTTTTTGGACAGAATTTCCGGCCACGTGCTACCCGTTTCACCGGTGCACAGTTTCTCCTCTAGATCGGTTTTCCGCAGCGCTTAGGCGAAGCACTGCCGGAATCACTCCACCACCATCACCGGAGCGTCGTCACGCTGCCGGTGAACTCTCTCCTCTCCACCTCCTCTTGCTGGATCAAGACGGTGGAGATCGTCATCAAGCTGCACGTTTGCTGAACGCGGAGGTGCCGTCCGTTCAGCGCTAGATCGGAAGGACCGTGATCGAGATCGCGAGACGGTTCGTGATAAGATCGCGGAACGGATCATGATGAGTTCGCGGGACAGATCATGATCAAGATCGTGAGACGGATTGTGATGAGATCGCGGGACGGATCGTGATGAGTTCACGGGACGGATCGTGATTGGATCGCGGGACGGATCGTGATGAGATCGCGGGACGCTCGGCGATTTGGATCGCGAAGATGTTCGACTACACCAACTGCGTTTCTTAACGCTTCCCGCTTAGCAATCTACAAGGGTATGTAGATCCACTCTCCCTCTCATAGATGCTCATCACCTTGGATAGGTTTGCGTGTGCGTAGGAATTTTTTTATTTCCCATGCGACGTTCCCCAACAATGTTGTGATGTGATATGGCCAATTACATGATGTGATATATGTGATGTATGAGATGATCATGTGATGTATAGATTATCACGACTTGCATGTCGATGAGTACGGCAACCGGCAGGAGCCATAGGGTTGTCTTTAATTATTGTATGACCTACGTGTCAATTATTAAGCGCTATGTAATGCTTTACTTTATTGCTAAACGGTAGCAATAGTAGTAGAAGCATGTTGGGCGCGACGACCCCGATGGCGACACGTTGATGGAGATCAAGACGATGAAGATCATGGTGTCATGCCGGTAACGATGGAGATCATGCCGATGCTTTCTAGATGGACATCAAAAGCACAAGTTTATGGCCATATCATGTCACTTATGAATTGCATGTGACGTTAATCATTTTATGCACCTTGTTTTGCTTAGGACGATGGTAGCATTATAAGGTGATCCCTCACTTAATTTCAAGATAAATTGAGTTCTCCCCAAGTGTGCACCGTTGCAAAAGTTCGTCGTGTGGAGACACCACGTGATGATCGGGTGTGATAGACTCTATATTGACATACAATGGGTGCAAGCCAGTGTTGCACGTGCAGAACACTCGGGTTAAACTTGAAGAGCCTAGCATGTACAGACATGGCCTCGGAACACAAGAGACCGAAAGGTCAAACATGAGTCATATAGTAGATATGATCAACATAATGATGTTCACCATTGAAGCCACCTCAACTCACGTGATGATCGGACATGAGTTGGTGAATTTGGATCATGTGACACTCAGATGACCTAAGGGATGTCAATTTGAGTGGGAGCTTTAGTAATTTGAATAACTAAACTCATTATCTTGAACAATAGTCTACGTAAACTTTGCATATTTATGTTGTAAATCAATGGCTCGCGCAGTAGCACCCCTGAATTTTAATGCGTTCCTAGAGAAAGCTAAGTTGAAAGATGATGGAAGTAACTTTGTTGACTGGGACCGTAATCTAAGGATTATCCTCACGGCTTCCCAGAAATCATATATCCTTGATGCACCGCTTGGTGACCAACCAGAAGACATGACCTCCAAAGACGTTAAGAACGCTTGGGGGGCACGTACCGGAGATTACTCAATAGTTCAGTGTGCAATATTGTATGGCTTAGAACCGGGACATCAAAGACGTTTTGAACGACATGGAGCATATGAGATGTTCCAGGAGTTGAAGTTTATCTTTCAGAAGAATGCCCGGATCGAGAGGTATGAAACCTCCGATAAGTTCTATGCTTGCAAGATGGAGGAGAATGGGTCTATCAATGAACATATACTCAGAATGTCTGGGTATTCAACTCGTCTAGCGGAGTTGGGAATTACCCTTCCGCCAGAGGCGATCACTGATAGAGTTCTTCAATCACTGTCACCTAGTTACAAGAGCTTTGTGATGAACTATAACATGCACGGGATGAACAAGTCAGTCGCCGAGCTGTTTGCGATGCTAAAAATCGCTGAGTCTGAAATCCAGAAAGAACATCAAGTGTTGATGGTCAATAAAACCACTAGTTTCAAGAAAAATGGCAAGGTCAAGGGAAAGGGCAAGAAGGGTAAAACCAAGAAGGATGGCAAAGCAGTTGCTACTCCTGTAAAGAAGCCCAAGCATGGACCTAAGCCAGAAATTGAGTGCTTTCATTGCAAGGGAACTGGTCACTGGAAGCGGAACTGCCCCAAGTACCTGGCTGATAAGAAGGCGGCCAACGATAAACAAGGTATATATGATATACATGTTATTGATGTGCACCTTACTAGCTCTCGTAGTAGTGCCTAGGTTTTTGATACCGGTTCGGTTGCTTAAATTTGCAACTCAAAGCAGGAACTACGGAATAAACGAAGGCTGGCAAAGGACGAAGTGATGATGCGCGTGGGAAATGGTTACAAGGTTGATGTGATCGCCATCGGCATGCTCTCTCTTTGATTACCATCATGATTAGTGATGAACCTGAATAATTGTTATTTAGTGCCTGCGTTAAGCATGAACATTATATATGGATCTTGTTTATTGAGAGACGGTTACTCATTTAAATCAGGAAATAATGGTTGTTCTATTTATATGAGTAATATCTTTTATGGTCATGCACCCAATGTTAGGGGTTTATTCATATTGAATCTTGATAGTGATGACACACATGTTCATAACATTGATGCCAAAAGATGTAGAGTTGATAATGATAGTACCACTTTCTTGTGGCACTGCCGTTTAGGTCATATTGGTGTAAAACGCATGAGGAAGCTCCATGCTGATGGACTTTTGGAGTCACTTGATTTTGAATCACTTCACACATGTGAACCATGCCTCATGGGCAAGATGACTAAAACGCCGTTCTCTGGAACAATGGAACGGGCGAGTGACTTATTGGAAATCATACATACTAATGTGTGCGGTCCAATGAATGTTACAGCATGTGGTGGATATCGTTATTTTCTCACCTTCACTGATGACTTAAGTAGATATGGGTTTATTTACTTGATGAAACACAAGTCTGAAACGTTTGAAAAGTTCAAGCAATTTCAGAGTGAAGTTGAGAATCATCCTAACAAGAAGATTAAATTCTTGCAATCTGATGGAGGAGGTGAATATCTGAGTTATGAGTTTGGCAGTCACTTAAGACAGTGTGGAATTGTTTCACAGTTGACACCGCCCGGAACACCATAGTGTAATGGTGTGTTCGAACGTCGTAATCGAACCTTATTAGATATGGTGCGTTCTATGATGTCTCTTGCTGATTTGCCACTATCGTTTTGGGGTTATGCATTAGAGACAGCTGCATTCACTTTAAATAGGGCACCATCAAAATCCGTTGAGACGACGCCATATGATCTGTGGTTTGGCAAGAGGCCAAAGTTGTCGTTTCTTAAAGTTTGGGGAAGTGATGCTTATGTCAAAAAGCTTCAGCCTGAAAAGCTGGAACCCAAAGCGGAAAACTGTGTCTTCACACGATACCCGAAAGAGATAGTCGGGTATACCTTCTATCTCGGATCCGAAGGCAAAGTGTTTGTCGCTAAGAACGGAACATTTCTTGAGAAAGAGTTTCTCTCGAAAGAATTGAGTGGGAGGAAGATAGAGCTTGATGAGGTTATTGAACCTTTACTTCAAGCAGAAAGTAGCACAGCGCAGAAAGATGTTTCTGTGGAATCTACGACGGTAGAAGAGGAAGTTAATGATGATAATCATGAAGCTTCGGATCAAGCTACTATTGAACCTCGTAGGTCGACAAGGGTGCGTACTACTCCTGAGTGGTATGGCAACCCTGTCTTAGAGGTCATGTTGTTGGACAACAATGAACCTACGAGCTATGGAGGAGCAGTGATGGGCCCGGATTCCAAGAAATGGTTAGAGGCCATGAAATCCGAGATGGGATCCATGTATGAAAACAAAGTATGGACTTTGGAAGTATTACCTGAAGGGCGAAAGGCCATTCAGAACAAATGGATCTTTAAGAAGAAGACAGACGCGGACGGTAATGTTACCGTCTATAAAGCTCGACTTGTGGCGAAGGGTTTTTCAAAAGTTCAAGGAGTTGACTACGATGAGACTTTCTCCCCCGTAATGATGCTTAAGTATGTCAGAATCATGTTGGCAATAGTTGCTTATTTCGACTAGGAAATTTGGCAGATGGATGTCAAAACGGCGTTCGTCAACGCTTTCCTTGAGGAAGAGTTGTATATGATGCAACCCGAAGGTTTTGTCGATCTAGAGAATGCTAACAAAGTTTGCAAACTCTAGCAATCCATTTATGGAGTGGTGCAAGCATGTCGGAGTTGGAATAAGCGTTTTGATGAGGCGATCAAAGCGTTTGAGTTTATCCAAGTTTATGGAGAAGCTTGTATTTACAAGAAAGTGAGTGGGAGCTCTATAGCGTTTCTAGTATTATATGTGGATGACATATTGTTGATTGGAAACAATATAGAAATGCTGGAAAACGTGAAGGAATATTTGAACAAGAGTTTTTTAATGAAGGACCTAGGAGAAGCTGCTTTCATATTAGGCATTAAGATCTATAGAGATAGATCGAGGCGCTTAATAGAACTTTCACAGAGCACATGCGTTGATAAAGTTTTGAAAAAGTTCAAAATGGATCAGTCCAAGAAGGGGTTCTTGCCTGTGTTACAAGGTGTGAAGTTGAGTAAGACTCAATGCCCAGTGACTGCAAAAGATAGAGAAAAGATGAGTGTCATCCCCTATGCTTCAGCCATAGGCTCTATCATGTATGCAATGCTATGCACAAGACCCGATGTCAGCCTTGCCATAAGTATGACCGGAAGGTTTCAAAGTGATCCTGGAATGGAGCACTGGGCAGCGGTCAAGAATATCCTTAAGTACTTGAAAAGGACTAAGGAAATGTTTCTCGTTTATGGAGGTGATGAAGAGCTCGTCGTAAAGGGTTACGTCGATGCAAGCTTTGACACTGATCCGGATGACTCTATGTCGCAAACCGGATATGTATTTATTCTCAACGGGGGAGCGGTAAGCTGGTGCAGTTCCAAACAAAGCGTGGTAGCCGATTCTACGTGCGAAGCGGAGTACATCGCAGCCTCAGAGGCGGCGAAGGAAGGTGTCTGAATGAAGTAGTTGATGACAGATCTTGGAGTAGTGCCTAGTGCACTGAATCCAATGAACCTGTTCTGTGACAACACTGGTGCCATTGCTCTGGCCAAGGAACCAAGGTTTCACAAGAGGACCAGACACATAAAGCGATGCTTCAACTCCATCCGCGATTACATCGAGGAGAAGGACATAAATATTTGCAAAGCGCACACAGATCTGAATGTTGCAGACCCGTTGACTAAACCTCTTCCAAGGGCTAAACATGATCAACACCAGAACTGCATGGATGTTCGATTCATTACAATGTAAATCACATAGTGATCTGAGCTAGATTATTGACTCTAGTGCAAGTGGGAGACTGTTGGAAATATGCCCAACAGGCAATAAATAAAGTGTTTAATATTATATTTCCTTGTTCATGATAATCTTTTATTATCCATGCTATAATTGTATTAGTTGGAAACACATTACATGTGTGGGTAAATAGACAACACTTTGTCCCTAGTATGCCTCTAGTGAACTAGCTCGTTGATCAAAGATGGTCAAGGTTTCCTAGCCATTGACATGTGATGTCATTTGATAACGGGATCACATCATTAGGAGAATGATGTGATGGACAAGACCCAAACTACAAACGTAGCATATGATCGTGTCAGTTTATTGCTACTGTTTTCTGCATGTCAAGTATATGTTCCTATGACCATGAGATCATGCAACTCACTGACATTGGAGGAGTGCCTTGTGTGTATCAAATGTCGCAACGTAACTGGGTGACTATAAAGGTGCTCTACAGGTATCTCCGAGGATGTCTGTTGAGTTGGCATGGATCAAGACTGGGATTTGTTACTTCGTATGACGGAGAGGTATCTCAGGGCCCGCTCGGTAATACAACATCACAAGAAGCCTTGCCAGCAATGTGACTAAGTGTTAGTTGCGGGATCTTGTATTACGGAACGAGTAAAGAGACTTGTCAATAATGAGGTGAACTAGGTATGGAGGTACCGACGATCGAATCTCGGGCAGTAACATACCGAAGAACAAAGGGAACATCATACGGGATTAACTGAATCCTTGACATAGAGGTTCGACCGATAAAGATCTTCGTAGAATATGTAGGAACCAATATGGGCATCCAGGTCCCGCTATTGGTTATTGACCGTACAGGTGTCTCGGTCATGTCTACATAGTTCTCGAACCCGCAGGGTCTGCACACTTAAGGTTTGGTGACGTTTTGGTAGTATAGAGTTATGTATGGTGGTGACCGAAGGTTGTTCAGAGTTCCGGATGAGATCCTGGACGTCACGAGGAGCTCCAGAATGGTCCGGAGGTAAAGATTCATATATAGGAAGTCCTGTTTTGGTCGCCGGAAAAGTTTCGGGCTCATCAGTAGTGTACCGGGAGTGCCGGTAGTGTACCGGGAGGCCTCCGGGAGGCGTATTTCGACCCAAGAGGCTTCATGGGCTGTGGGAGAATGAATATCAGCCCTTAGTGGGCTGGTGGAAACTCCCACACAAGGCTCATGTGGCTGGAGAAGAAAACTCAATAGGAAAAGGTGGAAAAAGGCAAAAAAAAAAGGAGCAATCCTAGTCCTACTAGGATTGGAGGAGGACTCCTCCTCTCCTAGTAGGTTCGGCCGAACCATAGGAGCCTTGGCCCTTGCGCCAAGTCTCTCCTCCTCTCCTCCTATATATACTGGTGGGTTTTAGGGTTTTGCACTAGTTTTTCAGCTACGTGCTACCCGTTCATCCAGTGCATAGTTTCTCCTCTAGATCGGATTTCTGCAGTGCTTAGCGAAGCCCTGCCGGAATAGCTCCACCACCATCGCCGGAGCGCCGTCACGCTGCCGGAGAACTCTTCTTCCTCTCCACTCCTTCTTGCTGGATCAAGACGGTGGAGATCATCATCAAGCTGTACGTCTGCTGAACGCAGAGGTGCCGTCCGTTCGGTGCTAGATCGGAAGGATCGTGATCAAGTTTGTGGGACGGATCGTGATCAAGTTAGTGGGACGGATCGTGATTAAGTTCGCGGGACGGATCTTGATTGGATCGCGGGACGGATCGTGATTGGATCGCGGGACGCACGGCGATTTGGATCGTGAAGACGCTCGACTACACCAACCGCGTTTCTTAACTCTTCCCGCTTAGAGATCTACAAGGGTACGTAGATCCACTCTCCCTCTCGTAGATGCTCATCACCATGGATAGATGTGCGTGTGCGTAGGAAAATTTCTGTTTCCCATGCAACGTTCCCCAACAGCCTCTTCATGCCGCCGCGGATGACCTCGGCGGCGGGTGGTGTCGCGCCGGCGCCGCCCCGTGCCCTCCCCTCGAAGCTCCCAAATGCGGTGCGGCCGAAGAAAAGCAAGACATCCGCGAAGAAGAACAAGGCGAGGAAGAATCATCTTCGGAAGATGAGGACGAAGATGAGGACGAGGCTTGATGTGTCTTTCGTTTGTGTCATGAATTTGGTTTGCATTTTGAACTTGGTTGATGAACTTGTGGGCATGATTTTGAACTTTTGGCATAAATTTCATGCATCAACTTGTTTGTATGAAATTTATATGCCATGTTCATTGCATTTTGAATGTTTGAAATCTATTTTGTGTCCGAAATGCAATATATGGCGAGTTGCGCGCCCTGCATTTTAGCGCGGCTATTGGAGCCAGCGCTGGCGGCCGCGTCAAACCAGGTGAAACGCACGCGGCGAAGTAGTTTTTAGCGTGCGGCGCACGTTGGGCGGTTGTTGGAGATGCTTTTATGAACGCGCTTGTAAAAACCCTTATGGATGATCCGCATCACGTAGTAAAGTAATACGCAAGAATGTAAAAAGTCAACTTTGAGGTTGTGCCGCTAGTACACTGCCCATGCATACGCTACTAGCTAGAAATCAGACTACTAGTTGAAAATGAGCTTGTAGAGATAGCTACCACGACACTAAAATGAGCTGGTTATCTTTTTACTGTCGTGTGCGTGTGCGGAGCTTTCACTCCATTTCTGTGCATCTGCAAGGAAAGCATGCATCGCCAACGCTGTTGCCAAAGATGGTATGCGCGCTCCTTCACCGCGGTTTTGTTCTGTCCATCTCCACTCATGAGACGAGAGCATTGCTTCACTCGCTCTCCTCTCTGTGTGTGCACTGTGCAGCTCGGGCTCGACGCGTACGTGGTGGCTGTTGGGGCCGGGCCACGCGCGCGTCGTCGCGTTGCTTGTTTGCTCTCTCTCGCTCGCTCGCATCGCCTGTGCTGCATGGGTTCCTTAAAAAGGCCCTCAGCCAGCCTCCAGGCTCCTCCAAGACGACCCCCTCCAGCACCACAACGGTCGCACACCCATACCGGAGCAGGGAAGCATCTCCCACACCCATCCACCATCCGCCATCGACGTACCGTGAGTCCCTCCCCTCCACACCGATCTTCTTCTTCTTCTTCTTCTTTCCTCTTGATGAAAATTCGCCCGCTTCTTTCGCAACAGATCTAGCTTGGATCCATGGACGACTCCGCGGAAAAGAACGTTGGATCCATGGACGACTCCGCGGAAAAGAAGGTTGGGTCCATGGAAGTAGAGATGCCTCCTCTCCTTCCCGTCAGTGCGACGGTGGCCGCTCGTCCGGTCGCTGTCCTCTCTGTCAGCGTATGGGCGCTCATCACACCCTTCGGCTTGTTCCTCTACTACGTCGTTGCGGTCGTCACCTCCGGACTGGTAAGTGCTAAGTGGGAATGGTAATAACCACGAGCACGACCCGTGTTTTGCGGCCATGTTTCCGATCGAATGACTCGCGTCTGTCTTCTCTGCACCCTACAGTCCACGTTCTTCCGGCAGACGGACGCGGAGGTGGAGGCCGACGAGGCGAGCGCCCTAGACATCGGGATCGCGTGCTGCGCCGCGCTCCAGGCGGCCGCGGCGGTGCTGGCCATGCAGCTCCCGTGCCGCCGCGTCTGGGTCCGCTACGCCTTCGCCTACCTCGCCCTCGCGCTCACCAGCGCTGGACACACTCTAGAGAATTATTTCTCAATTTTTCTGGCAAACCGCTGGCGTATCGATCAATGCAGTCCATCGAGGGGTTGGGTTTTCGGTTTGATCTGGATTGTTTGGTGGTGAGTCAGTGGATGTATGGTTTGAAGCAGTGTCGTCTTTTCCATTGAGGTTCTCAGTAATTTTGATGTCTTCTTCAAATGTGGATGTATGGCTTGACACAGTGGCGGCCACTTGTATGAGCGCTTGTGCTGATACGTTCAACGTTGTTCGTCCGTTTATTATGAAAAGAGACGCAATTGAGCTCGGCATGAACATTTAGAGAGCTAGTGGCTGTCCAAACCTGTAGGGTTTTCTCGATCATATCTTATACTAGGTTCGATCACATCGTCCGACTATGCCACTAGGCTCTGGTGGTCCAACAACATCTGAACTGTTGCTTTTAGAGTAAGCTAATCCCTATGAAGGAGTTGGTATATATCTTCCTGAGAAAGTAGAGAGTCAAAAAGGAAAATAGAAAATGGTTGTTTGTTGCCATCCTCTTGAAAATTGGAAAAAATGTAAAAAATAAAGTAAAAAAAGCTTAATTATGATAATGCTTTGAACACTTGCGTTGTTGGATAACACATGATGCCTCACCACTCTATGTCTTGGTGGAGGCATGCCATCAACCACCATCATCGTCTTTTTTTCCTTACACACTTTCAAGTAGATGATAAGGGGCAAGACCAAACCATGTGGACCTTGGGAGCCAAGGGTGTACAAGAATGGGAGGAGGTTGGGCTCCAAAGGTGTACAAGGTTTTCCATTTCGAAAAGGACTACACACTTTTCCTTGACCCTTGTCATCTACTCCAATGACCTATCAATAGAGGAAAGGGGTGATAATGCTTGGTGACATTGACCCACGTATCTATCATCCATCTCACCAACTCCTGAAGAAACCAAAAGTCAATACACAACAGAGCAATCACACTTGCTAAGGCTGCACTGACAAACCAAGCTAGTTGTTTTAACAAAGTGTGACGATCGCATTTCGATCTGTTCTGAATGCCTGGAGGATCGACCGATCAAAAGTGCAGAGCTCTCGACACATTAAACCTGTTGGCATCTGATAAGAAATCAACATCATGGCTAAACCTATGCATGGATAACCCGGCTCGAAAAACCGGGCTTCAGGCTTCAGGCTTGGCATTCGGGGCGGGCTCGGGCTTCATTTTCCAGCCCGACAGATAGTTCGGACCGGGCTTGGTCTTCTCTTTTTAAGGATTTCGGGTCGGGCTTTCGGGCTTCGGGTCGGGCTTACACATGCAAACAATAAAAAACAACATCCGGGCCAGGCTTTCGGGCTTCTGGCTGGACTCGGGATTGAAAAAAGAATGCATTTCGAGCTTCGGATTTTTTTCGGGCTTTACAAAGCCCGGCCCGAACCCGACCCGTCCCGACCAATGATCAGGCCTAATCCGTGCTAATTAATCTCTCGGGTGCTCATAGCTCACTAGACGGATACAACTATTACTAATAAATTTTGTTTTTGAGGTCATGCGTGTGTTGGGGTGAAAAAAAAATCAAAGAGGGCAACTCCTCTCCTGACCTCCAAAACCATAGCATCCCCAACTTTCCCACGCTGCCTTCTTTGCCGCTGGCGAGTGATGCCCGTGTAGTGGACAATAACGGCATAGTCCCTTTTGTTTGTTTGACAAATTGTTGCTTTTAGAGTAAAACTAATTCATATCGTCAAGTTAGTAACTTCCTAACAATGTAGAGAGAAAGAAGGAAAATAGAGAATGATTTAGGTTTGTCAAAAAAAGGAAAATTTGTGAAAAAAGAGAGGAAAAAAAGGCTTTCTCAAGATAATGCTTCGAAAACTTGCGTTGTTGGGTAGCACATGATGCCTCAGAACGTTGTGTCTTGAAAGAGACATGTCATCAATCACCAACACCTTTTTATTTTCTTTTGACACGCTTGTCAAGAAGAAGACAAGGGACGAGCTGAAACCGTGTAGACCTTGAAAACCCCACCATGTGCAGTCATGCACCCATTTTCAATCAAGATAAATAAAATTATTAATGTGCACACACACCAAAAAAAACATTATGGATGATAGGCTTCGCGTAGTACAGTAATAGGCAACGATCTAACTCAATGCTAGTAGTGCCCACGTGTATGCTACGCTACTAGAAATCAAACTGGCTACTAGTTGAAAATGAGCTACTCGATCCATACATGGAATGCGCGTTCCTTGCCCGTGGTTACTGCCATGTGTGCGTGCTGAGCTCGACACACATTGCAAGAAAGAATGAATCCCATTGCATGGCCAAAGATGATATGCCCGCTCCTTCCCGGTGGTTTCCTCTGTCCTTCAACACTGCTGTGAGACGAGAGCATCACATGCTTGCTTGACGCTCCTCTGAATCACTGAATGTGTGTGTGTGTGTGCGCGCGCGCGCACTGTGCAGCAGCCCATGCCCGACGCGTCGTGGGTGTTGGGGAGGGGCCACGCGGCGCGTCACTACGCAATCATTTCAACACGGGTAACTAAACTAAACTAGCTACCGGTGTTTGTGCTTCTACGCACATCCCGAATTTTCCGGTCGTATGATTTTGTGTCCTCTGCTCTGTAGTCCATCTTCTTTCTGCTGGCGCACGCGGAGGCGGTGGCCGCATGGCTGAGCGCCCTAGACATCGGGCTGCTGTGCTGCGCCGCGCTCCAGGCGGCCGCGACGGTGCTGGCTGTGCATTTCCCATGCCGCCGCGTCTGGTGGTCCGCTACGCCTTCGCCCACCTCGCCCTCGCGCTCGCCATCGTCGGCCAGTGCATGCTCATCGACCCAGGAGACGGCTTCTTCGGCGCCGCGGCCATCTTCCTCTGCGCTGTCGGCGATATCACCTGCTTTCTGATCCTCCTCCTTTCAGTCCTTTGCGACTAGACAAGCAGAGAGCAAGAAGAGTATGTGCGTAGCCCATTAGTTCAGTTCAGTTCAGCTGGAGAAACTAATCAGGATGAGTGCGTAGTTCTAAGCAATAATGCAGAGTATGCATTATAATGTGACGGTTGATCTTAGTGCCGTATGTCTGAAACTACTGCTGTAATATTAATCTCAGTTCTAGTCGTTAATACTCTCTGGCTAGATTGTTTGATGCGTCATGTAATCACCCTAGTTTAGTTGTGGCTATCTTTGATGAGTTTGACCTTTCCTATATATATTCCGCATAATTGATGCTTGTGAAATTGGTACTGCAGCTCGGATGCATGCACACATGTTGTTTCTCGTGTTGTGAATTGTTTCTCATTTTTTTCTGGTGACCGCAGGTGTATCAATGTAGTTCTTTGGGGTTGGGCTTTAGGTCTGGTTCTGATTTTTTGGTGAGGAGTGGATGTATGGCTTGGACTGTCGTCATTTTCGTTGTTGTCCTTCTTAATTTTCATGTCTTATTCCCACATGCCGGCCACTTGTATGAGCGCTCAACCTGATAATAAGCTCAGCGTTGTTGTTTTATTATGAAGAAGTGACGCAAATCGTCTGCCTTAAACCTTCAGAGCTAGAGGCTGTCCGATTCCGTAGGGTTTTCGGGTTTTCTTGGTCATAGGTGTGATCACATTGCTCCACTATGTCGAGGAACTAGTCTACGATGGTTTGGTCATTCAACTTTTATAGCATACACATCACGTTTAAAGCTCTTCCAGTTTGTTCTTCCACTTTGTCATGTGGCTTGGATACACGATACGACTGGTTCAATTAGAGCTGGTCCTGGTATTTCCAAGGTTCGGGGCGGAACTAAAAACTTAGAGGCTCTTAATATAAACACCGAACTAATAATCAAACAATATACATATAATTTTTTTTTAGAAAAAGAGGATTGCCCCTGGACTCTGCATCTGAGCGATGCATGCAGTCATTTTATTGATTATTCACAAAAAAATTATAAAATAGTACATCAGGTAGTCTAAAGCCACCATCTAAGCAACATCTATCGCTACCTAACCACATGATGAAGGAGTGTCGATAGTCCAATCCTAATACCAAACAGACATCGCACAAAAGCCTAACATCTAAAGCCAGATGCCCCAACGTAGCCACATACTAGGTTTGGGACATAAACTGGTCCGACACACTCTCATGTGTTGTCGTCGTCATCTTCCACCAATCCATCTTCAGAGCAACCTAACTCGCCGACCTTGCCAGGCTTCTCTGCCATCGACGCCACCATGATGTCAGACAACATCCTGCTCCTACGCAAGTCCATCTTCACGCATCGGACGCCGAGTCTCCACAACACCATGCCGTCGAGATCCGCCGCCATGAATGTGTAAGATGAAGCACCGCTCCACCAAAGAAGCCATCCTACGGTCCCTCGAACCCGTGTGCACCTCCAAAAATGACGCCCCCAATCTTAGTAATAAGTAAATCCAAATGAAATATTCCTGTCAATTAATTTATAAATGTTATCTGGACAAGTTTCTTCTAACAATCCAAGATGCAAACTTATTGGTGGTGGGATCAATATAAGCATCATCCAACAATGTTTCCTCGATGCATAAAGTTCCTCTTAAGAAATCTATCGATACATTATCTAGCTATGTGATTGTTGGGGAACGTTGCATGAAAAACAAAAAATTTCCTACATACACGCAAGATCTATCCATGGTGATTATCTGCGAGAGGGAGAGTGGATCTACATATCCTTATAGATCGCTAAGTGGGAAGCGTTAAGAAACGCAGTTGATGTAGTCGAACGTCTTCGCGATCCAAATCGCCAAGTGTCCCGCGATCCCATCACGATCCGTCCCGCGATCCAATCACGATCCGTCCCGCGATCTCATCACGATCCGTCCCGCGATCCAATCACAAATTGTCTCGCAATCTTGATCACGGTCCTTCCGATCTAGCACCGAACGGACGACACCTCCACGTTTAGCACACGTACAGCTCGATGACAATCTCCGCTGTAACATCCCAAAATTTCATTTTGGAATGTTATGATTTATAGTTATGCATCCATCTGCATCATCGCTTGATTGTATGTGTTAGTTGAAATGCCTCTTCTCGATTTCAGAAAGCTCTTTCTATTTTTCCCTAAGTTGCTTTCACCTATTTGAAATTTTGGTTAAAAGTTCAAATAAGAGAGGAGGAACATGACACTCCACACCAGGGACTAATTGGTGGTTTATTTGAACAATAATAACCAGGGGTTATTTTGAAAATATTTGCAAAAAGGGTTTAAAAACAATTAGGCAATTTCTGAAAATATTATTTTTTTCAAAGGGTTCAAATGACAGAATAGAAATGTTCATTAAATAGCATTTATTATTCTGTTAATTTTGATATATAATACCTCTATATTTACAAACGATTTGAATGCTTTAAATGTTTTTGAACGCTCTGGTAAATTATTAAAAGGAGAAACGGTAACAGTTACTGTAATAAACGGGCCGGCCCAATGGCTTTAAAAGCCGAGACCGTTAGCGGTCGGCCGACCGACGCGCATTCACTTCTCTCTCTCTCACTGACACTGGACCCCACCCCCGACCGACCGTTAGCCTCGCTCGGTCGTCACTCACCTCCCTCCCGCAACGCCGGACCGCCGGCAGTTACTCGCCCCCTCCCGGATCTCTCTCCTTTCTCCTCCCCCGCACTCCCCAATGCCCCTATATAAGCCACCCACTCCCCCTCTCTCCATTTCTCCCCGAGCCCCCTCTCTTCCGTCGCCGAGACGCTGTCAATTCCTCGCCGGAGCCTTGCCACCACCGGAGCTCCCATTGCTCGTGCCCGTCGCTCCACTCTTCCCCTCCCCTCTCCGACACCACCAATCGGCGCAGGAGGACCACCGCCGCCATCTGGACTTCTCCGCGCTCCATTTCGACCACCGGAGCCACCTCCGTCGACGAACACGACCACCGGACGCCGCCACCACTCGCCGGAGATCCCCTCTCCCTCCGGTAAGTCGCCGGACACACCCCATCCATCGGATCCCCACTCAACGGTCCCGATTAGATTGATTTTAAATCCGAATCGTTTTCCTTTAGGAACCGGTCGCCCGCCCGCAAACCTTCGAGCGCACACCCCCTTAGCCATTAGGACAGTGCCACGTAGCCCCCTGGCCGTCCGATAGATATTTCACTTTTTCTGATTTTTTGTTTAGAAAACAGAACCTGTTATGATTTTGTTTTGTGAATATCTTTTAACCTGTTTAATATTTTGAGTTGATTCTTTTTGCAATAGCTCACATTTTTCATGTAGTTTCACCCTGTACTTTTAAATTTCAAATTTGAACTATAAAATTTGAATTGAATCAAATTTGCTTAAAATCTTCAAATCTGTATAACTAGAGTTTGAAAATAGATTTTGACATGAATCTTTTTGCTACTGTTTGGTATTAGTTAGGACTACCTTCATGCTTAGTTTGAAGATATTTAGGATATATTTGATTAATGTTTTAACCAAAAACAGAATCTGCTTAGTATTATAATATAGTTTTATAAACTCAATTTTAATTAGTTTGATTTAGAATTGGTTTTATTTGTTTATTAGGTTCTGTTAGTAAACATTTAGTGTTTTCACTCACTGATAATAAAAATATAAATTTGCTTAATTTAATTTTATTTAACATAGGAATCACAACTTCTTTTCAAATAGGCATAATTTGATTAAAACAACTAACTAGTAATAGTTTTGTTTTCAAACAAAGTTTTGTATATTTTAATTCTGTTTTCTAAGACAGATTTAGTTGTAAATTATTTTCTGTTAAGAACATGTTTTACAAATAAATAATAAGTTTAGTTTTTCATTCTTTTGTTAATATAACTATAGTTGATTCATATAGTGTTTATCACAAACTTGTATAAACTTTACTAAACTTTTCCCAACAAACTTAAATTGATTTTATTCTGTTTATTAATAAAATATTCTATTGTTTCCTTGCTGACAACAATTGTTTTGTTATTACAAAATAGTTTTATTATGATAGTAGTGTTTTATCAATCACCTCCTAGTAAACAAAACTTTGTGTGTTTTCTTACTTGAGATTTGTGCATTGTTTTGTCTTGATTGTTTACTAGTTCTTGGTTGATGTTTGTGAGTTACAATATTCTGTTGTATGCTTATTGAGTGCTTGTTTGCTTCGTTAGATTATCCGGAGTGCGAAGCTTGTTACTTAGAGTCACTCACGTACGAAGATCATCAATCAGGCAAGTCACTTTGATCATATTTTTACCCATGTTTTATATGCATTAGTTCTACCATCACCCCAATTGCATGCAAGATAGGTTAGTTGGAAACTTGGGTACATTGTTGTAGTATCATGTGGTAGGTACCTTCTCAACCTCTTTGACACATTGGCCCCGGGAAACGTTGTTTTACCTTTTTGCTATGCTATTAGTAGACGGGGTTGGTTATGTGATTCATGAGAGTTGAGAGAGTTAATAATTTCAAGACCTACATAATGATCAAGATTTAAGACTCCGAGTTTTCAACCTACCTCTGGGTGGATGATGGTTGAACGACACCCTGGAGAAACCAGTGGATTTGCCTAGGTGATGCTGGAGATGGCCAGTATTCACGCGGAAAGGTCCACCCAGGCACAAAGAGATGGATGGGTGCTTCAAGACCCAAGGCTTACCTGCACAGCCACAAGTCATTATGGGCTCTGGCTTGGTTGGATATCGTGGTGACCCTGGACAGGCGGTGCTACGAGAGGTAGAAGAACGGTAGGAAAGGATGGGCACCGACAGAGTCGCAGGGAAACCCTTTGGAAGACCATGTTTTGGTCATCCGTTTCTCAAACACCCTGAAGTGCGAGAAATCAAATGGAGGCGACCAAATCTTGTGGGGAACGTGTGCAAAACTCTGCAGAGTATTCCAAACCTAATCGATTAGCCGTGTCCACAGTCATGGGCGACTTGAGCCAAAGGAATTGAAACTTCCGGAACTCTCAACACAATTAATATGATGATGTGGGTATTTAATAATTTTGGGTATGAGAATTGGTTGGTGGAACCATCTCATTAATCAACAAACTTAGTAATATTTTGCTTAACCCCTCCCTTGATGTAGGAAAAAACTTGGCTTTACGCAAAAACTTACCACCCCACCTACCATATTTGCATATAGTTTGATGATTATCTTTTCACCCCTCTCTTGTGACTTCGCCGGCATATTCCATATGCTGACCTACATGGCTGCAACGTATCATGTTGCAGAGTACTTTTCCGACCAGGAGTGAGGACGCGTTCTATGCTCAGTGAGATGCCCTTGGAGTCAGATGGACTCATCTACCTTCGACGCTTCCGAAAGATTTAGATATTCTCATGAGTTGGCTTTTAGCCACTTTATTGTAATTTTTATTGTAATAAAGGACTCGACATGAGATTTCGATTAATATAATGCTGTGTGATTTCCCTTTGATATATACATGGATGTACCGTGTGTGTACCAGCATGATCTTGGGGTGGTACGGAAACACCGGAGACTTGACCTTCAGGTCGGGTCGTTACAGAAATGGTATCAGAGCACACGCTGACCGTAGGACGTAACCTCTAGGATTGGAAAGCCTTAGGATTGTTTCTCTTTGTCTTTAAATATCTTATACTATCATCTATTCGTTTCTAACTCCCCTCCGATTATTTCAAATTTATAGATGGCCACCTTCATCCCAGTGTTGATCACGGAGTTTTGCCAGCCTGACGCAACGATGCCCTTTGGTAAGGAGCTAATGAGGATCGTCAAGGACGTAAGGATTGCTTTGCCGAGCATCACCGGGATTCCTATCATGTCATTTCCCCAAGATGGACGCTACAGGATCGAGGTGCATATCCCAGGGAAGACTTTTGGGAACCGGAAGGAACCCATCGACCTCAAGTTCGTGGCACCCAGTTGGATACTTGGGAGAGACATGGCCATTCATCGTGCCCTTGGACGTATTCAGGAGGAATACAGAGGTGGAACCATTTCACCAGGACTCAGCGTGGTTTGTCGCAGAGATGCCAATGGAAACATCATAACTCCTCCCACTTCAGACACCACTATTTCCTATATCCAGACCCTGGAGACTCACATCAGGACTCTGGAGCTTCGAGTTCGTGCTGATACAAAGACAATCAAGAATCTGATGAACCGCGAGCTGGACCTTGAAGCTGATCTGCGAGAGGCCAACTATGAACACGAGCATGAAGTGAAGGACTTCCTAGAGAGGATTGATGAGCAGAATGCACGCATCGCAACTCTGGAGGAGCAGCTAGACATGGGGGAAAACCTTCACCCCGAAGGAGACATGGCACCCTTCATCAGCGACGATGAAGACTATGAGGAAAGCACCACCGGAGGACCTACGACTATGCACTTCTGAGGAAAAACATTAGTTATGCCCTCCATTTATCTTATACTTTCGTCGTTAAAGCGTAGGTCGATGCTTAGTTGTTTGAGATTTGTATTCCCGATGTTTGACGTTGATTGAATAAATGAATGAGTGTTTGGTGTGATATGTTTGTTGCATTGCATATGGGTAGTGATTTCTTCTTATAGACCCTTGTTCTATTCTAATTCTCATCCCTCTGAAAACAGCAAGATGCCTCCACGACGTGAGACCGATTTCACTTTTCCGCCGGAACTCACTCAACTCCTTCAGCAGCAGAATGCACTGATGCAGTTATTGATCCAGAATCAGACCAACAACCAGAACAACAACCACCATCCACCCCAGACTGACAATCTCACCCGTTTTCTAAGGTTGAATCCTCCAACTTTCTCCAGCAGTATTGAGCCCATTGTGGCAGATGACTGGCTCCGCAAGATGGAGAGAGAGCTCATCACCGCTGGATGCACTGACGCTGAGAAAGTGCGATTTGCCGCACATCAACTGGAAGGACCAGCAGCATCATGGTGGGAGAACTACACCACCACTTATCCTATTGCAGATGTGACTTGGGAGCAGTTCCAGCAAGCTTTCCGCACCGCACATGTTTCAGCTGGAGCCATGAGTCTGAAGAAGCGCGAGTTTCACAACTTGCGCCAGGGTAATCGCTCTGTGGCCCAATATGTGGAAGAGTTCAACACATTGGCACGTTATGCACCAGGAGACGTGGCCGATGATGCGGCCAAGCAGGAGAAATTTCTGGAAGGACTCAACGATGAGTTGAGCATGCAGCTGGTAGTGGCTAATTTCAACAACTACCAAGAGCTGGTGGATAAGGCACTTATTCTGGAGGGTAAACAACAGCAGATTGAGAACCGCAAGCGGAAGTACACTCAGGGGAAGTTCAGCTCTGGAGCTCATCAGAAGCTTCGCTACTCCCCGTACTCAGGGAATACCGGATCAGGAAACAGTAAGTTTGGAAAGCACACTCATGCTGTGCACAACCATGGAGGCCACCATCATGGAGGAAATGGGAACAACCGTCCCAACCATGGTAACTTCAAGAGTGACAATGGGAATGGGAACAACAACCAGCACCGTCACATTCCTACTCAGAAGGATCTGAGTCACATTACCTGTTTCAAGTGTCAGAAGACAGGGCACTATGCTACTGAGTGTCCCCAGAGCAAGCAGGGAAATGGAAACGGCAACTCCGCAGCCAAGAAGCCAAACCCTTTTTCTCGTGCCCAGGTGAACCACCTCGACGTGGAAGAAGTCTATGATCAACCCGAGACTGTGGTTGGTAAGTTTTTATTGCATTCACGTTCAGTTACAGTACTTTTTGATTCCGGTGCAACTCATTCATTTATATCAAGGGTAGTTGTGGATAAGTATGGTTTGCCGACCAAAACCCTTAGTCAACCCATTAAGGTCAGTTCCCCAGGAGGTATGATGATGGCAGGGATAGGATGCCATGCCTTGAAACTCAATATAGGAAATCATATTTTTCCCACCGACCTCATCGTCTTAGAGTCACAAGGACTGGATGTAATTCTAGGCATGGATTGGATGACCAAGTATGAAGGAAATCTTGATTGCCCTAGCAAGTCTATTTCACTCACCACCCCGGAGAACAAGAGGATTAAGTATGTATTCCGACGCACACGTATGAGTGTTAGGTTAAATGCCCTCACAGGAGTTGTTCAGGAGGAAGTACCTGTGGTAAAAGATTATCTGGATGTATTTCCGGAAGAATTACCAGGCATGCCACCAGATAGGGAAATTGAGTTCCTAATAGAGCTACAGCCAGGGACAACACCAATTTCCAAGAGACCCTATCGGATGCCCGCAAATGATCTGTTGGAAATCAAGAAGCAAATTAAGGAGTTATTGGACAAAGGTTATATACGCCCGAGTTCTTCACCTTGGGGAGCCCCAGTTCTTTTGGTGGAGAAGAAGGATAAAACCTTGAGAATGGTAGTCGATTATCGTGCCTTGAACGAGGTGACTATCAAGAACAAGTACCCTCTGCCGATGATTAATGATTTGTTTGATCAGCTCGTAGGAGCCAAAGTATTCTCCAAGATCGATCTTCGATCAGGGTATCACCAGTTGAAAATTCGTGAACAGGATATACCCAAAACAGCTTTCACCACGAGGTATGGCTTGTATGAGTATACGGTCATGTCTTTTGGATTGACTAATGCTCTTGCCTACTTCATGAATTTGATGAACAAAGTATTCATGGAATACCTAGACAAGTTTGTTGTGGTGTTCATCGATGACATTCTGATATTATCCAAGAACGAGGAAGAGTATAAGGAACATTTGCGTTTAGTTCTGGAGAAGCTGAGAGAGCATCAACTATATGCCAAGTTCAGCAAATGTGAATTTTGGCTGACGGAAGTCGGATTCCTTGGACATGTTATTTTCGGAGATGGAATAGCAGTGGACCCTGCTAAGGTTGAAGCCGTCACCGAGTGGAAGTCCCCTACCTCAGTTAAGGAGATCCGCAGTTTCCTCGGACTTGCCGGTTATTACCGGAGATTCATTGAGAATTTCTCAAAGATTGCCAAGCCCATGACAGAGTTGTTGAAGAAAGAATCCAGGTATGTTTGGACTGTGGAATGTGAAGCCAGTTTTCAGGAGTTGAAGAAACGTTTGGTCACAGCCCCAGTGTTGATCTTGCCCGATATTCGGAAGGATTTCCAGGTTTATTGTGATGCTTCACGTCAAGGACTTGGAGGAGTACTCATGCAAGATGGAAAGGTTGTAGCTTATGCATCCAGACAACTACGACCTCATGAGTTGAATTATGCCACCCATGATTTGGAACTAGCAGCCGTAGTGCATGCACTCAAGACCTGGAGACATTTTCTTATCGGAAACAGTTGTGATGTTTACACCGACCATAAGAGCCTGAAATACATTTTCACGCAGAAAGAGTTGAACCTTAGACAGAGGAGATGGTTAGAGTTAATCAAGGACTATGACATGAGATTACATTACCATCCAGGTAAGGCTAATGTTGTAGCCGATACCTTGAGTCGGAAAACTTATGTGAACACACTCACAGCGGGAGGATTACCTCAAGAGTTAGTCGATGATCTCAGAGAGCTCAAGCTAGAGATAGTTCCAACATGATATGTTGCTACACTGGAAATTCAGTCCACCTTGACCGAAAGAATTCGTGAAGCCCAGAAATCGGACAAGGAGATAGCTGAGATTAAACAGAGAATGGAAGATGGTAAAGCTAAAGGTTTTCTTGAGGATGAACACGGAACTTTGTGGTTTGAGAACCGAATCTATGTGCCCAATGACCCAGAGCTCAGGAAGTTGATACTTCAGGAAGCCCACGATTCACCTTACTCGATACACCCAGGCAATACCAAGATGTATCTCGATTTAAAAGAAAGTTATTGGTGGACAGGTATGAAGAAAGATATTGCGGAACATGTTGCAATATGTGATGTTTGTCAGCGAGTAAAGGCAGAACATCAGAAACCAGCAGGGTTACTCCAACCTTTGCCGATACCCGAGTGGAAATGGGAAAAGCTTGGTATGGATTTCATCACAGGATTACCCAGGACCCGTTCAGGTTATGATTCCATCTGGATAGTGGTAGATCGCTTGACCAAGGTAGCTCATTTCATTCCAGTGAAAACCACCTATACCAGTGCTAAGCTAGCCAAGATATATATGACCAGGATCGTATGTCTGCATGGAGTTCCGAGGAGTATCGTGTCAGATAGAGGAACACAATTTACCTCAAAGTTTTGGCATCAGTTACATGAAACTTTGGGTACAAGGCTAGAGTTCAGTACAGCTTTTCATCCGCAGACAGATGGACAGACTGAGAGAGTCAACCAGATTCTGGAAGACATGTTGAGAGCTTGTGCACTAGACTATGGTTCTAGTTGGGACGATAACTTGCCTTACGCAGAATTCTCATACAACAACAGTTATCAGACCAGTCTAAAGATGGCCCCTTTCGAAGCTTTATACGGAAGGAGGTGTAGAACACCGTTGACATGGGATGGTGTTGGAGACCGACAACTTTTTGGTCCCGACCTTATCCGAGATTCTGAAGAGAAAGTCAAGTTGATTCGTGACAGACTCAAGATAGCTCAATCTCGACAGAAGAGTTATGCTGACAGCAAACGTAAAGAAGTGACATATGAAGTGGGAGACAGAGCATATCTTCGTGTATCCCCGCTTCGAGGAATCAAGAGATTTGGTGTTAAAGGAAAATTAGCACCCAGATTCATAGGCCCCTACAACATTCTTGAACGTAGAGGCGAAGTTGCATACAAACTGGAATTGCCGGAAGGATTATCCGAAGTTCATAATGTGTTCCATGTGTCCGAGCTGAAGAAATGTCATGCTGAGATGGCTGACATCCCTTTTCGAGACACCGTGCCCCTAGAGGCCATACAACTTGACAATGATCTGACCTACGAGGAGAAGCCTGTCAGAATCCTCGAGACTGCCAACAGAGTTACCCGCAGCAGGATCATCAAGTTCTGTAAGGTTTTGTGGAGTCATCACACCGAGGAAGAAGCCACCTCGGAACGCGAAGAAGATCTTTGTAGAGACCACCCGCACCTATTTTCTAGCCAACCCGAATCTCGAGGGCGAGATTCATTTTAAGGTGGGTAGGTTTGTAACATCCCAAAATTTCATTTTGGAATGTTATGATTTATAGTTATGCATCCATCTGCATCATTGCTTGATTGTATGTGTTAGTTGAAATGCCTCTTCTGGATTTCAGAAAGCTCTTTCTATTTTTCCCTAAGTTGCTTTCATCTATTTGAAATTTTGGTTAAAATTTCAAATAAGAGAGGAGGAACATGACACTCCACACCAGGGACTAATTGGTGGTTTATTTGAACAATAATAACCAGGGGTTATTTTGAAAATATTTGCAAAAAGGGTTTAAAAACAATTAGGCAATTTCTGAAAATATTATTTTTTTCAAAGGGTTCAAATGGCAGAATAGAAATGTTCATTAAATAGCATTTATTATTCTGTTAATTTTGATATATAATACCCCTATATTTACAAAAGATTTGAATGCTTGAAATGTTTTTGAACGCTCTGGTAAATTATTAAAAGGAGAAACGGTAACAGTTACTGTAATAAACGGGCCGGCCCAACAGCTTTAAAAGCCGAGACCGTTACCGGTCGGCCGACCGACGCGCATTCACTTCTCTCTCTCACTGACACTGGACCCCACCCCCGACCGACCGTTAGCCTCGCTCGGTCGTCACTCACCTCCCTCCCGCGACGCCGGACCGCCGGCAGTTACTCGCCCCCTCCCGGATCTCTCTCCTTTCTCCTCCCCCGCACTCCCCAACGCCCCTATATAAGCCACCCACTCCCCTCTCTCCATTTCTCCCCGAGCCCCCTCTCTTCCGTCACCGAGACGCTGTCAATTCCTCGCCGGAGCCTTGCCACCACCGGAGCTCCCATTGCTCGTGCCCGTCGCTCCACTCTTCCCCTCCCCTCTCCGACACCACCAATCGGCGCAGGAGGACCACCGCCGCCATATGGACTTCTCCGCGCTCCATTTCGACCACCGGAGCCATCTCCGTCGACGAACACGACCACCGGACGCCGCCACCACTCGCCGGAGATCCCCTCTCCCTCGGGTAAGTCGCCGGACACACCCCATCCATCGGATCCCCACTCAACGGTCCCGATTAGATTGATTTTAAATCCGAATCGTTTTCCTTTAGGAACCGGTCGCCCACCCGCAAACCTTCGAGCGCACACCCCCTTAGCCATTAGGACAGTGCCACGTAGCCCCCAAGCCGTCCGATAGATATTTCACTTTTTCTGATTTTTTGTTTAGAAAACAGAACCTGTTATGATTTTGTTTTGTGAATATCTTTTAACCTTTTTAATATTTTGAGTTGATACTTTTTGCAATAGCTCACATTTTTCATGTAGTTTCATCCTGTACTTTTAAATTTCAAATTTGAACTATAAAATTTGAATTGAATCAAATTTGCTTAAAATCTTCAAATCTGTATAACTAGAGTTTGAAAATAGATTTTGACATGAATCTTTTTGCTACTGTTTGGTATTAGTTAGGACTACCTTCATGCTTAGTTTGAAGATATTTAGGATATATTTGATTAATGTTTTCACCAAAAACAGAATCTGCTTAGTATTATAATATAGTTTTATAAACTCAATTTTAATTAGTTTGATTTAGAATTGGTTTTATTTGTTTATTAGGTTCTGTTAGTAAACATTTAGTGTTTTCACTCACTGATAATAAAAATATAAATTTTCTTAATTTAATTTTATTTAACATAGGAATCACAACTTCTTTTCAAATAGGCATAATTTGATTAAAACAACTAACTAGTAATAGTTTTGTTTTCAAACAAAGTTTTGTATATTTTAATTCTGTTTTCTAAGACAGATTTAATTGTAAATTATTTTCTGTTAAGAACATGTTTTACAAATAAATAATAAGTTTAGTTTTTCATTCTTTTGTTAATATAACTATAGTTGATTCATATAGTGTTTATCACAAACTTGTATAAACTTTACTAAACTTTTCCCAACAAACTTAAATTGATTTTATTCTGTTTATTAATAGAATATTCTATTGTTTCCTTGCTGACAACAATTGTTTTGTTATTACAAAATAGTTTTATTATGATAGTAGTGTTTTATCAATCACCTCCTAGTAAACAAAACTTTGTGTGTTTTCTTACTTGAGATTTGTGCATTGTTTTGTCTTGATTGTTTACTAGTTCTTGGTTGATGTTTGTGAGTTACAATATTCTGTTGTATGATTATTGAGTGCTTGTTTGCTTCGTTAGATTATCCGGAGTGCGAAGCTTGTTACTTAGAGTCACTCACGTACGAAGATCATCAATCAGGCAAGTCACTTTGATCATATTTTTCCCCATGTTTTATATGCATTAGTTCTACCATCACCCCAATTGCATGCAAGATAGGTTAGTTGGAAACTTGGGTACATTGTTGTAGTATCATGTGGTAGGTACCTTCTCAACCTCTTTGACACATTGGCCCCGGGAAACGTTGTTTTACCTTTTTGCTATGCTATTAGTAGACGGGGTTGGTTATGTGATTCATGAGAGTTGAGAGAGTTAATAATTTCAAGACCTACATAATGATCAAGATTTAAGACTCCGAGTTTTCAACATACCTCTGGGTGGATGATGGTTGAACGGCACCCTGGAGAAACCAGTGGATTTGCCTAGGTGATGCTGGAGATGGCCAGTATTCACGCGGAAAGGTCCACCCAGGCACAAAGAGATGGATGGGTGCTTCAAGACCCAAGGATTACCTGCACAGCCACAAGTCATTATGGGCTCTAGCTTGGTTGGATATCGTGGTGACCCTGGACAGGCGGTGCTACGAGAGGTAGAAGAACGGTAGGAAAGGATGGGCACCGACAGAGTCGCAGGGAAACCCTTTGGAAGACCATGTTTTGGTCATCCGTTTCTCAAACACCCTGAAGTGCGAGAAATCAAACGGAGGCCACCAAATCTTGTGGGGAACGTGTGCAAAACTCTGCAGAGTATTCCAAACCTAATCGATTAGCCGTGTCCACGGTCATGGACGACTTGAGCCAAAGGAATTGAAACTTCTGTAACTCTCAACACAATTAATATGATGATGTGGGTATTTAATAATTTTGGGTATGAGAATTGGTTGGTGGAACCATCTCATTAATCAACAAACTTAGTAATATTTTGCTTAACCCCTCCCTTGATGTAGGAAAAAACTTGGCTTTACGCAAAAACTTACCACCCCACCTGCCATATTTGCATATAGATTAGATGATTATCTTTTCACCCCTCTCTTGTGACTTTGCCGGCATATTCCATATGCTGACCTACATGGCTGCAACGTATCATGTTGCAGAGTACTTTTCCGACCAGGAGTGAGGACGCGTTCTATGCTCAGTGAGATGCCCTTGGAGTCAGATGGACTCATCTACCTTCGACGCTTCCGCAAGATTTAGATATTCTCATGAGTTGGCTTTTAGCCACTTTATTGTAATTTTTATTGTAATAAAGGACTCGACATGAGATTTCGATTAATATAATGCTGTGTGATTTCCCTTTGATATATACATGGATGTACCGTGTGTGTACCAGCATGATCTTGGGATGGTACGGAAACACCGAAGACTTGACCTTCAGGTCAGGTCGTTACATCCGCCTTCTTGATCCAGCAAGAGGTAGCGGAGAGGTAGACGAGTTCTCCGGCAGCGCGACGGTGTTGCGGCGATGGTGGTAGAGCAATTCCAGTAGGGCTTCGCCTAAGCACCGCTGAAACCGATCTAGAGGAGAAACTACGAACTAGAGGAGAGGCAACACGTGGCTTAGGGTTTCTTGATGTGTCCCAAGTGCTAGCATCGCCCCACTATTTATATGCTGAGCCCTGGGGTCGAAACTTGGAGAAAAATCCTCCTCAAGGTCGGTTTGCCCGCAAGGCAAGAGTCCTTCTCGGACTCTAGGACCAGATGCCAAGGTCCTCGGCGTCTGGCCCCAAATGCCAAGGTCCTTGGCGTCTGGCCCCTGGTCTCCGCAAAACAACTTTTGCACCTTCCTAAAGCCTCATAGGCTTTGCCCCTTGGCCCAAATAAAGTGTTCCTATACCCCGAACATTTCGGGAAACATCCGAAACTATTTCCGATGAATTCCGGAACCCTTCCGGAGACCAAACACTATTATCCCATATATCAATCTTTACCTCCGGACCATTCCGGAGCTCCTCATGACATCCGGGATCTCATCCGGGACTTTTAACAACATTTGGTCACCATCATACATAACTCTATACTACCAAATTGTCACCGAACCTTAAGTGTGCAGACCCTGCGGGTTCGAGAACTATGTAGTCATGACCGAGACACCTCTACGGTCAATAACCAATAGCGGGACCTGGATTCCTATATTGGTTCCTACATATTCTACGAAGATCTTCATCGGTCGAACCTCTATGTCAAGGATTCAGTTAATCTCGTATGATGTTCCCTTTGTTCTTCGGTATGTTACTTGCCCAAGATTCGATCGTCGGTATCTCCATACCTAGTTCAATCTCATTACTAGCAAGTCTCTTTACTCGTTCCGTAATACAAGATCCCGTGGCTAACTCTTTAGTCACATTGCTTGCAAGGCTTATAGTGATGTTGTATTACCGAGTGGGCCCTGAGATACCTCTGTCACACGGAGTAACAAATCCCATTCTTGATCCATGCCAACCCAACAGACACCCTCGGAGATACCTGTAGAGCACCTTTATAGTCACCCAGTTACGTTGCGACGTTTGATGCACACAAGGTACTCCTCCGGTGTCAATGAGTTGCATGATCCCATGGTCATAGGAACAGATACTTGACATGCAGAAAACTGTAGCAATAAACTGAAACGATCATATGCTACGTTTGTAATTTGGGTCTTGTCCATCACATCATTCTCCTAATGATGTGATCCCATCATCAAATGACATCTCATGTCCATGACTAGGAAACCATAACCATCTTTGATCAACGAGCTAGTCTATTAGAGGCATACTAGGGACATGGTGTTGTCTATGTATCCACACATGTATCTGAGTTTTCGATCAATACAATTATAGCATGGATAATAAACGATTATCATGAACAAGGAAATATGATAATAACCAATTTATTATTGCCTCTAGGGCATATTTCCAATAGTCTCCCACTTGCACTAGAGTCAATAATCTAGTTCACGTCACCATGTGATTCACATTGTTATGAATCTAACACCCAATGAGTTCTATGGCTCGATCATGCTTTGAATGTGAGTGAGGTCTTTTAGTCAACGGATCTGCGACATTCTGATCCGTGTGTACTTTGCAAATCTCTATGTCATATTGTAGACACTGCTACCACACTCCACTTGAAGCTATTCCAAATGGCTGCTCCACTATACGTATCCGTATTGCTACTAAGAGTCATCCGGATTGGTGTTAAAGCTTGCATCGACGTAACCTCTTTACGACGAAATCTTTATCACCTCCATAATCGAGAAACATCTCCTTAGTCCTCTGGTTACTAAGGATAATTTTAACCATTGTCCAGTGCTCCACTCCTGGATCACTCTTGTACCCCTTGACAGACTCATGGCAAGGCACACATAGGTGCGGTATACAACATGGCATAATATCGAGACTGTGGCTAAGGCATAGGGTACGACCGTCGTCCTTTCTCTTTCTTCTGCCGTGGTCGATCTTTGAGTCTTACTGAACTTCACACTTTACAAATCAGGCAAGAACTCTTTCTTTGACTGATCCATTTTGTACTCTTTCAAAATCTTGTCAAGGTATGTACTTATTGAAAGTCTCATCAGGCATCTTGATCTATCTCTATAGATCTCGATGCCCAACAATTAAGTAGCTTTATTCAGGTCTTCCTTTGAAAAACTCTTTTCAAACAACCCTTTATGCTTTCTAGAAATTCTACATCATTTCCGATCAACAATATGTCATCCACATATGCTTATCAGAAATTATATAGTGCTCCCACTCACTTTATTGTAAATACAAGTTTCTCATAAACTTCGTATAGACTCAAAAACTTTGATCACCTCATCAAAGCGTATATTCCAACTCCGAGATACTCGCTCCAACCCATAGAAGGATCACTGGAGATTGCACACCTTTTAGCATCCTTAGAACTAACAAAACCTTCTGGTTGTATCTCATACAACCTTTCCTCAAGGAAGGAAACAATGTTTTGACATCCATCTGCCAGATTTTCATAATTTAAAAACACAGCAACTGCTAACATAATTTCAACAGACTTTAGCATCACTACGAGTGAGATAGTCTCATCGTAGTCAACTCCTTGAACTTGGCGGAAACTTCTTTATGACAAGTCGAGCTTTATAAATGGTGACATTTTCCATCAACGTCCGTCTTCATCTTGCAGGTCCATTTGTACTCGACGACCTGCCGTCCAACGGGCAAGTCTACCAAAGTCTATACTTGGTTTTCATACATGGATCATTTCTCAGATTTCATGGCCTCTAACCACTTGTCGGAATCCAGGCCCATCATCGCTTCTCCATAGCTCGTAGGTTCATCGTGTTGGAAATATGCCCTAGAGGCAATAAATAAAGTGTTTATTATTATATTTCCTTGTTCATGATAATTATTTATTATCCATGCTAGAATTGTAGTAATTGGAAACATGGATACATGTGTGGATACATAGACAAACACAATGTCCCTAGTATGCCTCTAGTGAACTAGCTCGTTGATCGAAAGATGGTTAAGGTTTCCTAGACATGGACATGAGATGTCATTTGATAATGGGATCACATCATTAGGAAAATGATGTGATGGACAGGACCCAAACTACAAACGTAGCTTATGATCGTGTCAATTTAATGCTAATGTTTTCTGCATGTCAAGTATATGTTCCTATGACAATGAGATCATGTAACTCACGGACATCGGAGGAGTGCCTTGTGTGTATCAAACGTCGCAACGTAACTGGATGACTATAAAGGTGCTCTACAGGTGTCTCCGAGGGTGTCTGTTGAGTTGGCATGGATCAATACTGGGATTTGTTACTCCGTGTGACGGAGAGGTATCTCAGGGCCCACTCGGTAATACAACATCACAATAAGCCTTGCAAGCAATGTGAATAAGTGTTAGTTACGGGATCTTGTATTACTAAATGAGTAAAGAGACTTGCCAGTAACGAGGTTGAACTAGGTATGGAGATACCGACGATCGAATCTCGGGCAAGTAACATACCGAAGAACAAAGGGAACAGCATACGGGATTAACTGAATCCTTGACATAGAGGTTCGACCGATAAAGATCTTTGTAGAATATGAAGGAACCATTGTGGACATCCAGGTCCCGCCATTGGTTATTGACCGTAGAGGTGTTTCGGTCATGTCTACATAGTTCTCGAACCCGCAGGGTCTGCACACTTAAGGTTTGGTGACGTTTCGGTAGTATAGAGTTATGTATGGTGGTGACCGAAGGTTGTTTAGAGTCCCGGATGAGATCCCGGATGTCACGAGGAGCTCCGGAATGGTCCGGAGGTAAATATTCATATATAGCAAGTCCTGTTTTGGTCGCCGGAAAAGTTTCGGGCTCGTCGGTAGTGTACCGGGAGTGCCGCTAGTGTATCGGGAGGCCACCAGGAGGGGTATTTCGACCCAAGAGGCTACATGGGCAGTAGGAGGGTGTAAACCAGACCACGGAACATCCACAAGAAGCCCATGCGGCTGGAGGAAAATGGCCCAAGAGAAAAAGTGGAAAAAGGCAAAATAGGGTGAATCCTAGTCCTACTAGGATTGGAGGTGGACTCCACCTCTCCCTCTCTCCTTCGGCCGAAGCAAGGAGGCCTTGGCCCTTGTGCCAAGGCCTATCCTCCTATCCTCTTATATATACTGGAGGTTTTAGGGTTTTTGAACAAGTTTTTCAGCCACGTGCTACCTGTTGCTCAAGTGCATAGTTTCTCCTCTAGATCGGATTTCTGCAGTGCTTAGGCGAAGCCCTGCCGGAATTGCTCCACCACCATCGCCGGAGCGCCGTCACGCTGCCGGAGAACTCTTCTTCCTCTCCACTCCTTCTTTCTATATCAAGACGGTGGAGATCGGCCTCAAGCTGTACGTGTGCTGAACGCGGAGGTGTCGTCCGTTCAGCGCTAGATCGGAAGGATCGTGATCACGTTCGTGCGACGGATCGTGATCAAGTTCGTGGGACGGATCGTGATCAAGTTCTGGGATGGATCGTGATCAAGTTCGTGGGACGGATCGTGATTGGATCGTAGGATGCACGGCGATTTGGATCGCGAAGACGTTTGACTACACCAACCGCGTTTCTTAACGCTTCCCGCTTAGCGATCTACAAGGGTATGTAGATCCACTCTCCCTCTCGTAGATGCTCATCACCATGGATACATCTGCGTGTGCGTAGGAAATTTTTTGTTTCCCATGCAACATTCCCCAATAGTGGTATCAGAGCTAGGTCTATGTGTTGATGATATCTCGAGTAGAACACAAAAGGTTTGTGGGCGTTGATGCTTAGATTGCTTCCTCCCTTGGTCAGATTTTGGTTCAGCGGTATTGTGAGATGAAGCGGCCCGGACCAACATTACTCGTACGCTTACGAGAGACCGGTTCCCTCGATCGCAACTTGTTGCATAGATGGCTTGCGGGTGCAAGTTTCTCTCACTTTAGTTGGATCGGATTCGACAAAGGCGGTCCTTGAGAAGGTTGAAAAGCAAATTATGTATCACCGTTGTGGTTTATGCGTAGGTGAGAATCGTTCTTGCTAGAAACCCATAGCAGCCACGTAAAACATGCAACAACAATTAAAGGACGTCTAACTTGTTTTTGCAGGGTATGTTCTGATGTGATATGGCCAATTACATGATGTGATATATGTGATGTATGAGATGATCATGTGATGTATAGAATTTCACGACTTGCATGTCGATGAGTATGGCAACCGGCAGGAGCCATAGGGTTGTCTTTAATTATTGTATGACTTGCATGTCAATCATTAAGCGCTATGTAATGCTTTACTTTATCGCTAAACGGTAGCAATAGTAGTAGAAGCATGCAGGGCGTGACAAGCCCGATGGCGACACGTTGATGGAGATCAAGATGATGGAGATCATGTTGTCATGCCGGTGACGATGGAGATCATGCCAGTGCTTTCAAGATGGAGATCTAAAGCACAAGTTCATGGCCATATCATGTCACTTATGAATTGCATGTGATGTTAATCCATTTTTGCACCTTGTTTTGCTTAGTACGACTTTAGAATTATAAGGTGATCCCTCACTTAAAATTTCAAGATAAATTGTGTTCTCCCGAGTGTGCACCGTTGTGAAAGTTCGTCGTGTTGAGACACCACGTGATGATCGGGTGTGATAGACTCTACGTTCACATACAACGGGTGAAAGCCAGTGTTGCACGCACAGAACACTCGGGTTAAACTTGACGAGCCTAGCATGTACAGACATTGCCTCGGAACACAAGAGACCGAAAGGTCAAACATGATTCATATAGTAGGTATGATCAACATAATGATGTTCACTATTGAAGCCACCTGAACTCACGTGATGATCGGACTTGAGTTGGTGGATTTGGATCATGTGACACTCAGATGACATGAGGGATGTTAATTTGAGTGGGAGCTTTAGTAATTTGATTAACTAAACTCATTATCTTGAACAATAGTCTAAGTAAACTTTGCATATTTATGTTGTCGATCAATGGCTCGTGCAGTAGCACCCCTGAATTTTAATGCGTTCCTAGAGAAAGCTAAGTTGAAAGATGATGGAAGTAATTTTGTTGAGTAGGCCCGTAATCTGAGGATTATCCTCACGGCTTCCTAGAAATCATATGTCCTTGATGCACCGCTTGGTGACCAACCAGAAGACATGACCTCCGAAGACATTAAGAATGCTTGGGAGGCACGCACTGGAGATTACTCATTAGTTCAGTGTGCGATATTGTATGGCTTAGAACCGGGACTTCAAAGACGTTTTGAACGTCATGGAGCATATGAGATGTTCCAGGAGTTGAAGTTTATCTTTCAGAACAACGCCCAGATCAAGAGGTATGAAACCTCCCATAAGTTCTATGCTTGCAAGATGGAGGAGAACGGGTCTATCAGTGAACATATACTCAGAATGTCTGGGTATTCAACTCGTCTAGCGGAGTTGGGAATTGCCCTTCCGCCAGAGGCGATCACTGATAGATTTCTTCAATCACTGCCACCTAGTTAAAAGAGCTTTGTGATGAACTATAACATGCACGGGATGAACAAGTCAATCGCCGAGCTGTTTGCGATGCTAAAAGTTGCTGAGTCTGAAATCCAGAAAGAACATCAAGTGTTGATGGTCAATAAAACCACTAGTTTCAACAAAAATGGCAAGGTCAAGGGCAAGGGCAAGAAGGGTAAAACCAAGAAGGATGGCAAAGCAGTTGCTACTCCTGTAAAGAAGCCCAAGCATGGACCCAAGCCAGAAACTGAGTGCTTTCATTGCAAGGGAACTGGTCACTGGAAGCGAAACTGCCCCAAGTACCTGGCTGACAAGAAGGCGGCCAACGACAAACAAGGTATATATGATATACATGTTATTGATGTGTACCTTACTAGCTCTCGTAGTAGTGCCTGGGTATTTGATACCGGTTCGGTTGCTCACATTTGCAACTCAAAGCAGGAATTACGGAATAAAGAAGGCTGGCAAAGGACGAAGTGACGATGTGTGTGGGAAATGGTTCCAAGGATGATGTGATCACCGTCGGCACGCTCTCTCTTGGATTACCATCGGGATTAGTGATGAACCTGAATAATTGTTAGTTAGTGTCTGCGTTAAGCATGAACATTATATCTAGATCTTGTTTATTGCGAGACGGTTACTCATTTAAATCAGAGAATAAAGGTTGTTCTATTTATATGAGTAATATCTTTTATGGTCATGCACCCAATGTTAGGGGTTTATTCATATTGAATCTTGATAGTGATGACACACATGTTCATAACATTGATGCCAAAAGATATAGAGTTGATAATGATAGTACCACTTTCTTGTGGCACTGCCGTTTAGGTCATATTGGTGTAAAACGTATGAGGAAGCTCCATGCTGATGGACTTTTGGAGTCACTTGATTTTGAATCACTTGACACATGTGAACTATGCCTCATGGGCAAGATGACTAAAACGCCGTTCTCTGGAACAATGGAACGGACGAGTGACTTATTGGAAATCATACATACTGATGTGTGCGGTCCAATGAATGTCACAGCGCATGGTGGATATCGTTATTTTCCCACCTTCACTTATGACTTAAGTAGATATGGGTATATTACTTAATTAAACACAAGTCTAAAACGTTTGAAAAGTTCAAGCAATTTCAGAGTGAAGTTGAGAATCATCGTAACAAGAAGATTAAGTTCATGCGATCTGATCGAGGAGGTGAATATCTGAGTTATGAGTTTCGCAGTCACTTAAGACAGTGTGGAATTGTTTCACAGTTGACACCTCCCGGAACACCACAGCGTAATGGTGTGTCCGAACGTCGTAATCGAACCTTATTAGATATGGTGCGTTCTATGATGTCTCTTGTTGATTTGCCACTATCGTTTTGGGGTTATGCTTTAGATACAGCTGCATACACTTTAAATAGGGCACCATCAAAATCCGTTGAGACGACGCCATATGGACTGTGGTTTGGCAAGAAGCCAAAGTTGTCGTTTCTTAAAGTTTGGGGATGTGATGCTTATGTCAAAAAGCTTCAGCCTGAAAAGCTGGAACCCAAAGCGGAGAAATGCGTCTTCATAGGATACCCGAAAGAGACAGTCAGGTATACCTTCTATCTCAGATCCGAAGGCAAAGTGTTTGTCGCTAAGAATGGAACATTTTTTGAGAAAGTGTTTCTCTCGAAAGAATTGAGTGGGAGGAAAATAGAGCTTGATGAGGTTATTGAACCTTTACTTCAACCAGAAAGTAGCACAACACAGAAAGATTTTTGTGTGGAACCTACGACGGTAGAAGAGGAAGTTAATGATGATGATCATGAAGCTTCGGATCAAGCTGCTATTGAACCTCGTAGGTCGACAAGGCCGCGTACTACCCCTGAGTGGTACGGCAACCCTGTCTTAGAGGTCATGTTGTTCGACAACAATGAACCTATGAGCTATGAAGGAGCAGTGATAGGCCCGGATTCGGAGAAATGGTTAGAGGCCATGAAATCCGAGATGGGATCCATGTATGAAAACAAAGTATGGACTTTGGAAGTATTACCTGAAGGGTGAAAGGCCATTCAGAACAAATGGATCTTTAAGAAGAAGACAGACGCGGACGGTAATGTCATCGTCTATAAAGCTCGACTTGTGGCAAAGGGTTTTTCACAAGTTCAAGGAGTTGACTACGATGAGACTTTCTCACCCGTAGCGACGCTTAAGTCTGTCAGAATCATGTTAGCAATAGCTGCTTATTTTGACTATGAAATTTGGTAGATGGATGTCAAAACAGCGTTCCTCAACGGTTTCCTTGAGGAAGAGTTGTATATGATGCAACCCGAAGGTTTTGTCGATCCAGAGAATGCTAACAAAGTTTACAAACTCCAGTGATCCATTTATGGACTGGTGCAAGCATCTCGGAGTTGGAATAAGTGGTTTGATGAGGTGATCAAAGCGTTTGAGTTTATACATGTTTATGGAGAAGCTTGTATTTACAAGAAAGTGAGTGGGAGCTCTATAGCGTTTCTAGTATTATATGTGGATGACATATTGCTGATTGGAAACAATATAGAAATGCTGGAAAGCGTGAAGAAATATTTGAACAAGAGTTTTTCAATGAAGGACCTAGGAGAAGCTGCTTTCATATTAGGCATTAAGATCTATAGAGATAGATCGAGACGCTTAATAGCACTTTCACAGAGCACATACCTTGATAAAGTTTTGAAGAAGTTCAAAATGGATCAGTCCAAGACGGGGTTCTTGCCTGTTTTACAAGGTGTGAAGTTGAGTAAGACTCAATGCCCAGTAACTGCAGAAGATAGAGAAAAGATGAGTGGCATCCCCTATGCTTCAGCCATAGGCTCTATCATGTATGCAATGTTGTGCACAAGACCCGATGTCAGCCTTGCCATAAGTATGGCCGGAAGGTTTCAAAGTCATCCTGGAATGGAGCACTGGAAAGCGGTCAAGAATATCCTTAAGTACTTGAAAAGGACTAAGGAAATATTTCTCGTTTATGAAGGTGATGAAGAGCTCGTCGTAAAGGGTTACGTCGATGCAGGCTTTGACACTGATCTGGACGACTCGAAGTCGCAAGCCAGATATGTATTTATTCTTAACGGGGGAGCGGTAAGCTGGTGCAGTTCCAAGAAAAGCGTGGTAGCTAATTCTACATGCGAAGCGGAATACATCGCAGCCTCAGAGGCGGCGAAGGAAGGTGTCTGGATGAAGCAGTTCATGACAGATCTTGGAGTAGTGCCGAGTGCACTGAATCCAATGAGCCTGTTCTGTGACAACACTAGTGTCATTGCTCTAGCAAAGGAACCAAGGTTTCACAAGAGGACCAGACATATAAAGTGACGCTTCAACTCCATCCAATATTACATCGAGGAGAAGGACCTAAATATTTGCAAAGTGCACACGGATCTGAGTGTTGCAGACCCGTTGACTAAACCTCTTCCAAGAGCTAAACATGATCAACACCAGAACTGTATGGGTGTTCGATTCATTACAATGTACATCACATAGTGATGTGAGATAGATTATTGACTCAAGTGCAAGTGGGAGACTGTTGGAAATATCCCCTAGAGGCAATAAATAAAGTGTTTACTTTTATATTTCCTTGTTCATGATAATTTTTTATCATCCATGCTAGAATTGTATTAGTTGGAAACATGGATACATGTGTGGATACATAGACAAACACAATGTCCCTAGTATGCCTCTAGTGGACTAGCTCGTTGATTGAAAGATGGTTAAGGTTTCCTAACCATGGACATTTGATTTGATAACAGGATCACATCATTAGGAGAATGATGTGTGGACAAGACCCAAACTACAAACGTAGCTTATGATCGTGTCAGTTTAATGCTACTGTTTTCTGCATGTCAAGTATATATTCCTATGACCATGAGATCATGTAACTCACAGACATCGGAGGAGTGCCTTGTATGTATCAAATATCGCAACGTAACTGGGTGACTATAAAGGTGCTCTATAGGTGTCTCCGAGGGTGTCTGTTGAGTTGGCATGGATCAATACTGGGATTTGTTACTCCGTGTGATGGAGAGGTATCTCAGGGCCCACTCGGTAATACAACATCACAATAAGCCTTGCAAGCAATGTGACTAAGTGTTAGTTACGGGATCTTGTATTACGGAATGAGTAAAGAGACTTGCCAGTAACGAGGTTGAACTAGGTATGGAGACACCGACGATCGAATCTCGGGCAAGTAACATACCTAAGAACAAAGGGAACAACATACGGGATTAACTGAATCCTTGACATAGAGGTTTGACTGATAAAGATCTTCGTAGAATATGTAGGAACCAATGTGGACATCCAGTTCCCGCCATTGGTTATTGACCGTAGAGGTGTCTCGGTCATGTGTACATAGTTCTCGAACCCGCAGGGTCTGCACACTTAAGGTTTGGTGATGTTTCGGTAGTATAGAGTTATGTATGATGGTGACCGAAGGTTGTTCGGAGTCCCGGATGAGATCCCGGACGTCACGAGGATCTCCGGAATGGTCTGGTGGTCAATATTCATATATAGGAAGTCCTGTTTTGGTCGCCGGAAAAGTTTCGGGCTCGTCGGGAGTGTACCGGGAGTGCCGCTAGTGTACCGGGAGGCCACCGGGAGGGGTATTTCAACCCAAGAGGCTACATGGGCTGTAGGAGGGTGTAAACCAGCCCACGGAACATCCACAAGAGGCCCATGCGGCTGGAGCAAAACGGCCTAAGAGAAAAAGTGGAAAAAGGCAAAATAGGGTGAATCCTAGTCCTACTAGGATTGGAGGTGGACTCCACCTCTCCCTCTCTCCTTCGGCCGAAGCAAGGAGGCCTTGGCCCTTGTGCCAAGGCCTATCCTCCTATCCTCTTATATATACTGGAGGTTTTAGGGTTTTTGAACAAGTTTTTCAGCCACGTGCTACCCGTTCCTCCAGTGCATAGTTTCTCCTCTAGATCGGATTTCTGCAGTGCTTAGGCGAAGCCCTGCTGGAATTGCTCCACCACCATCGCCGGAGCGCTGTCACGCTGCCGGAGAACTCTTCTTACTCTCCACTCCTTCTTGCTGGATCAAGACGGTGGAGATCGACATCAAGATGTACGTGTGCTGAACGCGGAGGTGCCGTCCGTTCGGCGCTAGATCGGAAGGATCGTGATCAAGTTCGTGGGAGGATCGTGATCAAGTTCGTGGGATGGACCGTGATCAAGTTTGTGGGACGGATTGTGATCAAGTTCGTGGGACGGACCGTGATTGGATCACGGAACGCACGGCAAATTGGATCGCGAAGACGTTTGACTACACCAACCGCGTTTCTTAACGCTTCCCGCTTAGTGATCTACAAGGGTATGTGGATCCACTCTCCCTCTCGTAGATGCTCATCACCATGGATAGATCTACGTGTGCGTAGGAAATTTTTTGTTTCCCATGCAATGTTCCCCAACACATCATTGTCCAACAACATGACCTCTAAGACAGGGTTTCCGTACCACTCAGGAGCAGTACGCGTCCTTGTCGACCTACGAGGTTTGATAGTAACTTGATCATTAACTTCCTCTTCGACTGGCATAGGCTCCACAGAAACATCTTTCTGCGCTGCTCTACTCTCTGGTTGAAACAAAGGTTCAACAACCTCATCAAGTTCTATCTTCCTCCCACTCAATTGTTTTGAGAGAAACTCTTTCTCGAGAAATGACCCATTTTTAACAACAAACACTTTGCACTCGGATCTGAGATAGAAGGTATACCCAACTGTTCTTAGGGTATTCTATGAAGATGCATTTGTCTGCTTTGGGTTCGAGCTCATTAGGTGAAAACCCTTTTCACATAAGCATCGTAGCCCCAAACATTAAGAAATGATAGCTTATGTTTCTGCCAAACCATATGGTGTCATCTCAACGGATTTAGATGGTGCCCTATTTAAAGTGAATGTAGTTGTCTCTAATGCATAACCCAAAACGATAGTGGTAGAATGATAAGAGACATCATAAGTTGCACCATATCCAATAGAGCACGACTACGACGATCGGACACACCATCACACTATGGTGTTCCAGGTGGCGTGAGTTGTGAAACAACTTTCACATTCTCTTAAGTTGTATACCAAACTCGTAACTCAGATATTCACCTCCACGATCATATCGTAGACATTTTATCTTCTCATCACGATGATCTCAAACTTCACTCTGATTTTATTTGTAGTTTTCAAATGATTCAGACTTGTGTTTCATTAAGTAAATATACAGTATATCTACTCAAATCATCAGTGAAGGTAAGAAAATAACGATATCCACCGCACGCTACAAGATTGAATGGATTGCATACATCAACATGTATCATTTCCAATAAATCACTTGCCTGCTCCATCAAAACCGGAAAACGGGGTCCTTAGTCATCTTGCCCAAGAGGCATGGTTCGCATGTCTCAACCGATTCGAAATTGAATGAGTCCAAAGATCCATCAGCATGGAGTTTCTTCATGCGATTTATACCAATATGACATTTAGCGGTAGTGCCATAAGTATGTGGTACTATCATTATTAACTTTGTATCTTTTGGGATCAATGTTATGAACATGTGTATTACTACGATCAAAATTCAACAAACCATTCTCACTGGGTTCATGACCATTGAAGGTATTATTCATGTAAACAGAATAACCATTATTCTCTAACTTAAATGAATAATCGTGCTGCAATAAACACGATCTAATCACGTTCATGCTCAACGCAAACACCAAATAACATTTATTTAGTTAGTTCTCCATTTATTCCGTAGCTTTTATTTCGAGTTACTAACATTTAGCAACCGAACCGATATCCAATACCCAGGTGCTTGTAGGAGTACTAGCAAGGTACACATCAATAACATGTATATCAAATATACTTCTGTCGATGTTGCCAGCCTTCTTATCTACCAAGTATCTAGGGTTGTTCCGCTTCAGCGACCGCTCTCCTCATAATAGAAGCACTTAGTCTTGGGTTTGGGTTCAACTTTGGGTTGCTTCACTAGAGCAGCAAACTGACTTGCCATCCATGAAGTTTCCCTCCTTTCCCTTGCCCTTCTCGAGACTAGTGGTTTTACTAACCATCAAAACTTGATACTCCTTTTTGATTTCTACATTTGCGGTGTCAAACATCACGAACAACTCAGGGATCATCATTTCCATCCCTCGCATTTTATAGTTCATCACGAAGCTCTAGTAGCTTAGTGACAATGACTTGGAAAACTATATCAATTACTTTCTTATCTGGAAGATAAACTCCCACTCGATTCAAGCAATTGTAGCACCCAGACAATCTGAGCACATGCTCAACGATTGAGCTATTCTCCTTCATCTTGCAGGCAAAGAATCTTATTGGATATCTCATATCTCACAACACGGGCATGAGCCTGGGATCCCAATTTCAGTTCTTAGAACATATCATATGTTCCGTGACATTCAAAATGTTTTGGAGCCTCAATTCTAAGCCGTAATGCATGACGCATTAAACTATCAAGTAGTCATGGGAACGTGCCTGTCAGATGTTCACAACATCTACAAACGACGCTGGAGGGGGTGGCGCACTGAGTGGTGCATTAGGGATATAAGCCTTCTATGCAGCAATGAGGACAATCCTCAGATCACGGACCCAGTCCGCAATATTGCTACCATCATCTTTCAACTCTATTTCTCTAGGAACATATAAAAATTCAAGGGAGCTACAGCGTGAGCTACAACATAATTTGCAAAGACACTACTGACTATGTTCATGTTAATGAGTTCAATTAATCATATTACTTAAGAACTCCCACTCAAATTGACATCCCTCAGGCCATCTAAGTGTCACATGATCCAAATTCACCAACTCAAGTCCGATCATAATGTGAGTTGAGGTGGTTTCAATGGTGAACATCATCATGTTGATCATATCTACTATATGACTCATGTTCGACCTTTCGGTATCTTGTGTTCCGAGGCCATGTTTGTACATGCTAGGCTCGTCAAGTTTAACCCGAGTGTTCTGCATGTGCAACACTGGCTTGCACCCGTCATATGTGAATGTAGAGTCTCTCACACCCGATCATCACGTGGTGTCTCGACACGACGAACTTTCGCAACGGTGCACACTTGGGGAGAACACAATTCATCTTGAAATTTAAGTGAGGGATCACCTTATAATGCTACCGTCGTCCTAAGCAAAACAAAGTGCATAAAAGGATAAACATTACATGCAAATCATAAGTGGCATGATATGGCCATGAACTTGTGCTTTTGATCTCCATCTTGAAAGCAACAGCATGATCTCCATCGTGACCGACATGACACCATGATCTCCATCAACGTGTCGCCATCGGGGTTGTCGCACCCACCATGCTTCTACTACTATTGCTACTGTTTAGCGATAAAGTAAAACATTACATAGCACTTAATGATGGACATGCAGGTCATGCAATAATTAATGACAACCCTATGCCTCCTGCCGGTTTCCGTACTCACCGACATGCAAGTCGTGATATTCTATACAACACATGATCATCTCATACATCATATATGTCTCATCATGTAATTGGCCATATCACATCACATCATACCCTGCAAAAACAAGCTAGATGTCCTCTAATTGTTGTTGCATGTTTTACGTGGCTGCTATGGGTATCTAGCAAGAACAATCCTCACCTACGCATAAACCACAAAGGTGATACATAAGTTGCTTTTCAACCTTCTCAAGGACCGCCTTTGTCGAATCCGATCCAACTAAAGTAGGAGAAACAGACACCCGCCAGCCATCTTTGTGCAACGAAGTTACACATCAGTCAATGGAACCAGTCTCTCGTAAGCGTACGAGTAAGGTTGGTCCGGGCCGCTTCATCCCACAATACCGCTGAACCAAAACACGACCAAGGGAGGAAGCAATCTAGGCATCAACGCCCACAAACTCTTTGTGTTCTACTCGAGATCTCATCTATGCATATACCTCTCTCATGATGCCACTGTTGGGGAACATTGCATGGGAAACAAAAAAAATCCTACGCACACGCAAGATCTATCCATGATGATGAGCATCTACGAGAGGGAGAGTGGATCTACATACCCTTGTAGATCGCTAAGCGGGAAGCGTTAAGAAATACGGTTGATGTAGTCGAACGTCTTCATGATCCAAATCGCCAAGTGTCCTGCGATCCCATCACGATCCGTCCCGCGATCCAATCACGAATTGTCTCGTGATCCTGATCATGGTTCTTCCGATCTAGCGCCGAACGGACGACACCTCCACGTTCAGCACACGTACAGCTCGATGACAACCTCCGCCTTCTTGATCCAGCAAGAGGGAGCGGAGCGGTAGACGAGTTCTCCAGCAGTGCGACGACGTTGCGGCGATGGTGCTGGAGCAATTCCAGCAGGGCTTCGCCTAAGCACCGATGAAACCGATCTATAGGAGAAACTACGAACTAGAGGAGAGGCAGCACGTGGCTTAGGGTTTCTTGATGCGTCCCAAGTGCAAGCCTCACCCCTCTATTTATATGATGAGCCCTAGGGTCGAAACTTGGAGAAAAATCCTCCTCAAGGTCGGTTTGCCCGCAACGGAAGAGTCCTTCTCGGACTACAGGACCAGACGCCAAGGTCCCTGGCGTCTGGCCCCAGACGCCAAGGTCCGTGGCGTCTGGCCCCTAGCCTCCACAAAACAGCTTTTGCAACTTCCTAAAGCCTCATGGGCATGACCCCTTGGCCCAAATAAAGTGTTCCTATACCCCAAACATTTCGGGAAACATCCGAAACTATTTTCGGTGAATTCCGGAACCCTTCCAAAGACCAAACACTATTATCCCATATATCAATCTTTACCTCTGGACCATTCCGGAGCTCCTCGTGACGTCCGGGATATCATCTGGGACTTCGAAAAACCTTCGGTCACCACCATACATAACTCTATACTACTGAAATGTCACCGAACCTTAAGTGTGCAGACCCTATGGGTTCGAAAAATATGTAGACATAACTGAGACACCTCTACGGTGAATAACCAATAGCGGGACCTGGATGCCCATATTGGTTCCTACATATTCTACGATGATCTTTATCGGTCGAACCTCTATGTCAAGGATTTAGTTAATCCCGTATGATGTTCCCTTTGTTCTTCGGTATGTTAATTGCCCGAGATTCGATCATCGGTATCTCCATACCTAGTTCAATCTCGTTATCGGCAAGTTTCTTTACTCATTCCGTAATACAAGATCCCGTGGCTAACTCTTTAGTCACATTGCTTGCAAGGCTTATAGTGATGTTGTATTACCGAGTGGGCCCTGAGATACCTCTCTGTCACACGGAGTAACAAATTGTTGGGGAACGCGATAGAAAATAAAAATTTCTGGTATAGCAAGCATGCCCAGGACCACTATGGAGACTGCATACAAGGTTTGATCTGATCCGTACCGACTCAAAGTGCAGCGGAAGAAGAGTCGGTGGAGATCGTTGGTGCAGATCCCCGCAGCTAGGATTTTACAACCTCCCAACCGCGAGGATGTACTCGCTCGTCAGACAGCCCTTCGGGAGGCAGTCGGACAGTCCCCCGGACGATGTCGCGGACAGCCCTTCGGGAGGACCCTCGAAACTCAAACGGAGACTCGGACAGCCCTACGGGAGAACACACGAACAACCCCTCGGGCAAAAGATCAAAACTATGACCTCTCTACGGGGTTGCACACATACGGTGTCATCTATCCGGCAGGGCTTCGCCGTCCAGAACTAGTTCTTGTCGGAACCCAGACAGCCTTTCGGCTCTACGAAAGACTCTTTTTGTGGGAGGGGGAGAGAGAGAGCTTGCAAAGCAAAGCATGTGTATGAGAGCACAAGGATGAAGATATGGCAGCCCACATCTCCTCTATTTATAGGAAAACCAAGGGGTAGGGTTGGGACTTGAAAATACCAAACTACCCCCACTTTATGTCACACATAAAAAATCATAAGAAGGAAAAGGGGTGCCATGTGGAGCTCCATGGAGGAGCTCCAACCTTGGCCGGCCAACCCTTGGGGGGCCGCCATGAGGAGCTACCTTGCTCCCCAATCCCTTCTAGAAGCCTTTTTGGAAATATCCAAAAAGGTGCTTTTTCATAAATATCCAAAAAGCACTTTCACTATTCACGATGACATTTTTCAGCATCCGATCGAACTGAAAATATTTATGTGGGCTTAGAACAATTCTAGTACCCCACTAAAATAATTTTTAATGCGATCCGGAACAATTCCGGAATAGTGATTTTCATCTGCGAAAAGCATCTGAAGCGGTTCCGGCAGCTCCGGAACATTTCCGGTTTTTCTTCCGGAAAATTCCCAGAAGTTTCAGATTGATTCTGGCATCCTCCAAGAATTATCAGGCATGTGCCAAAACCAATTTGACTTAATGGTATCCCCTGAAACTACTTTTTAGTTTTACCGAAACTGTTCTGGGGTTTTGTCTGCGGAAATTTTCCGCTGTCCGAAACTTTTCCGGTGTCCGAAACTTTTCAGTGATTTTCTCTCAGAATCCGTGTCTAGTATCAACAGATAGATGACCCTTAAACGTCTGACCCTATAGGTTTGGTGAAGCATAGACATGACCCGGAACCCCTTTCGATCAATGATCAAGATCGGAGCCGTGGACACCCATATTGACCCCTATACCCACACGAATGAATATTCGAGTGAACCTCCAGTTGCCGTGAGCTATTCATGTTGCTTCGCGGTATGTTACAATTACCCGAGGTGAGATATGTAGGCATCCTCGTGGATCAACAACTTTTCCACTATGCCAGTTACCTCGTTGCCGATATTGTTCTCTTTTCTCGTTCCCATGTTCTGGCATCCCCGTGATCAAATCACAAAGTGTCTGGCCAGACGATGATGGATACTGTAACACCGAGAGGGCCCAGAGATATCTCTCCATCGTCGGAGGAGCAAATCCCAATCTTGAGCTATCAAGTTACTTGACATACTTTTCCATGAACCCGTAAGCCACCGTAATAGCCACCCATTTACGGATGACGTTTAACAAACCCCAAAGTTCATGAAGCAAGCATGAAGAAACTCGATACTCTCATGGTCTAAGGAATTATGCAAACGTTAACCATCTCTGTGTTATTAACCATTAACTTGTGAAGAATGTATCTCACAGCATAACATCAATTCGGATCGATTCAACACGAGTTTTCTACCAACATCGCGTCCTCAAAATTGCCGGCATAGTCATGCCCATGATCAGGAAAACAGGATCATCATGCAATACTTGAGCCAGTCTTAGAGGCTAGACTAGGAATTTAATTTACCGTTTATTATACCACACGTGCACATGAGTTTCCCTCCAAGCCTCGTGGTTATTGTAGACTCGAGAATCATTGCAGTTATAGCATGGAACATAAACTTTCATTACAAACTTTGGAGATACAAAATAACTATTATTACTGCCTCTAGGACATATCTCCTACAGACTCCCACTTGCACTAGAGTAATAATCCACTTACATGGCTTCCCTAACACCAATGGCTATCCGGTGTTGCTCATGCTTTGCTCGTGGTAGAGGCTTTGTCATCGGGTCTGACACATTCAGATCCGTGTGAACTTTGTGTACTTTCACTAAACCTTCTTCGACATGATGTCGAATGAGTTTATATTTGCGTTGAATTTGCATTTTCTTATGGTGCGAACATGGCTCCCTTGCCTGAGCCACGACACCACTATTATCACAATAAATCTCCACCGGGTCCAGAGCACTTGGAACCACACCAAGGTCTTCAAGAAATTGCTTGATACGGACAGCTTGCTTGGAGGCTTCAGAAGCAGCAACATATTCTGCCTCCGTCGTAGAATCCGCCATAGTCTTTTGTTTGGAACTTTTCCAATTAACTGCGCTGCCATTCAATATGAAAACATAGCCAGATTGAGATTTGAAGTCATCTCGATCAGTCATGAAGCCTGCATTAGTGTAACAACTTACAATGAGCTCTTCATCACCTCCGTACACAAGGAGTAAATCCTTGGTCCTTCTAAGGTACTTAAGAATACCCTTGACTGCGGCCCAGTGTTCCAATCCTGGATCACCTTGGTATCGGTTGCTAACACTTAGCGCATAGGAAACATCTGGTCTTGTACATAGCATGGCATACATAATAGAACCAACTGCCGAACCATATGGAATATCATTCATTTGTGCTCTCTCATCGAGGGCCCGAGGACTCTGATTCTTGCAAAGCACTGTGCCAGGTGACATGGGGAGTAGGCCTTTCTTGGAGTTCTCCATGTTGAACCTTTTCAACACCTTGTCAATGTACGTGCTTCGACTAAGCGCTATTAGGCTTCTTGATCTATCTCTATAGATCCTGATGCCCAAAACATATGCCGCTTCTGTTGGGGAACGTCCCATGGGAAATAAAAAAATTCCTACGCACACGCAAACCTATCCATGGTGATGAGCATCTACGAGAGGGAGAGTGGATCTACGTACCCTTGTAGATCGCTAAGCGGGAAGCGTTAAGAAACGCGGTTGGTGTAGTCGAACTTCTTCGCGATCCAAATCGCCGAGCGTCCCACGATCCAATCACGAACCGTCCCGCGAACACATCATGATCCGTCCCGCGAACTCATCACGATCCGTCTCACGACCTTGATCACGATCTGTCCCGCGAAATCATCACGATCCGTTCCGCGATCACATCACGAACCGTCTCGCAATCACGATCATGGTCCTTCCGATCTAGCGCCGAACGGACGGCACCTCTGCATTCAGCACACGTGCAGCTTGGTGACGATCTCCACCGTCTCGATCCAGAGAGAGGAGGTGGAGAGGAGGGAGTGTTCACCGGCAGCGTGACGGCGCTCCGGTGGTGGTGGAGTAATTCCGGCAGGGCTTCGCCTAAGCGCTGCAGAAAACCGATCTAGAGGAGAAACTATGCACCGGTGTAACGGGTAGCACGTGGCCGGAAATTCTGTCCAAAAACCACCCAATCCACTAGTATATATAGGAGGAGAGGAGAGGAGAGGCATCCAAGGCCTTTGGGTCGGCCGAGATAGGAGGTGGGAAGCAATCCTACTTCACCTCCAATCCTAGTTGGAGTAGGATTGCCTCCTATTGGCTGATTTTCCACTTTTTGCTTTAGGACTTTCTCTCCTATGCCATGGGCCTTTGTGGCTGTTTACCCAGCCCACTAAGGGCTGGTTATTATTCTCCCACAGCCCATGGACCTCTTGGGGTCGAAATACCCCTCCCGGAGGCCTCCCGGTATACTACCGGCACTCCCGGTACACTACCGATGAGCCCAAAACTTTTCCGGAAACCAAACTGGGACTTCCTATATATGAATCTTTACCTCCGGACCATTTCGGAGCTCCTAGTGATGTCCGGGATCTCATCTGGGACTCCTAACAAACTTCGGTCACCACCATACATAACTCTATACTACCGAAACGTCAGCAAGCCTTAAGTGTGCAGACCCTGCGGGTTCGAGAACTATGTAGACATGACCAAGACACCTCTACGGTCAATAACCAATGGCGGGACCTGGATGTCCACATTGGTTCCTACATATTCTACGAAGATCTTTATCAGTTGAACCTCTATGTCAAGGATTCATTTAATCCCGTATAACGTTCCCTTTGTTCTTCGGTATGTTACTTGCCCGAGATTCGATCGTCGGTATCTCCATACCTAGTTCAACCTCGTTAACGGAAAGTCTCTTTACTCGTTCCGTAATACAAGATCCCGCAACTAACAATTAGTCACATTGCTTGCAAGGCTTATTGTGATGTTGCATTACCGAGTGGGCCCCGAGATACCTCTCCGTCACACGGAGTAACAAATCCCAGTCTCGATCCATGCCAACTCAACAGACACCATCGGAGATACCTGTAGAGAACCTTTATAGTCACCCAGTTACGTTGCGACGTTTGATACACACAAGGCACTCCTCCGATATCTGTGAGTTGCATGATCTCATGGTCATAGGAACACATACTTGACATGCAGAAAACAGTAGCAATAAACTGACGCGATCATATGCTACATTTGCCGTTTGGGTCTTGTCCATCACATCATTCTCCTAATGATGTGACCCCGTTATCAAATGACATCTCATGTCCATGGCTAGGAAACCTTAACCATCTTTTCATCAACGAGCTAGTCTATTAGAGGCATACTAGGGACACGGTTTTGTCTATGTATCCACACATGCATCTAAGTCTCCGATCAATACAATTATAGCATGGATAATAGACGATTATCATGAAAAAGGAAATATGATAGTAACTAATTTATTATTGCCTCTAGGGCATATTTCCAACAGTCTCCCACTTGCACTAGAGTCAATTATCTAGTTCACATCACCATGTGATTCGCATTGTTATGAATCTAACACCCAACGAGTTCTGGGGCTCGATCATGCTTTGCATGTGAGAGAGGTCTTATAGTCAACGGGTCTGTAACATTCAGATCCGTGTGCACTTTGCAAATACCTATGTCAAACTGTAAACACTGCTACCACACTCCGCTCAGTACTATTCCAAATGACTGCTCCACTATACGTATCCAGATTGCTACTACGAGTCATCCAGATTAGTGTTAAAGCTTGTATCGACGTAACTCCTTACGACGAACTCTTTATCACCTCCATAATCGAGAAACATCTCCTCAGTCTCTTAGTTACTGAGGATAATCTTGACCGCTGTCCAGTGATCCACTCCTGGTTCACTCTTGTACCCCCTGACGGACTCATAGCAAGGCACACATAGGTGCGGTACACAACATGGCATAATATAGAGCCTATGGCTAAGGCATAGGGGACGACGTTCGTCCTTTCTCTTTCTTCTGGTGTTGTCGAGCTTTGAGTCTCACTCAACCTTCACACCTTACAAATCAGGCGAGAACTCTTTCTCTGACTGATCCATTTTGAACTCTTTCAAAATCTTGTCAAGGTATGCACTCATTGAAAGTTTCATCGACCATCTTGATCTATCTCCATAGATTTTGATGGTCAACAATTAGGTAGCTTCATCCAGGTCTTCCTTTGAAAATCAATTTCCAAATGACCGTTTATGCTTTCCAGAAACTCTACATTATTTCTGATCAACAATATGTCATCCACATATACTTATCAGAAATTCTATAGTGCTCCCACTCACTTTATTGCAAATACAAGTTTCTCGTAAACTTTGTGTAAACATCAAAACTTTGATCACCTCATCAAAGCATATATTCCAACTCCGAGATGCTTGCTTCAGTCCATGGAAGGATCACCGAAGCTTGCACACCTTTTAGCATCCTTAGGCCTGACAAAACCTTCTGGTTGTATCACATACAACCTTTCCTCAAGTAAACCGTTAAGGAAACGATGTTTTGACATCCATCTGCCAGACTTTAGCACCACTACGAGTGAGAAAGTTTCATCGTAGTCAACTCCTTGAACTTGTCACAAACATCTTTGCAACAAGTCGAGCTTTACAAATAGTGACATTCACCATCAGTGTATGTCTTCATTTTAAAGATCCATTTGTACTCAACGACCTGCCGTACAACGAGCAAGTCTACCAAAGTCTACACTTGGTTTTCATACATGGATCCTATTTCGGATTTCATGGCCTCCAACCATTTGTCGGAATCCGGGCCCATCATCGCTTCTCCATAGCTCGTAGGTTCATCGTTTGTCCAACAACATGACCTCCAAGACAGGGTTGTCGTACCGCTTAGGAGCAGTACACATCCTTGTCGACCTACGAAGTTCGATAGTAACTTGATCCTGAAGCTTCATGATCATCATCATTAACATCCTCTTCAACTAACGTAGGCTTCACAGAAACAACATCCTGCGCTGTGCTACTCTCTGGTTGAACAAAGTTTTAACAACCTCATCAAGTTCTATCTTCCTCCCACTTAATTCTTTCGAGAGAAACATTTCCTCGAGAAAGGATCCGTTTTAGTAACAAACACTTTGCACTTGGATCTGAGATAGAAGGTTCACCCAACTGATCTTAGGGTATTCTATGAATATGCATTTGTCCGCCTTGGGTTCGACCTCATTAGGTGAAAACATTTTCCACACAAGTGTCACAGCCCCAAGTATAAAGAAATGACAGCTTAGGTTTCTATCAAACAATAATTCACATGGTGTCATCTCAACGGATTTAGATGGTGCCCTATTTAAAGTGAATGTAGTTGTCTCTAATGCATAACCCCAAAATTATAGTAGTAAAACGACAAGAGACATCATAGCACGCACCATGTCCAATAGAGCATAACTATGATGTTCGGACACACCATCACACTATGGTGTTCCAGGTGGCGTTTAGTTGTGAAACAAATTTCACATTCTCTTAAGTTGTATGCCAAACTCGTGACTCAGATATTCACCTCCACGATCATATCGCAGTCATTTTTATCTTCTTGTCACGATGATCTTTAAACTTCACTCTGAATTTGCTTGAACCTTTCAAACGATTCAGACTTGTGTTTCATTAAGTAAATATACACTATATCTACTCAAATCATCAGTGAAGGTAAGAAAATAACGATATCCACTGCACGCTACAAGACTCACTAGATTGCATACATCAACATGTATCATTTCCAATGAATCACTTGCCCGCTCCATCCAACGGGGTCCTTTAGTCATCTTGCCCAAGAGGCATGGTTCGCATGTCTCAACCGATTCGAAATCGAATGAGTCCAAATATCCATCACCATGGAGTTTCTTCATGCGCTTTATACCAATATGACATTTTACGGCAGTGCCACAAGTATGTGGTACTATCATTATTTAACTTTGTATCTTTTGACATCAATGTTACGAACATGTGTATTACTATGATCAAGATTTCAACAAACCATTCTCACTGGGTGCATGACCATTGAAGGTATTATTCATGTAAAAAGAATAACTATTATTCTCTGACTTAAATGAATAACCGTATTGCAACAAACATGATCTAATCATGTTCATGCACAACGCAAAACACCAAATAACATTTACTTAGGTTCGTCACTAATCCTGAAGGTAGAGAGAGCATGCGATGTTGATCACATCAACCTTGGAAACATTTCCAACACACATCGTCACCTCGCCCTTAGCTAGTTCTCCGTTTATTCCGTAGCTTTTATTTCGAGTTACTAACATTTAGCAACCGAACCGGTATCCAATACCCAGGTGCTACTAGGAGTACTAGCAAGGTACACATCAATAACTCGTATATCAAATATACTTCTGTCGATGTTGCCAGCCTTCTTATCTACCAAGTATCTAGGGTTGTTCCGCTTCAGCGACCTCTCACCTCATAATAGAAGCACTTAGTCTCGGGTTTGAGTTCAACTTTGGGTTGCTTCACTGGAGCAGCAACTGACTTGCTATCCATGAAGTTTCCCTCCTTGCTCTTGCCCTTTTCAAAACTAGTGGTTTGATTAACCATCAACACTTGACGCTCCTTCTTGATTTCTACCTTCGCGGTGTCAAACATCGCGAACAACTCAGGGATCAATACTTCTATCCCTGGTGTATTATAGTTCATCACTAAGTTCTAGTAGCTTTAGTGATAGTGACTTGGAGAACTATATCAATCACTATCTTATCTGGAAGATCAACTCCCACTTGATTCAAGCGATTGTAGTACCCAGACAATCTGAGTACATGCTTAACGATTGAGCTATTCTCCTTCATCTTACAGGCAAAGAATCTTGTTGGAGATCTCATATCTCGCAACACAGGCACAAGCCTGAGATCACAATCTCTGCTCCTAGAACATCTGATATGTTCCGTGACGTTCAAAACGTTTCGGAGCCTCAATTCTAAGCCGTAATGCATGACGCACTAAACTATCAAGTAGTCATCGAAACGTGCCTGTCAGATGTTCACAACATCTATAGACGACGCTAGAGGGGGTGGCGCACCGAGCGGTGCATTAAGGACATAAGCCTTCTATGCAACAATGAGGACAATCCTCAGATCACGGACCCAGTCCGCAATATTGCTACCAACATCTTTCAACTCTATTTCTCTAGGAACATATAAAAAATTAAGGGAGCTACAGCGCGAGCTAGTAATCTACAACATAATTTGCAAAGACACTATTGACTATGTTCATGATAATGAGTTCAATTAATCATATTACTTAAGAACTCCCACTCAAATTGACATCCCTCAGGTCATTCGAGTGATAGATGATCCAAATTCACCAACTCAAGTCCGATCATCACGTGAGTTAAGGTGGCTTCAATGGTGAACATCATTATGTTGATCATATCCACTATATGACTCATGCTCGACCTTTCGGTCTCTTGTGTTCCGAGGCCATGTCTGTACATGCTAGGCTCGTCAAGTTTAACCCGAATGTTCTGCGCGTGCAAATCTGGCTTGCACCCGTTGTATGTGAACATAGAGTCTATCACACCCGATCATCACGTGGTGTCTCAACACGACGAACTTTCGCAACGGTGCACACTCGGGGAGAACACAGTTCATCTTGAAATTCAAGTGAGGGATCACCTTATAATGCAATTCATAAGTGACATGGTATGGCCATGAACTTGTGTTTAAGATAGCAAAACACCGGCATGATCTCCATCGTCACCGGCACAACACCATGATCTCCATCATCTTGATCTCCATCAATGTGTTGCCATTGGGGTTGTGGCGCCAACCCTGCTTCTACTTCTATTGCTACCGCTTAGCGATAAAGTAAAGCATTACATAGCGCTTAATGATTGACACGCAGGTCATACAATAATTAAATACAACCATATGGCTCCTGCCGGTTGCCATACTCAACGACATGCAAGTCGTGAAATTCTATACATCACATGATCATCTCATACATCACATATATCTCATCATGTAATTGGCCATATCACATCACAACATACCCTGCAAAAACAAGTTAGACGTCCTCTAATTGTTGTTGCATGTTTTACGTGGCTGCTATGGGTATCTAGCAAGAACGATTCTCACCTATGCACAAACCACAACGGTGATACATAGATTGCTTTTCAACCTTCTCAAGGACCGCCTTTGTCGGATCCGATCCAACTAAAGTGAGAGAAACTGTCACCCGCAAGCCATCTAAGCAACAAGTTGCGTCGAGGGAACCGGTCTCTCGTAAGCGTACGAGTAATGTTGGTCCGGGCCGCTTCATCTCACAATCCCGCTGAACCAAAATCCGACCAAGGGAGGAAGCAATCTAAGCATCAACGCCCACAAACCTTTTGTGTTCTACTCGAGATCTTATCGAACCATCAACCTAGCTCATGATGCCACTGTTGGGGAACGTCGCATGGGAAACAATTTTTTCCTACGCACACGCAAACCTATCCATGGTGATGAGCATCTACGAGAGGGAGAGTGGATCTACGTACCCTTGTAGACCGCTAAGCGGGAAGCGTTAAGAAACGCGGTTGGTGTGGTCGAACTTCTTCGCGATCCAAATCGCCGAGCGTCCCACGATCCAATCACGAACCGTCCCGCGAACACATCATGATCCGTCCTGCGAACTCATCACGATCCGTCTCACGATCTTGATCACGATCTGTCCCGCGAACTCATCACGATCCGTTCCGTGATCACATCACGAACCGTCTCGCGATCTCGATCATGGTCCTTTCGATCTAGCGCCGAACTGACGGCACCTCCGCGTTCAGCACACGTGCAGCTTGATGACGATCTCCACCGTCTCGATCCAGCGAGAGGAGGTGGAGAGGAGAGAGAGTTCACCGGCAGCATGACGGTGCTCCGGTGATGGTGGTGGAGCAATTCCAGCAGGGCTTCGCCTAAGCGCTGCAGAAAACCGATCTAGAGGAGAAACTATGCACCGGTGTAACGTGTAGCACGTGGCCAGAAATTCTGTCCAAAAACCACCCAATCCACTAGTATATATAGGAGGAGAGGAGAGGAGAGGCAGCCAAGGCCTTTGGGTCGGCCGAAATAGGAGGTGGGAAGCAATCCTACTTCACCTCCAATCCTAGTTGGAGTAGGATTGCCTCCTATTGGCTGATTTTCCACTTTTTGCTTTAGGACTTTCTCTCCTGCGCCATGGGCCTTTGTGGCTGTTTACCCAGCCCACTAAGGGATGGTTATTATTCTCCCACATCCCATGGACCTCTTGGGGTCGAAATACCCCTCCCGGAGGCCTCCCGGTACACTACCGGCACTCCCGGTACACTACCGATGAGCCCGAAACTTTTCCGGAAACCAAACTGGGACTTCCTATATATGAATCTTTACCTCCGGACCATTCCGGAGCTCCTAGTGACGTCCGGGATCTCATCCGGGACTCCTAACAAACTTCGGTCACCACCACACATAACTCTATACTACCGAAACGTCAGCAAGCCTTAAGTGTGCAGACCCTGCGGGTTCTAGAACTATGTAGACATGACCGAGACACCTCTACAGTCAATAACCAATGGCGGGACCTGGATGTCCACATTGGTTCCTACATATTCTACGAAGATCTTTATCAGTCGAACCTCTATGTCAAGGATTCATTTAATCCCGTATAACGTTCCCTTTGTTCTTCGGTATGTTACTTGCCCGAGATTCGATCGTCGGTATCTCCATACCTAGTTCAACCTCGTTAACGGCAAGTCTCTTTACTCGTTCCGTAATACAAGATCCCGCAACTAAAAATTAGTCACATTGCTTGCAAGGATTATTGTGATATTGCATTACCGAGTGGGCCCCGAGATACCTCTCCGTCACACGGAGTAACAAATCCCAGTCTCGATCCATGCCAACTCAACAGACACCATCGGAGATACCTGTAGAGCACCTTTATAGTCACCCAGTTACGTTGCGACGTTTGATACACACAAGGCACTCCTCCGATATCTGTGAGTTGCATGATCTCATGGTCATAGGAACACATACTTGACATGCAGAAAACAGTAGCAATAAACTGACACGATCATATGCTACGTTTGCAGTTTGGGTCTTGTCCATCACATCATTCTCCTAATGATGTGACCCCGTTATCAAATGACATCTCATGTCCATGGCTAGGAAACCTTAACCATCTTTTCATCAACGAGCTAGTCTATTAGAGGCATACTAGGGACTTCTTGTCTATGTATCCACACATGCATCTAAGTCTCCGATCAATACAATTATAGCAGGGATAATAAACGATTATCATGAACAAGGAAATATGATAATAACTAATTTATTATTGCCTCTAGGGCATATTTCCAACAGCTTCACCTAAGTCTTTCATTGAAAAACTCTTCTTCAATGAGTCTTTTATTTCGCTATGAAAATCCACATCATTTCCAATCAACAATATGTCATCCACATACAAGATTAGAAAAGCTTTCGCGCTCCCACTAAACTTCTTGTAAACACATGATTCTTCATCGTTCCTCGTGAAGCCAAACTCTTTGACTACTTCATCAAAACGAATGTTCCAGCTCCTTGATGCTTGCTTCAGACCATAAATGGCTTTCTGAAGCTTACATATCTTTCCAGCATTCTTAGGATCGACAAAACCTTCTGGATGTATCATGTATACATCCTGTTCAAGGTTTCCATTTAGGAAAGCCGTTTTGACTTCCATCTGCCATATTTCATAATCGAAATAAGCAGCAATTGCTAGTAATATCCGAACAGACCTAAGCATAGCTACGAGCGAGAAAGTCTCGTCGTAGTCCACTCCTGGAACTTGCATGAACCCTTTCGCGACAAGTCTAGCTTTATAGATAGTAATGTTATCATCCGCGTCCGCCTTTATTTTGAAAATCCATTTACAACCAATGGGTTTTACGCCATCTGGAACTTCTTCCAAGTTCCAATCTTGGTTTTCGTACATGGATTCCATTTCGGATCTCATGGCTTTGTGCCATTCCCTTGAGCTAGGCCCCGCCATCACTTCCTTGTAGTGCGTAGGTTCATCGTCTTCAAGAATGAAGATTTCATTGTGAAACCACTTAGGTGGCTGGATAGCCCTACCTGATCTGCGCGGTTCAGTAACAACATTGTCTGAAGTCTCTACATCACATGCGACAACTTTCGGCTCGGTTGTAGGGATAATTAGCGGAATTTCTTCCGGTTCTTTAGCCATGTCAATGATTGCCGAAGATTCACTAATCTCATTAAGTTGTAATGTCCTCCCACTCAATACTTTAGTGAGAAATTCTTTCTCGAGAAAGTGTGCAACCTTTGCGACAAACATTTTTCCTTCGGACTGGTGGTAGAAGGAATATCCAATGGTGTTATTTGGATAACCTACAAAGTAACATTTGTCTGATCTAGCTTCTAGTTTGGTTGGCTGTAACCGTTTTACGTATGCCTCGCAACCCCAAACCTTGAGATGCGACACACTAGGTATCTTCCCATACCACACCTCATGTGGTGTCGTCTCAACAGACTTAGATGGCGCTCTATTTAATGTATAAGCAGCAGTGAGTAGTGCGTGACCCCAAAAAGATATTGGTAGATCTGTAAGAGACATCATCGACCTTACCATGTCTAACAGAGTTCGGTTATGTCGTTCCGACACTCCGTTTCGGTGTGGAGTTCCAGGAGGCATAAGTTGTGAAATGATTCCATGGTCACTTAGATGTTGGCCAAACTCATGACTAAGATATTCGCCTCCGTGATCAGACCACAGAAACTTAATCTTTTTATCACGATGATTTTCTACCTCATTCTAAATATATTTGAACTTTTCAAAAGTTTACGACTTATGCTTCATCAAGTAGATATAGCCATACCGACTTAAATCATCAGTAAAAGTCACGAAGTAAAAATAGCCACCTCGTGCGGCCGTGTTCATTGGACCACATACATCACTATGTATTATTTGCAATAATTCACCCGCCCGTTCAGGATGACCCGTGAACGGCGTCTTGGTCATTTTTTCCATCAAGCAAGCTTCACATATGTCAAATGATTCAAAATCAAGGGACGGTAAAACTCCATCGTTATGGAGTCTTTGCATGTGTTTCTTTCCGATGTGGCCAAGCCGACAGTGCCACAAGTAAGTGGTGGTGGTATCAGCCTTCTTAAGGCATTTAGCATTCATGTTAAAGACATCATTTCCACAATCAAGATTTAGTATGAAAAGGCCCCCAACAATGGGTGCAAATCCATAAAACAAATCCTTATAATAAAGTGAACAACCATTGTTCTCAGACTTGTAGGAGTACCTATCGTGTACTAAACAAGATCCAGAGATAATGTTTCTACACAACAACGGAACAAAATAACAGTTACTAAGTTCCAAAATAAATCCTGAAGGGAGACGTAGAGGCATAATGCCGACGGCTTGAGCGGCGATCCCAGCGTTGTTCCCGACACGCATCACGACTTTATTCTTTGCCAGAATGCGCACCTTCTGAAGCCACATGTGAGCAACCGATCCGGTATCAAATACCCAAGACTTAGAATTTTCGCTAGCAAGCAAAACGTCAATGACATTAACTTGTATAACAATTATACCTTTTTCGGTTTTCCCAGACTTCTTATCTTCCAGATACTTCTTGTAGTTTCTCTTCCAGTGTCATGTGCCCTTGCAGTAGAAGCACTCGGTTTCATTCTTGGCTCCGCCCTTAGATTTGCTTTGTAAGCCGGTCTTACCGGCGCCCTTGCCCTTCTTTGGCTTGCCTTTCTTTTTGAAACTGGCAGTTTTATTCACAAGCAACACTTGCTTGCGATTTTTCTACAGTCCTCCTTCAGCAGTTTTCAGCATGGCAAACACCTCATTTGTTGTTTTGTCCATCCCATTCATGTTCTAGTTCATGATAAAACCGCCATAAGACGGGAGGGAGTGAACCTAGCAACAAGTCCATAACATGCTCTTCTGGAAGTGGGAATTCCAGGATTTTAAGCCTTTCAGCGTAGCCAATCATAGTGACTACGTGCTCGTCAATTGAACTGCCCTCAGCCATCTTGGTCTCCGCCATCATTTTCATGATGTCAAAACATTCAGACCGTGCATTAAACTTGTAAAGAGCATCCAGATCCTTAATCATATCAAAGGAGTTATGGAATTCAAAACGTTTTTGAAGCTCTGAACTCATGCAAGATAGCATGAGGCACTGTACTAAGTTGTAATCATCATCCTTAGTGGCCCAGACATTTTGTATGTCTGCCACGGCTGTTGCCGCCGGTTTAGCAGGAGGAGGTCCATCAAGCATGTACACTTTCTTAGCACCCCGGAGGACAATCCTCAGGGTACGGACCCGGTCCGCATAGTTGTTTCCATTCGTAGCTAACTTCTCTTTCTCTAACATAGGGCCTAAGTTGAACGCGGTGTTGCGAGCCATTTGATCTACAACAGAAAACACAAGTTCACTTAGACTTTGCTCATAATGATTTTTGGCACTAGCGAATAAACAATTTTTATTCTAAGGTGCACTCCCACTCAAATCAATATCTCTCATAATTGATTGTGAGTGATGCAAGACCCAACTTTCAATTCAGCGTTAAGGATGTAACCATCTCAAGTGACGAGAATTTAAATTGGTAGGCCAACTTGCCAATCACATCTCTATGTGACTCTTGTTCATCTTTTGATACGTGTGTTCCGAGCTCATGACTTTCATGCCTGAACGTCAAGACAACCAAGTGATCTCGCTGCGAGGCCTCAACTCACCCGCCTCACACTTCTCTAATCGTTTGTAACCATGTAACCATGTGATACCCCAAAGAGATAGGTGCCGTGACGGTGCTACACTTGGGAGAACACTAACTACTTGTTATTTTTAGTGAGAGATCACTCTAATAAAAAGCGACTACCGCGCAATTAAGAAGGGTGCATCAAGAGGGATAAATATCTCAGGCAATTCATAATAGCATGATATGGTATAGCCCTTTCTGACGGAGAAGTCAAGTATTTCTTCATCTTCGGCATTCGCATCGGTGTTCACCTTTGCGAAGATTGCCACCACCTTGTTGATGCACCAGATAATATTGCTATCTCTATAGCTAATAAAATAAGTGCATTACATAAGGTTGAAACGCAGGTCATTAAAGTGCAATCATATGGCTCCAGCCATTATGCCGAATCATGACACGCAGGTCATGTTAATTACATCATATAGCCATCTCATACATAATGAAATTGAATATGAGCATTGCTATACCACATCATATGCAAACCATCCTGCAAAACCAAGTCAGACGCCTCTAATCGGTTTATACAAAATTTTATTTTACGTGGCTTCTAAGGTTTTGACTCAAACCGAAGCTACCAACGTTTATCATCAAGTATGATAATTCAAGTTGCTAGACTAACTTTCCAGGGTGTATGAAACACGAGATAATAAAATCTCGAGCCCCATAGTAAACTTTGTCATACGCGTGACCTTCGTGCAGATCATATCTGCATTGCCTTTTCGTCTACGAAACATCCATCTTCCTTTAACTATGGTGGAACCCAAAGAACTGTTAGCACTTTGTTGATCTATCAATCAGCATACTCACGAGCAGCATGAAAGGATCGTGGATTGCCAGAATTTTGTAAGATTCCACCATTCCATCAAGATCAGGACTACGCAAATTAACGGGAAGCAACATGAATATCAGGTAACAGATTTCATCTGCTACCCGCACAAATAATTTTCAGCAATAGATCTCATCTACTACAAGATTATACTATGCAATACCCATACATCTCATGTATTCTAGATCATAACATGCATCTACTCATAGCCTGGCTCTTGATGCCACTGTTGGGGAACACGACAGAAAATAAAAATTTCTGGTATAGCGAGCACACCCAGGACCACTATGGAGACTGCATACAAGGTTTGATCTGATCCGTACCGACTCGAAGCGCAGCGGAAGAAATTCGGTGGAGATCGTTGTTGCAGATCCCTGCAGCTAGGATTTTACAACCTCCCAACCGCGAGGATGTACTCCCTTGTCGGACAGCCCTTCGGGAGGCGGTCGGACAGTCCCCCGGACGATGTCGCGGACAGCCCTTCGGGAGGACCCTCGAAACTCGAACGGAGACTCGGACAACCCTATGGGAGGACACACGAACAACCCCTCGGGCAAAAGATCGAAACTACGACCTCTCTACGGGGTTGCACACATACGGTGTCATCTATCCGGCAGGGCTTTGCCGTCCAGAACTATTTCCTACTGGAACCCAGACAACCTTTTGGCTCTACGAAAGACTCATTTTGTGGGAGGGAGAGAGAGAGCTTGCAAAGCAAAGCATGTGTATGAGAGCACAAGGATGAAGAGATGGCATCCCACATCTCCTCTATTTATAGGAAAACCAAGGGGTAGGGTTGGGACTTGAAAATACCAAACTACCCCCACTTTATGTCACACATAAAAAATCATAACAAGGAAAAGGGGTGCCATGTGGAGCTCCATGGAGGAGCTCCACCCTTGGCCGGCCAACCCTTGGGGGGGGGCCATGGGGAGCTACCTTGCTCCCCAATCCTTTCTAGAAACCTTTTTGGAAATATCCAAAAAGATGCTTTTCAATAAATATCCAAAAAGCACTTTCACTATTTACGACGACATTTTTCAGCGTCTGATCGAACTGAAAATATTTATGTGGGCTTAGAACAATTCTAGTACCCCACTAAAATAATTTTTAATGCGATTTGGAACAATTCCGGAATAGTGATTTTCATCTGTGAAAATCATCTGAAGCGGTTCCGGCAGCTCCAGGACATTTCCGGTTTTTCTTCCGGAAAATTCCCAGAAGTTTCCAGAATGATTCTCGCACCCTCCAAGAATTATCAGGCATGTGCCGAAACCAATTTGACTTAATGGTATCCCCTGAAACTACTTTTAGTTTTACCAAAACTGTTCCGGTGTTCTGTCAGCGAAACTTTTCCGCTGTCCGAAACTTTTCTGGTGTCCGAAACTTTTCAGTGATTTTCTCTCAGACTCCCTGTCTAGTATTCAACAGATAGATGACCCTTAAGCGTGTGACCCTATAGGTTTGGTGAAGCATAGACATGACCTGGAACCCCTTCCGATCAATGATCAACATCGGAGCCATGGACACCCATATTGACCCGTATACCCACACGAATGAATATTCGAGTGAACCTCCAGTTGCCGTGAGCTATTCCTGTTGCTTCGCGATATGTTACAATTACCCGAGGTGAGACATGTAGGCATCCTCGTGGATCAACAACTTGTCCACTATGCTAGTTACCTCGTTGCCGGTATTGTTTTCTTTTCTCGTTCTGGTGTTCCGGCATCCCCGTGGTCAAATCACAAAGTGTCTGGCCAGACAATGATGGATACCGTAACACCGAGAGGGCCCAGAGATATCTCTCCATCGTCGGAGGAGCAAATCCCAATCTGGAGCTATCAAGTTACTTGACATACTTTTCCATGAACCCGTAAGCCGCCGTAATAGCCACCCATTTACGGATGACGTTTAACAAACCCCAAAGTTCATGAAGCAAGCATGAAGAAACTCGATACTCTCATGGTCTAAGGAATTATGCAAACGTTAACTATCTCTGTGTTATTAACCATTAACTTGTGACGAATGTATCTCATAACATACATCAATTCAGATCGATTCAACACGAGTGTTCTACCAACATCGCGTCCTCAAAATTGCCGGCAAAGCCATGCCCATGATCAGGAAAACAGGATCATCATGCAATACTTGAGCCAGTCTTAGAGGCTAGACTAGGAATTCAATTTACCATTTATTATACCAGAGTGCACATGAGTTTCCCTCCAAGCCTCGTGGTTATTGTAGACTCGAGAATCATTGCAGTTATAGCATGGAACATAAACTTTCATTACAAACTTTGGAGCTACAAAATAACTATTATTACTGCCTCTAGTGCATATCTCCTACACAAATCCTAGTCTTGATCCATGCAACCCCAACAGACACCCTCGGAGATACCTGTAGAGCACCTTTATAGTCACCTAGTTACATTGCGACGTTTGATACACACAAGGTACTCCTCCGGTGTCAGTGAGTCGCATGATCTCATGGTCATAGGAACAGATACTTGACATGCAAAAAACTGTAGTAATAAACTGAAACAATCATATGCTACGTTTGTAGTTTGGGTCTTGTCCATCACATCATTCTCCTAATTATGTGATCCCGTCATCAAATGACATCTCATGTCCATGACTAGGAAATCATAGCCATCTTTGACCAACGAGCTAGTCTATTAGAGACATACTAGGGACATGGTGTTGTCTATGTATCCACACATGTATTTGAGTTTCCGATCAATACAATTATAGCATGGATAATAAAGATTATCATGAATAAGAAAATATGATAATAACCAATTTATTATTGCCTCTAGGACATATTTCCAACAGTGATTCTATCAAACCATGTACATGCATGTTTCCTCTCTTTCTTTCTAACCACCGGATGCAAGCGTTTTACATGATGTGACAATGCCAAAATTTAAAAAGCAAATACTCCCTCCGTCTCCTAACATAAGATCTTTTTACAAGCTAAAACAACTTGCAAAACGATCTTATATTATGGGACAAAGGGAGTAGAAATTGAAACTAATGAAAGCACCAATTCATCTGGACAAAATCATCCATTCAACTTTGCTAAAGCGCACATGATAGTATTCCAAGAGAAAAATTGCGCAAGCATAGGTGAGTTGTACCTTCTCTCATTTTCTTGTGTGGGGGCCGGCAATGGAGTATCCGCTGCTGCATGCGCTATGTGTTGCTCTTGTTCCTTGTGTCGCCGGCGGAAAAGAACCATCGGAAAAATAAAATAAGGCCTTCAAGGCGTCGCACATGCAAGGTTAATTAGAAGATGAAGATAAGCCTCGACCTTGAGTCATCGCTGGCCGTTGATTAGTAGATAAACTGAATTAGGCAATTAGTGGGGGCCCTTGAGACTTGGGGGCCGGGGCGGCGAAGCTTCAGGAAGGTGGTGTGAAGTGTTTCAAGTGGGTTTGGTCTCTGGTTTTGGTGGGTGCGTATGGCTGGCTATATAGTACATTCTTTGTTGGAGTCAAATTTTGTAAAATTTGATTAAGTTTATAGTACACAATATAAATATTTACTATAACAAATATATATGATGGAAAAGTACAATCAATAATAAATCCAATTTTATTCATTTGTTATTCTATATGTTGATATTTTTATTTATAAACTTTTTTAAACTTTAGAAAGCTTGAGTTTGATCAAAGCTAATACAAAACCTGGGCATGAGCAGCCCGGCCCGGTCACCCGGTCCGAAAAACTCGGGCTGGGCCAGGTCGGGCTTTATGTTTGGGCCGGGTTTGGGTTTGAAAACTAGGCTCGATCAGTAGTTCGGATCAGGCTCGGGCTTGAGGTCATAGACATTTTACACAAAGGCCCGACCCAACCCGAAATTCACCTGTTTAGTCCATTCGGGCTGGGCTCGAGCCTGGGTATTAGTTTTTTTGGCCGGGCCAAGCCGGGCCGGGCTTGGGCTTGGAATTTTCAGTTTGGGCTTTCTAAAATCCGGCCCGACCCAGGGTATGCCCATGTTTAGCTAATATGCGGAGTAAATAAACATAGAGGAAGTACTTACTCTATATCAATAGCTAAGACAATTTTTAGTAGGCACTACGTGCAGTGCAGATCGATTCTTCCACAACACCGCTAGCACGAGCATGGCAGCACGACACAGGGATCATTAGCCATGCACGGTACAACGATGCATGCTACATAGGCATGCTATCTAGAGCTAGTCTTCCAGTCGGATCAAGCCTCAGTTAGAGGAATCACGCTAACGCCTCCGTATCTCGTCTATGGTTGATAGGATGTACGTTAAGTAACCTAACACATGTGTAGTTCAACTTTTCTTGCACATCATCATACCTATTCTGAAGCAATGCGTTGCTCCGTAGTGAGGCCACTCCATGTAGAATTCCATGAAAAATATGATTGCACTGTGCTAATGTACTATGAAATTTCCGAATCTGATCCATATGGGCAGTCGAAGTGCCCAATTCTCAAGATGCCAAAACCGCCGCTGTTCTTCGTGGAGAGAGCTCCTATTGGGCGCCCGCGTGCGTCCAATTGTTGAGCTTTTGTGGAAGGTGGCAGCCCAACGTACTGGGTCGGCCCATATGGAGGGAACAAACTCATGGCACACCAAAAAGTGTTGCACGAGCAAGAAATCGAACTTTAGATATTCTGCTTGTGAACGTGCCCCCACACAATCAAGCTAATGAGTTTTGATTATGGATTTGTAGTGCGAGACTTGAAAAAAAATGCAGCAGTAGAACCAAATTTCTATTCAATTTTTTCAAAACAATCATGAAAATTGTGAACAAAAAAATGAAATTATTTATAATGTGGACACCTTTTGTCAATCCAAACATACTCAGAAATTTGTGACCATTTTTGAAAATTTAAACAAACTTGTAGTTCGAACAAATTTTTAATCTTGATTTTTTTAAATAGTGAACGCATATTAAAAAGGCAAACTGATTTTTCAACCTCGAAAAAAATGTTTGAATAATTTTCAAACATGAATAATTTTTTAGAAATGTGATTATTTAGTAAAATTTGAACATTTCATGAAACTCTCAATTATTTTGGTAAATGTAAACATTTTTTTCAATAAGTGAACAATTTCAAATCGACCATTTATTGAAACTAAATAGAAAATTTGAATACCTGAATATTTTTTAATACGTGAACAGTTTTTAAAAATGAGAACAGATTTTGGAACTTTGATTATTATTTAAAATCTGAACATTATCCAAATTTGATGAAACCTTTTCTAAAAACATGAACAGTTTTTGGAATTGTGAACATGTTTTATGAAATCACAAAATAAGTTAAAATCGTGAAATTTCTGCAGAAAAACAAGTAACAGAAAGAAAAGAAAAAAACGAGCTGAAAAAAAAGGACAAAAAAGAATTTGAGAAGCATAAACTTTTTAAAATCATGAATTTTTTTTGTAAAACACGAAAATGTGTTCAACTACGAACATTATATTTTTGGAAACAGGAACAAAATATGACCAACGTGAATAATTTTGAAATTTGTGTAAAAAATAAGTTGAAATGTTTTTTTAAAAATGTAAACAAAATTTTAAAATCTATTTAAAACACTTTTAACTTTTGAAAAACACAAAAATAAAGGAAACAACCCAAAAAAGGAAACAAAAAATGTAGAAAACCTAAAGAAATGGTTAAAACAATACTTGAAAAGGTGGATTAGGGAACGTTGGAACCTTCTAGAAGATTACCAAAACTGGTTGCTTTGTCAAAATGGATCGACCCATGTCTTGTGGGTCGCTTTCTTCGCTTCAGCGAAGCCGCAACTGTTGATGCTCACGGGCGGCAAATATGATCCGCCCTTCGTGCCTATGGGGCAAAAATCATTTAGTCTCGGTACAAATTGTAGGGTTGGGCTCAAAGTAAATGACACAGAAAACAAAAGGCATTTTTAGATTAGAAAATCATTACCTTCTAGTTATTTTATCGAAATAAGTTGAAATTTTCCGAGAGTACTACTGGAAACATGTGTTCAAACACTCTGTGGTAACCATCCTAGACGTCGGTATTTTTCCATGTGTTCAAACAATGATCGTCTCACTTTGTTAAAGGAACTAGTTGGTAATGTTAGCTCCAGTGGTCCAACATCATCTGAACAGTATCTTTTTATTAGAGCAAAGTTAATTCCTATGGAAGAGTCAGTCTCATTGTGACAAAGTAGAGAGAAATAAGGAAAATCAATAGAGAATGGCTTACGTTTGTTATCTTTTTCTAGGAATTAGGAAAACATGAGAAATTATATATAGTCTCACCCAAGATAATGCCTTGAAAACTTGCGTTGTTGGGTAGCACACATGATGCATCATAACTTTGTGCCTTGATGAAGGCATGTCATCAATCACCATCATCTTCTTTTTTTGACACTTTTCGAGTAGATGACAAGGCGCAAGCTGAAACCGAGTAGATTTGGTGGCCACCTGATCAAAATCTTTAGTTGGTTTCCAATGACATAGTTCCTTTAGATCAATTCCATAACTTATTTACAACTTAATGTGTACGGGGGTTCCCATCCTCACAAGTTGATCCCATCCTCTGAATTCCGATGCAAGCTAGATTAATTTAATGATTACAGTAATGCTCATAATCTTGGTATGTGGTATATTGTCAAAATGTGGGATGACGCTAAACAAAATTTATCAATATAGAAAAAACAATTTGGAGGTATGAGATTATGCTATATGAGCATGTGAGGGACTAATGCGCTAGGATCTTGTTTCCTTTTGTTGGATGCCAAAAATATTCATGTGTTGAGAGGCCGGATATTTGATCGACCTATTTTCCATGTGTTCACATAATGACCGTATCACTTTGTTCAAGCATGATAATATAGGCTCCGGTTGCCCAACAACATCCCATATCTTGCTTTTAGAGCAAAGCTAATTCAAATGGAAGAGTCAGTCTCTTCCTGACAAATTGGAGAGGAAGAAATAAAATAATAAGAAAATGTCTTAGGTTTGTTATCTTGGTCTAGGAATTTGTAAAAGGTGTGAAAAGTGAGAAAATTTAAGCTCACTCAATATAATACCTTTAAAACTTGCATTGTTTGGTAGCACATGATACTTCCCCATTTATGAGAGGAACTCTGGCATAGGAAATCAAGTGAGCATTAGCTTTGAAGGGGAATAGGGCTAACAATAGCAAATCCTTTCATAGAGTTTGCAAGTGGAAATAGAAGGAGAAATTCTCGTCGGTTTGAAATGGACATAATATTATCTAGGAGACACATGTCATCTTGGAGCATGCTTCTTCATTTTACAAATATAGTTTGACCATGCAAAAAAGTTTGCTTGTAAACTTTGTGACGATGTCTAATACAATGGCGTAAAATGGAATTTTCAAAAAAAAATGTGTCTGTGTGTGTGTGTGTGTGTGTGTGTGTTGGGGGTGGGGCATGGAGGAAGGCATTTATACTCAAGTGCATCTTTGGAATTCCGTATTTTTTTTATGTTGAGGGACCTGACTTCAGGGGCTCTTCGAAGGGGTGTTCCGCGTCCTTTGTTGACATTGTGTGACCCCGACCTTGAATATGAATTGAAGAACATGCAATCGGAGAGACAATGCCATGACTTCGAGTGTCGTCCTTCTTAATAAGGTCCTTCTTTTCATGCATTTTCCTTTGGGGAGCAAAATTACCATGCTTATCCACACGTCACACAATATATGAACTCTCAAACTGCTAGATGATCAAACCACCCGTAATTTTTTTTGGTGAGAATTTTTCTCATGTACGACCATCGATTTCTTCAATTGTGTGCTCGTCCCTCTCTGTCGAAGATTTTTAAGTCAGATGACCGTGGACACAATTAGGTAAATCTTGAGTACGTCTCCCCAGGGATCCATGACTACAGACTTTAACATATCGATGAACATGGTTTTGGTCGAAAGTGGCATACATTCAGTTGTTCTGGTGATGTACATTCTCTAACCGTTGGTTGGCGCTTCGTGTTGGGAGACGTAGTAGTAAATCTAAAAATTTCCTACGTGTTCACCAAGATCTATCTATGAAGAAACCAGCAACGAGTGGGGAGTGTTGGGGAACATCGCATGGGAAACAAAAATTTTCCTACGCACACGCAAACCTATCCATGGTGATGAGCATCTACGAGAGGGAGAGTGGATCTACGTATCCTTGTAGATCGCTAAGCGGGAAGCGTTAAGAAGCGCGGTTGGTGTAGTCGAACTTCTTCGCGATCCAAATCGCCGAGCATCCCGCGATCCAATCACGAACCGTCCCACGAACACATCATGATCCGCCCCGCGAACTCATCATGATCCGTCTCACGATCTTGATCACGATCTGTCCTGCAAACTCATCACGATCCGTTCCGTGATCACATCACGAACCGTCTCGCGATCTCGATCACGGTCCTTCCGATCTAGCGCCGAAAGGACGGCACCTCCGCGTTCAGCACACGTGCAGCTTGATGACGATCTCCACCATCTCGATCCAGCGAGAGGAGGTGGAGAGGAGAGAGAGTTCACCGGCAGCGTGACGGCGCTCCGGTGATGGTGATGGAGCAATTCCGGCAGGGCTTCGCCTAAGCGCTGCAGAAAACCGATCTAGAGGAGCAACTATGCACCGGTGTAACGGGTAGCACGTGGCCGGAAATTCTGTCTAAAAACCACCCAATCCACTAGTATATATAGGAGGAGAGGATAGGAGAGGCATCCAAGGCCTTTGGGTCGGCCGAAACAGGAGGTGGGAAGCAATCCTACTTCACCTCCAATCCTAGTTGGAGTAGGATTGCCTCCTATTGGCTGATTTTCCACTTTTTGCTTTAGGACTTTCTCTCCTGCGCCATGGGCCTTTGTGGCTGTTTTCCCAGCCCACTAAGGGCTGGTTATTATTATCCCACATCCCATGGACCTCTTGGGGTCGAAATACCCCTCCCGGAGGCCTCCCGGTACACTACCGGCACTCCCGGTACACTACCGATGAGCCCGAAACTTTTCCGAAAACCAAACTGGGACTTCCTATATATGAATCTTTACCTCCGGACCATTCCGGAGCTCCTCGTGACGTCCGGGATCTCATCCGGTACTCCAAAAAAACTTCGGTCACCACCATACATAACTCTACACTACCGAAACGTCACCGAACCTTAAGTGTAAAGACCCTGCGGGTTCGAGAACTATGTAGACATGACCGAGACACCTCTACGGTCAATAACCAATGGCGGGACCTGGACGTCCACATTGTTTCCTACATATTCTACGAAGATCTTTATCGGTCGAACCTCTATGTCAAGGATTCAGTTAATCCAGTATAACGTTCCCTTTGTTCTTCGGTATGTTACTTGCCCGAGATTCGATCGTCAGTATCTCCATACCTAGTTCAACCTCGTTAGCAGCAAGTCTCTTTACTCGTTCCGTAATGCAAGATCCCATGGCTAACATATTAGTCACATTGCTTGCAAGGCTTGTTGTGATGTTGCATTACCGAGTGGGCCCTGAGATACCTCTCCGTCACACGGAGTAACAAATCCCAGTCTTGATCCATGCCAACTCAACAGACACCATCGGAGATACCTGTAGAGCACCTTTATAGTCACCCAGTTATGTTGCGACGTTTGATACACACAAGGCACTCCTCCGATATCTGTGAGTTGCATGATCTCATGGTCATAGGAACACATACTTGACATGCGGAAAACAGTAGCAATAAACTGACACGATCATATGCTACGTTTGCAGTTTGGGTCTTGTCCATCACATCATTCTCCTAATGATGGGACCCCGTTATCAAATGACATCTCATGTCCATGGCTAGGAAACCTTAACCATCTTTTGATCAACGAGCTAGTCTATTAGAGTCATACTAGGGACATGGTTTTGTCTATGTATCCACACATGCATCTAAGTCTTCGATCAATACAATTATAGCATGGATAATAAACGATTATCATGAACAAGGAAATATGATAATAACTAATTTATTATTGCCTCTAGGGCATATTTCCAACAGTCTCCCACTTGCACTAGTATCAATAATCTAGTTCACATCACCATGTGATTCGCATTGTTATGAATCTAACACCCAACGAGTTCTGGGGCTCGATCATGCTTTGCATGTGAGAGAGGTCTTATAGTCAACGGGTCTGTAACAGTCAGATCCGTGTGCACTTTGCAAATACCTATGTCAAACTGTAAACACTGCTACCACACTCCGCTCTGTACTATTCCAAATGGCTGCTCCACTGTACGTATCCAGATTGCTACTACGAGTCATTCGGATTAGTGTTAAAGCTTGTATCGACGTAACTCCTTACGACGAACTCTTTATCACCTCCATAATCGAGAAACATCTCCTCAGTCTCTTAGTTACTGAGGATAATCTTGACCACTGTCCAGTGATCCACTCCTGGTTCACTCTTGTACCCCCTGACGGACTCATGGCAAGGCACACACACGTGCGGTACACAGCATGGCATAATATAGAGCCTATGGCTAAGGCATAGGGGACGACGTTCGTCCTTTCTCTTTCTTCTGCCGTTGTCGAGCTTTGAGTATCACTCAACTTTCACACCTTACAAATCAGGCGAGAACTCTTTCTCTGACTGATCCATTTTGAACTCTTTCAAAATCTTGTCAAGGTATGCACTCATTGAAAGTCTCCTCGAGCATCTTGATCTATCTCCATAGATTTTGATGCTCAACAATTAGGTAGCTTCATCCAGGTCTTCCTTTGAAAACCACTTTCCAAATGACCATTTTATGCTTTCCAGAAACTCTACATTATTTCTGATCAACAATATGTCATCCACATATACTTATCAGAAATTCTATAGTGCTCCCACTCACTTTATTGCAAATACAAGTTTCTCGTAAACTTTGTATAAACATCAAAACTTTAATCACCTCATCAAAGCGTATATTCCAACTCCGAGATGCTTGCTTCAGTCCATGGAAGGATCACCGAAGCTTGCACACCTTTTAGCATCCTTCGGCCTGACAAAACCTTCTGGTTGTATCACATACAACCTTTCCTCAAGTAAACCGTTAAGGAAACGATGTTTTGACATCCATCTGCCAGATTTCATAATTGAAAACACAGCAACTGCTAACATAATTCCAACAGACTTTAGCACCACTACGAGTGAGAAAGTCTCATCGTAGTCAACTCCTTGAACTTGTCACAAACATCTTTGCAACAAGTCGAGCTTTACAAATAGTGACATTCACCATCAGTGTCTGTCTTCATTTTAAAGATCCATTTGCACTCAACGACCTGTCGTCCAACGAGCAAGTCTACCAAAGTCTAGACTTGGTTTTCATACATGGATTTTATCTCGGATCATGGCCTCCAACCATTTGTCGGAATCCGGGCCCATCATCGCTTCTCCTAGCTCGTAGGTTCATTGTTTGTCCAACAACATGACCTCCAAGACAGGGTTGTCATACCGCTTAGGAGCAGTACACATCCTTGTCGACCTACGAAGTTTGATAGTAACTTGATCTTGAAGCTTCATGATCATCATCATTAACTTCCTCTTCAACTAACGTAGGCTTCACACAAACAACATCCTGCGCTGCGCTACTCTCTGGTTGAACAAAGTTTTAACAACCTCATCAAGTTCTATCTTCCTCCCACTTAATTCTTTCGAGAGAAACTTTTCCTCAAGAAAGGATCCGTTTTAGTAACAAACACTTTGCACTTGGATCTGAGATAGAAGGTTCACCCAACTGATCTTAGGGTATTCTATGAAGATGCATTTGTCCGCCTTGGGTTCGACCTCATTAGGTGAAAATATTTTCCACACAAGTGTCGCAGCCCCAAGTATTAAGAAATGACAGCTTAGGTTTCTATCAAACCATAATTCACATGGTGTCATCTCAACGGATTTAGATGGTGCCCTATTTAAAGTGAATGTAGTTGTCTCTAATGCATAACTCCAAAATTATAGTAGTAAAACGACAAGAGACATCATAGCACGCACCATGTCCAATAGAGCATAACTATGATGTTCAGACACACCATCACACTATGGTGTTCCAGGTGGCGTTTAGTTGTGAAACAACTTTCACATTGTCTTAAGTTGTATGCCAAACTCGTGACTCAGATATTCACCTCCACGATCATATCGCAGTCATTTTTATCTTCTTGTCACGATGATCTTAAACTTCACTCTGAATTTGCTTGAACCTTTCAAACGATTCAGACTTGTGTTTCATTAAGTAAATATACACTATATCTACAAAAATCATCAGTGAAGGTAAGAAAATAATGATATCCACTGCACGCTACAAGACTCACTAGATTGCATACATCAACATGTATCATTTCGAATGAATCACTTGCCCACTCCATCCAACGGGGTCCTTTAATCATCTTGCCCAAGAGGCATGGTTCGCATGTCTCAACCGATTCGAAATCTAATGAGTCCAAGTATCCATCAGCATGGAGTTTCTTCATGCGCTTTATACCAACATGACATTTTGCGGCAGTGCCACAAGTATGTGGTACTATCATTATTTAACTTTGTATCTTTTGACATCAATGTTATGAACATGTGTATTACTACGATCAAGATTTCAACAAACCATTCTCACTGGGTGCATGACCAAGGAAGGTATTATTCATGTAAACAAAATAACCATTATTCTCTGACTTAAATGAATAACCGTATTGCAACAAACATGATCTACTCATGTTCATGCTCAACGCAAAACACCAAATAACATTTATTTAGGTTCGTCACTAATCCTGAAGGTAGAGAGAGCGTGCGATGTTGATCACATCAACCTTGGAAACATTTCCAACACACATCGTCACCTCACCCTTAGCTAGTTCTCCGTTTATTCCGTAGCTTTTATTTCGAGTTACTAACATTTAGCAACCGAACCGGTATCCAATACCCAGGTGCTACTAGGAGTACTAGAAAGGTACACATCAATAACTCGTATATCAAATATACTTCTGTCGATGTTGCCAGCCTTCTTATCTACCAAGTATCTAGGGTTGTTCCGCTTCAGCGACCTCTCACCTCATAATAGAAGCACTTAGTCTCGGGTTTGAGTTCAACTTTGGGTTGCTTCACTGGAGCAGCAACTGACTTGCTATCCATGAAGTTTCCCTCCTTGCTCTTGCCCTTTTCGAAACTAGTGGTTTGATTAACCATCAACACTTTACGCTCCTTCTTGATTTCTACATTCGCGGTGTCAAACATCGCGAACAGCTCAGGGATCAATACTTCTATCCCTGGTGTATTATAGTTCATCACTAAGTTCTAGTAGCTTTAGTGACAGTGACTTGGAGAACTATATCAATCACTATCTTATCTGGAAGATCAACTCCCACTTGATTCAAGCGATTGTAGTACCCAGACAATCTGAGTACATGCTCAACGATTGAGCTATTCTCCTTCATCTTACAGGCAAAGAATCTTGTTGGAGATCTCATATCTCGCAACACAGGCACGAACCTGAGATCACAATCTCTGCTCCTAGAACATCTCATATGTTCCGTGACGTTCAAAACGTTTCGGAGCCTCAATTCTAAGCCGTAATGCATGACGCACTAAACTATCAAGTAGTCATCGAAACGTGCCTGTCAGATGTTCACAACATCTATAGACGACGCTAGAGGGGGTGGTTCACAACATCTATAGTCTATCACACCCGATCATCACGTGGTGTCTCAACACGACGAACTTTCGCAACGGTGCACACTCGGGGAGAACATAGTTCATCTTGAAATTCAAGTGAGGGATCACCTTATAATGCTACCGCCGTACTAAGAAAAACAAGGTGCATAAAAGGATTAACATCTCATGCAATTCATAAGTGACATGATATGGCCATGAACTTGTGTTTAAGATCTCCATCTTCGAAACACCGGCATGATCTCCATCATCACCGGCACAACACCATGATCTCCATCATCTTGATCTCCATCAATGTGTTGCCATTGGGGTTGTGGCGCCAGCCCTATTTCTACTTCTATTGCTACCGCTTTGCGATAAAGTAAAGCATTACATAGCGCTTAATGATTGACACGCAGGTCATACAATAATTAAAGACAACCCTATGGCTCCTGCCGGTTGCCATACTCAATGACATGCAAGTCGTGAAATTCTATACATCACATGATCATCTCATACATCATATATATCTCATCATGTAATTGGCCATATCACATCACAACATACCCTGCAAAAACAAGTTAGACGTCCTCTAATTGTTGTTGCATGTTTTACGTGGCTGCTACGGGTATCTAGCAAGAACGATTCTCACCTACACATAAACCACAACGGTGATACATAGATTGCTTTTCAACCTTCTCAAGGACCGCCTTTGTCGGATCCGATCCAACTAAAGTGAGAGAAACTGTCACCCGCAAGCCATCTAAGCAACAAGTTGTGTCGCGGGAACCGGTCTCTCATAAGCGTACGAGTAATGTTGGTCCAGACTGCTTCATCTCACAATCCCGCTGAACCAAAATCCGACCAAGGGAGGAAGCAATCTAAGCATCAACGCCCACAAAACTTTTGTGTTCTACTCGACATCTCATCGAACCATCAACCTTGCTCATGATGCCACTGTTTGGGGAACGTCGCATGGGAAACAAAAAATTTCCTACGCACACGCAAACCTATCCATGGTGATGAGCATCTACGAGAGGGAGAGTGGATCTACGTATCCTTGTAGATCGCTAAGCGGGAAGCGTTAAGAAACGCGGTTGGTGTAGTCGAACTTCTTCGCGATCCAAATCGCCGAGCGTCCCGCGATCCAATCACGAACCGTCCCACGAACACATCATGATCCGCCCCACGAACTCATCACGATCCGTCTCACGATCTTGATCACGATCTGTCCTGCGAACTCATCACGATTTGTTCCGTGATCACATCACGAACCGTCTCGCGATCTCGATCACGGTCCTTCCGATCTAGCGCCGAACGGACGGCACCTCCGCGTTCAGCACACGTGCAGCTTGATGACGATCTCCACCATCTCGATCCAGCGCGAGGAGGTGGAGAGGAGAGAGATTTCACCGACAGCGTGACGGCGCTCCGGTGATGGTGGTGGAGCAATTCCGGCAGGGCTTCGCCTAAGCGCTGCAGAAAACCGATCTAGAGGAGAAACTATGCACCGGTGTAACGGGTAGCACGTGGCCGGAAATTCTGTCTAAAAACCACCCAATCCACTAGTATATATAGGAGGAGAGGATAGGAGAGGCAGCCAAGGCCTTTGGGTCGGCCGAAATAGGAGGTGGGAAGCAATCCTACTTCACCACCAATCCTAGTTGGAGTAGGATTGCCTCCTATTGGCTGATTTTCCACTTTTTGCTTTAGGACTTTCTCTCCTGCGCGATGGGCCTTTGTGGCTGTTTTCCCAGCCCACTAAGGGCTGGTTATTATTCTCCCACAGCCCATGGACCTCTTGGGGTCGAAATACCCCTCCCGGAGGCCTCCCGGTACACTACGGATGAGCCCGAAACTTTTCCGGAAACCAAACTGGGACTTCCTATATATGAATCTTTACCTCCGGACCATTCCGGAGCTCCTCGTGACGTCCGGGATCTCATACGGGACTCCGAACAAACTTCGGTCACCACCATACATAACTCTACACTACCGAAACGTCACCGAACCTTAAGTGTGCAGACCCTGCGGGTTCGAGAACTATGTAGACATGACCGAGACACCTCTACGGTCAATAACCAATGGCAGGACCTGGACGTCCACATTGGTTCCTACATATTCTACGAAGATCTTTATCGGTTGAACCTCTATGTCAAGGATTCAGTTAATCCAGTATAACGTTCCCTTTGTTCTTCGGTATGTTACTTGCCCGAGATTCGATCGTCAGTATCTCCATACCTAGTTCAACCTCGTTACCGGCAAGTCTCTTTACTCGTTCCGTAATGCAAGATCCCGTGGCTAACATATTAGTCACATTGCTTGCAAGGCTTGTTGTGATGTTGCATTACCGAGTGGGCCCTGAGATACCTCTCTGTCACACGGAGTAACAAATCCCAGTCTTGATCCATGCCAACTCAACAGACACCATCGGAGATACCTGTAGAGCACCTTTATAGTCACCCAGTTACGTGGTGACATTTGATACACACAAGGCACTCCTTCGATATCTGTGAGTTGCATGATCTCATGGTCATTGGAACACATACTTGACATGCGGAAAACAGTAGCAATAAACTGACACGATCATATGCTACGTTTGCAGTTTGGGTCTTGTCCATCACATCATTCTCCTAATGATGTGACCCCGTTATCAAATGACATCTCATGTCCATGGCTAGGAAACCTTAACCATCTTTTGATCAACGAGCTAGTCTATTAGAGGCATACTAGGTACATGGTTTTGTCTATGTATCCACACATGCATCTAAGTCTCCGATCAATACAATTATAGCATGGATAATAAACGATTATCATGAACAAGGAAATATGATAATAACTAATTTATTATTGCCTCTAGGGCATATTTCCAACAGGGAGAGTGCATCTTCATACCTTTGAAGATCGCAAAGCGGAAGCGTTACTAGAATGCGGTTGGTGGAGTCATACTCACAGCGATTCAGATCGTGGTGGAATCTGATCTAAGTGCCGAACAACGGCGCCTTCGCGTTCAACACACGTGCAGCCCGGTGATGTCTCATATGCCTTTGTCCATCAAGGAGGAAGCAGAGGTTGAGGGAGAGCTCCGGCAGCTCGACGGCGTGGTGACGGTGAAGCTACGTGGACTCCGACAAGGCTTCGCCAAGCACTACGGAGAATGAGGAAGGGGAAGGGTAGGGCTGCGCCGAGAGAGAGAGAGAGAGAGAGAGAACTCGTGTCTCAAATCAGCCCCAATACCTTGGGTATATATAGGAGGAGGGAGAGGGAGGGCTGCCTTGGCCCCTCCTCCAAGGAGGAGAGGTTCGGCCGAAATAAGGGAGGAGTCCACCTCCCACAAGGGAGGTGGATCTCTTCCTTTTGAATCTCCTTTTGCCTTATCTCTTTATCCCTAGCCGCATGGGCCTTTAGGGAAGGACTTGACCAGCCCAATAAGGCTGGTCCACCTCCTCTAACAGCCCATGAAGTCCTTTGGTCGTCACACCCCTCCCGGGGGTCCTTCGGCACCCTCCCAACACTCCCGGTACACTACCGATGAGCCCGAAAACTTTCCGGTGACCAAAACTGGACTTCCTATATATCAATATTTACCTCCGGACCATTCCGGAGCTCCTCATGACGTCCGGGATCTCATCTGGGACTCCAAACAACCTTCAGTAACCACGTACAACATTTCCCTATAACCCTAGCGTCATCGAACCTTAAGTGTGCAGACCCTACGGGTTCGGGAGACACGTAGACATGACCGAGACACCTCTTCGGTCAATAACCAACAACGGGATCTGGATACCCATGTTATCTCCCACATGCTCCACGATGATCTCATCGGATGAACCACGATGTCAGGGATCCAATCAATCCCGTATACAATTCCCTTTGTCAACCGGTATGACACTTGCCCGAGATTCGATCGTCGGTATCCCTATACCTTGTTCAATCTCGTTACCGGCAAGTCTCTTTACTCGTCCTATAACACATCATCCCGTGGATAAATCCTTAGTCACATTGAGCTCATTATGATGATGTCTTACCGAGTGGGCCCAGAGATACCTCTCGTCACACAGAGTGACAAATCCCAATCTCGATTCGTGCCAACCCAACAGACACTTTCGGAGATACCTATAGTGTAACTTTATAGCCACCCAGTTATGTTGTGACGTTTGGCACAACCTAAGCATTCCTACGGTATCTGGGAGTTGCACAATCTTATGGTCTAAGGAAACGATACTTGACATTAGAAAAGCTTTAGCAAACGAACTACACGATCTTTGTGCTATGCTTAGGATTGGGTCTTGTCCATCACATCATTCTCCTAATGATGTGATCCCTTTATCAACGACATCCAATGTCCATGGTCATGAAACCATGATCATCTATTGATCAACGAGCTAGCCAACTAGAGGCTCACTAGGGACATGTTGTGGTCTATGTGTTCACACATGTATTACGGTTTCCGGTTAACACAATTATAGCAAGAACAATAAACAATTATCATGAACAAGGAAATACAATAATAACCATTTTATTATTGCCTCTAGGGCATATTTCCAACAGTCTCCCACTTGCACTAGAGTCAATAATCTAGTTACATTGTGATGAATCGAACACCCATAGCATTCTGGTGTTGATCATGTTTTGCTCGTGAGAGAGGTTTAGTCAATGGATCTACAACATTTAGATCCGTATGTATTTTACAAATATCGATATCTCCCTCGTGAATGTAATCACGAATGGAGTTGAGGCGGCGCTTGATGTGTCTTGTCTTCTTGTGAAAGTTGGGCTCCTTACCAAGGGCAATAGCACCAGTGTTATCACAGAATAGAGTCATTGGGCCCGACGTATTGGGAATTACTCCTAGGTCGATGATGAACTCCTTCATCTATACTCCTTCCTTTGCTGCTTCCGAAGTAGCTATATACTCTGCTTCACATGAGGATGCTGCCACAACGCTTCGCTTGCTGCTGCACCAGCTGACTGCCCCTCCGTTCAAAATATACACGTATCCGGTTTGTGACTTGGAGACATCCGGATCTCTGTCGAAGCTAGCATCGATGTAACCATTTACGACGAGCTCTTCGGCACCTCCATATACGAGAAACATGTCCTTTGTCCTTTTCAGGTACTTCAGGATATTCTTGACCGCTGTCCAGTGTTCCGCTCCGGGATCACTTTGGTACCTCCCTACCAAACTTATGGCAAGGTTCACATCAGGTCTGGTACACGGCATGGCATACATAATAGAGCCTATGGCTGAAGCATAGGGGATGACACTCATCTCTTCTCTATCCTTTGTCGTGGTTGGGCATTGAGTCGTAATCAATCTCACACCCTGTAACACAGGCAAGAACCCCTTCTTGGACTGATCCATATTGAACTTCTTCAATATCTTTTCAAGGTATGTGCTTTGTGAAAGACCTATGAGGCGTTTCAATCTATCTCTATAGATCTTAATACCTAATATGTAAGCACCTTCTCCAAGTTCCTTCATTGAAAAACACTTATTCAAGTAGGCCTTTATGCCTTCCAAAAGTTCTATATCATTTCCTCAACAATATGTCATCCACATATAATATGAGAAATGCTATAGAGCTCCCACTCACTTTCTTGTAAATACAGGGTTCTCCATAAACCTGTATAAACTCAAACGATTTAATCACCTCATTAAAGCGAATGTTCCAACTTCGAGATGCTTGCACCAGCCGATAGATGGAGCGCTGGAGCTTGCATACTTTGTTAGCATCTTTAGGATCGACAAAACCTTCCGGCTGCATCATATACACTTCTTCCTTAAGGAGGCCATTAAGGAATGCCGTTTTGATGTCCATTTGCCAGATCTCATAATCATAAAATGCGGCAATTGCTAACATGATTCGGATGGACTTTAGCATTACTACGGGTGAGAAAGTATCATCGTAGTCAACTCCTTGAACTTGTCGATAACCCTTAGTGACAAGCCGAGCCTTATAGACGGCTACATTACCATCCGCGCCAGTCTTCTTCTTAAAGATCCATTTATTTTCTATGGATCGCTTATCATCAGGCAAGTCCACCAAAGTCCATACTTTGTTCTCATACATGGATCCTATTTCGGATTTCATGGCTTCAAACCATTTGTTGGAATCTGGGCCCGTCATCGCTTCTTCATAGTTCGAAGGTTCACCGTTGTCCAACAACATGATCTCCAGGACAAGGTTGTCGTACCATTCTGGTGCGGAACGTGTCCTAGTGGACCTTCGACGTTCAATAGTAACTTGATCTGAAGTTTCATGATCATCATCATTAACTTCCTCTCGACCCGGTGCAGGCTCCATAGAAACAACTTCCTGTGCTGCGCTACTCTCTGGTTCGAGTGGAGGTACAATTACCTCATCAAGTTCTATTTCCCTCCCACTTACTTCTTTCGAGAGAAACTTTTTCTCAAGAAAGGATCCATTCTTGGCAACAAAGACTTTGCCTTAGGATCTGAGGTAGAATGTATACCCAATAGTTTCTTTGCGGTATCCTATGAAGATGCACTTTTCCGCTTTGGGTTCGAGCTTCTCAGGTTGAAGTTTCTTCACATAAGCATCGGATCCCCAAACTTTTAGAAACGACAGCTTAGGTTTCTTTCCAAACCATAATTCATACGGTGTCATCTCAACGGACTTTGACGGTGCCCTATTTAAAGTGAATGCGGCAGTCTCTAATGCATATTCCCAAAATGATAGCGGTAAGTCGGTAAGAGACATCATAGATCACACCATATCCAATAGAGTGCGATTACGACGTCCAGACACACCGTTTCGCTGAAGTGTGCCAGGCGGCGTGAGTTGTGAAACAATTCCACATTTCCTTAGGTCCGTGCCAAACTCGTGACTTAAATATTCTTCGCCACGATCAGATCGTAGGCACTTTATTTTTCTGTCACGGTGATTCTCTACCTCACTGAAATTCCTTGAACTTTTTAAAGGTTTTAGACTTGTGTTTCATTAAGTAGACATATCCATATCTGCTCAAGTCATCAGTAAGGGTGAGAACATAACGGTAGCCAGCGCGAGCCTCGACGCTCATTGGACCGCATATATCGGTATGTATTATCTCCACCAAGTCTGTTGCTTGCTCCATTGTTCCGGAGAACGGAGTCTTGGTCATCTTGCCCATGAGGCATGGTTCGCACGTGTCAAATGATTCAAAATCAAGAGACTCCAAAAGTCCACCAGCATGGAGTTTCTTCATGCGTTTGACACCAATATGACCAAGACGGCAGTGCCACATGTAAGTGGGACTATCATTATCAACCTTACACTTTTGGCACTCACACTATGAACATGTGTAACATCATGTTTGAGATTCATCAAAAATAAACCATTGACCAGTGGGGCATGACCATAAAACATTTATCTCATATAAATAGAACAACCATTATTCTCAGATTTAAATGAGTAGCCATCTCACATCAAACGAGATCCAGATAGAATGTTCATGCTCAAAGCTGGTACTAAATAATAATTATTGAGGTTTAAAACTAATCCCGAAGGTAGATATAGAGGTAGCGTGCCGAGGACGATCACATCAACCTTGGAACCATTCCCGATGCGCATCGTCACCTCGTCCTTTGCCAGTCTCCGCTTATTCCGCAGCTCCTGCTTGGAGTTACAAATGTGAGCAACTGCACAAGTATCAAATACCCAGGAGCTCCTACGAGCTCTGGTAAGGTACACATCAATAACAAGTATATCACATATACCTTTAACATAGCTGGCATTCTTATCCGCTAAATACTTGGGGTAGTTCCGCTTCTAGTGACCGGTACCCTTCCAATAAAAGCACTCAGTCTCAGGCTTGGGTCCATGCTTGTTCTTCTTCCTGGCAACTTGCTTACCGGGCACGGCAAGAACTTTGCCGTCCTTCTTGAAGTTCTTATTGCCCTTGCCTTTCTTGAAACTAGTGGTCTTATTCACCATCAACACTTGATGCTCCTTTTTGATCTCAACCTCCGCTGATTTTAGCATCGAGTACAACTCAGGAATGGACTTCTCCATACCCTGCATGTTGTACATCATCACGAAGCTCTTGTATCTAGGTGGAAGCGAGTGGAGGATTCTGTCAATGACCGAGTCGTCCGGGAGATTAACTCCCACCTGAGTCAAGCGGTTGTGCAACCCAGACATCTTGAGTATGTGCTCACTGACAGAACTATTCTACTCCATCTTACAGCTGAAGAAATTGTCGGAGGCGTCATATCTCTCGACTCGGGCATGAGCTTGGAAACCCAGTTTCAGCTCTTGGAACATCTCATATGCTCCGTGTTGCTCAAAACGCTTTTGGAGCCCGGGTTCTAAACTGTAAAGCATGTCGCACTGAACCAGGGAGTAATCATCACAGCATGACTGCCAAGCGTTCGTAACGTCCTGGTCCGTTGGGAAAATGGGTGGGTCACCTAGCAGTGCATCAAGGACATACAATCTCTTGGAAGCTATGAGGATGATCCTCAAGCTACGGACCCAGTCCGCATAGTTGCTTCCATCATCTTTCAGCTTGGTTTTCTCTAGGAACGCGTTGAAGTTGAGGGTGACATTAGTGTTGGCCATTGGATCTACAATATAGATTGTCAAGAAAATTTTAGACTAAGTTCATGATAATTAAGTTCACATAATCAAATTATTTAATGAACTCCCACTTAGATAGAAATCTCTCTAGCCATCCAAGTGGCACATGATCCACGTCAACTAGCCCATGTCCGATCATCACGTGAGACGGACTAGTCATCCATGGTGAACATCTCCATGTTGATCGCATCTACTATACGACTCATGTTCGACCTTTCGGTCTACTCTGTTCTGAGGCCATGTCTGTACATGCTAGGCTCGTCAAGTCAACCTAAGTATTTCGCGTGTGTAAATCTGGCTTACACCCGTTGTATGTGAACGTTCGAACCTATCACACCCGATCATCACGTGGTGCTTCGGAACAACGATCCTTAGCAACGGTGGACAGTTAGGGTGAACACATTTCTTGAAATTTTATTGAGAGATCATCTTATTTACTACCGTCGTTCTAAGCAAATAAGATGTAAACATGATAAACATCACATGCAATCAATATAGTGACATGATATGGCCAATATCATCTTGCTCCTTTGATCTCCATCTTCAGGGCACCATGATCATCACTGTCACCGGCAGGACACCATGATCTCCATCATCGTGTCTTCATTAAGTTGTCCCGCCAGAGACATTACTTCTACTAGTATGGCTAACGTTTAGCAATAAAGTAAAGTAATTACATGGTGATCTTGATTGACACGCAGGTCATACAATAAATTAAGATAACTCCTATGGCTCCTGCCGGTTGTCATACTCATCGACATGCAAGTCGTGAATCCTATTACAAGAACATGATCAATCTCATACATCACAATGCATCACATCACATCCTTTGGCCATATCACATCACATGCCATATGCTGCAAAAACAAGTTAGACGTCCTCTAATTTGTTGTTGCAAGTTTTAGGTGGCTGTTATAGGTTTCTAGCAAGAACGTTTCTTACCTACGCCAAAATCACAACGTGATATGCCAATTGCTATTTACCCTTCATAAGGATCCTTTTCATCGAATCCAATCCGACTAAGGTGGGAGAGACAAACACCCGCTAGCCACCTTATGCAACAAGTGCATGTCAGGCGGTGAAACCGGTCTCACATAAGTGTATGTGTAAAGTTGTCCAGGCCGCTTAATCCCATAATACCATTGAATCAAGATAAGACTAGTAACGACAAGCAAATTAACAAGATCGACGCCCACAACAACTTGTGTTCTACTCGTGCATAGATTCTATGCATAGACCTAGCTCATGATGTCACTGTTGGGAGACATAGTAGTAAATCAAAAAAATTCCTACGTGTTCACCAAGATCTATCTATGGAGAAACCAGCAACGAGTGGGGAGAGTGCATCTTCATACCTTTGAAGATCGCAAAGCGGAAGCGTTACTAGAACGCGGTTGGTGGAGTCGTACTCGCAGCGATTCAGATCGCGGTGGAATCCGATCTAAGAGCCGAACAACGGCGCCTCCGCGTTCAACACACGTGCAGCCCGGTGACGTGTCCTACGCCTTGATCTAGTAAGGAGGAAGGATAGGTTGAGGGAGAGCTCCGGCAGCACGACGGCGTGGTGATGGTGGAGCTACGTGGACTCCGGTAGGGCTTCACCAAGCGCTACGGAGAACGAGAAAGAGGAAGGGTAGGGCTGCGCCGAGAGAGAGAGAGAGAACTCGTGTCTCAAATCAGACCAATACCTCGGGTATATATAGGAGGAGGGAGAGAGAGGGCCGCCTTGGCCCCTCCTCCAAGGAGGAGAGGTTTGGTCGAGATAAGGGAGGAGTCCACCTCCCACAAGGGAGGTGGATCTCTTCCTTTTGAATCTCCTTTTGCCTTATCTCTTTATCCCTAGCCGCATGGGCCTTTAGGGAAGGACTTGGCCAGCCCAATAAGGGCTGGTCCACCTCCTCTAACATCCCATGAAGTCCTTTGGTCTTCACACTCCTCCCGGGGGTCCTCCGGCACCCTCCCGGCACTCCCGGTACACTACCGATGAGCCCAAAAACTTTCCGGTGACCAAAACTGGACTTCCTATATATCAATCTTTACCTCCGGACCATTCCGGAGCTCCTCGTGACGTCCAGGATCTCATCCCGGACTCCTAACAACCTTTGGTAACCACGTACGACATTTCCCTATAACCCTAGCGGCATCGAACCTTAAGAGTGTAGACCCTATGGGTTCGGGAGACATGTAGACATGATCGAGACACCACTCCGGTCAATATTCAACAGTGGGATCTGGATACCCATGTTAGCTCCCACATGCTCCACGATGATCTCATCGGATGAACCACGATGTCGGGGATTCAATCAATCTCGTATACAATTCCCTTTGTCGACCGGTATGACACTTGCCCGAGATTTGATCGTTGGTATCCCTATACCTTGTTCAATCTCGTTACCAGCAAGTCTCTTTACTCGTCCCGTAACACATCATCCCGTGGCTAACTCCTTAGTCACATTGAGCTCATTATGATGATGCCTTACCGAGTGGGCCCAGAGATACCTCTCCGTCACACGGAGTGACAAATCCCAATCTCGATTCGTGCCAACCCAACAGACACTTTCAGAGATACCTATAGTATACCTTTATAGCCATCCAGTTACATTATGACGTTTGGCACACCCAAAGCATTCCTACGGTATCCGGGAGTTGCACAATCTCATGGTCTAAGGAAACGATACTTGACATTAGAAAAGCTTTAGCAGACGAACTACACGATCTTGTGCTATGCTTAGGATTGGGTCTTGTCCATCACATCATTCTCCTAATGATGTGATCCCGTTATCAACGACATCCCATGTCCATGGTCATGAAAACGTGACCATCTATTGATCAACGAGCTAGCCAACTAGAGACTCACTAGGGACATGTTGTGGTCTATGTGTTCACACGTGTATTACGGTTTCCGGTTAACACAATTATAGCAAGAACAATAGACAATTATCATGAACAAGGAAATACAATAATAACCATTTTATTATTGCCTTTAGGGCATATTTCCAACATTTCAAGTCATAGCAAAAACCATTTAAAGGTACAGATTTTTTGTATAAGCATGCGAAAGAGTAATTCACTAGGATCTTGATTTATTTTGTTGGATGCCGAGATGTTTCATGTGTTGAGAGGTCCGGTCTTTTCAATAAATCAATTTTCCATGTGTTCAAACAATGACCATCTCACTTTGTTAAGCAACTAGTTGGAAATGTAGGCTCCGGTGGTCCAACACTATCCGAATTGTTGCATTTAGAGCAAAGTTAGTTACTATGGAAGAGTTGGTCTCTTCCAGACAAAGCAGACAAAAATAAGTAAAATCAATAGAATGTCTTAGATTTGTTATCCTTGTCTAGGAATTTGGAAAATGTGTGAAAAGTGAGAAAAGATATGCTCACTCAAGATAATGCCTTGAAATCTTGCGTTGATGGGTAGCACATTCATGCCTCGCCACTTCATGCGTTGGTGAAGGCATGTCATCAATCACCATCACTTTATTTTTCTTTTCACACTTTTGAGTCGATGACAAGGGGAAAGCTCAAGTCGAGTAGATTTGGTGACCACCTTATCAAAATCTTCAGTTTATTTCCGATGACATGGTTCTGTTAGATCAATTCCACAACATATTTACAATTTAATATTCACAGTGGTTCCCATCTAAATTCTAATGCAAGCTAGCTTAATTTAGTGATTAAAGTAATGTTCATAATCTTGGTACATTCTCAAAACGTGGGTTGGGATTTTGCTATATGAGCATGTGAGGGACTAATTCGCTAGGATCTTGATTTCTTTTGGTCGATGCCGAATAGTTTCATGTGTTGAGAGGCTGAACATTCGATCGATCAATTTTCCATGTGTTCAAACAATGACCGTCTCACTTTGTTCAAGCAACTAGTTGATAATGTAGGCTCCGATGGTCCAACAACATATGAACCGTTGCTTTTAGAGCAAAGCTAATTCATATGGAAGAATCGGTCTCTTCTTGACAAAGTGGAGAGAAAGAAAGAAAATCAATAGAAAAAGGTTTAGATTTGTTGTCTTGGTCTAGGAATTTGTAAATGTGCGACAAATGAGAAAAGATAAGCTCGCTCAAGATAATGCTTTCAAAACTTGCGTTGTTGGGTACCACATGATGCCTCACCATTTTATGTCTTGCCGAAGGCATGTCATCAATCACCATTGCCTTCTTTTTCTTTTGACACTTTTCGAGTAGATGACAAAGGGCAAGATGAAACCGAATAGATTTGGCGGCCACATGATCGATATCTTTAGTTGATTTCCAACGACATACAACATATTCACAACTTGGTGTGCACAAGGATTCCCATATAAATTTGGATGCAAGCTAGCTTAGTTTAATGATTAAAGTAACGTCCATAATATTGGCATGTGGTACATTCTCAGAATGTGGCTGCCGCTAAATTTTTTATCTGTCATGGAAAAAAACCATTTAGGGGTATGTGATTTTTCCATATGATCATGTAAGTGACTAATTCGCTAGGATCTTGTTTTTTTGTTGTTGTTGTTGTTGTTTGCCAAAAAAAATTATGTGTTTTTCCATTTGTTCAAACAATGACCATGTCACTTTGTTCAAGCAGCAACTAATAATGTAGGCCCCGGTAGTCCGGCAACATCTGGACTGTTGCTTTTAGAACAAAGCCAATTCATATGGTAGATTCGGGTCTCTTCGTGACAAAGTGGAGAGAAAGAAATGAAATCAATAGAAAATGGCTTAGGTTTGTGTTGTGTTCGTCTAGGAATTTGTAAAGGGTGTGAAAAATGAAAAAGATAACCTCATTCAAGATAATATCTTGAAAACTTGTGTTGTTGAATAACACATGATACTTCGGCACATAATACATGGAATGTGTGCTTTGCGTTGTTGGAGCGCTCCTTCCCCTCCACGAGGCTTCGTTTGTCCATCATCGTTGCCATGGGACGTACTTCCGTACGAGAGCATCACATGCTTGCTTCACTCTCCTCTCTCTTTTCCTCTCTGGTGTATGTATTGTGTGCACTGTGCAGCAGCCCAGGCTCGACGCGCCGGTGTTGGGACCGAGCGGGCTCACGCGGCTCCGCTTTGCTTCTTCGCTCTTTTTCGTTGGCATCGATCGCTTATGTTGCGTTGCTTAGAGCATCTTCAACGGCCTTTCAACGTGCGACGCGTTAAAAAAGTGTTTGCGGCGCGTTGATCGTCTGTTTTGGCGGGAAGCGTTAGTTTTAGCGTGCGCTGTAAACTTTAGCGTGCACGCGTTGCTTCAGCAGGCACGCTAAAAAGCTGCGCGCGCGAGCAGCCGCAGCTTGATTTATGTTGCATTTTAGACGCGAAATAAATTTCAAACATCAAAACAAAGACATGGCATAATTTAAATCACACAAACAAGTTCATGATTACATAAAAAGTTCATGCCCATAAGTTTAAATTCATGCCCACAACATCATACAACCAAGTTCAAAATCCGAACCAAGCTCATGACATAAAAGTTCACACCAACGAATGGCCCATCAACAATCAAGTATCGTCCTCGTCTTCATCTTCATCTTCCTCCGATTCATCATTCGAAGAGGATTCTTTCTCCTCCTCTTCATTGTCGCGCGTCGCATCATCATGTGAAGCTCGAAAGGGGTTGGCAAGATCTTCAACGGCATCTTCATGCGAAGGTGTGTGAGGCACACCGGAAGACATTCCGCCCATGCCGCCCGGAGGTGCTCCCATGCCGCTCGGAGGTGCTCCCATGCCGCCCATGAGAGACGCAAAACTCATGCCTCCCATGCCGCCCATGCCGCCCGGAGGTGCTCCGAAGCCATCCATGCCTCCCATGGTCTTCATGGTAGCTCCGAAGCCACCGATGCCTCCCATGCCGTCAAGGCCACCGCCACCCATGCCGCGAATCATGGCTCTTTTTTGGATCAAGACTTCTTCACGGGCAAGATTGACATACTCCTTTTGCGGATCATTGAGGGTAGATGTGTCCATCAAGAACAAGTACTTCTCCCAATCCAACAATCTAGATCGCTCCTCCAATGCCACCTTCCTCTCCTCCAATGCCACCTTCCTCTCCTCGGCCGCCAACCTCCTCTCCTCGGCCACGGTATCTTTGTTCCTTGCCATCATCCTCGCCTCGTTCGCTTCCTTTCTTGCCTTCACGATAGCTTCCATAGCATTTTTGAACTCGTCATCTCCTCTCCTCTTCTTCTTTTCTTTTGCGTCTTTCTTGGTACCATCCGGTCATTTTGGCTTCGAGTATGAAACCTAGTTTGGTGTAGGGCTTCTATTGCCGTCATCACTTGATGCCTCCTCATCATCATCATCCAACTCAATTGTTTGCTTGCGTTTGTTGCTCATATCCAAATCATCCATATCTTCACGCTTCTTTTATTTCTCATCATCCTTCAATACTTCATAGCAACGAGGCAAGGTAAACGGTTTCCCTTTCTTAATCTTCCCTTTCTTGTTCTTCTTCTTCTTTCCTTTGAACAAGTTTTGTGCAATGTTGAACTACATAAAAAAACAAGTTAGCACTACAAACACCAACAACAAGCATGATGAACATGGATGAAATGGCAATTACCCTATCTTCTTCATTAGTGTCACTTGGGTTCAACTTGTCAACCCCCTTTTGTGCGGCCGCCCACTTTTGACAATCTCGGTTGATTGTCAATCACCGAGAGCGAAGAGATCGTTCCGAGCGGTCAATTCCACTCTTGTTGTGTAGATCAAAATGTTCTTTCATCCGGTTCCAATAAGCATCTCTACTTTGATCACCTCCAACGGATGGATCCCCTGACACTTGCAACCAAGTATTGCATATCAAGACGTCTTCATCATTGGTGTAGTTGCCTCCTCTTCCTTTCGGTGCGTCGACAATGCCCTCACCATCCTGTCCACCTCGAACTCATGGTCATCGAAATGCATGTCATTGGTTTGAGACCAATGCGAATTGTTGGAGCCAACACCCATAGTTGACATATATGCCTCATCGTTGAAACTACAAAGTATATACAACGAAGGAAATAAGCTATCTATATCTATGCATTCAAAAAACACAACAACAAAAAGTTGGCGAAATTTTATACCTTTGGGGCATTCCCTCGAACACGTTGTGCGCGTTGGTCGCCGGCTCAACAAGTGAGCTCGCCGGCGCTTTGGTAGCCGCCGCGCCCGTCGCACGCCCTGCAACCTTCTTCCTCGACATCTTTGAGGAGCCGAAGCCGTCCGCCGCCTTCTTCCTTTTCGCCGATACCTTGCCCTTCTTCGGCCGCGCCGCATTTGGGAGCTTCGATACGGGGGCACATTGCTTCACGGCGGGCGCCGGCGCGACGCCACCCGCCGCCGAGGTCATCCGTGGCGGCATGAAAAGGCCGCATGCAATGCCGGTGCTTGGAGGAGCTCCAATGGAGGCAAAGCCAAAGCTCCCCGCGCTAGGGTTTGCGGCGACAGTGGTGGCGGCGGTGGCGGCGGCGGCGGCTGAGGGATCGCATGAGTAGGAAGGGATGAGGGGGTGCCGGCGCCGGCGTCCATCGGGTCGATTCGCCAGCGGCGGTACGGACGGATGAAGGTGGCGCGACGGAGAGAGTGCGGCGCGAGCACTCGAGTGGCTGATATCATCTGCACCGCCCTCCTTTTCCGTGGCTAGTAGGTCAGAGAAGCAGGGCAGGCAGTACGTACGTAGCCGATTAGTTCATCTATCTGCAGGGGATCAGCTCATGAGATGAGGTACTGATGACATGATGAGTGCGTAGTTCTAATTAAGGAGTAACGTAGAGTATGCATTATGCTGTGACGATTGATCTCAGTGTCGGCCGTATGTGTGAATCTACTAGTTTGACGTAATTGGATAGACCAACTATACTAAGCGAGTTCGAGAATTTGTGTGGTGCCGCCGCGTCATATAATCACCCTAGATTGTGGCTTTCTTTGATGAATTTGACCATTTCTCTATGGGACAAGACATGAGTTATATGGTATAATGATTATATATATCGAGTTTCCGTATAATTGATGCTTCTGGAATTTGTACGGCAGTTCATAATTTCATATGCATGCACACATGTTGTTTCTCGTGTTGAGAATTGTATCTAATTTTTTCTGGCAACGCTGGTGTATCACTGTATTTCGTCGGGTTCGACTTTCGGTTTGGTTTGGATTTTTCCGTGAGGAGTGTGAATATATGGCTTGGAGTGTTGGCCTATACGTCCTTCTTAATTTTGACGTCTTATTTTCACATGCCGGCCACTTGTATGTGCACAACTATTGCTTTATTATGAGAAGTCAGGCAATTTTCCGCCTTGAACCTTGAGAGCTGGCGGCTGTCCGAATCCGTACGATTTTCTCGGCCGTAGGTCCAATCATATTGTTCCCCTGTGTCGAGGAGCTACTCTACAATGGTTGGTTCATTTAAATTTTTCTTTACCTAATAATAAAGTACGGATAACTTATGTCATCCAAATTATCCTTGAAAGTTCATGAGAATTACCCAGCAATGCCACCCGTAAGTCAAGAAAACGATTCGTTTTTTATTTTAAAAATCGCCGCCGGATAGTTATAAAATGAGACAGTTGAATATCATGAGAGGAGACCTAGCGCCTTGGCTAATGCCGCGCGGTTCCACATGGGAGACGAACCCTGGTTCCACCGATTTTCTCTTCCTTTTTTCTTTCTTAAGCGCGGTAATGGGCCGGCCCAAGTACGAGTCGTGGCGCCCCCTCTCCTTTTTTTACTTTCTCATTTTTGATTTTTGTTTCTCCAAAAACAATATTTCAAAAAGTTGCGAGTTCTGTAGAAAGGAGGAAAATGATAAACTGTTTGTGAATTTAAAAAATATTCAGAAAATCATGAAATGTGCATGAGTTCAAAAAACAGCTCACATTTTATAAAAAATCATGATTTCAAATAAATTTTCATGAAGTCAAAAATGTTCATGATTTTAAAAATGATCCAATATTCAAAACATATTCACGAATTTGCAAAACATGGTCATCAACTTTTAGAAAATGTTCACAAAAATTAAAACACATTCGTAAATAATGAACAAAACAAACTGTCACCTACCTAAAGGTTTTATTAGGAGATATGTAGAGGTCCTTTATGATTTTATGCAGTCCTTCGTGTTGGGTGAGAAAAGATTTCCGTGTTTTGTACAACGCTGAGCCCCAACAAAATTGACATAACTTTTTATGGATTAGTTTTTGTCAGCTATATTAAATGACTAAATGTCTATTTTGCATGTTAAAAAAATGTATATTGTGCTTCCATACATAGCTATGTTTATTCTGGTACCAAAATACTGGTTATGGTAAACATCGCTATGCTAAGTTAAGGCGAGACACATCATTCATCAGTCTAGCTCAGGCAGGGTTCGTTAATACAGTTTGCTCGGCCATAAAAAATTTTATTGTGACGCCTTAGGAAATGAAGTCGCGATGAACATCACATTGTTAGTTTTTGAAATTACATTTTAAAAGTGTCTTATGTCATTATGACATCACTCAGGTATATTTTGTGAAATGATATTTTAAAAGTCCTTATCTTATCCTTGCATTTGATTTATATTATTTTATATCCTCCATACCTGCATAATCTGATAGTTTTTTTTTCTCCTTGCAACGCATGGGCATATTTACTAGTATATGCACATGCATGTTGCGTTTATGACTGCCCCAATTTGTCATGATGTGGCTTGGATACACGATGGCTGGTCTGATATTGATGAAATTCTATGAAGGTGGTGTCAAGCTTAGGAATCAAGTGCAAGGGGCTATGATTGGTCTGGATCACGTATATATGGATGCTTCCCGGGTTTTAGGTGGGTTTGGTCTTTGGGTGGGCATAGCTGGATGCACAGTACATGCAGTGCAGAACCATAGATTGATTCTCCCACAACGCAGCGCGCACGATCGTGGCAACACGACATGGGAATCGTTAGTCATCCACGGTACATCAATGCACTGTACAAAAGGCATGCTAGCACTAGCCTTTTGGTCGGATCAAGCTTGAGTTGAAGGTCTCTCTCTCAAAAACACTTGAGTTGTAGGAATCACATCACTTGTGCCCGATGTGTTGTGTATGGTTGATAGGATGTAGGCTGACCCAATACAAGTGTACTTCGGCTTTTCTGTTACATCGTTGTACCTCTCCTTGGGCAATGTGTTGCTCCATAGAGAGGCGACTCCCCATGGAAGGCTATGAAAAGGATGATTGCACGGTGATAACGTAATGTGAAGTGAATCTAATGCTCATGGAGAGTCGAAATTGCCAACATCGTTTGCTGTCCTTTGTGCCACGGGGTGATCGTTGGTGAATCCAAGAAGGCTGACAGTAAATGATAAGAAAACTAAAATCCATTTTGAAGGAAAAATAACATTTCCTCCTAATTCTTTTGTCAAAATAAGTTGAATTTTCCCAGATTACAATCGGAAACATGTACTCCCTCCGTCCCAAAATAAGTGTCATGGTTTTAGTTCAAATTCGAACTAAAACCAATTTGAACTAAAGCCACAACACTTATTTGGGGCGGGCAGAGTAGTATTTATTGGACTTTTATGAGCTACTTGAAAAATATCAAATTTGAACAAAAAAATGGATTTGTCTAGCTAAATAGCCCTTATCTCCCAATTCTTTTCTCCAAGTGAGCTCAAATGTTCCCACATACTATTGTAAACATGTAATATCTACTAGATAGTATTAACATATTTTGAGAAGTATTAAACTTTGAACCAAATTTTGAATCATTTTACAAAATTAGCCATTATCGCCTAATCTTTTTTTCCAAATACGCTCAAAATTTCACAAACTACTACAAACTTGTAGTATTTACTGGAAGTTTTCTAACTATTTTTTTGAAAAATATCATATTTTAAACAAAAAAATGATATTACCAACTAAAACACACATTATCTGCTAAACTTATTCTCAAAATGTCATGAATTTGTTTGATACCAATAGTAGTAACATGCAAGCTTGACAAACTTGTTTTCCAATGTGTGTAACCATCTATGGTAAATGCATCATTTTCAAACATAGCGGCAGGTGATAGTTTCTTGTAAAGAAAACAATGGAAGGAAAAGGCAGCCTCCTTTTCCAAACTATATTGCAGCCAATCAAACTTATCTGGTATTGTGGTTGAACAGAGTTTCTGCTCCTGGGCTCATTTGAGCCCGGTGAACAGTTAAATCAAAAAATAATCGAAAAAAGTTCAAAAAAATCCGATTTTTTGTGATAAAATATTGACAAAAGTTTTAACTGCATGCTAAAATTCATCCTGAAATAACATTCCTACAAGGCGCGACAAAAAAAAACGATACTCTGAAAATACAAAAATACGCATTTTTAGAGTGTCGATTTTTTTTTTGTCACGCCTTGTAGGAATGTTATTTCAGGCCGAATTTTTGTAAGCAGATAGTACTTTTGTTAATGTTTGATTATAAAAAAACAGAATTTTTTGAAAAAAAATCGAATATTTTCCTATTTTACTGTTCACCGGGCTCAAATGAGCCCGGAAGCAGAAGGGCACTTTCCTCCAAATTTTACCATCTAATGAGACTTCAAATCTATGATCGGTTGCTTTGTTTCTTCCTTTCAACTAATAAGCTCTTCTTACTTCACGTCGAATTTTGGGGGAATAATCTTCTATTGGTATTTGATCCACCGGTTCACCAAAACTCCAAGTTAGATGAAATTCAAGTATATGAATTGGTCTGTGCTCTCATCAGTTGGGGGATTAGTACTTTCATTAGAAGTGGGATTATTGCTCTCATCAACCGAGGGATTACTGCTCTCGTTTGTTGCAGATGGAGGGCCGGCGGGTTATGTTCTCAGTGAGGGTAGGTTCAACAGTAACATGAATTGGGGTAACATTGTATTCAGAAACAGCATGGATGGATTTTGAACTTCTTGCAACCAACTAGGCAAAGTCTTCATAACCATTCATCTTAAAGAGTACTTTGACATATATCTTTTGTTGACGGTGGTCGCTTGCAATTAGGTGAGAGATAGGGGTCGTTCATGCATGGCCCCTTCGGCAGTGAATAACAGAGTAAAACGACGCCCACCTATTCTACCTACTAGATGACCCGTTGCATCCTTTGCGCAAAGACCAATCTCAACCAGAAGCGAATCAACGAAATGCAAAGAGGCGGAAACTAAATGTAACCGGGAAGTCAGGCGAACTATTTGAAGTATGTTTTTTTTGTCAACTATCTACAAATTATTATGTCCGTATGACATTTCTATTTGCCTTGTATTACTCCTATAAAGAATGTTGGAGTACCCACCTCCTCTGGCTCATCGAGGGCTGAGAAGCCCTTCGAGGCAACGATTTCGCGATGCCGTGTCGCGGGGGCCTCTCGGGGACTCTCTGCGGCGTCCGCTTTGCCCGGACGGATGGAGACCGATGGGGTGGTAGCCAGAGGGATGGAAACTAATGGAACGGTAGCTCGAGGGATGGTGCCCATAGGGGCGGACCCGCTAGGGTTGGTCTTGCGACGGGTGTGGTGTTGAGCGTGAAGGCATAGATGGTGCTGGTGGTGCTCCCAGATCTGCGTGGGGCCGCCATGAGGACCTGATCAAGGGCAGTGGTCTATGGGGACTCAACACCGTCCATTGATGATGCTGAAGCGAGGCTGCGAAGTTGTCCCCGTCCCAGAGAAGTATTCATCCCAGATGCAATCTTCTGACTCGTGATTGCAATATAGACTATATATAGATGTATATAGACATTTTTTGAGTGCATATTTATTTATTTTGCTCCGTATGTAGTTTATATTAAAATTTGTAAAAGGTCTTATGTTTAGAAACAACGGAGTACTATATTATTTCACGGGAAAATCTAGCATCTACTCAAACACCTTACAAAAAATCCTTTGATTGAGTACTATATTATTTGTAAAAGGTCCACCAAGGGTGTGCTTCAACTTAGCAAAGTCGATTGTATCCAGCATTTGATTGAGTAATGCAAGTAGTTACCCGCAAAAAAAAAAAACGCTGCATTGTTCCTATTCATGCGTTTTTACAATTTCGCCAATCATGCTACTCCTTTTCTTGGAACGGAGGTCTCGTAAAAACTAAAAAGAGCACCGCTCGCCTCCTCGAAGAAGCAAACACCACTCTACCACTCAACAAGCACAAGACCGAAGGGACCCACCCAAGCGCCACAGCTTTCACTTCCGCCTCCGACTCCGTGAATGGCCGCCGGCGAAGACAGGACGCCGGTCACCTCCTGCCCGCGGCGGATGCCCCGCCTCCCTGGCGGATCTGTATGTGCCTCCTTGCCCCAACCATTTTCCTCTTCACTTTTGGTGGGCGAAACCCCCCATTTCTGTTCCTCCTTCCAAGCTGCCGTTCGGGTTGGGTCTGCTAGGCCGATAACGGAAGGGTTCACCGCCGCTGACGGACATGGATTGCCATGGCGATGTGATGCAAAGCTTTTCAAATATCTGACGCCTCTTGCGTGGCGCGGCGAGTAGAGTCTGACACTGTGTCAGTGTTGTACACTTGACCTCCCTAGATTTGTATGTGGTGGGCTGGTGGCCATCGATTTTTTGTTTGTTTGTTTGATTGCTAAATTTAAATGGAACGAAACTGGTACGGAGTACGTACATGCTAATATGACATTGCCGCCACTTCCTTTTCCTGCTACTTTCTTGTGCAATCTGTCTACCACTGTTTGTCTCCCATTGATTTATTTTGCCTCTTGTTTCAGACTTTCAGTTACCTCTTTTAGACTTTTATATAGCATGACAGTACTGGCAATATAAAGGTTATGCCTATGCACATAGATATAAGGTGGTGTTTAAACTTGAATACATGGTCTGTTTCGTATTGCAGATTTGCCGATTTTTCATAAATTTGAATACATGAACATGATCTGTTTCACATTGCAGATTTGTAGGCGCATGTTTTTGCTAGGCTTCCCAGATATATCGTTTGGTCTCATGTACTCAACCTTTAACAACTGTAGGTATTAACTACACTTCTGTAGGTTCATGCAAGCCCCTTGGACTGTCAAAAGGAGGGCCCCTCTTCATCAATTCTCTCAGCTAGCAGCAACAAATCAGCACTCCAGATGGTTGCACCAGTTCAGCCACTGAAATCCCTGCATTCCCCACTCGAAACGGTTACGTCGGTTCAACCATCAAATTCTCTACCCTCCGGGAGCATTTCATTTAGTTTTGGATCAGATTCAGGAGCTGCTCCATTTGACATATGCATGCGAAACAGCAAAGGCATTTTCAAGCTAAATCGCTCTTTACTTGAGATCAACAAAGAAAAACGCCGTGCAAGGGCATTGTCTAACAGTGCACCTCAAGTACAACGTTTGAGACCTGGGATGGTTTTGTTGAAAAACTACTTAAAGCCGGATGATCAGGTACATTTTCACATTATATATGTTCTGTTTGTTGTCTCGGGTTAATTCCAGCTGCTTTTCCAGCATCTATGTTCCATCTATTTATTCAGCATTGATATTCATTTTTCCCTACCTATTTTCTTCTTATTATTATTAATGTCTCATGGCCACATACTTTTTCAACACGCGTAAAAAACATTATGTTTTAACTTGCATAACATTTTTCAGTACTTTTATATGCCCGCCTACATACATTTTCTTGACTGACTAGTGACTGCATTATTGTACTTCTCTTGAGAATGGATATGTTCAGTTATGCCTAATGCATATTTGATTCTAATTTTGCGGCACATTGCAGGTTGCAATTGTTAAACTTTGTCGGGATCTTGGTATTACAGCATTATCATTCTTTCAAGTGCCTATAGGTGTATGGAAGAGATTAGATTTTTATCGATCACGCTTCTTCTGGCAAAGTGATGAGTCCCGAAGGAAATATAGATTAACAACATGGGATATTATATGCAGACCTAACGATCAAGGGAGATTAGGAGTTGAAAACTTAGATGTTAAGAATAGATGTCTACTTAGCAATTGGCTATACAGGTTATCTACGGAGACATATGGAATGTGGATACAAATTTTGAGAAATAAGTATCTACAATCCAAGACACTAGCACAGGTTTTAGCTAGACCCAATGACTCGTCATTCTGGAAAGGGTTAATGAAGGTGAAAGTGTCCTTTTTTCAGCGAGTTAAATTTCTGGTTGGTAATGGTACTAGGACCAGATTTTGGGAGGACACGTGGCTGGGGAGACACCACTAGTTATACAATATCCCACATTATATAATATTGCAACATGTAAGGCAAATTATGTTGCCACAGTACTACAGTCCATATCCCTTAATATTCAATTCAGACGAGCTCTAGTGGGAGAACGTTGGAACTCATGGTTACATCTGGTCAGGCGGTTGACGGATGTGCAACTCTCTAATCAGCAAGATCGAATTCACTGGAAATTAACCACGAGTGGTTCTTTCTCGGTGAAGTCGATGTATATGGACTTAATTAACTATGGACCCCTATCAAGGTCTTTGCATATATGAAAAATCAAAGTCCCGTTACGTATTAAATTTTTCATGTGGTTTGTACACAAGGATGTCATATTAACAAAGGATAACCTGATAAAACGTAACTGGAACGGAAATGCTACTCGTTGCTATTGTGGTCATAATGAAACAATTCAATACCTCTTTTTAGATTGTCCACTAGCAAAACTATTTTGGCGTACGGTTCAGGTAGCCTTTAATATTCAAACACTAATGAACATCAACATGCTTTTTGGGGCGTGGCTCGACGGAGTCGACGCAACACTAGCTAATCATATACACATTGGCACAAGTGCTTTATTTTGGGCTATCTGGAACACTAGAAATGATATAATTTTCCAACGCAAGAAACTTAACCATTTTTTGCAGGAGCAACGTCATGGATCTGTACGTAATCATTACTCAACCATGTGGACAACAGGGAGCTTATGGATATTGGGTGCAACCGATGGGAGATGCTCCTACGGGCTATCTTCAGCCAGTTTGGATGGCGAGCTGTTAATAGGCTAGGTGTGTAGGCATCGTAGTCTAATGGTGACGCCAGATGTGACTTTTTTGTACGTTATTTTTCTTTTTATGGCTCAAACTGTGAGTTCTAGACCAACTTGAGACTTTGAGACTTTTTTTGTTGTTTAATAAAATGGTTGTATGCATCGTTTCTCGATGTAGAGGCTGGGAGCGTCGTTCCTTCTTTTCCAAAAAAAAAAATTACAGCAGGAGGATTTTTAAGCCTGGCTATGGAGATGAGACAAGTCTGCAGATGATGTGCTTAGGGAAGAACTGGGATCCATTTTCAAGCTCATATGGAGATGTACGCCCATTTGGTGGCGTTCGACCACCAAACATACCAGAAAGGTTCAAGAAGCTTGTGGAAGGTGCCATTGAAGCTTCCTACGAATTCTTGGAAGGAAGAGGGGGAACTTGCAACCCTTCGACGGAACTTCCTCCGATGTTGCCAGATACGTGTATTGTTAACTTCTACCCCTGTTGTGGGCGGTTAGATCTTCATCAGGTACAAAAGAACACTTTCCTCCATCGATATATTCTATTTATCAGTATTTTTACTTTGCAGTTTTGCATGTTGCTAGTACCGGTCTATTGGGTAAACCGAGCGCTGCTAATAGAATAGTTTGATTATGTACTTTCTTGAGGGACGTCTGCAGATAAGGTCAACAACCTTTAGTTGGTGTTTGCTTACTACAGTACTTTGTGCTTGCACACTTCTTGTATCTTTGTGCAGTATACTTTCCAGTTGAAATGCTGATATCGGTACACTCTAATGTGATGCTTGCTTACTGGATTTTATGATTACGCCATTTGACAGGACATAGATGAAACAAAAGGCAGTATTGACCAGGGATTGCCCGTTGTTTCTTTTTCCCTGGGAGACACTGCAGAATTATTGTATGGTGATTTAGAAGATGATGATAAGGCATCAAAAATTGATCTTGAATCTGGTGATGTTCTTATGGAAGTTGCGGTAAGCGTCGTACCCGTTTGGGGGCTGAGCCTTCATGTTATATAGCAGAGGCTTATCTCTGATATGCATACAGGTTGTTTTGAATAGATTACAACTTGAGATAGAAGAAAGAATCTAGAGAGGAGATAGAGATGACAGCTAGCTACGGTTACAAGATACTCGATACTAACAACCGGTCATGACAGATCCTGTGTAGTCCGGTCGAGATACACCTCTCCCGTGCCAATTGTCACATTGGTTTAACATCCTCCCTTAATCACAACTTTCTCAAGTTGAGATTACGCTTGAATTCTGCAAAGCTTTTAACGGGTAATGCCTTGGTGAAGCCATCTGCAACCTGATCCTTGGAATGAATGAAACGAATTTCCAATTGTCTATTTGCCACTCTTTCCCTGACAAAGTGGAAGTCGATTTCAATGTGTTTAGTTCGTGCATGAAAGATAGGATTTGTAGATAGATAGGTAGCTCCAAGATTGTCACACCATAGGCAAGGAGTTTGGGTACATTTTACCCCAAGTTCTCTCAACATAGACTGTACCCATATAATTTCTGCAGTTGCATTAGCCAAGGCCTTGTATTCTGCTTCTGTACTAGATCTTGACACAGTAGCTTGTTTCCTTGCACACCAAGATATCAGGTTAGGTCCAAAAAAGATTGCAAACCCACCAGTGGACCGTCTGTCATCAAGGCATCCTGTCCAATCTGAATCAGAAAAGGTACTCACAAGTGTGGAAGATGACTTACTGAAAGTGAGAGCAACATTCATAGTATCTTTCACATATCTGACTATGTGTTTGGCTGTTGTCCAGTGACTAGTTGTGGGTGCATGAAGAAACTAGCATACCTTGTTAACAGCAAAAGAGATATCAGGTCTGGCGAGTGTCAGGTACTGAAGAGCACCTACCAAGCTTCTGTATCTAGTGCTGTCTTCTTGATTCAAAAGCTCTCCTTCTTCTAGGGACAACTTTTCTGTACTGGACAAGGGGGTTGATGAGGGCTTACATCCTTGTAACCCAACTCTTCTTACAAGACCAGCTGCATATTTTCCTTGAGACAGATGAAGACCATCCTCCAGCTTCTTTACCTCAATCCCCAGAAAGAAATGTAGGTCCCCTAAGTCCTTTAGTACAAATTCAGCACCTAGATCCTTTAGAAGGTCTGTTGCTGCTTCATTTGATGAACTGGTAACAATAATATCATCTACATAAATGAGCAAAAATATTGAGGTATTGGACTTATTGTAAATGAACAATGAGGTGTCAGATTTTGAAGGAACAAAGCCAAGTGATTGAAGCTTTTGACTTAGTCTTGAGTACCATGCCCTCGGAGCTTGTTTCAGTCCATACAAGGCTTTGTCAAGTCTACATACATGATTAGGACCAGTCTTACTTTCAAAATCAGGTGGTTGTTTCATATAGACCTCCTCTTCCAGAACACCATGGAGGAACGCATTCTGCACATTCAATTGCCTGAGACTCCATCCCCTAGAAACAGCTATAGACAGAACAAGTCGAATTGTAGCAGCTTTAACAACGAGACTAAAGGTGTCCTCATAGTCTATGCCATAACGTTGTTTGAAACCCTTTGCAACAAGTCTTGCCTTATAGCGATCAATAGTACCGTCTGATTTTCTTTTAATTCTGAACACCCACTTGCAATCAATGAGGTTTTTACCTTGTCGAGGAGGAACTAGATGCCATGTATTGTTCCGCTGGAGTGCCATGTATTCTTCTTCCATGGCCTGCTTCCCCCTCACATCATTGAGAGCCTCATGAAGCGTGTTTGGTTCACCTGTTGAACATGCCAAACCAAATTTTGTTTTATAGTTAGTGCATTGAATTACACCTTGTTGGAGACGTGTCTGCGGCGCCAAAGAAGAGGATGCAGGAGGCGATGATGTAGAAGATCCCCCCGCAGACTCTGCAGCCGAATCTGCCAAACGTCCTGACAGAGACGGATCTTCTGTGGCAGGTCCAGCAGACTCAGGATTCGCCGAAGAGACCGGAGACGCAGAAGATCCGGGTTCCTGGGCCTCATCATAGGGATCATAGGGTAATGATGAGTCGAAGATGCCAGGATCCATGTCGGATCGCGCACCAAGTGCGTCAGGGGATGCGCCAGACCCAGCGTGCTGCAGTACCTCTGTGTCCGTGTCGGTCGGCTGCCGCGTGCAGCGTACGTAGACCCGTGGCTCGGCTACATGCAGACGCGGGGACGCGGTGGATTGGTGCGCTCCAGATTCGGGTGTGGTCCGAACCGCACTCAACCGCGTGACAGCCGAAGGCGCGGGCGCTCGTGCGTCTGGTGCAGGATCAGACCCGGCTGGCGCGGTGGATCCCAAGGCAGATCGCCTGGCAGGAGCCAAATTTGGTGGCGATCCCGAGGGAGATATGTCTCCAAACCGTGGACACATGAAATGACGATCGGGGACCATGTTTTCCGCATCATTCTGATCGCAAGGTGCACCGTTTCCTTGACTGTCTTCACATGCATTATCACACAACTCATGTAGGGCATTATGGTGAGGGTTAGTCAGCAGTTGATCATCAGAATAATTTGCCCCTTCCTCAAGGTTGGTAAGATGAGGGGATAAAAGGAGGATTTCTTTACGAAGTAGAGCACCGGCATTTGGGTGTAGATCAGCAAACGAAAACTTTGTCTCATCAAAGACAACGTCGCGGTATATGTAGACACGGCCCGTGGATACGTCAAGACATTTTACTCCTTTATGTAGAGGACTATAACCAAGAAACACACACTGCTTGGAACGAAACATAAGCTTGCGATTGTTGTATGGTCTAAGATTGGGCCAACATGCACACCCAAAAACACGAAGTGACGTGTAGTCATGTTTGACGTGGAGGAGTCTTTCAATGGGGGTTTCATTATTAATCACACGACTAGGAATCATGTTAATAATATGAACAGCAGTAAGAAAGGCTTCATCCTAGAATTTTAAAGGCATGGAGGCACCAGCTAGAAGTGAGAGACCAACTTCAACAATATGTCTGTGTTTGCGTTCAGCAGACCCATTCTGTTGATGGGCATGAGGGCACGACAGATGATATGAGATGCCAAGTGTTTGAAAGAAGGAGTTCAATTTTTCATACTCCCCTCCCCAATCAGATTGGATAGCAAGAATTTTGCTATCAAATTTGCGTTCAACGAGTGCTTGAAAATTATGAAAAACGTCGGATCTTTTCTTGAGAAGATAGATCCAGGAGTATTTGCTATAGTCATCAATGAAACTTACGTAATAAGTGTGTCTACCAACAGAACTAGGGGTAGGACCCCAAACATCAGAAAAAATGAGCTGCAAAGGTTTGGTGGAAACACTAGTAGACGTAGGATATGGTAATTGATGACTTTTAGCCTTTTGACAAGAATCACAAATTGTTTCAAGATTACGCTCACCAACATACGGGAGCTTATTTTTCCTAAGCACTCATTCAACTAAATGGAAAGTTGCATGTCCTAATCGATCGTGCCACCGAGCTGAAGATAGTTTGGTGACACTGTATGCTCCTTTATTTGATCTCCTAAGCTTGGGAATCAATGGATAAAGCCCTCGAACGCATCTACCTCGATAGAGAGTTTTCTTCGTGACCTGATCCTTGATCAAAAAATAAAAGGGGTGAAACTCAAGATAGACGTTGTTGTCAATGGCAATACGGTGGACGGATAGGAGGTTCATAGATGCACTAGGAACATGCAAGATTTTCCTAAGATGAAATTTTCGATGAGGGGTTTTTATTACTGAATGACCAACATGTTGAATCCTCATACCTGCTCCGTTTGCGGTGTGGATTTGTTCTTGGCCTTGATATTTCTCCCTCATCGTGACCTTCTCCAACTCACCAGTGATGTGGTTGGTAGCACCACTGTCGACGTACCAGTTGGTGTCGACTCCATAGGATGCTTCTGCTCTACCGGCTACTTTCTCATCTTGTGATGAGTTCTCATCCTCTTCGAACCTGTACCAACAATCTTTGGCAAAGTGGCCCAGCTTGCCACAGATCTGGCAGCGGACCGCATCAGGGCGAGAGTTGTTGTTGGAGCCGTTCCAACGACCCTTGTTGTTGTTGTTGGAGGAGGGCCACCCGGTGTTGCCGCCGCCGCCGCGAGGGTTGGAGTTGTTCTTGCCCTTGTTCCGCGGTGGACCGCGGTACCTTGAGGAGCCGCGGCCGCGGCCACGAGCTGCGTTTGCCGAGGACTTGAAGCCGCCGCCATTGCCCAAGCCGTGGAAGAGGGCCACCCTCTGATCAAAGTTGCTCATCATGGCAAAGAGATCTTCGAGGGAGACCGGTGTGGTGCGCGCGCCAAGAGCAGACACGAGAGGCTGGTACTCCATGTCCAGCCCAGCGAGGATGTAAGACACCAGCTCATCATCCTGGATTGGTTTCTGCGCGGCGGCCAGCTCATCAGCAAGGGCTCGCATGTGCGCGAAGTAGGCCGTCGTCGATTGTTGCCCCTTTTGCGCGTCCGTGAGGGCGATATGCACGTTGTTGACGCGGGCGATGGACTGCGAAGAGAACATGTTTGCAAGTGCAGTCCAGAGATCATGTGCATGGGCAATTGAAGTTACCTGCACTAAGACCTCTTTTGATAGATTGTTAAGCAGATACCCGAGTACCTGTTGGTCCTCCCTGACCCAAACCTCATGGAGAGGATTCGGCGATGTTTCTTCTTTTCCATCTTTGTCCTTGGTGATGATCACCCGGACGGTTCCTGCACGGATCCATCGGCGTAGCCAAAGAACCCCGCACCCCGGAGCTGAGGTGTGATCTGGGCGCGCCAGAGCACATAGTTGCTTCGGGTGAGCCTCTCTGTGATCTAGCCACTCAAGCCATTCTGCGAGGCGTTGGAGGAGGACATGACGAAGCTGTCTTTGGTAGAGATTGGATGTGAAGGAAGAGGCTAGGCTCTGTATACCATATCGAAGTTGCGGTAAGCGTCGTATCCGTTTGGGGGCCGAGCCTTCATGTTATATAGCAGAGGCTTATCTCTGGTATGCATACAGGTTGTTTTGAATAGATTACAACTTGAGATAGAAGAAAGAATCTAGAGAGGAGATAGAGATGACAGCTAGCTACGGTTACAAGATACTCGATACTAACAACCGGTCATGATAGATCCTGTGTAGTCCGGTCGAGATACACCTCTCCCGTGCCAATTGTCACGTTGGTTTAACAGTTCTAATATATGGTGGCCAATCAAGGCGAATATTTCATGGGGTTTCCCACATCAAACCGGAAACTGCACCGAGTTGCCTGACTGATCAGGCAAATCTTCGACCTGGTCGTCTGATGTCTGAACCTCACATTCAGGCAGTACAAAGAGACAGCTGACGTCACACCTGTCCCATTTGATATGCGCATGCACGAGAACGATTCCGCTCCACTGCAACATCTGGGACCTGGGATGGTTCTGTTGAAAAAGTTCTTAAAGGCTAATGATCAGGTATGTTGACATTAACACAGTTTGCTCTGTTAATTCTTTATCTCAGGTTTATTTATTCTGTTTTACCCCAGCATCAACAGTTAATGTGAAAGTGATGTTAAAAGACATTTTACATTCCCACATATGTTCCTTTTTGTAATTTGCATGCTCATGACTGATGTTCTATGCCTCTATTAATTCTCCTGTCGGCACACTTTTCTGCAACTTCCATAACACCATTTCCAAAATTCCTATATGCCATAAATGTACATTTCATTGGCCGATTGGATTATCTAGGATGTGTTCACTAATGCCCAATGCATATCTGATTCCTAATCTGCCGCACATGTCAGGTTGAAATTATCACACTTTGTCATAATCACGGTGTGAAAACAGGAGGTTCTTATACACATGGCTACATAGATGAGGGTAGTTTAAGTCCGCAGAGGATGGACTTAGGGAAGAAATGGGATCCATATTCAAGCTCCGATGGAAATATGCGTCCATTTGATGGCGCTCAACTACCAGGTGTACCCAGAAAATTCAAGAAGCTCGTAGAAGATGCCATTGAAGCTTCCCATGAATTCTTGGAGTGAAGAAGGGGTACTTCCAATCCTTTGGTAGAGCTTCCTCCGATGTCGCCAGATATGTGCACTGTTAACTTCGACACAGATATCCCTGTAGCTATTCTTGATCAGGTACAAAAGAAGCACTTTCTCCAGTTACATATATTTCATAATTTGGATCTTGCTTTTAACAACGAAGAGCCACTAAATTCGATGAAACTCACATATGGTTTGCATGCATGACCCTTGATCTATTCTAGTACAATGTCCAACTACTCTTTGAGCATCACTGATTGTTTTATGGTCCTGCCTTTTGACAGGACAAAAATGTAACAGAAGCCAGCCTTACCAAGGAACTGCCTGTTGTTGTTTTTTCGTTGGGCGACACTGCAGAATTTGTGTACTGTGGCATAAGACATAAAATGGGTTCAAAGATTGATCTTGAATCTGGTGATGTTCTAATTTTTGGTGGCCAATCGAGGCGAATATCCCATGCGATTTCCAGCATCAAACCGGAAACTGCGCCCAAGTGGCTTGCCGACAAGACGAATCTTCGAGCTGGGCATCTGAATCTCACATTCAGGCAATATTAGTCACTCTTGCGTGTTGAAAAATGAGAGGCAATATGAAGTGGTAGCATATTCATTGCCCCTCCGTCTAGGCTCATGCAAGTAGAAGTAGGGCACTCTCATGATAAACTGAAGTACCTTGTTAGCAGAAGTCAGCAAGAACATCCAATCTAGCTATTGTAAACATGGGTTCTTAGGAGTAATGCTTTCGCTTCTTTCATGCAAATCTTAGAGGTCAGGATCATTTGGCAACATCATTTGAGAGACTTTGTTTTGCGTGGACAGGTTACTTGCAGCCCATCCAGTATCTTGTGAAGTTATGAGGTTACTAGTTTGCTCTGTTTGGAACGAAAGAAGTAGGAATTTTAGAAACGAAAGAACAGTACGACTGGTTCTCACAATTCCGAGAGGCTTGCTGCCGGCCAATCATATATGCCGCCCGCATCATGTATACAGGATCCTTTACACGTAAGACCTATTGCTCATGCTATTTAGGATCCTCATTTTGGTCAACCCGCTGTGGAAGCCTTTACTCAAGGAGGTGCTGCTCATCAGTGGATATTACTTATTCTGGAGTTTATCAGTGGAGGTATACAATAGCTAGGATTACATACCAATGAAGATTTTTATGCTGAAGCTCTTTTTTTGTTATTTCTTTCTATGTTGTCGTTAATATCGGGTTGGTTACATCCACAAACCAAATGGAAACCAAGACTTTCGTGGTTCAAAAACACGGAATCCCGCCTCAATTGTCAGGACATTTCGGAGTAAGTTCATTGGCTTGGGGGGTCATCGGTTTAAATCTGATAGTCATTTTTTTCTCTATCGTTGTTCTTCAAACAAGAATATCCCTTTCTCCAAATTAAATGGAGATCCAAGATCTTTTGTGTTTTTACCTTACAATTTTGCTAGGTAGAAGACAATAAAATCAATAATATATATACAAAAAAGGATTTTGATGAAACTCCCTTTTTTGTGGTACTTCAGGATTTTACTTTGTTTACCTTGTAGTTTAATTCAGTTTTAATTTTGATGCATTCTATAATGTAAATAAAATGATTCAATTTTGTAAAATGGAATTTCAATAAAATAAAAAGGAGTCTTCGTGTCCCGTTATTGAGGACCTCGTTTAAAAAATTAGGGTGTATGGGAGCTTTACCAGGACTCACTAGAAAAACACCTAAATCTGGAGGCAATCTTCAAGAAAAACAGAAATTGTGTTTTCATTATGACAAAATGATAATTACTTAGGTATGTAAATTTCGCTGGAAAAGATTATAGCCTCCGCTTCGTAGAAGCCAGCTTCCTGATGGGCCAGCCTTTTTCGGCTCTTTATTTTTTAGCTTTTTTATGTTTTGTTTTTTTGTGGATTTTTTCGGTTTTCTTTTTCATTTCTTAGTCTTTTTTCTCAATTTTGGGTTTCCTTCGATATTTTATTATTATTTTTGCACATCTCTTTTTCTATATAGTTTTCTAATATACGGTGAACTGTTTTCACTATACTAGTACAGAACCGGCTTATAGTCGCGGTTCGTAAGGGTCTTTAGTGCCGGTTCTAGAACCGGCACTAAAGGGTGGAAACTAAAGCCTTCCCCCTTTAGTGCCGGTTTAACACGGCTCGGCACCAAAGGCCCTCCACGTGGTGTTAACGGCGCCATGGGCTGGGGGGACCTTTAGTCCCGATTGGTAACACCAATCGGGACTAAAAGTATTGAGTTTTTTAGTTTTGTTTTATCTTTCCTTTTAATTCTTTAGAGGTTTATGAATTAATTATGGTTATATGCCGTTCTATAAATTTTCATACAGTACCAATTAAGAGGTTGTTATATCATTATGTTCATGATGAATTATTATATCATTGTGAGGAAGAAACATGGATTTTATTCATCCAAATGAATAAAAAGTTATCAAAAGTTGAATTAGTAGGACAACGATCCTACTAATTCAACTTTTGGTCACTTTTGATCCATCCACATGAATCTAATCCGTTTTCCTTCCCCCAATGATATGACAAATCATCATGATCAACATCATCATCATATTAATATATAAAAACTCTTGCATCATATCATCACCAACGACAACACTATAGCTAATAATCATCATAGTCATTACCACCAACTCCTCCTCATCATCATCATCAACTCTAACACATTGTAGCACATAATAACACATTGTACCTACGACCTACGTACTCCTCTCTCATAGGACCTACTCTACCCTCTCTTAGGTACAATATCATAAAACAAGATAGGTTCTGACTCTCCATTATGAAGAATGGAGATCATCTTGTCTCCAATTCTTGGCCTACGCACAATGTAGCTTCCAAGTAGCTCTCTACAATTGACCATACATTTTTTTCCAATCTTTGATTGTCATGACTCCATCGGTTTTAGAAATCTGATATGGATAGGAATGATGTGTAGGCTGACCTGGCCGTGGTGGCCCTAAGCTCGTAACAACAACGCGACCTCTCGGAAACATCAGATGAGGCACACAATCCTTCGGGATTTTCTGTTGAAAAACATAGTAGTAACTTTGTAGTTAGCAATATAGTTTAGTTTTAGAAGAATTTATGCAAAAGATGCACGGATGTCGTAATAGTAGAAAATCTTACCATGCAATCTTCATGGATGTTACCGTAGCATACCAGGTGCACTAGTGACACGTATTGACCATAATGTTGAGGAGTTTGATAATAGCTATTGTAATTCTCAAGATGATTAAGAAATGCGGTAAGATGGTCTTTCTCCTTACAAGTTAATTCTGCTTCATCATTGTAGTAGTAGGTTCTGTCTACCATCTTCCGTACATTTTTTTAAGAATGAAAATAAGCTGTCAATGGAAATAAGTTATCAAATATTTTTAAATAAACAATATAAATTTCTTAATAAATATGGTCGAGAAACTCACATAATGGTAGAACTAGAGGCGTCTGCACATCGACCCATATGTCGATATTACCTTTAATTTCATCTTCCGGACGAATATCAAAGTTGATAAGCATATTAGGCTCAAATGGATAAGCCTTGCATAGTGCTCTCCAACTTTTGCATTCAAAATAACAGTAGGTGTCTGCATGGTATAATTTTACCGCAAAAGTATAACCATGCTCGGTCCTTAAGTGAACTATCTTTACCTCCATATCTTTTTTCGTATCGAAACCAGTCTTATCCAAGACAGCAATTCTTGCATGGCAAGGGATACGCTAGTAGAATAGTAAAAAATTAAGATTATAAGTAAAAGCAAAAGAAGCAGAAGTCATGCTTAATTACGAAAAAAGACTTGTCGTTGTGACTTACTGCATCCACTTCGAAGGTCTCATCCAGCATGATGTTGAAGCGCCTACCATCAACTAGGAAAGGCTTGTCACACAGACCGCGCTCGTCTTCGCAGTATTCGCACATAGCGAATTCCCTTTCATCATCAAACATTTCCTATGTTCATAGTTGAAACATTTAAAATTGATCAAAGGAAACTACGAGAAAACTGATCACCACACAGATCACTATTACTCAATATGCAACAGGTTGACTTTAGGTCTGTCGAGTCTTTCCTTGCTAAACTTTCATCTCACGTATATGGTGGGCGCACTCCTTCTGATATTGCGACCGTTGATGATGGTGGCTCCTCCATTCGTTCTAGAGTGCATTACACCAAAATGTCTAGCACACTGAAAAGAATGAGAAGCCACCCCCACGACAACAGTCGGGATTCTTTCTCTCATATATATATATATATATATATGGTGGACACTCTCCCTCACTGAAAGACACACAAGGAGCCGAAACAGACGTAAAGTCAACCCGTTCCATATATCAAGCAATGACATAGAAAAAATGCAACTTTTGCAAATACTAATTTTTATACATTGGATCGAATGTCAAAATTCATCAACTTTTTTCTATACATATATTGGATCAAAATGTAAAAATCCTAGGTTATAACTACCCTAATAATATTCAATTCTCAATAAAAATATATAATTAAGCAACATTATATACTTCGTCTAAGCAACATTTTAATAGGTTAGGGACATTATATACTTCCAATTAAGCAAAAAAATCTAATGAAGCATATATACTTCTAAGCAACACTTTAATAGGTTAGGGACATTATATACTTCAAAATTCATCTAATTAACATTTATATATCAAAAATTCATCTAACATTTCTATAACTACCCTAATAATATTCAATTCTCAATAAAAATATATAATTAAGCAACATTATATACTTCGTCTAAGCAACATTTTAATAGGTTAGGGACATTATATACTTCCAATTAAGCAAAAAAATCTAATGAAGCATATATACTTCTAAGCAACACTTTAATAGGTTAGGGACATTATATACTTCAAAATTCATCTAATTAACATTTATATATCAAAAATTCATCTAACATTTCTATAACTAAAAGTATAAAAACTAAAAAACATTCATCTAAAATTTATATATCTAATTCATCTAACATTTCTATAACTAAAAGTATAAAAAACAAAAAATAAGAAAAATAAGAAAAATAAGAAAATGTGTGTGTGTGTGTGCGTGTGTGTGTTCATGCATATGTGGGGGGGCTCGATCGATCGATGGGTGGGTGGCCATGGTGGCAGGGGCTCACAGCGGGGCGACGGGAGGCGAGGCGAGGCGACGACGCCGGCGACGACGACGGAGCGCGACGGTGGTGGTGACGGGGGGCGGCGTGTTTGGGCCGGCGACGGCGTGGGTGGCGTGTCGGTGTCGGCGACGGAATCAGGGCGGCGACGGCGCTGGGGGCGTGCGGGGGCGATCCTGTGTTCAAAGAGACAAAGAAAACAAAGGGAATCTGAAATTTTTTCAACTCTTGCTTATATAGGAGGAACTTTAGTCGTGATTGGTGGCTCCAACCGCGACTAAAGATCCCCCTTTAGTCGCGGTTGGGGCCACCAACCACAACTAAAGGTGAATTTCACCAGCCGAAGCAGCGGGAAATACAACCCTTTAGTCACGGTTGGTAGCTCCAACCGCGACTAAAGGTGGGTCTTTAGTCACGGTTGGTAGCTCCAACCGCGACTAAAGGTGGGTCTTTAGTCGGGGTTAGAGCCACCAACCGCGACTAAAGGGTTGTGTGCCAAGCACGGGGCGGGGTGGATGTTTAGTCCCACCTCGCTTGTCGAGAGGAGCTCGCACCGGTTTATAAGCCCCGTCGCGGCTACCGTGTCGAGCTCCTCTCTTAAGCAGGCCTTCTGGTCCTACCTCTCCTCTAATCCCTGTGGGGTCTCCTGGGACGTACGGGCCTACGTCCTGGCCCAACAAGAGGTTGGGTTTCTAGTCGTATTCAGGCCGTGGCGGCCTAGTAGGCGGGCTTTTTTTAATATATATTTTGTTTTTTTGTTTTCTGCTTTATTTATTTTCTTTAAAAATAGATTTTCAAGTGATTCTTTTTTCTATTGTTTAATATTATCGTGTTTTATCATTATATCCAATTTGGTAATTTTTAGGTTATTTAAAAAATGAAATGCCTTTGTAACAGGCGAGTTTTCGTCTGAAACATTGATACTTCGAAAGAGATTGTCCATATTGTACACGAAGTGCATCTAGTTTTTGCCGTAACCCTCTCAACTTTTTAGCACATGCTATGTGGGTGGAATGATGATACCATGCCAACTTTCAATCTTTTCAGAGTTCATTTGAAGTGCTTATCGATTTCAGGGTCATTTAGCTCAAAAAAATCAATAAATGCATGAAAAATAGCAAATGAAGTCAGAAAGGGTTGAAAATTGACGGCCTCCCTTTGAATGGTGCATACTGAACGCACAAAAAGTCTCGAGTTGAAATAAGTTAAAAAAATGAAATGTCTTTGTAACAGGCGAGTTTTCGTCTGAAACCCTGATACTTCGAAAGAGATTGTCCATTTTGTACACGAAGTGCATCTAGTTTTTGCCGTAACCCTCAACTTTTTAGCACATGCTATGTGGGTGAAATGATGATACCATGCCAACTTTCAACCTTTTCAGAGTTCATTGGAAGTGCTTATCAATTTCAGGGTCATTTAGCTCAAAAAAATCAGTAAATGCATGAAAAATAGCAAATGAAGTCAGAAAGGGTTGAAAATTGATGACCTTCCTTCGAATGGTGCATAATGAACGCACAAAACACATAAGTACACTAGTATTACAAAGATTCCTTTCGGTTTGTTCGAAGTGGGACTTTCTAGATATATAAGTCCGGAAACTAACTAGAGAAGCCGGTCACATCCCAGAGTGGGATCTTTGGGTGTAAAACTTTTTCTTTGCGTGTGTCCCTTTGCGTCATAACCATGGACAATCTTCATCGTTTAACTAGATGCTCGGGTCAACATTCACTTTGAAGGGAGCAATTTCATGAAACTTTTCATAATCTTCTAACATGTCTGTCTTGTCCTCCACTCCCACGATGTTTCTTTTCCCTGAAAGAACTATGTGGCGCTTTGGCTCATCGCATGATGTATTTGCTTCCCTATTTTTTTTTCTCGGCTTGGTAGACATGTCCTGCACATAGAAAACCTGTGCCACATCATTGACTAGAACGAATAGTTCGTCTGCATACCCAAGATTGTTGAGATCCACTGTTGTCATTCCGTACTGCGGGTCTTCCTTTACCCCGCCTCCTATCAGATTGACCCATTTGCACCTAAACAAAGGGACCTTCAAACCAAGTCCATATTCAAGTTCCCATATCTCCTCTATGTAACCATAATATGTGTCCTTTGGCTCATTGCTGTTTGCTGCATCAAAGCGGACACCACTGTTTTGGTTGACGCTCTTTTTATCTTGGGCAATCATGTAAAATGTATTCCCATTTATCTCGTACCCTTTGAAAGTCAATATAGTCGAAGATGGTAACTTGGGCAGCAAGTACAGTTCATCTTCAACGGTGTCGTCATGCACGAGACGTGTCTGCAACCAACCGGCGAAAGTAACCATTTGTTCATGTGTAATCCAGTCGTCAGACTTCTCCGGGTGTTTGGAGCGTAGAATATTCTTGTGTTGCTCGATATACGGAGCCACCAAGGTAGAACTTTGTAGAACTATGTAGTGTGCTTGTTGTTGAGAAACATTGCATGGAAAACAAAAATTTCGTACGCACACGCAGATCTATCCATGGTGATGAGCATCTACGAGAGGGAGAGTGGATCTACGTACCCTTGTAGATCGCTAAGCGGGAAGCGTTAAGAAACGCGGTTGGTGTAGTCGAACGTCTTCGTAATCCAAATCGCCGAGCGTCCCGCGATCCAATCACAATCCATCCCGCGATCCAATCACGATCCGTCCCGCGAACTTGATCACGATCTGTCCCACAAACTTGATCACGATCCTTCCGATCTAGCGCCGAACAGACGGCACCTTCGCGTTCAGCACACGTATAGCTTGATGACGATCTCCGTCGTCTTGATCCAGCAAGAAGGGGCGGAGAGGAAGAAGAGTTCTCCAGCAGCGTGACGGCGTTCTGGTGATGATGGTGGAGCTGTTCCGGCAGGGCTGCGCCTAAGGCGCTGCAGATGCACTGGAGGAACGGGCAGCACGTGGCTGAAAATTCTGTGCAAAAAACCCTAAAACCTTCGGTATATATAATAGGAAGAGAGGAGGAGGCTTGGCCCAAGGACCAAGCCACAAGGAGTCGGCCGAACCAGGTTGTGGAGGTGGAATCCACCTCCAATCCTAGCAGGACTAGGATTCACCCAATTTTTGCCTTTTTCCACCTTTTCTCTTCGGATTTTCTTCTCTAGCCGCATGGGCATTGTGTGGGGTTTTCCACCAGTCCACTAAGGGCTGGTATTCACTCTCCCACATCCCATGAAGCCTCTTGGGTCGAAATACCCCTCCCGGAGGTCTCCCGGTACACTACCGGCACTCCCGGTACACTACCGATGAGCCCGAAACTTTTCCGCGCGACCAAAACAGGACATCCTATATATGAATCTTTACCTCCAGACCATTCTGGAGCTCCTCGTGACATCCGGGATCTCATCCGGGACTCCGAACAACCTTCGGTCACCACCATACATAACTCTGTACTACCGAAACGTCACCAAACCTTAAGTATGCAGACCCTGCGGGTTCGAGAACTATGTAGACATGACCGAGACACCTCTACGGTCAATAACCAATAGCGGGACCTGGATGCCCATATTGGTTCCTACATATTGTATGAAGATCTTTATCGGTCGAACCTCTATGTCAAGGATTCAGTTAATCCCGTATGATGTTCCCTTTGTTCTTCGGCATGTTACTTGCCCGAGATTCGATCGTCGGTATCTCCATACCTAGTTCAACCTCGTTATCGGCAAGTCTCTTTACTCATTCTGTAATACAAGATCCCGTGACTAACACATAGACACATTGCTTGCAAGGCTCATTGTGATGTTGTATTACCGAGTGGGCCCTGAGATACCTCTCCGTCACACGGAGTAACAAATCCCAGTCTTGATCCATGCCAACTCAACAGACACCCTCGGAGATACCTGTAGAGCACCTTTATAGTCACCCAGTTACGTTGCGACGTTTGATACACACAAGGCACTCCTTCGGTATCCGTGAGTTGCATGATCTCATGGTCATAGGAACATATACTACATGCAGAAAACAGTAGCAATAAACTGACACGATCATATGCTACGTTTGTAGTTTAGGTCTTGTCCATCACATCATTCTCCTAATGATGTGATACCGTTATCAAATGACATCACATGTCAATGGCCAGGAAACATTGACCATCTTTGATCAACGAGCTAGTTCACTAGAGGCATGCTAGGGACAAAGTGTTGTCTATTTACCCACACATGTAATGTGTTTCCAATTAATACAATTATAGCATGGATAATAAACGATTATCATGAACAAGGAAATATAATAATAAACACTTTATTTATTGCCTCTAGGGCATATTTCCAACACTTGCGCCAAAGAATGCCAATCCCGGCATATTAGTGATTTCTTTCCTAGCGTGCCTTTTCCACCTAGTCTGCCCTCATGCCGTGATTCAAGAACACCTATCGGCTTATTGTCAGGAATAAATTCAACACAAAACTCAATGACCTCCTCTGCTTCATGTCCCTTGGAGATGCTTCCTTCTGGCCTAGCACGATTATGAACATATTTCTTTAAGACTCCCCTGAACCTCTCAAAGGGGAACATATTGTGTAGAAATACAGGACCCAGAATGGCAATCTCCTCGACTAGGTGAACTAGGACATGTGTCATGATATTGAAGAAGGATGGTGGGAACACCAACTCAAAACTAACAATACATTGCACCAAATCATTCTCTAACCTTGGTAGGATTTCTGGATCGATTACCTTCTGAGAGATTGCCATCAGGAATGCACATAACTTCACAATGGCTAATCGAACGTTTTCCGGTAGAAGCCCCCTCAATGCAACCGGAAGCAGTTGCGTCATAATCACGTGGCAGTCATGAGACTTTAGATTCTGAAACTTTTTCTCTGCCATATTTATTATTCCCTTTATATTCGACGAGAAGCCAGACGGGACCTTCATACCGAGAAGGCATTCGACGAAGATTTCCTTCTCTTCTTTGGTAAGAGCATAGCTGGCATGACCCTGAAACTGCTTTGGATCCATGCCTTCTTTTTCATGCATACGTTGCTGGTCCTCCTATGCCTCCGGCATATCTTTTGTCTTCCCATACACGCCCAAGAAGCCTAGCAGGTTCACACAAAGATTCTTTGTCACGTGCATCACATCGATTGCAGAGCGGACCTCGAGGTCTTTCCAATACGGTAGGTCCCAAAATATAGATTTCTTCTTCCACATGGGTGCGCGTTTGTCAGCATCATTCGGAACAGTTTGTGCACCAGGACCCTTGCCAAAGATTACTTTTAAATCCTTGACCATATCAAGTATTTCATCACCCGTACGGTGGCGAGGCTTCTTCCGGTGATCTGCCTCACCTTTAAAATGCTTTCCTTTCTTTCTTACTATGTGCCTGCTCTGAAGAAATTGACGATGCCCTAGATACACATTCTTCTTACATTTATGCAAATATATACTGTCGATATCATCTAAACAGTGCGTGCATGCGTGGTATCCCTTGTTTGTCTGTCCTGAAAGGTTACTGAGAGCAGGCCAATCATTGATGGTTACAAACCGCAACGCATGTAGGTCAAATTCCTCCTGATCTTTCGCATCCCACGCAGGTACATCTTTTCCATTCCAAAGTTGTAAAAGTTCTTCAACCAATGGCCTTAGGTACACATCAATGTCGTTGCCGGATTTCCTGGGGCCTTGTATGAGCACTGGCATTATAATGAACTTCCGCTTCGTGCACAACCAAGGAGGAAGGTTATAGATACATAGAGTCACAGGCCATGTGCTATGATTGTTGTTTTGCTCCCCAAAAGGATTAATGCCATCTGCACTTAAACCAAACCATACGTTCCTTGCATCCTTTGCAATGTCCTTCCACTTTCTCTTGATTTTTCTCCACTGCGACCCGTCAGCGGGCACTCTCAACTTCCCGTCTTTCTTACGGTCTTTGTTGTGCCATCGCATCAACTTGGCATGCTCTTTGTTTTGGAACAAACGTTTCAACCGTGGTATTATAGGAGCGTACCACATCACCTTGGCAGGAATCTTCTTCCTGGGGCGCTCGCCCTCAACATCACTAGGGTCATCGTGCCCGATCTTATAGTGCAATGCATAGCATACCGGGCATGCATTCAAATCATCGTACTCAGCGCGGTAGAGGATGCAGTCATTAGGGCATGCATGTATCTTCTCGACCTCTAATCCTAGAGGGCAGACAACCTTCTTTGCTTCGTACGTACTCTCTGGTAATTCGTTGTCCTTTGGTAACTTCTTCTTTTGAAATGCCTTATCAGATACACCATTCTCTACCTTCCATTGCAGTAATTCCAGTGTGGTACCCAGCTTTTTATTATCATCTTCGCAATTTGGGTACAACCCTTTTTCATGATCCTCTAACATGCGCTCCAACTTCATCTTCTCCTTTTCACTTGCGCAGTTTCTCTTTGCATCGGAATGGCCCGACCAAGATCATCAGCGGGCTCATCTGATGCCTCTTCTTCAGCTCCTTCCCGCATTGTCGGCTCAACTTCTTCCCTCATTGTTGTACCATCATATTCATGGAACCCATGGCCAGGATAGCTGTCGTCATCCTCTTCTTCTTCATTCTCTTCCATTAGACCCCTCTTTCTCCGTGCTTGGTCCAACAGTTATAGCCGGACATGAAACCGGACTCAAACAGGTGGACGTGAATGGTTCTTGAGTTAGAGTAATTTCGATCATTCTTACAGCCAGCACATGGACAATACATAAAACCATCCGGTCGCTTGTTTTCCTCAGATGCAACTAGAAAAGTATGCACGCCATTAATGAACTGGGGAGAGCATCGGTCCTCGTACATCCATTGTCGGCTCATCTTCATTACACAACACCGAAAAGACCAAATTAATACAAGTTCGTACATAAAGTTCATACACATTTGTTCTCATAAAACAACATACAAACTCTCCAGCTAAAGCATTTAAATGCAACAACAAATGCGATCAACATCGCAACTAAGGTAACAATTGATCCAACAGCATAGTGATACCAAGCCTCACGATCAATGGCATATCTTTGAAATTTTCTAATCTTCAAGCGCATTGCACCCATCTTGATCTTGTGATCATCGACGACATCGGCAACATACAACTCCAGTTTCATCTTCTCTTCTTCAACTCTTTTCAATTTTTCTTTCGAATACTCATTTTCTTTTTCAACTAAATTTAACTTCTTGATAAGAATATCTATGTCGGCTGTAATCTCCGGTTCACATACCTCCTAGATAAAAATATCTATGTCAACTTGATTAGCATAATTGTCATAAACACGAAATGCAACAAAGAGTTATAAAAGAGAGTATATACCACAGCCGCATCATAAACCGGACAAGGACCGACGGGGACCGATTTCAAAATCATGCCACTATGTATAACAAACAACCATATAGGTAAGAAAATTATACAAGTAACTAACTAAATCTTACAAACATGTTTTTTTTATAAAAAGGATAAGAACAAGAAGCTCACCAAGGTGGTGCCGGTAACGGGACGGTGCGGGCGATCGACGGTGGTTAGGGCGGGGACGGGAAGGCACTAAGTAAACCACATCTACACATGCAAAGTAAGAAGTTAATTTGAGCTCAAATTGCATAAATCAAATAAACTACCACATACAAACTAAAACCCATAAATTACTATACTTATAGAGCATTGCAAAAGCTAATCTAGCAATGAGAGATGAAACGACAAAGTTGCTAACCTTTATGAACACTTGGAAGGATGGGATGCCTTCAAATCTTGACAAATTTTGGCAAAAATGAAGGATGAGCTCGAGGCAGAGAGGAAGAACAGAGAGGAGAGGAATGGGGAAGAACAGAGGACTCTGCTCGGGCTGGCGCCGAAGGGTTTCAATATAGGGGGACCTTTAGTCCCGGTTGGTGGATCCAACCGCGACTAATGGTTAGCCTATAGTCACGGTTGGAGCCACCAACCGGGACTAAAGGTTCCCATGGAGCCCCAGGCTGACACCGGCCTGCCACCACGCCTTTTAGTGCCGGTTCCTGACATGAACCGGGACTAAAGGTCCATAACGAACCGGCACAAATGATCACCGTTATGAACCGGCACTAATGATCACATTAGTGTCGGTTCAAAAACCAACCAGCACTAATGAGACGGACAAAAGGTCTGTTTTCTACTAGTGCTATACAGTGAATTTTGTTTTGTAAATACAGACTGAAGATTATTAGTATAGGCTAAACATTTTTGGAAATACACACAATTGTTTTTATAATATATGATGAAATTTTCATATACACACATTGAGTATTTTTAATTACAGTGAGCTATTTTAATTTTTCTTTGAACATTTTTCTAGTACACACTATATAATTTTTAATATATGGTAAAAAAAATATTGATACTATTTACAAAACAAACACTGATTTTTTAACTATATTTTTCTAGTTTTCTAGATTTTTAGAATATTCAGTTCCTAAAAAAGGTAGTCTTTATGTGTTTTTCTACAATTGTTGTTTGTTGTGAAACCCTGAGAAACCCGAGAGAAAAAAACAGCTCACAATGTAAAGTAAGCTGCCCATTCGGCTTGCTTTTAGCAAAAGCGCCGGTAGTTGACGCACACGGGACATTCGAAAATTTATTTACCGCCAAATCTACAAAATCACTAGTTGAGAAACACTTTTTGCAAAAGTCATACTCATCATCCCATCTTCTGATACGTGTCACACTGCATGTCGCCACTTGTCACAATTTAGCAGTTTTCTATTTTTTTTATAGAGTCGTTTATTCCAAACGTTTTTAACTCTCAAACCATGCGTTCAAATTTTAAACCGTTTTCACCGTGAATTCCTTGTGTCGAGATCTTTAAAACTAGATGTCATGTTGATGAATTTTTTTTCACGAAAAAGACCGGATAAAAAACCAGGAGCATGTTTTTTTTCTTTCCATGCCTCCATAAGAAGCAAATATATGCCTCTCACGAAAGAAAAAGAAAAAAAAACATATTTTTTTTTCGTTTTCGTGAGGCACGACCATGCCTCTCACAAAAACAAATCCATGCCACTACAAGAAGCAAATCCGTGCCTCTCGCGAAAAAAAATGTGTTACCTCTCACGGAAACAAATCTAGGCCTTTACAGGAAGCAAATCCGTGCCTATTGTGGAATAAAAAATATAAAATGCTTGTTTTTTTCTCATTTATGAAAGGCATAATCATACCTCTCGCGAAATCAAATTCGTGTCTCCACGAGAGGCAAATCTGTGCCTGTCATAGAAGGAAAAAAATGCATTTTACACCTTTTCGAGAGGCACAATCATGCTTTTCACAAAAAAACATGTTTTTCTCATTTTTTTCAAATCCTAGAAAAAACTGGAGGAAACCAGAAAAGCCAGAAGAAAGAAAAAAATAATATAATACCAAATTACATTATACAAAACATTTCAAAGAAAATGTTAAACAATCAGTTTTTTGAACACAGTACAATCAATATCACTCACATACACGAGCATACACTCACATATACGAATGCACGCACGCACACCCTATCGCAATGAACACCTCTGAGAGACTGAGTCGGAACATCACCTTCAGATTGATGAAATCACCACAGACGGCTTCACAGTTGATGGAAACATTTCTTCACACTAAACCAAATCGTCGAAAAGCCGGAAATAAATTCAAAAAGAATGCGAGCATCAATGTTAAGTTTTAGGACTTGAACTCTAGTGGACTGGTGTTACTATTGTTGTTTTAACCATCCAACTATAGGTCAGTTTGCATTCATCAATCATCTAAAAAATGTTAAATGTACATAGAGAAAGTATTTCTCATCTATATGAAAAATGTATACAATAGATAAATAATGTGCATAAAAAAAAATGATCGCATATTAAAAAATATTAATCCAAGCATTTGAAAAAAATATGCTATACGAGTATTAAAAAACATTAATCAAGCATTTGCTTTTTTAAATATTTATATAAAAATCTTGACCATATATTAGAAAAATGTTAAAATTGTATTCAAAAAATGTTAATCAGGCATTCAAAAAGTGTTAAATGTATATACGTAAATTGTTGGCCATGTGTTGATAAATGTTGAACTTGTATTTAAAAATTGTTAATCAAGCATTTGAAAAATATGGTAAATATGTACAGATTTATTTTACCATGTATTGGGAAATGTTAACCTAGTATTTGAAAAAATGATAATCAAGCATTTCAAAAATGTTAAATGTGTGTAGTCAAAATGATGATCATGTATTGAAAAAAATAAAAAAATTATGTAAAAAATGTTAATCGAGGATTTTAAAAAATTATACTTTTTTATAGAAGAAATATTGACCATGTATTCAAAAAATGTTAAACTTATATTTTCAAAATGTAATCAATGGTTTAACAAATGTGAAATTTTTACAGAAAAAGTTGACCTTGTATTCAATAAATGTTAATGTTGTATTTGAAAATTATTAAACCTGTTTTAGAAAAATGTATTACATATATATCAAAAATTGTATAGAAAAACAATGAAAACCCAAGGGAAAACAAAGGAATACCAATGAAAACAAGAAACTAAACAGATAAAATAAAAGGAAATAAAGAAAAAAGAAGGAAAGGAAGGTAGTGGAAAAGAAAAATAACCAACGAAAAAACAAAGAAAAAGAAAAGAAAGGGAAAATTGAGGAAGAAACCAAGATGCCCGGTGAAAAAAAAAACTGGAAGACCATCTGTTTTTCTTCCACTAGGACGCGGCCTACAGAAATAACACGAACTGGAAGATTGTAAGACTGGATAGCAGCTCTACTCTGCATCCTAGCTGTCCGACCTGCCACAAGCGAGATGTAGCCTTTGCGCACGATACTGAGACATCCTATATGATGACATGTGCGATCGAAATCGAGTAACCGCGCACCTGGCTAGCGTGTTGCTGCTAACGGAGCAAGGCCAATGCAGGAGCTAACGTTTGCTATTAATAATTTCTATTGGTATCATTTTTATAAAAAAAATGAAAATGATCAAGAATTGAAAAAGGTTCATGAATTTTAAAAAATGCAGTTTTGAATGGCCATGAACTGAAAAAACTTGTCAATTTCAAACATGTATGCGAATTCAAATGAGCTCCTTAAAAATTGTTCATGGACTGCAATTTGTTTGCATTTTGGAAAACAAATCATGAATATAAAAAATGTTAATGAATTTGAAATTGTAAGTGATTTCAAAAACTATTCATGAGTTAGAAAATGTAATGTTCAATGTTTCAACAAAAATGTTTTCGAAATTCAAAAAAAATTCATGAAATAAAAAGGTTCGCCAAATTAAAGAAACGTTAACGAAGCCAAAAATGTTCTCGTATTTGAGAAAATGTTTGTGGGTTTTTTAAAAATATCCATTTTTTGTTGCAAATACAAAATATATTCTTGGAATTTTTAAACTATTCATGAATTTGAAAAAGAAAAAGAAAAACACAAAAACAAACTCGGTATAGATAGGGTCTAGAACCTTCCCAAAACCCGGGGGTGGTTTTGCTAGTTGGGTAGCCCAATCGTACTTACCGACACTTACAGGGGTATATGTTACCTCGCTATCCATCGACACCTACACGATAAATAGGATTTGCGCACAACGCACCCCTCATCTCCTCTTCTATGCATGTTCATGCATCCTGCTCGTCACGCAGGCCCACTGTTGTTGCCCAACCTCCTCTGCCTGCTTGGCTGCTCCTCTCTTTCCAGCGCTCCCATCAAGTCCCGACATCTCCTAACTCTTGTCATCCATGTTCTGCTATTGGCCAGGGACTTGTCTAGTAAGGGCATGTCCTAAACCTCTCACACTCATAGCTTCTCAAACTCCAGATAGAAAATGCCGCCGACCGAATTAGCTCCATGAAGCTGAAATCATGAAGTTGTACTGGTCCGTAGTTCATTTTGGTGGAGCGACGAAAACCAAGCTTCACAAATTCGAGGAATCTATAGTTCCACATATTTACAACATTTGCCACTGCCCAGGAAAACAGTTCGCGTTGCCCCTCCCACTGCTTGTGACCAGAACCGAGCCAGCCCTCTTTCTCGAACCGTTTTCCTCTGCTCCTCCCTCGTCCATGCCCACAATCTCCCTCTCGAACCCTCGCCACCTCTTCCAGTCGTGCCGCCACGGCCGATACCCCCCGTCGTCTGTCGGATCCCCTCCTCCGACTGCAGATCCGGTGATCCCGGCCTTGTTCCCGTCGGATCCCATGCTCAGCGGTGCTCATCTCATCACCAGCTTGGAGCTGCGACCCCATGGTAATGAGGACCTCGTCCGGACTCCATTGACACCTGAGAGAACCGCCGGAGCCAGAGCAATTTCCCAAAGGCTGAGAACCCAAGCCATCACAACGTACAACACATCCTGATTCATGTCCTTTTGAGGCCAGCCACCCCAAGCCATCACAACTGTGTATAAAAAAAACTCTACTGCCGAATTAGGCTACCTCCAGCCAGCCCATAGGGACGCCCCCAACAGGCTTCTTGCCTCCCACGTAGGTTGTGGCGCTAGGAGAAGCCAGCATCACTCCCGAAAAATTTGCATTGATGGGTGAAGTGAGAAACTCGCTCCAAAAGCTGAAATCGTAGATTTGGTGGACCTAGGAGGAGTTCAGATGAGACCCTTAGTCATCCTTCTGTGGTCGTGCTTCAGTTGATCCTTCTCTCCCCGCCCTTCGACTTCCTCTATTGATGTGTCGCCGACGCCCAATACCAAGCACGTCGCAGGGCTTGTTCAATGCGAATCCACATCTCGTGTTGGAAGCATGGGCATGGAGCTGCAGTTGAAAGTGAGTTATGGTAATTTCTAATTTTCCCTTTGAATGTGTTGAATTGAATCCCATAAATTGAAGAAGATTATCACTGAATTAGTGATTCGAAAATATATGATGAAGATATATTATGTTCCATTGATGTACGCAATAGAGAGGCTACACGCTCCGAACTCACAGAAGTAACTTTACAAACTGAAACGATTGAAGAAATAGTTCAACCAAACCATTGATTTGGTACTACTCCCATACTATTATTTGTATATTTTTTCAATATTTATCTATTTTATTGGATCATTCATTAACGAGTTTGAAATTTACGTTCATTTTGCAATCAAGCCAAAAAAATATGCTTTCACATGATTAAAATAGTTATATTACATTCTCAAAGAAGTTGGTCTCAATTCTCTCAACATGTAAGGTGTCCACCTCATTGTCCCACTAAGCAATGCATTTAATTTTTTTTCTTCCACTAAGCCATGCAAAGTGTTCCACATAAGCACTCTCAACATGCATAGTGTCCACCTCAACATCCCACTAAGCAAGGCATTTAAGTATTTTCTCCCACTAAATCATGTAAAATGTTCCACATAAGCAAATCATAAATTTAACTTACAAATCACAACTATTTTTTACATTAATCTATGCATGTAACGATGCCACATCATATATCATGTTAGTCATCCTTCACATTTAATTCAAAAGTTTTTATTCTATTTTTAGACACTTTGTTTTATTGATTTTTAAGTTTTACTTTCTTTTGTTAAATTTAGCAACTACTTACGCATGTTTTTTAAAAATTTATCACAACAACGTGCGGGGAGAGAGTCATCCTCACTATTCATGTCCATTTTTTCCTCAATGAAAAAGACACTTGTGTGGACAACTCCAAAGAATTTTAAACTCACATTATGCTACATATGTTTCAAATATATCTTGCAAATATAAACTAATCAAGTGTAATAAATCTCATATATTTTCATGCTCATATCATTAATTGTAATATTCACATTTCATATAAGCAAGTATCATCTAAACATATTATCAATAATTCCTGCAGCAACGCGCGGGGAATTGTCTTGTTGTACTTGTTTTTTGCCCGGGGTTTGCTCTTGTCCTGGCTACGTCATTGAATAGCCTCCAATATAGTATGGGATACTACCTTGAAGATGGAAATCTACCCTTGTGAAGATAGTTACACAACCTTAAGGCACAAAAGATCTCACTTTGAGCATGCAAAGAAGTTGCAAGAAACGATGTTGATAGAGATTTTGGGGTGCCGCAAGCTCACTTTGTTACTTTGTATGGTCATGTGTTGAGTATTGGGACCAAAAGATATTGTGACCCATCATGAAAACATGTGTGATCTTGTACAACATGATTATTGAGGATGAGAGAGGTCTACGAAGAACTATGGGTATGACTACGGAGAGGCCAAAGAGGTCACTCCCTCTGGCATCACCCCCTTTCTACAGAATTACTGCACCACCGCTATTATTTCCTTCTTCATCGTTGCCTAATTCCCCTGGTGGAACTGAGCCGGCAAACCATCTGGTTCTGGTGCCTTCAACGACCCGATTTGAAACATGGCATTGCTAATCTCTTTTTCAGAAAAAAAATCTTTAGTCAACATCCCATTCGCATCACAAAGTATTCATTCCTTCTAATTGCTCTTGATCGACCCAGGGTCCAAAGTAGGGTCTTTGGTGTAGACCTCGTGAAAATAGGAAGAAGCTTTACATTCCATGTTAGTAGGGACCGAACACCACATCCTTTACTCCTTATTCAACCACTTAATCATATTTTTTCGAGCCCTCCATACTGTTCTCCTCTGGAAATACCTAGTGTTCATATCACCCTCCTTAAACCAACTGATTCTTGATCTTTGAAACCACATCATCTTTTCATGATATAGTAGCTCATCCATCGTTAATGTCCTTTGTTTTTATCAAACATCGGTCATCATATGATTGATTTAGTTCAGCTAGATCCTCTATCAACTTATCTAGCTCTCGCAAACTTTTGTGGGCTCCATTCCTGCAGATCACACATGACTTACTTGAGTGATGCAACCAACTCTCCCAAACTGTCGTCACCTTTGGATTTCTCACACAAGTTGTTAATCACTTCCGGGAGCGAAGCTTCTCTTCCACATGTACTCATACATTGGTCCTCATCTCCTTGGTTGTTGGTTCAGATGTTCAAGTCAGAGAGGAATTGGGAAATGATCGGGCATTGATGATTTTAGGTGCTCGACCTCGTCATTAGGAAAAACGTTCCATCCATTCCACGTGTGCACACGTTATATCCAGCCTGACTTTGACATTTTAGTTACCTTGATGGTGGTTATCATATGTAAATGGGAAGCCTCGGAAACCAATATCCATCTAATCACACACTGCTAGTCCATCATTGAAAGCCATCACTTGTGTTCAGGTCTATATCTAGCCATAAAACTTTGTTGTAGTCCTCTATCAACATCTATGGCACCGGCGACACCGTCCTCAAGTCCGACAATAAGCTCCACACCATATGGCGGTGTTCCACATGTGGTTCCCCATAAATAAACGTAGCTCGCCACTATGGTTCATCTTGTTGTCCTCTTATACAAACATCAATGTACCTGTAGCTCTATCCTAAAACATCCACAGCTAAGATTCATGCCAAAAAAAAGCGCCAAACCACCATTGCGTCCATCACTTCCCACTCCCTCAAAAACCGGCAAAACTAGTTACCAACATAGCTTCTCCACCCTTTCCTCTGATTGTCATGTCTCACAATGAAACACAAGAGTGGGGTTATGCATCTGGAAAAGCGCCCCTCCCTAGAGATTCCATGCTAAAGTACACATTAGGCATGTTAGTCCTCCATGCCAGAGGCCACCAATGTCGCCAAGTCCATTAAATGGGTATCATCCACCTTATGTTGTTTTATTTCCACTGGTGTAACATCCCAAAATTCCATTTTGGAATGTTATGATTTATAGCTATGCATCCATCATCATCATTGTTTGAATGTATGTGTTAGTTGAAATGCCTTCTTTGAATTTCTGAAACCCCTTTCTACTTTCAATGTGTTGCTTTCACCTATTTGAAATCTTGGTAAAATGTTCAAAATAAGAGGGGAGTAACATGACACTCCACACCAGGGTCATCTTGGTGATCTATTTGAACAAAAATAACCAGGAGTTATTTTGAAAATATTTGCAAAAAGGATTTAAAAACAATTAGGCAATTTCTGGAAATATTATTTTTTTCAAAGTGTTCAAATGACAGAATAAAAATGTTCAATAAATGGCATTTATTATCCTGTTAATTTTTATATATAATACTCCTATATTTAGAAAGGATTTGAATGCTTTAAATGTTTTTGAAAAGCGCTGGAAAATCATTAAGTGAAAACGGTAACGGTTTCTGTATTAAACGGGCCGACCCACGGGCAGTTACTCGCGGATTTAATACCGACCGGCCGACCGACGCGCAACGGACGCCTCCTTTCTCACTGACACCGGGCCCCACGTCGACTGACCGTTGCTCCGCGCGGACGCCTTCTTCCTCCCGCACGCGACGCCGGACCTCGCCGGCAGTTTCTTCTTCCCCGCGGATCTCGCCTCCCATTACTTCCCCGCACTCCCCAGCGTCCCTATATAAGCCGGCCACTCCCCGCATCCATTTTTCCCCGAGCCCCCTCTGTCCCTCGCCGAATCGTTGCCGCAATTCCTCGCCGGAGTAACTCCGACCACCGAAGCTTCCTCCCCACGTGCTCGTCGCCTCGGACGTCCCCTCGCCTCTCCGACCCCTCCGTTCGACGCCAGACCTCGCCCGCCGTCGTCTGAACCCCTTCGCTACCTCCCTCGACCACCGGAGCTCCTCGCCGTCGTCTTCGGCGCTTTTGGATCCACCGAAGACTTCCAACGCCGGTGACCTTTCCTCCGTAAGCTCCCTGGACCGTCGGATCTATAATCAACGCCTGAGATTAGATCGGAAATAATTCCGAACCGGTATCCCCTACCGACCGGTCGCCCGCCCACAAACACTCGCGCGCACACCCCTTAGCCAATAGGACAGTGCCACGTAGCCCCCTGGCCGTCCGGTAGATTTCACTCTTTTCTGTTTTTGTTTTTGTTAACAGAGTGAATCCAAATTTTGTTTTGCTTATAACTTTTAATCTATTAAATGTTTTGAGTTGATTCTTTTTGCAATAGCTCACATTTTTCATGTAGTTTCACACTGTACTTTTAAATTTCAAATTTGAACTATAAAATTTGAATTGAATCAATTTTGCTCAAAATCTTCAAATCGGAATAACTAGAGTTTGAAAATAGATTTTTATATGTATCTTTTTGCTACTGTTTGATATTGGTTAGGACTATCACCATGTTTAGTTTGAGGATTTTTAGGATGATTTTGATTAGTGTTCTAGCTATAAACAGAATCTGCCTAGTATTATAGTATAGTTTTATTTACTTAGTTTTAGTTAGTTTAACTTAGATTTAGTTTTAATTTGTTTAGTAGGTTCTGTTGATTATACACCTAGTGTTTTACTTATTTTTAATAAAAATATAAAATTGTTTAGTTTATTTCCTTGTTAAGATAGGAATCACAACTTCTTTTCAAATAGGTTTATTTTGATTAAAACAACTAGTTAGTAATAGTTTTGCTTTCAAACAAAGTTTTATATAATTTAATTTTGTTTTCTAAAACAAGTTTATTTGTAAATTCTTTTCTGTTAAGAACATGTTTTATTAATAACTAATAAGTTTTGTTTTGCTCTCTTGTTAGTAAAACTATATTTGTTCCATTTAGTGCTTATCAAAACTTTTACAAACTTTACAAAAGTTTTCTCAACAAACTTAAATTGATTTTCTTCTTTTAGTTAATAAAAATCTTTTTTTATTGTTTCCTTGCTGTCAACCATTGTTTTGTTATTACAAAATAGTTTTATTATGTTAGTAGTGTTTTATCAATCATCTTCTAGAAAACAAAACTTTGTGTGTTTTCTTACTTGTGATTTGTGCATTGTTTTGTCTTGACTGTTTGCTAGTTCTTGGTTGATGATTGTGAGTTACAATATTCTGTTGTATGCTTATTGAGTGTTTGTTTGTTTCGTTAGATTATCCGGAGTGCGAAGCTTGTTACTTAGAGTCACTCACGTACGAAGATCATCAATCAGGCAAGTCACTTTGATCATGTTTACCCATGTTTTATATGCATTAGTTCTACCATCTTCCCCAATTGCATGCAAGTTAGGTTAGTTGGAAACTTGGGTACATTGTTGTAGTATCATGTGGTAGGTACCTCCTCAACCCCTTTGACAACATTGGCCCCGGAAAACGTTGTTTTACTTTTGCTATGCTATTAGTAGATGGGGTTGGTTGTGTGATTCATGAGAGTTGAGAGAGTTAATAATTTCAAGACCTACATAATGATCAAGATTTTAAGACTCCGAGTTTTCAACATACCTCTGGGTGGATGATGGTTGAACGGCACCCTGGAGAAACCAGTGGAATTGCCTAGGTGATGCTGGAGATGGCCAGTATTCACGCGGAAAGATCCACCCAGGCACAAAGAGATGGATGGGTGCTTCAAGACCCAAGGCTTACCTGCACAGCCACAAGTCATTATGGGCTCTGGCTTGGTTGGATATCGTGGTGACCCTGGACAGGCGGTGCTACGAGATGTAGAAGAACAGTAGGAAAGGATGGGCACCGACAGAGTCGCAGGGAAACCCTTTGGAAGACCATGTTTTGGTCATCCGTTTCTCAAACACCATGAAGTGCGAGAAATCAAACGAAGGCGATCAAATCTTGTGGGGAACGTGTGCAAAACTCTGCAGAGTACTCAAACCTAATCGATTAGCCGTGTCCACGGTCATGGACGACTTGAGCCAAAGGAACTGAAACATTCGGAACTCTCAACACAATTAATATGATGATGTGGGTATTAATAATTTGGGAATGAGAATTGGTTGGTGGAACCATCTCATTAATCAACCAACTTAGTAATATTTTGCTTAGCCCCTCCCTTGATGTAGGAAAAACTTGGCTTTACGCAAAAACTTACCACCCCACCTGCCATATATGCATATAGACTAGATGATTATCTTTTCACCCCTCTCTTGTGACTTTGCTGGCATATTCCATATGCTGACCTACATGGCTGCAACGTATCATGTTGCAGAGTACTTTTCCGACCAGGAGTGAGGATACGCTCTACGCTCAGTGAGATGCTCTTGGAGTCAGATGGACTCATCTACCTTCGACGCTTCCGCAAGATTTAGATATTCTCATGAGTTGGCCTTCAACCACTTTATTGAAATTTTATTGTAATAAAGGACTCGATATGAGATTTCGATTAATATAATGTTGTGTGATTTCCCTTTGATATATACATTGATGTACCGTGTGTGTACCAGCATGATCTTGGGATGGTACAGAAACACCGGAGATTCGACCTTTCAGGTCGGGTCGCTACAACTGGATGCATTCTCATCCTCTCCAACCTTAATTTTGTCTTTCAAGAGGTTTGAATCCTCTAGATCAACCCATTTTCCATCCGCCGACATCAACTGATTCCCCTTCTCTGTCATATCAATCATCCTCTTAGTAGAACCTGATTATGGGACAACACCTAGTCGGTTTCACCAGAGTAGAGGTACTTTTGAGATCACCCTCCTCCCTAAGCATCCTTCGAGGGACATAGGCCCCTCAGCCTCCCCCACCTACACCTCTGCCTCCATGTGCCACACCCTCCTCTACCTCCCCCCTACAACTTGTTACTGCCACTGCACCTCCACTCTAGACTCTGCGACAATCATCGTTGACAGGTGGATAATGTAAGTTTTTGCCTTGGCCTTCATCTCGTAGACAGGATCAGTTTAGGGTCCTGATCCGATCTAGGCCAGAGGAAAGGTTCTCCACCGTGGTCGCCATGCAATTGCCCAGGAAATAGAAAACTTAAGGGGTACGATACATTAGTCTATAGCATATAGCTAATTTGTTTGTGAACACTACTGCACTAGTAGCGCAGACCAAATTCATGAAGTTTCACTGGCATCCTTCGAATATCCAAGCATGACCCAAAGGACACTAGCATTCCAGGCATTTATTAGAAGAAAAGTGTGTACCGTGGGAAGGCTGGGCCTCGAACCCGGGTGGGCGAGGTGAGTACTAGCACACCGATCGAGCATTGCTTGGTTCTTGAAATTCCCATTTTATGAATGTATGCAGTCAAAAAAATGGTGACGATTTATTCTGCTAAGGTGTACAACAGGGAGAAATATCTTAAAGTCTCAGTATTATACATACATAGCCGTGACAATACATCAGTTATGTTCACGAGGGCTCATCTTGTGCAGCCATCACCACGCATGATAGACAAACGGGGGGTGCATAATTTCATAGCCCGCGAGATGGAAAACCCAATAAAGCTCACTTATATATATCACCATTAATTGATAATGATATTAATCGTATGTATGTATGTATATATACCCCGATCGATCTTATTCCGTTGTTCCTTCCTCAACAGTCCCTGATCAGCACTGAGCAGCCTTCATCATGCATCATCCTTGTCTTCAAATATATCAAGGAGGGAGAGAGCCTCGGTGATGCTGAGCTCCAGCCGGAACTTGGGACCGTCGTAGTGGTGCAGGATGGGGCGGAAGGCGTCCTCCTCCAGTGGGTCGCAGATCTTCCTTGTGGCCACCCTCACCTGAATTAATCGATGGTTGCAAATTAATTACCAAGACAAACAGAGAGATTAATTCCAGTGTTCCATGTTAGGATTGTTCGTCCTTAATTTTGTCTACAAAATTCGGTGTTGTTAATTTAAAGGCGTGTTTCTATTTTATTAGTACCAGTAACTCTAAATAGTACTCTCTGTTTTTATTTACTTCGCGTATTAGCTTTGATCAAAGTCAAGCTTTATAAATTTTGATAAAATTTATAAATGAAAATATGAACATCTACAATAACAAACTAATACCACTAGATTCACTATTGAATGAACTTTCACGTCATAGTGATTTGTCACTGTAATATATGGAGTAAATAAAAACGAAGGAAATACTTTAGGTGATCTTGTTTGGGTTCCTAAAAAGTAGTGATCTTGTTTGAGAGGACACACAGGCAACGGAACCGAGCGTGTGTTGACAAGTGTACTAGTTCTAGAAGAACAGGTGGTTGGCCTAGGATTGACCGGCCAACCTAATCTGAGTTGAGGGTTGTTGGACAGTCACTAGCAAAAAGTTATGCCGACGATCTACTAGGTTCCAACTAAACAAGACAACAACTTCCATCCGTTTAATAATCAATAAACTAATTGATCGATTGCTTTTAGCAGTCATCAATCTGATCTCCTTCCGGATCAAGCTAGCCTTGCAACTGGCTCTGCCAGTAGATATCTCTAGCTAACTTATGTTCTTATAATTATGTTGATAGATATCAAGTTAATAGCTAGCAGCAGTCTGCCATGGCGAGTGAAGCTGAATGTGAAGGTGAAGGTACCTGTGCAGGGAAGCGGGACTCGCCGTTGCACTTCTTGTCCTCCCACGCCGCCGGGTCGATGTTTGCTCCGCCGAAGCTGGCGGCCTGCGGATGCGATTCAGTATAAGGCGATGAGTTCAATCAATTGAACGCTAATTTGTCATGGAATTACAAGCAAGAGAGCAAATTAATTTGATTGTTCTGATTGATTTTACCTCGAAGATGCCGTGGAGCTGGTGGGTGGAGTAGTTGTAGAGGAAGAGGGGCAGCCCTGGCCTGATCGCCCTCACTGAATCTCTGTATCTGGATGGCAACCCTGCAAATTAAAAGTAACCAAACCGTCACTCAGCCCGTCTCTAGATCTGATCAAATTAGCTGAAGATGGCTCGCTTGATTTTATCTTGAGGATTAGTTACGACTAATCTAATCGGACGTCGAAAGGAAAATTAAAGAGAAAAATGTTAGTATTACCGAAGAGCTGCCTCTTGAGGTTCTCCTCCATGGTGTCGTTGTTGCAGACGAAGATGTATCCGCCGATGGGCTCGTTCCTTGGCAGCGCCTCGGACGCCGGCAGCGTCTTGAACCGCTTCTCCGAGGCGGCGCCGTGGTTGTTGTCCCCTCTCTCGTTCTTGGCGTGCTTCTTCTTGCCGTCGACAGCAGCACCCTTCTTGCCGCCGTAGGCGTTGAAGTTGTTGTTGTTGTTGCTGGCCGGCCTGCCGATGGACTTGTTGAAGTAGCTCTTGACCCCCTCGTTGCCGCCGTTGAAGTTGCTGTAGCCGCCGACACCACCGCCGGCCATCTTGTTGAGCCCGAAGCTGTTGTTGACGTTGGCGTTGTTGGGCTTGGGGCCGTAGCCGGCGTTGGCGTTGGCGTAGGGCTTGGCGTCGGCGGCGGCGGGGAGGCTGACGTTGTTGTAGCGGTCGGCCTTGCTGGTGGTGGTGGCGCCGAAGGCGAGCTTGCCGGACCCGATGAGGCCGGGCCCGTTGAGGCCGTTGGCCTTGGCGGCGGGGAAGTTGTTGTTGTCGGCCGCGGCGGAGGGGGAGAAGAGGCCGGGGTCGGCGTTGCGGGCGCGGGGGGCGGCGTTGTCGGCGGGGGACCAGATGGAGTCGCCGAGGGAGAGGCCGGAGAAGCTGGCAGTCTGGAGGCGCAGCTGGTCGCCGAACTGCCAGAACTCCCGGTCGTAGCCCTCCATCGCCATGGCCGCCGCTTGTCCGAGGTTCTGGTCGAGCTAGCTGCGTGTGTGGCGGGATGGGAAGGAAAGGAAAATGGAGGCCGTGGGCGTGGCGGAGGGGTTGCTTTTATCGGCGGCAAGCTGGGTGCGATCTGGTTGGCTAGCTGGTGCGGTGGCCGGGTTGAGTCGAGTTGAGTCGATTGCTTCGACTGGAAGCTCTGGAAAACGAGTGTGAACCGGCTCGGGTGGGGTGGGGGTTGGACCGGACCGGGTCTACTAGTGTGGTTTTGTCAAATGTCGGGCTTGGCGGGGCACGCGGCCGTGTCGGGGGAAGCTTCGCGGAAGGCGCGCAAACCGCGTCCGGGGCGTGATGAGGGCGATGGGGGACGTGGAGGCCCCGGCCCGGCCACGCGGCTTTTTGACTATAGCTGCTGCTTCAGTTAACCTTTTTTTTTTCTTTTTTGAAAAGGAAAACAAGTTATCTTCTAGAACATGGGATGGCTTCGCTTCTACTCTCGTGCCAACTTCCCCACCAATTTTCTGACTGCTCCGGCGCTAGAGTCAGATCTTTGGTGGTGTCAGGGCTATATACTTGGTTTATATATCAAAGTACTAGTACAAAGTTTCGATAGTTTACTTTAGGGTTTTGATAACGCTCACATACAAAGTTTCGATACATATACATGATAACGCTCACATACGTTTTGATTACAAACTATCGAAACTTAGGGTTCTGATAACGCTCAGGGCTATATACTTAGGGTTTTGATAATGCTCACATACGTGAATGTTAAAGGATATAGCCACATATTCCATGTGTGGTATTTAAGAGAACCAACTCACATGTTTGACAAAACAAGTAATACCACACGCCTGGTCTTTTGCTTCGGGTCTCTTCCATACATCTACGTGTGGACAAAATAGATAACGCCCACACGTCCGTACATCTGGCCTCCTACCTCATGGCCCCGCACGCCCCGCGTGACAGTCACCACGCTTCCCTGTTGTTGCCATGGTCTGAACCCTCTTCCATGTTCGTTTAACTGCAGTTGCCATGTTGCTGAACTGCAGTTGTCATCTCAGGTCAAGTGTCAGATGCCATTTATGAAAAATTGCAGCTATTGCCATGTATGGTCTAGTCTACTACAATTGCCATGATTTGAAAACTTTAGGAGTTGCCACCTACTAACACCAGGCAATTGTCATCTAACACCACAAAAAGACATGGCAAAATAACATGATCGAATAAAGAGAGAGTTGCCATCTGCTTACAAGCACGCTAGCGCAGTTGTCATGTACCCTGCAAAACACATGACAACTGACATCTTTGGGTGTGGAAGAGGAGACGGGCGTGTGGGCGAACTGATAAACGCCCACACACCAACCCCTCTGCGTGCGTGAAAATTAGCGTGTGGGCGAACTGCTAAACGCCCACACACCAACCCCTCCGCGTGGTGAAACGGACGTGTGGGCGATCGGATGAATGCCCACACACCAGTCCAATCCTGCGTGGCATAAAACATCTGACAAAACATGCCCAAATTCGTGCAAAAACAAACGGACATTGACCCATACGTGTGGGCGAGATGCAAACACCCACACGTGTGGGCGTTATCTTTTCCTTATACTTATGCGTGTATGCAGATAAACTAAAGGAAAACACAAGGGTATTAGTGCAGCTAACTCATTTATGTTATGCTGAGTATAAACTAAAGGAAAACACAAGGGTATTAGTGCAGCTAACTCATTTATGTTATGCTGAGTAATAAACTATGAGTAGCATCGCCGTTGGCTCCAGCCTTTTTCTGTATTTCTCCTTTTCTCCTGAAGTTTATGGTGAACGGTAACGGACGGAGATTTTAGCCCTGAACTTTCCCGAGTCAATGGCAGCTGCTCTCAAGACCGGTCCTGAATATTACACCCTCCATCACATACTAATATAAAAGCGCTTTTCATATAACACTAATGTTAAAAACGTTTTTATACATTATGAAATGAAAGGAGTACTAGTACAAAGTTTCGGTAGTTTACTTTATTGGCTTATATATCAAGCTTTGCTCATGCCATCATTTGTTCAAATAATGCACATGCAGCTGGGAGGCATGCAGACATGCACTTCTACTCGACGGAGACATGCAACTAGCTTGTACTACATCCGTCCCTTAATATTTGTCTTTTAAAAAAATTTAATTATGGACTACATACGGATGTATATAGATAGTTTAGAATATAAATTAATTTATTTTGCTTTGTATGTAAACTATATTTAAATCTCTAGAAAAACAAATATTTAGGAAAGGAGGGAGTACATGTTAACAGCCGAATATCAAATTCGGAATCGTGAGTAATAGTATTTTGTACTATAAATTGGTACTAATTTTTTGGTCCATATTATCTGTTGCTTAAACTGATGTATTTAGCTCCATATGATTTGTCGCTCAAAGTGATGTATTTAGCACTGATATACATCTACACATATCCGTTTAAGTGACCAGTAATATGGATTGGAGAGAATAATAATTTTCAAGAATTCGGATTAGTGGTTATATGAAAATAAATAAGAGTAGCATGTGCTACTAAAAATGGAGAGATTTGGTGCCTCTTTGTTGCCAATTAGTAAAGGTCTTGCTTAGATAATTTTTTCTTATCTCAAGTTAAGTGCATAGAACCATCACATTTGTGTCACGATTAGCGGAAAACTATCACTTTACGTTTTGTGACAGTTTTCCAACGAGCCAAAATTTTGACAGTGACTAAAAAAATTGAGCTCCATTTGGCATGGCAAATCTGCCGCGTGGCGAGTCGTGTACGAAGCGGGGCTAACAACCATTAACGGCCAGTCCCACCGGGGCGGTCGGACTCCCCACAAAAAAGAAACAACACGGGCTCATCTCATTCTCACTCTCGCTCCACTTTATGCCACGTTCGCCGCTCAACCTCGCCGCCACCGCCGCAATGGCTTCTTGGAGAGATCTGGAGGACAACAGCATCCTGGAGGAGGATTTGACCTACACCGTCATGGACAAGGATGTGTGGGTATGTATTCCACACTGGTTTTAGCAAGGGTTAGGGTTTGGATATTAGGATTTGCTGAGTCTGTCATTTTAGATCCCCCCTCATCTGCCTCTCCTGTATGGTAATGCTTCTTGTCGATGCAAAAGAATCCTGATACAACTATTGATGCTTCCTTCTGTAGGTTAGTGACCGAGCCACAAATGAAATGCAAATTTCACCAGTTTAAGGGCAAGAAATGTGTTGCGTTCGATGGCATAATCACAGATAGAAGATTCTATGGTTGTGCTAAGCAGGTAATATTTGATGCCCTCTGCAATGGAATATGCTCTCGTGTTAAGTAGTTACTATATTAATTTTAACTGAATGTGGGTAGTAGTAGTTAACTGAACTTGTTATTGTTAACCGAGGTTACTATTGTTAACTGAATTATAGGTGTTAACTGAACTTGGTATGATTAACTCAATTATAGGTGTTAACTAAACTTGGTAGTGTTGACTGAATTACAAGTGTTAACTCACTCTGCTAGTGCTAACTAAATCTGGTAGTGTTAATTGAATCTGCTAGTGTTAACTAAATCTAATAGTATTTGAATTTGGTAGTGTTAACCGAATTGTACACTATTTGCAGGGAGGTATTGACTATGGAGTGGTTGAGTGGGTTGGTGTTCCTTGCCTATCACACTTCAGAGGTGCCTGGCAAAACTATGGGAGATGTTTTATGCGCAGAACTATGGAAGGGTGATGGATAGACATGCTTATGACAAAAGAATTGCCAAACTGGAGAAGCAGACTGACTTCCTGTGCAAGCAATACAGTGATATGGTTGATGAAGTTGGCCAACTTTTTGATTGGCAAGATGAAAAGGTGCATCATATGAAACATGAGAATGCAGCAAAGGGATAACCCACACATGTAGGGGGCGTTTGTAGACTTTTTTGATAAGTAAGAGTGCCGAACCCAACGAGGAGCTAAAGGTAGAACAAATATTTTCTCAACTTCTATCGACCATTGATACAACTCTACGCACACTTTAACGTTTGCTTTACCTAGAACAAGTATGAAACTATTTTGTAGGTGATAGGATAGTTTGCACGAATGAAACTAGAAATACTTTGCGGGAATAAAACTACGAGTAAATTGCAAGATAATAGAAGTTAGTTGTTTAGTAGAAAGCTTTTGTCAAACAAGAAGGTTATTTGTCCCTAGGAAATTGATAACTACACCAGTAATCATTATTGCAATTTTATATGAGGGAGAGGCGTGTGCTAACATACTTTCCGTACTTGGATCATACGCACTTATGATTGAAACTCTAGCAAGTATCCGCCACTACCAAAGATCATTAAGGTAATATCCAACCATAGCATTAAGTATCAAGTCTTCTTTAATCTCATACACAACAACCCACTGATGTGGCTCGTCGATATTTTCCCAAAGAGGGAGGGGTGATGCAGCACATCTACGATAAGTATTTCTCTCAGTTAAGAAACCAAGGTATCAATCCGTGGAGGAAGACCAAGTAACTATGTAAACAACACCTGCACACAAAGAACAAATACTTGCAACCCGACGCGTACGAGAGGTTGTCAAGCTCTCTACGGTAAAAAGATAGATTAGATTGTAATAGGTTGGGCAAATAGATCTCACAAGAACACAAAATAAAAGAAGTAAACAAAAAGTGCAGCAACATATTTTTGGATTTTTGGATTAATAGATCTGAAAACAAACACGGCAAAAAGATAGATTGGAAAACAATATGTTGGAAAAGTAGACCCGGGGGCCGTAGGTTTCACTAGTGGCTTCTCTTATGAGTATAGCACACGGTGAGTGAACAAATTACTGTTGGGCAATTAATAGAAGATCAAATAATCATATGATATCCAAGGAGATGATCATTATATAGGCATCACGTCCAAGATAAGTAGACCTAAACGATTCTGCATCTGCTATTATTATTCCACACATCGACCGCTATCCAACATGCATGTAGTGTATTAAGTTCATGGAAAAACGTATCAATGCAATAAGAATGGTGACATGATGCAGACAAGATCTATTCATATAGGAATAGACCCCATCTTGTTATCCTTAATGTAACGATACATGTGTGTCTTGCTACCCCTTCTGTCACTGGGAAAGGACACCGCAAGATCGAACCCATCATGAAGCACCTCTTCCCATGGCAAGAAAAATCGATCTAGTTGGCCTAACTAAACCAAAGAATCAAAGAAGAAATACGAGGCTATGAGTAATCATGCATGTAAGAGATCAAAGAAGACTCAAATAATATTTATGGATAGAAACTGATCATGAATTCAAAATTCGTCGGATCCGAACAAACACACCGCAGAAAGTCATTACATCAAATAGATCTGCAAGAGACCATTGTATTGTGAATCAAATGATAGACATGAAGCCATCTAGTTACTGCCTACGGACTAGTAGGTCTATGGTGGACTACTCACGCATCATCGGAGAGGCACCCATGAAGACGATGCACCCCTCCGTGATGGTGTTAGGTTGGATCTCACAGTTGCAGCGGCTGGAATTGTGTTTCATCAACTCTCCTAGGGTTTTCTGAATATATGGGTATTTATAGAGTTGATAGGTGGTGGAGAGGCGTCCCGAGGTGGGCACAACCCACCAGGGCGCCCCTGGGGCTTCCGGCGCGCCCTGGTGTCTTGTGCACTCCTCGACCCTCCTCTTGGCACTTCTTTGGCCCACTGGATATCTTCTGGCCCAAAACAAACCTCCAAAAAGTTATCGACACATTGTAAACATAGGCAAACATGACATGAGTACTTCATAAGTTATCGACACATTAAGGACGCATCACTCCCCAACTCCCTTATTGCTCCTCATTTGGTGCAACTTCTCATGAGTGATGGACCAACGGTACTCATCTGAAACATCGCATTAATTCTCCATAGTTCATTTCCTTCGCTTACTTCTAATATTTATTTTTTGTTCGCTCTAGTACTTAGTTTAATTCTCCTTTTTATCGTTTCCTCTAGCAACCGACTAGAATAATCTATTTCCAAACTCCGTTTTGGGTGTGAGCATAGCTGCATAAACGACACCGTACTTACGGGGATAATAGTGCGTTCATTTTTGCTCCTTGTGAGATTGACACATCTTACTTACTGCAATATTGCTATAAAGTCATGTGCACTTGCAAGACCTCAGATGTCTGATGTTTCCTACAAGGAGAATTATGCGAATGAAACAACGATGATGTAGACGGTCCTTGTAAATGTGTAGCGTGCGGAAGAGGATGTTCTCAATTTCAAGGCATTCAAACATTTGGCGCTGATGGACGACTGATTTGTCCCCGATGCCCTATTCACATGCAATTTTCACCAGCGCTTTCGTATGCGGAAAATGTGTCCGTTCACCTCTACAATGGTGTTAGGGCCTATGATGACCACGACATCTCGAATAAGGATGTCATGAGAATAATTGGATTCTCTGGTTACTAGAAGTGCGGCTGCATTACGGATGCTTGCGTATGCCACAACCATAGATACGTGGGATGAGTAGCTCTGGATGTCTCAGAGCACATGCACAGACACCATGATCATATTCACAACTATGTTGGTCGTGGTGTTTGGACCTAAGTAATCGAGAGAACCAACTATCACATACACCAAAATGCTCATGGCACTCTCGGAAGACGAAGGATGGATATGTATGCTCGGATCTCCTGATCTCATGCACCGGAGATGAAATAACTGTCCATATGCTCTATAAGGGCATATATCAAAGCGACGTGTAAGAAACCAACCATCATTCTTGAAGCAGTTGAATCACACGACCTCTGAATTGGCACACTTTCTTTTACAAGCCAAGGTCTCACAATGACATTAATGTGCTATGTCAGTCTCCATTTTTTGCTAGGTTGATTGGGAGACAAGATCCTCTGTGCAACTATATTGTCAGTGAGCACGACTACAATATAGGCTACTATGCAGTTGACAATATCTACCCTCTGTGGATGACCTTCATCAAGGCCATCTCTAAGCCAGTTGGTCAGAAAAGAGCTAACTTCGCCCAAAGACAAGAAGGAATTAGAAAGGATGTGAAGAGGACTTTTGGGGTGCTCCATGCCTATTTTACAATTGTGTGAGGACCCTGCAAAAATATGTGATTCATAGACCTTGTAGGAGCCGATGACATGTTTTCTGATCATGCACAACATGATAGTGGGGGATGAGAGTGAATATGATGTCGGAGGTCTGGAATTCGACAACACGGATGATTCTGTCCAACTTCCAAATCAGAATCCGACCACATTTGATTAGTTTATCCAAGTGAATCAACAAATTTGACATCGAGCAACTCATGAACAGCTTAAGGAAGATCTGATTAACCATCCGTGGACGCTTAAAGGAACAACTAAAATTATATGTTAGATGTTCACTTTAGTGCCTAAACTTGCAAAATACGTCGAACTGGTTTTAAAACTTGACGCGAGCGTGAAAATACGGTGCTAATGCTATTTGTAGAGGTAAAGTGTGCTGATATGGCATTGTATTGGACCGACGTGGCATATGGTTGTCGGGGAACGTTGCATGGGAAACAAAAAATTTCCTACGCACACGCAAGATCTATCCATGGTGATGAGCATCTACGAGAGGGAGAGTGGATCTACGTATCCTTGTAGATCGCTAAGCGGGAAGCGTTAAGAAACGCGGTTGATGTAGTCAAAAGTCTTCGCGATCCAAATCGCCGATCGTCCCGTGATCCAATCACGATCTGTCCCGATCTAGCACCGAACGGACGACACCTCCGCGTTTAGCACACGTACGGCTTGATGATGATCTCCGCCTTCTTGATCCAACAAGAGGGAGCGGAGAGGTAGACGAGTTCTCTGGCAGCGCAACGGCGTTGCGGCGATGGTGGTGGAGCTATTCCGGCAGGGCTTCGCCTAAGCACTGCAGAAAACCGATCTAGAGGAGAAACTATGAACTAGAGGAGAGGGCAGCACATGGCAGAAAATCTAGTGCAAAAACCCTAAAACCTCTAATATATAGGAGGAGGGGAGGAGGAGGCTTGGCCCTCAAGGGCCATCCCCTAGGCTTCGGCCGAAGTGGGAGGGAGGAGTCCTCCTCCTCCACTCCTAGTAGGATTAGGACTCCTTCCTTATTTTCCCACTTTTGCCTTTTTCCACCTTTTCTCTTTGGGCTTTTTCTTCCCAGCCGCATAGACTACATGTGGGCCTTCCACCAGCCCACTAAGGGCTGGTAAACCTTCTCCCACAGCCCATGTAGCCTCTTGGGTCGAAATACCCCTCCCGATGGTCCCCCTGTACACTGCCGGCACTCCCGGTACATTATCGATGAGCCCGAAACTTTTCCGGCGACCAAAACATCACTTCCTATATATCAATCTTTACCTCCGTACCATTCCGGAGCTCCTCGTGACGTCCGGGGTCTCATCCGGACTTCAAACAACCTTCGGTCACCACCATGCATAACTCTATACTACCGAAACATCACCAAACCTTAAGTGTGCAGACCCTGTGGGTTCGAGAACTATGTAGACATGACCGAGACACCTCTACGGTCAATAACCAATAGCAGGACCTGGATGCCCATATTGGTTCCTACATATTCTACGAAGATCTTTATCGGTCGAACCTCTATGTCAAGGATTCAGTTAATCCCGTATGATGTTCCCTTTGTTCTTCGGTATGTTACTTGCCCGAGATTCGATCGTCGGTATCTGTATACCTAGTTCAACCTCATTACCGACAAGTCTCTTTACTCGTTCCGTAATACAAGATCTCGTGAATAACACTCAGTCACATTGCTTGCAAGGCTTGTTGTGATGTTGTATTGCCGAGTGGGCCTTGAGATACCTCTCCGTCACACGGAGTAACAAATCCCAGTCTTGATCCATGCCAACTCAACAGACACCCTCGAAGATACCTGTAGAGTAAATTTATAGTCACCCAGTTACGTTGCGATGTTTGATACACACAAGGAACTCCTCCGGTGTCCGTGAGTTGCATGATCTCATGGTCATAGGAACATATACTTGACATGTAGAAAACTGTAGCAATAAACTCACACGATCATATGCTACATTTATAGTTTGGGTCTTGTCCATCCCATCATTCTCCTAATGATGTGATCCTGTTATCAAATGACATCTTATGTCAATGGCTAGGAAACCTTGACCATCTTTGATCAACGAGCTAGTCTACTAGAGGCACACTAGGGACAAAGTGTTGTCTACTTATCCACACATGTAATGTGTTTCCAATCAATACAATTATAGCATGGATAATAAGCAATTATCATGAACAAGAAAATATAATAATAAACACTTTATTTATTGCCTCTAGGACATATTTCCAACAGTCTCCTACTTGCACTAGAGTCAATAATCTAGTTCACATCATTATGTGATTTACATTGTGATGAATCGAACACCCATGCAGTTCTGGTGTTGATCATGTTTAGCCCTTGGAAGAGGTTTAGTCAACGGGTCTGCAACATTTAGATCCGTGTGCACTTTGCAAATATTTATGTCCTTCTCCTCGATGTAATCGCGGATGGAATTGAAACGTCAATTTATGTGTTTGGTCCTCTTGTGAAACATTGGTTCCTTGGCCAGAGCAATGACACTAGTGTTGTCACGGAACAGATTCATTGGATTCAGTGCACTAGGCACTACTCCAAGATCTATCATGAACTGCTTCATCCAGACACCTTCCTTCGCCGCCTCCGAGGCTGCGATGTACTCCGCTTCGCATGTAGAATCGGCTACCACGCTTTGCTTGGAACTGCACCAGCTTACCGCTCCCCCGTTGAGAATAAATACGTATCCGGTTTGTGACGTAGAGTCATCTGGATCAGTGTCAAAGCTTGCATCGACGTAACTCTTTACGACGAGCTCTTCAGTCATCAGTGAAGGTGAGAAAATAACGATATTCACCGCGCGTTGTAACATTCATTGGACCGCACACATCAGTATGTATGATTTCCAATAAGTCACTTGCCCGTTCCATTGTTCTAGAGAACGGCGTTTTAGTCATCTTGCCCATGAGGCATGGTTCACATGTGTCAAGTGATTCAAAATCAAGTGACTCCAAAAGTCCATCAGCATGGAGCTTCCTCATGCGTTTTACACCAATATGACCTAAACGGCACTGCCACAAGAAAGTGGTACCATCATTATCAACTCTACATCTGTTGGCATCAATGTTATGAACATGTGCATCATCACTATCAAGATTCAATATGAATAAACCCCTCACATTGGGTGTATGACCATAAAAGATATTACTCATATAAATAGAACAACCATTATTCTATGATTTAAATGAGTAACCGTCTCGCAATAAACAAGATCCAGATATAATGTTCATGCTTAACGCAGGCACTAAATAACAATTATTCAGTTTCATCACTAATCTTGATGGTAATCGAAGAGAGAGCATGTCGATGTCGATCACATCAACCTTGGAACCATTTCCCACGCGCATCGTCACTTCATCCTTCGCCAGCCTTCGTCTATTCCGTAGTTCCTATTTTGAGTTGCAAATGTGAGCAACCGAACCGGTATCAAATACCCAGGCACTACAATGAGAGCTAGTAAGGTACACATCACTAACATGTATATCATATATACCTTATTTGTCGTTGGCCGCCTTCTTGTCAGCAAGGTACTTCGGGCAGTTCCGCTTCCAGTGACCAGTTCCCTTGCAATGAAAGCACTCAGTTTCTGGCTTGGGTCCAGCCTTGGGCTTCTTTACAGGAGTAGCAACTGCTTTGCCATCCTTCTTGGTTTTACCCTTCTTGCCCTTGCCCTTGCCATTCTTCTTGAAACTAGTGGTTTTATTGACCATCAACACTTGATGTTCTTTCTGGATTTCAGACTTAGCGACTTTTAGCATCACAAACAGCTCGACGACTGACTTGTTCATCCCGTGCATGTTATAGTTCATCACAAAGCTCTTGTAACTAGGTGGCAGTGATTGAAGAACTCTGTCAGTGATCACCTCTGGCGGAAGGGCAATTCCCAACTCTGCCAGACGAGTCGAATACCCAGAAATTCTAAGTATATGTTCACCGATAGACCCGTTCTCCTCCATTTTGCAAGCATAGAACTTATCGGAGGTCTCATACCTCTCGATCTGGGCATTCTTCTGAAAGATAAACTTCAACTCCTGGAACATCTCATATGCTCCATGACGATCAAAACGTCTTTGAAGTCCCGGTTCTAAGTCATACGATATTGCACACTAAAGTATTGAGTAATCTCCAGAATGTGCCTCCCAAGCGTTCTTCACGTCTTTGGATGACATGTCTTTTGGTTGGTCACCAAGCGGTGAATCAAGGACATATGATTTCTGGGAAGCCATGAGGATAATCCTCAGATTACAGGCCCAGTCAACAAAGTTACTTCCATCATTTTCAACTTAGCTTTCTCTAGGAACACATTAAAATTCAGGGGTGCTACTATGCGAGCCTTTGATCTACAACATAAATATGCAAAATTTACTTAGACTATTGTTCAAGATAATGACTTTAGTTAATCAAATTACTAAAACTCCCACTCAAATTGACATCCCTCGGGTCATCTGAGTGTCACATGATCCAAATTCACCAACTCAAGTCTGATCACCACGTGAGTGGAGGTGGTTTCAATGGTGAACATCATCATGTTGATCATATCTACTATATGATCCATGTTCGACCTTTCGGTCTCTTGTGTTATGAGGCCATGTTTGTACATACTAGGCTCGTCAAGTTTAACCCGAGTGTTCTACATGTGCAACACTGGCTTGCACCCATTGTATGTGAATGTAGAATCTATCACACCCAATCATCACGTGGTGTCTCGACATGACGAACTTTCGCAATGGTGCACACTCGGGGAGAACACACTTTATCTTGAAATTTAAGTGAGGGATCACCTTATAATGCTACCGTCATCCTAAGCAAAACAAGGTGCATAAAAGGATTAATATCACATGCAAATCATAAGTGACATGATATGGCCATGAACTTGTGCTTTGGTTCTCCATCTTGAAAGCACCGGCATGATCTCCATCGTCACCGGCACGACACCATGATCTCCACCATCTTGACCTCCATCAACGTGTCGCCATAGGGGTTGTCGCGCCCACCATACTTCTACTACTATTGTTACCATTTAGCGATAAAGCTTAATGATTGACACGTAGGAAATACAATAATTAAAGACAACCCTAACGCTCCTACTGGTTGTCGTACTCATCGACATGCAAGTCATGATATTCTATACAACACATGATCATCTGATACATCACATATATCTCATCATGTAATTGGCCATATCACATCACAACATACCCTGCATGCAAAAACAAGTTAGACGTCATCTAATTGTTGTTGCATGTTTTACGTGGCTGCTACGTGTATCTAGCAAGAACAATTCTTACCTACGCATAAACCACAACGGTGATACATAAGTTGCTTTTCAACCTTCTCAAGGACCGCCTTTGTCGAATCCGATCCAACTAAAGTAGGAGAAACAGGCACCCGCCAACCATCTTTGTGCAATGAGGTTACATGTCAGTCGATGGAACCGGTCTCTCATAAGCGTACGAGTAAGGTTGGTTCGGGCCGCTTCATCCCACAATACCGCTGAACCAAAACACGACCAAGGGAGGAAGCAATCTAAGCATCAACGCCCACAAACTCTTTATGTTCTACTCGAGATCTCATCTACACATAGACCTAGCTCATGATGCCACTGTTGGGGAACGTTGCATGGGAAACAATAATTTTCCTACGCACACGCAAGATCTATCCATGGTGATGAGCATCTACGAGAGGGAGAGTGGATCTACGTACCCTTGTAGATCGCTAAGCGGGAAGCATTAAGAAACGCGGTTGATGTAGTCGAACGTCTTCGCGATCCAAATCGCTGAGCGTCCCGCGATCCAATCACGATCCGTCCCGATCTAGCACCGAACGAATGGCACCTCCGCGTTCAGCACACGTACGGCTTGATGACGATCTCCGCCTTCTTCATCCAGCAAGAGGGAGCGGAGAGGTAGACGAGTTCTCCAGCAGCGCAACGTCGTTGTGGCGATGGTGGTGGAGCTATTCCTGCAGGGCTTCGCCTAAGCACTGTAGAAAACCGATCTAGAGGAGAAACTATGAACTAGAGGAGAGGACAACACGTGGCAGAAAATCTAGTGCAAAAAACCTAAAACCTCTAGTATATATAGGAGGAGGGGAGGAGTAGGCTTGGCTCTCAAGGGCCAACCCCTAGGCTTCGGCCGAAGTGGGAGGGAGGAGTCCTCCTCCTCCACTCCTAGTAGGATTAGGACTCCTTCCTTATTTTCTCACTTTTACCTTTTTCCACCTTTTCTCTTTGGGATTTTTCTTCCCAGCCGCATAGACTTCCTGTGGGCCATCCACCACCCCACTAAGGGCTGGTAAACCTTCTCCCACATCCCATGTAGCCTCTTGGGTCGAAATACCCCTCCCGATGATCCTCCGGTACACTACCGACACTCTCGGTACATTATCGATGAGCCCAAAACTTTTTCGGCGACCAAAACAGGACTTCCTATATATCAATCTTTACCTCCGGACCATTCCGAAGCTCCTCGTGACGTCCGGGATCTCATCCGGGAATCCGAACAACTTCGGTCACCACCATGCATAACTCGATACTACCGAAACGTCACCAAACCTTAAGTATGCAGACCCTGCGGGTTCGAGAACTATGTAGACATGACCGAGACACCTCTACTATCAATAACCAATAGCGGGACCTGGATGCCCATATTGGTTCCTACATATTGTACGAAGATCTTTATCGGTTGAACCTCTATGTCGAGGATTCAATTAATCCCGTATGATTTTCCCTTTGTTCTTCGGTATGTTACTTGCCCGAGATTCGATCGTCGGTATCTGTGTACCTAGTTCAACCTCGTTACCGGCAAGTCTCATTACTCGTTCCGTAATACAAGATCCCGTGACTAACACTCAGTCACATTGCTTGCAAGGCTTGTTGTGATGTTGTATTACCGAGTGGGCCTTGAGATACCTCTCCGTCACACGGAGTAACAAATCTCAATCTTGATCCATGCCAACTCAACAGACACCCTCGGAGATACCTGTAGAGTATCTTTATAGTCACCCAATTACGTTGCGATGTTTGATACACACAAGGCACTCCTCCGGTGTTCGTGAGTTGCATGATCTCATGGTCATAGGAACATATACTTGACATGTAGAAAACTGTAGCAATAAACTAACACGATCATATGCTACGTTTATAGTTTGGGTCTTGTCCATCCCATCATTCTCCTAATGATGTGATCCCGTTATCAAATGACATCTTATGTCAATGGCTAGGAAACCTTGACCATCTTTGATCAACGAGCTAGTCTACTAGAGGCACACTAGGGACAAAGTGTTGTCTACTTATCGACACATGTAATGTGTTTCCAATCAATACAGTTATAGCATGGATAATAAATAATTATCATGAACAAGAAAATATAATAATAAACACTTCATTTATTGCCTCTAGGGCATATTTCCAACAATGGTCCACTTATAGTAAGAAAATACCTGTAAATTATAATCACACTAATACACATGCTACCAACATTTTTATGGTATAAATAGTTATCTCGTGGTATACAAATATTTGTGTGCATATTTTCTTTAAATATATTAAAAAGGCCCCATGACATGTCATGAATTATAAATATTTGTGGTACATAAATAATAACCTCCTGGTACACGAATATTCGTACGCACACAATATAAATATATAGATGCATGCAATAAACTAACATACTAAAAGTGATCCTGTAAGTTAAATTTTTTTAACATATTAATTGTAAAATACTATTTTAAATATAGTGAATACAAACATTTTTAGACATGCATGGCTTATATTTAATTTGAAAAAATTAAGGTTAACAACATTTACTAAATACTTACGAATATTCACTGGTGTATAATTTTGCTCATGGCTTGTATTATTAATATTATATAATGTAAATATAATCAACGAGTGAATATTCATATATGCACTTTAAATTTTAAATTATGAATAATTTTTAGTTATAGAAACATTTTCTTACACAACATACTTATGAATTATAAAATGTGTGTATAGTTACTCAAATGTTTGAATAACTAAAATAATATTCACGAAGTGTAATTTACAAATATTTATATTATATTACACAAACTTTTTATGATACATTTTTCCAGTTATGTTAATGTTTTTAAAATAATACGTGAATATTCTAAAAGGTACATGATTTTTATTAAAAGTTAGTTATTCTAGTTATATGTATAATATTTATAACTGTTAATACCACACATATAATTGACCTTTATTCGTATTACTGTGATTTATACTTTATATAGAGATTTCACGTTTTTTTAAGTGAACGATGTGCTAAATGGCCGCACGGCTCCAACGAATTTAAATAGCACAAGGTTTTATTTCGACAGTACATTAGATCTAACGGGGAAAATACACATATAAGTCTGTCTGGTGAATTAGCTAGCTCACAGGTAGCCCACACTCTTCACTTCCTCAGGTTCGAACCCTGGTGTTCATGAATTTTTATTTTATTTTTATTCTGTACTGACAGACAAGGCCCGCTTGTTATACGGACATAGTATATTTAGCTAAAATTATGTTTCACCTCTACAAATGAACCCCATGCCACGTCAGCAAAATATGGTGCCATGTCAGCACACTTTACGTCTATGAATGTGATTAACACCGTATTTGCACGTTCATGGCAAGTTTTAGAACCAGTTCGACGTATTTTTCAAGTTTAGACACTAAACTGAACATCTGTGGCAAGTTCAAGCACTAGTGATGTTATTACCTCCTATTTCAATACTTAGTTAGATTGTAATATTTACATTTGAACTAGTGTCGCTTTTGAATATTTTCACTCATTGAAGATGTGATATCCTATTATTTTGAGTGTCGCGGACTTAGAAAAAAATAAGGGTAAATGCTTGGAGGATAAGGTTGGATGGCTGGCTCCCGTATTTGTGTCCATGGTGAGTCCAGACCTACGGACAAATAGTGTTCATCTGAGGGTCCTTAGAGATGCCCTAACATACACCCTCCTTGATAGAAAATATGTAAGCCTGTCTTCAATTTTGAGGTTACTTTGATCTTGAAATTGACTAATACTTTCTTTGTCAAGAAATATAAAATGTATTGAATATTTCAATACGAACTATATATAGACTGAAATGAGTAAATAAACACATTAAAACGTGTCTATGTACATCTGATATTTTTAATGAGAAAACTTTTCATCTATTCATCATGTCATGACAGTACAAAGAACACATAAATAACAAAAATTACATTCATATCCGTAGGCCACCTAGCGAAGACTACAAGCACTATAGCAAGCCGAAGGAGCGCCGCCATCGTCACCGCTCCCTCACTGGAACCAGACCAAATTTGTTGCAATAGACAGTCTGGAATTCGTCGTGCTAAGATCCCACATGACCAACGCACCAGAACAACAAACCGTCGTCGATGAGTAAAATATAGATCGAAAGAATCCAACGTATAGACACACGAACAAAGACCAGATCAAATGTAAACCTAAGTTGTTTTCTCAAGATGAGGTCCGTCCGGGTTTATTAGGCCTAAAAGCATCACAAGCATGTCCCTCTTGATAAGACCTTGCTTTGGAAACCTAAATGCATGCAATCATTTTATTTGCCGTAGTGAGAGTCATTGTTGCTAGTCTCATAACTGAATAATAAATACACTGCATGCATACTTTTTTCATTGGTTGCATCTCAAAACTAACGTATGAGAGAGTGCATTGGAAGTTGGATGAAAGAATTAATATGAACAAATTATCATGTGCCTTGGTTCAACCTTTTAAGTAATAAAGCGTTCCTTATCGAAAAAATATACCTTGGTTCAAGGAAAATGGTCTCCGGGCTTAATTAACTCGGACGGAGGGAATACAAAAGCTAAGCCAAATCCACACCCTTTTTCACGAAAAAAAATGCACGCCTTCTTTTGTAGCCGAAAGTTCACATGTTTCACTGCTGTCACATTTTTTTTTCCAGTTTCTTTGAACTGGTGAAGACTCCAAGTCCAAGGTGAGTGGAATCCGAGCCGTCGAGCCGGTTCCGCTCCGCCCACGAACCCGCTGGATGGATGGGTGGGTCATAAATAACGGCGACGCGCCCCCTCCCGACTCCCAACTACCCAAAGGAATCACTCTGCTCTGTTGGCAACGGGCAAGTCGTCAGACGAAAGGCAAAACGGCAGCGCAAAGCGGAGCAGAGCCCCCTGCTTTTCCGCTTCCGCCACCGCGCCCATGGCAGGCCGCGGCGGCGGCGGCGGCCGTGGCCGCGCCGACGGGAGGAAGCCGGCCAAGCCCTCCTCCTCCTCCTACTGGCAGCGGAAGCCCCAGGCCTCGCGCGAGTTCGTACGTGCCTCCTTGCCCTAGCCTTTCTTTTTTCGCCTCTTTTGTTCCGGTGAACGCAGACATACGGAGGAGGTCTCTTTCTGTCCGCCTTTCCGCCCCGCCGCTCCGGCGGGGTTAGGTTCTGGGTGGGTGTCCCCGCCGGCCGTGGGGGAGATGCGGGGCCGGGATTTCGGAATGCGCCGTGGCATTTGTGCCGCGCGGCGGTCAGGGGTCAGTCAGTCAGCACCGTGCCCGTTGTGGGTTTTGGTTTTTGGTTTGGTGCGAAATTGGGAGTAATCTCGCCTGCATCCGCGGGAGCGCAAGTGGTAGCATCGAATTGCGGCGTTCATGGCCTGGAATTAGGGCTTGAATAGAATTGGTGGCCGACGAAATGCGCCACCTGATGATGTGCTAGCAGAACGTCAGAGCTCTGGTCTTGTGGATGGACCGAGCGTGTCATTCGTTGGCTTCTCTTTGTTTCTGTGCTGAAGTTGGGATTTTTAGTCGTTTGTAGAGGTTTTGTTCTGTCTGACTGTTGGAACTTGGAAGTATCAGAAACTATCTGCTTATGAACATATATAACATGAATACAGTCACCCATTTTGCAGTGTGATTGTATCCCATGGAATTTCGTCTGCTGGGCCTGAATGAAAGAATAAGGGACCCTATGCCATTGCTTCAACTTCCACTTTGTATTTTTTTTCTTCTTCGATAATCTTTGTAGAATTGTGTGTTTGCTCGCTCATTTCAGTTGGTTGTCCTAGACTTCTGTCTAGTAATGTAGTATATGGCCATTAAAAGGTTGTGACAATTGACATGGTGAAATTCAGAAATTCAATTTGATACTCATCCCTGTTTATTGCTTAAGTTTAGTACATTTATGTGTCTTATATTGTTGGGTCATTTTGCTGGTCTTCCAGAGATATCGATATTATCTTGTTTCATACTAACAGTCAAAATATCAACTATATTTTAGGGTCCTGAAAGGTCCTTGGAACCTCAAAAGGAAGGGCAAAGTTCATCTTCTCCCTCAGTTAGCAGTAAAAATTCGCGGATGGTTACACCAGTTCTACCAAAGTCTCTAGATTTACCAGTTCAACCGAGAAAGTCTCTCGATTCACCGCTGATGATGGCTAAACATGTTCAACCACCGAAATCTCAAGGTGTACTCGTCCAAAATGCTGCATCGATTCAACTATCAAAACCTCTAGACTCCAGTAGCACTTCATGTGGCTCTGGAACTGTGGGGTCTCTAGATTCACCAGTTCAACCATGGAAATCTCTCGATTCACCGCTGATGATGGCTGAACAAGTTCAACCACCGAAATCTGAAGAGTCACTGGTCCAAAAGGTTGCATCGATTCAAATATCAAAACCTCTAGACTCCAGTAGCGCTTCATGTGGCTCTGGAACTGCGGGGCCTTATTTAGGAGCTGCTCCATTTGACATATGCATGGGTAACAGCAAAGGCGTTTTCAAGCTAAATCGCCCTTTACATGTGATCAAGAAAGAAGAAAAACGCCTCCGTGCAAGGGAGCTTTCGAACAGTGCATCTCTGAAGCAACATTTGAGACCTGGGATGGTTCTATTGAAAAGCTTCCTAAAGCCGAATGATCAGGTATGTCTATATTTACACAGTTTTGCTCTGTTTGTGATCTCATCTTAATTCCTTCATTTTATCCTATCTCCATTGATTATTTTGTAGCTCAGACAAAAACTGTTGTTTGAAATTTGTATTCAAATTTGTTTTGTGTGCCTTTGGAATTTTGCTTGGTCATCACTGAGTATTATGTTTCCATCTTATATGCATGCTTTGCTGCAGCCTTCGTAACACTTAACAGAATTCTGATAAGCCAGAAACATATGCTTCCTGTACTGATTTTATTATTATGTCTCTCTTATTATGTGTTCAAGTATGCTTAAGGTGTGTTTAAAAAGCATACACCTAAGCATTTTTTGTTGCCGCGCATCTCAGGTTAAAATTATCAAGCTTTGTCGGGAACTTGGTGTTGGCACAGGAGGATTTTATCAACCTGGCTACAAAGAAGGTCCTAGATTAAATCTGCAGATGATGTGCTTAGGGAAGAACTGGGATCCAGATTCAAGCGAATATGTAGATATACGACCCATTGATGGGGCTGCACCACCACAGATACCAGAAGAATTGACTAAGTTCGTGCAAGGTGCCATTGAAGCTTCCCATGAATTCTTGGAAGAAATAGGGGGGAGACCTTCTTTTGAACTTCCTCTGATGTCACCGGACATCTGCATTGTTAACTACTACACCAGTAGCGGGAAGTTAGGTCTTCATCAGGTACAAAAGAACAACTTTCCCTAGCAATATTTTTTGGACCCTGTTAGCTGGCGAACGTTTGCCAGGGATGGTGGCATATGCGAACGATTGGTGGCAGTTTTAGTGGTGAGGGGTGGCATTTTCTTCAAGGTGACATGGTAGTTTCTTGCTGACAAGGCAATTTTTGTTAAAACCTGCGTCATTTGATCTTTCCTTACAACTAAAACTACCATCAAATGATGTTCGCTTGCCACCCCCCTCCCAGCTGACGCTTGCTGGGTAACATTACGTAACTTTTTATATACATCAGCATCATCGCGTTTCATATTGCTGGTACCAGTCTATTGGTTGAACTGAGCCCTAATAGATTAATTCAATAAACATACTCTTCCGGAGGCGCATTTTTTTTTTGAGGGGGAGGCACATTGGTTGTATAATTTCTTGTACTCTCACCTCTTTGCAAGTGGAATGCTAATATCTCTGAACCCTTGTTTGATGATTAATGGCTGGAACTAATGAGTGTGTCACTCGTGGCTTGACAGGACAAAGATGAAAGCATATACAGTCGAACACTGCCTGTTGTTTCTTTTTCATTGGGTGACACTGCAGAATTCTTGTATGGCAATGACAGAGATAATGATAAGGCTTCAAAGGTTGATCTTGAATCTGGTGATGTTCTCTTATTTGGTGGTCCTTCCAGACTCATATTCCATGGGGTTTCCAAGATCAAACCTAAAACTGCACCGACCTGGGTGACGGACGAGGCAAATCTTCGACCTGGGCGTCTGAACCTCACATTCAGAAAGTACTAGTAGTTGCGCATATGCCGCATTCACTGCCTCATTTAGGCAAAAGTGCAAGCTGAGGGTCCTCTATCATGCTGTATCTGCTCTATCATGCTGTATCAAAAGTCCCTCATTTAGTGCAAGAACACCCTATGTAGCTATTCTAAAACCTCTGTTCATCACTATATATACCGTGTGTTGTGTCAGGCTCAATATTATCGTTTCTATCATGCGGTGTGTTTTGCATCATAAGTTGAGACGGTTGAACAGATTACACAGAAACTAGGCCAAGCACTGGTAAATTTATCAAATTTAGCTAACTTTGGAAAATGATGGGCAAGAAAAAAGTAAGTGAACATTGTGGCAATTCAGACATTTGGAGGATGTCTGGAATGTATCTCCTCTAGCATCACGGCGAGTGCCAGGATGACAAGCATGGTCGATGCCAGAGTTGTAGTCTTGTCTTGGACCGACCATGTTATGTGTCGGGTTCTCTTTGTTTCTGGGATTTTCAGTTGTGTATAGAGGTTTCGGTCTGTCTCAGATGGAACATTTTCTGCTTCTGAACATGGATTCTATTTTATTTCTGTGTGCATGCACGTGTGCATGTGCGTGTGTGTGCGTTTCATTTGCTGAACCTGAATGACGGACCCTATGCCATTGCTTCAATTTCCACTTTGTATCGTTTTTTTTCTATATAATCTCTGTAGAATTGCGCGTTTGCTCGCTCATTTCAATTGGTAGTTGTAGGCATCTGTCTAGTCATAGTATATGGCCATTAAAAGGTTGCGAGGATTGACGTGGTGAAATTCAGAAATTCAACTTGATAGTCATCCCTGTTTATTTCTTAAGTTAAAGTACATTTATATGTGTCTTCTATTGTTGGGTCATTTTGCTGGTCTTCCAGAGATATCGATGTTATCCTGTTTCATGCTAACAGTCATAAATACCAACTGTATTTTAGGGTCCTGAAAGGACCTTGGAACCTCAAAAGGAAGGGCCAAGTTCATTTTCTCCCTCAGTTAGCAGTAAAAAATCGCAGATGGTTACACCAGGTCTACCAAAGTCTCTAGATTCACGAGTTCAACCATGGAAATCTCCCGATTCACCGCTGATGATGGCTGAGCAAGTTCAACCACCGAAATCTCAAGATCCACTGGTCCAAACGGCTGCATCGATTCAACTATCAAAACCTCTACACTCGAGTAGCGCTTCATTTGGCTCTGGAACTGTGGGGTCTCTACATTCACCAGTTCAACCATGGAAATCTCTTGATCTACCCCTGATGATGGCTGAACAAGTTCAACCACCGAAATCTCAAGATTCACCGGTCCAAATGGTTGCATCGATTCAAATATCAAAACCTCTAGACTCCAGTAGCGCTTCATGTGGCTCTGGAACTGTTGGGTCTGATTATTTGACATATGCATGAGTAACAGCAAAGGCACTGTTATTCTCAAACACGGTCTCCTTGAGATCAATAGAGAGAAACGCCGTGCAGGGGAGCTTTCAAACATTCCTCCAGTGCAACATTTGAGACCTGGGATGGTTCTACTGAAAAAGTTTTTAAAGCCAGATGATCAGGTATGCCTTAGTTTACACATTTCTCAGTGCATTATCGAATGTTAATTTGTTTAGTTTTATCCTAGCTCGGATGATTCTTATGTACCTTGCAAAAGAAAACTATTGTTTGAATTCATTATTCAATTTAATTTTTCTTGGCCTTCAGAATTTTGCTTGCTCGTTGCTGAAGTGTTACACATCCATTGTCTTGTCTTCACACTTTGCTGCAATCTGCATAACACCTCTCACAATTTTGCTTGCTCATTACTGAAGTGTTACGTGTCCAGTATCTTGTCTGCAAACTTTGCTGCAATCTGCATAACACTTATCACCATTTTGCTTGCTCATTACTGAAGTGTCTTGTCTACGGATGCTGTGCTTAGGGAAGAACTGGGACCCAGATTCAGGCAAATCTGGGGATATACGGCCTTTTGATGCTGCTCAACCACCAAAGATACCAGAAGAATTGACTAAGTTCGTGAAAGATGCCATTGAAGCTTCCCATGAATTCTTGAAACAAAGAGGCAAGGGAGCTACCACTCCTGCTGTAGAAATTCCTCTGATGTCACCGGACATCTGCATTGTTAACTTCTACACCAGTGGCGGGAAGTTAGGTCTTAATAAGGTACAAAAGAAAAGCTCTCTCTAACAGTATGTTTTCATACATTAGCATCATTGCGTTTCATATTTCTGCTACCAATCTATTGGATGAACTGAGCGCTAATAGATTAATTCAGTAAACATGCATTTGTAGTATAATGTCTTGTACTCCCACTTCTTTACAGTTGGAATGCTAATACTAGCTGCGCCTAATTGATTTGTGTCACTCGACAGGACAAACATGAAGAGAAATCTAGCCTTGAAAAGAACTCGATCTGATTGTTCAGAATCATCTGAGAATCGCTAGTGCAATGGAAAATCGACAGGAGACCCATCTTTTCGTAATTCTGGACGCTCCCACGAAAGAAAACGTTTCAATTTAACATAGTACCCCTGTTTGAGAGGCAAATTACAAGAAAACTGCCACAGCCAGCCAGCCCAGAAAACGAGCCGCTCGTCTTGTCTGTCACTCGATCCCCCACCTCCAGTACCGCTCGCGCGGCGCCGCCGCGACTAACAGAGCCGCCGCCGCCGCAGCTAACAGGGCCGCCACAATCCCTCCCCCCGGCGCCGCCACGATGAGCACCTCCTACGCCTCCGTCCCCCCCCCCCCCCCCCCCGCCCCGGGTGCCGGTGAGCAGATCCTCTGCCCGAATCACCACCACCACCACCCCTCCCGCGCCGCGGTGAGCAGGTCCTCTGCCCGCATCCCCGGCCGTGAGCAGGTCCTCTGCCCGCATCCCCCGGTGAGCAGCTCCTCTGCCTGCATCCAGCCCCTTGTTCTTCTCTTTTCTGTACACGGTAGGTAGATGATCTTGTATGTCTTTAGGGGCATTACTTTTCAGCACACAACTCATCTCATAATCTCATATCATAATTTGTGAAAAGAACTCGATGGCCGATTCTCAATGATTATGTGGGAAGCCGATTATGTGGAAAGTTTGCCAAAAGCTGATTATGAAGAATCAAAAGCTGAAAAGAACTGGGCCATAGTCGCTTCTATCATGGGTATTCCGCAGCATGAGTTCAATATGTAACCCACAAACTAGACCACAAACCAGATCAAACTTTGTGAAAATCTATCCAATTTGGCCGACCTGATTACAAAACAAGAGCCAAACATCTTGCACAAGGGAAAAATACTACAAATGCATGTTTACTGAAACATCTTGCACTGCTGGCAAAGAGCTCATCTCCAAATAAATAGTAAAACCTTCCATGCACGCACATAACTCAGCCTTCATGGCACGAAAACAATTCCCTCCAGGATAAGAAAATGGTCTTATCATGGAGTATCTTAGAATTAACGACGGTTTTGGGCCCGGAATTTGTACGTACTCCCTCCGTTTCTAAATATAAGTCTTTCTAGAGATTTCACTAAAGGACTACATACGAAACAAAATGAATGAATCTACACTCTAAAATATGTTTATGTACGTCTCTATGTAGTCTTTTAGTGAAACCTTTAAAATGACTTATATTTAGAAACGAAGAAAATAGTATCTTAGCTACGGTATCAAATGAGACGTGTATCGGCCTACTAGAATTAGAATGCTAATAACAGGATTTGCAAAGGCAACGGAAAGAATCCGATACTGAAATGACATCCCAACACCGTTTTCAATCAACATCAATAAAGCGTGAATTGTTTGACTCGGTGGGACTCGGAAGAGTGTTTGGGGGATCTAGTTAGGGCATTCCTAATCGATCCTCAATAACCGGTTAGAGAAATAAAATTTCAGTTTTACTTCTATCTGGCACCTAGCTGATCGCCAATCGGCGTTATAAAAGTAAAAAATATTCTCAACTACGGCGGATCTTTTTATATTTACTTTACTACTCGATGTCCGAGTAAAAAATCTACCCCGCTTCCACTCCTCTGCCTCCTCCTCTTCACCTCACCCTGCCGTCGACGCGTCCCCTGCCATTCCTCGTCGCCCCATCTCCTCCCAATGGCTGAAGGTCTCCCCCGCCAATCCACAACGCGGAACCGCGCTGCCATGCCCGTGGTTCCTGCTCGAGCGGCGCATCTTCGAGCTGTCACCGCTCGCTCGAGTCGCCCGCCTTCGCCGCCTTCCTCGGGCTTCCTCCGCCGCCGCCATCGCAGAGGGCAGACCTCGGCGTCCGGCGGCAGTCGTGGGGAACATGGGTGGCGAAGGTCACCAACCGGGAGACACACGCGAAAATGGCTCGAGTAGTTTCATACGGCGGAGCTCGCGGTGATGGAGTACGACCGATAGCAAGTCCGGTTCCATGGCTCCGCCACGCGGCTCAACTTCCCATTTGGGACGATGCCAATCTACCTCAACCCGTGCTGGTTGTGGTGAGCGTGATGGTGGCTCGGGAGGACCAAGAGGCTTGGGAGCACCTCGAGGTGGAGGCCGGCGACAACGCATACATGGCGAACCTTTGTTGCTAGCACCCCAAGCTCGTGGAGGCGGAGCGGGCGATATTCATCGACAATTGAGGGGAGGTCATCATCATCTCCGACGACGAGGTGCAAGGCGGCGAGAAGGGCGGCAAGGAGGGCAACGACGAGGAGGCGTTCGACGTCCAGGAGTGGCGGGGCATCTTCCCCGACAACAATGACACTGGCCCAGACCCGTGTCTCACCGGCGGTGGTCTGTCGAGGAAGGATTGGTTCGACCTCACTTCTGGCCGATGAGTAGTCTAGTATAGTTTGAGTTTATTAGTATGTTTAAATTTATTTTTAATATTCAGTTGTCAAGATTATGTTAAACTTATATTTAAATTATGCAGATTTCAGTTGAAACTAGATCCAATTTATGTTTTACTCCGCTAAGTTTAGAAAATCCGTTAGAACCGACCAAAGCTTAATGAACTATAAATGCTCCACTTAAATATACTCGGCCAGATACTCCTTTATTTTGTAAGGGATTGATTAGAAATTCCCTTACGACCTGCAAATTTGCAATCTGCACCGTTATGCCCAACGTACACACACGCGAGACCTTGTGCAAGATCTTCTTTCCTTGCAGCAAGCTTCTCTACGCACACGGTGCTGATCTCGAACACGAAAGCTTCCCCTCATGTGATTTCTAGCAAGTTGTAGCACCACATATAGAGAGAAATAGATCAAATGGGTGAATATACAACTTGTGCTAAAACTGGATAGAGGTTTAGGCAGTCGGTCGTTCTTACAATTGGTATCGGAACATGGTTTGCTTGCACTTCAAATTCAGTATTAAAGGTTTGTCCCCCCGTCAAAAAAGGGTTTGTTTCTTTTATCGCTTCTACACTACGGAAACAACCAGTTTTTAATGAACATCTTTACCGTCAGCTTTTCGTTGAGGCAAAGAGCATTTTTGCCGTCGGCTGCTGACGGCAACTGATGATAGACATAATTTTATCGTCTGTGGTTTTTATTATGGACAACAAAAAATTCTTTATCGTCTGCGGTTTCTATTACAGACGTTAAATTTTTTATTTTGCGTTTCTATAAAAATGCAGACGCTGTTTGTAATAAAAACCACAGACGGCAAACGAAGAAACACAGCTCGCGGACTGATCTCTCGAATCGATGAATCGATGAGGTGGCACGATCCGCACCCCACTCTGTGGTGGATCTCCCCGGTCTCTCTCTCCGACGGTGCCCCCATGTTCTCTCTCTCCCACGTTCTGTGTCAGCCGTGAGACGTCCCCACCACGTCCTCCTCCCTCTTATCCCCGCATCTCTCTCCCTTATCCCCTCATCTCTCTCGTGCATAGCATCTCCAACTACCACGCGTCGCTCGCCGGCCACCCCGCCCCGCTCGCTGCCGCCGGCCACCCCATCGTCTCTCCTTCTCCCTCGCCCGGGCCTCCACCTCACCAACCCTTCACCATGCCCGGGCCTCCACCTCGCCTTCTCCTGTGCTCCTCACCTCATCTGCGTCCTGCCGCTGGTCAACTCCAAGGACGGTGAGGAGCCGCGTGCTCGCCACCACCAGTCGTTGCTGCAAGCCACCGGACGCCATCGGCCGTAGCCACTCGCCCCCACCGGACGCCGCCACTACTCGACCACTGGCCGCCATAGGGAGCAGCGCCGGACGAGCAGGGCCGCTGCCATTCGCCCCCACTATGTGTCAGATGCCGAGCGGCTCCAAGGCCCGGCTGTCGACAGGGCTGCCCCGCGCCTCCTAAGAACAGGACGGCCGCGCCCGATCTACCACCGCGTCGCTGTCATATCTCTATTTTTCTGTAACGCGATGCATACATAGTGTTGTGGCAGAGTGTTGTAAGTCGATCTGTGGAAATTGTTGATGTTCAGGTGTTTCAGATACGAAAATTTTGTAAATTAATATATGGAGAATGGTTGTAGCAAAGATTTGCACTAACTCCTTCATGTTCCCGTTTTGATGTTTACGTGTCGTGCGTATTTGTAAAAAATTAAAAAGAAAATATTTGCCGTCTATAAGATAGTGCAGCTGACGGCAAATAAGTTAACTCCGTTACCCAGCATCCGAGTCGTGAACTACTTTTATTTGCCGTCTGCTGAACTTTAACTGACGGCAAACCAATTAGACTGATGGCAAGATGACGACAAAGTATCCCTTTGCCGATTTAAAATATGCCGACATGCTTTGCCGTTATTGGCTGACGGCAAAATCTTTGCTGTCTGTATTCTTGTCTTTGCTGTCTGTACTTGCCTGACGGCAAATTTCCTGATCCTATAGTGCTACCTCCAAATTTCGGTTTTTGCCCTTGATTTCCTTGTGCTGAGAAGTTTTTATCATTTGATCTGTTTTGGAGAATCATTGGATTAATTGAACGGTCAAGAAAGGAACCTCACTATTCGCAAAAAAAAGAAGAAAAGATGAATCTCATTTTTCGTGATGTAAACTTATGATCCTTCTATTTCCACTTACTACCGCTAGTGCAGAAACGACCTATTGTCGTAGTTGGTAAGGGCCTTTAGTGCTAGTTCTCGAATCGGCACTAAAGGGTGGGGACTAAAGCCTATCCTCCTTTAGTCCCGGTTCAACACGGCCCGGCACCAAAGGCCCTCCATGTGGCATCCGTCGGTGCCGTGGGCTGGGGGACCTTTAGACAACACCAACCGGGACTAAAAGTATTTTTTTAATTTTGTTTTATTTTTCCTTTTAATTCTTTAGGCGTTTATGAAGTAATTATGGTTTAATTTTCCTTTTAATTTTGTGTTTTCCATTTAATTAATTTTCATTTCAAACATACATTACGCTACTACATACTGTACACACGTTGTGCATGTTGGGAAACGTTGCATGGGAAACAAAAAAATTCCTATACACACGCAAGATCTATCCATGGTGATGAGCATCTACGAGAGGGAGAGTGGATCTACATACCCTTGTAGATCACTAAGAAGGAAGCGTTAAGAAACGCGGTTGATGTAGTCGAACGTCTTCGCGATCCAAATCGCCGAGCGTCCCGCGATCCAATCACGATCTAGCCCGCGGTCCAATCACAAACCGTCCCGCGATCCCATCACGATCTGTCCCGCGATCAAATCACGAACCATCTCGCGATCCTGATCACGGTCCTTCCGATCTAGCGCCGAATGGACGGTGCCTCCGCATTCAGCACACGTACAACTCGATGACGATCTCTGCCTTCTTGATCCAGCAAGAGGGAGCGGAGAGGTAGATGAGTTCTCCGGCAGCGCGACGGCATGGCGGCGATCTTGGTGGAACTATTCCTACAGGGCTTCGCCTAAGCACCGCCGAAATTAGACTAGAGGAGAAAACGATCTAGAGGAAGTAGAGGGAGCACGTGGCAATTAGGGTTATCTCTCGCCTCTAAATTCTCTAGTATATATAGGAGGGAGGGAGGGGAGGAGGCATCCTCAAACCCTCAAGGTTTGGCCTAAATTGGAGGTGGAGGAGTCCTACTCCAATCCTACTAGGAGTAGGATTCCTCCTCTCCACTTGGAAACACTTTCCACCTCTTCCACCTTTGGGTTTCTCCACCCTAGCCGCATGGGCCTTTAATGGGGGCTTCGGCCAGCCCACCAAGGGCTGATTTGCCTCCTCCCACAGCCCATGTGGCCCCTTGGGTCGAGACACCCCTCCCGATGGTCCCCCGGTACACTACCGATGAGCCCGAAACTTTTTTGGTGACCAAAACATGACTTCCTATATATCAATCTTTACCTCCAGACCATTCCGGAGCTCCTCGTGATGTCCGAGATCTCATCCGGGACTCCGAACAACCTTCGGTCACCACCATACATAACTCTATACTACAAAACGTCACCGAACCTTAAGTGTGCAGACCCCGCGAGTTTGAGAACTATGTAGACATGACTGAAACACCTCTACGGTCAATAACCAATAGCGGGACCTGGATGCCCATATTGGTTCCTACATATTCTACGAAGATCTTTATATGTTGAACCTCTATATCAAGGATTCAGTTAATCCCGTATGATGTTCCCTTTGTTCTTCGGTATGTTACTTGCCCGAGATTCGATCGTCGGTATCTGCATACCTAGTTCAACCTCGTTACCGGCAAGTCTCTTTACTCGTTCGATAATACAAGATCCCGTGGATAACACTTAGTCACATTGCTTGAAAGACTTATTGTGATGTTATATTACCGAGTGGGCCCTGAGATACCTCTCCGTCACACGGAGTAACAAATCCCAGTCTTGATCCATGCCCACTCAACAGACACCCTCGGAGATACCTATAGATCACCTTTATAGGCACCCAATTATGTTGCGGCATTTGATACACACAAGATACTCCTCCGGTGTCAGTGAGTTGCATGATCTCATGGTCATAGGAACAGATACTTGACATGCAGAAAACTATAGTAATAAACTGACACGATCATATGCTACGTTTATAGTTTGGGTCTTGTCCATCACATCATTCTCCTAATTATGTGATCCCATTATAAAATGACATCTCATGTCCATGGCTAGGAAACCTTGACCATCTTTGATCAACGAGCTAGTCTACGAGAGGCATACTAGGGACATAGTGTTGTCTATATACCCACACATGTATTTAGTTTCCAATCAATACAATTATAGCATGGATAATAATGATTATCACGAACAAGAAAATATGATAATAAACAATTTATTATTGCCTCTAGGGCATATTTCCAACAGTCTCCCACTTGCACTAGAGTCAATAATCTAGTTCACATCACCATGTGATTCACATTGTTATGAATCTAACACCCAATGAGTTCTGGGGTTCGATCATGCTTTGCATGTGAGAGAGGTCTTTAGTCAACGGGTTTGCAACATTTAGATCCGTGTGTACTTTGCAAGTCTCTATGTCATACTGTAGACACTGCTACCACACTCCATTTGGAACTATTCCAAATGACTACTCCACTATACGTATCCGGATTGCTACTCAGAGTCATCTAGATTGGTATTAAAGCTTGCATCGACATAACCCTTTACGATGAACTCTTTATCACCTCCATAACGAGAAACATTTCCTTAGTCCACTTGTTACTAAGGATAATTTTGACCGCTGTCCAGTGATCCACTCCTGGACCACTCTTGTACCCCTTGACAGACTCATGGCAAGGCACACACAGGTGCGATACACAACATGTCATATTATATAGAGCCTATGGATAAAGCATAGGGGCCGATCTTTGTCTTTTCTCTTTCTTCTGCCGTGGTCAAGCTTTGAGTCTCACTCAACTCCACACCTAACAAATCAGGCAAGAACTCCTTCTTTGACTGGTCCATTTTGAACTCTTTCAAAATCTTGTCTAGGTATGTACTCATTGAAAGTCTCATCAAGCATCTTAATCTATATATATAGATCTTGATGCCCAACAATTAGGTAGCTTTATCCAGATTTTCTTTTGAAAAACTCTTTTCAAACAACCGTTTATGCTTTCCAGAAATTCTACATCATTTCCGATCAATAATATGTCAACCACATACGCTTATAAAAAATTCTATAGTGCTCCCACTCACTTTCTTGTAAATACAAGTTTCTCATAAACTTTGTATAAACCCAAAAACTTTAATCACCTCATCAAAGCGTATATTCCAACTCCGAGATGCTTGCTCCACCCCATAGAAGGATCAATGGAGCTTGCACACCTTTTAGCATCCTTAGGACTGACAAAACCTTCTGGTTGTATCACATACAACCTTTCCTCAAGTAAACCGTTAAGGAAACGATGTTTTGACATCCATCTGCCAGATTTCATAATTGAAAAATGCAGCAACTGCTAACATAATTCCAACAGACTTTAACATCGCTACGGGTGAGAAAGTCTCAATGTAGTCAACTCCTTGAACTTGTCGGAAACTTCTTTGCGATAATTCGAGCTTTATAAACTGTGACATTTACCATCAGCGTATGTCTTCTTCTTAAAGGTCCATTTGTACTCAACGACCTGCCGTTCAACGGGAAAGTCTACCAAAGTTGATACTTGGTTTTCATACATGGATCCTTTCTCGGATTTCATGGCCTCTAACCATTTTTTGGAATCCGGGCCCATCATCGCTTCTTCATAGTTCGTAGGTTCATCATTGTCCAACAACATGACCTCCAAGACAGGGTTACCGTACCACTCAGGAGCAGTATGCGTCCTTGTCGACCTACGATGTTCGATACTAACTTGATCCGAAGCTTCATGATCATCATCATTAACTTCCTCTTCAACTGATGTAGGTTCCGCAGAAACATCTTTCTGTGCTATGCTACTCTCTGGTTGAAACAAAGGTTCAACAACCTCATCAAGTTCTATCTTCCTCCCACTCAATTCTTTCGAGAGAAACTCTTTCTCGAGAAATGACCTGTTTTTAGCAACAAAAACTTTGCACTTGGGTCTGAGATAGAAGGTATACCCAACTGTTCTTAGGGTATCCTATGAAGTTGCACTTTTCCGCTTTGGGTTCGAGCTTAGCACACATAAGTGTCGCATTCCCAAACTCTGAGAAATGATAGGTTAGGTTCCTATCAAACCATAATTCATATGGTGTCATCTCAAAGGATTTAGATGGTGCCCTATTTAAAGTGAATGTAGTTGTCTCTAATGCATAACCCTAAAACGATAGTGGCAAAATGATAAGAGACATCATAGTACGCACCATATCCAATAGAGCACGACTATGACGTTCGGACACACCATCACACTATGGTGTTCCAGGTGGCGTGAGTTGTGAAATAACTTTCACATTGTCTTAAGTTGTATATCAAACTCGTAACTCAGATATTCACCTCCATGATCATATTGTAGACATTTATATCTTCTTGTCACGAAGATCTTAAACTTCACTCTGAATTTGTTTGAACTTTTCAAACATTTCAAACTTGTGTTTCATTAAGTAAATATACTCATATATACTCAAATCATCAGTGAAGGTAAGAAAATAACGATATCCATTGCAGGCTTCAACACTCATTGGACCACATACATCAACATGTATTATTTCCAATAAGTTACTAGCCCGCTCCATCATACCAAAAACGGGGTCTTTAGTCATCTTGCCCAAGAGGCATGGTCCGCATGTCTCAACCGATTCGAAATCGAATGAGTCCAAAGATCCATCAACATGGAGTTTCTTCATGTGATTTATACCAATATGACATTTAGCGGCAGTGCCACAAGTATGTGGTACTATCATTATTAACTTTGTATCTTTTGGCATCAATGTTATGAACATGTGTATTACTACAATCAAGATTCAACAAACCATTCTCACTGGGTGTATGACCATTGAAGGTATTATTCATGTAAACAGAATAACCATTATTCTCTAACTTAAATGAATAACTGTATTGCAATAAACATGATCTAATCACGTTCATGCTCAACGCAAACACCAAATAACATTTGTTTAGGTTCATCACTAATCCCGAGAGTAGAGAGAGCGTGTGATGGTGATCACATCAACCATGGAACACACTTCCAACACACATCGTCACCTCACCCTTAGCTAGCCTCTGTTTATTTTGTAGCTTTTATTTCGAGTTACTAACCTTTAGCAACCAAACCGGTATCTTATACCCAGGTGCTACTAGGAGTACTAGCAAGTTACACATCAATAACACGTATATCAAATATACTTATGTCGACGTTGCCAGCCTTCTTATCTACCAAGTATGTAGGGTTGTTCCACTTTAGCGACCGTTCTCCTCATAATAGAAGCACTTAGGCTCGGGTTTGGGTTCAACCTTGGGTTTCTTCACTAGAGCAGCAACTGACTTGCCATTCATGAAGATTCCCTCCTAGCCCTTGCCCTTCTTGAAACTAGTGGTTTCACTAACCATCAATACTTGATGCTCCTTCTTGATTTCTACATTCGAGGTGTCAAACATCGCGAATAGCTCAAGGATCATTATTTCCATCCCTGGCATTTTATAGTTCATCACGAAGCTATAGTAGCTTAGTGACAGTGACTTGGAGAACTATATCAATCACTATCTTATCTGGAAGATCAACTCCCACTCATTTCAAGCGATTGTAGTACCCAGACAATCTGAGCACATGCTCACCGATTGATATATTCTCCTTCATCTTGTAGGTAAAGAATCTTGTTGGAGGTCTCATACCTCTCAACACGGGCACGAGCCTGAGATCCCAATTTCAGCTCTTAGAACATCTCATATGTTTCGTGACGTTCAAAACGTTTTGGAGCCTCAATTCTAAGCTGTAATGCAAGACACACTGAACTATCAAGTAGTCATCATAACATGACTGTTAGATGTTCACAACATCCACAGTCCCGTTTGAGGGGGTGGCGCACCGAGCGGTGCATTATGGACATAAGCCTTCTGTGCAACAATGAGGAGAATCCTCAGATCACAGACCTAGCCCGCATTATTTCTACCATCATCTTTCAACTCTATTTCTCTAGGAACATATAAAAATTTCAAGGGAGCTACATCGCAAGCTAGTAATCTACCACATAATTTGCAAAGACATTTTGAGTATGTTCATGATAATGAGTTTAGTTAATCATATTACTTAAAAACTCCTACTAAAATTGATATCCCTCTAGTCATTTGAGTGTCACATGATCCAAATCCACCAACTCAGGTCCGATCATCACGTGAGTTGAGGTGGTATCAATGGTGAACATCTTCATGTTGATCATATCAACTATATGACTCATGTTCGACCTTTCGATCTGTTGTGTTCCGAGACCATGTCTGTACATGCTAGGCTCGTCAAGTTTAACCCGAGTGTTCTGCACGTGCAACACTAGCTTGCACCCATTGTATGTGAACGTAGAGCCTATAACACCCGATCATCACGTGGTGTCTCGACACGACAAACTTTCGCAACGGTGCACACTCGGGGAGAACACAATTTACCTTGAAATTTAAGTGAGGGATCACCTTATAATGCTACCGTCGTCCTAAGAAAAACAAGGTGCATAAAAGGATTAACATCACATGCAAATCATAAGTGACATGATATGGCCATGAACTTGTGCTTTTAATCTCCATCTGGAAAGAACCGGCATGATCTCCATCGTCACCGGCAAAACACCATGATCTCCATCATTGTGTCGCTGTCGAGGTTGTCACGCCCAACATGCTTCTAATACTATTGCTGCCTCTTAGCGATAAAGTAAAGCATTACATAACGCTTAATGATTGTTGGGGAACGTTGCATGGGAAACAAAAATTTTCCTACGCACACGCAAACCTATCCATGGTGATGAGCATCTACGAGAGGGAGAGTAGATCTACGTACCCTTGTAGATCGCTAAGCGGGAAGCGTTAAGAAACGCGGTTGGTGTAGTCATACTTCTTCGCGATCCAAATCGCCGAGCGTCCCGCGATCTAATCACGAACCGTCCCGCGAACAAATCACGAACCGTCCCGCGATCTCGTCACGATCCGTCCCGCGATCCGATCATGAACGTCCCGTGGCCTTGATCACGATCCTTCCGATCTAGTACCGAACGGACGACGCCTCCGCGTTCAGCACACGTGCAGCTTGATGACGATCTCCACCGTCTTGATCCAGCAAGAGGAGGTGGAGAGGAGAGGGAGTTCACCGGCAGCGTGACGGCGCTCCGGTGATGGTGGTGGTGGAGCAATTCCGGCAGGGCTTCGCCTAAGCGCAGCAGAAAACCGATCTAGAGGAGCACCGGTGGAACGGGTAGCACGTGGCCGTAAGTTGTGTCCCGTGTGCTAGCCCTGCCCCTCTATTTATATGTTGAGCCCTGGGGTCTAAACTTGGAGCAAAAACCTCTACAAGGTCGATTTTGCCCGCACAAGGTTAGTTTGGCCCGCAAGAAAAGAGTCCAACTCGGATCCCTGCAGTCCCGCGCACAAGCGGTAGTACCGCTTCACGAGCGGTAGTACCGCTTGAGCGGTAGTACCGCCTCACGAGCGGTAGTACCGCTTGAGCGGTAGTACCGCTTCACAAGCGGTAGTACTGCCTTACTGCTTAAGGCAACAACAAAACATCCTTTTGCCCTTTCCAATACCTCGTGGGTTTTACCCCATTGGTCCATATAAAGTGTTGCTATACCCGAACAATTCGGTAAACATCCAAAACCCCTTCCGGTTAATTCCGGAACTCTTCCAGAGATCAAAACACTATTATCACATATATCAATCTTTGTCTCCAGACTCTTCCGGAGATCCTCGTCATGTTTGGGATCGTATCCGAGACTCCGAACATCCTTCAGTCACCACCATACATAACTCTATACTACCGAAACGTCACCAAACCTTAAGTGTGCAGACCCTGCGGGTTCGAGAACTATGTAGACATGACCGAGACACCTCTACGGTCAATAACCAATGGAGGGACCTGGACGTCCACATTGGTTCCTACATGTTCTACGAAGATCTTTATCGGTCGAACCTCTATGTCAAGGATTTAGTTAATCCCGTATAACGTTCCCTTTTGTTCTTCGGTATGTTACTTGCCCGAGATTCGATCGTCGGTATCTCCATACCTAGTTCAACCTCGTTACCGGCAAGTCTCTTTATTCGTTCCGTAATACAAGATCCCGCAACTAACAATTAGTCACATTGCTTGCAAGGCTTATTGTGATGTTGCATTACCGAGTGGGCCCCGAGATACCTCTCCGTCACACGGAGTAACAAATCCCAATCTCGATCCATGCCAACTCAACAGACACCATCGGAGATACCTGTAGAGCACCTTTATAGTCACCCAGTTACGTTGCGACGTTTGATACACACAAGGCACTCCTCCGATATCCGTGAGTTGCATGATCTCATGGTCATAGGAACATATACATTGACATGCAGAAAACAGTAGCAATAAACTGACACGATCATATGCTACGTTTGTAGTTTGAGTCTTGTCCATCACATCATTCTCCTAATGATGTGATCCCGTTATCAAATGACATCACATGTCAATGGCTAGGAAATCCTGACCATCTTTGATCAACGAGCTAGTTCACTAGAGGCATACTAGGGACACAGTGTTGTCTATTTACCCACACATGCAATGTGTATCCAATCAATGCAATTATAGCATGGATAATAAACGATTATCATGAACAAGGAAATATAATAATAAACACTTTATATATTGCCTCTAGGGCATATTTCCAACAGTCTCCCACTTGCACTAGAGTCAATAATCTAGTTCACATCACTATGTGATTTACATGGTAATGAATCGAACACCCATACAGTTCTGGTGTTGATCATGTTTAGCCCTTGGAAGAGGTTTAGTCAACGGGTCTGGAACATTCAGATCCGTGTGCACTTTGCAAATATTTATGTCCTTCTCCTTGATGTAGAACCGGATGGAGTTGAAGCGTCGCTTTATGTGTCTGGTCCTCTTGTGAAACCTTGGTTCCTTGGCTAGAGCAATGGCACCAGTGTTGTCACAGAACAGATTTATTGGATTCAGTGCACTAGGCACTACTCCAAGATCTGTCATGAACTGCTTCATCCAGACACCTTCCTTCGCTGCCTCCGAGGCTGCGATGTACTCCGCTTCGCACGTAGAATCAGCTACCACGCTTTGCTTGGAACTGCACCAGCTTAACGCTCCCCCGTTAAGAATAAATACGTATCTGATTTGCAATTTAGAATCGTCCGGATCAGTGTCGAAGCTTGCATCGACATAACCCTTTACGACGAGCTCTTCATCACCTCCATAAACGAGAAACATGTCCTTAGTCCTGTTAAGGTACTTAAGGATATTCTTGACCGCTTGCCAGTGCTCCATTCCAGGATCACTTTGAAACCTTCCAGCCATATTATGGCAAGGCTGACATCGGGTCTTGTGCACAACATTGCATACATGATAGAGCCTATGGCTGAAGCATAGGGGATGATGCTCATCTTTTCTTTATCTTCTGCAGTCACTGGGCATTGAGTCTTACTCAACTTCACACCTTGTAACACAGGCAACAACCCCTTCTTGGCCTGTTCCATTTTGAACTTCTTCAAAACTTTATCAAGGTATGTGCTCTGTGAAAGTGCTATTAAGCGTCTCGACCTATCTCTATAGATCTTAATGCCTAATATGAAAGCAGCTTCTCCTAGGTCCTTCATTGAAAAACTCTTATTCAAATATTCCTTCACGCTTTCCAGCATTTCTATATCGTTTCCGATCAGCTATGTCATCCACATATAACACTAGAAACGCTATAGAGCTCCCACTCACTTTCTTGTAAATACAAGCTTCTCCATAAACTTGTATAAACCCAAACGCTTTGATCACCTCATCAAAGCGCTTATTCCAACTCCGAGATGCTTGCACCAGTCCATAAATGGATCGCTGGAGTTTGTAAACTTTGTCAGTATGCTCTGGATCGACAAAACCTTCGGGTTGCATCATATACAACTCTTCCTCAAGGAAACCGTTGAGGAACGCCGTTTTGACATCCATCTGCCAAATTTCATAGTCGAAATAAGCAACTATTGCCAACATGATTCTGACAGACTTAAGCATCGCTACGGGTGAGAAAGTCTCATCGTAGTCAACTCCTTGAACTTGTGAAAAACCCTTTGCCACAAGTCGAGCTTTATAGACGGTGACATTACCGTCCGCGTCCGTCTTCTTCTTATAGATCCATTTGTTCTGAATGGCCTTTCGCCCTTCAGGTAGTACTTCCAAATTCCATACTTTGTTTTCATACATGGATCCCATCTCAGATTTCATGGCCTCTAACCATTTCTCGGAATTCGGGCCCATCACTGCTCCTTCATAGCTCGTAGGTTCATTGTTGTCCAACAACATGACCTCTAAGACAGGGTTGCCATACTACTCGGGAGTAGTACGCATCCTTGTCGACCTACGAGGTTCAATAGCAGCTTGATTCGAAGCTTCATGATCATCATCATTAACTTCCTCTTCTACCGTCGTAGGTTCCACAGAAACATCTTTCTGCGCAGTGCTACTCTCTGGTTGAAGTAAAGGTTCAATAACCTCATTAAGCTCTATTTTCCTCCCACTCAATTCTTTCGAGAGAAAATCTTTCTCAAGAAATGTTCCGTTTTTAGCGACAAACACTTTGCCTTCGGATCTGAGATAGAAGGTATACCCGACTGTCTCTTTCGGGTATCCTATGAAGACGCATTTTTCCGCTTTGGGTTCCAGCTTTTCAGGCTGAAGCTTTTTGACATAAGCATCACATCCCCAAACTTTAAGAAACGACAACTTTGGCCTTTTCCCAAACCACAGTTCATATGGTGTCGTCTCAACGGATTTCGATGGTGCCCTATTTAAAGTGAATGCAACTGTCTCTAATGCATAACCCCAAAACGATAGTGGCAAATCGGCAAGAGACATCATAGATCGCACCATATCTAATAAGGTTCGATTACGATGTTCAGACACACCATTACGCTGTGGTGTTCCGGGCGGTGTCAACTGTGAAACAATTCCACATTGTCTTAAGTGACTGCCAAACTCATAACTCAGATATTCACCTCCTCGATCAGATCGCAGAAATTTAATCTTCTTGTTACGATGATTCTCAACTTCACTCTGAAATTGCTTGAACTTTTCAAACGTTTCAGACTTGTGTTTCATCAAGTAAATATACCCATATCTACTCAAGTCATCAGTGAAGGTGAGAAAGTAACGATATCCACTGCGCGCTGCAACATTCATTGGACCGCACACATCAGTATGTATGATTTCCAATAAGTCACTTGCCCGTTCCATTGTTCCTGAGAACGGCGTTTTAGTCATCTTGCCCATCAGGCATGGTTCACATGTGTCAAGTGATTCAAAATCAAGTGCCTCCAAAAGTCCATCAACATGGAGCTTCCTCATGCGCTTTACACCAATATGACCTAAACGGCAGTGCCACAAGAAACTGGTACTATCATTAACTACTCTACATCTTTTGGCATCAATGTTATGAACATGTGTGTCATCACTATCAAGATTCAATATGAATAAACCCCTAACATTGGGTGCATGACCATAAAATATATTACTCATATAAATAGAACAACCTTTATTCTCTGATTTAAATGAGTAACCGTCTCGCAATAAACAAGATCCAGATATAATGTTCATGCTTAACGCAGGTACTAAATAACAATTATTCAGGTTCATCACTAATCCCGATGGTAATCGAAGAGAGAGCGTGCCGACGGCGATCACATCAACATTGGAACCATTTCCCACGCGCATCGTCACTTCGTCCCTTGCCGGTCTTCGTTTATTCCATAGTTCCTGCTTTGAGTTGCAAATGTGAGCAACCGAACCGGTATCAAATACCCAGGCACTACTACGAGAACTAGTAAGGTATACCTCAATAACATGTATATCATATATACCTTGTTTGTCGTTGGCCGCCTTCTTGTCAGCCAGGTACTTGGGGCATTTCCGCTTCTAGTGACCAGTTCCCTTGCAATGAAAGCACTCAGTTTCTGGCTTAGGTCCATGCTTAGGCTTCTTTGTAGGAGTAGCAACTGCTTTGCCATCCTTCTTGGTTTTACCCTTCTTGCCTTTGCCCTTGCTATTTTTCTTAAAACTAGTGGTTTTATTGACCATCAACACTTGATGTTCTTTCTGGATTTCAGACTCAGCGACTTTCAGCATCGCAAACAACTCGGATGATGACTTGTTCATCCCGTGCATGTTATAGTTCATCACAAAACTTTTGTAACTAGGTGGCAGTGATTGAAGAACTCTATCAATGATCGCCTCTTGCGGAAGGGCAATTCCCAACTCAGCTAGACGGTTTGAGTACCCAGACATTCTGAGTATATGCTCACTGATAGACCCGTTCTCCTCCATCTTGCAAGCATAGAATTTATCGGAGGTCTCATACCTCTCGATCCGGGCATTCTTCTGAAAGATAAACTTCAACTCCTGGAACATCTCATATGCTCCATGACGTTCAAAACGTCTTTGAAGTCCCGGTTCTAAGCCATACAATATTGCACACTAAACTATCGAGTAGTCTCCAGCACGAGCCTCCCAAGCGTTCTTAACGTCTTCGGAGGTCATGTCTTCTGGTTGGTCACCAAGCGGTGCATAAGGACATATTGTTTCTGGGAAGCCATAAGGATAATCCTTAGATTACGGGCCCAATCAAGAAAGTTACTTCCGTCATCTTTCAACTTAGCTTTCTCTAGGAACGCATTAAAATTCAGGGGTGCTACTCCACGAGCCATTGATCTACAACATAAATATGCAAAGGTTATTTAGACTATTGTTCATGATAATGAGTTTAGTTAATCAAATTACTAAAGCTCCCACTCAAATTGACATCCCTCAGGTCATCTGAGTGTCACATGATCCAAATTCACCAACTCAAGTCCGATCATCACGTGAGTTAAGCTGGTTTCTATGGTGAACATCATTATGTTGATCATATCTACTATATGACTCATGTTCGACCTTTCGGTCTCTTGTGTTCCGAGGCCATGTCTGTACATGCTAGGCTCGTCAAGTTTAACCCGAGTGTTCTGCACGTGCAAATCTGGCTTGCACCCGTTGTATGTGAACGTAGAGTCTATCACACCCGATCATCACGTGGTGTCTCGACATGACAAACTTTCGCAACGGTGCACACACGGGGAGAACACAGTTCATCTTGAAATTAAAGTGAGGGATCACCTTATAATGCTACCGCCGTACTAAGCAAAACAAGGTGCATAAAAGGATTAACATCTCATGCAATTCATAAGTGACATGATATGGCCATGAACTTGTGTTTAAGATCTCCATCTTCGAAACATCGGCATGATCTCCATCGTCACCGGCACAACACCATGATCTCCATCATCTTGATCTCCATAAATGTGTTGCCATTGGGGTTGTGGCGCCAGCCCTGCTTCTACTTCTATTGCTACCGCTTAGCGATAAAGTAAAGCATTACATAGCGCTTAATGATTGACACGCAGGTCATACAATAATTAAAGACAACCCTATGGCTCCTGCCGGTTGCCGTATTCACCGACGTGCAAGTCGTGAAAATCTATACACCACATGATCATCTCATACATCACATATATATCATCATGTAATTGGCCATATCACATCACAACATACCCTGCAAAAACAAGTTAGACGTCCTCTAATTGTTGTTGCAAGTTTTACGTGGCTGCTACGGGTATTTAGCAAGAACGATTTTCACCTATGCATAAACCACAACGGTGATACATAGATTGCTTTTCAACCTTCTCAAGGACCGCCTTTGTCGGATCCGATCCAACTAAAGTGAGAGAAACTGTCACCCGCAAGCCATCTAAGCAACAAGTTGCGTCGAGGGAACCGGTCTCTCGTAAGCGTACGAATAATGTTGGTCCGGGCTGCTTCATCTCACAATCCCGCCGAACAAAAATCCGACCAAGGGAGGAAGCAATCTAAGCATCAACGCTCACAAACCTTTTGTGTTCTACTCGAGATCTCATCGAACCGTCAACCTAGCTCATGATGCCACTGCCGGGGAACGTTGCATGGGAAACAAAAATTTTCCTACGCACACGCAAACCTATCCATGGTGATGAGCATCTACGAGAGGGAGAGTAGATCTACGTACCCTTGTAGATCGCTAAGCGGGAAGCGTTAAGAAACGCGGTTGGTGTAGTCGTACTTCTTCGCGATCCAAATCGCCGAGCGTCCCGCGATCTAATCACGAACCATCCCGCGAATCAATCACGAACCGTCCCGCGATCTCGTCACGGTCCGTCCCGCGATCCGATCACGAACGTCCCGTGGCCTTGATCACGATCCTTCGGATCTAGTACCGAACGGACAACACCTCCGCGTTCAGCACACGTGCAGCTTGATGACGATCTCCACCGTCTTGATCCAGCAAGAGGAGGTGGAGAGGAGAGGGAGTTCACCGGCAGCATGATGGCGCTCCGGTGATGGTGGTGGTGGAGCAATTCCGACAGGGCTTCGCCTAAGCACTGCAGAAAACCGATCTAGAGGAGCACCGGTGGAACGGGTAGCACGTGGCCGTAAGTTGTGTCCCGTGTGCTAGCCCTGCCCCTCTATTTATATGTTGAGCCCTGGGGTCTAAACTTGGAGCAAAAACCTCTACAAGGTCAATTTTTCCCGCACAAGGTCGGTTTGGCCCGCAAGAAAAGAGTCCAACTCGGATCCCTGCAATCCCGCGCACAAGCGGTAGTACCGCTTCACGAGCGGTAGTACCGCTTGAGGGGTAGTACCGCCTCACAAGCGGTAGTACCGCTTCACAAGCGGTAGTACTGCCTTACTGCTTAAGGCAACAGCAAAACTTCCTTTTGCCCTTTCCAATACCTCATGGGTTTTACCCCATTGGTCCATATAAAGTGTTGCTGTACCCGAACACTTCGGTAAATATCCCGAACTCCTTCCGGTTGATTCCGGAACTCTTCCAAAGATCAAAACACTATTATCACATATATCAATCTTTATCTCCAGACTCTTCCGGAGATCCTCGTCATGTCCGGGATCGTATCTGAGACTCCGAACATCCTTCGGTCACCACCATACATAACTCTATACTACCGAAACGTCACCAAACCTTAAGTGTGCAGACCCTGCGGGTTCGAGAACTATGTAGACATGACCGAGACACCTCTACGGCCAATAACCAATGGCGGGACCTGGACGTCCACATTGGTTCCTACATATTCTACGAAGATCTATCAGTCGAACCTCTATGTCAAGGATTCAGTTAATCCCGTATAACGTTCCCTTTGTTCTTCGGTATGTTACTTGCCCGAGATTCGATCGTCGGTATCTCCATACCTAGTTCAATCTCGTTACCGGCAAGTCTCTTTACTCGTTCCGTAATACAAGATCCCGCAACTAACAATTAGTCACATTGCTTGCAAGGCTTATTGTGATGTTGCATTACCGAGTGGGCCCCGAGATACCTCTCCGTCACACGGAGTAACAAATCCCAATCTCGATCCATGCCAACTCAACGGACATCATCGGAAATACCTGTAGAGCACCTTTATAGTCACCCAGTTACATTGCGACGTTTGATACACACAAGGCACTCCTCTGATATCCATGAGTTGCATGATCTCATGGTCATAGGAACATATACATTGACATGCAGAAAACAGTAGCAATAAACTGACACGATCATATGCTATGTTTGTAGTTTGGGTCTTGTCCATCACATCATTCTCCTAATCATGTGATCCCATTATCAAATGACATCACATGTCAATGGCTAGGAAACCCTGACCATCTTTGATCAACGAGCTAGTTCACTAGAGGCATACTAGGGACACAGTGTTGTCTATCTGCCCACACATGCAATGTGTTTCCAATCAATGCAATTATAGCATGGATAATAAACGATTATCATGAACAAGGAAATATAATAATAAACACTTTATATATTGCCTCTAGGGCATATTTCCAACAATGATTGACACGCAGGTCATACAATAATTAAAGACAACCCTATGGCTCCTGTCGGTTGTCGTACTCGTCGACATGCAAGTCGTGATATTCTATACAATACATGATCATCTCATACATCACATATATCTCATCATGTAATTGGCCATATCACATCAGAACATACCCTGCAAAAACAAGTTAGATGTCTTCTAATTGTGGTTGCATATTTTACGTGGCTGCGACGGTATCTAGGAAGAACAATTCTCACCTATACAAAAACCACAATGGTGATACACAAATTTCTATTCAAGATTCTCAAGGACCGCCTTTGTCGAATCCAATTAGAGTAGGAGAGACAGACACCCGCCAGCCATCTTTGTGCAACAAAGTTACACGTCAGTCGATGGAACCGGTCTCTCGTAAGCGTACGAGTAAGGTTGGCCGGGCCGCTTCATCCCACAATACCGCTGAATCAAAACACGACCAAGGGAGGAAGCAATGTGAGCATCAATGCCCACAAACTCCTTTGTGTTTTACTTGCAATCTCATCTACACATAGACCTAGCTCATGATGCCACTATTGGGAAACATTGCATGGGAAACAAAAAATTTCCTATGCACACGTAAGATCTATCCATGGTGATGAGCATCTACGAGAGGGAGAGTAGATCTACATACCCTTGTAGATCACTAAGCGGGAAGCGTTAAGAAACGCGGTTGATGTAGTCGAACGTATTCGCGATCCAAATAGCCGAGCGTCCCATGATCCAATCACGATCTAGACCGTGATCCAATCACGAACCGTCCCGCGATCCCATCACGATCCATCCCACGATCAAATCACAAACCGTCTCGCGATCCTGATCACGGTCCTTCTGATCTAGCGCCGAACGGACGGCGCCTCCGTGTTCAGCACACGTATAGCTCGATAACGATCTCCGCCTTCTGGATCCAGCAAGAGGGAGCATAGAGGTAGATGAGTTCTCCGGCAGCACGATGGCGTGGCGGCGATGGTGATGGAACTATTTCGACAGGGCTTCGCCTAAGCACCGCCAAAATTAGACTAGAGGAGAAAACGATCTAGAGGAAGTAGAGGTAGCATGTGGCAATTAAGGTTATCTCTCCCCTCTAAATCCCCTAGTATATATAGGAGGGAGGGAGGGGAGGAGGCAGCCTCAAACACTCAAGGTTTGGCCGAAATTGGCGGTGGAGGAGTCCTACTCCAATCCTACTAGGAGTAGGATTCCTCCTCTCCACTTGGAAACACTTTCCACGTCTTCCACCTTTGGGTTTCTCTCCCCAGCCGAGTGGGCCTTTAGTGGGGGCTTTGGCCAGCCAACCAGGGGCTGGTTTACCTCCTCCCACAGCCCATATGTCCCCTTGGGTCGAGACACCCCTCCCGATGGTCCCCGGTACACTACCAATGAGCCCGAAACTTTTTCGGTGACCAAAACAGGACTTCCTATATATCAATCTTTACCTACGGACCATTCCGGAGCTCCTCGTGATGTCCGAGATCTCATACGGGACTCGGAAAAACCTTTTGTCATCACCATACATAACTCTATACTACCGAAACGTCACCGAACCTTAAGTGTGTAGACCCTGCGGGTTCGAGAACTATGTAGACATGACCGAGACACCTCTACGGTCAATAACCAATAGTGAGACCTGGATGCCCATACTGGTTCCTACATATTCTACGAAGATCTTTATCTGTTGAACCTCTATGTCAAGGATTCAGTTAATCCCGTATGATGTTCCCTTTGTTCTTCCGTATGTTACTTGCCTGAGATTCGATCATCGGTATTTGCATACCTAGTTCAACCTCGTTACCGGAAAGTCTCTTTACTCGTTCCGTAATACAAGATTCCGTGGCTAACACTTAGTCACATTGCTTGCAAGTCTTATTGTGATGTTGTATTACCGAGTGGGCCCTGAAATACCTCTCCGTCACACGGAGTAACAAATCCTAGTCTTGATCCATGCCCACTCAACAGACACCCTCGGAGATACCTATAGAGCACCTTTATAGTCACCCAATTATGTTGCGGTGTTTGATACACGCAAGGTACTCCTCCGGTGTCAATGAGTTGCATGATCTCATGGTCATAGGAACACATACTTGACATGTAGAAAACTATAGCAATAAACTGACAGGATCATATGCTACGTTTATAGTTTGGGTCTTGTCCATCACATTATTCTCCTAATGATGTGATCCCGTTATCAAATGACATATCATGTCCATGGTTAGGAAACCTTGTCCATCTTTGATCAACGAGCTAGTCTACTAGAGACATACTAGGGACATAGTGTTTTCTATATACCCGCACATGTATTTTGTTTCCAATCAATATAATTACAACATGTATAATAACGATTATCACGAACAAGGAAATATGATAATAACCAATTTATTATTGACTCTAGGGCATATTTCCAACAGTGCATATATATATATATATGATTGGTTGTACGAGAAATTCTATCTATCTATCTATATATATGATTGGTTGTACGAAAAATTATATTTATATATATATACAATTTCTCCTATAATTTGAGGATCATTACATATATATATGCAGACATTACTGTTTCTTGTTCTTGATCTTGTAATGATATTCTCCTTTGGGATCTATGACCTGGTCGACCAGAAATCCAGCTAATTCTTCTTGAATTGCTCATACCCGAACCTCTGGTATAAGCTGGCCCCGCATCTCCGTTAGCTACAAGATGGAGAAAGATTTATATATTAGTTGTGTGTATATATATTAGCTAGTTCATGATAAAAAATTATGGATAGTGTTCTGCCAAACGTACCCAAAGATTTGTTTCATTTATGCTCCTTTCAGACGTGATCATGCGAACGTTCTCGCAAACATAGTATGCACATAAACTAGTCCCCTGCTTCCGCCTCATGCAATTTACGAGATTAAATTCAATCATGTAATAATTAATCAAGCATTATAATGGTAATGAACTAGAATTAAAGAGATATACGGACGTAGCTAGCTATCTAGTAGCACTTAATTACCTTTGGTCGCACCCATTTCAGCTGTTGTGCCCAGTCGCCTGGGACCTGTTTTATGAACTTGGTCCAAGCCCTGCCCCCGGCAAAGAAAATGAATAAATGAGTTATTAACTAGTTGATATCAAGAGATGAAGTAATTAAAGAGGCCAACATAGTGCGATAATGATTGAAATTACCTGTCAAGCAGCCCCCTCATAATTGCGTATTCGGATGGATCCTTAAATAGCAAGTCGAGTACTTCAACTTTTCCCTTGTCAACTTCAATTATTAACAAGATACAGTGGTACGTAACTGCATAACTCATCAACAACACTTATTAACATCTAGTAAACAAAAAATAAATTTTGTAGTATTTCTGGTTGGGTGTTTAGATGCTTCAAAAAATCTAGCATGACTTTCTCTACGTCTTTTCTCGAATATGCAGTTTCCCATATCTTTTGATTAATCGTATTTGGGTCAATAAACCCAATGCCATAGCGTCCAACTTGTTTCATTTCATACATCTTCATTCTACATAATACCACAAAAACGAATATAGTGAGGATAATTACAGGTAATGAACGAGAGCACAGCTAGCTAGAGACGTAAATTATAGAAAGAAATCACTTAGCGACAATAGCAACTGACTAAAGATTTGTCGAGTGAGTCTTGATTGAATAACTGAAACAACTCTGAATAATAAATCCACAGATCTTTTTTATGGTAGTAGTGCCTCCCTTTGACTCTCACCATGTATTGGTATTTGCTGTTATTTGCACGTACCACGTATACAAATTGTACAATCTCGTTGGTAGAAGCTTGACATCTTCAGGCTTGACCAGAGGTTTGCCGTGGGCATATTATTATTTTACTTCCTCCTCTTTAAGCCCAGGGATTTCTTCAAGGCCTAGGAGTTGTTCAACACTGACACCGGCCTCTTTAGCCATCCTTATATGATCGTCGGTTACTCCTGTCCGACCGGCAGTACTCACATGTGTTTATACAATGAGCGGGGGGATCGATTGCACTGCATGTTCTCCTAGCTAGGGGATAGTTTTCCCGCTTTTTTGGCCAACTCCTTGGCTCGAGCTCGAGCTCGACTCCTTTTGTCCTGCAAGATATGACTTCTTGATAGACCACACATATCAATAGTTTTTGTCCTTCTGATTGATAGCCGGTTGAGCCATATCAATAAAGTGTTATGAGACATGCTCAGGTACTTTCGCCTTTGTCGGCTGGGGCGGGTTTAGTCCAAAATGGGCCTTCACTTGGGCATCCACTGCGCACTCGAGTTCCTCGTCAGTCAGGTGATAAGGTAACTTCGAAAGAGGCTTCAGGCTTGGACCATATTTGAATTTCTTGCCTGTTGTACCGCTAGTCGTCGTAGCTGTGGCCTCTCTCTTCCGCTGTTGCTTAGGTGACGAAGCATGCTGAGTCGACGGAGCATGCTGACACGGTGCCGGACTTGGAGGAGGAGTCGGATGACGCGGTGCCGGACTTGGAGGAGGAGGAGTTGGCTGACATCATGCCGGCCTTGGAGGAGTCGGATGACGCGGTGCCAGACTTGGAGGAGGAGGAGTCGACTGATGCGGCGGCGGACTTGGAGGAGGAGGAGTCTGTGGCCTTGGAAAGACGATGCAATCTTTTTTTCCATAGAATGATATGATATATGGCCTCTGCCAGTGTTCTCTCCTCATCACCTCCAAGAATGTCAAGTTGTAGCTCGTGATATCCTGACATCACTTCATCAACCCCGGCACGAGCATAGCCAGATGGAATGGGATTGCAATGGAAGGTTGCTTCTGGGGGATTTGCTAAAGCATAGCTGTCCGCCACCTTCATGGATAAGTTCTTCACTTTCATGTGTAGCTCACAGTTAGTCTTGTCTTTGATATCATCCACAGGGTAGCTAGCTAGCAGTGTATCATCATCGATATTGGCTGGGACGGAACCCACGCTGCTTCTCGGCATAGATGGGACAGTGGTATCCAGTGCTGGATCGATCTTCTCATGCTGCTGCTGAGACGCCCTTTCCTGGCTCAGTGAGTCGATCTGCTCCTGCTACCGCCTGACTCTGGATTCCAACTCCAGGTGCTTTGATTCTAGGCCTTCAAGGCGGAGTGCTTCCTCCTTCTTCTTCCACTCCTCCTGCATCTTCTTTCTTGCACGGCTTATGTAGTCGTCGTTCCAACCCGCAAACCCCTCAAACCACGGAACAACGCCTTTCCCTCGTGTTCTTCCCGGGTGTTCAGGATTCTTCAGGGCGCACACAAGCTCGTCGTCCTCTCTGTTGGGCGTGAACACCCCCGTTCGAGCTTCTTCTATTTTCATCAGAATTTCGTCTGTCACTTTTTTAAGACTTGCCTTCACCATAATAGCCCCTGTCTTTGGGCCCAACTTCCCCCCATGCGTCCAAAACCATGTCCTGCACCTCGGGGGCCAGGTCACTGTAACTGGAGTGACCCCTGCACTAAACATCTCTTGTTCGGATTGATCCCAGTTAGGTAGGGCCGTCTGGTAGCCACCTGGCCCCAGAGTATGGTGCCACTGCTTTTTCGCAGCATTAATCTTGTTGTTTCTCGACCGTTCCTTAGCTAGTTCCAATTCCTTGAACTTTACGAAATCGTCCCAGTGATCTTTTGCCTTCACCAGTGCTCCCTCGAATTTTGGAGTCGTCTTGTTTACTTTGACGTACGCATCCCATGCATTTTTCTTGAAGGTGTTTAATGCGATCGCCATCTTTTTAAGAGCATAGTTTCTGACTTTCTTCAGATCTGCATCTATCAAGTTATCTGGTAGTGTGAAATGTGACATCAGCTCGGTTCAAAGCACATATTTTGCTCTTTCGTCGACAAAAGTAACTCCTTCTCGATCTCCCTTTGCTGGATTTTTCCATTCTTGTGTGGAGATCGGGATTTGGTCCCTGACAATAACTCTGCATTGATTCTTGAACTTGGTCGCATTTTTCTTAGGTTCAAGCGGTTCGCCAGTTGATGTATTGATGGAATCGATGTTGAACTTTACGCCAGGGTCCAACTTTCTGGCCGGGCCTCGAACTACCCTGTCGCTTGTAGAAGATTTGCTCAATCCGGAGGTCTAAAAGAAGAAAGATCGATTCATTAATACATATACAACTCAATTAAGACATGTAATGATCACCGAATGGCTTATATAATAAATATACCTCGCCGGTCTTTGTTATTTGAAGAACATTTTCTTCATCAACATCGTTGTCGAATTCATCTATTCTTTCGTATTCATCAAACATACAACCCTCACCAGAATTGTTCAGATATTGCGAGCCGTCATCATCTTCACGTTCATGCTCTGGGCTCGTGGAGCGTATGATGTTGAACAAAGCCTCTTCTCCTTCTCTACCGGTATTGTCCATAGCTTTTACTTAACTAACCCAGAAGAAAGATAAAACAATTTAGTATTCAAATTAGGATGTATGCAATCAATAAGGAAAACTGAATCATAGTACATAATATGCATCATCGAATATATTTTCGAATAAATCGTCTCGAATATTATCTCGAATACATTTCGAATATTATCACTAATACATCTCGAATATTATTAATTATATAATATCACTACTATAGATCCAGTTGACGTCTCGCGCGGCAGGCGATGGACACCCAAAGAGAAGGAACTATGACAGGATCATAGCTTGGGTGAGATCCCTGAAGAACCTGCCAGGTATTGGAGAACCTGACATCCAACGCATCCATGTACCGACGGACGTGCTCGTCCTCCTCCCTAACACGACGACGTACCACCTCCGGCGGGGCCGGCTGCCTTCGCACCGAAAGTGGCCCACACGAACGCCACCAAAGAAGCTCCGGGTCGACGACGGGACCCGGGTTCCTCACCAAGCTGCGCGCCTCGGAAGGTAGCACCTCTTAGTGCCAGCCTGGTGGAGTCCAGTCCCGCACGTTGCCCCTCTGAAGTAGGACGTCGTCGCGAATGAGTCAACGACGAGGATGGGAGCCAGGCATCATTGACTCCGAGAAAAAATTCTTATGAATTTTTTTTCCTAGGTTATAACTACACTAATAATATTCCTTTCTCAATAAAAAATTCCAAAAAATTTCTCAATTATAATTTCCTATGCAACATTTTAGTATGCGTTTTTTTCTGTAATATGATATACAACATCATATACTTCTAACCAACATTTTAATATATTTCTAATTAAGCAAAAAAAACTAATTAAGCATATATATACTAATTAAACACTAATTATAGAAATACAACTTTATATAAGAAAAATTCAAAATTCATCTAATTAACATTTATATATCAAAAATTTATCTAACATTTCTATACATCTAATTAATATCTAATTAACATTATATACATCTAATTAACATTTATAAAAAATCCATGGTGGCAGGGGCTCACAGCGGGGCGACGGCCGGCGAGGTGAGGCGAGGCGAGTCGTCAGCGATGGCGATTGCGACGGCGATGGCGACAGTGCACGAGCTCGAGGAGGGGGCAGCGTGCGACGAGGGCGGCGACGGCGTGGGCGGCGCATCGGGGGCGGCGACGGCATCGGGGCAGGCGGTTCGTCGGGTCCGCGCGGCGGCGATCTCCTCTGTTCAGTGGTCGAAGAGACGAAGAAGCAGAGGGAAAATGAAAAAATTTCAACTGCTGCTTATATAAAAGGACCTTTAGTCGCGGTTGGTGGCTCCAACCGCGACTAAAGACCCTCCTTTAGTCGCGACTGGAGCCACCAACCGCGACTAAAAGCGGCGAGAATTAGTCACGGTTGGTGGCTCCAACCGCGACTAAAGGGGGGTCTTTAGTCGCGGTTGGAGCCACCAACCGCAACTAAAGACCTATTACTGGCAAGGTGCACTGCGGTGGATGTTTAGTCCCACCTCGCTAGTCGAGGGGCGACTCGGCCTGTTTATAAGCCCCGACGCTGGCACTGCATTGAGCTCCACTCTAATGTAGGCCTTCTGGGCCTACCTCTGCTGCGATTCCCTGGTGGGTCTACTAGGCCTTGCGGGCCTGCATCCTGGCCCAACTACAGATTGAGTTTCTAGTCATATGCACGCCGTTGTGGCTCAGTAGGCAGGATTTTTTTAATTTATTTATTTTTCATTTTTTTGTTTTCTGCTTTATTTATTTCTGAGTTATTTTTTTTCTTTATTTAGAGTTTCTTTGTGAATCCTTTTTCTTTAGGTAAAAAATAATATAAACTTTCTGTTAGTGCTAATAGTTTTCAAATTTGAATTATTTTAAATTTGTGTGAATCACTAGTTTGTGAATAACTTTACTTTAAAAATAGTTTTTTAGTGATTATTTTTTCTTCTGTTTAATTTTACTATGTTTTATCATTATATTTAATTTGGTAATACTTAGGTTATTTAAAAAAATGAAATGCCTTTGTAACACATGAGTTTTAATTTGAAACCCTGATACTTCGAAAGAGATTGCCCTTTTGTACACGAAATGCATCCAGTTTTTGCCGTAACCCTCTCAATTTTTTAACACATGCTATGTGGGTGAAATGATGATACCATGCCAACTTTAAACCTTTTCAGATTTCATTTGTAGTGCTTATCAATTTCAGGGTCATTTAGCTAAAAAATCAGTAAATACATGAAAAATAGCGAATGAAGTTAGAAAGGGTTGAAAATTGACGACGTGGCTTCGAATGATGCATACTGAATGAACAAAAAATCTCGAGTTGAAATAAGTTTTAAAAATGAAATGCCTTTGTAACAGACGAGTTTTCGTCTGAAACCTTGATACTTCGAAAGAGATTGTTCATTTTGTACACAAAATGCATCCAGTTTTTGCCGTAACCCTCTCAACTTTGTAGCACACATGCTATATGGGTGAAATGATGATATCATGCCAACTTTTAACCTTTTTAGAGTTCATTTGTAGTGCTTATCAATTTTAGGGTCATTTAGGTCAAAAAATCCGTAAATGCATGAAAAATAGCAAATGAAGACAGAATGGGTTGAAAATTGATGATGTGGCTTAGAATGGTGCATACTTAACACACAAAAAGTCTGGAGTTGAAATAAGTTTAAAGAAATGAAATGCCTTTGTAACAGACGAGTTTTCGTCTGAAATCCTGATACTTCAAAAGAGATTGTCCAGTTTGTACACGAAGTGCATCCAGTTTTTGCCGTAACCTTCTCAAATTTTTAGCACATGCTATGTGGATGAAATAATGATACCATGCCAACTTTCAACCTTTTCAGAGTTCATTTGTAGTGCTTATCAATTTCAGGGTCATTTATCTCAAAAAATCAGTAAATGCATGAAAAATAGCAAATAAAGTCAGAAATGGTTGAAATTGATGGCCTGACTTCGAATGGTGCATATTGAATGCACAAAACACATAAGTACACTACTATTATAAAGATTCTCTTTGGTTTGTCCGAAGTGGGACTTTCCAGATATATAAGTCCGGAACTAACTAGAGAAGCCGGTCACATCCCAGAGTGAGATCTTTGGGTGTAAAACTTTTTCTTCGCGTGCGTCCCTTTGCGTCGTAACCATGGACAGTCTTCATCATTTAACTTGATGCTTGGGGTCAACATTCACCGTGACGGGAGCAATTTCATGAAACTTTTCATAATCTTCTGACATGTCTGTCTTGTCCTCCACTCCCACGATGTTTCTTTTTCCTCAAAGAACTATGTGGCGCTTTGGCTCATCGCATGATGTATTCACTTCCTTATCTTTTCTTTTTCTCGACATGTCCTTCACATAGAAAACCTGCGCCACATCATTGGCTAGGACGAATGGTTCGTCTGCGTACCCAAGATTGTTGAGATCCACTATTGTCATTCCGTACTGCGGGTCTTCCTTTACCGGACCTCCTGTCAGATTGACCCATTTGCACCTAAACAAAGGGACCTTCAAACCAAGTCCATATTCAAGTTTCCATATCTCCTCTATGTAACCATAATATGTGTCTTTTGGCCCATTGCTGTTTGCTGCATCAAAGCAGACACCACTATTTTGGTTGATGCTCTTTTTATCTTGGGCAATCGTGTAAAATGTATTTCCATTTATATCGTACCCTTTGAAAGTCAATATAGTCGAAGATGGTAACTTGGGCAGCAAGTACAGGTCATCTTCAATAGTGTCGTGATGCATGAGACGTGTCTGCAACCAACCGGCGAAAGTCATTGTTTGTTCATATGTAATCCAGTCGTCACACTTCTCCGGATGTTTGGAGCATAGAATATTCTTGTGTTGCTCGATATATGGAGCCACCAAGGCGGAACTTTGTAGAACTGTGTAGTGTGCTTGCGCCAAACAATGCCCGTCCCGGCATATTAGTGAATTCTTTCCTAACGTGCCTTTTCCACCCTGTCTGCCCTCATGCCGCGATTCAGGAACACCAATCAGCTTAATGTCAGGAATAAAGTCAACACAAAACTCAATGACCTCCTCTGTTTCATGGCCCTTGGAGATGCTTCCTTCTGGCCTAGCACAATTATGAACATATTTCTTTAAGACTCTCATGAAACTCTCAAAGGGGAACATATTGTGTAGAAATACAGGATCCAGAATGGCAATCTCCTCGACTAGGTAAACTAGGACGTGCATCATGATATTGAAGAAGGATGATGGGAACACCAACTCGAACTGACAAGACATTGCAAACACCTTGAGTTTGAGTGGCGGAGATGTTGCACGGAAAACACAAGAGATGTCTATGGTTAGTCGGTACATAACGACACCTTCCTCTACATGTCGAGGAACGGTGGATTGCCATAGGGATATGGCAGTAGTCAGCCGGACAATGAGAAGTAAGGACGAGGCTTTGACGAAGTGTGGTAGGTCCGGGGACGACACAACAGATCACATCAATATGGGGGGAGGGGGTGGAGGTCATAGCAAAGGAGGATGTCGTGGGAATGTGGGTGATGGTGGAAGGGGGTGCACACCCTAGAATGTCCCTAGCACCAAGATTTTGATGGATAGAGGGAGCCCTATATATTGCCTTCCTCAACCTCCAAATATGAAGGCAAATAAAATAGCGCGGTGAAATCCGGATGCCGATTCTACTAGAACCGCTTTTCAACCAAAATCATCATGCGAGTGGTTATTATGGTGGTCAAGCCGATATAGCCTCACCGCTAGAGTTGCTCTTTGTGAATGCATTGCCACTGTTTTTGCGGCGCAACTGTTTGACAACCAATTGTGACTCAGATACGATTAGCTCTTGGGGAATTGAAAACTCACCATGCCGACCACCGATGTGGTGAAGGTGAACCATACGATGCTTGTCGGTGAGCAGTTGGTCACGCTCTCACATGCTAGTTAGCAGTTGGTCTCGCTCTCGCGTGCATATTATTCCCGGAGCTTAAATTCCCCCTCCATTATTTACACAATCACATTGATCAGTGATATCATTTATATTTATTTTGGAACTAAGACATATCATAGGTCGATGAAATTGTCTAATTTAATTGTTGTCCCTTTTCATTTTCCTCCGCAAGTCCAAGAGAACTAGAGGGGTAGCGGCCACGATATGGAAAGCACAAATTGTTATCCCCTAGAGAACTTGGAGATGGAATCATACTCTGCTTTAAATTATGATACTCACTCCGTAATAAATTGTATAATGGTTGTCAATTAATTCATATAGGAGGGGAGTACATTAATTTGACCACAAGCTAAGATAAGCCCACATCCCATGGCAGTAATGCAAATCCACTCATGTTCTGTCACGCAAATCTTCCATGCTGGTTAAAACTTTACACATTGGCATCGTAATCCCAAGCTTGGAATTAAGTATCATTCATCAATTGTGTGAACTTAAGAAAAGACCATACCTCCAAAATGAACACCTAAAAGGTTAATAAGGTGTATTAATCTCCACATGACTCCAATGTTCTAAAGAATTCAGACGTGTGGATAAATCAGACTAGAAGCTGATAGCTCTCCCAGATATATATGATCTATTTCTTTCAAGAACCAGATGACACGATGGTGACTAATTAAAGGACACATAAAAGCCGCTTTTATTTACCTTTGTTTTGAGATACATAACCCTCTCCAATTGCTTGTACGCTTTCTTTTGGCCTGCACTCCGCAGATGCCACCAAGTTCCGATCTAAACGCACTTGTTAAATATCCACCCAACACCCATGCACACTGTGCTTCTCATCCATTCCATCTTCTTCTCAAATCTAACCAAAGTCAGACGAACCCCGACCCCGGCCATGGCAACCACCCTCGTCACTGACCTCCGCCTCGCCATCGCGCACCAAACCCGATTCGGCCTTCGCCTCGCCTCCGCCCTCTCCTCCGACCCCGAGTCTGCTGTGACCAACGTTGCTTTCTCCCCGGTGTCACTCCACGTCGCACTCAGCCTTGTCGCTGCTGGCGCGAGGGGCGCCACTCGCGACCAGCTCGTAGCTGTACTGGGGGACGGTGGTGCAGGTGAGGGCGAGGCACTCCACTCGCTCGCCGAGCAGGTGGTGCAGTTCGTGCTTGCCGACGCGTCCGTCAACTGCGGCCCGCGCGTTGCCTTTGCCAACGGCGTTTTCGTCGATGCGTCGCTCTCGCTGAAGCCATCCTTCCAGGAGCTCGCCGTGTGCAACTACAAATCTGAGGTCCAGTCTGTGGACTTCCAGACTAAGGTAATCCTGTTCTTGGACCTGCTAGTTCTTCATACGACGGAGGGGTTCTTCACGAGATAAAAGGATTTGCTACCCTAATAATATATTTATTCACTTTTGCTTTTACATGCCACAGTTACTTTGAAGGTGGTAGTTAGAATGCTGATACAATGGTGAGAGATGGATATCCATTGACATTCGCTAAATCTTTTAACCAGTCTAGACTTGTGATTCATTCTATAATTTCATGCAAATGTTTCTAACAACATTTGCTTGGATACAGTTATGAAGATATAATGATCTTGGTCTTTTATTTTGCTGGTAAGAACTTGTATTACTCAAGGATCGTCCAAATTACATTCTGTCTTACACAAATCAACTACCTCTGGGGGATCAGATCCAACAAGATAACTGTTCTATTCTCAATTCTAGCAAACTTAGTTAAAATATCACTAACCAAATTCTTCCTATGAGAAACATGAGTAATACAAGTCATACGAAGAGACCTCAAATGCTTAATTACACCAACCAAGGCTGCAAAGATAGATATGTCAATGTTTTTATCCAAGATATAGCGATCTTGATGTATTTAGGTACCATTATGAAGGTCTAATTATCATGTCATTTTAGGTATATAGATAAGAGAAATGATCTGTGTAGGGACAATTATGAAGATCTAAAATCATGATATTTTAGATACAATTATGAAGATCAAACAACATTCATCTTTTTAGGTATACCTATATAGGGATCTAATGAACATGATATGTTTAGTTACAACTTTATAAATATCTAAAATTTGTGATTCATTAATAATCAAAGGATCAACTAAATCAATAATCGGACCATTCTGGAATATCTACTCACAAAGAGATCTCTCTTTTTTCAGTTATATTGGGCTTTTAATTTAGTATATAATAGAGGTTTTGCCCCGAGGTACCCTATCAAGTCATTAGGAATGCCCTAATTTGTGAGAGCATTTAAATGTTCTACCCATTTTCAAGTTGGATGCATTTCATGATCTTTCATGACGAGAAGTTGTGTCATTCCTAATGTGGTTTTCATTGACATCATGGGATTCTAGTCTCGTATGAAGTGTATACAAAGAATCAACTAATGGCTATAATAGTGGAAAGATTAGTGTTCGTATTAGAGGGGGGGGGGGTGCTTGTAGATGTTGTCATCACCAGTTAAACAAAGTATGTTTGTGTGAATGGTCTTTATACCAACAGTCGTGTGTATAAAAACAATATCTACCATTACACCTATTTTATTCCACTCTATATTATACTTCTTGGCTTTTATCACTCTAAAAACTACAAATTGATTATGCATTATGGTTTCGCTAGTTTTGTTAAGTGTTAATGTACTTTTCCATGGTTCAGGCTCCTGAAGCTGCTAGTCAAGTGAACTCATGGGTAAAGAATGTCACCGCAGGTCTTATCGAAGAGATCCTCCCCGTGGGGTCTATTGACAATACAACTAGACTAGTTCTTGGTAACGCCCTTTACTTCAAAGGACTTTGGACAGAGAAGTTTGATCAATCTAAGACAAAGTACGGCGATTTCCACCTTTTTAATGGGAGCACTGTTCAAACACCATTCATGTCCAGTACAAATAAGCAGTATCTTTCATCTTATGATGGCTTGAAGGTACTTAAGCTTCCATACCAGCATGGCGGGGACAAGAGGCAGTTCTCCATGTACATTCTTCTTCCCGAAGCACGTGACGGTCTCTCAAGCTTGGCACAAAGGTTGAGCACTGAACCAGAGTTCTTGGAGAACCATATCCCAATGAAGGAGGTTGAAGTCGGACAGTTCATGCTCCCAAAGTTCAAGATATCTTTTGGATTTGAAGCAAACAATTTGCTTAAAAGTTTGGGTCTTCAGTTACCATTCGGTTTTGAGGCCAATCTTTCAGAGATGGTGAATTCTCCGGTGGACCTATACATCTCATCTGTTTTCCACAAAACGTTTGTTGAAGTAGACGAAGAAGGAACTAAGGCAGCAGCAGCAACCGGTGTTGCGATTGCACAACGGTCACAACCCTTAAGGATGGATTTCGTTGCTAATCACCCTTTCATCTTCCTTATTCGAGAAGACATCGCCGGTGTAGTGCTCTTCATTGGTCATGTTGCCAATCCCCTCGTGTCTTCATAGTATGTTACCCTAAATCAGTGTCTTGTAAGTTACCTCAATTGTTACATGTAAGTGATGGGTTTCAACATTCAATAATGTTGTCGGTACAATAAATTAAATAGATTGATTTTAAGAAATGTCTTGATTGTTTTGTGCAAAATTTGCACAAGGCCAGTGATCCATGATTGATGTGGAGCCTTATGCTTTGAGATACTTAATACATGAGGTAAGCATACTTGTCAAATACTTGTTGCTGAAGTATACAAACTGTTTTTGCATAATTTGGGAGATCAATCTAAGTTGGTTTGAAAATCATTGTTTCGAGCATTGTCGGGATCCTGCTGTTGGCCCACGACGATACTATCAAACTGGGTACAGAGAAGGTGCTATGCTTATAGTAAAAAATGCAAAGTGAAGTCCGCACATGATATGCTTACACTAGTGGATAAATGGCTAGCCACAACTCTTGTTCGTGGCGTGCCATTTCTCATGAACGCCAGCACTACTTTTTTCAAACAGCGATGTCGCTGGACAAATTCGAACGCCATAACTATTTTCTTAGTGCTGGTGTTGAAAATTAGGACCGGCATCGCAAATTAGGCCAATTAGGCCCACGCCAGCACTAGTCGGTTTTAACAACCCGTCACAGTAAAAAAGCTTATCCTTCCTTCGCTCTCGATCCCCACCTCCATTGGCCCATCTTCCTCTCAATCCACACCACCGCCCGCCCGCCCGCCGCCATCGCCTTACGCGTCCCATGTCCGCCTGACGCCGCCCCGTCGACGCCGCCCGTCTTTGCCTGACGCCAGCAATTTGTCATGTGATATCCATAGAGGTATGGAAAGAAGTATTGCACCACCATTCAACAACTAGATGACTAGGTTTTGTGTAATTTGGGGTCTTGGAAATCCACGCATCTCAAATAGGATTCCAAACATTATATTAGGGTGATATGATGTGCTCCTGTGTAATTTGATCCAAGGTTCTTGGACAAGGATTGCCATAGATGACTTGTAAAATTTATGTCTTTGTCGGTTACTATCACAACATATTTAGTACTTAGTACTCTAGTTCCAAAATATTTCCAGAGAAAGCCCTGGATATAGTGTCTTTCATTGACATGAAGTGGCCATACTTAGTACCCCGCTCGGATCTCCGGATAGAAAAGGATAAATCCTCCATACATTCAAATATAGCTCATCTTCCATTTGATCCTGACATGAAGAGAAAATGAAAGGGCCCTGATTGTCTCTTAGCACCATACCAGCCCCAACCCTACCATTAGGAAAAAATAGCGCATCGGTATTCTGTCAAATCCAACGAACCGACGGTTGTGTCCACTTGACCCTTGGCTTCTACAGAGGTATCACATGTGGCTTTGACATGGTATTATAAGAGATGACACCTTTACCTTTGATAGGATTGCAGTCAGGTTGATGATGGATACAATGAGGGAATCTAGATAATAACTAGTCAAGAATCTCTAGGATACTTCCAGCGAGGGTGCAGGTTTGTGGTGGATCACACTAGTCAAGGCTGAGGTGATGATCCGAGTGGACGACACACTCGCTAGCCCGGCTTCAAATGAAATTGTGAGCTCTATATGGAAAACTTGGTCGAAGAATATGACTGAATAGGGAACCTTGGTAGACCTGACTAGAGTTTTGATTCTTCGGCCGAAAAATCAATTTTGACCGAATTTCATCCATCTCGCCTGGGCCCGGCAAATGTTTGTGCTGGCTAAAATTTTTGGCCGATTTTGATTTTTTTTGGCCCAATTCAAATTTTGGGGCCTCCCCACGGTTTGCCAATCGAACCACACCTGAACTCTAAACAAATCATGACCCCACCCCGCTCCTCCTGTGTGTGCGGCAGTGATGGCGTTGCGCCCACACGCGGCTCCACCACTCATCGTTGTCTGCCCTCCCTCTCACTCGAGCCTGCCGATCCTTTCCGATGGCCTGACCACTCCTGCTGACCTCTGCGGGCTGCACCTGAATCTTTCGGACACTCCTCCTCAACTCTGAAGCACCTCTCCTCGTCCTTTGTTTCAATCTTTTCTTTTGAAGCTCATGGCGATGTTGGACTGATGCAAAGTTTGGTAAACATTTATATGCGTACTCCTTAGTGTTGTTCGACTGCTATATTTTTGCTCTGCTTGTTTTCAAAGTTTTCGGCCAAATTTCGACCACATTTTGTTTAAAATTAAAATGTTGGTTTTGTAATTTCGTCTAAGATTTGATGAAAATTGTTGAAATGGCCGAATTGCGTTCATCTTGTCCAGGGGCGAAAAATGCAATCCGAAAACCAAAACCGTGGAGCCGAGGAAACACCTCTACAATGGTTTCATTTTCATCTTCATCTAACCAACCAAGGCATACACACCTGTACACTGGTTGTCTCATTGCCACCTGACAACACCCCTCTAAAAGGAGGGTGGTGGAGAGTGTCGTATGGGAACAAGGTGATCCAAGTGGATCACAGAGTTGCTATCCCAGTTTCAAATGAAACCACCAAGTAATTTCAACAAACTTGGTCAAACGACATGGCCAACACCCGAAGCAATAAAAAACTAGGGCATGTTGCACCTTCCTCCGCCACCACCAAGCGCTCCATGGACCCTATACCGACCAAACATGCTCTGTCCGAGAGGTTAAACAACCAATGCCCATCGGCTTGAAGATATAACTGTTGGAAATATGTCCTAGAGGCAATAATAAATTGGTTATTATCATATTTCCTTGTTCATGATAATCGTTTATTATCCATGCTATAATTGTATTGTTCGGAAACTCAGATACATGTGTGGATACATAGACAACACCATGTCCCTAGTATGCCTCTAATAGACTAGCTCGTAGATCAAAGATGACTATGGTTTCCTAGTCATGGACATGAGATGTCATTTGATAACGGGATCACATCATTAGGAGAATGATGTGATGGACAAGACCCAAACTATGAACGTAGCATATGATCATGTCAGTTTATTGCTACTGTTTTCTACATGTTAAGTGTCTATTCCTATGACCATGAGATCATGCAACTCATTGACACCGGAGGAGTGCCTTGTGTGTATCAAACGTCGCAACGTAACTGGGTGACTATAAAGGTGCTCTACAGGTATCTTCGAGGGTGTCTGTTGGGTTGGCATGGATGAAGACTGGGATTTGTTGCTCCGTGTGACGGAGAGGTATCTCAAGGCCCACTCGGTAATACAACATCATAATAAGCCTTGCAAGCAACGTGGCTAAGTGTTAGCCACGAGATCTTGTATTACGGAACGATTAAAGAGACTTGCGGGTAACGAGATTGAACTAGGTATGGAGATGCCGACGATCGAATCTTGGGCAAGTAACATACCGAAGAACAAAGTGAACAACATACGGGATTAACTGAATCCTTGACATAGAGGTTCGACCGATAAAGATCTTCGTAGAATATGTAGGAATCAATATGGGCATCCAGATCCCGCTCTTTGTTATTGATCGTAGAGGTGTCTCGGTCATGTGTACATAGTTCTCGAACCCGCAGGGTCTGCACACTTAAGGTTCGGTGACGTTTTGGTAGTATAGAGTTATATATGGTGGTGACCGAAGGTTGTTTGGAGTCCAGGATGAGATCCCGGACATCACGAGGAGCTCCGTAATGGTCCGGAGGTAAAGATTGATATATAGGAAGTCCTGTTTTGGTCATCGGAGAAGTGTCGGGCTCATCGGTAGTGTACCGGGAGTGCCGGTAGTGTATCGGGGGACCATCGGAAGGGGTATTTCGACCCAAGAGGCTACATAGGCTGTGGGAGAAGGAATACCAGCCCTTAGTGGGCTGGCCGAAGTCCCACAGAAGGCCCATGCGTCTAGGGAAGAAAACCCAAGGTGGAAAGAAGGCAAAAGTGGAAAAATAAGAAAGGAGTCCTAATCCTACTAGGAGTGGAGGAGGAGGACTCCTCCCTCCCACTTTGCCCGAACCAGATTTGGTTCCCTGGGAGCCAAGTCTCCTCCCTCCCCTCCTCCTATATATACTAGAGGTTTTGAAGGCAGCCCTAACCCTAATTGCCACGTGCTGCCCTCTTCTTCCTCTAAATCTGTTTCTCCTCTAGATTAGTTCTGTGGTGCTTAGGCGAAGCCGTGCAGGATTAGTTCACCACCACCGCCACCACGCCATTGTGCTGCCGGAGAACTCATCTACCTCACCGCTCCCTCTTGCTGGATCAAGAAGGCGGAGATCGTGATCGAGCTGTATGTGTGCTGAATGCGGAGGTGCCGTCTGTTCGGCGCTAGATCGGAAGGACCGTGATCAAGATCATGAGATGATTCGTGATTGGATCACCGGACGGATCGTGATGAGATCGCGGGACGAATCGTGATCAGATCATGGGACAGATCGTGATGGGATCGCGGGACGCTCGACGATTTGGATCGCGAAGACGTTCGACTACATGAACCGCGTTTCTTAATGCTTCCCACTTAGCGATCTATAAGGGTATGTAGATCCACTCTCCCTCTCGTAGATGCTCATCACCATGGATAGACCTTGCGTGTGCGTAGGAATTTTTTTCCCATGCAACGTTCCCCAAAGTGGCATCATGAGCTAGGTCTATGTGTAGATGAGATCTCGAGTAGAACAGAAAGAGTTTGTGGGCGTTGATGCTTAGATTGCTTCCTCCCTTGGTTGTGTTTTGGTTCAGCGGTATTGTGGGATAAAGCGGCCCGGACCAACCTTACTCGTACGCTTAGGAGATACCGGTTCCATCGACTGGCGTGTAACTTCATTGCACAAAGATGGCTAGTGGGTGTCTGTTTCTCCTACTTTAGTTGGATCGGATTCGACAAAGGCGGTCCTTGAGAAGGTTGAAAAGCAACTTATGTATCACCGTTGTGGTTTTGCGTAGGTGAGAATTGTTCTTGCTACATACCCGTAGCAGCCACGTAAAACATGCAACAACAATTAGACGACGTCTAATTTGTTTTTCTAGGGTATGTTGTGATATGATATGGTCAATTACATGATGAGATATATGTGATGTATGAGATGATCATGTGTTGTATAGAATATCACGACTTGCATGTCGATGAGTACGGCAACCGGCAGGAGCCATAGGGTTGTCTTTAATTATTGTATGACCTGCGTGTCAATCATTAAGCGCTACGTAATGCTTTACTTTATTGCTAAATGGTAGCAATAGTAGTAGAAGCATGAAGGGCGCGACAACCCCGATGTCGACACGTTGATGGAGATCAAGATGATGGAGATCATGGTGTCATGCCGGTGATGATGGAGATCATGCCGGTGCTTTCAAGATGGAGATCAAAAGCACAAGTTCATGGCCATATCATGTCACTTATGATTTGCATGTGATGTTAATCCTTTTATGCACCTTATTTTTCTTAGGACGACGGTAGCATTATAAGACGATCCCTCACTAAAATTTTAAGATCAATTGTGTTCTCCTCGAGTGTACACCGTTGCGAAAGTTCATCGTGTCGAGACACCACGTGATGATCGGTTGTGATAGACTTTACGTTTACATACAACGGGTGCAAGCCAGTGTTGCACATGCAGAACACTCGGGTTAAACTTGACGAGCCTAGCATGTACAGACATGGCCTCGGAACACAAGAGACCGAAAGGTCGAACATGAGTCATATAGTAGATATGATCAACATGATGATGTTCACCATTGATACCACCTCAACTCACGTGATGATCGGACTTGAGTTGGTGAATTTGGATCATGTATCACTCGAATGACTGGAGGGATGTCAATTTGAGTGGGAGTTCTTAAGTAATATGATTAATTGAACTCATTATCATGAACATAGTCAGTAGTGTCTTTGCAAATTATGTTGTAGCTCATGCTGTAGTTTCCTTGAATTTTTATATGTTCCTAGAAAAATAGAGTTGAAAGATGATAGTAGCAATATTGCGGACTGGGTCCGTGATCTGAGGATTGTCCTCATTGCTGCACAGAAGGCTTATTCCTTAATGCACCGCTCAGTGTGCCATCCCCTCTAGTTGTTGGGGAACGTCGCATGGGAGACAAAAAATTTCCTACGCACACGCAAACCTATCCATGGTGATGAGCATCAACGAGAGGGAGAGTGGATCTACATACCCTTGTAGATCGCTAAGCGGGAAGCGTTAAGAAATGCGGTTGGTGTAGTCGAACTTCTTCGCGATCCAAATCGCCGAGCGTCCCGCGATCCAATCACGAACCGTCCCACGAACACATCATGATCCGTCCCGCGAACTCATCATGATCCGTCTCAAGATCTTGATCACGATCTGTCCCACGAACTCATCACGATCCTTTCCGTGATCACATCACGAACCGTCTCGCGATCTCGATCATGGTCCTTCCGATCTAGTGCCGAACGGACGGCACCTCCGCGTTCAGCACACGTGCAGCTTGATGACGATCTCCACCGTCTCGATCCAGCGAGAGGAGGTGGAGAGGAGAGAGAGTTCACCGGCAGCGTGACGGCACTCCGGTGATGGTGGTGGAGCAATTCCGGCAGGGCTTCGCCTAAGCGCTGCAGAAAACCGATCTAGAGGAGAAACTATGCACCGGTGTAACGGGTAGCACGTGGCCGGAAATTCTGTCCAAAATCCACCCAATACACTAGTATATATAGGAGGAGAGGAGAGGAGAGGCATCCAAGGCCTTTGGGTCATCCGAAATAGGAGGTGGGAAGCAATCCTACTTCACCTCCAATCCTAGTTGGAGTAGGATTGCCTCCTATTGGCTGATTTTCCACTTTTTGCTTTAGGACTTTCTCTCCTGCGCCATGGGCCTTTGTGGCTGTTTTCCCAGCCCACTAAGAGCTGGTTATTATTATCCCACAGCCCATGGACCTCTTGGGGTCGAAATACCCCTCCCGGAGGCCTCCCGGTACACTACCGGCACTCCCGGTACACTACCGATGAGCCCGAAACTTTTCCGGAAACCAAATTGGGACTTCCTATAGATGAATATTTACCTCCGGACCATTCCAGAGCTCCTCGTGATGTCCGGGATCTCATCCGAGACTCCGAACAAACTTCGGTCACCACCATACATAACTCTACACTACCGAAACGTCACTGAACCTTAAGTGTGCAGACCCTGCGGGTTCGAGAACTATGTAGACATGACCGAGACACCTCTATGGTCAATAATCAATGGAGGGACCTGGACGTCCACATTGGTTCCTACATGTTCTACGAAGATCTTTATCGGTCGAACCTCTATGTCAAGGATTTAGTTAATCCCGTATAACGTTCCCTTTGTTCTTCGGTATGTTACTTGCCCGAGATTCGATCGTCGGTATCTCCATACCTAGTTCAACCTCGTTACCGGCAAGTCTCTTTACTCGTTCCATAATACAATATCCCGCAACTAACAATTAGTCACATTGCTTGCAAGGCTTATTGTGATGTTGCATTACCGAGTGGGCCCCGAGATACCTCTCCGTCACACGGAGTAACAAATCCCAGTCTCGATCCATGCCAACTCAACAGACACCATCGGAGATACCTGTAGAGCACCTTTATAGTCACCCAGTTACGTTGCGACGTTTGATACACACAAGGCACTCCTCCGATATCCGTGAGTTGCATGATCTCATGGTCATAGGAACATATACTTGACATGCAGAAAACAGTAGCAATAAACTGACACGATCATATGCTATGTTTGTAGTTTGGGTCTTGTCCATCACATCATTCTCCTAATGATGTGATCCCGTTATCAAATGACATCTCATGTCCATGGCTAGGAAACCTTAACCATCTTTTGATCAACGAGCTAGTCTACTAGAGGCATACTAGGGACATGGTTTTGTCTATGTATCCACACATGCATTTAAGTCTCCGATCAATACAATTATAGCATGGATAATAAACGATTATCATGAACAATGAAATATGATAATAACTAATTTATTATTGCCTCTAGGGCATTTTTCCAACAGTCTCCCACTTGCACTAGAGTCAATAATCTAGTTCACATCACCATGTGATTCGCATTGTTATGAATCTAACACCCAATGAGTTCTGGGGTTCGATCATGCTTTGCATGTGAGAGAGGTCTTATAGTCAACGGGTCTGTAAAATTCAGATCCGTGTGCACTTTGCAAATCCCTATGTCAAACTGTAAACACTGCTACCACACTCCGCTTGGTACTTTTCCAAATGGCTGCTCCACTATATGTATCCAGATTGCTACTACGAGTCATCCGGATTAGTGTTAAAGCTTGTATCGACATAACTCCTTACGACGAACTCTTTATCACCTTCATAATCGAGAAACATCTCCTAAGTCTCTTAGTTACTAAGGATAATCTTGACCGCTGTCCAGTGATCCACTCCTGGTTCACTCTTGTACCCCCTAACGGACTCATGCCAAGGCACACACAGGTGCGGTACACAGCATTGCATAATATAGAGCCTATGGCTAAGGCATAGGGGACGACGTTCGTCCTTTCTCTTTCTTCTGCCATTGTCGAGCTTTGAGTCTCACTCAACTTTCACACCTTAAAAATCAGGCGAGAACTCTTTCTCTGACTGATCCATTTTGAACTCTTTCAAAATCTTGTCAAGGTATGCACTCATTGAAAGTCTCATCAAGCATCTTGATCTATCTCTATAGATTTTGATGCTCAACAATTAGGTAGCTTTATCCAGGTCTTCCTTTGAAAAACACTTTTCAAACAACCTTTTATGCCTTCCAGAAATTCTACATTATTTTCGATCAACAATATGTCAACCACATATACTTATCAGAAACTCTATAGTGCTCCCACTCACTTTATTGTAAATACAAGTTTCTCGTAAACTTTGTATAAACTACAAAAAACTTTGATCACCTCATCAAAGTGTATATTCCAACTCCGAGATGCTCGCTTCAGTCCATAGAAGGATCACTGAAGCTTGCTCATCTTTTAGCATCCTTAGGACTGACAAAACCTTCTGGTTGTATCACATACAACCTTTCCTTAAGTAATCCGTTAAGGAAACGATGTTTTGACATCCATCTGCCAGATTTCATAATTGAAAATGCAACAACTGCTAACATAATTCGAACAGACTTTTAGCATCGCTACGAGTGAGAAAGCCTCATCGCAGTCAACTCCTTGAACTTGTCACAAACAACTTTGCAACAAGTCGAGCTTTACAAATGGCGACATTCACCATCAGTGTCTGTCTTCATTCTAAAGGTCCATTTGTACTCAACGACCTGCCGTCTAACGAGCAAGCCTACCAAAGTCTATACTTGGTTTTCATACATGGATCCTATCTCGGATTTCATGGCCTCTAACCATTTTTCGGAATCCGGGCCCATCATCGCTTCTCCATAGCTCGTAGGTTCATCGTTGTCCAACAAAATGATCTCCAAGACAGAGTTGTCGTACCACTTAGGAGCAGTACACATCCTTGTTGACCTACAAAGTTCGATAGTAACTTGATCCTGAAGCTTCATGATCATCATCATTAACTTCCTCTTCAACTAACGTAGGCTTCACAGAAACATCTTTCTGCGTTGCGCTACACTCTAGTTGAACAAAGGTTTAACAACCTCATCAAGTTCTATCTTCCTCCCACTCAATTCTTTCGAAAGAAACATTTCCTCGAGAAAGGATCCGTTTAAGAAACAAACACTTTGCACTAGGATCTGAGATTGAAGGTTCACCCAACTAATCTTAGGGTATTCTATGAAGATGCAATTTGTCCGCCTTGGGTTCGACCTCATTAGGTGAAAACATTTTCCACACAAGTGTCACATCCCCAAATATTAAGAAATGACAACTTAGGTTTCTATCAAACCATAATTCACACGGTGTCATCTCAACGGATTTAGATGATGCCCTATTTAAAGTGAATGTAGTTGTCTCTAATGCATAACCCCAAAAATAATAGTAGTAAAACGATAAGAGACTTCACAGTATGCACTATATCAATAGAGCATGACTATGATGTTCGGACACACCATCACACCATGGTGTTCTAGGTGGCGTTAGTTGTGAAACAAATTTCACATTGTCTTAAGTTGTATGCCAAACTCGTAACTCAGATATTCACCTCCACGATCATATCGCGGTCATTTTTATCTTCTTGTCACGATGATCTTTAAACTTCACTCTGAATTTGCTTGAACCTTTCAAACGATTCAGACTTGTGTTTCATTAAGTAAATATACACTATATCTACTCAAATCATCAGTGAAGGTAAGAAAATAACGATATCCACTGCACGCTACAAGACTCACTAGATTGCATACATCAACATGTATCATTTCCAATGAATCACTTGCCCGCTCCATCCAACGGGGTCCTTTAGTCATCTTGCCCAAGAGGCATGGTTCACATGTCTCAACCGATTCGAAATCGAATGAGTCCAAATATCCATCAGCATGGAGTTTCTACATGCGCTTTATACCAATATGACAATTAGCGGCAGTGCCACAAGTATGTGGTACTATCATTATTAACTTTGTATCTTTTGACATCAATGTTATGAACATGTGTAATACTACGATCAAGATTTAAACAAACCATTCTCACTGGGTGCATGACCATTGAAGGTATTATTCATGTAAACAGAATAACCATTATTCTCTAACTTAAATGAATAACCGTATTGCAATAAACATGATCTAATCATGTTCATGCTCAACGCAAAACACCAAATAACATTTATTTAGGTTCGTCACTAATCCTGAAGGTAGAGAGAGCGTGCGATGTTGATCACATCAACCTTGGAAACACTTCCAACACATATCGTCACCTCACTCTTAGCTAGTTCTCCGTTTATTCCGTAGCTTTTATTTTGAGTTACTAACATTTAGCAACTGAACCGGTATCCAATACCCAGGTGCTACTAAGAGTATTAGCAAGGTACACATCAATAACTCGTATATCAAATATACTTCTGTCTATGTTGCCAGCCTTCTTATCTACCAAGTATCTAGGGTTGTTCTGCTTCAGCGACCTCTCACCTCATAATAGAAGCACTTAGTCTCGGGTTTTAGTTCAACTTTGGGTTGCTTCACTGGAGCAGCAACTGACTTGCTATCCATGAAGTTTCCCTCCTTGCTCTTGCCCTTTTCGAAACTAGTTGTTTGATTAACCATCAACACCTGACGTTCCTTCTTGATTTCTACCTTCGCGGTGTCAAACATCGCGAACAGCTCAGGGATCAATACTTCTATCCCTCGTGTATTATAGTTCATCACTAAGTTCTAGTAGCTTTAGTGACAGTGACTTGGAGAACTATATCAATCACTATCTTATCTGGAAGATCAACTCCCACTTGATTCAAGCGATTGTAGTACCCAGACAATCTGAGTACATGCTCAACGATTGAGCTATTCTCCTTCATTTTATAGGCAAAGAATCTTGTTGGAGATCTCATATCTCGCAACACAGGCACGAGCCTGAGATCACAATCTCTGCTCCTAGAATATCTCATATGTTCCGTGACGTTCAAAACATTTCGGAGCCTCAATTCTAAGCCGTAATGCATGACGCACTAAACTATCAAGTAGTCATCGAAACGTGCCTATCAGATCTTCACAACATCTATAGACGACGCTAGAGGGGGTGGCGCACCGAGCGGTGCATTAAGGACATAAGCCTTCTGTGCAGCAATGAGGACAATCCTCAGATCACGGACCCAGTCCGCAATATTGCTACCAACATCTTTCAACTCTATTTCTCTAGGAACATATAAAAATTTAAGGGAGCTACAGCGCGAGCTAGTAATCTACAACATAATTTGCAAAGACACTATTGACTATGTTCATGATAATGAGTTCAATTAATCATATTACTTAAGAACTCCCACTCAAATTGACATCCCTCGGGTCATTCGAGTGATACATGATCCAAATTCACCAACACAAGTCCGATCATCCCGTGAGTTAAGGTGGCTTCAATGGTGAACATCATTATGTTGATCATATCCACTATATGACTCATGCTCGACCTTCGGTCTCTTATGTTCCGAGGCCATGTCTGTACATGCTAGGCTCGTCAAGTTTAACCCGAGTGTTCTGCACGTGCAAATCTGGCTTGCACCCGTTGTATGTGAACGTAGAGTCTATCACACCCGATCATCACGTGGTGTCTCAACACGACGAACTTTCGCAACGGTGCACACTCGGGGAGAACACAGTTCATCTTGAAATTCAAGTGAGGGATCACCTTATAATGCTACCGCCGTACTAAGCAAAAAAAGGTGCATAAAAGGATTAACATCTCATGCAATTCATAAGTGACATGATATGGCCATGAACTTGTGTTTAAGATCTCCATCTTCGAAACACCGGCATGATCTCCATCGTCACCGGCACAACACCATGAACTCCATCATCTTGATCTCCATCAATGTGTTGCCATTGGGGTTGTGGCGCCAGCCCTGCTTCTACTTCTATTAATACCGCTTAGCGATAAAGTAAAGCATTACATAGCGCTTAATGATTGACACGCAGGTCATACAATAATTAAAGACAACCCTATGGCTCCTGCCGGTTGCCGTACTCAACAACATGCAAGTCGTGAAATTCTATACATCACATGATCATCTCATACATCACATATATCTCATCATGTAATTGGCCATATCACATCACAACATACCCTGCAAAAACAAGTTAGACGTCCTCTAATTGTTGTTGCATGTTTTACGTGGCTGCTCACCTACGCATAAACCACAATGGTGATACATAGATTGCTTTTCAACCTTCTCAAGGACCGCCTTTGTCGGATCCGATCCAACTAAAGTGAGAGAAACTGTCAACCGCAAGCCATCTAAGCAACAAGTTGCGTCGAGGGAACCGGTCTCTCGTAAGCGTATGAGTAATGTTGGTCCGGGCCGCTTCATCTCACAATCCCGCTGAACCAAAATACGACCAAGGGAGGAAGCAATCTAAGCATCAACGCCCACAAACCTTTTGTGTTCTACTCGAGATCTCATCGAACCATCAACCTAGCTCTGATACCACTATTGGGGAACGTCGCATGGGAAACAAAAAATTTCCTATGCACACGCAAACCTATCCATGGTGATGAGCATCTACGAGAGGGAGAGTGGATCTACGTACCCTTGTAGATCGTTAAGTGGGAAGCGTTAAGAAACACAGTTGGTGTAGCCGAACTTCTTCGCGATCCAAATCGCCGAGCGTCCCGCGATCCAATCACGAACCGTCCCGCGAACACATCATGATCCGTCCCGCGAACTCATCACGATCCGTCTCACGATCTTGATCACGATCTGTCCCGCGAACTCATCACGATCCGTTCCGTGATCACATCACGAACCGTCTCGCGATCTCGATCACGGTCCTTCCGATCTAGTGCCGAACAGACGACACCTCCGCGTTCAGCACACCTGCAGCTTGATGACGATCTCCACCGTCTCGATCCAGCGAGAGAAGGTGGAGAGGAGAGAGAGTTCACCGGCAGCGTGATGGCACTCCGGTGATGGTGGTGGAGCAATTCCGGCAGGGCTTCGCCTAAGCGCTGCAGAAAACCGATCTAGAGGAGAAACTATGCACCGGTGTAACGGGTAGCACGTGGCCGGAAATTCTGTCCAAAAACCACCCAATCCACTAGTATATATAGGAGGAGAGGAGAGGAGAGGCAGCCAAGGCCTTTGGGTCGGCCGAAATAGGAGGTGGGAAGCAATCCTACTTCACCTCCAATCCTAGTTGGAGTAGGATTGCCTCCTATTGGCTGATTTTCCACTTTTTGCTTTAGGACTTTCTCTCCTGCGCCATGGGCCTTTTTGGCTGTTTTCCCAGCCCACTAAGGGCTGGTTATTATTCTCCCACAGCCCATGGACCTCTTGGGGTCAAAATACCCCTCCCGGAGGCCTCCCGGTACACTACCGGCACTCCCGGTACACTACCGGCACTCCCGGTACACTACCGATGAGCCCGAAACTTTTTCCGGAAACCAAATTGGGACTTCCTATATATGAATATTTACCTCCGGACCATTCCGGAGATCCTCGTGATGTCCGGGATCTCATCCGGGACTCCGAACAAACTTCGGTCACCACCATACATAACTCTACGCTACCGAAACGTCACCGAACCTTAAGTGTGCAGACCCTGCGGGTTCGAGAACTATGTAGACATGACCGAGACACCTCTACGGTCAATAACCAATGGAGGGACCTGGACATCCAGATTGGTTCCTACATATTCTATGAAGATCTTTATCGGTCGAACCTCTATGTCAAGGATTTAGTTAATCCCGTATAACGTTCCCTTTGTTCTTCGGTATGTTACTTGCCCGAGATTCGATCGTCGGTATCTCCATACCTAGTTCAACCTCGTTACCGGCAAGTCTCTTTACTCGTTCCGTAATACAAGATCCTGTAACTAACAATTAGTCACATTGCTTGCAAGGCTTATTGTGATGTTGCATTACCGAGTGGGCCCCGAGATACTTCTCCGTCACACGGAGTAACAAATCCCAGTCTCGATCCATGCCAACTCAACAGACACCATCAGAGATACCTGTAGAGCACCTTTATAGTCACCCAGTTACGTTGCGACGTTTGATGCACACAAGGCACTCCTCCGATATCCGTGAGTTGCATGATCTCATGGTCATAGGAACATATACTTGACATGCAGAAAACAGTAGCAATAAACTGACACGATCATATGCTATGTTTGTAGTTTGGGTCTTGTCCATCACATCATTCTCCTAATGATGTGATCCCGTTATCAAATGACATCTCATGTCCATGTCTAGGAAACCTTAACCATCTTTTGATCAACGAGCTAGTCTACTAGAGGCATACTAGGGACATGGTTTTGTCTATGTATCCACACATGCATTTAAGTCTCCGATCAATAACATTATAGCATGGATAATAAACGATTATCATGAACAAGGAAATATGATAATAACTAATTTATTATTGCCTCTAGGGCAAATTATGTTGTAGCTCATGCTGTAGTTTCCTTGAATTTTTATATGTTCCTAGAAAAATAGAGTTGAAAGATGAGAGTAGCAATATTGCGGACTGGGTCCGTGATCTGAGGATTGTCCTCATTGCTGCACAGAAGGCTTATTCCTTAATGCACCGCTCAGTGCGCCATCCCCTCTAGTGTCATTTGTAGATGTTGTGAACATCTGACAGCACGTTCCGATGACTACTTGATAGTTTAGTGCATCATGCATTACAGCTTAGAATTGAGGCTCCAAAATGTTTTGAACGTCACAGGACATATGAGATGTTCCAAGAACTGAAATTGGTATCTCAGGCTTGTGCCCGTGTGGTGAGATATGAGATCTCCAACAAGATTCTTTGCCTGCAAGATGAAGGAGAATGGCTCAATCGTTGAGCATGTGCTCAGATTGTGTGGGTGCTACAATAGCTTGAATTGAGTGGGAGTTGATCTTCTAGATAAGATAGCGATTGATATAGTTCTCTGAGTCACTATCACTAAGCTACTGGAACTTCGTGATGAACTATAATTATGCGAGGAATGGAAATGATGATCCCTGAGCTGTTTGCGATGTTTGACACCGCGAAGGTAGAAATCAAGAAGGAGCATCAAGTGTTGATGGTTAGTAAAACCACTAGTTTCGAGAAAGGCAAGGGCAAGGAGGGAAACTTCATGGATGGAAAGTCAGTTGCTGCTCCAGTGAAGCAACTCAAAGTTGAACCCAAAGCTGAGACTAAGTGCTTCTATTATGAGGAGAGCGGTCGCTGAAACGGAACAACCCTAGATACTTGGTAGATGAGAAGGCTGGCAACGTCAACAGAAGTATATTTGATATACGTGTTATTGATGTGTACCTTGCTAATACTCCTAGTAGCACATGGGTATTGGATACCGGTTCGGTTGCTAAATGTTAGTAACTCGAAGTAAAAGCTACGGAATAAACGGAGACTAACTAAGTGTGAGTTGACGATGTGTGTTGGAAATGTTTCGAAGGTTGATGTGATCAATGTCGCACGCTCTCTCTACCTTCGGGATTAGCGACGAACCTGAATAAATGTTATTTGGTGTTTGCGTTGAGCATGAACATGATTAGATCATGTTTATTGCAATACGGCTATTCATTTAAGTCACAGAATAAAGTTTATTCTGCTTACATGAATAATACCTTCAATGGTCATGCATCCAGTGAGAATGTTTTGTTGAATCTTGATCATAGTAATACACATGTTCATAACATTGATGCCAAAAGATACAAAGTTAATAATGATAGTACCACGTACTTGTGGCACTGCTGCTAAATGTCATATTGGTATAAATCGCATGAAGAAACTCCAAGCTAATGGATCTTTGGACTCATTCAATTTCGAATCGGTTGAGACATGCGAACCATGCCTTTGGATCAAGATGACTAAGGACCCCATTTTCCGGTTTGATGGAGCGGACAAGTGATTTATTGGAAATGATACATGTTGATGTATGCAATCCAATGACTTGTAGCGTGCGGTGGATATTATTATTTTTCTTAACTTCACTGATGATTTGAGTAGATATAGTGTATATTTACTTAATGAAACACAAGTCTGAATCATTTGAAAAGTTCAAGCAAATTCAGAGTGAAGTTTAAGATCATCGTGACAACAAGATAAAAATGGCTGCGATATGATCGTGGAGGTGAATATCTGAGTTACGAGTTTGGCATACAACTTTAGACAATGTAAAAGTTGTTTCACAACTCACGCCACCTGGAACACCATAGTGTGATGGTGTGTTCGAACGTCATGGACATGCTTTATTGGATATGGTGCATACTATGATGTCTCTTATCGTTTTTTCACTATCGTTTTGGGGTTATGAATTAGAGACAACTACATTCACTTTAAATAGGGCACCATCTAAATCCGTTAAGATGACACCATATGGTTTGGCAGAAACCTAAGCTGTCATTTCTTAGAGTTTGGGAATGCGACACTTATGTCTGATAAGCTCGAACCCAAAGCGAAAAAATGCATCTTCATAAAATACCCTAAGAATAGTTGGGTATACCTTCTATCTCAGATCCGAGTAAAAAGTGTTTGTTGCTAAAACTGGGTCCTTTCTCGAGAAACAATTTCTCTCGAGAGAATTGAGTGGGAGGAAGATAGAACTTGATGAGGTTGTTGAACCTTTGTTCAACCAGAGAGTAGCGCAGCACAGAAAGATGTTTCTGCGGAGCCTACGTCAGTTGAAGAGGAAGTTAGTGATGATGATCATGAAGCTTCAGATCAAGTTACTATCGAACCTCGTAGGTCGACAAGGACGCGCACTGCTCCTGAATGGTACGACAACCCTGTCTTGGAGGTCATGTTGTTGGACAACGATGAACCTACGAGCTATGGAGAAGCGATGATGGGCCCGGATTCCGAAAAATGGTTAGAGGCCATGAAATCCAAGAAAGGATCCATATATGAAAACCAAGTATAGACTTTGGTATACTTTCTCTTTGGATGGCAGGTCATCAAGTACAAATGGACCTTTGAGAAGAAGACACACGTTGATGGTAAATGTCACCATTTATAAAGCTCAATAATTTAGTTCACATCACCATGAGACATACCTTGACAAAGTTGAATCACATGGTGATGTGAACTAGATTATTGACTCTAGTGCAAGTGGGAGACTGTTGGAAATATGTCCTAGAGGCAATAATAAATTGGTTATTATCATATTTCCTTGTTCATGATAATCGTTTATTATCCATGCTATAATTGTATTGTTCGGAAACTCAGATACATGTGTGGATACATAGACAATATCATGTCCCTAGTGTGCCTTTAATAGACTAGGTTATTGATCAAAGATGGCTATGGTTTCCTAGTCATGGACATGAGTTGTCATTTGATAACGGGATCACATCATTAGGAGAATGATGTGATGGACAAGACCCAAACTATGAATGTAGCATATGATCGTGTCAGTTTATTTCTACTGTTTTCTGCATGTCAAGTATCTGTTCCTATGACCATGAGATCATGCAACTCACTGACACCAGAGGAGTGCCTTGTGTGTATCAAACGTCGCAACATAATAGAGTGCCTATAAAGATGCTCTATGGGTATCTTCGAGGGTGTCTGTTGGGTTGGCATGGATCAAGACTGGGATTTGTTGCTCCGTGTGACGGAGAGGTATCTCAGGGCCCACTCGGTAATACAACATCATAATAAGCATTGCAAGCAATGTGACTAAGTGTTAGCCACGAGATCTTGTATTACGGAACGAGTAAAGAGACTTGCCGGAAACGAGATTGAACTAGGTATGAAGATGCCGACGATCGAATCTCGGGCAAGTAACATACCGAAGAACAAAGGAAACAACATACGTGATTAATTGAATCCTTGACATAGAGGTTCGACCGATAAAGATGTTCGTAGAATATGTAGGAACCAATAAGGGCATCGAGGTCCCGCTATTGGTTATTGACTGTAGAGGTGTCTCGGTCATGTCTACATAGTTCTCGAACCCGCAGGGTCTGCACACTTAAGGTTCGATGACGTTTTGGTAGTTTAGAGTTATGTATGGTGATGAACGAAGGTTGTTCCGAGTCCCGGATGAGATCCCGGACATCACGAGGAGCTCCAGAATGGTTCGGAGGTAAAGATTGATATATAGGAAGTCCTGTTTTGGTCATCGGAGAAGTGTCGGGCTCATCGATAGTGTACCAGGAGTGCCGGGAGAGTACCGGAGGACCATCGGGAGGGGTATTTCGACCCAAGAGGCTACATGGGCTGTGGGAGAAGGAATGCCAGCCCTTAGTGGGCTGGCCGAAATCCCATAAAAGGTCCATGCGGCTAGGGAAGAAAACCCAAGGTGTAAAGAAAGCAAATTGGGGAAAATAAGGAAGGAGTTATAATTCTACTAGGAGTGGAGGAGGAGGACTCCTCCCTCCCACTTCGGCCGAACCAGATTTGGCTCCTTGGGAGCCAAGTCTCCTCCCTCCCCTCCTCCTATATATACTAGAGGTTTTGAGGGCAGCCCTAACCCTAATTGCCACGTGCTACCCTCTTCTTTCTCTAGATCTGTTTCTCCTCTAGATTATTTCTGCGGTGCTTAGGTGAAGCCCTGCAGGATTAGTTCACCACCACCGCCACCACGCCGTTGTGCTGCCGGAGAACTCATCTACCTCTCCGCTTCCTCTTCTGGATCAAGAAGGCGGAGATCGTCATTGAGCTGTACGTGTGCTGAACGCGGAGGTACCGTCCGTTCGGCGCTAGATTGGAAGGACCGTGATCAAGATCGCGAGACGATTCGTGATTGGATCGCGGGACGGAACATGATGAGATCGCGGGACGGATCGTGACCGGATCGCAGAACGGATCGTGATGGGATCACGGGACGCTCGACGGTTTGGACCGTGAAGACGTTTGACTACATCAACCGCCTTTCTTAATGCTTCTCGCTTAGCGATCTATAAGGGTATGTAGATCCACTTTTCCTCTCGTAGATGCTCATCACCATGAATAGATCTTGACGTGTGCGTAGAAATTTTTTTGTTTTCCATGCAACGTTCGCCAACAATAACACCCTAAAAAAGGTAAACTGTCAATGATATTATCATTGTTTGTTTCTGAATATGAGGTTTTTCCCTGGATTGCACATGCGGTTGAAAGAGAGGAAGCTCCATTACGACGCCTCTAAGGAATGTGACAGCTGGCTTTTGCCGCTAGCATAACATTGCCTTCGTCAGTACCGGCATAGCCAGCACAAGGCTTTTGCCCCTTGCATAATTAACATTTCCACCTTGTTGAAACACGCCACATGTTGAGTTTGATAGTTTCCTGAGCGCATGGCCTCGCCACCCTCTGTCCTCACCTCAATATCTATGCATCCACCAGTCCCATGCTAGATCAACACATCTCATTGCCAACGGAAGTGTTGCACTCCCACGTGCATGGGCGGTCTAGATTCAGAGGCTTCCGAGGTTGGAGACCTCGAGCACCAATATGAGGGAGCTGCACTGCTGCAGACAGTCACACAAACTAAGATTTGAGGTCTGACTCACCATCACATGCAACTAAGGTCTGGAACTACTGCCACCAATCATCGACACACTGCAGAGTCCACTAGAGAGAGATCCCACCGCCTATGGCTACAGGCCCGCCATGGTGGAGCCATTGACAAAGAGGGTGTGGCAGGAGAGGGGTCTGGAGAGTCTCAACGGCGGTCCGCCCTAAGTAGGCGACATGAGAGTTGTGTGTGTCTTAAAAAAATGAAGACTTAAAATTTTCTTGCAATTTTGAGGACATGCACTCATATTTGCGTAACAAATAACTTTGTGTTATAAATTTAAGTTGTAACAAAAAAACATGTTTTTCTACAACAAATCATAATCTAACTATCTGTTATAAATTTTCATCCTAAAAAGCAAGTTTCTAGTATATGGTTGGCTATGTATCATCAAAATGGTCTTTCTGCAACATTCAGGGCATGAACTAGTTTTTGAAAGCACTGGAGAGTTTGTTAGCCCTAAGGCTATCAGGTCATCTTTGTTTTCGTTTTCACACTTAACTATGTCCTCCAAGTTCTCCAAACTGCTGTTAGCTTTCGATGTTTCGTCGGAAATTGGTTACGATTTGTGATAGCAAACCAGCATTCTTTCCTTTACCGAAAATTATTGGTCTAAACGGAATTCTATTCTCATGCCACCGACCCATTTTTATAAAAACACAATTTAACATACATATATACCAAGAAAAGAAAAGGACAACACACATAACGCATAATGTTGAAACTCCACCATGAAACACTAGGTGTCAGTCACCTTCTCCTCGCAGCATCACGGCGAGACAGAGCCAAGAATGATATGGCAGCAATTTCGGAGGTGGAGGGGAGTCGGATATTTCATGGACCTGTGTGTGTGCGCTTGGATCGTTCCGGATTTAGTGTGGAGGGGGGGGGGGGGCAGTGGCGGTTCAGAGTGGTATGACAAGCACGGTATTACCGTTGGCGGAGGTCGGCGTTAGAGGGCGGGGGTGTCATGAGAAGGAAGACAACCCGGGGAGGACGAAAGGCTCTCGGTAGTACGATCTAGATCAAACGGTGCTGATTGTTTTGACTAGACTCGAAAGAAAATCAGGCGCCCATGCAATACCTGCCCCCATTACTATCCAAAAAAGGTACTTTTCTGTTCTGCAGCATCAGTTTCATAGAGAACACGTAAACTAAGTACTCCTTCCGTTTTTAAATATAAATGTTTTTAGACATTTTAATAAGGGACTGTATACGGAGTAAAATAAGTGAATCTACACTTTAAAATACGTCTATATACATCCGTATGTAGTCCAATAGTTGAATCTCTAGAAAACTTATATTTAGAAACGGAGGGAGTATATCGCATCTTTGATTAGAGGTAATACATCCCCTGAAAAACAAAGAATAGAGGTAAACATATTGTATGACAAGTACCCATAAAATTGGAGGCGGACGGCATTTCAGCTCCTGTGTCGCCAAGATTCGTCGACACGTATCTCCTCCAGAATCACGGTGAGCGCCAGGACGAAAGCGCGGTCGACGCCCGGGTTGACAGTAACGTTATACTCTGGCAGCTCCGACGGCTCGGTCGTACGGTTGATCGTCGCGACGGCGGGGCCATTGGACCTGCCGAGGGCGACGGTGCACTCGCGCCCGTCTTGTCCACCGCAGACGACGACGTAGTCGACGCGCCTCTCGCCGTATCGGCGGTTGCCGCTGGCCAGGTGCACGTGGATGACTCCCCTGGAGAACACCAATGGCTGCGAGGCGATGGCGAAGAGCAGCTCCTCCGGGCTCGTGCTTCCGCCCCTGAACGCCTCCCACCTCGGGGTCACCGGGAGCAGCGACGGGCAGCGCTTCACGGTCACCACCGTGCTGCACGACGCCGCGTCCAGGAGGAGGGCGCGGCGGGGCCAGCACCACACCCCCTCCACCCGCATCACCGCCGCGCCGTCCGCGTCCGTGATGGTCATGTAGCGATCCGACCGGCGGGCCCTCTTTGTCACGGTGAACGACGTCGCGTGCGGCGCGCAGAACCGCGCGTCCACCACCGGCCCCGCCGTCGTCGGTGCCATTGTCGTCCTCTTTCTCGATCGGCGGGTGCTCTCGCGTGGCGAGTCGATCGTCACCAGATCGACGCCGAGAGTCTAGGCAGAGCCGGGGCAGATCGATCGCAGAGGCCAACAACGTACACGTACGTACTTACCGAGGATTTGTAATGTATAAGACCAAAAGGAAACGACGGCCTTCCCTTGTATCGTGTCGTGCATGGGAATGGTTACTTATTTCTTATTTCCTTGTTATACAAGAAGACATTGTCCCTGGCGTATGATATACTTCCTTCGTTTCTAAATAAGTGTCGCTGACTTAGTATAAAATATATACTAATTTAGTTATAAATTTACGACACTTATTTTAGAACAGAAGGTATACTTTTTTCTAACACAGTACACACACAAACGCTTATATATATGCGCATATATTCATCCGAACATACACACGCAAACTATATCTCTATGAGCACCTTCGACATGCTGACCTGGCATATCATCGTAAAATTTACGAAGTCATCATAATCACACGGGTACGTCTCCTCCCACTCAATACGCATCGTCGAAAATCCTGAAATAAATTCATAAATAAATGAGAGCACCGGTATTTGAACCCTGGTAGGCTGGAGATACCATAATTCCTCTAACCATCCAATCACATGTTGGTTTGCGACGTATCTATACTAGTATTACGTGTGGACATTGACATTTCATTTTATCAGAAATTTTCTTTCCAAAAACATTTTGAACTTGTAATAAAGAGTTTAGCCCATGGAACTTGCGTCCGGTGGGTTATACTTTTAAAGTGTAAATGAATTCCAAAAATATTTATAATCATATGGGCCTCAAATCCAATGGAGCTTGTGTTGGGGAACGTTGCATGGGAAACAAAAAAAATTCTACGCACACGCAAACCTATCCATGGTGATGAGCATCTACGAGAGGAAGAGTAGATCTACGTACCCGTGTAGATCGCTAAGCGGGAAGCGTTAAGAAACGCGGTTGGTGTAGTCGTACTTCTTCGCGATCCAAATCGCCCAGCGTCCCGCGATCTAATCACGAACCGTCCCGCGAATCAATCACGAACCGTCCCGCGATCTCGTCACGATCCGTCCCGCGATCCGATCACGAACGTCTCGTGGCCTTGATCACGATCCTTCCGATCTAGTACCGAACGGACGGCACCTCCGCGTTCAGCACACGTGCAGCTTAATGACGATCTCCACCGTCTTGATCCAGCAAGAGGAGGTGGAGAGGAGAGGGAGTTCACTGGCAGCGTGACGGCGCTCCGGTGATGGTGGTGGTGGAGCAATTCCGGCAGGGCTTCGCCTAAGCGCTGTAGAAAACCGATCTAGAGGAGCACCGGTGGAACGGGTAGCACGTGGCCGTAAGTTATGTCCCGTGTGCTAGCCCTGCCCCTCTATTTATATGTTGAGCCCTGGGGTCTAAACTTGGAGCAAAAACCTCTACAAGGTCGATTTTGCTCGCACAAGGTCGGTTTGGCCCGCAAGAAAAGAGTCCAACTCGGATCCCTGCAGTCCCGCGCACAAGCGGTAGTACCGCTTCACAAGCGGTAGTACTGCCTTACTGCTTAAGGCAACAGCAAAACTTCCTTTTGCCCTTTTCAATACCTCGTGGGTTTTACCCCATTGGTCCATATAAAGTGCTGCTGTACCTGAACACTTCGGTAAACATCCGGAACCCCTTCCGGTTAATTCCGGAACTCTTCCAGAGATCAAAACAATATTATCACATATATCAATCTTTATCTCCAAACTCTTCCGGAGATCCTCGTCATGTCCAGGATAGTATCCGAGACTCCGAACATCCTTCAGTCACCACCATACATAACTCTATACTACCGAAACGTCACCAAACCTTAAGTGTGCAGACCCTGCGGGATCGAGAACTATGTAGACATGACCGAGACACCTCTACGGCCAATAACCAATGGCGGGACCTGGACGTCCACATTGGTTCCTACATATTCTACGAAGATCTATCGGTCGAACCTCTATGTCAAGGATTCAGTTAATCCCGTATAACGTTCCCTTTGTTCTTCGGTATGTTACTTGCCCGAGATTCGATCGTCGGTATCTCCATACCTAGTTCAATCTCGTTACCGGCAAGTCTCTTTACTCGTTCCGTAATACAAGATCCCGCAACTAACAATTAGTCACATTGCTTGCAAGGCTTATTGTGATGTTGCATTACCGAGTGGGCCCCGAGATACCTCTCCGTCACACGGAGTAACAAATCCCAGTCTCGATCCATACCAACTCAACAGACATCATCGGAAATACCTGTAGAGCACCTTTATAGTCACCCAGTTACGTTGCGACGTTTGATACACACAAGGCACTCCTCCGATATCCATGAGTTGCATGATCTCATGGTCACAGGAACATATACATTGACATGCAGAAAACAGTAGCAATAAACTGACACGATCATATGCTACGTTTGTAGTTTGGGTCTTGTTCATCACATCATTCTCCTAATGATGTGATCCCGTTATCAAATGACATCACATGTCAATGGCTAGGAAACCCTGACCATCTTTGATCAATGAGCTAGTTCACTAGAGGCATACTAGGGACACAATGTTGTCTATTTATCCACACATGCAATGTGTTTCCAATCAATGCAATTATAGCATGGATAATAAACGATTATCATGAACAAGGAAATATAATAATAAACACTTTATATATTGCCTCTAGGGCATATTTCCAAGAGTCTCCCACTTGCACTAGAGTCAATAATCTAGTTCACATCACTATGTGATTTACATGGTAATGAATCGAACACCCATACAGTTCTGGTGTTGATCATGTTTAGCCCTTGGAAGAGGTTTAGTCAACGGGTCTGGAACATTCAGATCCGTGTGCACTTTGCAAATCTCTATGTCAAACCGTAAACACTGCTACCACACTCCACTTGGTACTACTTCCAAATGGCTGCTCCACTATATGTATCCAGATTGCTACTACTAGTCATCCGGATTGGTGCTAAAGCCTGCATCGACGTAACTCTTTAAGACGAACTCTTTATCACCTCCATAATCGAGAAACATCTCCTCAGTCTTTTAGTTACTAAGGATAATCTTGACCGTTGTCCAGTGATCCACTCCTGGTTCACTCTTGTACCCCCTGACGAACTCATGCCAAGGCACACACATGTGCGGTACACAGCATGGCATACTGTACAGAGCCTATGGCCAAGGCATAGGGGACGACGTTCGTCCTTTCTCTTTCTTCTGCCATTGTCGAGTTTTGAGTCTCACTCAACTTCACACATTACAAATCAGACGAGAACTCTTTCTCTGACTGATCCATTCTAAACTCCTTCAAAATCTTGTCAAGGTATGTACTCATTGAAAGTCTCATCAAGCATCTTGATCTATCTCTATAGATCTTGATGCTCAACAATTAGGTAGTTTTATCCAGGTCTTCCTTTGAAAATCACTTTTCAAACAACCATTTATGCTTTCCAGAAATTCTACATTATTTCCGATCAACAATATGTCATCCACATATACTTATCAGAAATTCTATAGTGCTCCCACTCACTTTCTTGTAAATACAAGTTTCTCATAAACTTTGTATAAACCTCAAAAACTTTGATCACCTCATCAAAGTGTATATTCCAACTCCGAGATGCTTGCTTCAGTCCATGGAAGGATCACCGAAGCTTGCACACCTTTTAGCATCCTTAGGACTGACAAAACCATTCGGTTGTATCACATACAACCTTTCCTCAAGTAAACCGTTAAGGAAACGATGTTTTGACATCCATCTGCCAGATTTCATAATTGAAAATGCAGCAACTGCTAACACAATTCCAACAAACTTTATCATCGCTACGAGTGAGAAAGTCTCATCGCAGTCAACTCCTTGAACTTGTCACAAACATCTTTGCAACAAGTCGAGCTTTTACAAATGGTGACAATACCATCAGCGTCTGTCTTCATTTTAAAGATCCATCTGTACTCAACGACCTGCCGTCCAACGAGCAAATCTACCAAAGTCTATACTTGGTTTTCATACATGGATCCTATCTCGGATTTCATGGCCTCCAACCATTTGTTGGAATCCGGGCCCATCATCGCTTCTTCATAGCTCGTAGGTTCATCGTTGTCCAACAACATGACTTCCAAGACAGGGTTGTCGTACCACTTAGGAGCAGTACACATCCTTGTCGACCTACGAAGTTTGATAGTAACTTGATCCTGAAGCTTCATGATCATCATCATTAACTTCCTCTTCAACTAACGTAGGCTTCACAGAAACATCTTTCTGCACTGCGCTACTCTCTGGTTAAACAAAGGTTTAACAACCTCATCAAGTTCTATCTTCCTCCCACTCAATTCTTTCGAGAGAAACATTTCCACGAGAAAGGATCCGTTTAAGCAACAAACACTTTGTACTTGGATCTGAGATAGAAGGTTCACCCAACTGATCTTAGGGTATTCTATGAAGATGCATTTTTCCGCCTTGGGTTCGACCTCATTAGGTGAAAACATTTTCCACACAAGTGTCGCAGCCCCAAATATTAAGAAATGACAACTTAGGTTTCTATCAAACCATAATTCACACGGTGTCATCTCAACAGATTTAGATGGTGCCCTATTTAAAGTGAATGTCGTTGTCTCCAATGCATAACCCCAAAATTATAGTAGTAAAACGATAAGAGATATCATAGCACGCACCATGTCCAAGAGAGCATGACCATGATGTTCGGACACACCATCACACTATGGTGTTCCAGGTGGCGTTTTAGTTGTGAAACAAATTTCACATTGTCTTAAGTTGTATGCCAAACTCGTAACTCAGATATTTACCTCCACGATCATATCGCAATCATTTTTATCTTCTTGTCACGATGATCTTAAAGTTCACTCTGAATTTGCTTGAACCTTTCAAACGATTCAGACTTGTGTTTCATTAAGTAAATATACACTATATCTACTCAAATCATCAGGAAGGTAAGAAAATAACGATATCCACTGCACGCTACAAGACTAAGTGGATTGCATACATCAACATGTATCCTTCCAATGAATCACCTGCCCGCTCCATCCAACGGGGTTTTTAGTCATCTTGCCCAAGAGGCATGGTTCGCATGTCTCAACCGATTCAAAATCGAATGAGTCCAAAGATCCATCAGCATGGAGTTTCTTCATGCGCTTTATACCAATATGACATTTAGCGGCAGTGCCACAAGTATGTGGTACTATCTTCATTAACTTTGTATCTTTTGACATCAATGTTATGAACATGTGTAATACTACGATCAAGATTTCAACAAACCATTCTCACTGGGTGCATGACCATTGAAGGTATTATTCATGTAAACAGAATAACCATTATTCTCTAACTTAAATGAATAACCGTATTTGCAATAATGATGATCTAATCATGTCCATGCTCAACGCAAAACACCAAATAACATTTATTTAGGTTTGTCACTAATCCTGAAGGTAGAGAGAGCGTGCGATGTTGATCACATCAACCTTGGAAACATTTCCAACACATATCGTCACCTCACCCTTAGCTTGTTCTCCATTTATTCCGTACCTTTTATTTCGAGTTACTAACATTTAGTAACCAAACTGGTATCCAATACCCAGGTGCTACTAAGAGTACTAGCAAGGTACACACTAATAACTCGTATATCAAATATACTTCTATTGATGTTGCCAACCTTCTTATCTACCAAGTATTTAGGGTTGTTCCGCTTCAGCGACCGCTCAGCTCATAACAGAAGCACTTAGTCTCGGGTTTGAGTTCAACTTTGGGTTGCTTCACTGGAGCAGCAACTGACTTGCTATCCATGAAGTTTCCCTCCTTGCTCTTGCCCTTTTCAAAACTAGTGGTTTTGATTAACCATCAACACTTGACGCTCCTTCTTGATTTCTACCTTCGCGGTGTCAAACATCGCGAACAACTCAGGAATCATTATTTCAATCCCTCGCAATTTATAGTTCATCACCAAGTTCTAGTAGCTTAGTGACAGTGACTTGGAGAACTATATCAATCACTATCTTATCTGGAAGATCAACTCCCACTTGATTTAAGCGATTGTAGTATCCAGACAATCTGAGTACATGCTCAACGATTGAGCTATTCTCCTTCATCTTACAGGCAAAGAATCTTGTTGGATATCTCATATCTCGCAACACGGGCACGAGCCTGAGATCACAATCTCAGCTCTTAGAACATCTCATATGTTCCGTGACGTTCAAAACGTTTTGGAGCCTCAATTCTAAGCCGTAATGCATGACGCACTAAACTATCAAGTAGTCATCGAAACGTGCCTGTCAGATGTTCACAACATCTACAGACGACGCTAGATGGGGTGGCGCACCGAGTGGTGCAATAAGGACATAAGCCTTCTGTGCAGCAATGAGGACAATCCTCAGATCACGGACCCAGTCCGCAATATTGCTACCATCATCTTTCAATTCTATTTCTCTAGGAACATATAAAATTTACAAGGGTGCTACAACGTGTGCTACTAATCTACAATATAATTTGCAAAGACACTTTGACTATGTTCATGATAATGAGTTCAATTAATCATATTACTTAAGAACTCCCACTCAAATTGACATCCCTCCGATCATTCGAGTGATACATGATCCAAATTCACCAACTCAAGTCCGATCATCACGTGAGTTGAGGTGGCTGCAATGGTGAACATCATGATGTTGATCATATCTACCATATGACTCATGTTCGACCTTTCAGTCTCTTGTGTTCCGAGGCCATGTTTGTACATGCTAGGCTCGTCAAGTTTAACCCGAGTGTTCTGCACGTGCAAATCTGGCTTGCACCCGTTGTATGTGAACGTAGAGTTTATCACACCCGATCATCATGTGGTGTCTCAACACGACGAACTTTCGCAACGATGCACACTCGGGGAGAACACAATTTATCTTGAAATTAAGTGAGGGATCACCTTATAATGCTACCATCGTCTTAAGCAAAACAAGGTGCATAAAAAGGATTAACATCACATGCAAATCATAAGTGACATGATATGGCCATGAACTTGTGCTTTTAATCTCCATCTAGAAAGCACCGGCATGATCTCCATCGTCACCGACATGACACCATGATCTCCATCATCTTGATCTCCATCAACGTGTCGCCATCGGGGTTGTCACGCCCTGCATGCTTCTACTACTATTGCTACCGTTTAGCGATAAAGTAAAACATTACATAGCGCTTAATGATTGACACGCAGGTCATACAATAATTAAAGACAACCCTATGGTTCCTGCCGGTTGCCGTATTCACCGACATGCAAGTCGTGATAATCTATACATCACATGATCATCTCATACATCACATATATCACGTCATGTAATTGGTCATATCACATCACAACATACCCTGCAAAAACAAGTTAGACGTCCTCTAATTGTTGTTGCATGTTTTACGTGGCTGCTACGGGTATCTAGCAAGAACGATTCTCACCTATGCATAAACCACAACGGTGATACACTAGTTGCTTTTCAACCTTCTCAAGGACCGCCGTTGTCGGATCCGATCCAACTAAAGTGAGAGAAACTATCACCCGCAAGCCATCTAGGCAACATGTTGCGTCGAGGGAACCGGTCTCTCATAAGCGTACGAGTAATGTTGGTCCGGGCCGCTTCATCTCACAATCCCGCTGAACCAAAATACGACCAAGGGAGGAAGCAATCTAAGCATCAACGCCCATAAACCTTTTGTGTTCTACTCGAGATCTCATCGAACCATCAACCTAGCTCATGATGCCACTGTTGGGTAACGTTGCATGGGAAACAAAAAATTTCCTACGCACACGCAAACCTATCCATGGTGATGAGCATCTACGAGAGGGAGAGTAGATCTACGTACCCTTGTAGATCGCTAAGCGGGAAGCGTTAAGAAACACGATTGGTGTAGTCGTACTTCTTCGCGATCCAAATCGCCGAGCGTCCCGCGATCTAATCACGAACCGTCCCGCGAATTAATCACGAACCGTCCCGCGATCAATCCGTCCCGCGATCCGATCACGAACATCCCGTGACCTTGATCACGATCCTTCCGATCTAGTACCGAACGGACGGCACCTCCGCGTTCAGCACACGTGCAGCTTGATGACGATCTCCACCGTCTTGATCCAGCAAGAGGAGGTGGAGAGGAGAGGGAGTTCACCGGCAGCGTGACGGCGCTCCGGTGATGGAGGTGGTGGAGCAATTCCGGCAGGGCTTCGCCTAAGCGCTGCAGAAAACCGATCTAGAGGAGCACCGGTGGAACGGGTAGCATGTGGCCATAAGTTATGTCCCGTGTGCTAGCCCTTCCCCTCTATTTATATGTTGAGCCCTGGGGTCTAAACTTGGAGCAAAAACCTCTACAAGGTCGATTTTGCCCGCACAAGGTTGGTTTGGCCCGCAAGAAAAGAGTCCAACTCGGATCCTTGTAGTCCCGCGCACAAGCGGTAGTACCGCTTCACGAGCGGTAGTAACGCTTCACGAGCGGTAGTACTGCCTTGCTGCTTAAGGCAACAGCAAAACTTCCTTTTGGCCTTTCCAATACCTCGTGGGTTTTACCCCATTGGTCCATATAAAGTGTTGTTGTACCCGAACACTTCGGTAAACATCCGGAACCCCTTCCGGTTAATTCCGGAACTCTTCCAGAGATCAAAAAACTATTATCACATATATCAATCTTTATCTCCAAACTCTTTCGGAGATCCTCGTCATGTCCGGGATCGTATCCGAGACTCCGAACATCCTTCGGTCACCACCATACATAACTCTATACTATAGAAACGTCACCAAACCTTAAGTGTGCAGACCCTGCGGGTTCGAGAACTATGTAGACATGACCGAGACACCTCTACGGCCAATAACCAATGGCGGGACCTGGACGTCCACATTGGTTCCTACATATTCTACGAAGATCTATCGGTCGAACCTCTATGTCAAGGATTCAGTTAATCCCGTATAACGTTCCCTTTGTTCTTCGGTATGTTACTTGCCCGAGATTCGATCGTCGGTATCTCCATACCTAGTTCAATCTCGTTACCGGCAAGTCTCTTTACTGGTTCCGTAATACAAGATCCCGCAACTAACAATTAGTCACATTGCTTGCAAGGCTTATTGTGATGTTGCATTACCGAGTGGGCCCCGAGATACCTCTCCGTCACACGGAGTAACAAATCCCAGTCTCGATCCATGCCAACTCAACGGACATCATCGGAAATACCTGTAGAGCACCTTTATAGTCACCCAGTTACATTACGACGTTTGATACACACAAGGCACTCCTCCGATATCCGTGAGTTGCATGATCTCATGGTCACAGGAACATATACATTGACATGCAGAAAACAGTAGCAATAAACTAACACGATCATATGCTACGTTTGTAGTTTGGGTCTTGTCCATCACATCATTCTCCTAATGATGTGATCCCGTTATCAAATGACATCACATGTCAATGGCTAGGAAACCCTGACCATCTTTGATCAACGAGCTAGTTCACTAGAGGCATACTAGGGACACAGTGTTGTCTATTTACCCACACATGCAATGTGTTTCCAATCAATGCAATTATAGCATGGATAATAAACGATTATCATGAACAAGGAAATATAATAATAAACACTTTATATATTGCCTCTAGGGCATATTTCCAACAGCTTGCCTACCTAACTCTTGTTGAATCATTAAGCAATTTTCAACTGCTAAAAATAGCAATTTTTCATTAAGTTAATATAGCAAATAGTGATAAAACAGGATTAACATAATAGGGATGATAATCGAGTCAAGCCACGGATTGTTCAAACTAGACATGCAATCGGAAACAAAAGGACAAACATCACGTACGTCCACCACGATTGCTATAGCTAGTAGACCAAAAGAAGAAGAAAAATGCCATGTTCAATTTTCTGTCAGGATTTGTGGTGCTTGCTAAAAAAATTGTCTTCCTCACGACGACATAATTTTTCATAAAGAATGGTCGATTTGCCATGGTTAAAGATCTGCCCTTCGAATCTTCAACATTTACCAATTCCAAAAGTATTTATAAGCATATGGGCCCCAAAGCCCATGGAGTTAGCCCCGTTTTATAAAGTACCTAGCCTAACTCTTAGATGGCGGTTATTCGGTTCTTGTTACAATCATCCAGGATGCTAGAAGTCATATCAAGCTACCAGTACCAACCAACCATAGCTCAAAGAGCAAAATAAGAGCAATAAATGAGAACAGAAGGAGGCGACAAAACTAGCAACACTACTCTACAACAGGCGGCGAAACCATCTCCAGGCGACGCGAAGCAGTTCCCCACGACATTTGTCCAGCTCGATGATGAATTGTCAGAGCATCGTCTTCTGAGTGACATCGCAGAGCACCACTCATTGTCGAAGAAAGCTTCGAAGTGTCACAAGAATGCATCCCAAACTTTTCGATGTACGGCCCTGGAAACATAAATCATTTCTTAGTCTCAAACACTCCACAAGGAGGCAGCAACAATCATGTTTAGAACAAGTTTTTTCTTATGTTTATGCCACAGAGCACATATATCATTGAAACAGGAAATGGCAGGGAGCTGGAAGAAACCTTATATGCCACAAGGAGTACATATATGTTTTTTCGGGATTCCAATCAATATTTAATTGAATTCATCGAATCAGGAACATTCGACACATGGGGTTTTTCAGAGCTTTGGTCAAAGGTCCCTTGGGTTTGTTTAGAGAGTTCAAAAACATTCCTTATACTCCAGGATCAAACCACTTTTGAATCCTTCAAGTTTAGCTATGCTCTTTGAGTTCTCCAAATTATGTCGTCACCTTTGATGCAAACTTCATATAGTCTTTGACAACAAAGCAACATTTTTTCTTAAAAAGGACAATGCTCGTACATTGCAATGAGATATAAATATTGTAGTATGTTAGTTCGTGATTTACATACCCGTATTATATTGTGCTTATGTAAATAAATATGTTTGTCAAATCTTGCACGTGATTTACCTGCTTATATGCAATTGTGTAAATAAATGTTTTTAAAATCTTGCTTATATTAACGCGTTGCAGTTTGGTAAGTAAATTAAAGTGATTGATTAGCATACGGGAAAGGTGCGGACAAAGGGCGTGGTGGGGCAAAGAAGCGATCGGACAAAAAAAAATCGATGGAGTAACGCGCTGAGAGCATCTTCAACAGCGGTGCTAAACAAGCGTCATGCTGAAAAAAGTGATGTTTTTGCGCGCGCTACCGCTCTGGATGCTCCAGCGGACGCGCAAAAATCGCGCGCGCTGCAAATAGAGTTCAGCGCGTGGGCCGAAATACCATCGCGCACCACTTATTTGCTGCACTCGCTTCCGCGCGCAGCACACACGAGCGCTCGCGAAACTCTTTCTCCTTCACGCCACCTTCGCCTCGCGCGCGCCAGCGCCGGCTAACTCGACCCGATGGACCCACCCGCCGGCACCCCGCTCACCCCATCCTACAGCTGCGACCCCTCTGCCGCCGTCGCTGCCGCTGCAAACCCTAGCGCGGGGAGCGCTGGCCTCGCCTCCGACGGAGCTTCTCCGAGCATCGGCCTCGCGCGCGGCCTCTTCATGTCGCCGCGGATGACCTCGGCAGCGGGTGGTGTCGCGCCGGCGCCGCCCCGCGCCCTCCCCTCGAAGCTCCCAAATGTGTCTCGACCGAAGAAGAGCAAGACATCCGCGAAGAAGAACAAGGCGGCGAACGGCTCCGGCACCTCGAAGGCGTCAAGGAAGAAGCTTGCAGGGCGTGTGACGGGCGCGGCGGCTACCGAAGCGCCGACGAGCTCACTTGTTGAGCCGGCGGCCGACACGCACAATGTGTTCGATGAAATGCCACAAAGGTACAAAATTTCACCAACTTTTTTTTTCTTGTTATTTTTTGAATGCATACATATAGATAGCTTATTTGCATTGTTCTACATATTTTGTAGTCTCGACGATGATGCATACATATCAACTATGGGTGCCAGCTCTAACAATTCGCATTGGTCTCAAACCAATGAGTTCGAGGCGGACAAGCATAGTGAGGGCATTGTCGACACACCAAAAGGAAGAGCGGGCAATTACACCAACGCCGAAGACATCTTACTATGCAATACTTGGTTGGTAGTGTCGAGGAATTCATCTGTTGGAGGTGATCAAAGTAGAGATGCTTATTGGAACCGGATGAAGAAATACTTTGATGCTCGCAACATGAGTGGAATTGAGCGCACCGACCGATCTCTTCTGTCCCGGTGGTCGACAATCAACAAGGATTGTTAAAAGTGGGCGGCCGCACAAAAGCCAGTTGACAAGTTGAACCCAAGTGGCACCAATGAGGACGATAGAGTAAGTGACATTTCATCCATGTTCATCATACTTGTTATTGGTGTTTGCCGTGCAAACTTGTTTTGTTTTCATGTAGTTCAACATTACACAAGACTTGTTCAAAGGAGAGGAGAAGAGGACCAAGAATGGGAAGATCAAGAAAGTAAGACCATTTACCTTGCCTCATTCTATGAGGTGTTGAAGGATGATGAGAAATGGAAGAAGCATGATGATTTGGATGATTTGAATTTGAGCAACAAACGCAAGCGAACAATTGAATTGGATGATGATGAGGAGGAGGAAGCATCAAGTGATGACGGCAAGAGAAGCCTCATACCCAACTCGGTTTCATATTCGAAGCCAAAATGACCGGATGGGTGCAAGAAAGACGCAAAAGAAAATAAGAAGAGGAAAGGAGATGGTGAGCTTAAAAATGCTATGGAAGCTATTGTGAAGGCAAGAAAAGAAGCCAACGAGGTGAGGAAAATGGTAAGAAACCAAGATGCCGCGGCCGAGGAGAGGAGGTTGGCGGCCGAGGAGAGGAAGGTGGCTTTGGAGGAGAGGAAGGTGAGCAATGAGGAGCGAACTAGATTGATCGAATGGGAGAAGCACTTGTTTTTCTTGGACACATCTATCCTCAATGAGACGCAAAAGGAGTATGTCAATATTGCCCGTAAAGAAGTCTTGATCCAAAAAAGAGCCATGATTCACGCAATGGGTGATGGTGGCCTTGGCGCCATGGGTGGCGGTGGACTTGGCTCCACGAGTGGCGGTGGCCTTGGCGCCATGGATGGCGGTGGACCTGGCTCCATGAGTGGCAGTGGCCTTGGCTCCATGGGTGGCGGTGGACTTGGCGCCATGGGAGGCATCGGTGGCTTCGGAGCTACCATGGGCGGCTTAGGTGCCATGGGTGATTTTGGAGCTACCATGGAGACCATGGGAGACATGGGTGGCTTTGGAGCACCTCCCGGCGCCATGGCCGCTATAGGAGGCATGAGTTTTGCATCTCTGATGGGAGGCATGGGTGCACCTCCGGCCGTCATGGGAGGCATGTCTTTCGGTGTGACTCACACACCTTCCTATGAAAATGCCGTTGAAGATCTTTCCAACACCGTCCGAGCTTCACGTGATACGGTGCGCGACAATGATGATGATGAGGAGGAAGAATCATCTTCGGAGGAGGAAGAATCGTCTTCGGAAGATGAGGACGAAGACGAAGACGAGGCTTCATGTGTCTTTTGTGTCTTTTGTTTGTGTCAAGATGAACTTGGTTTGCATTTTGAACTTGGTTGGATGAACTTGTGGGCATGATTTTGAACTTGTGAGCATCAACTTTTATGCATCAACTTGTTTGTGTGAAATTTATATGTCATACTCATTGCATTTTGAATGTTTAAAATTTATTTTATGTCCAAAATGCAATAAATGGCGAGTTGCGCATGCTCCCTTTTTTGCGCGCTGCTGGAACGACGCGCGCTGTGCATTTTAGCGCAGGTGCTGGAACAAAGCGCGCGCGATAAATCAGTTTTTAGCGCGCGGCGCTTAGCGCGGCCGTTGGAGATGCTACGAGAAGAAATAGCTATTGATGAAACACTCCGCCGGCAGGAAAAGAAGCACTGCTCCTTTTTTAAGTAACTAGAGATAACGAAGTTATTGGTATTAACATGGACTACTTTTGCGTTATCGTCCTTCAAATATATAAGACAGTTTTTAGGCATCTTATAGAAAGATAATATAAGAAAAGAGTTCTCGCACAAAAAATGGATATAAGAAAAGAGAAAAGACCACATGCGCATCGACAAATAAAGGTCAAGACAGCGTGAAAAGTTGTTCTTAGTACCGAAACTTCACCATGAACATGAAATTAATACTATCCAAAGCAGTCACCGTATGTTCTTGTTCATGCATTGGCCGCTTTCCACCATCGCATAAACTGAATCAAATTGCATCTTTGAAAAGAACATATTTTTAGAAGAACAGAAAGAAAAAACATTTACATACTTGATGAACTGATCGGAAAATTAGAGGCAAACATCTTGCATGCAAAGAGTACATAAAATAGTAGCCGAATATTTAATTCCTGAGCTAGCTGGAGCCTCTGGATGCGTCATCGACGAGTTTCATCGAGACGTATCTCGTCCAGAACCACGGTGAGCGCCAGGATGAAAGCATGGTCGACGCCTGGGCTGACGCTAACGCTATACTCCAGCCGCTGTTCCGACGTATCTTCAATCTTAGCAACGGCGGCGGTGCCGTCGGACTTACGACGGCGGACGGTGCACTCTGGCCCCCGGCAGACGACAACGAACTCCCGCTGCCTGAGCCTCTCGCTGGGGTCGCGGCCGGCGAGGTGCACGTCGATCTCGCGCCCAGTTGAACAGCGCAGGCTGCGCCACGGCTTCGAACAGTAGATCTGTCGGGCTCGTGCTGGCTCCCCTGAACGCCTCCCACCTCCGGTCGGACAAGAACAGGCTAGGCGCGCATCGCTGCACGGTGACCACCGTCCGGCGCGACGCAGCGTCCACGAGGCGGTAGCGGGTGTGAAAGCTCGCCATCGACGCTTTCACCCTCATCACCGCCTTACCGCCGGCCTCGTCGGTGACGGTGAAGCCGCGCCACGGCCAGCCGTTGGTGATGCTCACGGTGAACGTCCTCGCGTGCGGCGCGTAGAACCGGGCGTCCACCACCGGTTCCGTCGACGGCGCCATTGTCGATCGGCAGTTACTCGTGACCGGTCCCGCGTCGAGGGTCTAGACAGAGCCGCAATTTTGCGGCTACGTACGTACCGAGGTGGAACAACAAAGGAAACGACTGCCTTCCCTTGTATCGTGCATCGGCGGGGTTACTATTTCCTTGTTATACAAGACATTATCTCTGGCATATCATGAGGTCGCTTACCAAACAGTCCAATACCAACCACACGCATCCTTCCTATATATATATATATATATATATATATATATATATATATATATATATATATATATATATATACACCTATACTAAAGCAATTACATTTGCGATGGGCTAATTCGACCCCTCAAACGCCGGCATCCGGGCCTTGCCTTCCCTTGTATCGTGCATCGGAAGGGTTGCTATTTCCTTGTTGTACAAGGTATTATCTCTCGTGGCCTATCGGTGAGATAGCAAATAGTCCAACACCAATGACACGCATCCTATTCCTACCTATATATCTATTTTACAAAAAAAATAACTTCCCAGTGTCACAGAAAAGTAAGTTTCATCCACAAAAAAATAAAAAAATAATAGAAAAGTAAGTTTGTAGTTCAAAGGAAACGGACCAGTCTAGAATTCTTTGTGGAGAAAACGAGTCTCTAGCATATACTCCAGTCTAGTAGTTGCTTGCACATCATTAAAATGGACATATAAAACATGCATCCCAATTTTCAGGTCATGCACTCATATTTTTGGAAAAAACAACTTTGTCTCATCAAAATCGTGGGTGCACTACAACAAAATCAACAATGCACACCACACATTGTCGACGATTGATTTACTGTTGACCTTATGATCTCATGAGCAGTCGTCAAGAACAATAGATACGGGTGGAGCCCAAAGTGATCTTGTCGGCAATAATGGAAAATATCTCGGACGCGTTTGGTTAGCCGCGTACACCCTAATCAGGCCCGCGCGGAAAGAATTTGATCCGTTTGGTTGCCTGGTCCGCATACAAATCCTGACCCGCACGAACTTTAAAGCAGTGCTTAGCCAAGCCCGCTAGCAACGGCCGAATCAACAGTTTCTAGCGAGACAAGCTACGACGATGCAGGGTAGTGCAACGCCGCCCTCGCAGCTGCAGGCAGAGAGATGGCGAGAGAGATGTCGCGTCCTCAAAAAAGGGGCAGGACGAATTCGCGTCATTGACTGCCGATTCACGGTCGCCCCATATAATCAGGGTGACTGGCGCGCCAAAACTCCCGCCACCACCCCCCCCTCTCTCGAGCTTTCACACTGGCCCGAATCCACCTCGACGACGAGGTAAGGGACGCAACTACTCTGACGACCGGTTGGCTGCGGCGGCGGATCCACTCCTCCTCTTCTCCTTCGTGCCGCACCTCCACGGATGGCGTCTGTAAGTTAGACCACCCCATTCCCTCTACTAGTTCTATCTACATCTGTCGATGGGGTGGGGTTAGATCATCCGATCTGTTCGAGTGTGATGTTGCATTATCTAGTTGGGATGGATTTGAAGCATGCTAGGGGTTGTTTTCTTGGATGTTCATGGATGGATTGCTTTTATGCTTAGATATTCATGGATGCAGTGGTAGTATGCTTAGATGTTCATGGATGGATTGGTAGTATGCTTAGATGTATGGTATGGTAGTGTACAAGTGTTATACAGGATCATTCATATGTGTCCATGATTAGTGTTGTCTTGAATTAGATCATCCTTGTGTGCATGTTGTATTGTTTGTTGATGTGTAGTCTGTTGTATGTTGATGACGCTAACGTTTGTAGTACATGATCACATAAGAGTTTAGTCTGGCCATCGTGCCGTTCGAGAGCCAGTTTCGGACTCCTACGTCCAGGACTCCCAGGCTAACATCGACCCGGTGCCTCCTGATTCAGAGGTTTTCGAGGTCGCACCTACGGTTCTTCCATTTGTGCTGGCTCAGCACAACGTTGTATCTCATACGGGTGTTCGAAAGGCAACCGCAAAGGAGAAGAATGGCAAGGGATGCAACATGAAATGGCAGTCGCTCATTTCCACTTTTGTGCTTAACAAGATGTGTGATATCATATCTAGTGATACTGAGAAAGGGGTTCAATGAGGCAAATTTGAACTCTGTGGAAAAACAATTCTTCAACTTTTGTAAACAGGAGGTCACTTCGACTCAGGTGTACAACCACCTGAGAAAGTGAATAACGAGATGAATCATCACGAATCTCCATGTTTTCTATCACGTAAAAACCATAGGTTACTTTAAGTAGGTCTAGCATTACTCCGGTGAACGTTGTCGCGTGCGGCGTGCAGAATCTCACGTCCACCGCTGGTCCCGTCCTCGGTGCCATTGCTGCAAAAGATCGGTGTTGCTCGTGGCCTGATCCCCGTCGTGACTCATGAGGCTAGATAGCCCGCAACAAATTGCTGAGGCCAAACATACACGTATCGTGTATATGAAGGACTAGTATACAAAAAATAGCATATTTTTCTATGAGTGTACGCATATGTGCGCTCTTGCGGAGGGACGTCGTGTGCGACACCATGTTGGACACCATGGTCGGGCTGACGCTTGCGTGATGCACGGGAATGCCAAGGCCTGGATCATGGCATCGAGGACGGTGTGGCGGAAGGTGGGTCGTCGGATCGCTACGTACACGCATTCATGGACTTGGTCATATTATATTTCTTCTGAGTCATAAAGAGAGCCACACATGTTACATTCTCAACTCAAGGGTGTCCATTCAAAGGTCAAAAAATCCGTTAATAAAATGTGTCCTACAATACTCTGTAGTTGTCGTCATCATTTGTAGCAGCCATTTATGCAAAAATATTTTGGAAATTGAGTGTGAAATCAAGTCGAAAATCAAACGATCAATAGAGTTAATTAGCTAGATGATAATTATGTATGCAATGTGTGGATAATGTGCCACAACTTGTTAATAGAGTTAATTAGCTTCTCATATGAAAGATTGTATGCCACAACTTGTTTCATGTTGACATGAATGTTAAATTTTGGATAGATGATGTTTGTGTATTATGAAGCTCATTTTGGATGCCAAACAATGTGTGGATTTAACAATTCTTGCAAAATGGCAACCAAAGATGATATGTGAGTGATTTCAATTTAGAAATCCATATGGCAGCCAAACATTTTTTTTTTTGCAATTAGATTTCCATTTCAACCAAATGAAATCCCAGAGATTTCATTTCAAGAAAATGAAATGAAATTAGGGGTGCTAAACAAGTTGTAAATTGTTTGGTTGCATCACAGAAAATATGGATCAACTTGCCAAAAGCGTTTTGCATGCCATTGCTATCATAAAAAACAAAGAAAATTATGTTTGGACTCAATGGAGTTTTTTTTAACATAATACAAACGCAGACGTTCATACATACACATATACATTCATCTTTATGAACGCATGCATGCATACCCTACCGGCACATCATTTTGAGATTCATGAACTCATCACCCAAGCCTTCGTAGTCGACAGGAACATCTTTTCTCACTGAACGCACGTCACTAAAAAGCCTAGAATAAATCCAGTAAAATGCGAGCACTAATGTCAAGTCCGAGACTTGAACTCTGATGAACATGGGATACCATTGTACTATTAACCATCGAACCATAGGTTGGTTCATGGACTCGATGGAGTTTCCGTTAAAGTTGTATACAAAGCAGATCATAGAAACATTCCTGTTATTTTCACTCCTATAAACCAGACAAGATTCATAGAAGAAATAAATCCTAAGAAATGGAATCCTCTAAAATTTCTACGAAATTTCTTCGAGTCAAACAGACCATACAAGTAAACTGCACATGTCTAGAGCAAATAAAAAGTTATTGTGGGGTGCGTTGATGTGTACCTTACTATTTTAGTGACAATGTAGAGCCACATGCTCTGCCTATCACAAGATAACGTGAAATGTCGCCCACACCAGTCATCAGCCCATCAAACTTGGACAAATTTGCACGGCAGAAAATTTTCCGTGGACAGAAAGCTCAGTTAAGCCTTAAAAATGCTTTGTAGTCAAATCGCGCCGATCAAACTAATCCAAAGGGGAAAGTGTTAGTGGCAATTGTTCTCGTCACCCCGTGTGTCAGCGTCGCATCAGTATTATCCAATGTACGTGTGACACTGACACCACCGTTGACACGACCACCATCACTACCAGAATCGCACCTTATGCCGATGGCCCTGTCCGTCGGCATAGCCTTGATTCCCGTCGGGACAGGACTATGCCGACGGCCCCCGTCGGCAAAGGCCCGTCGGCAACATATACGTCGGCGTAGCCTGGGGGCCATTGGCATAGAAATGCCGTCGGCATAGGTCCTATACCGACGGTGTCCGTACATCTATGCCGATGGCCCGGGCCGTCGGCAACGTTCCCGCCTAACGCCGACCGTCGTCAAGTGCTGACCAACGGCTGCTCGCCACGGGGCAGGGGTATGCCGACGGCTATGTAGTCGGCATAGCGGCGACGTGTCAGCAACTGGGGGCTCCTGGGGCAAAGCTATGTCGACGGCCGAGCTGTCGGCTCAGTTTGAAACTACGCCGACGGCTAAGCCGTCGGCATAGCCCTGCCCCAGGTGTGCCCAGTTACTGCCACGTGGCAGATATGCCGACGGCCTAGCCGTCGGCTTAGTTTCAAACTATGCGGACGGCTAAGCCGTCGGCATATCTGCCACGTGTCAGCAACTGGGTACTCACGCCAGCCCTATGCCGACGGCTAGGTCGTCGGCATAGATTGTATTTTTTTTCTGTTTGTTTTCAGATCAATTCAATTCAAATATACAACAGATATATATGATGAAAATAGACATATAGAACACATCTAAGTATCATCCAGCACCGTCACAACAATATATGCATAAGCATCATCACAATCAACATAAACATCGAGCACACAAGTCATCTAAAGAAACATAAGTATAAGCACACAAGTAACCGAAAGTCTTAAGCGCCAAGACGTCGAGCACCGCGGAGGTCGTCACCGCCAAGACAGCGACAGCGCTAGCGACAGCGCTAGCGCCAAGATCGCCAAGACAGCGACAGCGCTAGCGACAGCGCTAGCAACATAAACCCAGGTCGTCACTGCTAGCGACAGCGCTAGCGCCAAGATCGCCTCCACCTCCGCCTCCGTGGATCGGAGTGGTCGGGCTCCGTTACTCGGGAGTGCTGTGAAGACCACCGCCAACGGTTGATCCAAGGGTTCCCTGGATGTTGAAAAGACATATTAACGGGATATATGACTGTGTTGAAAGGCATGATATGCTTTCGGGCACCTCTCCCTCGACCTCCCTGTGAGGACTCATCCTCAAGTAGTCGGGGGGTAGGATTATGTGCTCGACTAGTCCGACTAGGCATGCCGACGACCTTGCGTAGGAAACCCACGTCGTCGGCCTTCCCCTTGCCCATGTTCCACGAACCTGCATTGAAAAGAGAATAAACAATTAGTACATTAATAATGAAGGAAAAAAGCATTATGAAAAGCATTAGTAATGAAGGAAAAAGCATAGTAATAAATAATCATAAAAAGGCATACATCTGCTAGAACCCATACGAATCATCACTGTTGTAACCTATTTCTCGGTCGGTCTCATCATCACTATCCATCATATGATCTTCATTGTCCGACGGAGGTGGAGGCTCTTCCTCGTCGTCAGCGTCTTCGTTTAACTTTTGTAGCATAAGTATGTCACTTTCATTGACAATGGTCTCACCATCATTCCGTGCATCGTCCTCGTTTGGATCCACATCATCATCAGCTAATGGTCAAGAGTCATCGTTTCTAACCACATCATCATCAGGTTGCTCTTGATAGAACACTCCCTCGTATGTCACGCGGTTAATGTTGTAGTAATCGTCTTCATTCGGGTCCGGTAGCTTACCATGTGGCGACACCTTGAACACAACTTCCCAACCCTTTAGGTACTCTTTTTGGCATGGGTAAGGCAGATAATAAACTTGTGTAGCTTGGGTAGCCGCAATGAAGAGATCGGCTCCTGCATAGACGGTTGATGGTTTAACTTCGACCAAACCAATAGAAGGCGTATGTCTCTGCCCCTCCCGCAGATCGAACCATCGACATTTGAACACATGCAGACTTAGGGTTTTGCGCCCTTTGCAGAATTTAATCTCGTATATATTTTGTACCCTTACGTAGTAGTCTACTGAATTTTGACCGGGGGTGTACACTCCGGTATTTATAGTTTTGGGATCAGGACGGCTGTTCTGGTGCTCCTCTGTATGGAAGCGATACCCATTCACATCATACTTTTTACATGTCATGACAGCAGGGTCAAAACCCATGGAAACCCATCTCAATTCGTCATCCATAGATATGTTCGGATTATTTCCCTACAAGCATAATTAAAAGTGTTGGGTGCATTAGTTCGGTTAACTAATAAATGTTGAACTAGGTATTTAATAGGGGAATGTAGAAAATTACTTTCTCCATGAACCAAGCAACACACTTTTTACGTCCAGGGTTTCCATGACGGAGAAAAGTAAGTACCTCCGCCTCAGTAGGAGGATTAATTTGTTGGAAATATGCCCTAGAGGCAATAATAAATTAGTTATTATCATATTTCCTTGTTCATGATAATCGTTTATTATCCATGCTATAATTGTATTGATCGGAGACTTAAATGCATGTGTGGATACATAGACAAAACCATGTCCCTAGTATGCCTCTAATGGACTAGTTCGTTGATCAAAGGATGGTTAAGGTTTCCTAGCCATGGACATGAGATGTCATTTGATAACGAGATCACATCATTAGGAGAATGATGTGATGGATAAGACCCAAACTACAAACATAGCATATGATCGTATCAGTTTATTGCTACTGTTTTCTGCATGTCAAGTATATGTTCCTATGACCATGAGATCATGCAACTCACGGATATCGGAGGAGTGCCTTGTGTGTATCAAACGTCGCAACGTAACTAGGTGACTATAAAGGTGCTCTACAGGTATCTCCGATGGTGTCTGTTGAGTTGGCATGGATCGAGACTGGGATTTGTTACTCCGTGTGACGGAGAGGTATCTCAAGGCCCACTCGGTAATACAACATCACAACAAGCCTTGCAAGAAATGTGGCTAAGTGTTAGTCACGGGATCTTGTATTACGGAACGAGTAAAGAGACTTGCCAGTAACGAGGTTGAACTAGGTATGGAGATACCGATGATCGAATCGCGGGCAAGTAACATACCGAAGAACAAAGGGAACGTTATACGGGATTAACTGAATCCTTGACATAGAGGTTCGACCGATAAAGATCTTCGTAGAATATGTAGGAACCAATGTGGACGTCCAGGTCCCGCCATTGGTTATTGACCGTAGAGGTGTCTCGGTCATGTCTACATAGTTCTCGAACCCGCAGGGTCTGCACACTTAAGGTTCGGTGACGTTTCGATAGTGTAGAGTTATGTATGGTGGTGACCAAAGTTTGTTCGGAGTCCCGGATGAGATCCCGGACGTCACGAGGAGCTCTGGAATGGTCTGGAGGTAAAGATTCATATATAGGAAGTCCCAGTTTGGTTTCTGGAAAAGTTTCGGGCTCATCGGTAGTGTACCGGCAGTGCCGGTAGTGTACCGGGAGGCCTCCGGGAGGGGTATTTCGACCCCAAGAGGTCCATGGGCTGTGGGAGAATAATAACCAGCCCTTAGTGGGCTGGGAAAACAGCCACAAAGGCCCATGGCGCAGGAGAGAAAGTCCTAAAGCAAAAAGTGGAAAATCATCCAATAGGAGGCAATCCTACTCCAACTAGGATTGGAGGTGAAGTAGGATTGCTTCCCACCTCCTATTTCGGCCGACCCAAAGGCCTTGGCTGCCTCTCCTCTCCTATCCGCCTATATATACTAGTTTATTGGGTGGTTTTTGGACAGAATTTCCGGCCACGTGCTACCCTTTACACCGGTGCATAGTTTCTCCTCTAGATCGGTTTTCTGCAGTGCTTAGGCGAAGCCCTGCCGGAATTGCTCCACCACCATCACCGGAGCGCCGGCACGCTGCCGGTGAGCTCTCTCTCCTCTCCACCTCCTCTCGCTGGATCGAGACGGTGGAGATCGTCATCAAGCTGCACGTGTGCTGAACGCGGAGGTGTCGTCCGTTCGGCGCTAGATCGGAAGGACCGTGATCGAGATCGCGAGACGGTTCGTGATGTGATCACGGAATGGATCGTGATGAGTTCGCGGGACAGATTGTGATCAAGATCGTGAGACGGATCGTGATGAGTTCGCGGGACAGATCATGATGTGTTTGCGGGACGGTTCGTGATTGGATCGCGGGACGCTCGGCGATTTGGATCGCGAAGAAGTTCGACTACACCAATCGCGTTTCTTAACGCTTCTCGCTTAGCGATCTACAAGGGTACGTAGATCCACTCTCCCTCTCGTAGATGCTCATCACCATGGATAGGTTTGCGTGTGCATAGGAAAAAATTTGTTTCCCATGCGACGTTCCCCACCAGTGGCATCATGAGCTAGGTTGATGGTTCGATGAGATCTCGAGTAGAACACAAAAGGTTTGTGGGAGTTGATGCTTAGATTGCTTCCTCCCTTGGTCGGATTTTGGTTCAGCGGGATTGTGAGATGAAGCAGCCCGGACCAACATTACTCGTACGCTTACGAGAGACCGGTTCCCTCGACGCAACTTGTTGCTTAGATGGCTTGCGGGTGACGGTTTCTCTCACTTTAGTTGGATCGGACCCGACAAAGGCGGTCCTTGAGAAGGTTGAAAAGCAATCTATGTATCACCGTTGTGGTTTATGCGTAGGTGAGAATCGTTCTTGCTAGGTACCCGTAGCAGCCACGTAAAATATGCAACAACAATTAGCGGACGTCTAACTTGTTTTTGCAGGGTATGTTGTGATGTGATATGGCCAATTACATGATGAGATATATGTGATGTATGAGATGATCATGTGATGTATAGAATTTCACGACTTGCATGTCGTTGAGTACGGCAACCGGCAGGAGCCATAGGGTTGTCTTTAATTATTGTATGACCTGCGTGTCAATCATTAAGTGCTATGTAATGCTTTACTTTATCGCTAAGCGGTAGCAATAGAAGTAGAAGCAGGGATGGCGCCAGAACCCCAATGGCAACACATTGATGGAGATCAAGATGATGGAGATCATGGTGTTGTGCCGGTGACGATGGAGATCATGCCGGTGTTTCGAAGATGGAGATCTTAAACACAAGTTCATGGCCATATCATGTCACTTATGAATTGCATGAGATGTTAATCCTTTTATGCACCTTGTTTTGCTTAGTACGGCGGTAGCATTATAAGGTGATCCCTCACTTGAATTTCAAGATGAACTGTGTTCTCCCCGAGTGTGCACCGTTGCGAAAGTTCGTCGTGTTGAGACACCACGTGATGATCGGGTGTGATAGACTCTACGTTCACATACAACGGGTGCAAGCCAGATTTGCACGCGCAGAACACTCGGGTTAAACTTGACGAGCCTAGCATGTAGAGACATGGCCTCGGAACACAAGAGACCGAAAGGTCGAGCATGAGTCATATAGTGGATATGATCAACATAATGATGTTCACCATTGAAGCCACCTTAACTCACGTGATGATCGGACTTGAGTTGGTGAATTTGGATCATGTATCACTCGAATGACCCGAGGGATGTCAATTTGAGTGGGAGTTCTTAAGTAATATGATTAATTAAACTCATTATCATGAACATAGTCAAAGTGTCTTTGCAAATTATGTTGTAGATTACTAGCTCGCGTTGTAGCTCCCTTGTATTTTTATATGTTCCTAGAGAAATAGAATTGAAAGATGTTAGTAGCAAAATTGCGGACTAGGTTCGTGATCTGAGGATTGTCCTCATTGCTGCACAGAAGGCTTATGTCCTTAATGCGCCGCTCGGTGCGCCACCCCATCTAGCGTCGTCTGTAGATGTTGTGAACATCTGACAGGCACGTTTCGATGACTACTTGATAGTTTAGTGCGTCATGCATTATGGCTTAGAATTGAGGCTCCGAAACGTTTTGAACGTCACGGAACATATGAGATGTTCTAAGAGCTGAGTTTGTGATCTCAGGCTCGTGCCCGAGTTGCGAGATATAGGATCTCCAACGAGATTCTTTGCTTGCAAGATGAAAGAGAATAGCTCAATCATTGAGCATGTGCTCAGACTGTCTGGGTACTACAATCGCTTGAATCGAGTGGGAGTTGATCTTCCAGATAAGATAGTGATTGATGTAGTTCTCCAAGTCACTGTCACTGAGCTACTAGAACTTGGTGATGAACTATAAAATGCCAGGGAAAGAAATGTTGATCCCTGAGGTGTTCGCGATATTTGACACCGCGAAGGTAGAAATCAAGAAGGAGCGTCAAGTGTTGATGGTTAATCAAACCACTAGTTTCGAGAAGGGCAAGAGCAAGGAGGGAAACCTCATGGATAGCAAGTCACTTGCTGCTCCAGTGAAGCAACCCAAAGTTGAACTCAAACCCGAGACGAAGTGCTTCTGTTATGAGGTGAGCGGTCGCTGAAGCGGAAAAACCCTAGATACTTGGTAGATAAGAAGGCTGACAACATTGATAGAAGTATATTTGATATACGAGTTACTAATGTGTACCTTGCTAGTACTCTTAGTAGCACCTGGGTATTGGATACCGGTTCGGTTGCTAAATGTTAGTAACTCAAAATAAAAGCTACGGAATAAACGGAGAACTAGCTAAGGGTGAGGTGACGATATGTGTTGGAAGTGTTTCCAAGGTTGATGTGATCAACATCGCATGCTCTCTCTACCTTCAAGATTAGTGACGAACCTAAATAAATGTTATTTGGTGTTTTGCGTTGAGCATGAACATGATTAGATCATGTTTATTGCAATACGGTTATTCATTTAAGTTAGAGAATAATGGTTATTCTGTTTACTTGAATAATACCTTCAATGGTCATGCACCCAGTGAGAATGGTTTGTTGAAATCTTGATCGTAGTATTACACATGTTCATAACATTGATGTCAAAAGATACAAAGTTAATAATGATAGTACCACATACTTGTGGCACTGCCGCTAAATGTCATATTGGTATAAAGCGCATGTACAAACTCCATGCTGATGGATATTTGGACTCATTCGATTTCGAATCGGTTGAGACATGCGAACCATGCCTCTTGGGCAAGATGACTAAAGGACCCCGTTGGATGGAGCGGGCAAGTGATTCATTGGAAATGATACATGTTGATGTATGCAATCTAGTGAGTCTTGTAGCGTGCAGTGGATATCGTTATTTTCTTACCTTCACTGATGATTTGAGTAGATATAGTGTATATTTACTTAATGAAACACAAGTCTGAATCGTTTGAAAGGTTCAAGCAAATTCAGAGTGAAGTTTAAAGATCATCGTGACAAGAAGATAAAAATGACTGCGATATGATCGTGGAGGTGAATATCTGAGTCACGAGTTTGGCATACAACTTAAGACAATGTGAAAGTTGTTTCACAACTAAACGCCACCTGGAACACCATAGTGTGATGGTGTGGCCGAATATCATAGTTATGCTCTATTGGACATGGTGCGTGCTATGATGTCTCTTATCGTTTTACTACTGTAATTTTGGGGTTATGCATTGGAGACAACTACATTCACTTTAAATAGGGCACCATCTAAATCTGTTGAGATGACACCGTGTGAATTATGGTTTGATAGAAACCTAAGTTGTCATTTCTTAATATTTGGGGCTGCGACACTTGTGTGGAAAATGTTTTCACCTAATGAGGTCGAACCCAAGGCGGAAAAATGCATCTTCATAGAATACCCTAAGATCAGTTGGGTGAACCTTCTATCTCAGATCCAAGTACAAAGTGTTTGTTGCTTAAACGGATCCTTTCTCGTGGAAATGTTTCTCTCAAAAGAATTGAGTGGGAGGAAGATAGAACTTGATGAGGTTGTTAAACCTTTGTTTAACCAGAGAGTAGCGCAGTGCAGAAAGATGTTTCTGTGAAGCCTACGTTAGTTGAAGAGGAAGTTAATGATGATGATCATGAAGCTTCAGGATCAAGTTACTATCAAACTTCGTAGGTCGACAAGGATGTGTACTGATCCTAAGTGGTACGACAACCCTGTCTTGGAAGTCATGTTGTTGGACAACGATGAACCTACGAGCTATGAAGAAGCGATGATGGGCCCGGATTCCAACAAATGGTTGGAGGCCATGAAATCCGAGATAGGATCCATGTATGAAAACCAAGTATAGACTTTGGTAGATTTGCTCGTTGGACGGCAGGTCGTTGAGTACAGATGGATCTTTAAAATGAAGACAGACGCTGATGGTATTGTCACCATTTGCAAAAGCTCGACTTGTTGCAAAGATGTTTGTGACAAGTTCAAGGAGTTGACTGCGATGAGACTTTCTCACTCGTAGTGATGATAAAGTTTGTTGGAATTGTGTTAGCAGTTGCTGCATTTTCAATTATGAAATCTGGCAGATGGATGTCAAAACATCGTTTCCTTAACGGTTTACTTGAGGAAAGGTTGTATGTGATACAACCGAATGGTTTTGTCAGTCCTAAGGATGCTAAAAGGTGTGCAAGCTTCGGTGATCCTTCCATGGACTGAAGCAAGCATCTCGGAGTTGGAATATACGCTTTGATGAGGTGATCAAAGTTTTGATGTTTATACAAAGTTTACGAGAAACTTGTATTTGCAATAAAGTGAGTGGGAGCACTATAGAATTTCTGATAAGTATATGTGGATGACATATTGTTGATCAGAAATAATGTAGAGTTTCTGGAAAGCATAAAACGGTCATTTGGAAAGTGATTTTCAAAGGAAGACGTGGATGAAGCTACCTAATTGTTGAGCATCAAAATCTATGGAGATAGATCAAGATGCTCGATGAGACTTTCAATGAGTGCATACCTTGACAAGATTTTGAAAGAGTTCAAAATGGATCAGTCAGAGAAAGAGTTCTCGTCTGATTTGTAAGGTGTGAAAGTTGAGTGAGCCTCAAAGCTCGACAACGGGAGAAGAAAGAGAAAGGGCGAACGTCGTCCCCTATGCCTTAGCCATAGGCTCTATTTTATGCCATGCTGTGTACCGCACCTGTGTGTGCCTTGCCATGAGTCCGTCAGGGGGTACAAGAGTGAACCAGGAGTGGATCACTGGACAGCGGTCAAGATTATCCTTAGTAACTAAGAGAGTGAGGAGATGTTTCTCGATTATGGAGGTGATAAAGAGTTCGTCGTAAGGAGTTACATCGATACAAGCTTTAACACTAATCCGGATGACTCGTAGTAGCAATCTGGATACGTATAGTGGAGCAGCCATTTGGAAATAGTACCAAGTGGAGTGTGGTAGCAGTGTTTACGGTTTGACATAGAGATTTGCAAAGTACACACGGATCTGAATATCACAGACCCGTTGACTATAAGACCTCTTTCACATGCAAAGCATGATCGAGCCCCGGAACTCATTGGGTGTTAGATTCATAACAATGCGAATCACATGGTGATGTGAACTAGATTATTGACTCTAGTGCAAGTGGGAGACTGTTGGAAATATGCCCTAGAGGCAATAATAAATTATTTATTATCATATTTCCTTGTTCATGATAATCGTTTATTATCCATGCTATAATTGTATTGATCGGAGACTTAAATGCATGTGTGGATACATAGACAAAACCATGTCCCTAGTATGCCTCTAATGGACTAGCTCGTTGATCAAAGGATGGTTAAGGTTTCCTAGCCATGGACATGAGATGTCATTTGATAACGGGATCACATCATTAGGAGAATGATGTGATGGACAAGACCCAAACTACAAACATAGCATATGATCGTGTCAGTTTATTGCTACTGTTTTCTGCATGTCAAGTATATGTTCCTATGACCATGAGATCATGCAACTCACGGATATCGGAGGAGTGCCTTGTGTGTATCAAACATCGCAACGTAACTGGGTGACTATAAAGGTGCTCTACAGGTATCTCCGATGGTGTCTATTGAGTTGGCATGGATCGAGACTGGGATTTGTTACTCCGTGTGACGGAGAGGTATCTCAGGGCCCACTCGGTAATACAACATCACAACAAGCCTTGCAAGCAATGTGGCTAAGTGTTAGTCACGGGATCTTGTATTACGAAATGAGTAAAGAGACTTGCCAGTAACGAGGTTGAACTAGGTATGGAGATACTGATGATCGAATCTCGGGCAAGTAACATACCGAAGAACAAAGGGAACGTTATACGGGATTAACTGAATCCTTGACATAGAGGTTCGACCGATAAAGATCTTCGTAGAATATGTAGGAACCAATGTGGACGTCCAGGTCCCGCCATTGGTTATTGACCGTAGAGGTGTCTCGGTCATGTCTACATAGTTCTCGAACCCGCAGGGTCTGCACACTTAAGGTTCGGTGACGTTTCGGTAGTGTAGAGTTATGTATGGTGGTGACCGAAGTTTGTTCGGAGTCCCGGATGAGATCCCGGACGTGACGAGGAGCTCCAGAATGGTCCGGAGGTAAAGATTCATATATAGGAAGTCCCAGTTTGGTTTCCGGAAAAGTTTCGGGCTCATCGGTAGTGTACCGGGAGTGCCGGTAGTGTATCGGGAGTGCCGGGAGTGTACCGGGAGGCCTCCGGGAGGGGTATTTCGACCCCAAGAGATCCATGGGCTGTGGGAGAATAATAACCAGCCCTTAGTGGTCTGGGAAAACAGCCACAAAGGCCCATGGCGCAGGAGAGAAAGTCCTAAAGCAAAAAGTGGAAAATCAGCCAATAGGAGGCAATCCTACTCCAACTAGGATTGGAGGTGAATTAGGATTGCTTCCCACCTCCTATTTCGGCAGACCCAAAGGCCTTGGGTGCCTCTCCTCTCCTCTCCTGCTATATATACTAGTGGATTGGGTTGTTTTTGGACAGAATTCCCGGCCACGTGCTACCCGTTACACCGGTGCATAGTTTCTCCTCTAGATCGGTTTTCTGCAGCGCTTAGGCGAAGCCCTGCCGGAATTGCTCCACCACCATCACCGGAGCGCCATCACGCTGCCGGTGAACTCTCTCTCCTCTCCACCTCCTCTTGCTGGATCGAGACGGTGGAGATCGTCATCAAGCTGCACGTGTGCTGAACGCGGAGGTGCCGTCCGTTCGGCGCTAGATCGGAAGGACCGTGATCTAGATCGCGAGACGGTTCGTGATGTGATCACGGAACGGATCGTGATGAGTTCACGGGACAGATCGTGATCAAGATCGTGAGATGGATCGTGATGAGTTCGCGGGACGGATCATGATGTGTTCGCGGGACGGTTCGTGATTGGATCGCGGGACGCTCGGCGATTTGGATCGCGAAGAAGTTCGACTACACCAACCGCGTTTCTTAACGCTTCCCGCTTAGTGATCTACAAGGGTACGTAGATCCACTCTCCCTCTCATAGATGCTCATCACCATGGATAGGTTTGCGTGTGCGTAGGAAATTTTTTGTTTCCCATGCGACGTTCCCCAACATAATTCCCATCCATTCCTCTTGAAGGAAGTCACTAAAATAAGAAAAGAGGTGTTAGACCGGAAATAAGTGAACATAGAACATAATGATGTGGAAGACATAAAGGAATTGTGTAGTGGTATTACCTCATCCACACTTCCTCAACTTCCTTGATGTTGTGCCAGATATAGAACATGAGGTCCTCCCACTCTTGTCGTGGCATGTTATAAGATTTCGAGGCCCCAGCCCTGCCACCTTGCACGTTGAATAGATGGAGCTTGGGTTGATACTTGGGCTCTTCTATATTGTATCGAGGCACCTTGTTATGCAGATGGGGAATGTGGTCTGGATAGTATGATGTCCTCAGGTCTGACACCTCCTCTAGGATAACTGCCTTAGCTATGGAAGCTTCAATCTTAGCTTTGTTTCCACATTTCTGTCGGAGATGCTTGTTCTGTCTCTCAGGGCCATACTGCCAACGATTCTGCACAGGCCCCCCCCAACAATACCTCTTTCGCGAGGTGCAGAATGAGATGTGTCATCGGAGTGAAGAAGCCTGGCGGAAAGATCTTCTCTAGCTTGACTATCAACTTCGGTGCCTTCTTATGCAATTGTTCAATCACATCTTTACTTACTTCTTTAGCACAAAGTGTTGGGGAACGCGACAGAAAACAAAAATTTCCGGTATAGCGAGCACGCCCAGGACCACTATGGAGACTGCATACAAGGTTTGATCTGATCCGTACCGACACGAAGCGCAGCGGAAGAAGAGTCGGTGGAGATCGTTGGTGCAGATCCCCGCAGCTAGGGTTTTACAACCTCCCAACCGCGAGGATGTACTCCCTCGTTGGACAGCCCTTCGGGAGGCGGTCGGACAGTCCCCCGGATGATGTCGCGGACAGCCCTTCGGGAGGACCCTCGAAACTCGAACGAAGACTCGGACAGCCCTACGGGAGGACACACGAACAGCCCCTCGGGCAAAAGATCGACACTACGACCTCTCTACAGGATCGCCGTCCAGAACTAGTTCCTGTCGGAACCCAGACAGCCTTTCAGCTCTACGAAAGACTCTTTTCGTGGGAGGGAGAGAGAGAGATTGCAAAGCAAAGCATGTGTATGAGATCACAAGGATGAAGAAATGGCAGCCCACTCACCTCCTATTTATAGGAAAACCAAGGGGTAGGGTGGTTTTACAATAAAACCCAAAATGCACATGAATGAAGTCCTTCCACAAGGGCATAAAAGTGAAACCAAGGAACAAGAGGGACTCCATGAAGGAGTCCACCATGTGGCCGGCCACACCCTCATGTGGGGCCCCAAAAATGGCTCCAATCCATCCATGTCATCCCTAAGATCTTTTGGAGCAAAGCCCCAAAAGGTGGCTTTCCATAAAGTAGTCCAAAAAGCACTTTCACTATTCACGGCGACATTTTTCAGCGTCCGCTCGAACTGAAAATATTTATGTGGGCTTAGAACAATTCTAGTACCCCACTTAAATAATTTTTAATGCGTTCCGGAACAATTCCGGAATAGTGATTTTCATCTGCGAAAAGCATCTGAAGTGGTTCCGGCAGCTCCGGAACATTTCCGGTTTTCATCCCGAAAAATTCCAGAAAGTTTCTAGAACGATTTTGGCACCCTTCAAGAATTATCAGGCATGTGCCGAAACCAATTTGACTTTTTGGTATCCCCTGAAACAACTTTTCAGTTTCACCAAAACTGTTCCGGTGACCTGTCTGCGGAACTTTTCCGCTGTCCAAAACTTTTCCGGTGTCCGAAACTTTTCGGTGATTTTCTCTCAGACTCCCTGTCTAGTATTCAACAGATAGATGACCCTTAAGCGTGTGACCCTATAGATTCGTTGAAGCATAGACATGACCCGGAACCCCTTCCGATCAATGATCAACATCGGAGCCGTGGACACCCATATTGACCCCTATACCCACACGAATGAATATTCGAGTGAACCTCTAGTTGCCGTGAGCTATTCCTGTTGCTTCGCGATATGTTTACAATTACCCGAGGTGAGACATGTAGGCATCCTCGTGGATCAACAACTTGTCCACTATGACAGTTACCTCGTTGCCGGTATTGTTCTCTTTTCTCGTTCCCGTGTTCCGGCATCCCCGTGATCAAATCACAAAGTGTCTGGCCAGACGATGATGGACACCGTAACACCGAGAGGGCCTAGAGATATCTCTCCATCGTCGGAGGAGCAAATCCCAATCTTGAGCAATCAAGTTACTTGACATACTTTTCCATGAACCCGTAAGCCACCGTAATAGCCACCCATTTACGGATGACGTTTAACAAACCCCAAAGTTCATGAAGCAAGCATGAAGAAACTCGATACTCTCATGGTCTAAGGAATTATGCAAACGTTAACCATCTCTGTGTTATTAACCATTAACTTGTGACGAATGTATCTCATAGCATAACATCAATTCGGATCGATTCAACACGAGTGTTCTACCAACATCGCGTCCTCAAAATTGCCGGCATAGCCATGCCCATGATCAGGAAAACAGGACCATCATGCAACACTTGAGCCAGTCTTAGAGGCAAGACTAGGAATACAATTCACCGTTTATTATACCACACGTGCACATGAGTTTCCCTCCAAGCCTCGTCTAATTTGTAGACTCGAGAATCATTGCAGTTATAGCATGGAACATAAACATTCATTACAAACTTTGGAGATACAAAATAACTGTTATTACTGCCTCTAGGGCATATCTCCTACAGACTCCCACTTGCACTAGAGTCATAATCCAGTTACATGGCTTCCCTAACACCAATGGCTATCCGGCGTTGCTCATGCTTTGCTCGTGGTAGAGGCTTTGTCATCGGGTCTGACACATTCAGATCCGTGTGAACTTTGCGTACTTTCACTAAACCTTCTTCGACATGATGTCGAATGAGTTTATATTTGCGTTGAATATGCATTGTCTTATGGTGCGAACATGGCTCCCTTGCCTGAGCCACGGCACCACTATTATCACAATGGATCTCCACCGGGTCCAGAGCACTTGGAACCACACCAAGGTCTTCAATAAATTGCTTGATACCGACAGCTTGCTTGGAGGCTTCAAAAGCAGCAACATATTCCGCCTCCGTCGTAAAATCCGCCATAGTCTTTTGTTTGGAACTTTTCCAATCAACTGCGCCGCCGTTCAATATGAAAACATAGCCAGATTGAGATTTGAAGTCATCTGGGTCAGTCATGAAGCCTGCATCAGTGTAACAACTTACAATGAGCTCTTCATCACCTCCGTACACAAGGAGTAAATCCTTGGTCCTTCTGAGGTACTTAAGAATACCCTTGACTGCGGCCCAGTGTTCCAATCCTGGATCACCTTGGTACCGGCTGCTAACACTTAGCGCATAGGAAACATCTGGTCTTGTACATAGCATGGCATACATAATAGAACCAACTGCTGAAGCATATGGAATATCATTCATTTGTACTCGCTCATCGAGGGTCCGAGGACTCTGATTCTTGCAAAGCACTGTGCCAGGTGACATGGGGAGTAGGCCTTTCTTGGAGTTCTCCATGTTGAACCTTTTCAACACCTTGTCAATGTACGTGCTTTGGCTAAGCGCTATTAGGCGTCTTGATCTATCTCTATAGATCCTGATGCCCAATACATATGCCGCTTCACCTAAGTCTTTCATTGAAAAACTCCTTTTCAATGAGTCTTTTATTTCGCTAAGAAAATTCACATCATTTCCAATCAACAATATGTCATCCACATACAAGATTAGAAATGCTTTTGCGCTCCCACTAAACTTCTTGTAAACACAAGATTCTTCATCGTTCCTGATGAAGCCAAACTCTTTGACCACTTCATCAAAACAAATGTTCCAGCTCCTTGATGCTTGCTTCAGACCATAAATGGCTTTCTGAAGCTTACATACCTTTCTAGCATTCTTAGGATCGACAAAACCTTATGGTTGTATCATGTATACATCCTGTTCAAGGTTTCCATTTAGGAAAGCCATTTTGACATCCATCTGCAAAATTTCATAATCGAAATAAGCAGCAATTGCTAGTAATATGCGAACAGACCTCGGGCGAGAAAGTCTCATCGTAGTCCACTCCTCGAACTTGCGTGAACCCTTCCGCGACAAGTCTAGCTTTGTGGATAGTAATGTTACCATCCGCGTCCGTCTTTCTTTTGAAAATCCATTTACAACCAATGGGTTTTACACCATCTGGAAGTTCTTCCAAGTTCCAAACTTGGTTTTCGTACATGGATTCCATTTCGGATCTCATGGCCTTGTGCCATTCCCTTGAGCTAGGCCCCGCCATCGCTTCCTTGTAGTGCGCAGGTTCATTGTCTTCAAGAATGAAGATTTCGTTATGAAACCACTCAGGTGGCTGGATAGCCCTACCTGATCTACGCGAGTCAGTAACAACATTGTCTGAAGTTTCCGCATCACATGCGACAACTTCCGGCTCGGTTGTAGGGATAATTTGCGGAATTACTTCCGGTTCCTTAGCCATATCAACGGTTGCCAAAGATTCACTAATCTCATTAAGTTGTACTATCCTCCCACTCAATTCTTTAGCGAGAAATTCTTTCTCGAGAAAGTGTGCAACCTTTGCGACAAACATTTTGCCTTCAGACTGGTGGTAGAAGGAATATCCAATGGTGTTATTTGGATAGCCTACAAAGTAACATTTGTCTGATCTAGGTTCTAGTTTGGTTGGTTGTAAACGTTTTACGTATGCCTCACAACCCCAAACCTTGAGATGCGACACACTAGGTATCTTCCCACACCACATCTCATGTGTTGTCGTCTCAACAGACTTAGACGGCGCTCTGTTTAATGTATAAGCGGCAGTGAGTAGTGCGTGACCCCAAAAAGATATCGATAGATCTGTAAGAGACATCATCGACCTTACCATGTCTAACAGGGTTCGGTTACGTCGTTCCGACACTCTGTTTCGCTGTGGAGTTCCGGGAGGCGTAAGCTATGAAACGATTCCATGGTCACTCAGATGTTGGCCTAACTCATGACTAAGATATTCGCCTCCGCGATCAGACCGCAGAAACTTAATCTTTTTGTCACGATGATTTTCTACCTCATTCTGAAAATCTTTGAACTTTTCAAAGGTTTCCGACTTATGCTTCATCAAGTAGATATAGACATACCGACTTAAATCATTAGTAAAAGTCACGAAGTAAAAATACCCACCCCGTGCGGCCGTGTTCATTGGACCACATACATCACTATGTATTATTTCCAATAATTCACCCGCCCGTTCAGGATGACCCGTGAACGGCGTCTTGGTCATTTTTCCCATCAAGCAAGCTTCACATGTGTCAAATGATTCAAAATCAAGGGATGGTAAAACTCCATCTTTATGGAGTCTTTGCATGCGTTTCTTTCCGATGTGGCCAAGCCGACAGTGCCACAAGTAAGTGGTGGTGGTATCAGCCTTCTTAAGGCGTTTAGCATTCACGTTAAAGACATCATTTCCACAATCAAGATTTAGTATGAAAAGGCCCCCAACAATGGGTGCAAATCCATAAAACATATCCTTACAATAAAGTGAACAACCATTGTTCTCAGACTTGTAGGAGTACCCATCGTGTACTAAACATGATCCAGAGATAATGTTTCTACACAATAACGGAACAAAATAACAGTTGCTAAGTTCCAAAATAAATCCTGAAGGGAGACGTAGAGGCATAATGCCGACGGCTTGAGCGGCGATCCCAGCGCCGTTCCCGACACGCATCATGACTTCATTCTTTGCCATCTTGCGCACCTTCTGAAGCCCCTGTATCGAGTTGCAAATGTGAGCAACCGATCCGGTATCAAATACCCAAGACAGAATTTTCGCTAGCAAGCAAAACGTCAATGACATTAACTTGTATAACAATTATACCTTTTCCAGTTTTCCTGGACTTCTTATCTTCCAGATACTTCTTGCAGTTTCTCTTCCAGTGTCCTGTGCCCTTGCAGTAGAAGCACTCAGTTTCATTCTTGGCTCCGCCCTTAGATTTGCGTTGGAAGCCGGTCTTACCGGCGCCCTTGCCCTTCTTTGGCTTGCCTTTCTTTTTGAAACTGACAGTTTTATTCACAAGCAACACTTGCTTGCGATTTTTCTGCAGTCCTCCTTCAGCAGTTTTCAGCATGGCAAGCACCTCATTTGCTGTTTTGTCCATCCCATTCATGTTGTAGTTCATGATAAAACCTCCATAAGACGGGGGGAGTGAACCTAGCAACAATTCCATAACATACTCTTCTGGAAGTGGGAATTCCAGGATTTTAAGCCTTTCAGCGTAGCCAATCATATTGACTACGTGCTCGCCAACTGAACTACCATCAGCCATCTTGGTCTCCGCCATCATTTTCATGATGTCAAAACGTTCAGACCGTGCATTAAACTTGTAAAGAGCATCCAGATCCTTGATCATATCAAAGGAGTTATGGAATTCAAAACGTTTTTGAATCTCTGAACTCATGCAAGATAGCATGAGGCACTGCACTAAGTTATAATCATCATCCTTAGTGGCCCAGACATTTTGTATGTCTGCCGCAGCTATTGCCGCCGGTTTAGGGGGAAGAGGTCCGTCAAGCACATACACTTTCTTAGCACCCCGGAGGACAATCCTCAGGGTACGGACCCAGTCCGCATAGTTGTTTCCATTCGCAGCTAACTTCTCTTTCTCTAACATAGGGCCTAAGTTGAATGCGGTGTTGCGAGCCATTTGATCTACAACGGAAAACACAAGTTCATTTAGACTTTGTTCATAATGATTTTTGGCAATAGTGAATAAATAATTTTATTCCAAGGTGCACTCCCACTCAAATCAATATCTCTCATAATTGATTGTGAGTGATGCAAGACCCAACTTTCAATTCAGCGTCAAGGATGTAACCATCTCAAGTGACGAGAATTTCAATTGGTAGGCCAACTTGCCAATCACATCTCTATGTGACTCTTGTTCATCTTTCGATGCGTGTGTTCCGAGCTCATGACTTTCATGCCTGAACGTCAAGACAACCAAGTGATCTCGCTGCGAGGTCTCAACTCACCCGCCTCACACTTCTCTAATCGTTCGTACCCATGTAACCATGTGATACCCCGAAGAGATAGGTGCCGTGACGGTGCTACACTTGGGAGAACACTAACTACTTGATATTCTAAGTGAGAGATCACCCTAATAAAAAGCGACTACCGCGCAATTAAGAAGGGTGCATCAAGAGGGATAAACATCTCAGGCAATTCATAATAGCATGATATGGTATAGCTCCTTCTGATGGAGAAGTCAAGTATTTCTTCGTCTTCGGCATTCGCGTCGGTGTTCACCTTTGCGAAGATTGCCACCACCTTGTCGATGCACCAGATAATATTGCTATCTCTATAGCTAATAAAATAAGTGCATTACATAAGGTTGACACGCAGGTCATTAAAGTGCAATCATATGGCTCCAGCCATCATGCCGAATCATGACACGCAGGTCATGTTAATTACATCATATACAAACCATCCTGCAAAACCAAGTTAGACGCCTCTAATCGGTTTATACAAAATTTTATTTTACGTGGCTTCTAAGGTTTTGACTCAAACCGCAGCTACCAACGTTCATCATCAAGCATGATATTTCAAGTTCCTAGATTAACTTTCCAGGGTGTATGAAACACGAGATGATAAAATCTCAAGCCCCATACTAAACTTCGCCATACGCGTGACCCCCGTGCAGATCATATCTGCATTGCCCTTTCGTCTGCGAAACATCCATCTTTCTTTTGACTATGGGGGAACCCAAATAATTGTTAGCACTTCGTTGATCTGTCAATCAGCATACTCAGGAGCAGCATGAAAGGATCACGGATTGTCAGAACTTTGTAAGATTCCACCATTCCGTCAAGATATGGACTACGCAAATTCACGGGAAGCAACAGGAACATCGGGTAACATATTTCATCTGCTACCCGCACAAATAATTTTCAGCAATAGATCTCATCTACTACAAAATTATACTATGCAATACCCATACATCTCATGTATTCTAGATCATAACATGCATCTACTCATAGCCTGGCTCTTGATGCCACTGTTGGGGAACGCAACAGAAAACAAAAATTTCCGGTATAGCGAGCACGCCCAGGACCACTATGGAGACTGCATACAAGGTTTGATTTGATCCGTACCGACTCGAAGCGCAGCGGAAGAAGAGTCGGTGGAGATCATTGGTGCAGATCCCTGCAGCTAGGATTTTACAACCTCCCAACCGCGAGGATGTACTCCCTCGTCGGACAGCCCTTCGGGAGGACCCTCGAAACTCGAACGAAGAGTCGGACAGCCCTACGGGAGGACACACGAACAGCCCCTCGGGCAAAATATCGAAACTACGACCTCTCTATGGGGTTGCACACATATGGTGCCATCTATCCGGCAGGGCTTCGCCGTCCAGAACTAGTTCCTGCCGGAACCCAGACAGCCTTTCAGCTCCGGAACATTTCCGGTTTTCATCCCGGAAAATTCCAGAAAGTTTCTAGAACGATTCTGGCACCCTTCAAGAATTATCAGGCATGTGCCGAAACCAATTTGACTTTTTGGTATCCCCTGAAACAACTTTTCAGTTTCACCGAAACTGTTCCGGTGACCTGTCTGCGGAACTTTTCTGCTGTCCGAAACTTTTCCGGTGTCCGAAACTTTTCGGTGATTTTCTCTCAGACTCCCTGTCTAGTATTCAACAGATAGATGACCCTTAAGCGTGTGACCCTATAGGTTCGGTGAAGCATAGAGATGACCCGGAACCCCTTCCGATCAATGATCAACATCGGAGCCGTGGACACCCATATTGACCCATATACCCACACGAATGAATATTCGAGTGAACCTCTAGTTGTCGTGAGCTATTCCTGTTGCTTCGCGATATGTTTACAATTACCCGAGGTGAGACATGTAGGCATCCTCGTGGATCAACAACTTGTCCACTATGCCAGTTACCTCGTTGCCGGTATTGTTCTCCTTTCTCATTCCCGTGTTCCGGCATCCCCGTGATCAAATCACAAAGTGTCTGGCCAGACGATGATGGATACCGTAACACCGAGAGGGCCCAGAGATATCTCTCCATCGTCGGAGGAGCACCAATCTGGAGCTATCAAGTTACTTGACATACTTTTCCATGAACCCGTAAGCCGCCGTAATAGCCACCCATTTACGGATGACGTTTAACAAACCCCAAAGTTCATGAAGCAAGCATGAAGAAACTCGATACTCTCATGGTCTAAGGAATTATGCAAACGTTAACCATCTCTGTGTTATTAACCATTAACTTGTGACGAATGTATCTCATAGCATAACATCAATTCGGATCGATTCAACACGAGTGTTCTACCAACATCGCGTCCTCAAAATTGCCGGCATAGCCATGCCCATGATCAGGAAAACAGGACCATCATGCAACACTTGAGCCAGTCTTAGAGGCAAGACTAGGAATACAATTCACCATTTATTATACCACACGTGCACATGAGTTTCCCTCCAAGCCTCGTCTAATTTGTAGACTCGAGAATCATTGCAGTTATAGCATGGAACATAAACATTCATTACAAACTTTGGAGATACAAAATAACTGTTATTACTGCCTCTAGGGCATATCTCCTACACAGAGCGTGCGGAAGAAATGGCTTAGCTCGGCAAGCACTCGCCAGACATGCTCGAGGACATAGCCTCGAACCATCACCGGCATTATCTGCTCAATCCATACATGATAGTCATGACTCTTGAGCCCGGTCACTTTGCCCATTGAAAGATTGACTCCCTTACTTATATTAGATGCATAACCATCAGTGAACTTCACTATGTGTTTGAGCCACTTAAGTACCTCTGTCTTTTCAGGCTTTTTAAGAACGAAGTCAGCATCTGGCTTGAACCAGTTTATTCGACCGCCTATGGGAGGCTTCATGTTTAGTCGTGGTCTATCACAAATTTTCTGTTTATCGGCTCTAGCTTTAACATTATCCGTCGTCTTATCAGGATTGTTGAGGATCATGTGGAAAAGAGACTCTGCGACATTCTTTTCTGTGTGCATCACATCGATGTTGTAAGGAAGTTTGAGGTCCTTGAAATAGGGAAGCTGCGAGAAGGGGGTAATGTGAATCCAGTTGTGCGTGTCACCATATCCCTCGAAGCCTTTGGCTTTGGATTTGCCTTTTCCTTTAGGCTTGAGAGCTTTTAGCTGAATAATAACATTTGCCCCTAAAAACGTTGGAATCTCGGTTACTTCATGGACAACCCGGCCTTTTGTGAAGTTCTTCTTGTCTTTCCTGTCTGGATGGTTTGGAGGGAGGAACTGTCGATGCAGGTCAAAGGCTACATACTTGCCACCCTTACTCAGCCAAATCATTCGAAGAGCCTGCATGCACACTGGGCATGGCATCTTCCCACTGGTACACCATCCGCAGAATAGAGCATAGCCAGGAAAGTCATGCATGCAATAGTGCAACCAAACTTTCATCAAGAAATTTCCCTACAGATCCCGGTCGTATGTCAACCTTGGAAAGTACCAAGAATGGAGCAAATCATCCACCAACGGCTACATAAAGACACCCAACTGCTTCCCCGGGTATCAGGCCCCGGAATGATGAACGACAAGAACATGGTCTTCTGTTGCATTAGGGCATCGGGAGGGAGATTGAGCGGAATTACAAACACGGGCCAGGAGCTGTATGGGTTGGACGACATACCATATGGATTTAACCCATCACCTGATATGCCAATTCTGACATTCCCAGCCTCGGCTGCTTCCTCGGGGTATTTTTCATCGAACGACTTCCATGCTTTTGCTTCCGATGGATGTAGATTTTATGCGGATGGTACCTTATACCTTGCTTGTGCCACTTCATCATTTTGGCAGTCTCCTCCATGAGGAATAGACGTTGCAGTCTTTCAATGAAATGGAGATACCGAAGCACCTTTGCGGGGATGTCTAGCTGCCTCTTCTCACCATCCTTACCGACCACCTCAAGGTACCGAGACGAACCACACTCCCTACAGTACTTTTCATCCGCATACTCGTGCCTAAACAAAAGGCAATTCTTTGGACAAACATGTATTTTCTCATAATCCATAGAGAGTGCCTTCATGATTTTCTTTGTAGCATACATGCTTTTCGGCAGTTCATGGCCCTCGGGGAGGCTGTTAGCCCATACTCCCAAGAACGCTTCGAAGCATTTCTGGCTACAACCATACTCAACCTTGACTACAATCAATTGCGAGATGGCATCCAGCTGAGGTATTTTCGCACCCGCATAAAGAGGTTTCTTCGATGAGGCCAATACCTCCAAGAAGGCCTTTGCGGTTGCCTCCGGCTCCTTCGGTTCATTCTCTGAAGGTGTCGCATTTGCCGTTTCTGCAACAATGACATCATCTAGCATGTCCCTGACCCCGTCGTCCTCATATCCATCGATGCGTTGTCGCATCACCTCCTCTCTACCATGGTCCTGCTCGGCTATGTTTATCGGCGGCATGTCAAAGTTTGGGATATATCCGTGCGTGCGAAGGTGCTCACTCATGTCCTTCTGATTTCTATGGTGACGTCTTTCACATCTCGCACAGGGGCATGGTGGGATAATTCTTATTGGACTACAGAATATCTCCTTCAAATACACATCAGCTTTCGCGATCCACTCTGATGTTACTTGATTCTGATGGATAAAACCACTGTACATCCACTGATTATCTGCCATCCTCTGCTTTTTTGCAAGCCACACAACATAATTAAGGATTCACTTAAATTAATCACATCAAATTTTCAGTTTCTATCGCGTTGAATCTACCTACATCTCTAATAGGTAAAGATGGGTCCTAATCCCACCCGAAGATGTGTAGATTGAGTACGTTCTCCATTCTACCCCGTTCCGAGACAAAATTTCGGCAGCACCTCCCCGCTGTTCTCCAGATACACGTCTTGGCAAATAGCCGAGAGAATGTGCTCCGGAGAACAACGGGGAGGCGCCACCGAAATCTTGTCTCGGAACGAGGTAGGGCATGGAGAACGTACCCAATCTACACATCCTCGGGCTGTCCGTGGAAAACACTGGACAATCCAAAAGAGTTGCGGTGATAAATATGCAATTGCGTGCATATTTATCGATGCAACCCTTTCGGACGGGAGACGCCTAGGTTACGGGACTTGACGTGAAAAGAAAATCTAGTGACATAAAAAAAAGCAGATGAGGAGGTGGTGGATTTGTAGCTCACCCTCAGCTGTAGAGAAAGTAGTCGAACAACAGAGGACGATCGGGGACCAACAGCTCCGACGTCGACGATCACTCCAGGGAGATGCAACACCACGAAGCCTGTAAATTCCAAGAAGTGAAAAAATAGGTCATCACATCTCGTATAGCAATCTTTGATGACAAAATTATAGCATCCATCCATCCAAAAAACCACTCATCAGAGACAACCGCTTCCGACGAGGGTCACTCCGGGGAGACCCGACACAATATCTATTTTTAGCAACACCATCAACATTTTTAGCATGTTAGATCATCCATCCATCTATCACAAATCCATCTAACAAAATTTCATCCATCCATCTATCACAAATCAATCTAACAAATTCATCAATCCATCCATCTATCACAAATCCATCTAACAAAACATACCAACATTCATCAATCCATCCATCTACCAATATTCATCAATCCATCTAACAAAATTTACCCATGCATCCATGCACATACCAAACATAAACATAATGCAAAAAAATGAAAAAAAACACTCACCGAGAGCGTTTTGGGCGCCGGTGCAGCGCGCGTGCAGGGAGGCCGGCGGCGGAGCCGAGGAAGGGTGGATGGGGGTCGGGGCCGCTGCTGCAGCAGAGGAGGGTCGACCGGCGAGGGCGGGCGACGGCGGGGCGGTGCGGGGCGGCGGGGCGGGGCGGCGGGACATGGCGGGCAGGGATGAGGGCAGCCGGCGACAACAGCGAGCGGCGGCGGCGATCGTGGTCGACAGAGAGAGGGAGATTGGGGTCGGGTCTGTGAGAGACGAAACGAATGGAGGAGGAGGAACGGCCGAGTGGATCAGGGGGCACTATGCCGACGGTTTGGCCGTCGGCATAGCATGGGTCCCCACGTGTCAGGGGCGGCTGCCCGAGTGGATAAGGGGCACTATGCCGACGGTTTGGCCGTCGGCATAGCATGGGGTCCCACGTGTCAAGGGCAGCTGCCTGAGTGGGTAAGGGGGCACTATGCGGACGGTTTGGTCGTCCGCATAGCATGGGTCCCATGTGTCAGGGGCAGCTGCCCGAGTGGATAATGGGGCACTATGCCGACGGTTTGGCCGTCAGCATAGCGTGGGTCCCACGTGTCAGGGGCAGCTGTCGGAGTGGATAAGGGGGCACTATGCCGACGGTTTGGCCGTCGGCATAGCATGGGTCCCACGTGTCAGGGGCAGCTGCCCGAGTGGATAAGGGGCACTTGCACATGCCACGGAGGCACGTGTCGGGTGCTTGCACATGCCACCATGCTTCCAGTCGTGTAATACGGCCCCGCGCAAGACCTGATGGCGTAGCTACCCCCTCAAGTACACCGTCCCGTCTAACCCTATCACAGTTGACCGACGGATCTACGCATTTGACTTTCACCAGATGGGGTTTGACCGATGGACCTTTTCACCTGGTTGTCATAGGCCAGCCAATAGATACACCCCCGAACACGGTCCGGCCCCAATCCACCACAAGATTCCCTTTGTGTTTGCCCGATGTGGTCGTTTCCCCTTCATGAGACGGCATCAGCGACGTCTGTGAGGGGGGTCACACCATGGAGGCGCGTGTCGGGTGCTTGCACATGCCACCATGCTTCCAGACGTGTAAGAGGACCTAGCGCAAGATCTGGATGCATAGCTAACCCCCCCCCCCCCAAGTACATCGTCCCGTCTAATCGTGCCAAAGTTGACCGGCGGATCTAGACCTTTGACTTTCACCGGACTGGGTTTGACTAATGGATCTTTTCACCTAGTTGTGATAGTCCAGCCCATAGGCACACTTCCGATTAAGGTCCAGCCCCAACACACTGCAAAATTCTCTCCGTGTCTGCCAAACGTGGTCGTTTCCCTCCTCCGTGCGATGGCGGCAATGACGTCCGTGAGGGGGGTCACACTACGAAGCCATGTGCCTGGTGCTTGCACCTGCCACCACGCTTCCACACCTATAAGATGGCCCAATGCAACACCTGGTGGCGTAGCTACCTCCCCCAAGTACACCGTCCCGTCTAACCCTATCACAGTTGACCGACGGATCTACGCCTTTGACTTTCACCGAACGGGGTTTGACCGATGGACCTTTTCACCTGGTTGTCATAGGCCAGCCAATAGCTACACTCCCGAACACGTTCCGGCCCCAATCCACCACAAGATTCCCTTTGTGTTTGCCCGATGTGGCCGTTTCCCCTCCGTGAGACGGCATCAGCGACGTCTGTGAGGGGGTTCACACCACGGAGGCACGTGTCGGGTGCTAGCACATGCCACCACGCTTCAAGACGTGTAAGAGGGCCTAGCGCAAGATCTGGAGGCATAGCTACCCCCCCCCAAGTAAACCGTCCCGTCTAACAGTGCCACAATTGATCGGCGGAAATAGGCCTTTGACTTTTGCCGGACGGGGTTTGACTGATGGATCTTTTAACCTAGTTGTGATAGTCCAGCCCATAGGCACACTTCCGATTAAGGTCCGGCCCCAACACACTTCACAATTCTCTGAGTGTCTGCCACACGTGGTTGTTTCCCTCCTCCATGCGACGGTGGTAGTGACGTCCGTGAGGGGGGGTCACACTACGGAGCCACGTGTCTGGTGCTTGCACATGCCATCACGCTTCCAGACCTATAAGACGGCCCAGCGCAACACCTAGTGGCGTAGCTACCCCCCCCCCCCAAGTACACCGTCTCGTCTAACCCTATCACAGTTGACCGACGGATCTACGCCTTTGACTTTCACCGGCTGGGATTTGACCGATGGACCTTTTCACCTGGTTTTCATAGGACAGCCAATAGCTACACCCCCGAACATGGTCCGGCCCCAATCCACCACAAGATTCCCTTTGTGTTTGCCCGATGTGGCTGTTTCCCCTCCGTGAGACGGCATCAGCGACGTCTGTGAGGGGGGTCACACCACGGAGGCGCGTGTCGGGTGCTTGCACATGCCACCATGCTTCCAGACGTGTAAGAGGGCCTAGCGCTATTTCTGGAGGCATAGCTACCCCCCCCCCCCAAGTACACCGTCCCGTCTAACCGTGCCATAGTTGACCGGCGGATCTAGGCCTTTGACTTTCACCGGACGGGGTTTTAACTGATGGATCTTTTCACCTAGTTGTGATAGTCCAGCCCATAGGCACACTTCCGATTAAGATCCGGCCCCAACACACTAAAAAATTCTCTCAGTGTCTACCAAACGTGGTCGTTTCCCTCCTTCTTGCGACGGCGGCAGTGACGTCTGTGAGGTGGGTCACACTACGGAGCCGCGTGCCTCGTGCTTGCACCTGCCACCACGCTTCCACACCTATAAGACCGCCCAGCGCAACACGTGGTGGCGTAACTACCCCTCCCCCCCAAGTACACCGTCCCGTCTAACCCTATCACAGTTGACCGACGGATCTACGCCTTTGACTTTCACCGGCTGGGATTTGACCGATGGACCTTTTCACCTGGTCGTCATAGGCCAGCCAATAGCTACACCCCCGAACATGGTCCGGCCCCAATCCACCACAAGATTCCCTTTGTGTTTGCCCGATGTGGCCGTTTCCCCTCCGTGAGACGGCATCAGCGACGTCTGTGAGGGGGGTCACACCAAGGAGGCGCATGTCGGGTGCTTGCACATGCCACCACGCTTCCAGACGTGTAAGAGGGCCTAGAGCTATTTCTGGAGGCATAGCTACCCCCCCCCCCCCAAGTACACCGTCCCGTCTAACCGTGCCATAGTTGACCGGCGGATCTAGGCCTTTGACTTTCGCCGGACCGGGTTTAACTGATGGATCTTTTCACCTAGTTGTGATAGTCCAGCCCACAGGCACACTTCCGATTAAGGTCCGGCCCCAACACACTACAAAATTCTCTCACTGTCTGCCAAACGTGGTCGTTTCCCTCCTTCTTGCGACGGCGGCAGTGACGTCCGTGAGAGGGGTCACACTACGGAGCCGCGTGCCTGGTGCTTGCACCTGCCACCAGGCTTCCACACCTATAAGACCGCCCAGCGCAACACCTGGTGGCGTAGCTACCCCCCCCCCCCCAAGTACACCGTCCCGTCTAACCCTATCACAGTTGACCGACGGATCTACGCCTTTGACTTTCACCGGACGGGGTTTGACCGATGAACCTTTTCACCTGGTTGTCATAGGCCAGACAAAAGCTACACCCGCGAACATGGTCTGGCCCCAATCCACCACAAGATTCCCTTTGTGTTTGCCCGATGTGGTCGTTTCCCCTCCGTGAGACGACATCAGCGACGTCTGTGAGGGGGTCACACCACGGAGGCGCGTGTCGGGTGCTTGCACATGCCACCACGCTTCTAGACGTGTAAGAGGGCCTAGCGCAAGATCTGGAGGCATAGCTACCCCCCCAAGTACACCATCCCGTCTAACCGTGTCACGGTTGACCGGCGGATCTAGGCCTTTGACTTTCGTGGGACGGGGATTGACTGATGGATCTTTTCACCTAGTTGTGATAGTCCATCCCATAGGCACACTTCCGATTAAGGTCCGGCCCCAACACACTGCAAAATTCTCTCCGTGTCTGCCAAACGTAGTCGTTTCCTCCTCCGTGCGACGGCGCCAATGACGTCCGTGAGGGGGGTCACACTACGGAGCCGTGTGCCTTGTGCTTGCAGTTGCCAACACGCTTCCACACCTATAAGATGGCCCAACGCAACACCTGGTGGCGTAGCTACCTCCCCCAAGTACACCGTCTCGTCTAACCCTATCACAGTTGACCGATGGATCTACGCCTTTGACTTTCACCGGACGGGGTTTGACCGATGGACCTTTTCACCTGGTTGTCATAGGCCAGCCAATAGCTACACCCTTTAACACGGTCCGGCCCCAATCCACCACAAGATTCCCTTTGTGTTTGCCCGATGTGGCCGTTTCCCCTCCGTGAGACGGCATCAGCGACGTCTGTGAGGGGGGTCACACCATGGAGGCGCGTGTCGGGTGCTTGCACATGCCACCACGCTTCCAGACGTGTAAGAGGGCCTAGCGCATGATCTGGAGGCATAGCTTACCCCCCCCCCCAAGTACACCATCCCGTGTAACCGTGCCACAGTTGACCGGCGGATATAGGCCTTTCACTTCCGCCGTACGGGGTTTGACTGATGGATCTTTTCACGTAGTTGTGATAGTCCAGCCCATAGGCACACTTCTGATTAAGATCTGGCCCCAACACACTGCAAAATTCTCTCCGTGTCTGCCAAACATGGTCATTTCCCTCCTCCGTGCGACGGCGGCAGTGACGTCCGTGAGGGGGGTCACACTACGGAGCTACGTGCCTGGTGCTTGTACCTGCCACCACGCTTCCAGACCTATAAGACGGCCCAGCGCAAGACCTGGTGGCGTAGCTACCCCCCCCCCCCAAGTACACCGTCCCGTCTAACCCTATCATAGTTGACCGACGGATCTACGCCTTTGACTTTCACCGGACGGGGTTTGACCGATGGACCTTTTCACCTGGTTGTCATAGGCCAGCCAATAGCTACACCCCCGAACAGGGTCCGGCCCCAATCCACCACAAGATTCCCTTTGTGTTTGCCCGATGTGGCCGTTTCCCCTCCGTGAGACGGCATCATCGACGTCTGTGTGGGGGGGTCACCCCACGGAGGCGCGTGTCGGGTGCTTGCAGATGCCACCACGCTTCTAGACGTGTAAGAGGGCCTAGCGCAAGATCTGGAGGCATAGCTACCCCCCAAGTACACCGTCCCGTCTAACCATGCCACAGTTGACCGACGGATCTAGGCCTTTAACTTTCGCCGGACGGGGATTGACTCATGGATCTTTTCACCTATTTGTGATAGTCCAGCCCATAGGCACACTTCCGATTAAGGTCCGGCCCCAACACACTGCAAAATGCTCTCCGTGTCTGCCAACCGTGGTCGTTTCCCTCTTCCGTGCGACGGCGGCAATGACATCCGTGAGGGGGGTCACACTACGGAGCCGCGTGCCTGGTGCTTGCACCTACCACCATGCTTCCAGACCTTTAAGATGGCCCAACGCAACACCTGGTGGCGTAGCTACCCCCCCCCCCAAGTACACCGTCCCGTCTAACCCTATCACAGTTGACCGACGGATCTACGCCTTTGACTTTCACCGGACGGGGTTTGACCAATGGACCTTTTCACCTGGTTGTCATAGGCTAGCCAATAGCTACACCCCCGAACACGGTCCGGCCCCAATCCACCACAAGATTCCCTTTGTGTTTGCCCGATGTGGCTGTTTCCCCTCCGTGAGACGGCATCAGCGACGTGTGTGAGGGGGGTCACACCATCGAGGCGCGTGTCGTGTGCTTGCACATGCCACCACGCTTCCAGACGTGTAAGAGGGCCTAGCGCAAGATCTGGAGGCATAGCTACCCCCCCCCAAGTACACCGTCCCGTCTAACCGTGCCACCGTTGACCGGCGGATCTAGGCCTTTGAATTTCGCCGGACGGGGTTTGACTGATGGATCTTTTAACCTAGTTGTGATAGTCTAGCCATAGGCACACCTCCGATTAAGGTCCGGCCCCAACACACTGCACAATTCTCTTCGTGTCTGCCAAACCTGGTCATTTCCCTCCTCCGTGCGACAGCGGCAGTGACGTCCGTGAGGGGGGTCACACTATGGAGCCGCGTGCCTGGTGCTTGCACCTGCCACCACGCTTCCAGATTTATAAGACGGCCCAATGCAAGACCTGGTGGCGTAGCTACCCCCCCCCCCCCCAAGTACACCGTCCCGTTTAACCCTATCATAGTTGACCGACGGATCTACGCCTTTGACTTTCACCGGACGGGGTTTGATCGATGGACCTTTTCACCTGGTTGTCATAGGCCAGCCAATAGCTACACCCCTGAACACGGTCCGGCCCCAATCCACCACAAGATTCCCTTTGTGTTTGCCCGATGTGGCCGTTTCCCCTCCGTGAGACGGCATCAGCGACGTTTGTGACGGGGGGGTCACACCATGGAGGCGCATGTCGGGTGGTTGCACATGGCACCACGCTTCCAGAAGTGTAAGAGGGCCTAGCGCAAGACCTGGAGGCATAGCTACCCCCCCAAGTACACCGTCCCATCTAACCGTGCCATAGTTGACCGGTGGATCTAGGCCTTTGACTTGCGCCGGACGGGGTTTGACTGATGGATCTTTTTACCTAGTTTTGATAGTCCAGCCCATAGGCACACTTCCGATTATGGTCCGGCCCCAACACACTGCAAAATTCTCTACGTGTCTGCCAAACGTGGTCGTTTCCCTCCTCCGTGCGATGGCGGCAGTGACGTCCGTGAGGTGGGTCACACTACGGAGCCGCGTGCCTGGTGCTTGCACCTTTCACCACGCTTCTAGACCTATAAGACGGCCCAGCGCAAGACATGGTGGCGTAGCTACCCCCCCCCCCAAGTACCCCTTCCCGTCTAACCCTATCACAGTTGACCGGTGGATCTATGCCTTTGACTTTCACCGGACGGGGTTTGACCGATGGACCTTTTCACCTGGTTGTCATAGGCCAGCCAATAGCTACACCCCCGAACACGGTCCGGCCCCAATCCACCACAAGATTCCCTTTGTGTTTGCCCGATGTGGTCGTTTCCCCTCCGTGAGACGGCATCAGCGACGTCTATGAGGGGGATCACACCATGGAGGCGCGTGTCGGGTGCTTGCACATGCCACCATGCTTCCAGACGTGTAAGAGGGCCTAGCGCAAGACCTGGAGGCATAGCTACCCCCCCCCCAAGTACATTGTCCTGTCTAACCATGCCACAGTTGACCGGCGGATCTAGGCCTTCGACTTTCGCCGGACAGGGTTTGACTGATGGATCTTTTCACCTAGTTGTGATAGTCCAGCCGATAGGCACACTTCCGATTAAGGTCCGGCCCCAACACACTGCAAAATTCTCTCCGTGTTTGCCAAACGTGGTCGTTTCCCTTCTTCGTGCGACGACGGCAGTGACGTCCGTGAGGGGGGTCACACTACGGAGCCGCGTGCCTGGTACTTGCACCTGCCACCACGCTTCCAGACCTATAAGACGGCCCAGTGCAAGACCTGATGGCGTAGCTACCCCCTCAAGTACACAATCCCGTCTAACCTTATCACAGTTGACCGGTGGATCTATGCCTTTGACTTTCACCGGACGGGGTTTGACCGATGAACCTTTTCACCTGGTTGTCATAGGCCAGCCAATAGCTACACCCCCGAACACGGTCCGGCCCCAATCCACCACAAGATTCCTGATGTATCGAAAGCTCAGGCAAGCCTTAAAAATGTCTTATAGTCAAACCGCGTCGATCTGACTCACATGAGCAATAATCGTGTTAGTGGCAATTGTTCTCGTCACCTCGTGTGTCAGTGTCGCATCAATATTATCCAGTGTATGTGACACTGACACCAACGTGGACACGAGCACCGTCTTGCCCAAGCTAAGCTACTACTTATGAAATAAATCGATCTGCACTTTCGCATGGCTGTCCTAGTGTACGTACTTCATTTGTAGTACCTGAGAGAGACCTTATAGACCGGTGCCATGTCAGGGAACCCAGTAGCCGGCGCGCCGGCGACGGGTCCCGCCGATCCGTATCCGCATCAGGCGACCTACAACTTCACCGGTCGTCTCGCGCTCACCATCTCTTTGGTCCTACTCATGATCACCGTCGTCGTCGTCGTCATCCCTCTCATGGTTTACCTGATGATCACCCGGTCACGCAGAGGCGGCGGCCACGGCCTCGCCGGCGGCATCCTCCGGTCCGTTGGCATGATCAGCAGCCGGCGGCACGGGTTGGACGCGTCCGCGCTCTCCGCTCTGCCGGTCACCGCATACCGGAAGGAGAGCGGCGCAGCCGCGAGGGCTGAGTGCGCCGTGTGCCTGGCCGAGCTCGCCGACGGAGACGAGGCGCGCGAGCTGCCGAACTGCGGGCACCTGTTTCATTTGGAGTGCGTCGACGCCTGGCTGCGCACCAGGACGACGTGCCCTCTCTGCCGGGCCCAGGCCGAGCTGCCCGGCGATGACGAACAGGCACGGTCGTCGTCCTCGATGGCGGCCACGCAGCCGGCGGCGCTTGGTGCAGCTGGAGGAAGCTTGGTCGTGACCGTGCATGGTGGCTCTCCGTGTACCGTGAAAGACGCGCGGGGGTCAACATCCGGATGTCCCTGCTAGGAATAATCAGGTGGTAGCCTAGGAGTACTAGTCTTCAAATCAAGCAATATTTCTTATACTATTTCAGTCGGTTTGTATTCGTGGTCTTAAGAGCATTTCCAGCCGCCCTCCAACACACCCCTTTAAGGTTATTTTTTATTATCGGCGGACGAAAATAGGTCTAGACGCATTCTAGGAGCTCATTTTTCGCTGGTTAGGGCCGAATTTGGCGCCGGCATACGCAGGCCGAACCCGACGCGTGGGGGGGGGGCCTGGGTGCGCCAGGCGAAACGTTTTTGGCGCAAAAACGGGGTGGGTCCGCCGAGTCAGCGACCGCACGGCATCATCGTCCTCATCGCCTCGGTTTCTCACGGAGAATCAATACAAGGCTACCGCCGGTCAGCCTTCCAATGATGCGGCGCGTTCACGAGCCGGCGCTCACGGGGCGGCACAGTCAGTACGGGGCGACGCGGGTCCACACCTCGCCTCCCACGTGCCCGTTCGATGCCGCCCGCTCGCCCCTATAAAAGTCAACCCTCGCCGGTGTTCGCCACACATCACCACCGTCGACGCCCCTCTCTCTCCCCCAAGTCCCACCGCCGACACCCCTCTCTCTCCCCTGTGCGGCAATCTTCTCTCTCCTCTATCCCCCCCCAATGGCGGAGCGCTACCCAGACGACGACGCGGCCCGCAACGGCTTCGACCGCCAGCACCTTCACGAGGACGAGGCCCGCCTGCTCTACGAGGCGGAGTACCCTACGCCGCATGGCATGCGGGTGTCGGGCACGTGGAGGCTCAGTCCCGGTTGGAGCCACCAACCGGGACCAATGCTCTCGCTATATAAGCCAACACTTGTCAAATTTTCAATTCTCATCTCGCCCCCGCCCCCGACTACACCGACGACCCCGACGCCGGCCACCCGCCGCCCCCGTAGTCGCCTGCCGCCCGCCACCCCCGCCATCGCCCGCCGCCCGCCGCCCCTGCCATCGCCGTCGTCCCCGCCCTCGCCGTCGTCCGTCGTCGCCGCCCCCGCCGTCGTCCCTGCCCTCGCCCCCGTCGTCGTCGTTGTCCCCGCCGTCGCCTTCGTCGCTGCCGCGTTAATATTTGGTCAATATTTTTGTGCTCATATTTTTTTTGTTCATGAAAACTTGGTCAATATTTTTTTCTTCATACAATATTTTTTTTGTTCATAGAATATATTTTTGTTCATAGAAATTAGTTAAAATGAGGGGGGACATCGGACATGACATGAGGGGGGACGTCGGACGTCGGACATGAGGGGTGAGCGTCGTTGTCATCTACCCCCTCCCCGATAACTTCGACACATGAGGGGGAACGTCGTACATGACATGAGGGGGAGCGTCGTTGTAGTCTACCCCCTCCCCGATAACTTTGACATGAGGAGGGACATCGGACATGACACGAGGGGGGACGTCGGACGTCGGACATGAGGGGTGAGCTTCGTTGTCATCTACCCCCTCCCCGATAACTTCGACACATAAGGGAGGACGTCGGACATGACATGAGGGGGAGCGTCGTTTTCATCTACCCCCTCCCCGATAACTTCGACATGAGGAGGGACTTCGGACATGACATAAGGGGGGATGTCGGACGTCGGACATGAGGGGTGAGCATCGTTGTCATCTACCCCCTCCCTGATAACTTCGACACTTGAGGGGGGATGTCGGACATGACATGAGGGGGAGCGTCGTTGTCGTCTACCCCCTCCCCGATAACTTCGACATGAGGGGGGACGCCGGACATGACATGAGGAGGAACGTCGAACGTCGAACATGAGGGGTGAGCGTCATTGTCGTCTACCCCCTCCCCGATAACTTTGACACATAAGGGAGGACGTCGGACATGACATGAGGGGGGAGCGTCGTTTTCATCTACCCCCTCCCCAATAACTTCGACATGAGGAGGGACTTCGGACATGACATAAGGGGGGATGTCGGACGTCGGACATGAGGGGTGAGCGTCGTTGTCGTCTACCCCCTTCCCGATAACTTCGACATGAGGGGGGACGTCGGACATGACATGAGGGGGAGCATCGTTGTTGTCTACCCCCTCCCCAATAACTTCAACATGAGGGAGGACGTCGGACATGACATGAGGGGGGACGTCGGACGTCGGACATGAGGGGTGAGCATTGTTGTCGTCTAGCCCCTCCCCGATAACTTCGACATGAGGGGGGACGTCGGACATGTCATGTGGAATTTTTTTGTTCATATAGAAAACTCCGGTTAAATAGATTTATGAAGAATGCCCCCATTATGGATGTGCACAAGTTGATCCATTTTTTTTCTGATCTCATGTATATATATTCTTCTATATGTCACGTTGTGTGTCAAAGTATTGAAGAAATCCATGGCTTCATCATTAGCCGGAAGTAACAGACATATGATGCTACGAAGCTCTTCAAAGTTGTTTTAGAACGGAGTTCCGGATAGAATAATTTGCTTTTTGGTACGAATTTCAGCAAAGGCCTTCCAAATAGTGATATTTGGAAGGCTCTTGCTGAACTTCGTACCAAAAAGCTAATTAATTATCCTATCTAGGACTCCGTTCCAAAATAATTTTGAAGAGCTTCGTACCATTATGCGCCTATTACTTCTGGCTAATGATGAAGCCATGGTTTTCTTGAATACTTTGACACTAGACAACATGACATATAAAACGGTAGATAATATTAGGAAAAATATGGACCATTTTCTACACATCCAGAATGGTGCCATTTTGTTAAATCCCTTAAAGGTTAAGAGAATCCCTTGTTTGACATTCATGAGAGAGGCGGTCCGGACGTTGGACATTCATGAGTGAGGCGGTCCGGACGTCAGACATTCATGTTTGTATATTAATTGCCATATTGTAATATTTGCAGAAACTATGGATCAAGGAGACATGGAACAAGAACAATTGTTGGGGGAGATAATCCTTGCCGGACATGATGTCTTGTCGTATCTCAACGACACCGATGGTCTGGAAGGAGAGGATGACGGCTCTAGTGATCGAACAATGAAGAAGGAAGGATATGATCATGATGGCTCCGGTGATAGAATGCCGGAGGAAGAAGGAGACCATGATGACGGCTTCGGTGACCGAACGGAGGAGGGAGCTGTTGCAAAGTCCGGCAAGGTATATATATTAATTAAGCTATGCTGACTAGCTAATTGATGCATTAATTGTTTTGGTATGTACATATATTAACTCTTCTTTCTTCTTTTATAGCCCTCCGGATCGAGCCAAACTTCGGTAACGAGACGAGGCCCGAAGAAAAGGTGGCGCAAGGATGAAAGGTTCACGATCACAGCACTCGCAGACGATGGCCTACCGATTGAACCCAAGTGGACCAAGGACGCATTTTCTGCTCAATGCGAAGCTATTGTTAGGGACGGCATCCCGATCAACATCGAGCATTGGAATATGTTGGGAAATGTTGCATGGGAAACAAAAAAATTCTTACGCACACGCAAGATCTATCCATGGTGATGAGCATCTACAAGAGGGAGAGTGGATCTACATACCCTTGTAGATCGCTAAGCGGGAAGCGTTAAGAAACGTGGTTGGTGTAGTCGAACGTCTTCGCGATCCAAATCGTCGAGTGTCCCGTGATCTCATCATGATCCGTCCCGCGATCTAATCACGATCCGTCCCACGAACTCATCACGATCCGTCCCGCGATCTCATCACGATCCTTCCGATCTAGCGCCGAACGGACGACACCTCCACGTTCAGCACACGTACAGCTTGATGACGATCTCTGCCTTCTTGATCCAGCAAGAGGGAGCGGAGAGGTAGAAGAGTTCTCCGGCAGCGCGACGGTGTTGCGGCGATGGTGGTGGAGCTATTCTGGCAGGGCTTTGCCTAAGCACTGCAGAAAACCGATCTAGAGGAGAAACTATCCACTAGAGGATAGGGTAGCACGTGGCTGAAAATCTAGTGCAAAACCCCTAAAACCTCTAGTATATATAAGAGGAAGAGAGGAGGAGGCTTGGCCAAAGGGCCAGCCCTAGGAGTCTTCAGCCGAAATGGATAGGAGAGGAGGAATCCTCCTCCAATCCTAGTAGGACTAGGACTCCTTCCCTTTTTGCCTTTTTTTGCCTTTTTCCACCTTTTCTCTTTGGGCTTTTCTTTTCCATCCGCATGGGCCTTGTGTGGGACTTCCACCAGCCCACTAAGGGCTGGTATTCACTCTCCCACAGCCCATGTAGCCTCTTGGGTCGAAATACCCCTCCCGATGGTCCCCCGGTACACTACCGGCACTCCTGGTACACTACCGATGAGCCCGAAACTTTTCCGACGACCAAAACATGACTTCCTATATATCAATATTTACCTCCGGACCATTCCGGAGCTCCTCGTGAAGTCCGGGATCTCATACGGGACTCCGAACAACCTTCGGTCACCCCATACATAACTCTATACTACCGAAACGTCAATGAACCTTAAGTGTGCAGACCCTGCGGGTTCAAGAACTATGTAGACATGACCAAGACACCTCTACGGTTAATAACCAATAGCGGGATCTAGATGCCCATATTTGTTCCTACACATTCTAAAAAGATCTTTATCGGTCGAACCTCTATGTCAAAGATTCTGTTAATCCCGTATGATGTTCCCTTTGTTCTTCGGTATGTTACTTGCCCGAGATTCGATCGTCGGTATCTCCGTACCTAGTTCAACCTTGTTACCGGCAAGTCTCTTTACTTGTTCTGTAATAAAAGATCCCATGACTAACACTTAGTCACATTGCTTGCAAGGCTTGTTGTGATGTTGTATTACCGAGTGGGCCCTGAGATACCTCTCCGTCACACGGAGTAACAAATCCCAGTCTTGATCCATGCCAACCCAACAGACACCCTCGGAGATACCTGTAGAGTACCTTTATAGTCACCCAGTTACGTTGCGACGTTTGATACACACAAGGCACTCCTCCGGTGTTAGTGAGTTACATGATCTCATGGTCATAGGAACAGATACTTGACATGCAAAAAACAATAGTAGTAAACTGACACGATCATATGCTATGTTTGTAGTTTGGGTCTTGTCCATCACACCATTCTCTTAATGATGTGATCCCGTTATCAAATGACATCTCCAACAGTCTCCCACTTGCACTAGAGTCAATAATCTAGTTCACATCACCATGTGATTCGCATTGTTATGAATCTAACACCCAATGAGTTCTGGGGCTCGATCATGCTTTGCATCTGAGAGAGGTCTTATAATCAACGGGTCTACGACATTCAGATCCGTGTGTACTTTGAAAATCTCTATGTCAAACTGTAAACACTGCTACCACACTCCACTTGGTACTATTCCAAATGGCTGCTCCACTATACGTATCCGGATTGCTACTAAGAGTCATCCGGATTAGTGTTAAAGCTTGCATTGACGTAACTCTTTACGACGAACCCTTTATCACCTCCATAACCGAGAAACATTTCCTTAGTATTTTAGTCACTAAGGACAATATTGACCGTTGTCCAGTGATCCACTCCTGGATCACTCTTGTACCCCTTGACGGACTCATGGCAAGGCACACACAGGTGTGGTACACAGCAAGGCATACTACACAAAGCCTATGGCTAAGGCATAGAGGACGACGTTCGTCCTTTCTCTTTCTTCTGCCGTTGTCGAGCTTTGAGTCTCACTCAACGTCACACCTTACAAATCAGGCGAGAACTCTTTCTCTAACTGATTCATTTTAAACTCTTTCAAAATCTTGTCAAGGTATGTACTCATTGAAAGTCTCATCAAGCATCTTGATCTATCTCTATAGATCTTGATGCTCAACAATTAGGTAGCTTTATCCAGGTCTTCCTTTGAAAATCACTTTTCAAACAACCATTTAAGCTTTCCAGAAATTCTACATTATTTCCAATCAATAATATGTCATCCACATATACTTATGAGAAATTCTATAGTGCTCCAACTCACTTTATTGTAAATACAAGTTTCTCGTAAACTTTGTATAAACTACAAAACTTTGATCACCTCATCAAAGTGTATATTCCAACTCCGAGATGCTTGCTCCAGCCCTTAGATGGATCGCTGGAGCTCGCACACCTTTTAGCATCCTTAGGATTGACAAAACCTTCTCGTTGTATCACATACAACCTTTCCTCAAGTAAACTGTTAAGGAAACGATGTTTTGTCATCCATCTACCAGATTTCGTAATTGAAAAATGCAGCAACTGCTAACATAATTCCAACAGACTTTAGCATCGCTACGAGGAAGAAAGTCTCATCGCAGTCAACTCCTTGAACTTTGTCGGAAACTTCTTTGCGACAAGTCGAGCTTTATAAATGGTGACATTGACCATCAGCGTCTGTCTTCATTTTAAAGGACCATTTGTACTCGATGACCTGCCGTCCACCGAGCAAGTCTACCAAAGTCTATACTTGGTTTTGATACATGGATCCGTTCTCGGATTTCATGGCCTCCAACCATTTGTCGAAATCCGGGCCCATCATCGCTTCTCCATATCTCGTAGGTTCATCGTTGTCCAATAACATGACCTCCAAGACAGGGTTGTCGTACCACTCAGGAGCAGTACGCATCCTTGTCGACCTACGAGGTTCAATAGTAATTTGATCCGAAGCTTCATGATCATCATCATTTACTTCCTCTTCAACTGACGTAGGCTCGACAAAGACATCTTTCTGTGTTGCACTACTCTCTGGTTGAAGCAAAAGGTTCAACAACCTCATCAAGGTACATCTTCCTCCCACTCAATTCTTTGAGAGAAACTTTTTCTCGAGAAAGAACCCAGTTTTAGTAACAAACACTTTATGCTTGGATCTTGAGATAGAAGGTTCACCCAACTGTTCTTAGGGTATTCTATGAAGATGCATTTGTCCGCTTTGGGTTCGAGCTCATTAGGTGAAAACATTTTTCCACACAAGCGTCGCAGCCCCAAACATCACGAAATGACAGCTTAGGTTTCTATCAAACCATCATTCACTCGGTGCCATCTCAACGGATTTAGATGGTGCCCTATGTAAAGTGAATGTAGTTGTCTCTAATGCATAACCCCAAAATTATAGTAGCAAAACGATAAGAGACATCATAGCACGCACCATATCCAATAGAGCATGACTATGACGTTCGGACACACCATCACACTATGGTGTTCCAGGTGGCGTGAGCTATGAAACAACTTTCACATTGTCTAAAGTTGTATGTCAAACTCGTAACTCCGATATTCACCTCCACGATCATATCGCAGACATTTTTATCTTCTTGTCACGATGATCTTAAACTTCACTCTGAATTTGCTTGAACTTTTCAAATGATTCAGACTTGTGTTTCATTAAGTAAATATACACTATATCTACTCAAATCATTAGTGAAGGTAAGAAAATAATTATATCCACCGCACGCTACAAGACTCATTGGATTGCATACATCAACATGTATCATTTCCAATAAATCACTTGCACGCTTCATCAAAACGGAAAATTGGGTCCTTAGTCATCTTGCCCCAAGAGGCATGGTTCGCATGTCTCAACCGATTCGAAATCGAATGAGTCCAAAGATCCATAAGCATGGAGTTTCTTCAAGCGCTTTATACCAATATGGCATTTAGCGGTAGTGCCACAAGTATGTGGTACTATCATTATTAACTTTGTATCTTTTGGCATCAATGTTATGAACATGTGTATTACTACGATCAAGATTCAACAAACCATTCTCACTGGGTGCATGACCATTGATGGTATCATTCATGTAAACAGAATAACCATTATTCTCTAACTTAAATGAATAATCGTGTTGCAATAAACATGATCTAATCACGTTCATGCTCAACGCAAAACAGCAAATAACATTTATTTAGGTTTGTCACTAATCCCGAATGTAGAGAGAGTGTGCGATGTTGATCACATCAACCTTGGAACATTTCCAACACACATCATCACCTCACCCTTAGTTAGTTCTTCGTTTATTGTGTAGCTTTTATTTCAAGTTACTAACATTTAGCAACCGAACCGGTATCCAATACCCAGGTGCTACTAGGAGTACTCGCATGGTACACATCATTAACACGTATATCAAATATACTTCTGTCGATGTTGCCAGCCTTCTTATCTACCAAGTATCTAGGGTTGTTCCACTTCAGCGACCGCTCTCCTCATAATCGAAGCACTTAGTCTCGGGTTTCGGTTCAACTTTGGGTTGCTTCACAGGAGCAGCAACTGACTTGCTATCCATGAAGTTTCCCTCCTTGCTCTTTCCCTTCTTGAAACTAGTGGTTTGACTAACCATCAACACTTGATGCTCCTTCTTGATTTCTACCTTCGTGGTGTCAAACATCATGAACAGCTCAGGGATCATTATTTCTATCTCTGGCATTTTATAGTTCATCACCAAGTTCTAGTAGCTTAGTGACAGTGATTGGAAAACTATATCAATCACTATCTTATTTGGAAGATCAACTCCCACTCGATCAAGCGATTGTAGCACCCAAACAATCTGAGCACATGCTCAATGATTGAGCTATTCTCTTTCATCTTGCAGGCAAAAAATCTTGTTGGAGATCTCATATCTCGCAACACGAGCACGAGCCTGAGATCCTAATTTCAACTCTTAGAACATCTCATATGTTCCATGACGTTCAAAACGTTTTGGAGCCTCAATTCTAAGCCGTAATGCATGATGCACTAAACTATCAAGTAGTCATCAGAACGTGTCTTTCAGATGTTCACAACATCTGCAGACGATGCTAGAGGGGTTGGCGCACCGAGCAGTGCATTAAGGACATAAGCCTTTTATGCAGCAATGAGGACAATCCTCACATCACGGACACAGTCCGCAATATTGCTACCATCATCTTTCAACTCTATTTCTCTAGGAACATATAAAAATTCAAGGGAGCTACAGCGCGTGCAAGTAATCTACAATATAATTTGCAAAGATACTACTGACTATGTTCATGATAATGAGTTCAATTAATCATATTACTAAAGAACTCTCACTCAAATTGATATCCCTCCGGTCATTCGAGTGATACATGATCCAAATTCACCAACTCAAGTCCGATCATCACGTGAGTTGAGGTGGTTTCAATGGTGAACATCATCATGTTGATCATATCTACTATATGACTCATGTTTGACCTTTTGGTCTCTTGTGTTACGAGGCCATGTCTGTACATGCTAGGATCGTCAAGTTTAACCCGAGTGTTCTGCATGTGCAACACTGGCTTGCACCCGTTGTATGTGAACGTAGAGTTTATCACACCCGATCATCACGTGGTGTCTCGACACGACGAACTTTCGCAACGGTGCACACTCAGGAAGAACACAATTTATCTTGAAATTTAAGTGAGGGATCACCTTATAATGCTACCGTCGTCCTCAGCAAAACAAGGTGCATAAATGGATTAACATCACATGCAAATCATAAGTGACATGATATGGTCATGAACTTGTGCATTTGATCCCCATCTTGAAAGCACGGGCATGATCTCCATCGTCACCGGCACGACACCATGATCTCCATCATCTTGATCTCCATCAATGTGTCACCATCGGGGTTGTCGCGCCCATCATGCCTCTACTACTATTGCTACTGTTTAGCGATAAAGAAAAGCATTACATAGCGCTTAATGATTGACACGCAGGTCATACAATAATTAAAGACAACCCTATGGCTCCTGCCGGTTGCCGTACTCATCGACATGCAAGTCGTGATATTCTATACAACACATGATCATCTCATACATCACATATATCACATCATGTAATTGGCCATATCACATCACAACATACCCTGCAAAATCAAGTTAGACGTCCTCTAATTGTTGTTGCATGTTTTACGTGGCTGCTACGGGTATCTAGCAAGAACAATTCTCACCTACGCATAAACCACAACGGTGATACATAAGTTGCTTTTCAACCTTCTCAAGGACCGCCTTTGTCGAATCCGATCCAACTAAAGTAGGAGAAACAGACACCCGCCAGCCATCTTTGCACAACGAGGTTACACGTCAGTTGATGGAACCAGTCTCTCGTAAGCATACGAGTAAGGTTGGTCCAGGACGCTTCGTTCCACAATACCGCTGAACCAAAACACGACCAAGGAAGGAAGCAATCTAAGCATCAACGCCCACAAACTCTTTCTGTTCTACTCGAGATCTGATCTACACATAGACCTAGCTCATGATGCCACTGTTGGGAAATGTTGCATGGGAAACAAAAAAATTCCTATGCACATGCAAGATCTATCCATGGTGATGAGCATCTACAAGAGGGAGAGTGGATCTACATACCCTTGTAGATTGCTAAGCGGGAAGCGTTAAGAAACGCGGTTGGTGTAGTCGAACGTCTTCGCGATCCAAATCGCCGAGCGTCCTGCGATCTCATCACAATATGTCCCGCGATCCAATCACGATCCGTCTCGCAAACTCATAACGATCCGTCCCGCGATCTCATCACAATCCTTCTGATCTAGTGCCGAACGGACGGCACCTTCGCGTTCAGCACACGTACAGCTTGATGACGATCTCCGCCTTCTTGATCCAGCAAGAGGGAGCGGAGAGGTAGAAGAGTTCTACGGTAGCGTGGTGGTGTTGCGGCGATGGTGGTGGAGCTATTTCGGCAGGGCTTCGCCTAAGCACTGCAGAAAACCGATCTAGAGGAGAGACTATCCACTAGATGATAGGGTAGCACGTGGCTGAAAATCTAGTGCAAAACCCCTAAAACCTCTAGTATATATAAGAGGAAGAGAGGAGGAGGCTTGGCCAAACGTCCAGACCTAGGAGGCTTCGGCCTAAGTGGATAGGAGAGGAGGAATCCTCCTCCAATCCTAGTAGGACTAGGACTCCTTCCCTTTTTGCCTTTTTTGCCCTTTTCCACCTTTTCTCTTTGGGCTTTTCTTTCCCAGCCGCATGGGCCTTGTGTGGGACTTCCACCAGTCCACTAAGGGATGGTATTCACTCTCCCACGGCCCATGTAGACTTTTGGGTCGAAATACCCCTCCCGATGGTCCCCCGGTACACTACCGGCACTCTCGGTACACTACCGATGAGCCTGAAACTTTTCCGGTGACCAAAACAGGACTTCCTATATATCAATCTTTACCTCCGTACCATTCCGGAGCTCCTCGTAATGTCCGATATCTCATCTGGGACTCCGAACAACCTTCGGTCACCACCGTACATAACTCTATACTACTGAAACATCAACGAACCTTAAGTGTGCAGACCCTGCGGGTTCGAGAACTATGTAGACATGACCGAGAAACCTCTACGGTCAATAACTAATAGTGGGACCTAGATGCCCATATTGGTTCCTACATATTCTACTAAGATCTTTATCGGTCGAACCTCTATGTCAAGGATTCAGTTAATCCCGTATGATGTTCCCTTTGTTCTTCGGTATGTTACTTGCCCGAGATTCAATCATCGGTATCTCCATACCTAGTTCAACCTCATTACCGGCAAGTCTCTTTACTCGTACGTAATACGAGATCTCATGACTAACACTTAGTCACATTGCTTGCAAGGCTTGTTGTGATGTTGTGTTACCGAGTGGGCCCTGAGATACCTCTCCGTCACACGGAGTAACAAATCCCAGTCTTGATCCATGCCAACCCAACAGACACCCTTGGAGATACCTGTAGAGTACCGTTATAGTCACCTAGTTACGTTGCGACATTTGATACACACAAGGCACTCCTACGGTGTCAGTGAGTTGCATGATCTCATGGTCATAGGAACAGATACTTGACATGCAGAAAACAGTAGTTGTAAACTCACAAGATCATATGCTACGTTTGTAGTTTGGGTCTTGTCCATCACACCATTCTCCTAATGATGTGATCCCGTTATCAAATGACATCTCATGTCCATGGCTAGGAAACCTTAACCATTTTTTATCAACGAGCTAGTCTATTAGAGACATACTAGGGACAGGGTTTTGTCTATGTATCCACACATGCATCTAAGTCTCCGATCAATACAATTATAGCATGGATAATAAACGATTATCATGAATAAGGAAATATGATAATAACTAATTTATTATTTCCTCTAGGGCATATTTCCAACATAATAAGCCTAAGGACAGCGACCCTGAAGTTTCTTATGTCACCGATAGACAGAAAGATGATCTTTGGACCTCGCTGGACGCAAATTTCACCCTACCGCCAGAGGAGGATCTGAATAACCCAGTTATAGAGCCACTGGTCAAGGCATGTGCTCTTAAGAAGATGGCAGATCTATTCAGGAGGTGGAATAATGAGTTGAAATCAAAGTTTGTCGACAAAGGGAAGACTCTAGAATTCACCGGCCGATTTGAGAAGATAAGAAATTACTGGCCCGCATTTGTGGCCTACAAGACATCGGACAAGAGTAAGAAAATGTCAGAGACAAACAAGAACAATTCTGCAAAGAAGCAGTATCATCATCACACGGGGTCAGGTGGCTACCTCTAAGCCCGGCCGTTGTGGGACAAAGCTGAGAATGACCTGATTGCTAAAGGGGTCGAACCACAGACATTGAATTGGCCAGACCGTTCAAGGACTTGGTTCTTCAGGGTTGGGGGAACTTTGGACCCTGAAATAGGGAAGTGTCATTGGCGGACGAGCAATTTGCTATAACCGTCAAGAAGCTTGAGAAGTATATCACCGCAGGGCACGAAAGGACATTCATTCCCGACAGAGAGAAGGACGAGCTGACTGAGGCCCTCGGGAATCCTGAGCACCCTGGACGAACAAGAGGCACACCAGACTCCGTTCCGTGGGTGGTTGTGTTTCCTGACGCATGCGGTTTCAAAATCCGGGAGAGAAAGAGGAAAGCGGAGCTGAGCGACATGCACAAGCTCAATGCAAGACTACAAAAGCTAGAGGAACTTGAGAGCCAACGAGCTACCGGCCAACCATCTCAGCGGCACGAAGCTATCCTAGAAGCTACCCCGCCATCTCAGCGGAGAAGCAGCATGGCTTCCACGGAGCTCGTTCAGCCCGACTTCACGGCTTCTAGCTACCCTGTGGATACTATCACAGAGGCTCAACATTGCGAGCTTATGATGAAATTCCGGAACCTCACTTTCAAGGCGGCCAGCGGCTCTGTTGCACCTCCTCAACCCAACGGAACTTTTCACTACCTTCCGATTCCACATGGCTATGCTGTTGTGACGGTGGATGAAGTAATGGATGGATATGAGGAGCTCGAGCTTGACCACCCTACATGTGAAGGGGAGAATCAGCTGGTTAATGCTCTGAGGAGTACATGTCTATGGCGGAAGGAGTACATCAAGCTTCCAAACTGGACGCCTCCGCCTCCTCCTCCTCCTTCGGCGAGTCAGGGCACTCCGCCTCCTCCTCCTCCTACTCCTTCTCCGGAGAGTGATCAGGGCAATCCACCTCCTTCTCCGCCTCCAATGGTGCGTGAGGGCACTCCGCCTCCTCCTCCTCCTTCGGCGAGTGATCAGGGCACTCCGCCTCCTTCTCTGGCTCCTCCGACGCATCAGGGCACTCATCCTCCTCCTTCGCATACTCCGGCGCGTTGGAGCAGTCCGCCTCCTCCTCCGCCTCATCAGCAACGGCAGAAGACAGACGCCACCGCTCCGGCTCCTCCGACGCGTCGGAACAGTCCGCCTCCTCCTTCGCCTCGTCAGCAACGACGGAAGAGAGACGCCGCCGCTCCGGTGGCTAGGAGTACAAGCAGAGGCGGGAGGCAATTCATATGCGGTCCATCTCTCAAGGCTCCGAAAAAGTTACCATATGAGAGGACCGAGAAGGAAAACAAGGACATCTGTCGTGCCCAAGTGAGAGACCATTTTGCAAAGAGAACTCCACCTCCGAAGGAGAAGCTAGATCCGGTGAAAGTGAAGCGCACTATTGATGCCCTGAAGCGACCACCACCGCCTTCGCCAGATTCCAACTATGTTCGTTATCTTAAAAAGACATATCAAGATGCGCGGCAATCGGGAAGTACTTCCAGTGATCCAAAGTTAGTAGAATGAATAAGTGGGAAAAAATTCCCCAGCTCGGCGAACATGCAAACCAATCGTGCCCCTCGCTCAAGGTGTCCAGCGATATCGCCGCTGATCATCCGAGGATGGTGCCCGGTACCAATCCTACTGATTACATGAGCGATGATGTAGTGTTTGAATCATTGGAGGTGGATGAATTCAGCTACCAGTACGGGAAGCCTCTCGTCAAACCTGATCATCCTCCTCTTACAACGATAATGCGAAGATTGCATGAACGGTACACGAAAACCTGCAGCGAGTCTGGGAAGGATACTTTGACGCTAAGAATTAAAGAGGAGCATGACATCGTTGGAATGAAATAGTTAGCTGTTGAATTTGACGAGATATTTCAGTTATACAATCAAAAGGCCCTCGACAAAACAATCGTGACTTCCTACTGTCTGTAAGTACTACTTCTGTAATTAAGTTTCTATATATAGCTCAACTCTTTCATTGCATGCATATATAATTATCCTCACTATATTATGCAGATTAAAGATCGTCGAATGCAGAAAAGCACAAATCTATGGCATTTGGTTCATTAACCCAAATTTCATACATGAATGGACGGTTAAACACAGAATCACAGAAACCGAGGACAACTTGGTACAATCTTTGCTTATAAATCAAAACAAAGAGAGAATAATCTTTCCTTACAAGTTCCAGTGAGTGTTATTGTCTTATGCATATTCGGTTTCCCTTATTACTCGAGGTTATAGTAATGTAATTGATGAGTTATGCATGCATGCGCAGCTTCCACTTTATTCTGCTAGAGATTAACCTTGAGCGGGGAGTATTAATCGTCTTAGACTCGAGACGAAAAGATCCCCAGGGATATGCGGACATGACTGAAATGCTCCAAAAGTAAGTTCAATCGATCATTTTCGCGTCATATCGACAACTTTGTTCATTTCTTGATCAAGTAATTATTTTCTTTGTCTGACAGGGTTTGGAAAGAGCTCACCGCAATTATTTCGACACTACAGAGGGAACTGCGATTTACACACCCGAAAGTAAGTACTACTAGCTAGTTCCGTGCATCTCCTATTGATTCTAGTTTTATCAACACCATTTATCATGTTTGATTATCACTTTGATTAAACTCTATCTCTCTTAAAGTGCTTGTGGCAGGAAGAAGGAAATGATTTTTGTGGATACTACGTTTGCTATTTCATCCACAACGCGACGACCTCTAAGCGGGGCTACTCTGAAAAACAATATCAAGTGCGTAAGCAATAATATTCACAATTTTACTTTATTACCATGATTTGTGTTGAGTTTAATTCACATATATGTATTAACCCCCTTCTTCAAATTAGATGTGACAGATGTCGGATGAACCCCTAACATATGATCGCATACGAGCAATTCAAGAGGAATTGGTGGGGTTCTTTCTTGACCACATCATAAATAAATTCGGAGAATACCATGTGGAATTTGGCATTAGATGTTAGGGATTGTAAGAGATCTTATATTGTATATATGTAGCTAGTAGCGTCTGATAGATATACGAAAACGTGTTGTTCAGCCAATCTCTCGGAGAAAGAGAGGTCGATCAATTCTCTCTGTATATGTTCATGACGATCTTGTGTAGTTAATGGTTTCTTCATTTGCTTACTAGCTAGTGTGTCGAGTTTTCTCTATCGTAGCTAGCGTCAACCAAGCACGGAGAAAGAGAGGACACTTCTCTCTATTAGCTAGCTAATACAATATGAAACCCCTAAATTAACCCTCCAAAACCTCCAACTTCCTGTCACAAAAAACACAAAACCCTCAGCTCCTGCTAGATGCTGAACGCGTGAATGCCTTTTGATGTCCCGGTTGGTGTTACCAACCGAGACTAAAGGTCCTCCTGCCGGACGTCCAGGTCACCGTGAACGCCGTCGCGTGCAGCGCGCAGAACCGCTCGTCCACCACCGACGCCCGCCATTGCCAATCATATCACGAGATTGACAAGGCTAATTAACGTACACATACTCCTAAGTGTACCGTTCGTGTAACCGAGGGATTACTATTTCCTTGTTGTTCGAGACATTAGTTATCCCCTGGCATATGACCGTATTATTATCCGTAATAATGTTAAGTTTCTCACTAGCTTAGTGATAGAGCGGTCGACTGTTAACTGACTGGTTGTAGGTTCGAATCCTATTTAAAATAATTTTATTCTTTCTTTAATGTAAGAATTTTAATATATGAATAAATAATTGAATTAAAAGGCTTGCCTTGACCCGTACGAGCAGGTAATCCGTTCTAATTTTACTTGACAAAAGGAAAGAGCATACCTAAGTTCTAGCTTTACGTCCGAGATATCATGATTTTCCTATCCTCGGGAGGAAAGTAAAGACCTTCTCCCCTTCCGAATATCTTTCTTTTACGAAAAAAAGAGGTCTCGATATTCATCACATGTGTAGCATATTAGACATCCGCACACATACCTTGTGTGGCATACGCAGGAGGTAGTCCATACAGATCGTGTATGGGCGGACATTAGAACTGCCCACACGTATGGGCGCAACTACTTCGTGTCACACGCCCAACAAGTATTACTCATCCCCACTATCGCGTGTGGCACGAAGCAAATCTGCCACACACATGGCGCAACTACGTTAGTTACCCCGGCTATAGCAATTTTAGTAACTCAGGATGACAAATATAGTTGTAAAATTATGGCAACTCTATCTGTTTTGGTTAACTATAGTTACCCATAGAATGACATTTTAGTTATCCGGGGATAGTTGTCATGTGTGTTTAACTAGTTGCCACATATGATCCATTCATAATTGTCATGAATAATTAATCATAGTTGTCATGTGTGTTTACCTGATTGCAACGTACGCGCAACTGCATTTGCCATCTAGCAATGAATCATAGTTGACATGTATGTGTAACTATAGTTGCCATCTAGCAACGTACGCGTGTCGTGTGGGCGAAGAGCAGTTCATCCACATGATCATGGATTAGGTGGTGGCTGTGTGGGCAGAAATTGGTTTGCCCACACGACGCAGCTGCTACCGCGTGTTGCGGGTCGTGTGGGCAAACTATCCAACGCTCACAGACGATGATGCATACGTGACACTGAAATTCTTGCATATTTTTTAGGGTTCGTATAGAAAAAAAATCAACGTGGATAGACGCGTGTGGGCGAAATGTAAACCCGTCACACGTGTGTACGTTATCATTTGAAAAAAAAGATGGGGTTTTTAATATAGAATGAATCCAGTTTTTAATTACCTCATGTTTTGACATCTTTTACACTATGTACCTCGTTGAACAATTTTTTCTCAAATTTACCTTATTTACTGAATGCTTTTCTCAGTTTGATCTCATTTAGCAAAAGCAAATTGGCAGCTTTTTCATGTCGCGTTTTTCTTCCTTGTGTTTTTCCCGGTGCCTAAAACCGGTTTGAGCCAGACGCGTCTCACGGACTCGCCTGGAACTACTGTAGCAGACCGACGCCACTCGACCGTGAGAAAAAAAATCATGTCCAACTAAGCCACTTGGCTGGTTCGCGCACAGGGAAAAAGGACCGGAAGATAACCGCGACATGTCACACCATGGGTACCCAATGGACAGAACACACCTGTTAGAACAACTTCAACGGGGCGATCTAAATAAACGTGTACTTTTTCCGCTTTTTGTCCGTTTAGGTCGGTTAGGCGGACGTGCGCGTCCGCATTTTAAAATGAATCGCCTTGACCGCCCAACGAGAAGGCCGACCCAAATGTGTCGGCGTGAAAAAAAACAAGTTGCACGAAATAACATAATAAACATAATTAAACATAAAGTGGCCGGTCAAACGGTCGGTCAAACGGCCCAGTGCGCGTCCTCCTCGAGGCGGCTAGCCTCCAGCGCGTGCTGCAAGGCCTCCTCGAGGGCGGCTTGGTACTCTGCCTCCGCCTCCATGTCCTCTGGCTCTACCTGCGGGGGCGGCGGTGGGAACGATGGCGGGACGGCGTCGACACCCGAGCGTTGTTGCTCCTCGTGTTCGAGGGTGAACCATGCCTCCCAGTTGGGGGAGTCGGCGGCGTACTCTGGCAGCCGACGCTGCTCCGGCGTGAGCTGCGCGCGGTGCATGCGCACCTCGTCGTCGTGCGCCCGCTGGCTCCGCGGAACCGCCGGCACCGGGATCCGCTACGAATCCAGATGCCAATGGTGTGGCATCGTGACATTGGGGTACGGCAGTGGCTGCCTGTACTCCTAGTGCCACCACGCTTGGTGCACCGGGATGTGCATGCGCTGACGACCAGGGCAGAAACGCGCCGCCGCCAAATTAGGAGGGGGAAGGGGAGCACGGGAGGACGAGGCGCCAGGGTTACCCTTGCCCTTGCCCTTGCCATTGCTGCTGCCGAAGAGGCCCATGGGCGCGCTAGGGTTTGCGGTCGCCGACGAGGAAGCAAAGGGAGTGGTGGGGGCCAGATGTGGACGGGTGCCGTGGGAACGAGCCTGATAGTAGATGGTAGGGGTACGAAGGGAGAGGGCAGAGTCCTAGCTACGGCGAGGGTGTACACACAGATGTATGAGTTCAGGCCCCTCTCGTGGAGGTAACATCCTACGTCTCAGTGCTCGGGAGCTTTATGTCGTGTGGAATGCTGAGATTACAATGGTTGCGAACCCTTGTGCAGGAGGGGAGGGGCGGCTTATATAGAGTTCGCTGCCCCTCATAATTGCCCTGCATCAAAGGGTCTGGTCGTGGGGTTTAAAGTCAGCCGTTACAGGTAACGTATGTAATAAAAGCTACTAATGACCATTGAACCAGCGTCTGACCGTTGGGCTCTTGATGATGGCTCCTGGTCTTCTGGCGTCGAGTGAAAGCGAGGTCTTCCGAGTGACACGCGACTGCGGAGTGAGAGCGGGAGTCTCCGAGTGGATTGCTGTCGAGTGGCTTTGAACGTCTCCAGGGATCCACTCGGAAGTTCATGCTTGATCTTCAAGTCTTCCCATGTGGTGTCCTTAGGTAGGGTATGTGAATCGTGCCTAGGACCCTACCCTAGGTACATATCCTCGTCATTAGCCCCCGAATGGATCGGGGTTTGAGTGGTGGAAGGAGGTATCTCCGTAGACCTTGAGTTAGTGCATCAGATCCTCCGAATGATATTTGGGATTTCCATAAAACTTGTGTCGATTGAACTATGAGCATTAGCATTCATTCAGGGTCAACACGCAAAATCTTCCGAATGATATTCGGGGCTTCAACGAAACTTGTGTCGATTGAATTCCTCTCCGCTCGCCCGGATCCATTCATCCTTAAAGGTGTCCGAGTGGATGTTCAACATTTGTTTTGGTCCGAGTGAACTGACAGTATCTTGGGAGGCGATGGTTCGGTTTGACAGACCCAGATTTTTCGGGATACGAAAATTTGGGAAGCGCACGCGCTCGCGCGATGATTACGTCACGATCGGGGCAAGTGGAGGCGCGACGCCTCGATCTTCATGCCGGTCGTATCGCCACGTACTGAGCGTCGTCAGCGGTTGGTGTGCGCGGTAACCTCGCGGGTCCACTAGTCAGTGAGACACTCTGCAGCGTATAAAGCTTTCTGCGCTGCGGTTTGCACAGTACCTCTGCCAGTTCTTTCTCTCTTTTCTTCCACCTCCTCTGCTCCCAGCGCCTCACTCCGATCTGCCTCGACGAGATCCATCGCGACGAAGATGAAGAACATGACGGAGAAGCTGGAGCGAGCGAAGAAGGGGGCGGTGAAGCTCAAGGGCAAGAAGCCCTCGACCGCCCGATTCACCGCGCCGGCGGGTTGGATGCAGGGGGATTTTCTCCCCTCTGTCGTCACCCGCGAGGACATGGAGGGCCTCATCTCCGACGGGCTCGTGGCGGACGGCGCCTGGAGGCTGCCGAGGGAGGAGCGCGAGCCGAAGCCGCGCGACGGGGAGTGGGTCCTCCTTCTCTCCCACGTCAAGCGAGGTTTTTCTCTGCCACTCCAGCCTTTCTTTAGGGGCTTTCTGATTTTTTTCGGTGCCCAACTGCACCACCTCTCGCCAAATACCATCGCCTATCTGTCTGCGTTCGTCACTTTGTGCGAATGTTTCCTGGATTGCTCTCCCCATTGAGGATTGTTCAAACATCTCTTCACGGTTAGATCCCAGACCGTGAAGAAAGCCCTCCCCGCTGATGGGAAGACTCACGTGCTCCAGCTGTGTGGAGGTTTAGGAGTTCAGAAAAGAGTTCGTAGCTCCTTCCCTGTCATGACCTTTCCTGAGTCTGTCAGAGGTTGGCAGTCGACCTGGTTCTACTGCAAGGATGCAACATCGCCCAATATGTCGACTAGCCTTCCCCCATATACACCTGACCGTCCACCTGTCTCCAAGTCTCTGAAGGTGACTGAAGAGGAGCACGTCCAAGTAGGCATCTTGGTTGAAGCGGTGGTGCAGCTGATTCGGGGTGGAGTGACTGGCATGGACCTGTTGGAGATGTTTCTCGGTTGACGTATTCAGCAGCTCCAAGCCAGAGACCACACCATGTGGCACTACGCGGGCCCTGAGGACTCGATAAGGACGCATCCCGAGGAAGTTCCTCAGAAAACTATCGAGCAGTGGCTCCGTAGCATCACCGGAGCCTGCGACAATCCTTTGGGAGCCAAGAGGATCCGGCCATACTCGGCTGAAAACCCGCCGAAGAACCTGGTGAGTTGTGTGATGTCGACTTATATATTATACTGTTGAGTGATATATTGAACTGATTTCTTTGCTTGAATCATGCAGGAATGGACGCACATGCACTAGCCCGTTCCCAACGGGAACCATGTTGAAGATGGCGTGGTGAGCGAGGGCGGTAGTGTGGACGGCGACGGTTCTTCTGGCACCGAGGAAGAATACGAGGACTCCAGCGAGGAGGAAGAAGTCGAGTCACCTCCCCGATGCGAAAGCCGCACCAAGTCCCGCCAAGATCCGTCAACTATTGACGACAGGGCTCCGGGCCCTAGTGAGAAGAACTTGAAACGGAGCCGCCCTTCGACCGCTGAGCCGAGCGAAAAACTAGCCAAGCAGCCCAAGCAAGCCGTCACCAAGCCTCGCAAGGCTTTGCCTCGCATGAGGGTGGCAGTGCCTGTCGTCTCCACGTAAGTGTTTATTTTCGTATTTGTTCTATCGACTGAAGTCTGAAAACTGGATCACCCTCGTTCGTCCTCCTCGCAATTGGCCAGTTATGTTTGGAAACTGGATGGAGAAGGTAGTGGAAAGATTAGCGGTGTACATTAGCTGACGAAGGACACGCGTCATGCGCTAGTGATGGCGGACGTCCCAGGCTGAATCAGCCGGCTGATCATAATCATTTCCCTTTTCATATAGAGTGAATCTGGTTTTTAATTACCTCATGTTTTGAAATCTTTTACACTATGTTCCTCGTTTAATAGGTTTTCGTTCGAATTTACCCCATTTAGTGAATGCTTTTGCCAATTTTACCCCATTTAGCAACAAAAAAAGAATGGCGGCCTTTTCATGTAGCATTTTTCCTCCTTTTGTTTTTCTGGTGCCTAAAACCGATTCGAGCCGGACCTGTATCGCGCACTTGCCTGGAACTATTAGCAGGCCAACTGTACGAAGCTACTCGACCTTGAAAAAAAAAACGTGTCTAACTAAGCCGGGAAGCAAACCACGACATGTCACGCCACGTGTACCCAACGGCCCGAACACACCACTTAGATCGCTTTTGAAAATTTAAAAGAGGGTAAAAACTGATAAAACTTTCCATAAATGAGGTCATTCTGATGAAAAGCAAATGTGGCAATTAATGTCACAATGTCATATAGAGGGTAAAACCACGAATTCACTCTTCTTCTACATATTGTCACCGGCCTGGTTACAGTCATTTTGAAGTACAAAAGAAACTGAAATAGGGACCTGACTAAGTAGAACAAAACCGTTTTGCAATTCCTCAACTGCGTGAAAATTCAAATTGTAAACAGTCGATTCTGGATTTCTGGTGAAGCATCCAGACCGAAACGGCGGCGCGGGCGAGCCCTCGGACAGGACTACAGGAGCGACTAGGATCCGGGGATGACGCATCAGCGATGTCTTTGGTGGTGGGGAGTACAAGTTTTAGCAGATTCTGGTGCTGGAGGTTGCGGGTGATTGGATCATTCGAGGTTTTGTGAGCGGCCGACGGGGGCGATGGCAGCACAACGAACTGTACGCATGTATCTCCTCCAAGATCGCGAAGGGTGACAGTATGTGGGAGGAAGGAAGATCTACGTGGCTGACGGGGAAGAAGAACAATGCACTGGTAGAGAAAAATGGAGCGTGGGAACAGTTGAGCTAAAAAGAGTGAAATTAACAAGCGGCTGTCTAGCAGAAATGGCTTATTCATGCGCAATCACATTGCACTACCTACCAGTTTTCCTAAAATCATAGTCATGCAAGGATCTCAAGACCTCGGCGGTCTCCTCGTGTGTAGACCACCAACTTGATTGGTGTATCTTTTTTGCATCTAGGCCTTGTACCCAGGGGCCCCTGTTGCACGGGCAACAGGGTCAAGTTGTTTTTTACTGAAAGTTTAGCACTTGGATCAAGCGTGTGCACGAAAGCATCAGGCTAAACTAGCAACAATGCAACAAGGTAGATGCAGATGCAGCTCCGCCCTGCTTGTACCACTGCCATACAGGCAACCTAGACCATAGAAGCACACATTGTTGTGCTCGTCCTGAAAGAGCAAATACAATAAGACGATACAATCAAGGTATAAGGACTAAAATATTATATACTTGCTTAGTTTGAGAAAAAAAAAAGGAAGAGAAGAGAAGCGGGCTTTTGGCAAGACACTTTGTGAGGTTGTAAGGTGGGCTAACTATTAATAAAGTAGTACACATTTAAAACTTACTATTGTATATGCCGGTTATTAGGTTAACTCTATATGACATGACAACTCTTTATAGCCGATTGTTGGCTATATTATTAATCATGCTCTAAGAAAAACTACAAAAACTACTCGCGAAAACCTGGACATCAAAAACATCCGATAAAATTTAAACATTTTGAATTATAATGTGATGATATAGTTGTTTGACCATATTTATAAGTCAGAATTAATACACTACTTAACTGCTATTTTTACATTTATCTATATCACATTCATGAGAGATGCAAAAAATGGTGGCTGACTGGCTATATTATGTAGATCAACATTTTTCTAAGAGATTATCACAAGTCCTTATGAACACACTTATACAAAAAGATAAAAGTACATTCAAATATTGTGCCGGGGGCGGGGGGAGGTGTTGAAGTCTTCCTTCCTCCTACATCCACCATCAACGTTTCGTGCGCATATCTCGATGCCGCCCTTCGCCTCTGCTTTGGCAGATCAATCTTTGTCAAACCTAGGAGCTTAGAACCAACAGATAGGAAGCCGTCGATGCTGACCAGGAGACGCCGACGACTATGATTTGCGAAGAAATTTGCGGAAAATAATAACAATAAGGGCCTATAGAAACCTTGCAGACCAGGAAAGGCGGCTTGAATCCAGACAGATCCGCCAAAAACCTAAACTGGTCCGATTCCGGAAGACCCGTCGGAGACACCGCTCCACAGCCCTCCATCGGTGAGAAACACGCCAATGGATAGGGTGGGGATTGGGAAGAACATTATTCATACAATGTGGCAACGTTGCCGCCTTGCCACTACACACCAAACATGAAGACTCCCTAAACAAAACCTTAAACAAAACACCCATGTTTGTACGCTAGATCATGCACCTAAGCCCTATCCTCCCGCGATCTAGCTAGGCCACCGTTGAAGATCGTGTCATTGGATCCCTTCACCCGCCGTCGATTTCTCCAATGTCGTTGTCAATCTTTGTCGTAGTTACATGTGTAACGAATTCCTTTTTACTTTTGTCAATTGGAGGTGTGTGCACACGACCCCCATGTATGCCCGAGGATGACCACAACTAGGTCGACTTGGATGTGCTTGTCAATGGCTGTTGGTCATTATTGGGGACGAGATTGAGACAACACACCCCAGATGCTTGACGAAATTCTTAGGGTCAAGAAGAAGAGAGACATATGAGGAGGAAGAACTAATAAGGAAAATAAAATGGCAAATTTTAACGGAAACACTAACGCCCACACGTGTGGGCGTTACCCAACTCGCCCACACGCCTCGATCGTCGTTCACTGCTTTTTGCACGAATCTTGGCACGAAAAAGTGGATTTGTTGTGCCACGTAGGACAAGTCCCGTGTGTGGCGTGTAGGCAGTTCGCCCACACAACTCGCAGTGCGCGTTTGATAGCTGCGCTGTGTGGGCGAACTGGTTTCTGTCCACACATCCATCACCTAGTTCACCACGTGTGGCCAAACTGCTTTTCGTCCACACATCGCTCGTATGTTGCTAGATGTCAACTGCAGTGCACGTACGTGGCAACTACATAAAAACACATGGCAACTGCGATTCATTGCTACATGACAACTGCAGTTGCACGTACGTGGCAACCAGGTAAACACACATGGCAACTACGATTTAACCATACATGGTAACTATGGTTGAACCACATGCGACAACTAGGTAAACACACATGGCAACTACTCCTGAATAACTATAGTTAACCAAAAGAGAGAGTTGCCATGCTTTTACAATTACAGTTGCCATCCGGGATAACTAGAGTTGTTATCCTCGGGGATAACTAGAGTTGCCATCCCGAAGGTAACTACGTAGCTGCACGAGAACGTGTGGTCAGATTTGCTTCATGTCACACACGCGGATGGGGATGACTAGTACTTGCTGGGCCTGTGGCACGAAGTAGCCACGCCCACACGTGTGGACAGTTCTATTTGTTTGCCGCACACAACCCGTGTGGGTTGCCTCCTACGTATGCCACACATGATGTGTGGGCGCATGTCCTATATGCCACACGTGTGGCAGTTATCATCGTTCAATTTTAAACCTAATTTAGAACAATGTTTGTCAGTTTTGATCAAAAACCAGGGCATGTCATTGGTGAAACCGCTTCAGACGTGTCAAAATCAAGAATTGTCAAGTTTTGAAAGTTGGTGGACAAACATTAACCTATTTTAAAGCGTAGAGATCAAACTTGCGTGGATTGATGAATTGAGCAACTAAAAGGACCATAGGTTTCATTACATTTCACTACATGGCATATGAGGTAAGCAAACTCAAAACAAACAAAAAAGGTTTCATTAGATTTTCAGATTATGTCAAACACCTTTTTGACTTAAGACAAACACATAATTTTGATTAATTTGGTATGCATTTTTTTGGAAATGGATGGAGGATCAAACGACATTTTCCATTTCTGTACTCTAAAAAACCCAAATAATTTCTTTTCCTTTTCCTTTTTCTTTTATTAGGTGTATATATAAGCAGCACACAAGTCAATGTCCGCAATCTAAAGAAAGTCAAACGGGCCGCCACCGCGGACACCGAAGCGCAGAGCGCAAAGCCGGAGTAAAACCCTAAGCTATGGCCGCCGCCGCCGCCGCCGGGGCAGCCCCCTTCGTCACCGCGGCCTTCCTCCTCCTCCCCCTCCGCCTCCCCGCCTCCCCATCCGTCGCCCCGGCCCGCCGCTCCGCCGCGGCGCTGCTGACCGTCGCGGCGCTCCTCACCGTCACATGCGCCATACCCGACGCGGGATCCGTCCCCGCTTCGGACTCCGAGGCCCTCCGGTCGGAGGTCAGCGAGCTCAGGCTGAAGCTCGCGCGGTTGGGTGAGTCACCTCCTTGCTGTCTGTCATCTTCTGAAACTATTTGGGTCATTTCAGATTAGCAGGACAGTATAGAACGTGTTGTCTCTTGCACACATTGTCGCTGTACGCCAACGTGAGATCCTGAGTAGAGAAAGTAGTTCATACGTGAAAACATTGACATGGTCACACCACTGAATTTCGTGAATCTCCCAGTTCTGCGATTTTCAACTGAAACATTTTAAGAATGGTTTCGGTATTGAGAGACATGACTCTGTCTCATCTAGATTTCAAATCCGTAAGCAAGTTCAGATGCGATCCGATATTCTGAATTGTTCCATACTAGTTTTGTACATGTGCAATAGGATTCCAGATTCAGAAAAAGGAAATTTGACATCTGACTGAGAAGTCAGAGTTCTCTGTGTGAGGGATTTTTGAATTAGTTGTAGGTTGACCATTGGTATTCAAACTGTATATTTAAGCTTCAGGTTCAAGTTCCTGGGAAGTCTTGTAGCACCTAGGTTTTGTCATGAATCTTTTTGGCTATTTATTTTCTATTTATATTTGAGAGAGCTTCCAAGTTGCTCTAAAGAAGATAATTTGTGTGCACCTGAAGCTCTTTGTTACTAGTTTATCTGATAGTCTTTGTACATTTTCACTGATTAACGTGTAGAACTCAGAATCTTTACAAAATCTATTTGTATCCCAGAATCTATTTTGGAGGAGAACACGAAAACTTTGAGGAGTAAAGCCTACACTTTGGAAGAGGAAAACAAACTCACCGAAGCAATGGAAAATGACATCCAGCTTTTAAGGAATGAAGAGTCTTACTCTGAAAGCAACATATATATAATGGAAGATGAGGTACCTCTCTCGCTCACTCTGCAAAGGTCCGTGTTTGTTTAAAATTGATGGGAACTAGGAGATGTGTCTGTTCACATAGGTAGAAGGTTGTTACAGATAATTGTTTGTGCATCTGTTCCGCCATCCATTTTTAAAAGCTGGCCAAGATCATATACACATTTTCAGCATAATGTTTTATTTTAACAAAATATATAAGAAGGCAGTTGCACTGAACCTATGTGGGAAAATTCTTCATTCAACTAATGGCTTGTATGCTCTACAGGCGCAAATCCTGCAGCAAGAAGTCAGAAAGATAAACAACATTGCATACACCATAGAATCACTGGCAATTGATGCTGAGAAAAGGGTAGAGTTCCTGAGTTCGGAAGTCAAAAAGGTATGCCCTGACTGATGTTCTTCTGTTGACCACTTTTAGTTTATATTTTGCCACTTTCTGGAGCAATGCTTTTTAAACAAACTGGAGTGTTAATTTGTAGCTGTAAAAAGATGCTATGTGCTATAATGAACAGAGTACAACTTGGATAACTACAGAACTTGTTTTTTGGAAGACCCTGTTGCGTGCCTTTTCAAGTTTTCATATTGTTAAATAGGAGATTGAAAATTATAATGGACATTTTCGTGAAAAATATGTATGCAAACAATGGCCCCTTCCTACCCTGCATCGCTCCAGTCCGTTGCCTCCGCCTTGATCATTTCAATAATCAGCACTGTCGCTTTGTACATATTTCGGGAAAATATGTGCACTGTTTGTCATTCTAATGTTGCCAGCAGTGTAAGACTGCCACTCCCACAGCTCACATTCTCCTAGAGCCAGTTATGCTCAAAGGCAGTGAGGGAAACGTGAAAATGATCTTTGTCAGTTAGATGATCGTGATTATTACTTGAAGGGCAAAAACAAGTGTGGTTGGGTTGATCTACCTTCTGCAGAACGAGTTTCAGTGTTATTTGATCTACTGATATACTCCCTCCGTCCGGAATTAAGTTAGTACAAAGTTGAGTCATTTATTTTGGGACGGAGGGAGTACATTGTAATGGAATATACATTTATCCACATGATCGATCACCTCCTTTTTTATGTATGGTACTAGAGTCTAGACTTGTATAAATCATCGAAGTGAGTTTGACAATGTTCTATTTTGTTATGTTTTGAATCAGATTGAGAGTATAATTACAGAGCAATGGATCCAAATACGGCAATTTGAACAAGCATTTGTTGTAACAAAGGTATTCGTGATTTATTTTTTCTGGCCATACATGTTTTGTAAAATGTGTTCATTCATTGAGTGAAATGAACGCAGATGATGACTTCGAAAGTTCATAAAAGGAGGTTATCTGAGGGTGCCTACAAGTGGCCTGGAAAGGACATACTTCTGAAGGTACTTCTGCAGTTTGTATAAAATAGTATTGTTATCACACACTATTGTCTTGTGCTAAGCAGCTGCTGAGCTCAACTCCAATCTATATGTATTGTAGTAGTATACTATGTTTACTTCGCTGAATTTCATGCTTTTATTGCAATATTTTCTTGAATCTTGTTAAATGTTTCAATACTTTTATGTATGAACTGATCTTCTTTGATGAATAAAATGCAAAAATAATACATGTATTTTCTTGAATCTTGTCAAGTGTTTCAAAAAACATGGTGAGCACCAACGATATATTTAACACCAAACAGAACACTACAGGACCACAAGGCACACGAAGCCTTGCGACCACCAGAGTAAACAAACAAAGACCGGAGATACTAGCAAGCACCATGATCAAGAACACCCTCGTGCTGCTGAGATGACGAACACATGCTCAGCACGACTAGTCGACTACACACACTCACCGAGTAGGCCAGATCTGGCATGACCCATACAGCGATGGTGACTGAGGCCTCAACAGGCTCTAGGAGGAGCACAATGCCCAATGACCCCCACAACCAAAACAGCACCGCCACCGCACAGAGAGAAGTCAGGTCCACCTTGGGAGGGGCGGAGACCTGATCCATTCTAGCCAAGATAGCTGCTACAACACATCACCTCCATTGTGCTGTCCAAAACACCACAACACATTGTCAGGGCCGCTGCTCCAGCTTCCAGTTGACTTGCCATGACTAGCCTGCCTACACCACCTTCCGGAGCTGTTGCTCAACATCCACAAATTTTGTCGAATAGTTTATGATATGCTGTAAATAGCATTGAATAGAGAAGACATTGTTCCCATTCTAATTTCTCTTTACTGTTTTTTGATGTTTCCATGTGCAGTATGTCAGGAATGTTGATCTACATGGCGTGTTTCTTGCGGGGGTATCACACACAAGGACCTGTGTTTCTCATACTTACAAACACTGCAGGAGTTTCATACAAGTAATTAAGAGATGCTACTATAAGGTGCCTAGTTGACTAATTTGCCACCTTTGGGAAACTATATATGTGCTCGCTGAAAATTTATTACCGATGTGCTTTGTTAATATTAATAAGCATGACATGCAAAATGCATGTGCTCACATGTGTGCATCGAAGATTTACAACATAACGCTAAGATAAAACATACTCCCTCTGTAAACTAATATGTTGGATAACCTTGAGCATCAGGCTCTGCACTCATAAAGTTTGTTTTCTTTAACTCATGTAGTAGTAGTACATTACATTTAACTGTTACCACTCTAGCAGAACTGCAGGGTTAGCAGTAACTAGTGTTCTTCTTCCAAAATAGTTTTGTGCCATTGCTTTTGAAATATGTTTATGTTTTTCTAGGCTTCCAGGTTCCACAAAGCAATACAGTACCAGTGCTCTCCTGATGTTGATGGGCCTAATGCCTTCTTCTTGGGTGGGTCCATCTCAAAATCATGCATTTCTCTTCCTTATGAGAAATTCAAGATTTCCATTTCATCAGCACAACAACTTCACTATGAGGTGCCATTTTCTTTCTCTTTAAAAATATTCACTGTATGGTTATGCTTTTCTTACCTGAGTTATATGCCTTTGGCTATTTTTTTATCGGCATGTTCTAATTATATTTCTTATTTCAAATCTTGGATGACCATATTTTTGCTAATAGAATAGTGGTTTCACCTTTTGGTTGCATGTGCGCTTCCTAATTTTCTCTCAGCATGTGAAGAAATGTCACACATTAGTATTCAATCACGAAAACAAAACCATGAAACAGCAGCAAGGTAACATACACATAATAACCCAATAAAGGAATGGCAATGAACCATTCAGCTGCCTAGCTTATGCCACTCTATGGTGTTCACATTTTATAGACCTTGAGCCACCTGCAATATCCTTTCTGTTTCACATGGTTCTGATTGATATTTCACCATAAATCGTAGCCGTGTTTCATAGTTTGTGATGTTCATGCCCTGGTTATTTATTCTCAGTTGTGGAAGGACTTAACCAACTGAAGATAAAGCTTGTGGTCTTGCTCCTCCTTATTTCCGGAGTGGTGGCATGGTAGGCAACCAATAAAGCGGTGCTGAGATACGGAGTGGTTCGTTCCTGCTCTCCACTCTGGATCTCTGAAGATGGAGTTGAAGCGGAGATGTTCCAGGGAAGAATAGGAAGAGATCCCTTCAGATCTTCATACTGGTGTCCCCCTGATACTGCTCCCTCACCTTCTTTCCCTTGCTCCGGGCTCCTCTTCGTCTTCTCCTAGTGGCAGCAGGGTGGTGCTGGATTTGTAGTGGTAAATCAGGCCTCTTTGGATCTGCTGCATGGTTTCGATTCTTCTGCACGGCACCAGTTTCCCGTTCTTGCACTGGGTGATATTTTCCTTGTGCTTCTTCTGCATTGGTGTGAAGGGGGTCTTAATTGGCAAACATAGAGTGTAGTGGCCACCGCCGCCCATCTCAACCTCCTTGACTAGAGGCCTACTTGGTGGCCTTTGGGCTCGGCCTTTCTTTCTGTGTTGTGTCTTCCGGCAATGCATCGTCTTCCACCGGACGACCACTGCCCATTTCAGGTGCTCTTCTTTCCAGTGCATGAGGATCTCCTGCATGTTGGCATCAGTGAGCTTTTATCCCTTTGTTGAGGATGACAACTTGACAAGGCATTGCCCTGTCCATCAACAGGTTCAAGCTGGCCTGAATCTCATCTTCAGCGAGAGGCGGCATTTCCAGCCAAAAGAATTGTATTTGGCAAACTCAAAGGGGATTGTAATTGTTCTTTTGATAATATAGGGCATGACTTCTTACTGGGACAAAACATCATAACCTGAGAAAGGATCAAGCAGCATTCCCACCTGAAAATGTAGATGCTAACAAGATTTTAGTGTTACGAACGGAGGCCTCGTCATTGTGTAGTAATTGTACTTACAGTGGTAATTTATAGTTTGTCTACTATCGACGTTGAAAGCAATACATCTGGAATACGTTTTGTCTCCACTTCATCGGTTGTAGCTCTAGAACTGTATGTAGGTTATGAGCTAGATATTCGTGTTGTGCACTTGACTTACTACAATATGATCTGGAAACACTCGCTCTTTATATTTACATTTACATTTGCAGGTTCAAGTGTATCTACAAGACGCAATGAGATCCAACAGTTATAGCAGAGGTCTAGCAAGTGAGCCAGTCACATTCTGCCTGGTGAGTAGTATTTTTCATCCACTCTGATTGGTGTTATCCAGCATTTCATTGTGGACCTTCACAAGAGTTCTTGATCAACCTGCAGGCGTATCTCATCGTCATATCTCCGTTGTGGATCACATGGTTCATTTTCTCGACACGATTTGGCTCGAAGATGTGAGGTACTCGCTGGAGCATCACAGTTTTGGCCATCTACTTTTACTTTGGAGGAGTATAGAGGAGTTGAGATCATCAAAGCGTGAAATATAGGCTGTATTTATCTACATCTTGTAATTACGATGAAACTGTTAAATCTGAGGCATTGGTTGATCGTTACTCTTGTACAGCCTTTTGCATGGCCCGTGTCTGAAGTACGATCAATACTTTCTCCGTTCCAAAATAATTGTCTTAACTTTGTATTAGCTCTAGTACAAAGTTGTATTAAGCTCGAGACACTTATTTTGAGACGGAGGGACTACAAAGAAAGGAAATGAGGCTCTTATCCAGCTCAAATATCGCCGAGTCCAATTCTAAGGCTAAAGCTTCAAAATGTTTAGAAGATGCGCACACACAAACATGGCAATGTTTACGAGACGTTGGTTATATGTGCATCTTTGCACTACCCTCTAGTTCACAATCTCAGATATTCGTTAAAAAAACCGATATTTTTTTTGTTGGCAACACTCACACGACATGGGTACGTGTAGCATGCCATACGTTTACCAAGACCAAAACAAAAAGAATTAGGTTGAAAATATTACTATGATGCTAGGCACGTCTTGTGTAAATATCGTCGTTTTAATGACGAACCAAAGGCATAATGCAGCTCCAAAAAAATAAATAAAGTATCCAGGTCACCTGCTCCTAAGCAGATGCCATGGCAGCATTCGGGTGAAGGAAATGTGATGGCAGACTTCATGCATGTAACTATGGTAATATTACCAGTGATGCTTAAACTTGTCATCAAAGTTTATTTTAGTGTCTAAACTTAAAAAGTACGTCAAACTAGTTCTAAAACTTGATACGAGCGTGCAAATACGATGCTAATCCAATCCGCATACGTATAATGCGCTGACATGGCACCGTATTTTAATTAGCATTATGTGCGTCTCCATGACCAGTGGGCCCAAAATCTCATAGTAAAGGGAAATTACACGGTAAAAACGGTCACTGATTAGCATTATGTATGTCTCCATGACCATTGGGTCCAAATGTCAGACTAAGGACTCGAGTTTTTATAAATATATACTAAGTTACATATGAATTAAAAATCTGATAAATGTATACTAAGTTTTTATAGGACCATTATATACTAAGTTTTTATAGGACCATTATATACTAAGTTTTTATAAATGTATGTCTCCATGACCATTGGGTCCAAATTCAAAATCTGATACGGTGCCACATCAACATATTATACATACGTATAGCATCATATTCGCATGCTCGTGCCAATTTCTAAAACCAGTTTTGCGTATTTTTAAAGTTTATGCACTAAAATAAACATTGATGACAAGTTTAAGCTCGTGCAGGAGCCGGTGGGGAAACGGTTTGAAGGAGTAGGGCGCCGGTGGCGGAGACGGGGGAGGGTGGGCGTGCTATGTGCATTGCCATACGGCGCGCGCTAGATGGACCCAGCCCGACGCCCTGACCACGCACGCAATCCACGCATAGTCGGATCCATTTTCAGATTTCAAAAATCTACTGTAATCCGGTAGCAAGTCGTCTTCCCCGCCAGTTCGGCTTCGATCACCCTGCAGCTTAGCTCCTACGCATGCATATCCTTCCCACTCCGACGCCGAGGCGAGCTCTCCCTCCACCGCCTCATGCAGCTGGCTTGATAAATAGCATAGCGCATCCCCTATTCCCATCGTAATCTTCTTCTCGCCGATCGACTCCTCTCCTCCTCCGCAATCACCACCAAAGAGGCAAACACCAAGCCATGCCGGCTCTCATGGCGAAGCGCTCTTCCTCGGGGCTGTGCGCGATCCGCCGCGAGCTCCACCGGCGCAGGAAGCTCCCCGCCGCGCCCGCGCCCAAAGGAGGGATCGTCAAGAAGTCATCTGCAAAGCAGAGTTCCGTTTCCGCGTCGATCCACAAGTCGTCCGCGGACGAGCCAGCCGGACCGGTGACCAAGAAGCCGCCGTCCATGCCGACGCTACGCCCGCGAGCCGGAGTCGCGACGTCGCCTGCGTCCATCCTGCAGCACGCGCCAGCAGCAGTGGCCACCAAGAAGCAGCAGGTTGCCGTCGTGGTCAAGGGAGATGGCGCCGCCGCCAAGGAGATCGCTGCCTCTGTGCCGCTGGGACAGATTGCCAAGAGGTGCACCGCCCCGCCGCGCCGCCGATCCGCGCTCATCCCGACCGCGTCCAGCATGAAAGTTTCCGCCGTCAAAAGGGTCTCCGGAGTTCCCAGCAAGCCCGCGTCACCCAGCCGATCCGCGACGATCCCGCCGGCTTCAAGTGGAGCTGCCACCACCGGAGCAGAGTACGTCAAGAACATGCCAACCACAGCGACCCGGTCGTCGATCTCGGTGAAGAAGGGCATGACGGTGAAGGTGCGCACGCGCGCCGGGATCCTGCCGACGGGGCACTGCCTCGTCCTCTGGCTCGGTGCCCGCGTCGTCTCCGACGCAGCGGATGACGACGGCTACATCGAAGTGATCTACAACGGCAACTTCCCCCGCGACGACCCCCTCCGAACCGTGAGCGTCGCCATGGACGACGTCAGGAGCATGCCCGCCATGGCCGAGAGTTAGAGTCGCTCAAGCAAGGGCGCACAAGGATGTCCTCGCCCTCTACCCGCGGCTACTGCAGAACCAAGGCTGATCAGTTCAGAGTTCAGACTGCATGAAAGTGCACAAGTGCAGAAGCTTGAGGAGTGTAATTTTTTTGTTCTTGTGTAGCCGGCCCGATTGTTAGCTGCCAATAATGTGAGGGATCCCAGACTTGTATTTGGAGACAGGAGATCCCCGGGAGTTTATTGTTTCTGTAATCTAGTAGAAGATGTAACTATTTTTGAGACAGTTATGCTAATGTGCTAAATCAATCAATGAAGTTGCCATGATGGCTTTCCTTCCAAAAAAGAGAGGAGATTCCAGTGTTATCTGAACCATCGTCAGTCTTTTACTCCGCCCGTCTCAAAATAAGTGTCGTTGATCTAGTACAAAATTTATACTAATTTAGTATTAAATCTGCGATATTTATTTTGGGACGAAAAAATTACAATTTTATTACATTGCAAACTAAACCAAGTTCCTATTTTTGCAGCAGTAAAAGGAGAAATTGAATGAAGTTTAGGAGGAACTGACAAACTGGACGTCGGACCAGCCTTACCTATTGTGCGCAGTAGCTGCAATTTCTGAAATGGAGCAACTGCCCTTTCTTTTTCTCGCGCCGTAGTAATGCTCAACCCATGACTTCGATAATTCGAATACCGGATTTGTCTGTTTTAATATTTATTTATTCTTCACATGATTTTGTTATGGTGCTCTTTGATCAAATATCGTTGGTACATCCTAATAGGAACATGTTCAACAGTTTGCATCAGTTGTGCAGATTCTCGCGCCTCACCTGCACTCTTTCTTGGGTGACAGAGCACCCTAACAAATACTCCCTTTATTTCATAATATAGTGTGTCTTCGGTTTTTAAGTTTTAAGTTTGATCACAAATTTAACTAACAAGACCGATTGGGGGCGGCAGTAAAAATTGTAATCGAAAACTTCATTCGAATACGAATTCAACAATATAATTTTTACTCCCGCCATAACCGGTCTCGTTGGTTAAATTTACGGTCAAACTTAAATTTCGAAATCGGAAACGCCCTACATTGTGCAATGGAGGGAGTATTTACACCGAGGTACAGCCGTACAGTACTAGATTCTTTTGTATGCTTTCAACATCATTGGAAACATTTTATACAACTACTGAGTTCAGCACAAAAAGCTCTCTGAGTCGCGCTACCGGGGGGGGGGGGGGGGGGGGGGGGCGATAGGATAGGCGACTCCATCGCCCCATCGCCGTCGGCCACTCCGGCCGCCGGCGACCACCACTCCCTCGCATTGGCTCCCCCGGCTGCCCCTCCTCCGCTGCTTGCTGCCATGGCTGCAGCGGGCGCAGCTCCATCGTCGACCCCCACCGTCATCGCAAGCACACCGGCCGTGGCGGTTTGCACTCCTAGGCCTCTCTCAGTGCTGGATGTCTCCGTCGCCTCCGTCGACGACGTCCGGAAGGGCACGGTGCTTCCAGGGGGGTCTTGGCGTCGTCAACCCCCGTCGCGCTCCGTGGAGCCTCTGGCCGCGGCGAACCCCTTCTCCAATCGCCCGGTGCGGCGCTACTTCAGTTCTCGCTCGTGAACTTCTCGTCGCCTGTATGTGCTCCTCTATCCTCTTCCTCGGCGCTAGCTTCTCCTACCTTGGTTTGGGTTGAGGTTACTCTGCCGGCTCCTTCACCGTCGCCAGTCGCCATTGTTTGCTTGATTAATGGTTGGATTGGCTCTCCTTTTGCTTACCCTTTGATCCATCAGGTTAGCAGCCAGCTGTTCGCTTTTACTGTCGCCAACGTGTCCGTGGCTAAATTCGTGTTATCGCTAGTTGGGATTAACTATAAAGGGATAGTCGTTCGTTTCCTCGACCAGCCAACCGAGGTGGGCTCTCATCCCCCAAGACCGTTCGCGTCCTCGGTCCCGCAGCCTGTGCTGTCTGGGCCAAGTGGACTGCCCTCATCTCTGCCAACGTCAGCAGGGATCCTCCGTGATCCTCTTCCTTCTACGCGTGCTCTGGGCCTCCAACCCCTAGCGCTGCCATCTTCTTTGACCTCTGTTCCCTGCTCCTCTTCTAGCCTAGGCTCGGGTGCCGCGCCCCCCTCCACGACAAATGCTCCCTTCAGCTCCTGTAGCTCGTCCCGTATCACTGTTTTGAAAGCTCCCCATTTACTTCTTGCCCTCGCTGACCTCCCCTTGGGCCCTCCCAGCCTATCTCTAGGGGCTCCTGCCTTGGATGGATGCGTTGCATGCGCCCCATCAAGCCATTTGGCGTCTCCCGCGGCTCGCCAGCTGGCGATCTACTCCTGTGAATCTTTTCGGTCTGCTGCATCCTGCATGCATGCCACCCTTCCTGCATCATCCCCGCGTACATGCGCCCCTGAGATCGTCTCTGCCAGCCCTCTCACGCGCGCTCGTAGCAGGAGACCACCGTTGGATGTTCTGGCCCCGGGAATCCTGCCTAGGCCGGCGGGCCTGCTCCCTCGGTCAACTTCCTCTTCCCTCGTTGCATGTTGGGTCCGCCTTTTGTTCCTCCTCCCATCAGGTCACATGTGGATCGATGACAGGCCTCGGGATGCTGCCGCTCCCAATGTGCCCTCCCCCGTGACCTCTCTCCCGCCTTCCCAAGCTGGATTCCCGCATGCCAGACCCTTGACTACTTATGCCCACGCCCTCTAGTCTTCCCATACTGGCATGCAACTCCCCTGCCCTCCCCGTCGTTGCTCTCCCTCTCCTCCTAAAGTCTTCGTAGCCATGCAATGTTGCTTTCGTTGCTTGGCGCGCGATCACCAAGTTAGGGATTGCCGTTACCCTGTGAGGTGTCGCCACTGCTGGCGAGTGGGCCACACTCAACATTCTTGCACGGCTTTAAATCCCGTGGTTGCCTCTCCCCCATCCAGTGCTCCATCTTCCCACTCCACTGCTACTACCCCACAGCCGGTACTTCAGCCTCCCTCCTCCTCGCATCCGCCTTCGAACCAGTCCTTTCCCTCCACCATGGCTGACTTCGTCCCGCTTCTTAGTGACACCTCGGACGACCCGGAATCCCTCTCCCCCAACCCACCCCCCAGCCACCGTGTCTCCTCTTTCCTGGGACAAACTGAGGCGGCTGAGGTTGACGAACCCGTTGAGGAGGAAGAGAAGGAAGACCCCGAGAAGGTCGTGTTTGAGTCGGGGGAGGAATCCACCGACTCGGAGGAGACACCAACGGTGTTTTCTTCTTCACCCCCTAGGCACCGCAGAGATTTCTCCAATGTTTTCATGCCCTATACTCCGATTGAACACTTCCAAAACCTTGCCTTTGCCCTAGTCAACCCTCCCCACCATTCCCCACAAGCTTGCATTCGTAGGGCCTTGCAGACCGGGGCGGGAGATCCTCCTGTCCTAATCAGGGCGTCCTCCTACGAGGTAGGACTGGTTGTCTTCGGTTCTGCCTATGAGCGTGAGATTTCCATCCTAAACAGCCCCCTCTCTTGCCCCATCAACACCGCCGACCTAGTCCGTCATGAAGACACCAAAAATCGATTCCTTTTCCGCCTTGGCACTGTTTCTGCTCTTAACATCGAAGACTTCCCTCTTGAATATTGGTTCACCCCCACGATCATCAACTCCATCGTCCCCTTTGCTTGCCCAATTGAGATCGATCTGATCTGCCTCATCGGGGTGGACTACTCTGCCGTTCTTGTTGCCGTAAAGAGCCGGAGCCTATCCGACGTGCCGCACTCCATTCCTGTCCATGGGTTCTCAGGGCTAGGCGCCATCGCCACGGTGCTGGTGGTGCGCTCGCAAGAGCTATCGCCCGACCCGGCCTTTGGGAGCCCGGACTCCGATGACGACAACAACAGTGGAGATGGCGGTGACGGGGGTGCTGGAGCTGGCAGCGACTTCCCCGGCAGGATGGACCCTAACCTCTCCGCCCCTTCGGCCCCTCCTACTGACGAGGGAAATGACGACCGTGTGGTCCGTCTCCCCGGTGGGCTCACAATGATGGCGAACCACAAGCCGCTCATGTGCGCGATGCCTCTTACAGAGCGCCCTACCTCCGTCGAGGTCAAGCTCTTCAAAGGCTTCTACGACGTCCGCATCCAGGGAATCAAAGGCGAGCGCGGTTTCTATCGTATCCCCATGCGACCGGCTAGCTCCCCCAAGCTGCTAGTTGCTAACCTTGCTGCTTGCTCTATTGGTTTCCTGGACAGGGTTGCCACCGTGGGTCCTGCACATTTGACGTTCATAGATGCGGAGGTGATTTGCAGCGACTTCAGTGGGCGTGCTTTTGTTGCTGGCGTCGATGGGGAGGAGCAGGTCATGGGGCAGTCGCCCGTTTTGACGAGGGCCTCCCTCCCATCCCTGAGCCACTTCCCGCCTCCATCACCATAAACAACCTGCCGACGCTCCCCCCAACTCTGGCATCTCCTACTCCGGCGGCGGACGCCCTCTCTACGTCTCTTCCTCCAAGAGCGGCCTCTCCCACCCTCGTCTACTCCAGGTGCAGAGTGGAGTAGCGTCTCACCCTCTTCAGGACCAGCGCGCACATCTCCATGCTGGAGGAACCCAACAAGCTAACGATGCTGGAGAAGGCCACCATCAGTAAAAAGCTCAAGCTCGAAGGGAAATCGACCGCCAAAAGCTTCGCCAAGAGTTCCACCATGCTGCTGCCTGCTGAGGAGCTTATGGAGCTCATCCATGGCGAGACTCCTCACTTCCCGCGCAAGGACGAGCTGCAGCTGGCCTCGGCTTGTGGCGTCTTTGAGATCGACCTCAACATGGTGCCAGCTTGTGGCGGGAAATTTTGTCCATGCCGCCGATCCGCGCTCATCCCGACCGCGTCCAGCATGAAAGTTTCCGCCGTCAAAAGGGTCTCCGGAGTTCCCAGCAAGCCCGCGTCACCCAGCCGATCCGTGACGATCCCGCCGGCTTCAAGTGGAGCTGCCACCACCGGAGCAGAGTACGTCAAGAACATGCCAACCACAGCGACCCGGTCGTCGATCTCGGTGAAGAAGGGCATGACGGTGAAGGTGCGCACGCGCGTCGGGATCCTGCCGACGGGGCACTGCCCACTAGTAGAAACACCCCACTTTCGTCCGGGGGGGGGGGAATTCGCATTCGTCCCGGTTGCCTAAAGAACGGGGACGAATGCTATGCATTCGTCCCGGTTCTTTAGGCCAGGGCAGCGTCGAGCCCCCCTGGGGCATTCGTCCCGGCTTTTTAGTCGGCATTCGTCCCGGTTCGTGGCATGAACCGGGACCAATGCCTCGATGTATGCCACGTGGCGTGCGCAGGGGCATTGGTCCCGGTTCATGCCAGGAACCGGGATGAATGCCCCCTTGCCTATAAATACTGCATCCAGACCCCTTTCCTCCTCTGTTTTTTTTTCTAGGAGGTGTGAGAGAGGTGGGTGCTGGTGTGTGTTCTTTTTGCTATGCACACGAGGTGTTCGACGAAATACCCGAGTGACACTTAACTTTACAGAAAATGGTATCTTCGACCGAGGTTAGCAAACTTATCCATTTCATCTATAATTGATACAAAAATGTTATATTTGTCGATGTATTGTGGTCATTTCGCTATTGAAGATGTTATTGTTGTAATGGTTTTTGATAAACTTAATTATACGATGTAGATGGATGCACGGCAGCGATGGATGTACGGTGACCGACGCACTTCCGAGTACAGGGCTGGCCTGGATGAATTTCTCGTTGTAGCTCAGGCTCACAAAGAGAATGGATTTATGTGTTGCCCATGTGTTGACTGTGGGAACGTCAGGGAGCACTCTTCCTCGAGAGTCCTTCACAACCACCTGCTTCGGAGAGGTTTCATGCGCAGCTATAATTGTTGGACCAAGCATGGAGAGAGAGAGGGGTTGTGATGGAAGACAATGAAGAAGAAGAAGAGGATCCTATGTTCCCCGAATACGGTGATACTGCAATGGAAGACAATGCAGAAGAAGGAGGTGATCAAGAACGGGCATCAGATGAGCCCGATGATGATCAAGAACGGGCATCAGATGAGCCCGATGATGATCTTGGTCGAGTTATTGCTGATGCAAGGGAATACTGTGAAAGTGAATTGGAGAGGTTGAAGTTGGACGGCATGTTACAGGATCACAAAAAGTTGTTGTACCCAAATTGCGAAGATGGCAGCACAAAGCTCGGTACCACACTAGAGTTGCTGAAATGGAAGGCATAGAACGGTGTGACTGACAAAGCATTTGAGAGTTTACTTAAAATAATGAAGCCGAAGCTTCCAAAGGATAACAAATTGCCTGACAGTACGTACGAAGCAAAGAAGGCTCTCTGCCCTCTAGGACTAGATGTGGAGAAGATACATGCATGCATTAATGACTGCATCCTCTATCGCGGTGAGAAGTACGAGAATTTGGATAAATGTCCGGTATGCACTGCACTGCGGTATAAGATCAGAGCAAATGACCCTGGCGATGTTGACGGCGAGCCCCCCCGTAAGAGGGTTCCTGCCAAGGTGATGTGGTATGCTCCTCCACGGTTGAAACGTTTGTTTAGAAATAAAGAGCATGCCAGTCTGTTGCGATGGCATAAAGAAGACCGTAAGAAAGACGGAAAGTTGAGACACCCCGTTGATGGGTCGCAGTGGAGAAAAATCGAGAGAGACTTCCCGGACTTTACAGGCGAGGCAAGAAACTTATGGTTTGGTCTAAGTACAGATGGCTTTAATCCTTTCGGAGAGCAGAGCTCCAGTCATAGCACCTGGCCCGTGACTCTATGTATCTACAACCTTCCTCCTTGGTTGTGCATGAAGCGCAAGTTCATTATGATGCAAGTGCTCATCCAAGGCCCAAGGCAACCCGGCAACGACATTGATGTGTACCTAAGGCCATTAGTGGAAGAACTATTACAGTAATGGGGCAAACCAGGTGTACGTGTGTGGGATGAGAACGAACAAAAGCCATTTGACCTACGGGCGTTGCTTTTCATAACCATCAATGATTGGCCTGCTCTTAGTAACATTTCTGGACATACAAACAAGGGATACAATGCATGCACACACTGTTTAGATAAGACTGATAGTGTATATTTGGATAAATGTAAGAAGGTTGTATACCTGGGGCATCGTAGATTTCTTCCGATGAATCATCCCGTAAGAAATAAAGGAGGCAAACATTTCAGAGGTGAGGCAGATACCCGGAAGAAGCCTGACCTTCGTAGTGGTAATGATGTATTCGGTATGGTCAAGGACCTAGAAGTAATCTTTGGGAAGGGTGATGGCAGCCAACCTGTTCTGAACGGCCCTGATAAGCACGCACCCATGTGGAAGAAGAAATCTATCTTTTGGGAGCTACCATATTGGAAAGTCCTACAGGTCCGCTCTTCAATCGACGTGATGCACGTGACGAAGAATCTCTACGTCAACCTGCTATGCTTCCTGGGCGTGTATGGGAAGTCAAAAGATACACCAGAAGCACGAGAGGATCAGCAACGTATGAAAGACCCAAAAAACAAGCACATGGATACAGGGCGTTATTTCTTAAGCAGCTACGCTCTTACCAAAGCAGAGAAGGAAATCTTTTTTGAAGTCCTTTACAGTATCAAGGTGCCGTCTGGCTTCTCGTCGAATATTAAGGGGATACTAAATATGGCAGAGAAAAAATTCAAAAACCTGAAGTCTCATGACTGCCACGTGATTATGACGCAGTTGCTTCCGATTGCACTAAGGGGGCTTCTACCGGAAAATGTTCGAGTACCCATTGTGAAGCTATGTGCATTCCTCAATGCAATATCTCAGAAGGTAATCGATCTAGATAGTCTGGCAAGGTTACAGAGGGATGTGGTCCAATGTCTTGTTAGTTTTGAGTTGGTGTTCCCACCATCCTTCTTCAACATTATGACGCATCTCCTGGTTCACCTAGTAGAAGAGATTCATATTCTCGGTCCGGTATTTCTACACAATATGTTCCCCTTTGAGAGGTTCATGGGAGTCTTGAAGAAATATGTTCATAACCATGCTAGGCCAGAAGGAAGCATCTCCAAGGGCTATGGAACAGAGGAGGTCATTGGGTTCTGTGTTGACTTTATTCCTGACCATAAGACGATTGGTGTTCCTGAATCGCGGCTTGAGGGGAGACTGAGGGGAAAAGGAACGCTAGGAAAGAAAACAATGATACCTAGGGACGGGCATTCTTTCACTAAAGCACACTACACGGTTCTACAAAATTCCACCTTCGTGGCTCCGTATATCGAGGAACACAAGAATATTGTACGCTCCACAAACCCGGGGAAGGATGACACATGGATTAAATTCAAACACATGGAGACTTTCGGAAGTTGGTTGCAAGCACATCTTATAAATGACATCACTATTGAAGATCAACTCTACATGTTGGCCGGGTCACCATCTTTGACTATTGGAACTTTTCAAGGGTACGAGATAAATGGGAATACATTTTACACAGTCACCCAAGATAAGAAGAGCACCAACCAAAACAGTGGTGTCCGCTTTGATGCAACAAACGAGAATGGGAAAAAGGACACATACTATGGTTACATAGAGGAGATATGGGAACTTGACTATGGACCTTCTTTTAAGATCCCTTTGTTTAAGTGCAAATGGGTCAACCTGAATGGAGAAGGGGTAAAGGTAGACCCGCTGTACAGAATGACAATAGTGGATCTCAACAAAATTGGTTACAATGACGAACCATTTGTCCTAGCCAATGATGTGGCTCAGGTCTTCTATGTGAAGGACATGTCCTCCAGACCGAAGAAAAGAAAAAAATAAGCAACCAGATAAATCATACGATGAGCCAAAGCGTCACATAGTTCTTTCAGGGAAAAGAACCATCATGGGAGTCGAGGACAAGACAGACATGTCTGAAGATTATGATAAGTTTGCTGAAAATCCGCCCTTCACAGTGAAAGCTGACCCAACCATCCCGTTAAATAAAGAAGATGCTCCATGGTTACGTCCGAAGCGATCATAAGCAAGGGTTCATGGACTTAAAGGAGTGATGGATAATAATGTATTGAACCTCTGATGTAAATCTATGTAATGTTATTGGTTGTGTTAGGGTATTGAACCTTTGAGTGAATATTTGGAATGTACAACCCTAAGAACACTTGTAAACACATGGTATGCCAAATCCTTGCTTCTGGTGCCATCCCGACGCTCCGCAACCCCTCTCCGGTGAAACCCTAGCCCCGCTGGAGAGAACAACCCAGCTTATCGGTCTACAGCTTTCACCGGAGCCCGAAGTGGGTAGCAATGTGAAACACTTTGCTTGGTTGTGTTAGGGTGGGCCCTAGGGAAGTCCCAAAACAATGGCATGAACCACCTGTACACAAGATCCCCTCCCGTTCGTCGGTTCGGGGACCTTCAGCCTATAAGTACTTAGACTCGGAGAGAGAATCGATGCCGGTGAAGACCCAACAACAAGAGTGAGTGAATATTTGGCATGTACAACCCTAAGAACACTTGTAAACACATGGTATGCCAAATCCTTGCTTCTGGTGCCATCCCAACGCTCTGCAGCCCCTCTCCGGTGAAACCCTAGCCCCGCTGGAGAGAACAACCCAGCTTATCGGTCTACAGCTTTCACCGGAGCCCGGAGTGGGTAGCAATGTGCAACACTTTGCTTGGTTGTGTTAGGGAGGGCCCTAGGAAGTCCCAAAACAATGGCATGAACCACCTGTACACAAGATCCCCTCCCGTTCGTCGGTTCGGGGACCTTCAGCCTATAAGTACTTAGACTCGGAGAGAGAAATCGATGCCGATGAAGACCCAACAACAAGAGTGAGTGAATATTTGTCATGTACAACCCTAAGAACTCTTGTAAACACATGGTATGCCAAATCCTTGCTTCTGGTGCAATCCCGACGCTCCGCAACCCCTCTCCGGTGAAACCCTAGCCCCGCTGGAGAGAACAACCCAGCTTATCGGTCTACAACTTTCACCGGAGCCCGGAGTGGGTAGAAATGTGCAACACTTTGCTTATTTGTGTTAGGGTGGGCCCTAGGAAGTCCCAAAACAATGGCATGAACCACCTGTACACAAGATCCCCTCCCGTTCGTCGGTTCGGGGACCTTCAGCCTATAAGTACTTAGACTCGGAGAGAGAAATCGATGTCGATGAAGACCCAACAACAAGAGTGAGTGGATATTTGGCATGTACAACCCTAAGAACACTTGTAAACACATTGGTATGCCAAATCCTTGCTTCTGGTGCTATCCCGACGCTCCGCAGCCCCTCTCCGGTGAAACCCTAGCCCCGCTGGAGAGAACAACCCCTCTCCGGTGAAGCCCTAGGAAGTACCAAAACATCATAAGTGAGTTTAATTTATCTTTCTGATCATTTTGATATATAACTTGCAATTTTCAGAATTTATTGAATTATTTGATATTTTCTCCATTTCTTAAATGAATTAATTCAAATTCAAATAATTCTAAATTTTGAATTTCACCAAATATGTTTGAAAGTAACATATTTAGTTAGTTTATAATTTTCTAAATGTTTTGGTAGTTTTTTCATATTTTTCTGATTATTGAACTAGCAGATAATCAGGCGGGAATTTTTGAAAATATGAAACTTTTTTGAAAAAATAGGGCATTCATCCCGGTTATTGCTAACAACCGGGACGAATGACCCTCTTCGCGCCGTTCCAGATCCAAGTCATCCGTCCCGGTTGTTGGCAACAACCGGGATGAATGGGTGGGGCATTCGTCCCGGTTATTGCCAACAACCGGGACGAATGGGGCATTCATCCCGGTTATTGGCAACAACCGGGACGGATGCCCCTCCCCACGTACTTAAGCCGTTCCCTTTCCCCCTCCCCTTCTGTCGCAAGGATCTGAAAACGCCTAAGGACGAGACGCGCGCGAGGAGGACGACTCGACGCCGGCAGGCTGCCCAACTCCCGCGCCGCCTCTTCCTCGCCGTCGCCGTTGTCGCCGCCCCCCTCGTGCGCTCCGCGGCCTCCCCCCTCATGCGCTCCGCGACCACCCCCCTTTCTCTCTCCGTCGCGCCGTCGCCCCCCTGCAGCGTCTCTGCCCCCACGTCGCCCGCACGTACGTCGTCGCGGCGCCGCCACTGAGCTCGCCCGCGTCGCCCGCGGCCACCTCCCCCGCGGCCGCCTCCTCCCACAGGTAAAGCCCTCCCCTCCTCCCCCTCTCCCTGCCCCCGACCTCGCTCCCTGCTCGATCGTGGAGAAACAGAGAGGAGAGACAGAGAAGAGAGTGTGGAGAAAAAAAGCTAAAAAAAATTGAAATTTAAACTTCTAAATTGAATAAAAAATTGAAAATTAGTCCAAATTAAACAAACTATTTCTAAATGTTAGGTTATATTAGGTTTTAGAGGATATTTAGATCCGGAAAGTTTTTTTAATATTAGGTTATATTAGGTCTTAATACCCGCCGCGTCAGCCGTCTCCAGCGCGTGCGTCTATGCCGCGGTGGCAGCCGTCTCCGCCCACGAAGTCTAATCAGGGCAGCTCAAAGCGGAGGAGAACCACCGCATCACCGAAGCGTCGATTGTCGCCCCTCCCAAGAGTACCACATCCGAATCTACCCAAGTTACACCACTGTACTCCAGAGGAAACCCAGGAGATCGCAAAGGCCGAATATGAGGCGTGGAAATCTAAGGAGAAGTCGCCGAAAGAGCCAGATTTCCCAACACCGAAGAAGACAAAGCCCGAGCGTTGAAAATGGTGAAGACCCTTCATCAGCCCGAGCCGAGTCTCATTCCTGACTATGACCGCTCTATTCTAAAGGCACACGATGAAAAGGAGCGGTCAAAGAAGAGTAGTACCGGAAGCGGGAAATGCGGGAAAATAGTTGACCAGCTCGGACAACAAAAAAATCAATCCATCCCCCCGCTCGTAGTGCATTCCAATCCCGAGGTGGGGCCGAGCACAGGCGCAGGCGAGGAACTTGACCCGGAGTTTATTGCACTGTACGGACAAGCGGCCGCTGTTGCGGGTATGTCCATTGCACAGTATCTCCAAACCTTAGATGTCTTCCCCTCTTCTGATTTCGCGCACCCATACCGGCACGGGCATCCTCTCGTCAAACCTGGGGAGGAAAATGATCTACCAACAAAAATGCGAAGAGTGCATAATTGGTACATGGAAGCCTCGAAGCACTCTGAGGGATGGATAACGATGGAAGTTAGAAACGAGCATCACGGTTATGGAGAAAGGATAATTCTGATTGAGTTTATAGAACTATATCAGTTATTCCAGCTAAAGGCCCTCGACAAATCTATCGTCAGTGCGTATTGTCTGTAAATATTTATTTCGTTGTAGTTAAGTCTCTAGCTAGCTCACCTCGTTCATTGCATTTTTATAATAATACTCACTATATTATAATTGCAGAATGAAGATTCTCGAATGCAAAAGAGGACACATCTATGACATTGGATTCATTGACCCATATTGGGTTAATCAAGCAACTCTTCTCACAAAACCCAGGGAAACAGAAGATTCAATTGTGAAGGTGTTAAGGTTTCACGAAACCAAGAGGGAAATACTTTTTCCTTACAACTTTGGGTGAGTGTTATTTGTCCGGTAAATATATTTTTTTGCTTACTCGATGATAAGTGTATAACTGATGAGTTATGTCGCAGCTTCCACTATATTCTTCTAATATTTGAAACTGACAAAGGAAAAGTACTGGTAATGGACTCGAAACATAAACCCCTTAAGGACTGGGAGGATATGCAGGAACTGATCCAGCGGTAATTTCAATCTTTATGACACTATATCGACAAGTTTCGTTTATTTTCTGATAACTCACTTAATTCATTTTCTTTGCCGGGCAACGCTTGGAAACGGTTCACAGCAAAGGCTAGGGGTGAATGGAAGGAGAAGCTTAAATTTGAACATCTGAAAGTAAGTACTACTAGCTATATCCGCGCATCTCCTTGATTATAGTTTCGATACCATTATAATGCTATATTATAATTTTGATTGAAACCATGTTCTTGTAAAGTGCTTGAACCAGGGAGATGGGAATAACTTATGTGGATACTATGTCTGCGAGTTCATTCGTCAGACGACATGCGCCAAGCTGGGCAGAGATTTAGAAAAACTTCGTGTACGTCAACCATCACTTTTATCTTATTACCATCTATTGTCTTTAATTAGATATTGACCACTCTTCTTTATATTAGATCAAACGGCTGCGGGACGGTCTTCTACCAAGGGATCGCCTACGAGCAATTCAAGAGGAAATTTGCGGATTCTTAGACGCAGAGGTCCTAACACCAGGAGGAGAATACTATGTCAGTGCCAACTATGCTCGACGAACTTGATGTTCGAATTCTTAGATGCATAGTACTTACCTGTATATTCGAGTCATGGTGCATGGTGGTGTATTAGAGTAATTATGGAAAAGAGTACAAACTTGTATATTCTTCACTCCTTACTTGTATATTGGATTCATGGTGTGTACTTACTTGTATATTCTTCAACTATATTCTAATGCGATCACCATATAGTTGTATATTCTAATGCGATCACCAAACTTGTGTATTCTAATAAAATGGAATACAATAAAAAACATGGTGGTGTATTAGATGCAGAATACTTATGGGAAACAAATAGAAAAAAAAATACAAAAAACCAAACCCTAAAAGGAAAACAAGAAAAAGAAGAAAAAAAATCTGCCGCGGCAGAGAATTGGCAAAAATCTCTGTCGCGGCAGAGGGGGCATTCATCCCGGTTCGTGTTACGAACCAGGACGAATAGTCCTGGCCAGGGACCAGCCCACGCCCCCCACGTGGACGCCCCATCCATTCCGGGTCCTGGTACAACCGGGACGAATGTGTGTGTGGGGGGGGGGGGGCATTCGTTCCGGCTGCCTCATCCCGGTTGGGTAACCGGGACAAAAGGCCCCTTAAAAACCGGGACAAAAGGGGGGTGTTTCTACCAGTGACCTCGTCCTCTGGCTCGGTGTCCGCGTCGTCTCCGACGCAGCGGATGACGACGGCTACATCGAAGTGATCTACAACGGCAACTTCCCCCACGACGACCCCCTCCGAACCGTGAGCGTCGCCATGGACGACGTCAAGAGCATGCCCGCCGTCGTCGAGTGTTAACTGCTGCAGAAGCTACAGGGAGTGAGTGATATTTGAGAATGTCTGTGGGATGCCGTGCCAGGCTTGTATCTGGACAGGAGATCACCTTAGATGGGAGACTTTATTGTTTCTCATTTAGTAGATGATGTAACAAAACTATATTTGAGAATCAATAAAGCTGCCATAATGGCTTTCCCTTGAAAATCAAGAGGAGATTATTTGCTGGTTTTATGGTTACAGTTATGATGTGCTATCTTTTGTGCAAACAAAAAAGTTGTGCTCTCATGCCTGTAAAAATTACTAAATGAGAAACTAATGATTTTTCAACGTAACCTGACTGTATATTGTTGTTTGGGCACCTGCTCTGCATGGGCAACAAGAACACAGAGAAGGTACAGACTCCACAGTATATACATACAGCACAAAGAACTTGCTGGACATATCCATCAAGCCCGGAACTTTCTGGCAACATTCCCTCGCATTTTTCCATAACGAAAAATCAAAAGGCATCTCAGAATAGCTTGTTCAAAATAAATTGTCCGACATATGCAAAGCATAGTTTACATAGTTTGATAGAAATAAAATTCCTCGATCAAAAATAGTTCACAGGGCATTGCTAGAACGTGGAGATTATTTTCTGCAAAATTTCCTCACATGCTCTGAAATAATAAAAAATGATCAAAATGCACCAGGTAACATGATATCTTAATCTAAATAAACTGGCCGGCCATAAATATCTCAAGGGAAACGATATCTCTCGAAACAGCAGTGGTTATTTCATCGACACTTCAGGTTTGTGTATCGTCGTTCTTCTTAGCTCTCGCGTCAAATCAGTAGCATCCTAGCAAAACTTGGACAAGTAAAAGGACTGAAAAGAGCTGAATCTTCTTCATGTGCCTCCGTGCTGTGTATAAGAATTGAAAATGAACCACATTTTTCAGATATACACAATAGTTGCAACGGCTTTCAGGAAAATAAACAACTTGTTTGTTCTTCGATCTCTTTCACAAGTAGCATACGGAAACATGAAAGAAGGACAATGATATTTCTATCTCACAGTCTATACTGCAATAAGAAAAGAGACATGTGCGTGAATGCATATCACCTATTGGCCAAAATTATGATAATCTTAAAAATGGACAGAAACGACACCAAAAGAAAATGGAAGTAGCAGCAGACCAGGATCATTAGATTAATGATATACAAGAGCTCAGAGGGTTGCTAATCTGCTCATGGAAGGGACAACATGGCAAGTTCATTCTCATAGAGAGGCATCAGAAGTAAGCAATGCTCAACATGGCCACCACCACCTTACTAACAACACTACAAACTCAAGAAATCCAAGCAAAGAATAAAAGTCCGATATTTGTAAAAGAAGCATTCAAGAAATCTAATTATCCAATAGTTCTTTTCACAAACATAGTATTGTCTTTGATAGAGATGTTTAGAAAATATTGTTGAACGCTGAATCATATCCATGAATAATTTGCCTTCCAAGTTGATACCAAAGATGACACACTAACCAAATCTGAGCATAGATACATGAACAAGTGGGGCCTCAGGAGCCGTTTTAATGTAGCCAACATCCACACTAACACAAATATCCATTGTCAAGCATGCAGCTAGATGGCACACACACAGACACACGAGTCAAAGGCTAAACTTCCATATTATCCATGGAGGAAAACCTGGAGCTGCGAAAACTAACTGAAGCATACCTATATGTGGATGCATCCAAACGTCAGATGGTCCCAGGTGATACGAAGTTGTAGGCCTTTGCATATCAGAAAGTGGAACATGTCAAATTGTCAATATATATAAACAACCCAGATTCAGATCAAACTAAGACCACTAGTTTACTGAAACAAACAGAGAATATTGATAGGACAAACATGCATACATAAAGAAATTAAGCAGCACAAATACATCATAGAAAAGGGGAAAGGTTCATTCTGAAGTCAGAAGTCCAAAGAGTGAAAGGGAACACACACACACACACAAAATGTTCTGGAAATTCCAAAAAAGTACAAAAGGTATGGGTTAGATTTTGGTTCAAATTTGAAAAAGAAAAACAGATTTTTATTTGTGCAAACATTTCTTTCTGACAGCCATACACATCTTTCTGCATCAATTTTTACCAGAGCATCATTGACCATCTTAAGGAAAACTTACCAGCTCAACTTCAGAAAGGGATAAATATGCAGTACAACTAAACCTGTCTAAGTCCAACCAAACACAATCAAATTTCAGTGGAACGTGGAAACAGACAATTACTAACCAGAATTTAGCTAGCAGTGCACTAACTTGCAAATGCTAATAGCTATCAAAACTGAAATATGCATTTATAACCCATCAACTGTATCATATTATCAAAAGACAACAGACATGGTCAACTACATCATACAGGTTGACCATAGCTTATTTAGTACCTGTCCTAGCTTCAAAACTTTAGATTCTAACTAACACAAAATACACAGAACTACGAGTAATAAGTACTGGTGTTCATTTCATATACCTGAGACTTTGGATAACATAGAAGAAACTAATGTCCTAACATACATTGATTGCATCATCTATTGAGTGAACCTCTGCAGTTATCTTCTGTCAATTGATTATCAAGATTGCTGCTACACAGAATATAGGCAGTTCATCCTCTCCACTCTTTGCTAGAAATCACATTGAAACACAGCTGACATCTTGCTCGAAAGTAGCACCTGCAAAGCCACAGAGGATTTATGTTATGGGATTTCATTACATGGTTGCAAGCTCCACGGATTTCATCATTTCTAGAATCAGATGTCCTGCCTTTTCATTTTCTTCTCGTATAAATCAGTTCTCTTCTTTGACTTCATGTGACATATCAGTCCTCATACCTGATAGCAACTGTCCTGGACAGTAATCCCCTAAATCCATGGTAGCATCTTCATGAAAATGAGCAGCTTACATAGTGTGAAGACAGAAGGCATAGGTAGCCACAGAACCTGCAAAAATGAACTGAAAAATCTTAAACTGTGCAGAAGAAAGTGTAACACCAAAGCCATATATACAATGAGAACAACACTACAGGAAATTTGCAACTAACAAACTAACTTATGATTGAATACAAACTATAAAATCCACAACAGTCAAACAAAAGCAGTCAGGAACAGGATAACTGGCACTAACTGAATTCTGGAGATGTGATGTTCCATTTGCCAGATATAACAAGTTCAGTTAAAGGCAGGCCTGCTGGTTCAACTTTCAAGTAATGCTGTTCTTCTGTAACTTGTAAGTCCAGTTATATTCAAGGATACATCAGACTACTTTCTCTGCAACTCCCAGAGGGACCCAAGCTCTGATAATTGAGATACAGCAGATTTATTTTTGTAGTTTCTCTGCATTTCCTCGAGGAACCCAAGTTCTGAAACTTCATGTCCCATCTGATGTTTGTAGTTCTCTAGAGCAGCAGAAGAAGACAACAAAACAGTACATTTCTATCCATTCTATTCCACCGATTTGATTACTTTGTCTCATTGTGTGATGTAGCTTTCTGCTACTTAATCCACTACTCATCAGACAAGATTTAGTCAGAATAACCCCATCAAAACTAAAAAAGTAAAAAAAAAATATAAACGATAACATGGTATGCATGAAATATCCAAACACGTCAGAAACATGGACAGTCAAGACTGAAGAATAAGTACATACTCTTATACCTTTCACCAGCCAAACTTGCGTTTTACCTTTGCCATCTTTTTTGCAGAATGCAAATGAGGGTACTTTTAAACCCATAAGGAACTGCTTTGACCAGCATACAAAATAGTTGCGTGTCAACAAAGTATGAAAACAAATCACAAGTGCCAACCATTAGCACGACAATAGTTGCGTGAATTAGCAAGTGTGCGTCCATGTTTGATTTTCTTTGACAAATTGTAAGCAGTCTCCACTTTGTCCATCTCCAGCAGCCTGTCATTCAGTTTGCTATAAACAACTCTCCCTAGACAGAAGCCTTTCCTAAGTGATTCCTCCACCACGGAAACAGCAGCATCAACCTTACCCACATTGCAAAGCCCATTTACAATAAACTCGTAGATTTCTTTATCGGAAGGATATCCGCTCTCTTGCATCTCCTCCCAAATGTTCAACACTGTCCCACTTTTCCCAAACCTGGCAAGCCTTTCAAGCAGAAGCTTGTATGCTTTCAACGATATCGTACAACCAGCCTTCCTACTCTTTTGGTAGATCATCAAGGCAGCATGAGGGGGACCAAACGTGCAAAGTGGCTCCATGAATGATGTAATTACGCCTGTATCTGGCAGAACTCCTTGAGCTAGCATGTCATCAAACATTTGAAGTGCATCAGCCACCCTGCGTGTTTTCAAAAGGGCTCCTATCATCTTGCAGTATGTGTCACTGTTTGGAGGACAATTATTTTCCACCATATCCTTGTAATACTTGATGGACCTGTCCAGATCCCGCACTGAGATAAAATTGAAAACAAGTGCATTGTAGGCCATTGTAGTTGGACCATACCCCTCTTGCACCATTTTCTCAAACACCCTGAGTGCCTCCTCAGCCTGCCCTGCCCTCCCCAATGCCTCGATGAGATGGCAATGCGAAACATCATCCGGCACTAGCCCATCCTCCAGCATCATTGCCCAGAAATGCTGCAGCTTATCAACCCTCCCAAACCTCGCCCAACCGCCAAGCACGTCATTGTACACTCGCTTATCGAGATCAAAAGGTTGTCCACGGGCGGCTTGTACAAGCGAGCTGGCAACGCTGACATGTGACCTCCGGCAGAGGCATTCGATGAGAGCAGAGAAGGCCTCCTTCCTGTGGCAAGTTTGCTCGATTCCTAACCCAAATTGGTCGCTCTCGAGCAGTTGGACGGCCTTGTTGACCTGCCTGGCGGCAACGAGAGTATCCATGATGATCTGCAGCGTGGTTAGGTCCGGAAAGACGCCATTTTTCCGCATTACCTCCAGGGCAGGCTCGATGAAGGTGAAGAACTTCCTCCTGCCCAGAGCCCTGATGACGATGTTGCAGGTGTGTACGTTGGAGGGGAGCATGGCGCTGGAGATGGCCCAGTCGAGGAGGTCGACGGTGGCAGAGCCGCTGAGGTTGCCGCGGCTGACCACATCGGAGAGAACCACCGGGGAGAGGGCGTCGAGGCCCGTGGAGGAGAGGGCTCGGTGGAGGGCGGCGCGGCCGGGGTGCTTCTGGAGGAAGACCCCGCGGAGGCGGTCCGCCGGGGACAGGAGGAGGGTCGTGGTGGGAGGAGGAGGGGGAGGAGCTGCTACCGGATCGGGATTGGGGTTATTGGGGGGGAGGGGAGCGGGGATTGGGGCTGATTTGGTGGGGTTCGTGGCTGAGAGGAGGCGGATGGAGGAGACGACCATGTCCGCGGCGGAGGTGGAATAGCTGCTGAGGCTACGACGGAGAAGAAGGCGGCGGGCCATTTGTGCGCTCACCGGAGGAATGGTCCGGCAGCTGACCAGCCCGCAGCGGCAGCGGCGGCAGGGCTATCCTTTTTTTTTTTTTTTGACGGGGGTGAATTGACGAAGCGGCAGGGCTATCCTTGCAGAGGGTGAATTGCCTCCCGGACATGAATTAGCCACTTACGGCCATCGGATCAAGAGTTGACGAACGAGATCGGTCTATAATCCTGCCATTGGATCAAGAATCGACGAACAAGATCGATCAGCAATATTGTACTCCATTAACATTCGTCCAATTATCTCACAGACATTTAAATAGAAGAAAAAAAATCCTCTCATACAGATATCAAAACTTCAGAAGCATTTGCATCATTTCAACCATTCAAACATCTCATCATATTTCAGAAACACAAATTCAAATTATTTTAGTAGCACTTTAATATTTTCCATAAACGTTTTTGCACATGTACCAAAATATTCATCCTAATTTTGTCATATTTCAATCAATTTCCAGTCGTCAAGACTATTTCTCGCTTGCCTCATATTCGCACATGTACCAAAAACCTATGCGTGGATGACCGCCAGGCCTATTTCTTCACCAAACTTTGGTCTCGTCTCTGCTCGTTGCTATTGTGCCAGCCCAGGACTATACTTGCGTATGTGAGTTCTTTTCTGTAGTTTTCTTTATCGGACATTAATTGTTTTGCATCAGTATTTTTTGGATTTTCCTTGTATTTTTTTCTGTTTTCATAGGGTTTTTCCTCTTTCTTTTCTTATCTCGGTTTCTTTGTTATTTATTTGATTTTCACAAGTTTTTTTGGCTCTCTTTGGGGTTTTGTTTAAACACATCTCTATTTTTTTATCCACATTGTAATTTTCTTTGTATATCCAAATCATTTTGTACACACTTTTAAAAAATACTCCCTTTAACCCATTACTTTTCGCTGGTCTAGTATAACTTTATACTAAAATAACTTGGATTGGAGGGAGCATGTTTCTCAAATATATTTTTTATGTCTACTTCATACATATTGTATATTTTGTGTACACCTAAAACCTTTTTCAAATACAGGATTAAAAAAATTCATCTGCCTATCTTTGAACTATTTTGAATATGTGTATTTTTTTAATACAACTTGATGAACATTTTTTTAACTACGGGAAGAGTTTTTCTACATTGTGCTACGGCATCATTTTTTTAACTATGGGAACAATTTTTCTAGATTGTACAAACATTTTTAAGAATATGATGACCATTAAATGTTTTGAGTTAATTAAATATTCTTCTTACATTACAAAATTGTTTTTAAAATGTTTTGAATATACAGATATGTTTTGAATTAATTAAATACTCTTCTTACATTGTAAAATTGTTCTTAAAATGCAAGAGCATTATTCGAAATGCGTCAACATTTTTAAAATGTCACATACATTTTTATAATGTTATCAAAATTTTAGTTTAAGTGTGCAAACATATTTTTACATTGTATAAACACTTTATTGAAGCCACATGAACTTAAAAAAACATTTTTCTGTTTTAGAAATATAAGTAAAAGTAATAAAAAAAGAGTGTGTTGTACAGCCGGCGCTCCTCCGCGTTGGGCCCAACCAGTTTAGATGGTGTGTGGGCGAGCACTATGTTCGAATCGCAACAGGAGAGAGGTTATCTCATGATATGCTTGACCTAGACATAAATACGGAACTACTCGGGGTCTTTTTAGCAAATTTACGCGAGCTCTTTCCATATTGGTTTGATCTCAGATCCAACGACTAAGGAGCACAGAGGGCACCTTGTTGGGAGAACGATGCATGGGAAACAAAAATTTTCCTACGCACACGCAGATCTATCCATGGTGATGAGCATCTACGAGAGGGAGAGTGGATCTATGTACCCTTGTAGATCGCTAAGCGGAAAGCGTTAAGAAACGCGGTTGGTGTAGTCGAACGTCTTCGCGATCCAAATCGCCGAGCGTCCCGCGTTCTCATCACGATCCGTCCCGCGATCCAATCACGATCCATCTCGCGAACTCATCACGATCCGTCCCGCGATCTCATCAGGATCCGTCCCGCGAACTCATCACGATCCATCCCGCAAACTCATCACGATCTTGATCACGGTCCTTCCAGTCTAGCACCGAACAGACGCCACCTTCACGTTCAGCACACGTACAGCTCGATGACGATCTCCGCCTTCTTGATCCAACAAGAGAGAGCGGAGAGGTAGAAGAGTTCTCCGGCAGCGTGACGGCGCTCCGAAGATGGTGGTGGAGCAATTTCGGCAGGGCTTCGCCTAAGCACTGCAGAAATCCGATCTAGAGGAGAAACTATGCACTAGAGGAACGGGTAGCACGTGGCTGAAAATTCTGTGTCAAAACCCTAAAATCTTCTAGTATATATAGGAGGAGAGGAGGAGGAGGCTTGGCTGCCAAAGAGGCAGCCCTTGGGTTGGCCGAACCTAGTGGGATTGGAGGATTCCTCCTCCAATCCTAGTAGGACTAGGACTCCTCCTTTATTTTTGCCTTTTTTGCCTTTTTCCACCTTTTTCTCTTTGGGCTTTTCTTCCCAGCCGCACGGGCCTTGTGTGGGACTTCCACCAGCCCCCTAAGGGCTGGTATTCATCCTCCTACAGCCCATGTAGCCTCTTGGGTCGAAATACCCCTCCCGATGGTCTCCCGGTACACTACCGGCACTCCCGGTACACTACCGATGAGCCCGAAACTTTTCCGGCGACCAAAATAGGACTTCCTATATATCAATCTTTACCTTCGGACCATTCCGGAGCTCCTCGTGACGTCCGGGATCTCATCCGGAACTCCGAAAAACCTTCGGTCACCACCATGCATAACTCTATACTACTGAAACGTCACCGAACCTTAAGTGTGCAGACCCTGCGGGTTCGAGAACTATGTAGACATGACCGAGACACCTCTACGATCAATAACCAATAGCGGGACCTGGATTCCCATATTGGTTCCTACATATTCTACGAAGATCTTTATCGCTCGAACCTCTATGTCAAGGATTCAGTTAATCCCGTATGATGTTCCCTTTGTTCTTCGGTATGTTACTTGCCCGAGATTCGATCGTCGGTACCTCCATACCTAGTTCAACCTCGTTACCAGCAAGTCTCTTTACTCGTTCCGTAATACAAGATCCCGTGACTAACACTTAGTCACATTGCTTGCAAGGCTTATTGTGATGTTGTATTATCGAGTGGGCCCTGAGATACCTCTCCGTCACAAGGAGTAACAAATTCCAGTCTTGATCCATGCCAACTCAACAGACACCCTTGGAGATACCTGTAGAGCACCTTTATAGTCACCCAGTTACGTTGCTACGTTTGATACACACAAGGCACTCCTCCGGTATCCGTGAGTTGCATGATCTCATGGTCATAGGAACATATACTTGACATGCAGAAAACAGTAGCAATAAACTGACACGATCATATGCTATGTTTGTAGTTTGGGTCTTGTCAATCACACCATTCTCCTAATGATGTGATCCCGTTTATCAAATGACATCTCATGTCCATGGCTAGGAAACCTTAACCATCTTTGATCAACGAGCTAGTCTATTAGAGGCATACAAGGGACATGGTTTTGTCTATGTATCCACACATGCATCTAAGTCTCCGATCAATACAATTATAGCATGGATAATAAACGATTATCATGAACAAGGAAATATGATAATAAATAATTTATTATTGCCTCTAGGGCATATTTCCAACAGTCTCCCACTTGCACTAGAGTCAATAATCTAGTTCACATCACCATGTGATTCGCATTGTTATGAATCTAACACCCAATGAGTTCTGGGGCTCGATCATGCTTTGCATGTGAGAGAGGTCTTATAGTCAACGGGTCTACGACATTCAGATCCGTGTGTACTTTGCAAATCTCTATGTCAAACCGTAAACATTGCTACCACACTCCACTTGGTAATATTCCAAATGGCTGCTCCACTATATGTATCCAGATTGCTACTACGGGTCATCCGGATTGGTGTTAAAGTTTGCATCGACGTAACGCTTTACGACGAACTCTTTATCACCTCCATAATCGAAAAACATCTCCTTAAATTTTTAGTTACTAAGGATAATCTTGACCGCTGTCCAGTGATCCACTCCTGGATCACTCTTGTACCCCTTGACGGACTCATGGCAAGGCACACACAAGTGCGGTACACAGCATGGCATACTATACAGAGCCTATGGCTAAGGCATAGGGGACGACATTCGTCCTTTCTCTTTCTTTTGCCGTGGTCGAGCTTTGAGTCTCACTCAACTTCACACCTTACAAAGCAGGCGAGAACACTTCTCTCTGACTAATCTATTTTGAACTCTTTCAAAATCTTGTCAAGGTATGTACTCATTGAAAGTCTTATCAAACATCTTGATCTATCTTTATAGATCTTGATGCTCAACAATTAGGTAGGTTTATCCAGGTCTTTCTTTGAAAAACTCTTTTCAAACAACCGTATATGCTTTCCAGAAATTCGACATCATTTCTGAATAGCAATATGTCATCCACATATACTTATCAGAAACTCTGTAGTGCTCCCACTCACTTTATTGCAAATACAAGTTTCTCATAAACTTTGTATAGATTTAAAAACTTTGATCACCTTATCAAAGTGTATATTTCAACTCCGAGATGCTTGCTTCAGTCGATAAAAGGAGCACTGAAGCTTGCTCACCTTTTAGCATCCTTAGGACTAACAAAACCTTCTGGTTGTATCTCATACAACATTTCCTTAAGGAAGGAAACAATGTTTTGGCATCCATCTGCCAGATTTCATAATTGAAAAATGCAGCAATTGCTAACATAATTCCAACAGACTTTAGCATCGCTACGAGTGAGAAAGTCTCATCGTAGTCAACTCCTTGAACTTTCCAGAAACTTGTTTGTGACAAGTCGAGCTTTATAAATGGTGACATTCACCATCAGCGTCTGTCTTCATTTTAAAGATCCACTTGTACTTAACGACCTGACGTCCAACGAGCAAGTCCACCAAAGTCTATACTTGGTTTTCATACATGGATCCTTTCTCGAATTTCATGGCCTCTAACCATTTGTTGGTTTCCAGGCCCATCATCGCTTCTCCATAGTTCGTAGGTTCATCGTTGTCCAACAACATGACCTCTAAGACAGGGTTTGCCGCACCACTCAGGAGCAGTACACGTCCTTGTCGACCTACGAAGTTCGATAGTAACTTGATCCGAACCTTCATGATCATCATCATTAACTTCCTCTTCAACTAACGTAGGCTTCACAGAAACAACTTCCTGCGCTGCGCTACTCTCTGGTTGAAACAAAGGTTCAATAACCTCATCAAGTTCTATCTTCCTCCCACTCAATTCTTTCAAGAGAAACTTTTCCTCGAGAAAGGACCCAGTTTTAGCAATAAACATTTTATGCTTGGATCTGAGATAGAAGGTTCACCCAACTGTTCTTAGGGTATTCTATGAAGATGCATTTGTCCGCTTTGGGTTTGAGCTCATTAGGTGAAAACATTTTCCACACAAGCGTTGCAGCCCCAAACATTAAGAAATGACAGCTTAGGTTTCTATCAAACCATAATTCACACGGTGTCATCTCAACGGATTTAGATGGTGCCCTATTTAAAGTGAATGTAGTTGTCTCTAATGCATAACCCCAAAATTATAGTAATAAAACGATAATAGACATCATAGCACGCACCATATCCAATAGAGCACGACTATGACGTTCGGACACACCATCACACTATGGTGTTCCAGGTGGCGTGAGTTGTGAAACAACTTTCACATTGTCTAAAATTGTATGCCAAGCTCGTAACTCAGATATTCACCTCCACGATCATATCGCAAACATTTTTATCTTCTTGTCACGATGATCTTAAACTTCACTCTGAATTTGCTTGAACCTTTCAAACGATTCAGACTTGTGTTTCATTAAGTAAATATACACTATATCTACTCAAATCATCAGTGAAGGTAAGAAAATAACGATATCCACCGCACGCTACAAGACTCATTGGATTGCATACATCATGTATCATTTCCAATAAATCACTTGCCCGCTTCATCAAAACAGAAAACGGGGTCCTTAGTCATCTTGACCAAGAGGCATGGTTCGCATGTCTCAACCGATTCGAAATCGAATGAGTCCAAATATCCATCACCATGGAGTTTCTTCATGCGTTTTATACCAATATGACATTTAGCGGCAGTGCCACAAGTATGTGGTACTATTATTATTAACTTTGTATCTTTTTGGCATGAATGTTATGAACATGTGTATTACTACGATCAAGTTTCAACAAACCATTCTTACTGGGTGCATGACCATTGAAGGTATTATTCATGTAAATAGAATAACCATTATTCTCTAACTTAAATGAATAACCATGTTGCAATGAACATGATCTAATCACTTTCATGCTCAACGCAAAAACACCAAATAACATTTATTTAGGTTCGTCACTAATCCCAAAGGTAGAGAGAGCATGCGATGTTGATCACATCAAGCTTGGAAACATTTCCAACACACATCATCACCTCACCCTTAGCTAGTTCTCCGTTTATTCCGTAGCTTTTATTTCAAGTTACTAACATTTAACAACCGAACCGGTATCCAATACCCAGGTGCTACTAGGAGTACTAGCAAGGTACACATCAATAACACGTATATCAAATATACTTCTATCGACGTTGCCAGCCTTCTTATCTACCAAGTATCTAGGGTTTTTCCGCTTCAGCGACCGCTCTCCTCATAATCGAAGCACTTAGTCTCAGGTTTGGGCTCAACTTTGGGTTGTTTCATCGGAGCAGCAACTGACTTGCTATCCATGAAGTTTCCCTCCTTGCCCTTGCCCTTCTCGAAACTAGTGGTTTTACTAACCATCAACACTTGATGCTCCTTCTTGATTTCTACCTTCGCGGTGTCAAACATCACGAACAGCTCAGGGATCATTATTTCTATCCCTGACGTTTATAGTTCATCACCAAGTTCTAGCAGCTTAGTGACAGTGACTTGGAGAACTATATCAATCACTATCTTATCTGGAAGATCAACTCCCACTCAATTCAAGCGATTGTAGCACCCAGACAATCTGAGCACATGCTCAACGATTGAGCTATTCTCTTTCATATTACAGGCAAAGAATCTTGTTGGAGATCTCATATCTCGCAACACGGGCATGAGCCTGAGATCCTAATTTCAGCTCTTAGAACATCTCATATGTTCTGTGACGTTCAAAACGTTTCGGAACCTCAATTCTAAGCCGTAATGCATGACGCACTAAACTATCAAGTAGTTATCAGAACGTGCCTGTCAGATGTTCACAACATCTACAAACAACGCTAGAGGGGTTGGCGCACCGAGCAGTGCATTAAGGACATAAGCCTTCTGTGCAGCAATGAGGACAATCCTCAGATCACGGAGCCAGTCCGCAATATTGCTACCATCATCTTTCAACTCTATTTCTGTAGGAACATATACAAATTCAAGGGAGCTACAGCGTGAGCTAGTAACTACAACACAGTTTGCAAAGATACTACTGACTATGTTCATGATAATGAGTTCAATTAATCATATTACTTAAAAACTCCCACTCAAATTGACATCCTTCCAGTCATTCGAGTGATACATGATCCAAATTCACCAACTCAAGTCCAATCATCACGTGAGTTGAGGTGGTTTCAATGGTGAACATCATCATGTTGATCATATCTACTATATGACTCATGTTCGACCTTTCGGTCTCTTGTGTTCCGAGGCCATGTCTGTACATGCTAGGCTCGTCAAGTTTAACCCGAATGTTCTGCATGTGCAACACTGGCTTGCATCCGTTGTACGTGAACATAGAATCTATCACACCCGATCATCACATGGTGTCTCAACACGACAAACTTTCGCAACGGTGCACACTCGGGGAGAACACAATTCATCTTGAAATTTAAGTGAGGGGTCACCTTATAATGCTACCGTCGTCCTAAGAAAAACAAGGTGCATAAAAGGATTAACATCACATGCAAATCATAAGTGACATGATATGGCCATGAACTTGTGCTTTTGATCTCCATCTAGAAAGCACCGACATGATCTCCATCGTGACCGGCAAGACACCATGATCTCCATCATCTTGATCTCCATCAACGTGTCGCCATCGGGGTTGTCGCGCCCAACATGCTTCTACTACTATTGCTACCATTTAGCGATAAAGTAAAGCATTACATAGCGCTTAATGATTGACATGCAGGTCATACAATAATTCAAGACAACCCTATGGCTCCTGCCGGTTGCCGTACTCATCGACATGCAAGTCATGATAGTCTATACATCACATGATCATCTCATACATCACATATATCACATCATGTAATTGGCCATATCACATCACAACATACCCTGCAAAAACAAGTTAGACGTCCTCTAATTGTTGTTGCATGTTTTACGTGGCTGCTACGGGTATCTAGCAACAACAATTCTCATCTATGCAAAAACCACAACGGTGATACACTAGTTGCTTTTCAACCTTCTCAAGGACCGCCTTTGTCAAATCCGATCCAACTAAAGTGAGAGAAACTGGCACCCGCAAGCCATCTATGCAACAAGTTGCGGTCGAGGGAACCGGTCTCTCGTAAGCATACGAGTAATGTTGGTCCGGGCCGCTTCATCTCACAATACCGCTGAACCAAAATCCAACCAAGGAGGAAGCAATCTAAGCATCAACGCCCACAAACCTTTTGTGTTCTACTCGAGATCTCATCTACACATAGACCTAGCTCATGATGCCACTGTTGGGGAACGATGCATGGGAAACAAAAAATTTCCTACGCACACGCAGATCTATCCATGGTGATGAGCATCTACGAGAGGGAGAGTGGATCTACGTACCCTTGTAGATCGCTAAGTGGGAAGCGTTAAGAAACGCGGTTGGTGTAGTCGAACGGCTTTGCGATCCAAATTGCCAAGCGTCTCGCGATCTCATCACGATCCGTCCTGCGATCCAATCATGATCCGTCCAGCGAACTCATCACGATCCGTCCCACGATCTCATCACGATCTGTCCCGCAAACTCATCATGATCCGTCCCACAAACTGATCACGATCCGTCTCGCGATCTTGATCACGATCCTTCCGATCTAGGGCCGAATGGACGGCACCTCCACGTTCAGCACACGTACAGCTCGATGACGATTTCCGCCTTCTTGATCCAGCAAGAGGGAGCGGAGAGGTAGAAGAGTTCTCCGGCAGCATGACGACGCTACGGAGATGGTGGTGGAGCAATTCCGGCAGGGCTTCGCCTAAGCACTGCAGAAATCCGATCTAGAGGAGAAACTATGCACTAGAGGAACGGGTATCACGTGGCTGAAAATTCTGTATCAAAACCCTAAAATCCTCTAGTATATATAGGAGGAGAGGAGGAGGAGGCTTGGCTGCCAAAGAGGCAGCCCTTGGGTTGGCCGAACCTAGTGGGATTGGAGGATTCCTCCTCTAATCCTAGTAGGACTAGGACTCCTCCTTTATTTTTGCCTTTTTTGCCTTTTCCCACCTTTTTCTCTTTGGGCTTTTCTTCCCAGCTGCACGGGCCTTGTGTGGGACTTCCACCAGCCCATTAAGGGCTGGTATTCATCCTCCCACAGCCCATGTAGCCTCTTGGGTTGAAATACCCCTCCTGATGGTCTCCCGGTACACTACCGGCACTCCCGGTACACTACCGATGAGCCCGAAACTTTTCCGGCGACCAAAATAGGACTTCCTATATATCAATCTTTAACTACGGACCATTCCGGAGCTCCTCGTGACGTCCGGGATCTCATCCGGGACTCCTAACAACCTTAGGTCACCACCATGCATAACTCCATACTACCGAAACGTCACTGAACCTTAAGTGTGCAGACCCTGCGGGTTCGAGAACTATGTAGACATGACCGAGACACCTCTACGGTCAATAACCAATAGCAGGACCTGGATGCCCATATTGGTTCCTACATATTCTATGAAGATCTTTATCGCTCGAACCTCTATGTCAAGGATTCAGTTAATCCCGTATGATGTTCCCTTTGTTCTTCGGTATGTTACTTGCCCGAGATTCGATCGTTGGTATCTCCATACCTAGTTCAACCTCGTTACCGGCAAGTCTCTTTACTCGTTCCGTAATACAAGATCCCGTGACTAACACTTAGTCACATTGCTTGCAAGGCTTATTGTGATGTTGTATTACCGAGTGGGCCCTGAGATACCTCTCTGTCACAAGGAGTAACAAATTCCAGTCTTGATCCATGCCAACTCAACAGACACCCTCGGAGATACCTGTAGAGCACCTTTATAGTCACCCAGTTACGTTGCGATGTTTGATACACACAAGGCACTCCTCCGGTATCCGTGAGTTGCATGATCTCATGGTCATAGGAACATATACTTGACATGCAGAAAACAGTAGCAATAAACTGACACGATCATATGCTATGTTTGTAGTTTGTGTCTTGTCAATCACACCATTCTCCTAATGATGTGATCCCATTTATCAAATTACATCTCATGTCTATGGCTAGGAAACCTTAACCATCTTTGATCAATGAGCTAGTCTATTAGAGGCATACTAGGGACATGGTTTTGTCTATGTATCCACATATGCATCTAAGTCTCCGATCAATACAATTATAGCATGGATAATAAACGATTATCATGAACAAGGAAATATGATAATAACTAATTTATTATTGCCTCTAGGGCATATTTCCAACACACCTAAACCTAGGTGCTCCCGGAGCACCAGATATATACTGCTCGAGGAGACGTATCCCCTCCCGTGGATGATGACTTGTCGATCTGTCCAGCTCCGGAGAAAAATCATATACAATACCATCCCCATATGTATATATTTTTGGCAAAAATGATCAATATTATACAAGTCCACGAGTAGTACAAAGCATCTCAAACATAATAAAAATACCTTGAAATTCCGAAGCACCACTATCATTGCTTCCCTACCGGAGTCGGCTTGACTTTATCGATGACACAACCGAAAAGTCTTCGTGTACGTGCCCCTCGGGACCAGCACCCTGGAGCCATAGTTGTTGTCGTTGAAAAATTGCATAGATCTGAAGCACCTGACATCAAATCTTGCGACAAGATAAGAAACCTTACTCTCATCGTCTGAAGGAGACGACGTGAATATACGTAAGAGCTCTGTTGATTACGTCAAGATGGACGAACTCGAGAAGGATCGAAATGCAGAAGACAAACTCGGAGAAAAAGCACCGCCATCTGTCTGAACGCCGCACCTGCGAGGACTAAAAAACCTAACCTGACCTATCAATCGAGCAACGACATCAGAATTCCTAAGAGGAAGTCTTTTTCCCTGTGTGTATTTTAGGACGTCTCGGTTTAATGATTTGTAATTTTCTCACCTGTCTCATGTCTCCCAGATTATCAAATGTAGACTACAGTCGTACATTAAGGATAGTAAAAGGCTGAGCCTAAACCGAGCTCTCTCAGTGATTTGCCTTTTTGGCCGTCCGGTTTTCATGATCTGGGCGTTTTTGGCCATCGGATCCCATGTGTAGAGCCATCTATCCCGCACTGTGTTAACTCTGGCCCAACTGTCCTTCGGGCCGCTGCTCTGGAGGCCGAAACGCAAGCCTGTGGTAAACTGGGCCGTCGGCCAACCCACAATGTTCGTTAAAGGAGCCCACTGCCGCGCTTCGCTGAAGCCTAAAGGGGATCGATGCCAGGCGCACAGAGGAGCGACCGGTTCGATCCAGTCCTGATGCGAAGCGCTCGAGGGATAGAAAGTAGCAACCGCATACATCCAGTTGCGAGGCGCAGAGGAGCGGCTGGTGTGCATCACTGGATTGGATTCACCGGAGGTGCGGGAGGCAAGTCGATGCGTGCGCTGGGATTGACCCGAGGAGCGGGATAAGGATCCATCCGATGCAGTCCAGCGCGCGTCTGAAGACAGGTGGGGGCAAGGGCAATAAGGGCTCTCTCTTCAAATCATGGTCTATTCATGACTGGTAATGCAGGGATTCCTTTCCTATGCCCGGTAGTACTATATACTGTTTCCCCCAGCCATTCCTTGCCCAACCTCTACACTCTGCCAACAACATCTTTTTGAGCATCATGCTCAGGTATGTTTCCTGTAAATTGCATCAAACAATTACATCGTCCTCATATGCTTTGGCAGAGTCTTGTACTTGATCCGACGGCCTAAATCAATAGTTTGTCGACAAAATACGAAAGTACTGCGTTGTTTGTCCCTCTCCCCTCCTCCCCCCTTAAGGATTGATTTTGATGCACGGTTTGTGAGGATCCAATTTTGTTACTTGATCCAATTTCTGATTATTTGTAAGTGCAACCTTAATTCCTTGTTTTACAAGGTTTAAAAGCATGGATTGGTTGGTCTATTTGATCGATGAGAGCACAACAACAAGATATTCAGCATGGAGTTGGCCTAGCAGGTCATGTCCACCTCGGTTGGTCTTACATTCGGCCTCTAAATGGCGTTAAGTTTTACAATTGATGATGTCCTGATTCTATTGCCATGTTTTAATAGGCGGGTGTATTTTCTAAAACACGTGATGGAGTGCTTTGGGCAATGTCATCTTGAGTAAGAATTTCTCCATGCACTTGGCAGTACTGAGAACAGATTTAGGATACATGCTTCAAAACTTCTGTTAGAACAGTTTAAACTGAAACGGACATTTTGTAGTCCAGTAGGTAATCTAGGATAGTAACTTTATAGCTACTTCTACCTTTCTCACAAATATGTTATCTCTATTTTACTTTGAAGCAACCCAGTAGTTCTATGTTGCTACACCAATGGATGTGTTGGGGAACGTCGCATGGGAAACAAAATTTTTCCTACGCACACGCAAACCTATCCATGGTGATGAGCATCTACGAGAGGGAGAGTGAATCTGCGTACCCTTGTAGATCGCTAAGCGGGAAGCGTTAAGAAACGCGGTTGGTGTAGTCGAACTTCTTCGCGATCCAAATCGCCGAGCGTCCCGCGATCCAATCACGAACCGTCCCGCGAACACATCATGATCCGTCCCGCGAACTCATCACGATCCGTATCACGATTTTGATCACGATCTGTCCCGCGAACTCATCACGATCCGTTCCGTGATCACATCACGAACCTCTCGCGATCTCCATCACGGTCCTTCCGATCTAGCGCCGAACGAACGGCACCTCCGCGTTCGGCACACGTGCAGCTTGATGATGATCTCCACCATCTTGATCCAGCAAGAGGAGGTGGAGAGGAGAGATAGTTCACCGGCAGCGTGACAGCGCTCCGGTGATGGTGGTGGAGCAATTCCGGCAGGGCTTCGCCTAAGCGCTGCAGAAAACCGATCTAGAGGAGAAACTATGCACCGGTGGAACGGGTAGCACGTGACCGAAAATTCTGTCCAAAAACCACCCAATCCACTAGTATATATAGGAGGAGAGGAGAGGAGAGGCAGCCAAGGCCTTTGGGTCGGCCGAAATAGGAGGTGGGAAGCAATCCTACTTTACCTCCAATCCTAATTGGAGTAGGATTGCCTCCTATTGGCTGATTTTCCATTTTTTGCTTTATGACTTTCTCTCCTGCGCCATGAGACTTTGTGGCTGTTTTCCCAGCCCACTAAGGGCTGGTTATTATTCTCCCACATCCCATGGACCTCTTGGGGTCGAAATACCCCTCCCGGAGGCCTTCCGGTACACTACCGATGAGCCCGAAACTTTTCCGGAAATCAAACTGGGACTTCCTATATATGAATCTTTACCTCCGGACCATTCCGGAGCTCCTCGTGACGTCCGGGATCTCATTCGGGACTCCGAACAAACTTTGGTCACCACCATACATAACTCTACACTACCGAAACGTCACCAAACCTTAAGTGTGCAGACCCTGCGGGTTTGAGAACTATGCAGACATGACCGAGACACCTCTGCGCCCAATAACCAATGGCGGGACCTGGACGTCCACATTGGTTCCTACATATTCTACGAAGATCCATCGGTCGAACCTCTATGTCAAGGATTCAGTTAATCCCGTATAACGTTCCCTTTGTTCTTCAGTATGTTACTTGCCCGAGATTCGATCGTCGGTATCTCCATACCTAGTTCAACCTCGTTACCGGCAAGTCTCTTTACTCGTTCCGTAATACAAGATCCCGCAACTAACAATTAGTCACATTGCTTGCAAGGCTTATTGTGATGTTGCATTACCGAGTGGGCCCTGAGATACCTCTCCGTCACACGGAGTAACAAATCCCAGTCTCGATCCATGCCAACTCAAAAGACACCATCGGAGATACCTGTAGAGCACCTTTATAGTCACCCAGTTACGTTGCGACGTTTGATACACACAAGGCACTCCTTCGATATCCGTGAGTTGCATGATCTCATGGTCATAGGAACATATACTTGACATGCGGAAAACAGTAGCAATAAACTGACACGATCATATGCTACGTTTGTAGTTTGGGTCTTGTCCATCACATCATTCTCCTAATGATGTGATCCCATTTATCAAATGACATCACATGTCAATGGCTAGGAAACCCTGACCATCTTTGATCAACGAGCTAGTTCTCTAGAGGCATACTAGGGACACAGTGTTGTCTATTTACCCACACATGCAATGTGTTTCCAATCAATGCAATTATAGCATGGATAATAAACGATTATCATGAACAAGGAAATATGATAATAACTAATTTATTATTGCCTCTAGGGCATATTTCCAACAGGACGTGCTTTTTTGGACTGGATTTTGGTAATAGAAATGTATTGGTTCTTCTGAATGAAGTTCTATCTGCTCATTGTTAAACTCACGAAATGAAAACTTTTTCTTCTCAATCAAGTTTAAAAAAATTGGTCATGTTTTCTCATCACCAATAAATATTTTCATCTCATGTTTTCTAACAAAAACAGACATTTCTTTAAATTTCACCTTGCATACATCCATACATAAATTCCTACCAATCCATATATTTTATAAACTCCTATCTTTCAATTGAAGAAATTGACGGCCCAACGCCACTTCAACTATTGGGGAACATTGCATGGGAAAGAAAAAATTTCCTACGAACACGCAAGATCTATCCATGGTGATGAGCATCTACGAGAGGGAGAGTGGATCTACATATGCTTGTAGATCTCTAAGCGGGAAGCATTAAGAAACGCAGTTGATGTAGTCGAACGTCTTAGCGATCTAAATCGCCGAGCGTCCCGTGATCCCATCACGATCCATCTCGCGATCCAATCATGATCCGTTCCACGATCCCATCATGATCCATCCCGTGATCAAATCACGAATCGTCTCACGATCCTGATCACGGTCCTTCGGATCTAGCGCCGAACGGACGACACCTCCGCGTTCAGCACACGTACAGCTCGATGACGATCTCTGCCTTCTTGATCCAGCAAGAGGGGGCAGAGAGATAGATGAGTTCTCGGAGGCGCGAATATGGTGGTGGTGGAACTATTCCAGCAGGGCTTCGCCTAAGCACCGCCAAACTAGACTAGAGGAGAAAACGATCAAGATGAAGTAGAGGGAGGACGTGGCAATTAGGGTTAGCTCTCCCCTCTAAATCCTCTAGTATATCTAAGAGGGAGGGGAGGAGGCAGCCTCAAACCCTCAAGGTTTGGCCGAAATTGGAGGTGGAGGAGTCCTACTCCAAACCTACTAGGAGTAGAATTCCTCCTCTCCACTTGGAAACCCTTTCCACCTTTCCTCCTTTGGGTGTTCCCACCCCTAGCCACATGGGCCTTAGTGGGGGTTTTGACTCCTCCCACAGCCCATGAGGTCCTTTGGGTTGAGACACGCCTCCCGATGGCCCCCGGTACCCTCCCGGCACTCCCGGTACACTACCAAAGTACCCGAAACTTTTCTGATGACCAAAACAGGACTTCGTATGTATCAATATTTACCTCCGGACCATTTCAGAGCTCCTCGTTACGTCCAGGATCTCATCCGGGACTCTGAACAACCTTCGGTCACCAACATACATAACTCTATACTATCGAAACGTCACCAAACCTTAGGTGTGTAGACCCTGCGGGTTCGAAAACTATGTAGACATGACCGAGACACCTCTACGGTCAATAACCAATAGCGGGACCTGGATGCCCATATTGGGTTCCTACATATTCTACGAAGATCTTTATTGGTTGAACCTCTATGTCAAGGATTCAGTTAATCCCGTATGATGTTCCCTTTGTTCTACGGTATGTTGCTTGCCCGAGATTCGATCGTCGGTATCTCCATACCTAGTTCAATCTCGTTACCGACAAGTCTGTTTACTCGTTCCGTAAGACAAGATCTTGTGGCTAAAACTTTAGTCACTTTTCTTACAAGGCTTGTTGTGACGTTATATTATCGAGTGGGTCCTGAGATACCTCTCCGTCACACGGAGTAAGAAATCCCAGTCTTGACCCATGCCAACCGAACAGACACCCTCGGAGATACCTATAAAACACCTTTATAGTCACCCAGTTACGTTGCGACGTTGATACAGATAAGGTACTCCTCCGGTGTCAGTGGGTTGCATGATCTCATGGTCATAGGAACAGATACTTGACATGCAGATAACTATAGCAATAAACTGACACGATCATATGCTATGTTTATAGTTTGGGTCTTGTCCATCACATCATTCTCCTAATGATATGATCCTGTTATCAAATGACATCTCATGTCCATGGATAGGAAACCTTGACCATCTTTGATCAATGTGCTAGTCTATTAGAGGCATACTAGGGACATGTGTTGTCTATGTATCAACACATGTATCTGAGTTTCCGATCAATACAATTGTAGCATGGATAATAAACGATTATCATGAACAAGGAAATATGATAATAACTAATTTATTATTGCATCTAGAGTATATTTCCAACATCAACAGCATGGCTTTGCACAACAGTCTCAATCCCCTATTCCTCTGCGATGCTCACATATATAGGAGCGCCCTCTCGCTGACAAACCCATGCTCCACTTCGAGAACAACAACCTCGTCACAAACCTGCCGGTCGTTGAGCTTGAGGCCTCCACATCACATGCTAACCCAACCCTCTCTGCCACAACACGGAAGCCAACACATGGGTCGACATGGTCACATTGAGCTCACCCGGGACCGGAAATAACTTCTCTTTTGATGTCATGATCAGCTTACTTTGTGGTACAAAGGTTCACAATACGAGGTTTGTCTCGCTATGGTTCTACAGCAATGCATAGAGATGACGATGAACCTACTCGACCCATGGCTGGGTTAGTCCACTATATATGTCTAACTTCTGTCATTCTTTCTCTAGGGCATAACATCATTGATATATTGAGTACATGACATCATTTTTCAAATGCAAATGTGGGACACCTGTGCAAAACGCCCCTGTTCTCCTGGTTGAAGTTTGATATCTTACACATCATATGTAATTTCTCGTGCTCAATTGATCCATTATTAATTCTGACGTGTATTTTTCTTGTACCGTTTCAACAATGTTGTGATTAATTTCAGCATCAGGTTAATGGAAAAAGTATGGCTCATTGTCTTTTCATTTCCCATGTTCAAAATATAGGTTGTATGTTTTCTATAGTTGTTGGCAACCCTATGCAGCTTCTCTTCTTATGTTTTGCAGCAACATCAAGCCTGTTGTGCATATCTATAATCTCTTTCATCTGGGGTGCTCTTTCCATGACATCTTTCACGGCTTCCTAAGAATGATAGAGTAGTAATTCACTGACAAAATTTTGTCTGAAAAGTGTGAAATATAGGTGTGATCAGCTTGTTCTTGATATGTGTGTTGATGCTTTAAGGTAGCTGAGTTCGTGCAATGGATTGTAATATTCACATTTGCTTTTATTCTTTTATTGACATAATATTATAGCAATTCTTGCTTATTCTTGCAAAAAGGCAGGCACACTGACTTCAATTGTTAGGCACAAACAATCCTAAATGTGATGTTTTTTGTAAGCTTTGAAGTTATTATCTTACCTGAATGTGTGTTATCATCTTAATCAGTTGACTTGTCAGAGAAGATAATGGACTATAAATTTTGGCGCTATTGTTCTACTTCCCATGAACAATTGATTTGCAACTACATAACCATTTTTTTGACTTGTCACTCTAAAATTCACAGCTTGTTTTCACTCTGTAGTTTAGAAAATGTAATGTAGTGCTACAGCTAAGATAGATCTCCATGTGTGCTGATGTTCTTGGAAAGAGAAATAAGTAAGTGCAAAATGTCAGACGAAATTCTTGTTACATGTTATGGTTCTCAATGTTTTGGGCACAAACTATATATTGATACACACCATCTTGGTCGCTTAATATCATAAAGTGTTGTGATGTACTTTTACACTTGAAATGCTATATTTTCCCTAAAAGATTGTAGTGTTTATGGATTAGCTTCTTTGATAGTAATATTCAAATTCAAAACAAATCGTGCTTGTTTAGCAAAATTGTTTTTCCTTAAGTCTACACTCATGTGTGTTGTACACAAGTGATTGGCCCTTACTCTTATATATGCGCTTGAGCCTGTTGTAGGAAACTAAATGACTGTCACATGCTCTTTATAATATCAAATGCAAAGAAAGCCCGATATGTCTTATTATTGTTATTATTTTAGTTTACTATTACTTCTATAGGTGGCAATGAATCAGCCATTATAATACCTTCACAGTAATTAAGAAAATATTTATACATATATTTACAACAACACCTATGGTCCTAATTAGAAAAATGGACGGGCGCAGCAACGCGCTCCTTTAATGATCTAGTAGTAGTATATAGCACACTTGGTACGGTCCTATTCCATAATACTGATCCACTCTACTTGTAATTTAGAAAAAAGATGGTAACTGGACATCCGAAGTAATCTTAGCAATAACGAGCTGTTGGTTACACTTTTAAAAAATAACCTCTATTATTAAATGGGAGTCTATAGTCACTATCATTTCGTTTGTTTTGTTCGCAACTTCAATACCTAAGGGTCGGTTCTTTTGACAGCTCAAAAAATAAGCCGCCTCCTCCTCACCAGTTTTTATTAGTCATCTATCTTATTCAGTGGGGCTTCTAAACTAGTTATGAAATAACTGATTTAGAAGTCTCAAAAAATTTAAGGGGCGGCTTATTTTTTAAGCCGGGAAGAGGCAGCTTATTTTTTAAGCCACCCAATAGAACTGACCCTAAAAATTCGTTTCAGCTTGCCCTTTCTTGTCCACAGTTGCATGCAATTAATTAGTCAAATGGTTGATTACACTTATTAATTAATCATCAGACATTAATTTATGAAAAAATAGTATCAAGCGTTGAACAGAAGAATCACATTAATTATTGAGAGTATAGGAGAATCATGTTAATTATGCAAAATATCATCGAGCATTGGACGATAGGCTCATATTATTTATGAAATAATAATTTAGAGTATATATATATATATATATATATATATATATATATATATATATATATGGTATTGTTGCAACACAGGGGCAATTAACTAATATTACTGGTACACTTTTAAGTCATGCTTGGCAAGTCTCTAATGCGGAAAATATTTTGCAACAACCCATATGTTGTGGCAAAAAAAATATGGTATACACACAGCCAAATGCAATGCAGCGGGTGTTTTGTCTGTTCTATAGACTTTCTTCCTTGTCCAGTGCTAACGCACTTTAGCAAACATCAATCCCTCATCCAGGAGGCAGGGAAACGAGCACTACGAGTTCAAGCCTTCTACATCCATTGGCCATCACTCAAGGATCTGTGATCCCGTGATATAGGGCCACATACTCAGTTTCCCGGTCTGGCCCTGCTCTGTAATATGCCTCCCATTTCTATGCCCTATGATATATATCTTTGTGATGCAACTTCACAGCTATCTAAAGTAGCCCTGGGTTATGTTTTTCTCTACATTCACTCACGTTTTCTGTCATATTCCCTCGATCGTATTGTTCTCCTTACGAGAGACCAGGATGCATGGAGGTCGTTTGCATATATAGCCGGTGAGGTACCACATGTTCTTATCTTTGGTAACTAGTACAACCGAGTTAATAAGAATTGAAACACTTTATCGGCCATCCTTTATGTAATGAGTGTATGTTCTCGTCTTATGAGGGTGCAGAAATCAGTTGTAAATGTATGTCCTCCATTTTGTACTGAGATAGGCAGGTCCGTCCTGTATTGAAGGAAATAAATTCTTTACCTACAACTTGCAAGTTCACTTTCAGTCATATATACAACACGGCATTTAAAACAATATCCTAAAAGCAAATTCATTGGAGTAAAGTCAGTTTAATAGCAATTGCTCTTTGGATATTCATCTCCCATGACATCTTCCACTCCTCCCTCCATGCTTTGCCAATCCCGAGGATTATTAAGTAGTTTGCATATTTTGATGTTTCACTTTGTTATTTGAAGGTTCTTGGTGTTTATATTTCGTTTTCACATTACTTAGTTGCCACCAAAACCTCATGTGGGACTAGAAATGGAAGAAAAATCTTGCATGGCATGAACTTTTTTGTGAAAGAATATTGTATTACTCGTCAACGGACATAGTCCGCTTTACAAAGGTTCAGAACATCTACTGGTCTAGATCGGAGCCAGACTGCGGAACGAATTTCTAATCTAGCATAAGATGCCAAGTAGTGGTTAGCATTATTCTGGCTTCTCCTAATATGATTAATACAAGATTCTCTAGTGAGCAACAAATTTTTGATCTCCTGAATCATACTTGAAAACATTGACCTATCCTGCTCCTTACTACTGACCATGTTTACTAGCTCCAGATAATCCGTTTCAATCATAAGTCGGGTAGTACACCATTGTAGGGCTAGTGAAAAACTTTCACGACATGCATCAATCTCAAATTCGTGTGCAGATGAGCAAGTTATCAGAAAGCGACACGAACTGAAGACAATACCTCCCATCTGGTCCCTCGAAATCATCTCTGCTATACCAATTTGATTAGAAACAATAAAGGACCTATCCACATTAAGGTTGTGTTTGTTTGGGCTGCAAATTTCATGGCTGCAGCTGCAACAGCTCTGGCTGGAAGGAGCAGCGGTAGCTGATAGATGCAGCTGAAAGGTGGGCCCAACCAATAGGAGGAGGCTTACATGTAATTTGATCATTGACAACGGGAATTTTAACCTCATATATTAATTTTATGAACATGGACGCCGAAGAAGCACGATAGAACTAAGTAAATCCATGCATGGCTAAGGCTGTGGAAGGTAGCTTGAATTCCCGATTGAAGCCCTAACAGAAATGCTAAATAATTAAATCAAGAGAGGCACAATTGAGATATAAACATGAGCATAGTAAACATCCAAATTAACAAATTTAATATATAGAAATCCAAATTTGTTGTTAACACAAAGCAATCACTTATTGTGGATGGTTAAGTTGTGGGCATTCCCGATGTTCTACATTGCTACCCAACAAAGATGATAAGATATAGATGTCTCCATGGTCTAGGAAATTGGGAAATGACATCATGCCACATCGGCAATACGGTACGCGAGTGTAGGGCAGGGCAGTATCATGAAGGCTATGCCAAGGCCGCACATACACTCTCGATAGCCCATGACAGTTGCAACCCTTAACTTTGCCTCCTCCACTTTTATGTTCCACAAGTAGGAAAATAGTATAACATAATGTCAACTTTATATTTCTCATAGTATTTTGATCATATAATGAAGATTCCACCCCATCTCTCTTGATGCAACCCACATCACATCTCCACCTCCTCGGCATTCACCCCCAAGAAATTACACCTCGAGATAGTGTCGCCACCTCCATAGTTAGCATCCTTCCCCGTTCTACCATTGTCCCCCTTTGTGCGCTCTTCCCACCTCCATCGCAGGGGAGATGCATCTTGTCCGCCGCATACGCCTCCATTCTCCTACCCCGGATAAGAGATCATTCGATTTATCATTGGCAACTATAAATATTTTTGAATTCAATTCCAGGGATTGAGATCTTAGTAGAACCCTTCCTCCGATGAACTGCAATTTTGAGAGACACTTAGTGATTAGAGGGCTTGTGGCATGCTTATGCGGGCTACTGCATTACCTCGGACAACTCCCATCGCTCTTCCGGCGGGCTGCTCCAGTGCTTGCAATCATTTTTCAGGGCACATTTGTTGATTGTTGCAAGCATTTTACCAACCATATGTTCCATGAGCAATTATTATAGAATTTTTTTCTGTATGGATACATGGAAGTAATAAGCTTTCATACTACATAATGCACATCAAGAACATTGCAACACGTGATGTCACTTTTCCCTCCTCGTGATAGACCAAACGTAAGGAGAACACTTCACAAAATATAAAAATCCCCCTAGTGAACCGTATCCTACTACTTCCATGTATGTCATGGATGCCAAGGTTTTACTTTTCTGAGATGATGCATCCTTTGAGTGCGCCAGTATGGATCTCTCGCTGTTTTTTTGTACTACAGGGTACTATTTTGGGCATCAGCACGCAATGGGTATGGTTGCAACACCAATCAACCATGTACCTTCTCATTTGGGGAAAATTGATATATCTTAGTTGGATCGGATTCGACAAAGGCGGTCCTTGAGAAGGTTGAAAAGCAACTAATGTATCACCATTGTGGCTTATGCGTAGGTGAGAATTGTTCTTGCTAGATACCCGTAGCAGCCACGTAAAACATGCAACAACAATTAGAGAGCGTCTAACTTGTTTTTGCAGGGTATGTTGTGATGTGATATGGCCAATTACATGATGTGATATATGTGATGTATGAGATGATCATGTGTTGTATAGGATATCACGACTTGCATGTCGATGAGTACGGCAACCGGCATGAGCCACAGGGTTGTCTTTAATTATTGTATGACCTGCGTGTCAACCATTAAGCGCTATGTAATGCTTTACTTTATCGCTAAACAGTAGCAAGGTAGTAGAAGCATGACAGGCGCGACAACCCCGTTGGCGACACATTGATGGAGATCATGGTGTCATGCCGGTGATGATGGAGATCATGCCCGTGCTTTCAAGATGGAGATCAAAAGCACAAGTTCATGGCCATATCATGTCACTTAAGATTTGCATGTGATGTTAATCCTTTTATGCACGTTGTTTTGCTTAGGACGACGGTAGCATTATAAGGTGATCCCTCACTTAAATTTCAAGATGAATTGTGTTCTCCCCGAGTGTGCACCATTGCGAAAGTTCGTCGTGTCGAGACACCACGTGATGATCGGGTGTGATAGACTCTACGTTCACATACAACGGGTGCAAGCCAGTGTTGCACATGCAAAACACTCGGGTTAAAATTGATGAGCCTAGAATGTACAGACATGGCCTTGGAACACAAGATACCGAAAGGTCAAACATGAGTCATCTAGTAGATATGATCAACATGATGATGTTCACCATTGAAACCACCTCAACTCACGTGATGATCGGACCTGAGTTGGTGAATTTGGATCATGTGACACTCAGATGACCTGAGGGATGTCAATTTGAGTGGGAGCTTTAGTAATTTGATTAACTAAACTCATTATCTTGAATAATAGTCTAAGTAACCTTTGCATATTTATGTTGTAGATCAATGGCTCGCGCAGTAGCACCCCTGAATTTTAATGCGTTCCTAGAGAAAGCTAAGTTGAAAGATGATGGAAGTAACTTTGTTGACTGGGCCCGTAATCTGAGAATTATCCTCACGGCTTCCCAGAAATCATATGTCCTTGATGCGCCGCTTGGTGACCAACCAGAAGACATGTCATCCGAAGATGTTAAGAACACTTGGGAGGCACGTTCTGGAGATTACTCAATAGTTCAGTGTGCAATATTGTATGGCTTAGAACCAGGACTTCAAAGACGTTTTGAACGTCATGATCATATGATATGTTCCAGGAGTTGAAGTTTATCTTTCAGAAGAATGCCCATATCGAGAGGTATGAGACCTCCGATAAGTTCTATGCTAACAAAATGGAGGAGAATGGGTCTATCAGTGAACATATACTCAGAATCTCTGGGTATTCGACTCGTCTAGCGGAGTTGGGAATTTCCCTTCCGCCAGAGGTGATCACTGACAGAGTTCTTCAATCACTGCCACCTAGTTACAAGAGCTTTGTGATGAACTATAACATGCACAGGATGAACAAGTCAGTCGCCGAGCTGTTTGCGATGCTAAAAGTCACTGAGTCTGAAAACCAGAAAGAATATCAAGTGTTGATGGTCAATAAAACCACTATTTTGAAAAAGAATGGCAAAGGCAAGGACAAGAAGGGTAAAACCAAGAAGGATGGCAAAGCAGTTGCCACTCCTGTAAAGAAGCCCAAGCATGGACCCAAGCCAGAAACTGAGTGCTTTCAATTCAAGGGAACTGGTCACTGGAAGCGGAACTGCCCCAATTATTTGGTTGACAAGAAGGCGGCCAATGACAAACAAGGTATATATTATATACATGTTATTGATGTGTACCTTACTAGCTCTCGTTGTAGTGCTTGGGTATTTGATACCGGTTCGATTGCTCACATTTGCAACTCAAAATAGGAACTACGGAATAGACGAAGGCTGGCAAAGGATGAAGTGGCGATGCGCGTGGAAAATGGCTCCAAGGTTGATGTGATCTCCGTCGACATGCTCTCTCTTCAATTACCATCGGATTAGTGATGAACCTGAATAATTGTTATTTAGTGCCTGCGTTAAGCATGAACATTATATCTGGATCTTGTTTATTGCGAGACGATTACTCATTTAAATTAGAGAATAATGGTTGTTCTATTTATATGAGTAATATCTTTTATGGTCATGCACCCAATGTGAGGGGTTTATTCATATTATATCTTGATAGTGATGACACACATGTTCATAACATTGATGCCAAAAGATGTAGAGTTGATAATGATAGTATCACTTTCTTGTGTCACTGCCGTTTAGGTCATATTGGTGTAAAACGCATGAGGAAGCTCCATGCCGATGGACTTTTGGAGTCACTTGATTTTGAATCACTTGACACATGTGAACCATGCCTCATGGGCAATATGACTAAAACGCCGTTCTCTAGAACAATGGAACGGGCGAGTGACTTATTGGAAATCATACATACTGATGTGTGCGGTCTAATGAATGTTACATCGCGTGGTGGATATTGTTATTTTCTCACCTTCATAGATGACTTAAGTAGATATGGGTATATTACTTAATGAAACACAAGTCTGAAACGTTTGAAAAGTTCAAGCAATTTCAGAGTGAAGTTGAGAATCATCGTAACAAGAAGATTAAATTCCTGTGATCTGATCGAGGAGGTGAATATCTGAGTTATGAGTTTGGTAGTCACTTAAGACAGTGTGGAATTTTTTCACAGTTGACACCGCCAAGAAGACCACGGCGTAATGGTGTGTCCGAATGTCGTAATCGAACCTTATTAGATATGGTGCATTCTATGATGTCTCTTGCTGATTTGCCACTATCGTTTTGGGGTTATGCATTAGAGACAACTGCATTCACTTTAAATAGGGAACCATCAAAATCCGTTGAGACGACACCATATGAACTATGGTTTGGCAAGAGGCCAAAGTTGTCGTTTCTTAAAGTTTGGGGATGTGATGCTTATGTCGAAATGCTTCAGCCTGAAAAGCTGGAACCTAAAGCGGAGAAATGCGTCTTCATAGGATACCCGAAAGAGACAGTCGGGTATACCTTCTATCTTAGATCCGAAGGCAAAGTGTTTGTTGCTAAGAATGGGACATTTCTTGAGAAAAAGTTTCTCTCTAAAGAATTGAGTGGGAGGAAAATAGAGCTTGATGAGGTTATTGAAACTTTACTTCAACCAGAAAGTAGCACAGCGCAGAAAGATGTTTCTTTGGAACCTACGACGGTTGAATAGGAAGTTAATGATGATGATCATGAAGCTTTGGATCAAGTTACTATTGAACCTCGTAGGCCGACAAGGGCGCGCACTGCTCCTAAGTGGTACGGCAACCCTGTCTTGGAGGTCATGTTGTTGTAAAACAATGAACCTACAAGCCATGAAGGAGCGGTGATGGGCCTGGATTCCGAGAAATGGTTAGAGGCCATGAAATCTAAGATGGGATCCATGTATGAAAACAAAGTATGGACTTTGGAAGTATTACCTGAAGGGGGAAAGGCCATTCAGAACAAATGTATCTTTAAGAAGAAGACGGACGCGGACGGTAATATCACCGTCTATAAAGCTCGACTTGTGGCAAAGGGTTTTTCACAAGTTCACGGAGTTGACTACGATGAGACATTCTCACCCATAGCGATGCTTAAGTCTATCAGAATCATGTTGGCCATAACTGCTTATTTCGACTATGAAATTTGGCAGATGAATGTCAAAACAGCGTTCCTCAACGCTTTCCTTGAGGAAGAGTTGTTTATGATGCAACCAGAAGGTTTTGTCGATCCAGAGAATGCTAACAAAGTTTGCAAACTCCAGCGATCCATTTATGGGCTGGTGCAAGCATCTCGTAGTTGGAATAAGCGCTTTGATGAGGTGATCAAAGCATTTGAGTTTATAGAAGTTTATGGGGAAGCTTGTATTTACAAGAAAGTGAGTGGGAGCTCTATAGCATTTCTAATATTATATGTGGATGACATATTGCTGATTGGAAACAATATAGAAATGCTGGAAAGCGTGAAGGAATATTTGAACAAGAGTTTTTCAATGAAGGACCTAGGAGAAGTTGTTTTCATATTAGGCATTAAGATCTATAGAGATAGATCGAGACGCTTAATAGCACTTTCACAGAGCACATACCTTGATAAAGTTTTGAAGAAGTTCAAAATGGATCGGTCCAAGAAGGGGTTCTTGCCTGTGTTACAAGGTGTGAAGTTGAGTAAGACTCAATGCCCAGTGACTGCAGAAGATAGAGAAAATATAAGTGTCATCCCCTATGCTTCAGCCATAGGCTCTATCATGTATGGAATGTTGTGCACAAGACCCGATGTCAGTCTTGCCATAAGTATGACCGGAAGGTTTCAAAGTGATCCTGGAATGGAGCACTTGGCGGCGGTCAAGAATATCCTTAAGTACCTGAAAAGGACTAAGGAAATGTTTCTCGTTTATGGAGGTGATGAAGAGCTCATCGTAAAGGGTTATGTCGATGCAAGCTTTGACACTGATCCGGATGACTCTAAGTCACCAACCAGATACGTATTTATTCTCAACGGGGGAGCGGTAAGCTGGTGCAGTTCCAAGCAAAGCATGGTAGCCGATTCTACGTGCGAAGCGAAGTACATCGCAGCCTTGGAGGCGGCGAAGGAAGGTGTCTGGATGAAGCAGTTCATGACAGATCTTGGAGTAGTGCCTAGTGCAGTGAATCCAATGAACCTGTTCTGTGACAACACTGGTGCCATTGCTCTGGCCAAGGAACCAATGTTTCACAAGAGGACCAGACACATAAAGCGACGCATCAACTCCATCCACGATTACATCGAGGAGAAGGACATAAATATTTACAAAGTGCACACGGATTTGAATGTTGCAGACCCGTTGACTAAACCTCTTCCAAGGGCTAAACATGATCAACACCATAATTGCATGGGTGTTCGATTCATTACAATGTAAATCACATAGTGATGTGAACTAGATTATTGACTCTAGTGCAAGTGGGAGACTGTTGGAAATATGCCCTAGAGACAATAAATAAAGTGTTTATTATTATATTTCATTGTTCATGATAATCGTTTATTATCCATGCTATAATTGTATTGATTGGAAACACATTACATGTGTAGGTAAATAGACAACACTTTATCCCTAGTATGCCTCTAGTGAACTAGCTCGTTGATCAAAGATGGTCAAGGTTTCCTAGCCATTGACACGTGATGTCATTTGATAACGGGATCACATCATTAGGAGAATGATATGATGGACAAGACCTAAACTACAAACATAGCATATGATCGTGTCAGTTTATTGCTACTATTTTCTACATGTCAAGTATATGTTCCTATGACCATGAGATCATGCAACTCACGGACATCGGAAGAGTGCCTTGTGTGTATCAAACGTCGCAACGTAACTGGGTGACTATAAAGGTGCTCTACAGGTATCTCCGAGGGTGTCTGTTGGGTACACAAATTTTGCGTAACACAGACACGAGTTAGTACTAATACCCTCAATTTAAAGGATACCTTATTTTAGATAAGTTGTACCTTGACATATTCGATGAGTGATTCCTTGGGTCTATGCAATAACTTGTTGTCCCATCTTGCTATGTTTAATGGAGCATACGAGGATTTCTTTGCCAAATCCCCTAAGAACGAACCACGAAGTCCACCCGACCTTTGGTTGGGAACACCATTTTTATCCATCTCCACAATTACCTTTGCATCCTTCATGTTCATCAAATTTGATACCTGAAAGCGCCCCATCACCTCTCGCACAAGTCCACTAGGCCCTGCATGCTCAAGGATATGATGCAAGAACTTGCTGACCAAAAACAAGTGAAAATATTTCACGGGAAAAAAGAACCTACAAATTAATTTTATGGGGTTTGGAGCAATGTCAGGAAGTGTAGTGTCACTAAGGTCTAGAGAATCCTGCAAGTTCTCATCTTGCTCCTCATTTTCTGGGAGTTCTAGATCATCCTCTATATTCTCCTCGTCTTCCTCTTCGATTTCTGTGAGCTCCATATTCCCATCATTTTGTGGCACATAATCTTCATCTTCAGATTCATGTCTCATGTCTTGCAGTCTCCTTGACGTTTTCTATCAAGGCATAGTTATATAGTCAAATAAGAAAACCATAAAATAACTTACTCTTCCTGAATCTAGTTCAAATTACTTGATACAGTGGCATCGTCAATCAAATCCCTTAATTAATAAAAGTCTAACACGCTTTACAAATATAGAAGAAAATATGACTAGACAGCTAAATTTTTGAACTAATTATTACATTTTGGATATAATATGATTAGCATGTAGGGACGGGTATAAAATGAAATCTGCATATAGAAAAGATGCTATGACGATATATTTATCACTTGTTATGTCATGCCGAAGGAATTATGCAAAACAAAGATAAACATACCAAGATCGCACCATGATCCACCCGACACCTCTTCATAGCATCTAACTCAGCATTATTTCAACCCTCTCTACCTCATGGTCATTTTGATGTGATGTCTCCATATAGTTGTTTCTCTTACTATCTCCTCGATCTGCCCTCGTGTTTAAACTAGGACTATACTTTGTGACATACAAGCTCAACTTCCTGTCAGCTTCATGTACACGTAGCATCCTAAGAATATCGCTTTCAGGCAGAAGTTCAACCATTCCTGATTGACCATGGACATATCTTTTTATGTAGATATAATCCATTGCCATGTATCCATATTCCTCAATGAGATTGACAATGTTGTTGTAGCATATGTCACATCTCTTGATTGTTCTTGTAACAACCTTCGCACCAGATGAAGCATCCTTCATACACAATATCAATTCCCACATGACATCCCCCATCCTGTCAAGACCATATACTCACTCATCAGTATTTCCATGGAGCCTAGTAACAATATCTATCTCACGAGTACACATATATAAATGACTGATTTTCTGGCTTGCCATATTCATGTGGCTTCTAGGAAGCCTTCTCCAATTGAAAATTGTACAATGGTTTCACAACTTCTATCCAATACGAATTCAATACACAGGTGAAAATCCTTAGGTAAAATCTATAAATCAACAATCAAACTCGGGCAGGGTCTTTGCTTTCGTTCAAGAACAACAAACAAGTCACATATAATCGAATTGATTGGTGGAACTTGAAGTCACATGTATTATTGTGGAGATGCAGCTTACTACACACAAATTCTATAACTTGCTAAGCAAATACAATGCGCTCCTCAAAGCAAGCAGTACAAGCATCTATGACCTGAAAATATGTTCATTTCCATTAAAGATTGATTAAACTGCAGGACAACAAATAAACTTATGTCACACCGTCACATATGCATGTGTATGTATTTGAGTACAAAATCTAGGCATTCACACGATGTGTCCAATAAATCATAGGTAAGTCGAGAATTGAATTGATTTTGGAAAGTCAGAAAGTGAACAAGGTACTCAAAAGGAGCTTTGTTTATCTGTGCACACGAGAATATGCTCGTGAGATGTTGAATATATCATGAGACAACATTGAAAGAAACAGTAGGAAACAAAATTACCTTCTTTAGAGGAATTTTGTCCTTTTCTGGATTAATATCATGAATTGTAATGAGAACTTCAGCAAGGGTTAACGATGGACCAATATGAGCAGATCCCTGTCAAAAGTAGAGTTAGTCAAATCAAAGGTTGAGAAATCAACAAACATCTCCCTAAAAATAATTAAAAGTGGTAACCCAGGGGATCAAGGAAGATAATTTAACCCGAACAAATAGATTAGGGGGAGATGCTCCAACATATGCAAGAGTGGAGACGTTGTAGCAGTCAAGCTAGATGATCGATAAATGAAGATGGGATTGGTGACGAGGGCATCCCTGCAACACCAGTGCTAGATGAATTGGTGTGATCTGCTCTCCATGAAGCATAACCCATTTTGTGGGGGAGGGGGCGATTTAGAAGTTACAAAGGATTGTTGGGGGCTAATTATGCGTAGCATGGCGCTAGTGGGTCGTCCAGCCAATGAGGGAAACCAAAAAATTGGTCAATTTTGGCGCCATATGTTGGCGCCCAACTTTTGCCGCAGTTTTCAACTCTAAGCATCATCAGGTAGAGTTGTAGTGAAGGTTATGGATGTGGGTTGTCTAGTGCAGCGGCGGGAAACAAAGGGAGAGAGTGAGTTTTTCGTTATCTTTTTTTTAGATGGGAACTTACTTGTGGCTGGGTTGACAAGCCCGTTTTGGACAGAAGCAACCCAGTTTGGATCATGGTTTTCGAGCCGCGACTCATGCGAGTCGCCCAGGGGTAGCGACTCGGAAAGCGTCGATCCTGAAGTTGCAACTAGTCGTGACTCGCTTTTTGAGTCGACACTAAGCTGAGTCGACCTTTGTGTTGCGACTCATCGACTAGTCGACGACTAGTCAAGCGACTTGGTTTGGATACCTCGTCGCAAAGTCGAGATGTTTCCAGCACAACCGGCGGCGGCGGTGTCGGCGCCGTGACCTTCAGGCTTCGACAGCGGATGACGTCCTTGTTGGCGGCAACTGGTCCTGATACAACGTCATCACACAATGGCGGACTCCCGTGGCAGATCTCGGACCTGCGTCGTAGCCAGTTCATCGCCCCGCGTCAGCCCCCAGAAGAAGCGGCTTGGCGTACAGGCAAAGCACCGGGTGTGTCCTCGAACCAGGTAGCGCAGGAGCTTTGCGGCAGGGGCACCAACTATAGGAGATCTAGGCAGCGATAGGTGGCGGCGGGGAGGAGATGGGCGGCGGCAAGATTCATGGGCGGTGGCGACAACGAGTATGTTTGGTGGAGATTGAAGATGAGAAAGTTTTTTTTTTTGACACGAGATGAGATATTCACGGAGAATGACCGCGTCAGGCGTATGGTCGAGTGCATCGAGCCCTTTTTTTGACTTAAGCCGTTCATACATGTATGTACAACTATTTTGTATTTGCAGGGTTTTTCTTTTTTGTGACGGTTGTATCTCCAAGTAAAAGAAAAATTGTATCAATATAATAACAAAAAAATACAAACAATAGTCTAAGCTTTTTTTAATACAATACAGACGCAACCGTTCATATACACGTGTCATCCTTATGAACGCACACGCGCATACTCTATTCCTATGAACACCTTCAAAAGACTGGTTCGGCATATCATCTTAAGATTTACGAAGTCATCGTAGACGCCTCATCATTTGAACCCTAGTGAGCTGGGAATAGTACTGTCCCTCTAACCATCCAACTACAGATTGATTCGCAACAATAGTCTAAGGTTATATGTAAATCATATTTAAAATAAAACTTATATGTAAAATTAAGGACCCGTTCGGAACGTCTCCACAATTTTAGAGGAGCCAGCCCGAGCCAGCTTCCCATGGAAGCCAGGAGCATTCGGCAGCTCTTGCTGCTCCGACTCCGGCTGCATGGGCTGGACAGCCAAGGAATGGATGTTGAAGCCCATTCGGGTGGCCGCAGGATGGCCCAATTCAATCGGAATTAAAACATCACAGATCTGAATAGAGAGATGCGGGGGGAGGAGCAGCCCACCCACCTTGAGCTAGGGGGAGCATGGCGTAAGCTGAGATGCTAGGGGTCGACGACGGATACTGGCTGAGACGCATCGGCCAGCTGATTGGCGATGGGGCGGGGGTGGTGGCGGGACGGGGTGGCTACTAGGGTTGGCAGCAGGGAATGCGCGAGAGGGAGGGGAAGAGTATCTACGGTCGCTCGATGGGGAGTGCAGATCAAAACGATACGCGCCTCCCACTTGAGAAGGCAATCACCTGTAATTTCTTTCATCTCCGCCTTCTTTCTTTTTTGGAGCTAGGCTTCTGCTGCTCCTGCAAATTGCACTACGTCGGGACGGTATCCGCGGAGCGGGCTTCCAGGAGCGGCATCGTCCGAGCTGGTTCCACATGCGGAGACGGGGAAGTTGGCTGGTGGAGACGTTCCGAACGGGCCCTAAGAATGGTGATAGCTTGTTTTTTTGTAAAAAATAAAGGATAAGAGCAAAGATATGGTCCAATTATAAAGATTTATCTGAAGTATAAATCACACCAAATATAATAAAAATTAAGGAGATCGCTAAATCGTTGAACGGCCACTATCGCTGCCAAGGCGAGGTGATGACACACCAATGTAGCTACTCCCTTACTGAAGCCGGTATGACCCTTATCGATGATGGTCAGGAATTCATCAAGCATGTGCCTCTGAGTACTGGCGCTCAGTAGTTGTAGACATCGTCGAAGAACACTTGAGTCGAACAAAAGCACCTAACACCATATCTTGTCGACGTGAACGCATGAGAAAAATCCTAACTCGTCGCCTCGAGGAAACGATGGAGTCAACTCCAAAGCTCTGCCACAATAGACGAATTCAAAGTGGATCTGAGACCAGAAGACCTTCTCGATGACATAAGAGCAGCCATCTGACGCAATCGCGAGATACATCATCTTTTTTGGCATCGATATTTCTCGTAATATGTATTGTTTGTCCCTGTATGTTTAGACTTGAAATCATAGTTCCACAGCTATGATGACCTATGTATGATGAACTTTTGCATACATAGTATGGAAAATAGGGGTTTGCAAATGAGGGTTGTGGTTGTCGGACAAATGACGGTGACCGGCTCGTGTTCGCGACGTGTTCAGGGACATATCGGGGTCGGATTTAAATATTACTATTTTAGATGCCCTTATTCTCTATTGTGCATATTCTAATGTGGATTATTATTTGATAAGACATTTTGTCAAGTAGTAATCTAATGTCAATGTGATTAGTATAGGTGATAATTCAAGAGTCGTTTGAAGGACGACACGCCAAAATGATACCATTCTACGTTCTACATGTCGGTCTGATGATAACTTCTAGTCACTCATCACCCTTCCAGTCGTCGTATTAGCCATGATCGAGCGGCACATCCGTCAAGGCCTCCTCTGGCTTGTGGGGCTACTCTTGTGCGTGCGCGAGCTTTGCATTGACCCCGTCCATGACGGTGGCGCGGGGATTAGGTTTCGCGAGAGAGATGAAGAGGCAAGCAGTCGGGTGAGTCATAGCATTTTTTATTAAAACTACTTTTCCAAGTTTCATGCTTATTTTCGCAAAATAATTGCCTCGCACACCTATAGGCCTAGTTTGATTTGCAAGATTTGCATGAAAGTTTTTGTAGGATTTTGTTCATGTGAAAAAATTCCTACGGTGTTGTTTGATTATTTCACCAAAAGCAATCTTACAGGAATCCATTGCTTAGTTTCACAGAAAAAAAAATATGAGGTCGCCTTTTTGGAAAAAAATCGTGACGGCAAGAAAATGCGCGCCTGATATGCACCGTTTCTTGCACTTTCCAGAGACGACACATAGCATCCTCAAAGAAAAAGAGACACGTAGCGAGAAATAAAAATAAAGAAAACCGCTTCATCCGGCTCCACGCCCGCACTCGTCGTCCTCCCGGCCGCGCCGCTAGCTGCTCCTGCGCCGCCGTGTACTCGCGCTCTCCTTCTGCTCCGCGGCAACGCGGTGCTCTGCTCCTGGTGCTGGCTAGCGATTTATCTCCAAGCAGGCCAGCCTGGTTCGTTTTATTTCTAAAGCCAGCTTTCCTTCTCTTCCTTGTCGTATATTACCTTGATTGCCTTGATTTGTTTGGTTGCCATGCGCCAATGGATTAGGACTAGTATACTGTGGTCATGACTTTGATTTAATTTGTCACAGTGACCTCCAACCTTTGCAGATTTTATCAGATTTTGAAATTGGTGATTTAGGGTTATCTAATTTGGGGTTTTGAACTTCTCATTGCATCAAATAAATTGGGGGTTTTCTTTTTAGCAATTAAAACATCAAAATTTGAGGTTAAGACATGCTCCCAACCTATTTAGATATGTATTATGTGCAGATGGCTGATCGAAGAGGCCAACTCAAGGGGTCAATTCAGTCTGAAATTGATGGTGGAGCTGGAGCTTCCTACTGTAGTAATCACTTGACTCCTAGTAACTTTTTCACAGGTACATACTTAACAGGAACTTTCTGGATGAGGGAAATGTGAGAACACAAATCAATCGCTCGGGAGGTGTACGGGTATTTATACTAGCCACCTATGACCTTACTACTGGAATGTTCATTTTTAGTACTCACAATAAGAAGTATGACACTGACTGTCAATCGTGCGTTCATGCAGGTAGGGATATCAAATGGTGAAACAATATACTAGAAAAGCACGGTAGCTTTCCAGCCAACAACAACTGTTGGGGTAAGCCATTTCCACACAGCGAACATCCAACTGATAAAAAATGTATTGTCCTTCTCTATTTCTCATATCAATTCCACTTTCCGAAACCACCGTATCCAGTTCGATTTGTCATATACTTGAAGGAAATGCTAGTATCTCATGAAAGTTCCACTTATGCATACTATTATTTGTGTACGAAAACTTCAAATAAGGCAATGTAAGTAAATAGAACATGAATTTCACAGTAAATGTCAATATGGTGCAGGAACTTATTTCCATCTGACACCCGACAATTCTAAACTGCACTATTCTAAGATGATTCTGCACCCATGTCAAATAGATCTCTGGGCCTGAATTGCCTCACCACATGCCATTCTTCAGTTTTTCCATCTTCGACATAAAACATTTGTTCAGCTTGAGAAGAAAAAACAAATGGTTCATCTTCTAGTTCTTCTCCTGTGTATCACTCGAGAAAAGTTTAAAAGAGTGAATCCAAATTCATCTGTTTGTAGACCTGCATGGTGGTGTACATCATACCACTCACATTTAAAGAGCACAACCTTGTACTGGTCTTCGTATGATATCTCTATTATGTCAGACAATCTGCCATAGTAGTTAATGCCCTTGTCTGACCTGATTACCACTCCACTATTTTGTGTCTTGCGTCCTTTCTCGCGATTAATAGTGTGGAACCGACACCCATTGATTACAAAACCACTGTAGCGCAGCCCACACTTGTTTGGCTTTCTAGCTAGTGCACGCACCTTCTTGCTTAAATTAGGTCTGTCATCGAATAGCACCTATAACACAACAATGTTTTAACCATAGGACAATAAAATTTGTGATGCTAAGTGAATTGCGATGTACCTTTTGCTCTAACCAATCAGCAAAGTGTTTTTTAATAAACTGCTCCTCATCATGTGACGTCATATCTCATGGGAAGTCTTCTTTACTTTTCTCCATGTCTAGGAATTCTCTACAGAAGTAAGATCGATTACTATTAGTTTGATTTTTGTGAAAAGTAACTACTTAGCATTAATCAAATTGCACAAATTAAAAATAATAGACTTGATTATTCTCATGTACCTTCTTAGGTCAGCGAGTTCATCACAATGTCGCAGAACATAGCGATGTGCTTGAATGAGCGAGTGATCATCAAACTGGTACACACTGTCAATTTTTCCTATGGGTTCACCGGCACTCTCAAACATATATGAATCTTGTATCTCGTCTGATGGATTAGGGTTTCTCTCTGGTCTTGTAAACCTCGTTGGTCCATCTATAAATCTTGAACAAAACGTCATACATTCATCAGCAATGTATTCTTCTGCGATAGATCCTTCTGGATGAGCTCGATTGCGCACAAATGCCTTAAGTCGGACAAAGCACCTAAAAATAAATTGCACATGCATGTGTAAGATAGAATCATGAACGGAACAAAATACAAAATAAAGAAGTACCAGATTACTTGCCTTTCTAGAGGATACATCCACCTATAATGTACTGGCCCCCCAAGCTTAACTTCATCCACTAAGTGCACCATTAAATGCACCATGATGGTAAAAAATGATGTAAGGGAGATTTTTTCCATGTTGCAAAGTGTCTGGACAATTCTCTCTTGCAGTTTGTCAAGCTCAGCGATACTTAATACTTTAGATCACAAAGAAGAAATTGGCTAACTCACAAACAATGCTCATAACCTCTTTGCTTGGATGACATGAGCGTAGTGTGGCTGGAAGTATATCCTCAATAAGAACATGACAATCATGACTTTTCAGGCCCTTTACTGTAAGCTCCTTCAGATTGACACATCTTGATAAGAATGATGCATAACCGTCTGGTGTTCTAAGTTTTTGAATAATAGAGCAGAGAACCTCCTTTTGTTCCTTAGTCATATTAAAGGGTGCAAGTGGCAGCTGTTCTTTACCTTTGTCATCTTCATCGGGATGGAGTGCAGCTCTAATTACCATATCTACCAGATCAAGTCGAGCATTTCTATTATCTTTTGACTTAGAATCAATATTTAGCAGTGTCCCTATTAAATTATCACAAACATTTTTTTCTATGTGCATCACATTGAGATTGTGCCGCAACAAGTTGTGCTCCCAGTATGGCAAGGAAAAGAATATTGATTTCTTCTTCAGCCACTCCTTTGGCTCCTTTTTCTTCTTAGTTGAGCCTTCAGTTAACTTTCTCTTGCATGTTTCTCTTTTTCTTTTATTTTTACCTGTCTTTCTTTTCCCTTTGGCCTTAGATTTTGCTTTCTTTCCAGTACCCTCTTTGTTTGACGGGTCATCCTTTTTTCCATATACAAACACCCTTCCTTCCAACATTTTCAACACTGAACTCCCACTCATACTTTTTGGTGCAAGTTCATTCTCCACAGTTCCGTCAAACTTCTTTTGCCGGCAATAGGGGTGGCCTTGTGGTAACCATCGACGATGGCCCATATAAGAAAATTTCTTCCCTTTCTTTAGGTAACTGATCTTGTAGAATCCCCACAAGATGGACATGCATATCTCCCCCTGTACTCCAGCCATATAAGTATGCTAATGCATGAAAATCATTAAGTGTCCACAGCAATGCAGCCTTCAGAGGGAACCTTTTCTTAGTGGTACAATCAAATTTGTCCACACCTTTCCGTAGTTGCAAGAGCTCTTCAACTAACGGCTGCAAATAGACATCTATATCCTTCCGTGGACTACTGGGTCCTGGGATGATCATTGATAAAATTAAAGATGTTTCTTTCGTGCAAATCCATGGAGGTAGGTTGTAAGGAATAAGCATCACTGACCAAATGCTATGCTTTGAGCTCATGTTTCTGAAAGGATTGAACCCATCACTAGTAATGCCAAGACGTATGTTGCGGCAATCCTTGGCAAAGTCAGGATAACGAGCATCCAAATCTTTCCATGCTTTTGCATCTGCTGGACATCGCAACAATCCATCTTTTGTACGGCCCTCTTCATGCCACCTCATATCATTTCACTACCGAAATAAAGCTCGATGCCGACATCCTAATCTATGCCGACGGGGGCCGTCGGTGTATCTACAGCTATCCCGACGGCCTTGGGCGAACCGTAGGCATAGAAAAGCCGACGACGTCCCTTGGCCTATCCCGACGTTGGCCGTAGGCACCATAAGGCCGTCGGCGTATCCATAGCTATCCCGATGGCCCCTGACAGCATAAACGGGCCGTCGGCATAAAAATGCCCTAGACAACCTGCAACCGAACGGGGCGCTGACGACGTTAGAGCTACGCCGACGACTTTGATGAAGGCCGTCGGCGTAGCGACGCCGACGGTTTAACCGTCGGCGTAAACGTTGTCCACGTCATCAATCCGTGGCTGGTGCCACGTCATCGATCCGAGGCGCGTCTGTGGGCATCGCTGGTTCGTAGCTACGCCGACGGCCAAACCGTCGGCTAAGCCTTTTTCCTGTTTTCTGGTTTTTTATGTTTTTAAGTTTTTATTATTTTCCTAAATTAAATTTTGATTAACTTAAATGTGCCTTATGTAAACATAAACATACATAAATTATATATCGATTTGGTGTAGAATTTTCCATAGATTATGAATATGTGGTTTGTATTTGTTTTCGAGTATATTAGTAATGTGACCTCATGTTCTTTTGCATAAAGGTCCTTATATTTTATTGAAATCACAAAAAAATGATAATTACATCTATTTTGACAAGTTTTATATGTTTTTACAAGAATCTTGAAAGTGCTAGATCCGCCGATCAACTATGCCAGGGTTTGACGACATGGGGGACTTTGGGGGGTCTATGCCCCGCGGTCTTGCCCTGGGCCCTCTTACACGCCCCGAAATGTGGTGGCGGGTGTAAGCACCCGGCATGCTGCTTCGTAGCATGACCCCCATCATGGACGTCGCTGCCGCCGTCACGTGATGGATGGAAACGGCCACGTCGGGCAGTAACGAAGGGAATCTTGCGGTGGGTTAGGCCCGAACCTTGATCCGAAGTGTATCTATGAGCTGGCCTATCACAGCCAGGTGAAAATGTCCATTGTTCATACCTTGTTCGGTGAAAATCAAAGGGGTAGACCCGTCCGATCAACAATGCTAGGGTTAGACAGGACAGTGTAATTAGGGGGTAGCTATGTCGCCAGGTCTTGCGTTGGTCCCTCCTGCACGTCTGGAAGTGTGGTGGCAGGTGCAAGCTCCCGGCACGCGGCTTCGGGGTGTGACCCCCCTCACGGCCCTCGCTGCCGTCGCCGCACGGAGGGTGGGAATGGTCACATCAGGTCGACGCGGAGGGAATCTTGCGGTGGGTTTGGCCCGGACCTTGATCCGAAGGGAATCTTGTGGTGGGTTGGGCCCGAACCTTGATCCGAAGTGTACCTAGGGGCTGGGCTCTCACACCCAGGTGAAAATGTCCATCGGTCAAACCCCGTCCGGCGAAAGTCAAAGGCATAGACCACCCGGTCAACTCTCGCAGGGTTAGACGGGCCGTGTGTACTTTGGGGGGGGGGGTAGCTATGTTGCCAGGTCTTTCGTTGGGCCCTCCTACACGTCCTGAAGTGCGGTGTCGGGTGCAAGCATCCGACATGGGGCTCCGTGGTGTCACCCCCTCACCGACATCGCCGTCGGTGTCACACGGAGGCAGGAACGGCCACGTCGGGCAGTAATGGAGGGAATCTTGCGGTGGGTTGGGCCCGGACCTTGATCCGAAGTGTATCTATGGGCTGGCCTATCACAGCCAGGTGAAAATGTCCATCGGTCATACCTCGTCCGGTGAAAGTCAAAGGGGTAGACCCGCTCGGTCAACAATGCTAGGGTTAGACGGGACGGTGTAATTGGGGGGGGGGGGGTAGCTATGCCGCCAGGTCTTGCGCTGGGCCCTCCTACACGTCTGGAAGTGTGGTGGCAGGTGCAAGCTCCCAGCATGCGGCTCCGGGGTGTGACCCTGTGACAGCCCAAGTGCCGTCCCTTCCTTATTTTGCATGTATCCCATGTATGAACCTTGTGTCATGAGCTTAATATATGGATTGCAACTTGTCATCCATGTGTGGTTTGCATTCATGCATCATTTCATCATGCATCGTTCCATTCATCTTGTCATGTTGGGTTCTTGTCATGTTGGGTTTTCATGTGTCCTTGAATGAATGTGTTGTGACTTGTGTTGTGATGTGTTTGAGTGTGTAGTGGTTTGTTTGTGGTTGGTGCAAGTGAGCAAACCCCTTCTCTTCCCCTTTCTTGTCTTTCTACTAAAACCCCACCATAATGCCTTTTATTCCCATGTTATTTTCATAGCAGAATTAACTTGCAAATTAAATTGTTTGAAAATGTTCAAGAGATAGCCCTATTCGTATTAATAACTTAGTGTGTGATTCTTTTGATGGTTGGGGTTTGGTTGTTAATGTATTTTAATTAAACAGGAGTTGCCTTTTATTAAAGTATTAAAATAACTTGCTCTATAAATCAACTTGATAATTTTATTAAATAGTGCACATTATCTTCTTTGCAAAATATTTTTGTTTTGCACTAGAACCTTTTTTTTATTCTGGGGATTTATTTTTGTGTGGCTGGCTTTAAAAATGAAAAACCCTTTCTGTTTTTGTTTTGGGAGAGAGAGAGAGGTAGGTGGGCCTTGTCTCTACTGCTGCCCAGCCCGCAGTGGACAGACGACCACCTGCTCCCGTCCCCTTCTCCGTCAGTAAGTTTAGAGAAAGAGCGCGTCCACCGTCGCCTTTTCCGTCGCCGTTGCCGTCTGTCCCATCGCCTATATAGCCCCCTCGGCGTGCGTGTCCCCTCGCTTAGGGTTCCTCTCTCTCCCTCCGTCGCTGCAGCTCCCATCTCTCCCTCCATTGCTCTTCCTCCTCTCTTCTTTCCCCCTGCCAGGTAAGGTTCAGAGAGGTTCAGTTGAGTCCGGCGGTCATCGGCGTCGTCGTCGCCGCGTCTCCGGTGGGCCGCGTCCTTGGTGGTGATGGCGTGGAGCTCGGGGGGTTCTCCCGGCGTTCCATTCCCGTCGCTAGGGGCCCCGGAGGAGCTCTGCAGCAACCGCCCTGTCGTCGCCGGAAGTCCCCGCTCCACCGTATCCTTCCCCTTCGTCGTCTCCGGCCGTCTTCTTCCCCTCCGTCGACTCCGTCATGACCGGCTCGTCATCGCCTTCCCCCAAGGTGAGCCGCCAGTCCCCGTAGCCCTTTTCCCTCCGCTCGTAGCTCGTAGTTGGTCGTCGCCGCGTCTGTCGCCGGCGGTAGCAAGATGAGCACCTGCCGCTCGCCTCCTTCCTCCTCTCCGCAAGGTGAGCAGGGGAATGGAGCCATGGATGACCCGTTGTGCGTAGGAGCAGCTTGCATCGTCGGATCTGTCGTGGATCGCCGGAGTTTGCCGCCGCAGTTTGCCTGTCGCCGTTGCTCTGTTTTGTGCTGCATCTCCAGTTTCGTCAGGGTTGTAGTGTATGTGCGTGTGTATTAGATAGGCAGAGCCCCTCCTTTGTTAGCATTCGGCAGCGTAGCAGAGTGGTTGGGTTCGGGGGAGGTGACCGAGAGGTCATGGGTTCGAGCCCAGGCTCCCCCCTTTTTTGGCTGTTTTGTTTTGTTTTCTGTTTTTTCTTTTTGTTTATTACCTGCTGATATGTATGTGTGTGTAGGTAATTCCAGGATGTGTTTCTTTTATTTTTTCTTCCCTGCCATGTGTGTATGTATGTCATAGTGTGTGTGTGTGCGCATGTGGGCATACATATATGTGGGTGTGTGGTGCACTTGTATGTGTGTATGCATGAGAGCATATGTGCATGTGTATGTTTTGTGTATAGGAGTGTGAGTGTATGTGCATGTGAGGAGTACATATGCTTGTGCTAGTGTGTATGTATATGTGGGTGTTTTGTGTGTGCTAGTGTGTGTGTATACCCAAGTGTATATATGCATGTGGTTGTTATATGTGTGGTGTGGTCCACTATGAAAGTGCTTGCCATGAGTATGCTTAGTGTGTGTGTATCAACTTGAGTGTATGTATGTGTGTTGAGAGTGCATGTGTGTATTTCTATGTGGTATACATGCAAGTGATTGTGGTGTGTGTGTGTTCATCTACATATGCATATGCACATATGCATTGAACATATATGTATGTATATGTGTGTGGATGACCACCCATACACATGAGTTGTGTTGTGAGTGAAGTGCCATGTGCACTTGTGTGTGGGGGGACTAGTGGTTTTTTTCGCTTGTCATACCCTTTTGATGATTATGCTTGTTATGTAGGAATTGCTAACTTTTTTCCATTCTTAGCTAATTGCCAATATGTTTATGTCCATTATGTGTATTTTCTATTTAGAGTAAGTTATGCCATGAATAGTAGTAGGTAGTTTAGCTATTTGTTTGTGCCTTGTTGTTTCACATGAGCATATGAGTATGACCCATGGTTTTGGGGTAGGAAGAGCCAATGAATCCATTGAGACTCTCATATTCCACTTTCGAGCAAGTTCATAAATTTGTCATTTTAGCTGAGATGCCATTTTGTCATTTTTGCATAATTTAATTCATGCTTGCTTTGGGACATGTGCCAACTAGGAAGTGCTAGTATTTTATATCTAGTATGCCATGATATTTTTTTTAATACGAGAATCACCCATATAAGTGGAAAACATGCTGCAAAGTGACCAACTTAATGTTTCTGTTTTAGCATGCTAAAAACTATCAAGTCTGAAAATCTGCTGTTATTTTTATGCCATGAAGAGTGGGTGACATCTAGTTACATGTTGTGAATCTGCTCATGCTCAGTGTTAGTTATTTCGAGTAGATATTGTCTACTATCATCATGTTAATTTTCATGCCAAGAAGTGCTCTCTAGCATATTTAACTACTACTGTCAACTTGCTACTTTATTAACTCAAATTCCAGAAAACTATTATTTTCACTAAGTCCTAGAAAACTGTTTCATCATGTCAACTTGATAGCTTCATGCTTATTGATGTGTGCCTCCTTTGCTGATTGTGTAGTTGGATAAGTTGATGTGGGTGTGGTGTAGATTTTGTCAGTATCTTGTTTGTGGCTGTAGGATTCCTGTAACTCAAGTTGTGGGCTGTGTAAGTTGCTATGTTGCTATTTGGTTGCAGATTTGTTGTTTTATTGTTTTGTGGCTTGTGGGAGCTATGCTCCATGGAATTAATTAATTTTTAAGTCTATTGTGGTTGGTTTTTCATCACCTAACCAGTGACTACCTTGGAATGCCAATAATTAGCCCATGGCTTGGTGGTCTTGTGTTTTGCTTCCGTACCTTGTCGTGAACGTGTCGTGAGAACCGTAACTCCGTCTCTTGTGTTCTTTATATGCATTTATATCGATTTTACATGATGCATCCATATTTTTCATGTTTATGCATGTTTAAATAGCTTAACATAATGTTCTATCCAGATTCATTAATAAACAAACTTTGCATGAGAAACTTGACTAGTTTTGGATTGCCATGGTTAATTCTTCATAAATGAATCATGCATCATCTTGGTTGTGCATTGCACCTTGGTTGGGTATTTATTTGTTGTTTCTCTTGGATAGACGCGAGTGTCGATACTGAGTACGAGGACCCAGGAGAGTACCCTTACGAGGATCCCGCTACTTGTTTCGCTGAAGAACCAACAGGCAAGATGATCGTACCCGGATCCCGATACTATTTTTGCTTGCTAGTATCTCGCTCTTATCGTTACAATTGCGCTACCTACCACTTGATATCAGCCTCCTAATTGCCATGACAGCCTCTAACCTTCAAATCCTAGCAAACCTTTGATTGGCTAAGTTACCGCTGCTCAGCCCCTCTTATAGCATTTTAGTTGTAGGTGCAGGTTGTTCCATGTGATAACATGGATTTGGATATCATAATATTACCTGTTATTTAATTTTAATGCACATATATATCTCGGTATTGGTGAAAGGCTTGGTCTTTTGCTAGGTGATTTGTTTCACTGTTACCGTCATAGTTTTTTGTTATCGGTGTTATGTTTCCATATTTTGCACTCCTAACACGCTCGGAGTTGTTATGGAGATATCCTTGTTTATTTGGTTGAGAGTAAAACTTGTCTGGCAAGACCCAACTTTGGTATTACATTTGCTAATAACTTAATAAAATTTGCATAGGGTCTTGCAAACCCGTGCATAATTAATCAACCCTCGGGTCAGTGCTCCTCATGAGTGTTGGTCCAAACTAGAGTACTGTGCGGGGTCAATCTAGGGCAACTTGGGAGATTTCTATTAGGCCTCCGTACGCGTAGCTTATCCGTCGTGTCCTGAGAACGAGATACGCGGCTCCTATCGGGTTCGTCGACACATCGGGTGGTCTTGCTGGATTTGTTTTACCTTTATCGAGTGTCTCGCGTGTGGACTCTGAATTTCTTCGGGTTTTCTCGAGGTGTTGGAATTCCTTTGGAGTTACCGATGATGACCACGAGATCCGTGTTCGAGGCTATTCGCGCGGAGTGTGGTTATTTGTGATGAACTAGTTGGAGCACCTCTGCAGGGTTAAATCTTTTCAAGAAGCCGTGCCCGCGGTTATGTGGCAACTTGGATATTTGTTTAACACCCGGTTATAGTAAACTTGAAGTAAACTCTAATTAAAATACACCAACTGTGTGAGTAACCGTGATCGTCCCTGCTCGTGAACATGATCCGAGAGAGAACACGGTGAGGTTATGATTGACGTAAGTAAGTGTTCAGGGTCTCATATAGATCTTACTAGATTCGATCGTTAATCGTAGGCCACTCATATTTACATTCTTGTTACGTAAGTTAGCCACCATAAATGCTTAGTGCTGCTGCAAACTAAACACTTACCTCATCCCAACCTTTAAGCTTGAATAGTCTCGGTACCCAGGCGCATGATTGTTGAGTCCTTATGGCTCATAGTTTACTACAACACTCCAGGTACAGGGTCAGATGAGTTCGTGCAGGATGACCTTACCCAGCTCTAGTGGTAATATGATGAGGAAAGAGGTAGGATGTACGTGACTTATCCGGATGAGTAGAGGACTATGGTCGAGATATTTGGGGATAGCGAGATAGTTTCATTTGCATCTGTTTCATCGTTTGATTTCGTCCGTAGTCGGACCCTGTCTTCATCTTGATGATTTGAACTCTAAGTGAATTGTAACTTAGCATGTCGCGAGTGTAAGCCAATCTTGTATACTCATCTTTTCAGTATTGTATGATGTGATGATACTATACTTGCTAATGGCAAGATGCGCCTCTATCCCTTGCGAGGCCCTTGTGTCTTAAAAGGGATAGGCGCGCATCTGGGGCATGACAGACCCCTCTTACGGACGTCGTTGCCGCCGTCGCACGGAGGGTGGAAACGGTCACGTCAGGTCGACGCGGAGGGAATCTTGCGGTTGGTTAGGCCTGGACCTTCATCCGAGGGGAATCTTGTAGTGGGTTGAGCCCGAACCTTGATCCGAAGTGTACCTAGGGGCTGGGCTATCACATCCAGATGAAAATGTCCATCGGTCAAACCCTGTCCAGCGAAAGTCAAAGGCATAGATCGCCCGGTCAACTCTCGCAGGGTTAGACGGGACGGGTGTACTTTGGGGGGTAGCTATGCCGCCAGGTCTTTCGCTAGGCCCTCCTACACGTCCAGAAGTGCGGTGGCGGGTGCAAGCACCCGACATGGGGCTCCGTGGTGTCACCCTCCTCACTGACATCGTCACCGGCGTCGCACGGAGGGGGGAACGGTCACGTCGGGCAGTAACGGAGGGAATCTTGCGGTGGGTTGGGACCGGATCTTGATCCGAAGTGTATCTATGGGCTGGCCTATCACAGCTAGGTGAAAATGTCCATCGGTCGTACCTCGTCCGATAAAAGTCAAAGGGGTAGACCCGTTCGGTCAAAAATGCTAGGGTTAGACGGGACGGTGTAATTAGGGGGCGGCGGGTAGCTATGCCGCCAGGACTTGCACTAGGTCGTCCTACACGTCTGGAAGTGTGGTCGTAGGTGCAAGCTCCCGGCACGCGGCTTCGAGGTGTGACCCCCCTCACGGACGTCGTTGCCGCCGCCGCACGGAGGGTGGAAACGATCACGTCAGGTCGACGCGGAGGGAATCTTGCGGTTGGTTAGGCCCGGACCTTGATCCGAAGGGAATCTTGTGGTGGGTTGGGCCCAAACATTGATCCGAAGTGTGCCTAGGGGCTAGGTTCTCACACCCAGGTGAAAATGTCCATCGGTCAAACCCTGCCCGGCGAAAGTCAAAGGCGTAGACCGCCCGGTCAACTCTCGCAGGGTTAGACGGGATGGGTGTACTTTGGGGGGTAGCTATGCCGCCAGGTCTTTCGCTGGGCCCTCCGACACGTCCGGAAGTGAGGTGGCGGGTGCAAGCACCCAGCACGGGGCTCCGTGGTGTCACCCCCCTCACCGACATAGTCACCGGCGTCACACGGAGGGGGGAACGGTCACGTCGGGCAGTAACGGAGGGAATCTTGCGGTGGGTTGGGCCCGGACCTTGATCCGAAGTGTATCTGTGGGCTGGCCTGTCACAGCCAGGTGAAAATGTGCATCGGTCATACCTCGTCCGGTGAAAGTCAAAGGGGTAGACCCGTCCGGTCAACAATGCTAGGGTTAGACGGGACGATGTAATTGGGGGAGGGGGTAGCTATGCCGCCAGGTCTTGCACTAGGCCCTCCTACACATCTTGAAGTGTGGTGGCAGGTGCAAGCTCCCGGCACGCGGCTTCGGGGTGTGACCCCCCTCACGGACGTCGCTGCCGCCACCGCACGGAGGGTGGAAACGGTCACGTCAGGTCAACGCGGAGGGAATCTTGTAGTGGGTTAGGCTCGGACCTTGATCCGAAGGGAATCTTGTGGTGGGTTGGGCCCGAACCTCGATCCGAAGTGTACCTAGGGGCTGGGCTATCACACCCAGGTGAAAATGTCCATCGGCCAAACCCCGTCCGGCAAAAGTCAAAGGCGTAGACCTTACCTAGCTCTAGTGGGAATATGATGAGGAATGAGGTAGGATGTACGTGACTTATCCGGATGAGTAGAGGACTATGGTCGTGATATTTGGGGATAGCGAGATAGTTTCATTTGCATCTGTTTCATCGTTTGATTTCGTCCGTAGTCGGACCCTGTCTTCATCTTGATGATTTGAACTCCGAGTGAATTGTAACTTAGCATGTCGCGAGTGTAAGCCAATCTTGTATACTCATCTTTTCAGTATTGTATGATGTGATGATACTATACTTGCTAACGGCAAGATGCGCCTCTATCCCTTGCGAGGCCCTCGTGTCTTAAAAGGGATAGGCGCGCATCTGGGGCGTGACAGACCCCTCTTATGGACGTCATTGCCGCCGCCGCACGGAGGGTGGAAATGGTCATGTCAGGTCGACGCGGAGGGAATCTTGCGGTTGGTTAGGCCCGGACCTTCATCCGAAGGGAATCTTGTGGTGGGTTGAGCCCGAACCTTGACCCAAAGTGTACCTAGGGGTTGGGCTATCACACCCAGGTGAAAATGTCCATCGGTCAAACCCCGTCCAGCGAAAGTCAAAGGCATAGATCGCCCGGTCAACTCTCGCAGGGTTAGACGGGACGGGTGTACTTTGGGGGGTAGCTATGCCGCCAGGTCTTTCGCTGGGCCCTCCTACACGTCCAGAAGTGCGGTGGCGGGTGCAAGCACCCAACACGGGGCTCCGTGGTGTCACCCTCCTCACTAACATCGTCACCGGCGTCGCATGGAGGGGGGAACGGTCACGTCGGGCAGTAACGGAGGGAATCTTGCGGTGGGTTGGGACCGGATCTTGATCCGAAGTGTATCTATGGGCTGGCCTATCACAGCTAGGTGAAAATGTCCATCGGTCATACCTCGTCTGGTGAAAGTCAAAGGGGTAGACCCGTCCGGTCAACAATGCTAGGGTTAGACGGGACGGTGTAATTGGGGGGGGGGGGTAGCTATGCCGCCAGGTCTTGCGCTGGGGCCTCCTACACGTCTGGAAGTGTGGTGGAAGGTGCAAGCTCTCGGCACGTGGCTCCGGGGCGTGACCCCCCTCACGGACGTCGATGTGTGTTCAGAAGTATATAGCTTGACGGAGGGGGAGAACGGCAAACTCGGCCCAAGAGACACGCGTGGTGTCTGTGTGTGTGTTTATGTTTAGATAAGGCACAATTTAATTAATTGATTTTTTATTTTTCAATTATGTTTTTAAAAAAATTGAACAAAAAAAATCGAAAATAGCTATGCCGACGGCTAAGCCATCGGCATAGACCTGCCCACGCCACATCACCGATCCGCAGTAGGTGGGGCTTGAGCTATGCCGACGGCTAAGCCGTCGGCATAGGCCGCTCCCTTATCCGTTCAGCGCCCTCCCTCCTCCACTCGTTCTCTCGCCAGGCTCTCCCTCGATCCCATGCCCCTCTCGCTCGATCCCATGCCCCTCCTCCACCAGCCGTCGCCGCCGCTGCCCCCCGTCCCTCCGCACCCGGTCGGGCCCTAGCCCTCCCCGCCCGCCTTCTGCGCAACGCCGCCTCGCCCTTGTCCGCACTGCCGCCACACCGCCACGTCGCCCCGTCCTCCCCCGTCCTCCGTCGGCCACGGTCTCCTCCCCGCCATCCTCCCTCGGCTCCTCCCCGGCCTCCCTCGGCCCCGCCCCGGCCCCTTGACCCCGGCCGTGACCGCGGCTCCGGTGGCCCCAACCTCCCTCTGCCCCCATGACCGGCCCCTCCGTCGGCCTTCCTTTGCCCCGCGGTCGGCTCTGCTCCCGCTCCACTGCCCCAGCCCCTTGACCCCGGCCGTGACTGCGGCTCTGGTTGCCCGAAGGTAATTTTTTAGTTAGTTTTACAAATTTTTGTATGTAGTATTTTGTACAAATATATAAATAGATAGATGAATAGACTTATGGATGTTTGCTAGATGAATAGATAGATGGATGAAAAGGAAGTGAGTAAAAATGTGAAAAAATACTAGGTGGACAAATTTTTGCATATTTCGTGTAATTTTATTAGGTTTTAGATACATACTCACGTGATAGATAGATGTTTTGTGGAATACATTGATAGATAGATAGATGAAATGACACAAAACATTTTTTTGGCTTTTTGATAGATAGACGGATGTTAAAATTTGGATATGATGAGGGGTTATTTGATTATGATGATCTTGCTAAAAATTGAAGTGTCAATGTTTTGTGTGATGTGATGACCTAAGTTTTTTTCACTCGATGGAATTTACAGAATTTGTGGTGTTGCATCTTCGTGGAGTGATCATCGACGTCGGAGCTGTTGGTCCCTGATCGTCCCTCTCCGCTGTTCGACTACTTCCTCTACAGCCGAGGGTGAGCTACAAATCCACCACCTCCTCAAATGCTCTTTTTTATGTCACTAGATTTAATTATCACGTCAATTCGCGTAACCTAGGCGTCTCCCGTTCGAAAGGGTTGCATCGATAAAGATGCATTCAATTGCATATTTATCACAGTAACTCTTTCGGATTGTCCAGCGTTTTGTACGGACAGCCTGAGGGTGTGTAGATTGGGTACGTTCTCCATGCCCTACCCCATTTCAAGACAGGATTTTGGTGGTTCCTTCCCGTTGTTCTTCGGAGCACATTCTCTCGGACTTTTGCCGAGACGTGTATTTGGAGAACAACGGGGAGGTGCTGCCAAAATTTTGTCTCGGAACGGGGTAGAGCATGTAGAACGTACTCAATTTACACATCCTCGGGTGGGATTAAGACCTATCTTTACCTATTAGAGATGTAGGTGGATTCAGTGCCATTTCTCGTCAACCCGGTAGGAAATAAAAATTGTATGTGATTAATTTTAATGAATCCATAATTTTGTTGTGTGGCTCGTGATAAAGCAGAGGATGGCAGATAATCAGTAGATGTACAATGGTTTTATCCGTCGGAATCAAGTGACAACAAAGTGGGTCGAGAAAACCGATGTGTTCTTAAAGGAGATATTCCGTCCTCCAATGATAATTAACCCAGAATGCCCCTGTGCAAAATGTGATAGACGTCACCGTAGAGCTCAGGGAGAAATGACTTTGCACCTTCGCATGTTTGGATATATGCAAGACTTTAACATGCCCATAAACTTTGCCGAGCGGGACCGTGGTATAAAGGAGGTGATGTGACAACGCATTGGTGGTTATGAGGACGATGGGGTTAGAAACATGCTAGATGATGTTTTTGCTGCCGAGACGACACATACAACACCTTCAGAGAATGAAACGGAGGAGACGGAGGCAATCGCAAAGGCCTTCTTGGAGGTCTTGGCCTCGTCAAAGAAACCTCTTTATGCGGGTGCCAAAATTTCTCAGTTGGATGCCATCTGGCAACTGATGGCAGTCAAGGTTGAGTACGACTGCACCCAAGCTTGCTTCGAAGCATTTCTGGGAGTATGGGCTAACAACCTTCCTAAGGGTCATGAACTGCCGAAAAGCATGTACGCTACAAAGAAAACCATGAAGGCACTATCTATGAAATATGAGAAAATAGATGTTTGCTCGAAGAATTGCCTTTTGTTTAGGCACGAGCATGCCAGTGACAAGTACTGTAGGGAGTGCGGTTCCTCTCGGTACCTTGAGGTGGTCGATGAGCATGGTGAGAAGAAGCAACTAGACATACCCGCAAAGATTCTTCGGTATCTCCATTTCATAGAAAGACTATAGCGCCTTTTTATCACGGAGGAGTCTGCCAAAATGATGAAGTGACACAAGGAAGGAAAATTGTACGATAAAAAAATTGTACATCCATCGCAAGCTGAAGCATGGAAGTCATTCGATATAGAGTACCTCGAGGAAGCAGGCGAGGTAGGGAATGTCAGGATTGCGATAACAGGTGACGGGTTGAATCCATATGGTATGTCGTCCAATCCATACAGCTGCTGGCCCATGTTTGTTATTCCGCTCAACCTCCCTCCCGGTGTCGTAATGCAACGCAAGACCATGTTCTTGTCGCTGATCATTCCGGGGCCTGATTACCCGGGAAAGAATTTGGGAGTGTTTATGCAGCCGCTGGTGGATGATTTGCTCCATCGTTGGTACTTTCCGACGTTGACATACGACCGACATCTGCAAAAAAAATTCTCGATGAATGTTTGGTTGATGTATTGCATGCATGACTTTCCTGGCTATGTCCTATTTTGCGGATGGTGTACAAGTGGGAAGATGCCATGCCCAGTGTGCATGCAGGCTCTACGTTTTATTTGGCTACAGAAGGGTGGCAAGTATGTAGCCTTTGACATGCATCGACAGTTCCTCCCTGCAGACCATCCAGACAAGAAATACAAGAAGAACTTCATGAAAGGCCGGGTTGTCCATGAAGTAAACGAGATTCCAACGTTTTCTGGGGTAGATGTTCTTGCTCAGCTAAAAGCTCTCAAGCCTAAAGGCGAAGGCAAAGGCAAAGGAAAAGGCAAAGGGGAAAGTGAAGGCGAAGGCCCAAGCAAATGCAAAGGCAAAGTCAAAGCGAAACACTTTGAGGGATATGGTGAGACACACAACTGGACTCACATTACCCCATTCATGAAGCTTCCCTATTTCAAGGACCTCAAACTTCTTTATAACATCGATGTGATGCACACCGAAAAGAATGTCGCAGAGTCCCTTTTTTCCATGGTCCTCAACATTCCTGATAAGACAAAGGATAACATTAAAGCTAGAGCCGATCAACAACAAAATTGTGATAGACCACGGCAAAACATGCGGCCTCCAATAGACGGTCGAAGAAACTGGTTCAAACCAGATGCTGACTTCGTCCTTAAACCGCCAGAAAAGAAGGAAGCACTTATGTGGCTCAAGCACATTGTGAAGTTCACTGATGGTTATGCATCAAATATAAGTAAGGGGGTCAATCTTTCAACGAGCAAATTGACCGGGCTCAAGAGTCATGACTATCATGTATGGATTGAGTGGATAATGCCGATGATGGTTCGAAGCTATGTCCCCGAGCGTGTCTAGCGAGTGCTTGAGGAGCTAAGCCATTTCTTTCAAACAATATGTGCTAAAGAAGTATGTCCTGAGGTGATTGAACAATTGCATAAGAAGGCACCGGACTTGATATGCAAGCTAGAGAAGACCTTCCAACCAGGCTTCTTTACTCCAATGACACATCTCATTTTGCACCTCGTGAAGGAGGTATTGTTGGGAGGCCCTGTGCAGAATCGTTGGTAGTACGACCCTAAGAGACAGAACAAGCATCTCAGAAAGAAATGTGGAAACAAAGCTAAGATTGAAGCTTCCATAGCTGAGGCAGTTATCCTAGAGGAGGTGTCACACCTCAGGACATCGTACTATCCAGACCACGTTCCCACTCTGCATAATAAGGTGTCTCGATACAATATAGAAGAGCCCAAGTATAAACCCAAGCTCAATCTATTCAATGGGCAATGTGGCCGGGCTGGGGGTTCGAAACCTTATAACATGGCAGAAGAAGAGTGGGAGGACATCATGTTCTATGTCTTGCACAACATCAAGGAAGTCGAGGAAGAGTGGATGAGGTAATACCGCTACACCATTCCTTTCTTTACTTCGTTGAGGATGAGTCTCGTTCTAACACCGATTTTCTTCTTTTAGTCAATTCCTACATGAGGAGTGGACGGGAATGATTCCTCCTACTAAAGCGAAGGCACTTACTCTTTTATGGAACGGTGCCTCTGGCAGGAAAAAATTTGTTGCTTGGTTCATGGATAAAGTAATTGTTCACATTCCCCTAGTTCAACTTCCTAGTTCAACATTTATTAGTTGATGGAACTAATGCATCCATAAATTTCAATTAAACTTGTAGGACAAAGATCCGAACACCTCTATGGATGACGAATTGAGATGGGTTTCCATGGGTTTTAACGCTCGGGTCATGAAATGTGAAAAGTATGATGTGAATGGGTATCACTTCCATACAGAGGATCATCAGAACAGCCGGCCTGATCCCAAATCTATAAACACAGGAGTGTACACCCTAGGAGAAAATGAAGTTGAGTACTATGGAAGGGTAGGAAAAATATACGAGCTGTCATTCGATCTTGGGGGCGAGGACCTAAATCTAGCTGTGTTCAAATGTCAATGGTTTGACCCATATGAGGGGTTGAGACATACACCTTCCCTTGGTTTGGTCGAAGTTAAACCATCCACCGTTTATGCAGGAGCCGATCTTTTTATTGCTGCTACCCAGGCCACACAAGTTTATTATTTGCCCTGCCCATGCCAGAAGGAGTACCTAAAGGGTTGGGAAGTTGTGTTCAAGGTGGTGCCACATGGTAAGCTACCGGACGCGGATGATGACGATTACTTCTACATTAACCCCATGACATATGAGGGAGTGTTCTATCAAGAGAAACTTGATGATGTTGATGTGGTTCGATACAATGACGCTGATGCCTTGGGTGATGTTGATGTGGATCCAAACGATGATGATGCACGGAATGATGGCGAGACCATTGTGAACGATCAAGAAATACTAATGCTAGAGAAATTAAATGAATACGCTGAAGACGAGGAAGAGCCTGCACCTACGCCAGACAATGATGACGATATGCGTGATAGTGACGATGAGACTGGTCGAGGAAACGGTTACAACAATGATGATTCGTATGGGTTCTAGCAGATGTATGTTCCATGTCTTATTTGTATGTTCTATTAATATGTCTTTTTTATATGGTTTATTATTATGAATGCGCTTTTTTATTCCTTTTTATTATGTCTACTCCTTCATTATTAATACACTAACTTTTTATTCTCTTTTCAATGCAAGTTCGCTAAGTATGGGAAAGGGCAAAGCCGACGGTACTGGTTTGCTAAGCAAACTCGCCGCGAAGGTTAGTCGGAGTGGTCGACCCTATAATATCCCCTCCCGACTACTTGACGATGAGTTCTCAAAGGGAGGTCGAGGGAGAGGTGCCCCTAGAGGAGGATGTGGTGGTGGGGGGGAGAGGCCCAGGGGGACGGTCTCGGGGCCAGAAACTGCGCTCTATGACCGACATAGGGGGTGGCGAGGAGGGGGATGGTGACAAGGAGGGGGGTGCTGGCAGGAAGGAGGATGGTGGCAAGGAGGGGAGTGCTGGTGGGGAGGGGGGTGGCAAGGAGAAGGGTTGGCTACGTGGTGGTGCGCGACTCCCAAAAGCTCCGGATATCGAGGAGATGAAGTGGCTCATTAAGCCCAAGGGGAAAAGGTAGATGCCCCTTAATAATATTTTAAACACATAGCATCATTTTGATTGTACACATGCTAATATTTTCATTCTTTTGCAGTAGCTGGGAATATCCTGCAGGTGCCCGTGTTCCAAACGACATCCTCACTATCATGTTGAAGAAGCTTTGGCCGGGGATGTTCGCCCCGGACCGAAACAACCAGGAGCACAAGATTTTGGCCACAAGCTGGGAGGACCATGAAGCGGCCTTCCACCCAACCCATCAGACGGCCGCTAAGGCCATGATATCAAAGTTTTGGGTAAGTTCTCTTGAGAAGCACAATTCTTGAGTTACTTTCATAGTTTATCATCAAATCGTTTAACTCATGGCTTGTTCCATTCTGGTTTCATGAATGATTGTAGACATTCTATAGAGTTCTTGAGGAGGACAAGGTCGAGGCCGATGAGTTCTTGTTGCGGGCTGCGAGGAAGCAGGCCCGTTAGTTGCAGTACGAGGTGCGTTGGGTGGCCATCACGCTTTATTATCATGAGGTATGTAATGCGAAGGTGACCAAGGATGACGTGAAGGAGCATAACCTTACATTGACTAAGGAGCAGTACATGTTGGTAAGTATAACAGACTTTTCATTACGACGTTTTTGTGGTAAATTTCATTGTTTTGTGGTGACATGCCATTATGCTTCTTATGTAGGTGTGTCTTGATTGATGCTTTGGAAAGAATGATGGATGGGAGGGATTGGTGGATCTGTGGGTCGGCGAGGACGCAGAGTTTGCTGCCAAGAGCAAGATAAACCAGGCTAATCAAGGTACCGACGGAACACACCGTCAGGGAAACCGAAACCACTGGCGCCACAAGAAACTTCAGGTATATCTATGTACATGAAACATTCTTGATCTTCTCTTTACCGTATGTTATTATGTATGACTAACCTTTGTTTGGCGGTGTAGGAGGAGAAATTGAAACGGCCGCTCTCAGACATCGAGTCGTGGTGGCTCGCCCGTGTGCGGCCTAATCCCAAGGCCGGCAAGAGTGAGTACTATGGCCATACCGGGGAGAACCTGATGTTATACACGAAGGAGTTTTAGAAGTGGAATCCTGGCACATCAGACCCCTTGTCTGTGGATACCGACAAGAGGGCCGCCGTCAGCATAGGCCCGAAGAGTCATGGTCGGCATCCGATTCTGGATTCTGTGATCTCCCCTTCTGTCTCCTACAGGCGGATTCGCGCTACCGACCCGAGGCTGAGCCAGCGCCCGCGCCCAAGTGCGTCCTCTACACTATCACTCCTAGCCAAGCAGAACTCTGTAAGTATTTTCCCTCTTATCTTCTTTCTTTTGGCCTTTATTTTCCGCATCGCAATGTTTTATGAGTTCCATCATGTCATATTTGTAGTCCTACATGGACTTCCAACGTCAGCAACTCTTCGACTGGAACGAGAGAGTTGCAGCAGCCACTGAGTACAACAACCACATGACGCAGCTTCTGGTTGTGTCTATGGCAACCGGGCAGATTCCTACACTGCCACCACCACCACCACCTCCTGGACCACAACTAGTGCCGCCTATGTTTGAACAATTCCTGGCAGAACACTATGGCACTCCGGTTAGTACATCACCAAACTATTCAACCACAACTTACTGTTTATTCAATACAATCATATTTTGCCTTGCGATCTCTTTTCAAACATGCAGGGAACCGGTGGATCATTCGCCGGTGGTGGTGCTACTTATGGTTCTACTCCTGAGTCACAAAGCCCAGTCACTTCGGTCTGGCGAGGCGATGGTGGTGGTAGTGACGGTGGCTGTGGCGGTAGTGCTAGCGCTAGCGGTGACGGTGGTGGTAGCGCTAATGGTGTGTCCGCATGTTGTAATCGAACCTTATTAGATATGGTGCATTCTATGATGTCTCCTGCTGATTTGCCACTATCGTTTTGGGGTTATGCATTAGAGACAGCTGCATTCACTTTAAATAGGGCACCATCGAAATCCGTTGAGACAACGCCATAAGAACTATGGTTTGGCAAGAGGAAAAACTTGTCGTTTCTTAAAGTTTGGGGATGTGATGCTTATGTAAAAAAGCTTCACCCTGAAAAGCTGGAACCCAAAGCAGAGAAATGCGTCTTTATAGGATACCCGAAAGAGACAGTCGGGTATACCTTCTATCTCAGATCCGAAGGCAAAGTGTTTGTCGCTAAGAAGGAACAATTCTTGAAAAAGAGTTTCTCTCGACAAAATTGAGTGGGAGGAAGATAGAGCTTGATGAGGTTATTGAACCTTTACTTCAACCAGAAAGTAGCGCAGCGCAGAAAGATATTTTTGTGGAACCTACGACGGTAGAAGATGGAGTTAATGATGATCATGAAGCTTCGGATCAAGCTACTATTGAACCTCGCAGGTCGATAAGGGCGCATACTACTCCTGAGTGGTATGGCAACCCTGTCTTAGAGGTCATGTTGTTGGACAACAATGAACCTACGAGCTATGGAGGAGCAGTGATGGGCCCGGATTTCGAGAAATGGTTAGAGACCATGAAATTCGAGATGGGATCCATGTATGAAAACAAATTATGTACTTTGGAAGTATTACCTGAAGGGCGAAAGGCCATTCAGAACAAATGGATCTTTAAGAAGAAGACAGACACAGACGGTAATATCACCATCCATAAAGCTCGACTTGTGGAAAAGGGTTTTTCACAAGTTCAAGGAGTTGACTACGATGAGACATTCTCACCCGTAGCGATGCTTAAGTCTGTCAGAATCATGTTGGCAATAGCTGCTTATTTCGACTATGAAATTTGGCAGATGGATGTCAAAACGGCGTTCCTCAACGGTTTCCTTGAGGAAGAGTTGTATATGATGCAACCCGAAGGTTTTGTCGATCCAGAGAAAGATGACAAAGTTTGCAAACTCCAGCGATCCATTGATGGACTGGTGCAAGCATCTTGGAGTTGGAATAAGTGCTTTGATGAGGTGATCAAAGCGTTTGAGTTTATACAAGTTGATGGAGAAGCTTGTATTTACAAGAAAGTGAGTGGGAGCTCTACAGCGTTTCTAATATTATATGTGGATGTCATATTGCTGATTGGAAACAATATAGAAATGCTGGAAAGCGTGAAGGAATATTTGAACAAGAGTTTTTCAATGAAGGACCAAGGAGAAGCTGCTTTCATATTAGGCATTAAGATCTATAGAGATAGATCGAGATGCTTAATAGCACTTTCACAGAGCAGATACCTTGATAAAGTTTTGAAAAAGTTCAAAATGGATTAGTCCAAGAAGGGGTTCTTGCCTGTGTTACAAGGTGTGAAGTTGAGTAAGACTCAATGCCCAGTGACTGCAAAAGATAGAGAAAAGATGAGTGTCATCCCCTATGCTTCAGCCATAGGCTCTATTATGTATGCAATGCTGTGCACAAGACCCTATGTCAGCCTTGCCATAATTATGGCCGGAAGGTTTCAAAGTGATCCTGGAATGGAGCACTGGGCAGCGGTCAAGAATATCCTTAAGTACCTGAAAAGGACTAAGGAAATGTTTCTCGTTTATGGAGGTGATGAAGAGCTCGTCGTAAAGGGTTACGTCAATGCAAGCTTTGACACTGTGACCCGGACGAATCTAAGTCGCAAACCGGATACGTATTTATTCTTAATGGGGGAGCGGTAAGCTGGTGCAGTTCCAAGCAAAGTGTGGTAGCTGATTCTACGTGCGAAGCGGAGTACATCGCAGCCTCGGAGGCGACGAAGGAAGGTGTCTGGATGAAGAAGTTCTTGACAGATCTTGGAGTAGTGCCCAGTGCACTGAATCCAATGAACCTGTTGTGTGACAACACTGGTGCTATTGCTCTGGCCAAGGAACCAAGGTTTCACAAGAGGACCAGACACATAAAGCGACGCTTCAACTCCATCAGGTATTACATCGAGGAAAAGGACATAAATATTTGCAAAGTGCACATGGATCTGAATGTTGCAGACCCGTTGACTAAACCTCTTCAAAGGGCTAAACATGATCAACACCAAAACTGCATGGGTGTTCGATTCATTGCCATGTAAATCAGATAGTGATGTGAACTAGATTAGTGACTCTAGTTCAAGTGGGAGACTATTGAAAATATGCCCTAGAGGCAATGAATAGAGTGTTTATTATTATATTTCCTTGTTCATGATAATCGTTTATTATCCATGCTATAATTTTATTGATTGGAAACACATTACATGTGTGGGTAAATAGACAACACACTGTCCCTAGTATGCCTCTAGTGAACTAGCTCGTTGATCAAAGATGGTCAAGGTTTCCTAGCCATTGACATGAGATGTCATTTGATAATGGGATCACATCATTAGGAGAATGATGTGATGGACAAGACCCAATCTACAAACGTAGCATATGATCGTGTCTGTTTATTGCTACTGTTTTCTACATGTCAAGTATGTGTTCCTATGACCATGAGATCATGCAACTCACGGACATCGGAGGATTGCCTTGTGTGTATCAAATGTCGCAACATAACTAGGTGACTATAAATATGCTCTACAGGTATCTCCGAGGGTGTCTATTGAGTTGGCATGGATCAAGACTGGGATTTGTTACTCCGTGTGACGGGGAGGTATCTCAAGGCCCACTCGGTAATACAACATCACAATAAGCCTTGCAAGCAATGTGACTAAGTGTTAGTCGCGAGATCTTGTATTACGAAACGAGTAAAGAGACTTGCCAGTAACGAGGTTGAACTAGGTATGGAGATACCGACGATCGAATCTCGGGCAAGTAACATACCGAAGAACAAAGGGAACATCATACGGGATTAACTAAATCCTTGACATAGAGGTTCGACCGATAAAGATCTTCGTAGAATATGTAGGAACCGATATGGGCATCCAGGTCCCGCTATTAGTTATTGACCGTAGAGGTGTCTCGGTCATGTCTACATAGTTCTCGAACCCGCAGGGTCTGCACACTTAAGATTTGGTGATATTTCGGTAGTATAGAGTTATGTATGGTGGTGACCAAAGGTTGTTCGGAGTCCCGGATGAGATCCCAGACATCATGAGGAGCTCCAGAATGGTCCGGAGGTAAATATTGACATATAGGAAGTCCTATTTTGGTTGCCGGAAAAGTTTTGGGCTCATCGGTAGTGTACCGGGAGTGCCGGTAGTGTACCGGGAGACCATCGGGAGGGGTATTTTGACCCAAGAGGCAACATGGACTGTGGGAGAGTGAATACCAGCCCTTAGTGGGCTGGTGGAAGTCCCACACAAAGCCCATGCAGCTAGGGAGAAAAAACACAAAGAGAAAAAGTGGAAAAAGGCAAAAATAGGGTGAATCCTAGTCCTACTAGGATTGGAGGTGGATTCCACCTCTCCCACCTGGTTTGGCCGACTCCTAGAGGCTTGGCCCCTCCTCCTCTCTTCCTCTTATATATACTGGAGGTTTTAGGGATTTTGCACAGAATTTTTAGCCACGTGCTGCCCGTTCCTCCAGTGCATAGTTTCTCCTCTAGATCGGTTTTTTGCAGCGCTTAGGCGAAGCCCTGCCGGAATAGCTCCACCACCATTGCCGGAGCGCCGTCACGCTGCCAGAGAACTCTTCTTCATCTCCGCTCCTTCTTGATGGATCAAGACGGCGGAGATCGTTATCAAGCTGTACGTGTGCTGAACGCGGAGGTGCCGTCCGTTCGGTGCTAGATCGGAAGGATCGTGATACAGTTCATGAGACGGATCGTGATCAAGTTCGCGGGACGAATCGTGATTGGATCGCAGGACGGATCTTGATTGGATCGCGAAGACGTTCGACTACACCAACCGCGTTTCTTAACGCTTCCCGCTTAGCGATCTACAAGGGTACGTAGATCCATTGTCCCTCTCGTAGATGCTCATCACCATGGATAGATCTACGTGTGCGTAGGAAATTTTTTGTTTCCCATGCAACGTTCCCCAATAGTGGCATCATGAGCTAGGTCTATGTGTAGATGAGATCTCGAGTAGAACACAAAAGGTTTGTGGGCGTTGATGCTTAGATTGCTTCCTCCCTTTGTCGGATTTTGGTTCAGCGGTATTGTGAGATGAAGCGGCCCGGACCAACATTACTCGTACACTTACGAGAGACCGGTTCCCTCGACCACAACTTGTTGCATAGATGGCTTGCGGGTGCCAGTTTCTCTCACTTTAGTTGGATCGGATTCGATAAAGGTGGTCCTCGAGAAGGTTGAAAAGCAACTAGTGTATCACCGTTGTGGTTTTTGCGTAGATGAGAATTGTTCTTGCTAGATACCCGTAGCAGCCACGTAAAACATGCAACAACAATTAGAGGACATCTAACTTGTTTTTGCAGGGTATGTTGTGATGTGATATGGCCAATTACATGATGTGATATATGTGATGTATGAGATGATCATGTGATGTATAGATTATCACGACTTGCATGTCGATGAGTACGGCAACCGGCACGAGCCATAGGGTTGTCTTTAATTATTGTATGACCTGCGTGTCAATCATTAAGCGCTATGTAATGCTTTACTTTATCGCTAAACGGTAGCAATAGTAGTAGAAGCATGTTGGGCGCGACAACCCCGATGGCGACACGTTGATGGAGATCAAGATGATGAAGATCATGGTGTCATGCCGGTGACGATGGAGATCATGCCGGCGCTTTCTATATGGAGATCAAAAGCACAAGTTCATGGCCATATCATGTTACTTATGAATTGCATGTGATGTTAATCCTTTTATGCACCTTGTTTTGCTTAGGATGACGGTAGCATTATAAGGTGATACCTCACTTAAATTTCAAGATGAATTGTGTTCTCCCCGAGTGTGCACCGTTGCGAAAGTTCGTCGTGTAGAGACACCACGTGATGATCGGGTGTGATAGACTCTATGTTCACATAAAACTGGTGCAAGCCAGTCTTGCACACGCAGAACACTCGGGTTAAACTTGACGAGCCTAGCATGTACAGACATGGCCTCGGAACACAAGAGACCGAAAGGTCGAACATGAGTCATATAGTAGATATGATCAACATGAGATGTTCCCCATTGAAGCCACCTCAACTCACATGATGATCGGACTTGAGTTGGTCAATTTGGATCATGTGACACTCAGATGACCTGAGGGATGTCGATTTGAGTGGGAGCTTTAGTAAATTTGATTAACTGAACTCAATATCTTGAACAATAGTCTAAGTAACCTTTGCATATTTGTGTTGTAGATCAATGGCTCGTGCAGTAGCACCCCTGAATTTTAATGTGTTCCTAGAGAAAGCTAAGTTGAAAGATGATGGAAGTAACTTTGTTGACTGGGCCCGTAATCTGAGGATTATCCTCACGGCTCCCAGAAATCATATGTCCTTGATGCACCGCTTGGTGACCAACCAGAAGACATGACCTCCGAAGACGTTAAGAACGCTTGGGAGGCACGTACTGGAGATTACTCAATAGTTCGGTGTGCAATATTGTATGGCTTAGAACCGGGACTTCAAAGACATTTTGAACGTCATGGAGGAGATGAGATGTTCCAGGAGTTGAAGTTTATCTTTTAGAAGAATGCCCGGATCGAGAGGTATGAGACCTCCGATAAATTCTATGATTGCAAGAGGGAGGAGAACGGGTCTATCAGTGAGCATATACTCAGAATGTCTGGGTATTCAAATCGTCTAGCAGAGTTGGGAATTACCCTTCTGCCAGAGGCAATCACTGACAGAGTTCTTCAATCACTACCATCTAGTTACAAGATCTTTGTGGTGAACTATAACATGCACGGGATGAACAAGTCAGTCACCGAGCTGTTTGCGATGCTGAAAGTTGCTGAGTCTGAAATCCAGAAAGAACATCAAGTGTTGATGGTCAATAAAACCACTAGTTTCAAGAAGAATGGCAAGGGCAAGGACAAGAAGGGTAAAACCAAGAAGGATGGCAAAGCAGTTGCTACTCCTGTAAAGAAGCCTAAGCATGGACCTAAGCCAGAAACTGAGTGCTTTCATTGCAGGGGAACTTGTCACTAGAAGCGGAACTGCCCCAAGTACCTGGCTGACAAGAAGGCGGCCAACGAGAAACAAGGTATATATGATGTACATGTTATTGATGTGTATCTTACTAGCTCTCGTAGTAGTGCCTGGGTATTTGATACCAGTTCGGTTGCTCACATTTACAACTCAAAGCAGAAACTACGGAATAAACGAAGGCTGGCGAAGGACGAAGTGACGATGCGCGTGGGAAATGGTTCCAAGGTTGATGTGATCGCCGTCGGCACGCTCTCTCTTCGATTACCATCGGGATTAGTGATGAACCTGAATAATTGTTATTTAGTGCCTGAGTTAAGCATGAACATTATATCTGGATCTTGTTTATTGTGAGACGATTACTCATTTAAATCAGAGAATAAAGGTTGTTCTATTTATATGAGTAATATCTTTTATGGTCATGCACCCAATGTTAGGGGTTTATTCATATTGAATCTTATAGTGATGACACACATGTTCATTACATTGATGCAAAAAGATGTAGAGTTGATAATAATAGTATCACTTTCTTGTGGCACTGCCGTTTAGGTCATATTGGTGTAAAACGCATGAGGAAGCTCCATGCTGATGGACTTTTGGAGTCACTTGATATTGAATCACTTGACACATGTGAACCATGCCTCATGGGCAAGATGACTAAAACGCCGTTCTCTGGAACAATGGAACAGGCAAGTGACTTATTGGAAATCATACATACTGATGTGTGCGGTCCAATGAATGTTACAGCGCATGGTGGATATCGTTATTTTCTCACCTTCACTCATGACTTAAGTAGATATGGGTATATTTACTTAATGAAACACAAGTCTGGAACGTTTGAAAAGTTCAAGCAATTTCAGAGTAAAGTTGAGAATCATCATAACAAGGAGATTAAGTTCCCGCGATCTGATCGAAAAGGTGAATATCTGAGTTATGAGTTTGGCAGTCACTTAAGATAGTGTGGAATTGTTTCACAGTTGACACCGCCCGGAACACCACAGCGTAATGGTGTGTCCGAACGTCGTAATCGAACCTTATTAGATATGGTGCATTCTATGATGTCTCTTGCTGATTTGCCACTATCGTTTTGGGGTTATGCATTAAAGACTGCTGCATTCACTTTAAATAGGGCACCATCGAAATCCATTGAGATGACGCCATATGAACTATGGTTTGGCAATAGGCCAAAGTTGTCGTTTCTTCAAGTTTGGGGATGTGATGCTTATGTCAAAAAGCTTCAGCCTGAAAAGCTAGAACCCAAAGCGGAGAAATGCGTCTTCATAGGATACCCGAAAGAGACAGTCGGGTATACCTTCTGTCTCAGATCTGAAGGCAAAGTGTTTGTCGCTAAGAACGTAACATTTCTTGAGAAAGAGTTTCTCTCGAAAGAATTGAGTGGGAGGAAGATAGAGCTTGATAAGGTTATTGAACCTTTGCTTCAACCAGAAAGTAGTGCAACGCAGAAAGATGTTTCTGTGGAACCTACGATGGTAGAAGACAAAGTTAATGATGATCATGATGCTTCGGATCAAGCTACTATTGAACCTCGTAGGTCGACAAGGGCGCGTACTGCTCCTGAGTGGTACGACAACCCTGTCTTATAGGTCATATTGTTGGAAAACAATGAACCTACGAGCTATGGAGGAGCAGTGATGGGCCCGGATTCCGAGAAATGGTTAGAGGCCATGAAATCTGAGATGGGATCCATGTATGAAAACAAAGTATGGACTTTGGAAGTATTACCTGAAGGGCGAAAGGCCATTCAGAACAAATGGATCTTTAAGAAGAAGACAGATGTGGACGGTAAGATCACCATCTATAAAGCTCGACTTGTGGCAAAGGGTTTTTCACAAGTTCAAGGAGTTGACTACGATGAGACATTCTCACCTGTAGCGATGCTTAAGTCTGTCAGAATCATGTTGGCAATAGCTGCTTATTTCGACTATGAAATTTGGTAGATGGATGTCAAAACGGCGTTCCTCAACGGTTTCCTTGAGGAAGAGTTGTATATGATGCAACCCGAAGGTTTTATCGATCCAGATAAAGCTGACAAAGTTTGCAAACTCGAGCGATCCATTTATAGACTTGTTCAAGCATCTTGGAGTTGGAATAAGCGCTTTGATGAGGTGATCAAAGCGTTTGAGTTTATACAAGTTGATGGAGAAGCTTTTATTTACAAGAAAGTGAGTGGGAGATCTATAGCGTTTCTAATATTATATGTGGATGTCATATTGCTGATTGGAACTCATGGACATCGGAGGATTGCCTTGTGTGTATCAAACGTCGCAACGTAACTGAGTGACTATAAAGGTGCTCTACAGGTATCTCCGAGGGTGTCTGTTGAGTTGGCATGTGGATCAAGACTAGGATTTGTTACTCCGTGTGACAGAGAGGTATCTTAGGGCCCACTCGGTAATACAACATCACAATAAGCCTTGCAAGCAATGTGACTAAGTGTTAGTCGCGGGATCTTGTATTACGGAATGAGTAAAGAGACTTGCCAGTAACGAGGTTGAACTAGGTATGGAGATACCGACGATCGAATCTCGGGTAAGTAACATACCAAAGAACAAAGGGAACATCATACGGGATTAACTGAATCCTTGACATAGAGGTTCGACCGATAAAGATCCTCGTAGAATATGTAGGAACCAATATGGGCATCTAGGTCTTGCTATTGGTTATTGACCGTAGAGGTGTCTCGGTCATGTCTACATAGTTCTCGAACCCGCAGGGTCTGCACACTTAAGGTTTGGTGACGATTTGGTAGTATAGAGTTGTGTATGGTGGTGAACGAAGGTTGTCCAGAGTCCTGGATGATATCCCAGACGTCATGAGGAGCTCCAGAATGGTCCGGAGGTAAATATTGATATGTAGGAAGTCCTATTTTGGTCGCCGGAAAAGTTTCGGGCTCATCGGTAGTGTACCGGGAGTGCCGGTAGTGTACCGGGAGATCATCGGGAGGGGTATTTTGACCCAAGAGGCAACATGGGCTGTGGGAGAGTGAATACCAGCCCTTAGTGGTCTAGTGGAAGTCCCACACAAAGCCCATGCGGGTAGGGAAAAAAACCAAAGAGAAAAGGTGGAAAAAGGCAAAAATAGGGTGAATCCTAGTTCTACTAGGATTAGAAGTGGATTCCACCTCTCCCACCTGGTCCGGCCGACTCCTAGAGGCTTGACCCTCTTCCTCTCTTCCTCTTATATATACTGGAGGTTTTAGGGTTTTTGCACAGAATTTTTAGCCACGTGCTGCTCGTTCCTCCAGTGCATAGTTTCTCCTCTAGATCGGTTTTCTACAGCGCTTAGGCGAAACCCTGCCAGAATAGCTCCACCACCATTGCCGGAGCGCCGTCACGCTACTAGAGAACTCTTCTTCCTCTCTGCTCCTTCTTGCTGGATCAAGACGGCGGAGATCGTCATCAAGCTGTACGTGTGCTGAACGCGGAGGTGTCATCCGTTCCGCGCTAGATCGGAAGGATCGTGATCAAGTTCGTGGGACGGATCGTGATCAAGTTCGCTGGACGGATCGTGATTGGATCGCGGGACGGATCGTGATTGGATCGCGGGACGCTCGGCGATTTGGATCGCGAAGACGTTTGACTACACCAACCGCGTTTCTTAACGCCTCCCGCTTAGCGATCTACAAGGGTACGTAGATCCACTCTGCCCCTCATAGATGCTCATCACCATGGATAGATCTGCGTGTGCGTAGGAATTTTTTTATTTCCCATGCAACGTTCCCCAACATGAACTTTGTTGCCTAGCTTGAACTATGTTGAACTATGCCTATGCTGTGTATGCTGTGCATTTTGTGTATATTCTGTGTATAAACTGTGTATTTCAAACAAATAAAAAGGGAAAAAAATTTATGGTAGCTATCCCGACGTCATAACCGTTGGCATAGATGGCATGAGGCACCAGGTTTCGCCACGTGGAAGCCCCTGGCAAGCTCCTGGTGGCCCTCTACGCCAACGGTTATGCCGTCGGGATAGATTTACCACCTATGCCGACGACCTAGCCGTCGGCATAGTGGGCCACGTGGCCGCTCTGTGCATCTCCTGGTGGCCCTCTACGCCCACGGCTAGGCCGTAGGCATAGGTGGTAAATCTATCCCGACCACATAACCGTCGGCGTAGAGGGTCACCAGGAGATGCGAGGGGCTGCCAAGTGGCGACACATGATTGGTCGGCTTCGCCGTCAACGGCCGTCAGTCCCAATACGTTGCCGAGAGGGTCTCTATGCCGACGGCTGTATGGAAGCCGTTAGCATATATGTGGTTGCCGACGGCCTTCCGTGGGTACGCCGACATTCGAGTTGCCGACGGAGTTACGCCGACGGCCACCGTCGCGGTAGCTATATGCTGATGGCCCTTGGGGCCTATGCCGACGGCCTAGGCCGTCGACATAGGTGGTTATTCTGGTAGTGTTTGATGTTTTATTAGTGGCATACAACCTCTGCAGCCTAGTTATGAGTGGAAAGTAACGCAAAACCTTTGCGGGCTTTTTCTTATGCCTTGAATTTGTTTGTGTATCAACATTGTCTCCATCAGCCCAACGGGAGCTATTACAGACATGGCAAGATTGTTGGTTAGCCCTCTCACCCCAGTATAGCATGCAATCTCTAGGACATGCATGAATTTTCTGGTAGCTAAGACCCAAACCACGAATTATTTTCTTTGCTTCATGGTAGTTCTTTGGTAGGCTTGCATCTTCAGGAAAAGCATCAGATAATAAATCAAGTACTGATTTGAACGATGCTTGACTCCACCCATGTAAAACCTTTAAGTGAAATAACCTGACTAAGAAGGATAACTTTGAAAAAAATTCACATCCTTCATACAAGTTGGAGTCTGCATCCTTCAAGAAGCTTAAAAATGTTTCTTTTTTTCTGCTCCCATCTTGACTTTTAGCGGCAACATTCTCTTCTGCTGGTGATCTAGGCATTCTATCAGGGACCTCAAGTTGTTCATCATCTAAAGCTGCAGAGTTTTCTTCTTCATTGGAGAACACAAGCTTATCATCATCTGATATGCTATCCAGTGAATCATAATCTGGCATATTGAAAACAACATTAAGGAGCCCTCGCGTGTCATCTAGTCTTCTAGAGTCATCCTCATCTAGTCATCTAGAGTCATCCTCATCTAGTCTTCTAGAGTCATCCTGTCTTGGAACATGCGTATGGATATCTGGAATAGATGCATCGTTTGAGGCATGGAATACATCATCAAATACATCTTCCGATGAATGAAATTGCTCTCCATGGCAGATCCATGTTGTATATCCTTGTAGGATACCGTGACATCTCAAATGGGTTTTTACTTCGTCGTAAGTTTGCATCCTCTTGTTTGCACAATTTATACACGGACATAGAATCTTGCCACCATCTCTTACATCATGGAATGCAAAAGAAAGGAACTGCGCAACACCATGTTTGTACTCTGCACTGGTTCTTAGTTTACTCATCCACCTCCTATCCATCATTTAATGAAAAAGCTGAAATGGAATAGCCAAAATGTCACTTATTTAATTTCTATTTAATGAACAATCATTAATGTTCAATAACAAAGAAGTTAAATATACTCCCTCCGTTTGAGAATAGTTAACTTGGTTTGAGTTCCTCGTTTCAACGAAATATCTAATGTATGGTTTTCCATGGACTCAACCTTCATATTCAAGTATTGTTTACTATCATTATACAGCTTGTTCTGCATCTTTCCTCAATCTGACAGCTTCAAAACAGTGAACTTCATACCCCCAGTATTCTTTATTTAGCTTTTATGTAGTCTGAATTCCATTTTAAGTTATGGTATGTGAAAATAAATCATAGTCAAACAACACAACTAAAATCTGATATATAATTCAATACTGATATGAGATGTGTATCAAGAGAGATTAGTGTAGTGTGATGTGTTAACCTGCTAGTTCGTTGGCTGAAGCAATGAAGTAGGTTGCATCGTTGACTCCTATACGAATCAGATCCAGATCGTGAGTGGCAGAGGAGGGAGATCAGAGGCAGATTGGCATATGAATCGGATCCAGATCGTGAGTGGTAGAGGAGGCAGATCAAAGGCAGATCGGCGGCGGCGGCAGCGACGGCAAGGGGACACAGAGGGAGGCGGCGGCGCCTAATCTGACCAACACATCTTCTATATCTAAATAGGAACACCCCACTACAAGTATTTCTCTCAACATGCAAGGCGTCCACCTCATCAAGCATCATTGAGCAATCCTAACCTGCCACCTAAGAAAATCTGCCACGTAAGGAAAAGAAAAAAATCTGAGAAAGCAGACGTATAGCAAGCACAATACTACCTATCATGCGGCACACATCTCCCTTCCCATTTATCTTTGCTATTTATTCCCATCCTCTTCCAGTCCGAGAGTTAATGTAAACCCATCTTCTCCATACTACTCCACGGCGCCTCATCTTCTACACGGCGGCACCGATGCGGTCTAACTCTGAAATAACTATAGGCCAATTGATTTCCCCTCCCATTGTTTCCTTTTTTTTTTATCAGATTCAATTCTTCTACTGCCCACCCCTATTAAACACAAGAACCCGATGGATTTTTCCTTGCCTCCCCTGATCTTCTCCATGAAACAAATGCAAAAGTAACCGACGCAGTTGCTCTCCCTATTAATCAGTGGAGATGCTCTGTTGTCGTCGTCGTCACGACATCTTCGTACTTGCGCCCCCGCTCGAAAGTCTGCCAGGTTTCGCCCTCAGAAATTCTACGAGATTGATAGGGTGGATGAAGTCTCCGGTGTATACACATCGATCTCCTGCTGGTACCGCGTGCGCTGGTCGGGACACGTCTGCAGCCCTCACCGTCGACCGTGACCCGTTTCAGTTCCCTCCCCGTCTCAGGTCTTCTTAATTCACAATGCCTAATCTTCATACTATGGGTCTGCAAGATTATTATCCTGCAGTGGGGACCTCATCCGTGACTTCCTGACCGGGCCTTCGCACGCGTTGATTCACACGACACTGCTCCCTGTTAAGTCACGTTTTTCTTTTGGCTGATGTTCTTGATTCGTAGGTCGGATTGGCGTCATTTTCAGTTCTGAAATTCTTTGGTTTGCTCATATATGTTACAATCAAGAATGCCACATCGATCTGTTCACTCTGATCCTTTTCTCCGTGTGATATTTTCAGTTGCTACAGAGAATCGCGGTACAGATTATGATCTCTGTGTGGAGTCGATGACACAGGTCACTATATGAACCTATATCCCTGTCGCTTTGTGTCTATTACACTGTACTGAACTGATTCTTGATAAATTTTTGCCCTCTACTTTCATTTTCAGTCGGAGTTATCATGTCTATACTCTGCATCGTGTAAGTTTTTTATGTTCAAATGTATACCTCTAGGCTGAGAAGCCAAATTCCAGCCCATTGTTCCAGGTGATCAGACTTCCCTCTTCTTTTTTTCACTTATGTCAGGTGATCCATCTAATGGTATTGATTGTTTTCCTAACGTTATGGCTACATCGTACTGAGTGCACGAACTGAATTATTGCAGGTTGACGGGGTTGAGATGGATTGCACATACATGTTCAATCTGGATCATTGCAAGTTAATCATTGGCCAACAGATGAAGGCATCCAAAGTGTTTATTGACAAACTGACCGTATGCTTCTATGTTAATTGGGTTTACAATCTATGCGTCCGTTGTTCTGCCTTGGTATTCTCAAATATTTAGCCTCACATATCATAATGCGTTGGCATTGCCAAAACAAATTCCTGTATTTGTACGTTATATTCATTTTTGTCCGACAGCAAACTTCATCAGTATAGGTGCGCAGACTCCAAGTTATTTTGTTTTATTTGGAATTATTTTTGTACCATTGTCATGTTAAAACATTGCACAATATACCAATTTCAGTATCCTTCTTTTCTTCCAGGTTAGTCTTCCTTCATATCAAATATAAAGTGTAGTTGTAGGTGATCCACGATGGCCCTGTTGGTATGCCTACAGTTGCAAGTCATGTATAATTGAGGTTGTTATACAATGCAATTATATGAACATACATAATTTCATTTTTTGCTTGATTAATATATGTAATTTCACTCGATTTGACCTCATAAAATTTGACAACAATAATTTTTATTAATTCCCACGGCAACGCGTGGGTGTCTTCTAGTACTCTAATCATGCACGAACCAAATTGTTACGCTGCTCAAAGACAAGATCGGAGGCTTCTTTGCTAATTTGGCCCTGGATGCCAGTGGGCTTTTAGTATGGGCTTCTTTTAATCCTTTTTCATGTATATACACGAGAGGCAGCGGGGCCAAGTATGGATGTACGTATGACTGGTTGTGTACACTGGTTAGTCGTTGTTTGGTGTCGTGAAAGGTGAATTGTTGATTTTCTCTACTTTGACTTGATCTAAATCGGTTCCATATATTAGAATTAATAAAGTTTTTTGTGAGTATGCTTTGTTAAAAGTGAAGATTACAGTTTACTATAAACTAGAAAAAGGGTTCGTGCTTTGCAACGAGAGAAACAAAAATCATAATCTTCGATGGCCATGATCATATTTTATTGCATCACGGAGATACACTATCACTCATAATTTTATGAAATCATAAATTATTTTTAAACTCGTGAAATATTTTAAACTGTGAACAATTTTAAATTCATGAACACTTACAATTTTTAAATATTTTCTTAAATCAAGAACGTTTTTTGAATTCACCGAATATTTTATACTATTAGTAAACATTTATAAAAATGTGATTTTTTAACAGTTTTCAAGAATCGACGAACATTTTTACAATGGGCGAAGATTGTTTTGAAAATTGGTTAAACAATTTGAAAATAATGCACTTTTTTGATTTAACGAATATTTTTTAAATGGATGGCATTTTTTAACCAGCGTACAATTTATGAATGAATAAACCATTTTGTAAGTCATTAACAGTTTTTAATTTTTTTCTGATATTATTCAATTCATTAATTTTTTCTGATATTATTCAATTCATGAATATTTTCTGAATTGTTAGAACTTTGTTCAATTTGATTAACATTTTTAATACACGAAGTTATTAAAAACCATGAACATTTTTAGATTTTCCAAAATTTTGTTTTCATTTTTTTTGTATATTTATTGAATAAGCAAGTATTTTTGGATAATATTACGAACATTTTTTGAGTCGACAAACATTTTATTATTTATGAAACATTTTACTTCAAAATTCTCATTTTCATTTTTTTATTTTAAATCCCACATTGTTTAAAGTAAAAAATGAAAATAAAGGAAAAATATAAAAGGGAAAAGAAAATTTAAAAACAGGTCATGCGGACATGGGCTGTCCAAAATAGGAGTGTTGCGTCTTCAAATAGGGTATAGAGCGCAGTTTAGGTTGTACCTACTGCATGGGCCGGTCCATACGGAGGATTACCTTGCGTGAAATATATTTTTTATCACTTATAAATGGTATTGATGGGTAATATTTTACAACTTTAAGGGTAAATTTGATGACGTATCGCAATTAGCAATAGCCCCTTTATTATTAGGTATAGATTCCCGCAAAAAATAATTACAATTTATTTTCCTAGATTTTTGCAGGGGTTTCTTTGAAAATATAATGACATGCATGGAGCAAAACAAAAATATGGAGAAGCTTAATCTTTCATCTTGCAAAGATCGATTCATCTTCAAAGATTGACATACAAACTCTACAAAATGAATCATCCAGGGTGAAGCAGCTCATTCTGCAAGCGAGCACACACCATCATGTAGGGGCAAAACCACTCTTACGGAGCAACCATTGCGATAGGGGCGTCATTCTCTCGTTAAAGTCGGCGACCGTCTCGCCTCCTCTTTGAGGGCATCTTCCTAGGTGTTAAGATATATAGTTTGACATAAAATAGCAGCAACTATGTAGCAACTCCGTGTAGTAGCAGCAACGACAATGGCAACTTCCACTCATAGTGACCACAACTCCTGCATCATACAAGCGTTAAGGTATGATCGAAAGGAGAACGACACAAGGCACACCCAAATAATTCACTTAATATGCTTCCGATTATAAAAGAGAAAATCTACTCGTAAAAAATGAAGATTTAACATATGTCCATCTCCTATATATGTCCATGCATAAGGATGCATTTTGTTCTCCAAAGAAGGTCTTTTATAGAGGATTTTTCTTGTTCTTTTTTGCCCATGGCAGAGTATATAACTTTTCTCGTGAAGCCTTGCATGTATGGAAAAGATATAAATATGCACTAAACAGATATAAAACTTCTACACATTTTTAAGGAGTGTACAGTTAATGTCCGTGAGGATGCAGTCTAGGTAGCTACAATATCAAGATATTTTCTAAAATGTCTCTTCGAGTGTCTTTACATAATCTAAAGGACATCATGAATAATGTCTCTCGAGGTCGCCTCTATCATGTTGAGGCATTATCTAAAATGACTCTTCGAGTGTCTTTACACTAGCGCTAGAAGACATCATGGAATAATGCCTCTACATACATGTCTCTACTATTAAGGCATTGTCAAATGTCTCTTCTAGTGTCTTTACCAAAATACTAAGAGACATAATATGGAGTGCCTCAATGTAGATGTCACTACTAATGAGACACTCTCCATAATGTCTCCCTTAGTGTCTTTACATCGTGGTTGGATTAGGTGCTAAGAGGCATAAGGGGGAGTGTCCCTAGGTATATGTCTCTATCGGATGTTTTTGGTGTAGATGATGTCGTCGACGTACAGGAGAAGGTACGCAGTGGCGGCTCCCTGGTGATAAGCAAATAGGGAGGCATCGGACCGTGTGGACCGTAACCCCTACTGCTGAAGGAAGGCCGCAATCTGCTGGTACCAGGCCCGAGGAGCCTGCTTCAACCCGTAGAGAGAACGGGAGAGCAGGCACACGTGGTCCGGATAAGCGGTGTCGACGAAACCAGTAGGCTGCTTACAAAACACCTGCTCGTCGTGATGGCCATGCAAGAAAGCATTGGACAGATCAAGCTGGTGAACTGGCCAGACGCGAGAGACAGCTAGCTGGAGAATTGCACGAATCGTGCCCGGTTTGACAACCGGAGCGAAGGTGTCGGTGATGTCTAGGCCGGTGCGCTGTCGGAAACCACGCACCAGCCAACGCGCCTTATAGTGCTCGAGAGAACCGTCAGGGCGAGTCTTGTGGCGAAAAACCCACTTGCCAGTGATAACATTGGCATGGGGAGGTCGCAGCACAAGCTGCCACGTGCAGTTGTGCTTTAGGGCATCGAACTCCTCATGCATGACAACGAGCTAGTTTGGATCCCGAAGGGCTGCAAGAACAGAGGTGGGTAGTGGAGATGGAGACGAGGTAGACGCGACACATGCGTACTCGTCGGCGGTATAGCGCGTGCTAGGACGAAAAGTCCCAGTCCGAGCCCGAGTGACCACACCGGTGAGGGGTGCAGTCACCGCTGGCAGAGCTGAAGGGGAGACCGGCGAGGATGATGTCAAGCCGGGCTCCATGGAAGCGCCTAGCGGGTCCAAGCCATAGGCCTCAACAACGGAGGCATCCGAGGGGGCGCCGGAGGCGGTGGCAGCGGGATCGTCCGAGAGGACAGCCTCGCCTAAAGTGCTGCGCGAGGGGGTAGTCGAACCCAGGGCGGCGATGAGGCCCCCGGAGGAGGCAGGCACGACAGAGGGCGTGGGGCGCGCAGGCGCAGTCGGGGCCGTGGCGGTGCTCAGCGAAGCTGGCGGCCCGTCGGAGGTGGTGGCAGGGGCGAGCCGCACCGCAGAAGGCGCCGAAGGTTGCGCGGGTGGTGACTGTACCGGCTGGAACGGGAACACGAACTCATCAAAGTAAATGTGTCGCAATGCATAAACGCGGTGGGACACTTGGATCATAGCACCGGTAACCTTTGGTCTTGGGAGGATAACCAAAAAAGATGCAAGGAACCGACTGTGGAGCAAGTTTGTGAGGGGTGGTGGACGCGGTGCTAGGATAACAGAGACACCCGAAAATGCGAAGACCATCATAAGATGGGGCCGCACCGAAGAGGAGTTGGTGAGGAGCATAGTTCCAGCGAGGGCGACACGGGCGGATGTTAATGAGGAGGCTGGCGATGGCGAGAGCATCCAGCCAGAACCTAGGAGGCACGTTGGAGTGGAAGAGCAACGTGCGAACACAGTCGTTAAGGGTGCGAATGACGCGCTCGACACGTCCATTTTGCTGAGACGTGTAAGGACAAGTGAGACGAAGAACAGTGCTATGGGACGCAAGAAGGTGGCGGATGGCGGCGTTGTCAAACTCTTCCGTTGTCAGTTTGTAATGCAAGAATGGGAGGACTGAATTGTGTGGTGACATAGGAATAGAAGGTGATGAGTGTGGCGAGGGCGTCGGATTTACAACAGAGAGGGAATGTACACACATGATGCGAGAAATCATCCAATATCTCCAAGTAGTATAGATAGCCCGTGTTGCTTGCAACAGGGGACGTCCAAACATCACTATGCAATAACTAAAATAGAAAAGTGGAAATATTTGTAGACTCGCTAAAGGGAAGACAAACAAGACAAACGTGCTTGCCGAGACGCCATGCCTCACAAGTATGGTTGTCAACCTTATTACATGAGAATGAAAAACTCTGAAGAATATGACATAAAACTATGGAGTTGGGATGACCGAGACGAGCGTGCCAAAGATCGACGCTAGCAGCGAGGACGGGTGGCGGTGGTGGTGGAGGAATGCACCGGGTAGAGGTCTTCGGGGCTATCACATCGGTGAAGAACCATCTGTGTATGGGCGTCCTTCATAGAAAAAACAACAGCATCAAATTCGACAGTAAGAGGATTCTCACGAGCGAGACAACGAATGGAAACTAGATTGGAGACTAAGTTAGGAGAGTCAAAGACACTAGACATATTAATAGGAGTAGAAGTAGATGGAAACGACGTATGACCGACATGTGTAATGGGTAAGGAGGAACCGTTACCAACAGTGATGCGAGTTGGGGTATTGACGGGAGTGCAAGACGTGAGGTTACCGGGATGAGATTTCATATGAGCGGTGGCGCCCAAGTCCATGTACCAGTCATCACCTCGACCATAGTTGCTTGATGTCGGTGTCGAGTGCAGAGCGGCGAGTAGGGAGGGATCCCACAGAGGCGGTACCTAGGGTGGGTGGAACCCTCCATAAGGTGGCGCGAGGGCGATGCCGTAGCCACCCGGGGCCGGCGATGTAGGGAGGGCCAGGTAGGGAGCAGCATGAGGCGCGGTGCTGGGCCCGGCGAGATAGACCTGGTAACTCACCGGATGAGGCCGAAGGAGGCTCGGGACGGGGGCACAGGCATCGAGTATGCATGGATGACTCCCGTCCATGGGTTTGTACCGTAGGTCCACGACGGGAAGGGCTGGTGCTGATGAGGTGCCCCTCGGACGTAGGGCCGCTCCCAGGTGGCTGCTGCTGCTTATGGCCACCCCCACGACAGTTGGCACGCCACCCACCGCCCTGCTGCTATTGTTGGGGAGCAGCAGGAGGAGCGGAGGCCGCGGGCGGGGGGGGGGGGGGGGGTTATATAGTACCCCGAAGGTGGGGGCTGCTGCTGCTGCCGAGGCGCACGCGAGTCAGGTTGTGGTGGGGCGCCACGAGAGGTGCCGGCGGTGAGGGCCTGGTGCTGCACACACTTCTTTACCCCTTTCATCCGACGCTCCTCCAACTTCAAGTATGCCACAAACTTGGAGAAGGAGGGGTCCGGCATCAAGGTGAGGTTGCCGGCGGCGTTGTCGAAGTCCTCGTTGAGGCCGGCAGTGAGCGTGCTGAGAAGGAGATCGTCGTCAATCTTGGCGCCGATGTCACGGAGCTCATCTGACAACTGCTTGAGGTAGCGGTAGTAGTCATCAATGGACTGGTCGCCCTGATGACAGGCGAAGAATTCCTGCTGTAGAAAAATGCGACGCTGAAGCTTGTTTTCGGTGAAGAGTCCGTTGAGCTTGACCCACACGGTGTGTGCATCATCCCCATCACTCATGACCGTATGAAATAGGTCCTTGGAGATGGTGGTGAAAAACCATCGGATGAGTGTAGCTTCGATCGCGGTCCACTCGGGGTCGTCGCCCATGGTGCGCGAGTCGACGGTGCCATCGATGTGATCCACGAGATTCTCCTCGCGGAAGAGAAGCGAGAAGTAGGTTTTCCACATGTAGTACGTGGAGTTGGTGGCGTCGAGGATCACGGGAACACGGTCTTGAATGGTGATGTCGCGGATGGCAGCCGGATCGGGACTAACGAAGGGGTTGGAGCGGGACGAGGCGATGGACATGGTGGCGGCGCGCGAGGGGAAAGCGGCGGCTAGGGTTTAGGGAGAGAGAGCGGCGACGCGGCTGGAGAGGCAGCGCGGCGGCTGGTGGGTGGCATGGCTGCGAGGGGAGAGGGGCAGCGGCGTGGGTAGGGGTGGCGGCAGCTCGGGGCGGCGGCGGCAGCTAGGGTTACGGAAGCAGTTTAGGGTAGGATCGATACAGTGAATGATACCATGTTAGTTGGAGAGAAGAGATTGTGTACATCGATAATTCTCATTGATCGTGCAACACACACAATATAGGTACAAGGGGTGCGACCGGTGTCTTGTCTCCCAAGAAACAAGTGAATATAAGAGGAAGAGAGACATTACAGGTATGACGTATAAATCCGGACCTACATACGTACACACATGTTCAACATGAATAAATCAAACTTCTCGGCAGTATGTTTATGCTTGGTTGACTCGCACCACAGCACCAGTCTAATTCCTTGCCATCCACAAGCCTCACATGTTACTACGTTGAACGAAATCAGTGAAGGAGCCATTTTTAAACTGAAGGGTGAGGGGCCTATTTTAGGAAATGGATTATTAAGTTTGGACTTTGGAACAGACAAGAACCTTTCCTGATACCTAATAGCATATCAAATTATAAGATTGTTTGAGCAGTAGCCCACGCATAATGGTCCAGTTGCTGAAAAGCTATAGTCAACAAGAGAAACAAATCACAACGCTAGATCAAGGCGATTATAATGGATTAAGAACTAAACAACGACCTCAAGATTTCATATATCAATCATGTGCATGCATACAAAGAAAACACATGGCTAAAATATATTTGTTGATCTTGTGCATCATATTAATTCATGGTATATATTTTCGAAATAAAAACAATTTCTACGGTCCATTGTTGGTCGTCTCTTATTTTTAATAAAGAGATCAGATCGAAATAAAAACAATAAATTACCTTGAGAAGTAGTCTTGAAGAGACTGAGACTACCACGGGAGTAGTCAACAGGCGAAGATAACAACATTTCAGTGCCAAACTTCACCACATCGTCTACCAGTGTTTTGTTCTTCAAATCAAGTGCAAGAACCCATGTATTGTCACATCCACGGTCACCGCAGGTCAGCGGGTAAACAACTTGGTTATCATCGATGCTCAAACCAGGTTCAAACAGAAAGAGGTCGCATAAGGTTGGCTCCGGCCACATCGAGGGCCCCAACTCCCCCTACCAGACCTATGGATGGATCCACCAAAGGTGCTTCCCCAGGTCCCAGTGATCCTCCTTCCAACCCTGCTCCCCATACAACTCCCGGGGTTCAGGTGCTTGACCCAAGGTACAAGGATATGATTTGTTTCAACTGCAGTTGGCCTGGTCATTATGTTGGTAATTGTGTGGAGCAGAAGAAATGTTTCATCTATGCGGGAAATCATAATGTTAACAATTGCATTGCCTGGGCTAGGCTTCAACCTACAGCTGAGTACTTTGGTAGTGCAGCCACAGGCTTGGGTTTCTACCATATTGATATCCCTGTGGCTGCTGAATCCAGTTGGCTGAATTGCAAGAACTGTACAGTGCTGAAAGTTATGAAAGGTGAAGTTTCTGCTTCTGATCTGATTACACAATTGAATGTCATTTTCTTCAAAGGTAAAGAGTGGCCCTGGCAGATTAGAGAGTTGGAGGAGAAGAAGTTCCTACTCAGATTCCCACCATGGAAAAAAGTTGAGGATCTGATTGAATTCCCTGCCTTTGAACTCCCCATTGATGGTGTCTCTGTCAAAATCTGTGAATGGGAAGGAATGTTGGATCACTTTGGAGAATTGACTGAAGTTTGGGTGCAGGTGGAGGGAATTCCTCCCAAGTGGTGTGCTTGGAAAGTCTTTGCCCAAGTGGCTTCATGCTTTGGAGTACTAGTGGATGTAGACTGGAATGGGATGTTCAAAAGCTTCTATGAGAAAGTCAGAATCAAAATTGCTTGCAGAGATCCCACAAAAATCCCATATGAGAGACCGGTTGAAAAAGAAACTGTATCTGCTTTTCTTCACTGTTGAAGGCTATGATCAAATGGGAGATGGATTAGATGGTGATGATGAAGACCCTGATCTGGATAACATAGTTGATGATAAGGTAGATGAGGATAATGGACATGGAGGTAAGGATTCTATGGAGGAGGAGGATGATGAGCCTATTGATGAGCTAGACAATGCAAACTTTACTACTAAAAACTCTGTTGGTTCTAGGAGCAAAGGGGTAGCTAGACTGTCTGCTTCTGCAATTGAATTCCACCCCCCAAATCTAAAGAACTGCTGCCATGAAGAGTTTATTGAGGAAACCAGAAACAAGACCCCTCCCAAAAGCTTGCAGGACAAGGTTCAGCTCACATAGGAAGACAGGGGACATGAGAGTGAAACCTTATCTGCTCATATGGAATACTGTTCTGCTCAGCTGAGCAAAATTGAGATGGCTGACTCTGAAGATGATCAGGAAACTGAACTGCCTGAGATGCAATGTCTCCCTGAAGATATAGCTACATCTATTGGATCAGTTAAAAGATCGTTGCTGGAGTCCCTGGACATTGCTGAGTCTGATAAGAAGATGAAATGCAACACAGGACAATCAAAGAAATGGGGGCCCGTGCTCTCCACCAGACCTGTTACTAGGCATCATGGCAATATTAAAATTATGGAGAAAGCAACAACATATTTGCAGAAGAAAAACCTGGAGATTCCCTTAGCCTTCCAAGGTAAATATTTTGCTACCACTGGTATTGATACTCTTGCTGATCAAACTGCTAGAATTGACTTATGTGTGGGTAGTGATCAAGGAGAACAAATCAACATTATCCAGGATATCGTTTATAGAGAGAAACTTAGATGTCTTGAATTTGCGGATGTTAATCCTGAGTCTGTTTTACCTACTGACTTATATCCTCAACCTGAAAATATGGAGGGGGTTCTCCCCAGAGTGGCACAGGAACCAAGCTTGGATCAGAGGGCGCTGCTGATCCGGGTAGTTCTAGCCCAACCCTGAACTCTAAGCATGTGCCTTGTGGCCTTTCCCATCCTTTTAAAATAAAATGATTGGTGCCTTTTGGAACATACGTGGTCTAGGTCAACCTGGCAAAATTCAGCTCCTGTGTGACTTTTTGAGCAAGAGTATGGTAGATTTTGTTGGTTTTTCTGAAACCAAGAGAGAAATAAATTGAGGATAACATCATTAAAAACATTTCTGGTAGACTTGATTTTACTTGGCATCAACTCCCCGCGAAAAATACTGCTGGAGGCATCCTTCTGGGTGTCAACAATGAAAAATTTGAGGTAATTGGCTTTGTTGATAGGAACTATTGTGTGGTTGCAACTATTAAGAATAAAAGTAATAAAACTGTCTGGTAGCTTGTTGTTGTGTATGGCACGTCTTACAATGAGTTTAAAATGGAATTTATTTCCGAGCTTCATGATATTATGAACACTGTTACATATCTAGTTGTCGTGGTTTTGTCACGGCAGATGCCATAGGTAGGCTTATCGCGAGGGGTCGAAGGACGTCGGCGGGCTCCGGGAGCGGGATTAGGCACAAGCGGTGGCTGACACACGATGTACCCAGGTTCGGGGCCCTCTGTGGGAGGTAATACCCCTAGTCCTGCTCGGTCTAGTTGAGACAATGGTCGGGTTACAATGGTGCTCCTTGAGGTGTATGGATCAAGGAGGAAGAAGGAGCTAGCCTGCTCTTCTACCTCTCTACGTGCGTGTATGTGGAGTGGATGTGGATGTGGAGGGAACTCGGAGAGCAGCTGATCGATCGTTCGTCCGTTCGTGCCTACCTTGGTTTTTCCCTCTGTTCATTGTCCCTGTTCTCGTTGCTGTTCATGGGGGTGGCCCGGGGTTTTTTATAGGCCAACCCCCCGAAATACAATACAAGTAGAAGGTCAAAGGGGGCCCTAGCCGGCAGCCTCTCTGTCCGGCTGCGAGGGCCCGGTCGGGGGGGTCTTGTCATCGTAGGTCCCGCCGGCTGAAGGGTCCCGTCAGGAACCGGCAGGACCCGTAAGGCGGGCCCCGACGATGGTCGCATCGCGGCACGGGCCGCACCTTGTGGCGTTGTCTTGCGGCGGCCGGCCGGGGTCAGCGGTACGGCCGGCCACCCTGTAGCCATGCCGGGGTAGGTGACGGAGTGGTTGGAGGCGTGCCGGCACTATTGGAAGCCCGGTCACCATCCGCCAGGGTCAGAGGCCCTGACGTCTTCGCTGTGGCCATATCGGCGCTTACCCCCGATGGGATGGGGGCCACTGTTGCCACGCACGCCCTGCAGACGGTATCCAATGCTCAAGCAACTGGGCGTAGCCGGCGGATCACCTCCGGCAGGGCGCAGCCGGACCACAGGGGGAGGCAGCCCGCCCTTTAGTCGCGTTAGGAGGCGGGGGAAAGGGGGCGCTTGAGGCTACCCCGGGGTCATCCCCCCGTCAGTAGTCCCTGAAGTCGGGGAGGACCTGCCGACGGGCCGCGGCGGTCCTCGCCGGCTTGAAGATCGTTCTTGTGCCGCGGGCGGCCTTGAGAGTCGAGCGGAACCGGCAAGCGATGGCCGGCTCCGTGGCCGGCCGACGCTTCGCGCGCCGCCTCTGGTTCCCCGCCTGGTTGAGGAGACGCGCCACGTGGAGGGAAAGACCGGGCAGCGGGGCGGGGCCCTCCACGGCCACAGCCTCGGCCCGCGCGCAGGGATCCTTTACGGTGCGGGGCGGACGGTTGGCATTACCGAGCGCCATGATGTCCTCCCCGCGCGCCGTGGGAATCGTGGGGGTCCTGCGCAATGAATCCGGCCATTACGATCGCCCGCGCGGGGTTTAAATGTCGAGGAGGGGGAGGCAGAACGGCCCATTCGCTCCCCCTCCTGCCGCCGCATCGCCTTCGTCGCCTCCCTCCCCCCGCCACGAGAGAGAGAGAGAGAGGCCGAAGCACGAGGACAGGCCATGCCGCCGTGCGCCGCCGAAGAGAGCCCGGACCGCCGCTGAGCACCCGCGCCCGTCGACACGACCGCACACCCCCTCGGCGACCATGGCGGGCAAGGGCGCCTGGGACGACAACGATGTGGACAAGACCTTCATCGAGCACCTCCGCCACCGCCGCAAGCTCCCGGCGGAGGAGCACTTGGTGGCGCGCCCAGCCGGGCTGGAGAACTCCCCGGCCCCGCGGGAGGGCGAAGTGGTTGTCTTTGCCGACCACTTCCTCCGCGGGCTTGGGATGTCGGCGAGCGCCTTCTTCTGCCGCTTTCTGACGCGGTTCGGCCTGCAGCCGCACCACCTTGCCCCCAACACCGTCCTGCAGCTGGCGGCGTTCGTCACCCTCTGCAAGGGATACTTGGGGGTTGCACCAAGGCTAGACCTCTGGTGCCGTCTCTTCTTCCTCAAAAGGAAGACGGCGAAGGACCCGGCGACGAAGTAGATGGTGATGACCGCCTATGGAGGTGCCCTGATCCACATTCGCAAGGGAACCGGCTTCCCGAAGCTCCCGCTACACGAGTCAGTGAAGCGATGGCAGCGGGGGTTCTTCTACGTGAAGAACGCGAAGCCGGAGGAGGACTACATCAACCACCCCGACTTCGCCAACCATCCGCCGACCGCGATGCTAAACTGGCGAGCGGCCGCGTCTCCGGCGCCCGAGACGGCGGACCGGCTCTGCGAGCGCCTGCTCGCGATGACCGGGTAAAGGGGCTGAAGGCCACGGACCTGCTGGCCACGATGCTGGCGCGCCGGGTGCAGCCGCTACAGAGCCGGCCGCACCTCATCTGCCAGATGGGAGGACGCCAGGACCCCTGCCGGTTCTCCACCAAGGAGATGAAGCCGGCCTATGTGGCGAGGAGGGTGAACGCCATTTCATCGGCGAAGATGGCGGAAGGAGAATGGCAATGAGGGAAAACCCTATACAGTCGGAGCTGCCCGGCACCGCGGGTAAGTGACAAGCCGGTTCCTTCCCTCCATGTTCTTTTAGAGGCGATACCCCTCCCCCCTTAGTCTGATAACGCGCCGCCCGGCCTGCCTGCAGCTCTTCCCGTTGCTGCAGAACTACGGGGAGCCGGCCCCCGACACGGCAGAGTCGGACTCCGAGGAGGTCGAGGACGCCAACGACATGGAGCTAGCCGACTCCGAGCGAGCCGGAGCATCCGGTGCCGACGACGCGGAGATGGAGACGGAGGGGGGCGAAGAGGCCGAATCGACAGGAGAGTCCCCTCCCCAGACGCGCGTTGCCGAGGCTCTGGAGAAGCCCGAGGCTTCGGAGGACGAGGCCATGGCGCCGCGGAGGCGCAAACCTCGAGCCGGCGGCGGCCCCAGTCGGGGAGGCCCGGTCGCGAGCGACAAGGGGAAGGGGCCAGCTGGCACCAAGCCGGTGCCCAAGCGTGCGGCGATCGCGCAGCCGGGCGGCAACCCCGGAGGCGGAGGCAAGAAGCAGAAGGTCGCCCAAGCGGGACCCATGAGAAGGGCAATCCCCGTCATCGCCGGGTAAGTCCATTTTTCCTCCACCTTGGTCCGTCCTACCTTCCCCCCAGTCTCTTACTTCTTCGTGACCAGGAAGGCGCGCGCCCTGGGGAGGACACCGGGTGGCGGGACGGAGAGGGCGGCGCCGCCGACGGTGGCCGAGGAGAGGGAGCGCCAGGGGTAGCTCGACTTCGAGGCGGCCGAGCAGGAGCGGCGTGTCCAGGAGCTCCGCCCCTGGGAGGAGGCGGCGAAGAGGCGAGGGAGAGCCAGCGAGGAGGCCGCTGGCGGAGCGTGGGAGCCGTTCCCCCTCCTCCAAGGAAACGGCGGGGAGTCCGCGGGCGGAGATTGGGAGCCCTTCCCCACGGCCTGGAGAAGAGGTCGAAGGTCCACCACGGCCCCGGGCGAAGGGCGGAAGCGAGTGCGACGGCCGCGGAGGACGAGGCGGCAATGGGCCGCGACGCCGCCCAGTCGATTGCGGGCGACGTGCCTCCGGGGCCGGAGCTACCGGCCCCGGAGGCACTGCCACCGGATGTGCCGGCTTCGGAGGTGCCGGCTCCGGAGCCACCGGCGTCGAAGGCGAGTCAGCCCGGAGCAGCCGGAGGTGGGGTGCCGAAGATAGGAGCCACGGTGGACGTGAAAATGGCCGCCGCGATTGCGGCAACGGCGGCCCCCGGCACGGCGGTGATAGGAGGGGCCCGTCGCATCGAGGTCTCCACCAAGGGAGGACCCGCAGACGGAGGCCGGCCGCAGCAGACCTGGGCGGCGGCCTGGAGCCCGTCCCCTGGCGGGCCGTCGAGCGCCCTCGGAGCGGCAGTGGCCGCCGCTGTGGAAGCGTTTGCGGCGGCCCGCGCCCAGGCAACGCAAGACGCTCGGGCTGCCAGCGACCGGTTGGTGAGCTTGGAGCAGGCGGTCACGGTGAGTTTCTTCTTTCCTTCTTCCATTTACTTGCGTTTTTCGTCTTTTCCAGTGGGGACGTGCCAGCGCACCCATTGGGTGTAGCCCCCGAGGCTCGAGCCGGCTGGGGCGCAGGCGGGTCGAGCCTAAAGCTCTTATTCTTTTGCAGGCAGCGCATGACCGCCGGGTGGCGGCGTACAACACCCTGCTGGGATTGTACCGGGGAGCTGAGAACCATCTCGCTGTCGTGTCCGCGGACCTGCGAGGTACGTTGCCCTTGCGATCATTGCGTCTTGCGATCTTCCAGTGGGAGCATGCAAGCGCACCCACTGGGTGTAACCCCTGGGAATCAGGTCGGCTGCCCCGAAGGTGGGCTGAATCCTTTCTGACTCTCATGTCTTCTTATGCAGCTACCCATGCCGAGACGGTCTGCCTTCGGCGCCAGGTGGTGTGCCTTTACGAGGAGCGGGAACTCCTGACGACGGAGGGTGACCGGCTCCGTGGGTAGGCGGACCAGGCAAAGGCGGAGTGGGAGGGCCGCGAGGTGGCCCACCGTCAAGCGCTGGCAGACCAAGAGGCGGCCCTTCGTCGGGAGGCGGAGGAGCGGGAGAAGGCGCTTCACGAGAAGCTAGAGGCCAAGGACGCCGCCCTAGCCAAGGCGGTCGAGGACGCGTAGGCGGCCCGGGAGGAGCACGAGCGCCGGTGCCAGGAGTGGTCCGCCAGGAAGGTGCGGCTGCAGGAGCAAGGGCACGAGGTGGATCAGATGGTGGACAGTAAGTTTCCGTCGCCTTGCTCTTCTCGCGCCTTCCTTCCTGGTTTTCTGGTTTGCCTCCCCGCTCATCCCCCATCCTCTTCTTAGGGCTTTTCCCTGGCATGCGGGAGGTCATGGAGGTGGCCGTGGAGGCCGACCGTGAGGCCCGGCGGGCGCAGGGAGAGGTCGTCGGGCCGCTGGACCCCTTGACCCTGGACGAGGTGGGGATCACCGCCGAGGCGCGCCTATCGGAGCTGGTCCGCACCCTGAAGCGGCTCCAAGCGGCCGGCATGACGCTGGTCCGCATGCTCTGGCCCGGCGCGGTGGAGCCGGTCTCCATGAACCAACTGTCGAGGTGGCTGGAGTTCGGGGCGACGCAGGTGAACGCCTGGAGGGCCTCCGCGGCACGAGCCGGCGCGAGCATGGCGCTCCGCATCACCAAATCGTGGTACCCCGAGCTGGACTTGGGTTTGCTCACGGCCCAATGTGCTGGCGCCGACTCGGAGCTGGAGGCGGTGACCGACGAGATGCTGGCGAGGGCAAGCGACCTTGCGTCCTTCGCCGCGTGGGACAAGTACGTCCCGGAGCGCGGCACGGACGGCGTGGTGGTCCCGGAGGACCAGTACGGGCACGCTCGGGACGCCCCGGAGGGGAGCGCCATCGAGATGGCTGATGAAGAGTCCGACACCGACAAATACGCCGAGTCCGAGCCGGCTCCGATTGCGGGGGCTTCTACCTCGGCTGCCCCGGAGGCGCCGGCCTCGAAGGCGCCAGCGCCACCGGCTCCCGGGGCGTGAGCACCGCCGGCTGCAGCGGCATTAGTACTTGGAGGAAGGCCGGCCCGATGCTGCCATAGCTTAGGACTTCTCTTTCCTGCATTTTTGTTTTTAGACTGGAATTCCACCCACTAGGGGTGTATATGTAATGAATTTGTAGCCGTGGGCCTTTTTTTATATGTAATGAACTTGTGCCATTTATCTTAGAAAGAATGTGCGTGCCGGCTCTTCTTTCACCCTTTGCCTTTTGACTTGTGTTTGTGCGCCGGGATTCCCTCCGGCTTCCGCCCCGCCTGCCAGCCAGCCGGAGGCTAGTCTGGGACAGGGACGGGGCTTCACCCTTGGGAAAATAGCGGGCTCCTAGAGTCAACCGGCTAGGGCTAGGTCGAGCCGGCAGAGGCCGGTTACTAGGATTAACATAGCTCGGCTGGGCCGGTCCGGCTGCCGTGCGCGTCGGCTGACTTTCGTAGTGAGAAGCCCCTTCGTACCCCACGGTCCCTTCAGCCGGACAGCCAGGAGCCGGTCTGTAGCTAGTTAGGGGAGGGGAGGTGAAGGGTTTCTCGCTCACATTATTTGTCCGCCTCGGTGCGGAGCCGGGCGAGCCCTCGGGCCCGGGAGCCGGACCCGGTTGACGTGCCTTAAATAACAGAACTTTGTAGGAATCGAAAAGGGCATGCCCCTAGCACCAGCTTGGGGGTCGCCGTCGCATTCATGAGCCCAAAAGAGGGAGGATACATACAATGGTTTTCAGCAATAGAATGGACGGAGGAGCGCCGCGTTCCACGGGTGCTCTGGCTCCTCGTCGGAGGCTTCTCTCTTGCATTTCTGCGGCTTCTGGGCGTCTATTAGATAGTACGCGTTGTTGCGCAGTGCCCAGCTGACAATGAACGGGCCCTCCCATGGGGAGGACAGCTTGTGCTGGCCGGCGGTTCGCTGGATCCGCCTGAGCACCAAGTCTCCTTCGCGGAAGGAGAGCGGCTAGATCCGCTTGCTGTGGTAATGCCGGAGCTTCTGCTAGTAGATGGCCGTCCGGCTCAAGGCCAGCTCGCGGGCCTCCTCGAGGAGGTCGACGCCGTCTTCCCTTGCCTCCCTCGCGTCCTTCTCGGTGTATAGGGTGACCCGAGGAGAATAGAACTCGATGTCGGTGGGGGTGATCGCCTCGAACCCGTAAACGAGAAAGAACAAAGTGTAGCCGGTTGACCGGTTGGGCGTGGTCTGGAGGCTCCAAAGGACAACCGGCCGACCGGAACAGCGGTGTCACGAGCCGGGGCTTGATGCCGGACAGGAGTAGGCCGTTTGCCCTCTCAACCTGGCCGTTCGACTGCGGGTGGGTGACGGACGCCAGGTCGAGCCGGATGCCCCGCCTTGAGCAGAAACGTGCCAGCACGCCTTTGGCGAAGTTCGTGCCATTGTCGGTGATGATGCTGTGGGGGACGCCTTAACGTACCGTGATGTCTTCGATGAACCGGACGGCCGTGGGGCCGTCCAGTTTCTTGATCGGTCGGGCCTCGATCCACTTGGTAAACTTGTCGACGACGACAAGCAAATGTGTCATGCCGCCTCGTGCAGTTTTGAAAGGTCCCACCATGTCCAGACCCCAGACGGTGAATGGCCACGAAAGGGGGATGGTCTGGAGAGCGCTAGCCGGAAGATGGCTCTGTGTGCTGAAGCGCTGGCAGCCCTCGCACTTGTCAACGAGTTCCTTGGCCGCCTCCAGAGCAGTCGGCCAGTAGAAACTATGACGGAATGCTTTGGCCACCAGGGACCTGGAGGCGGCGTGATGCCCGCACTCGCCCTGGTGGATGTCGTGGAGGATTTCGTGCCCTTTCTCCGGCTCGACGCAGCGTTGGAAAACGCCGGTGGTGCTGCGATGAACCAGCTCGTGGTTGATGATGCCGTAGGCCGGGGCCCGACGCTGAATTTGCCTTGCAATGGCCTCATTGGAGGGGAGCTCACCACGCTGGAGGAATGCCAGGATAGGCCGGGCCCACGAGGGAGCCGAGACAGGGGCCAGCCCAGCCCCCGGGACCGGCTTGCCAGCCCCTAGGAGCGAGGTGGCGGTGGAAGCATTGACCGTCATCATGACGGCGACGAGGCCGGTGCCGGCGTGCGTAGGCGCGACCGACTCAATTGCCGTGGCGGACGGCGCCGGACTAGAGTCTGGTGGAGGCGGACCCGGCAAAGCTGCCGTAGCCGGCGGGGCCAGTTGGGCAGCCGGTTCCGCCGAGGTGTCGACCGCGTTTGTCGGCACGAAGATGGACTCCTATTTGGGAGAAGGCTTGATCGAAGGCTTCATTAGCCGCTCGAGGGAGACGTCGGCTGGGATGGCCCGCCGGGTGGAGCCAATCTTGGCCAGCGCGTCGGCCGCCTCGTTGTCCGCACGGGGGATGTGGTGGAACTCGTAGCCCTCGAAGGAGTCGGTGAGCTGCTGGACGAGGAAGCGATAGCTGGCCATGTTGGCATCCCTAGCGTCCCATTTGCCAGAGACCTGTTGCACCACGAGGTCCGAGTCGCCGAAGCAAATGATGCATTGGATGCCGATCTCCTTGGCGAGCCGGAGGCCATGGACGAGGGCCTCGTATTTGGCCACGTTGTTGGAGACGGCGAAGTGGATCTGGAGGGCGTAGCGGAGCTGGTCTCCTCTGGGGGACGACAGGACGTTGCCGGCCCCCAGGCCGGCTCGCATCTTCGAGCCGTCAAAGTGCACGTGCTAATGCATGGAGTCAGGCGGAGGCGACATGAACTGGGTTTTGGCCCAGTCGACGAGGAAGTCGGCCATTGCCTGGGACTTGATGGCAGTGTGTGGCTCGTATCGTATTTCGTAGTCGGCCAGGGCGATGGCCCATTTGGCGATCCGGCCGGTGGTGTCCCGGCCGGCCATGATTTCGCCCAGCGGCACTGTGCTCACGATGGTGATGACGTGCTCCTGGAAGTACTGCTTCATCTTATGGGCGGCAAAGCATACGCAGTAGCACATCTTCTGGTAGTGGGGGTAGTTTTGCTTGGAGGCAGAGAGGACCTCGCTGAGGTAGTAAACGGGACGCTGCGTCGGCAGTGCCTTGCCTTCCTCCGGCCGCTCCCCCACCAGGACGACACTGACGACGCGCTTGGTCGCCGCAATGTAGGCGAGCAAAGGCTCCTTGTCAGCCGGCGCGGCCAGGATGGGCGCGCTGGTGAGAGCCCGCTTGAGGTCGCGGAACACCGCGTCCGCCTCGTCGGGCCAGTCGAACAGGGCCGGCTTCTTCGAGAGGTCTCGGCCCGGCTCGACCAGGGCCGACTTGCATAGGAGCCAGTAGAGGGGCAAGGCCTTCTCACCCAGCCAGCTGATGAACCGGCTGAGGGAAGCGAGGCAGCCGGTGAACTTCTGCACGTCGCGGAGCCGGACCGGCTTGGGCATGCGCTCAATCGCCCGGATCTTGTCGGGGTTAGCTTCGATGCCGCGGGCGGACATGAAGAAACCCAGGAGCTGGCCGGCTGGGATGCCGAAGATACACTTCTCTGTGTTGAGCTTGATCTTGTATTCGCGCAAGTTGGCGAACGTCTCCCGGAGGTCGTCGAGGAGGCTGAAGTGCTTCTTGGATTTGACGACGATGTCGTCCACGTATACGTGGACGTTCCTGCCTATCTGAGGTAGGAGGCACTTCTGCATGCAGTGCTGGAAGGTAGCGCCTGCGTTCTTCAGGCCGAAGGACATGGTGATGTAGCAGTAGGCCCCGTAAGGGTGATGAAGGAGGTCTTGAGCCGGTCAGCTGGGTCCAGCTTTATCTGGTGATAGCCAGAGTAGGTGTCCAGGAAACACAGCAGATCGTAGCCGGCCGTGGAGTCGATGACTTGATCGATCCGCGGCAGGGCGAATGGGTCCTTGGGGCATGCCTTGTTCAGGCTCGTGTAGTCGATACACATGCGCCAGGTCTTGTTTTTCTTCAGCACTAGGACTGGGTTGGCCAGCCAGTCCGGGTGAAACACCTCCATGATGAAGCCGACTGCGAGCAGCCGAGCGATTTCTTCTCCTATAGTACGCCGCTTCTCCTCGGAGAAACAGCGCAGGGGTTGCTTGACCGGCTTCACATCCGGCCGTACATGCAGCTTGTCCTCGGCGAACTTTCTCGGAACACCCGGCATGTCCTTGGGGGACCATGCAATGATGTCCCAATTCTCACGGAGGAAGTCGATGAGCTCGCCTTCCTATTTGTTGTCGAGGCGGGAGGCGATGGTCACGCACTGGGTGGGGTCAGCCGGATCGAGTGGCACCTGCCTGGTGTCCTTGGACGGCTGGAAAGAGCCTTCGCCGACCGACTGGGACGGAGGTGCCGGCACGGCCGACTGGGCGGAGGCGAGGGCCACCAGCCGGTCGAGCTGCCGCTTCTCCTCCTCTATTTCCAGGGCCTCGGCTAGCCGGCTGCCATCTCGCGCGCACGCCATTGACATCTGGTACTTGCCGGCGATGGTGATGATGCCCTTGGGACCCGGCATCTTGAGCTTGAGGTAGGCGTAGTGGGGGATCGACATGAACTTGATGAGAGCGGGCCTGCCCAGCAATGCATGGTAGGGACTGTCGAGGTTCACTACCTCGAACAAGACCGGCTCGCGGCAGAAATGACTGGCGTCGCCGAAGAGGACGTCGAGCTTGATCTTGCCGACGGGGGTGCAGGACTTCCCCGGCACGATGCCGTGGAAAACGGTCCGACTCTTTTTCAGGTCCTCCACCTTGAGCCCTAGCTTGAGCAGGGTGTCGAGGTAGAGGATGTTCATGCTGCTGCCTCCATCGATCAAAACCGGCGAGAAGCGGCACGAGCGTTTCTCGGAGGCGATGGTGGGATCAAGGACGAGGGCGTAGCTGCCGGGGTTCGTCATCACGGCCGGGTGGTCCGCCCGGCTCCAGGTGATCGGCTTCTCGGACCAATGCATGAACTAGGGAGTCGCGGGCATGGTGGCATTCACCTCGCGGTGGAGCCGACGCTGGGCGTGCTTGTCCGTCTCTTCGCTGGTGAAGACGATGTAGCAGTCGTCATGTTCGGGGAACTAGTCATGCAGCCGGCCGTCACCCCGAGCCAGGGCCGGGTCCGCCTGACCCGGACCGAGAGCCGGAGCCCTAGCCGGGGCTAGTGCCGGGGCGCGGGCTGGCTGCGCGGGGGGAGCCGGGAGGCCGTCCCCCCAGGCGAATCGCTGTGAGAAGCTGCACTGCCGGAGCGTGTGCGTGGCCGGCTTGGCACCGGAGTGGTTTTTGCAGGGGAGATCAAGCATTTGCTCGACAGTCAGCTTGGGTTGCCAGGAGGCCTTGCTGGTGTGCTGGTGCTGACCGGAGGCCTGGCCAGCCGGCTGCTCCCCCTCGATGGAGGCGACCTGTCGGCTCCCATAGTGGGAATAGGGCTAGTCGTTCTTGCGCTTGTCGTTCTGCGGCTGCCGGTTGTCGGCCGCCGCCCACGGCGCGGCGAGGGGCGTAGCCGGCTTGGCTGGTGCCTTAGCCTTCATCCTCATCGAGGATTCGGCCGTGGCGTATTTGTTCGCTTCGGAAATCAGGTCTGCCAGGGAGGTCGGCTCAGAGCACAGGAGCTTGTCATCGCAGTAGCCCTCGATGAAGTATTGGATGGCCTGTACCTCGTGTACTCCTTTGCAGGAGTTGCGGAGCTCGGTCTAGCACGTGAGGTAGTCGCGGAGGGGCTCGTCCGGCCCCTGGACGCACATGGCTAGATCACGGGGCCGGCCAGGCCATTTGTAGGTGCCGATGAAGTTGTGGACGAAGGCCTCCTCGAAGTCCGTCTAGGTGTTGATGCTGCCTGCGGCCAGGCTGTTCAGCCAGGTGCGGGCCGAGCCGATCAGCATGAGGGGGACGTAGCAGACGGCTACGCGCTTGTTCCCCCTAGCGATGTCGACGGTGGTGGTGTAGTCGATCAGCCAGTCCTCCGGCTTGGCGGCCCCGGTATACTTCGGGGTGAAGCTGGGCGGGAAAGGCTCATTGCGGATCTGAGGACCGAAACAGGCTGGACCAATCGAGCCCTCCTCGAGGAGAGCCGACTGCGCCAGCCGGTCAAGACGGAGCCGTGCGTCGTTGTCGCTATGGGGGACGCGGGGCCCGAGCCGGGCAGCGAGCTCGGGGCGGCCGACCGGCGGGATGGACCACGCCGGTTCCGGCCACGGAGGCGGAGTATGCCCGCGGGTGCCCTGGCTACCGCCAGCCGGCGCCTCGTCGCGGCGGTGGCTGCCGACCGGGTTATTGCTGCGTCGGCTGTTCACAGCCGGCTGTTCGTTACCGCATGACGGGTGGCGCTGGACGTTGCTCCCCCGGGCGTTCCGACCGGAGGGACGAGGGGTGCTGGAGTGCTGAGTCGGCCGATGGTCAGCAGCCCCAGTGTCCTCCCCCTCGGGGCGGGGAAACTCGGAGACGGCCCCACCGGGGGTGAGGACAACCTGTTGTGCGTTGGCGGTGTCGATGAGGTCCTTGATATGCCGCTCGCGTGCGGCCCGCTCCTCGCCCTCCAAGGTTGCCAAATCCTCGTAGGCAACTTTGGCGGCGCGCAGGTTGACCGCGGGGGTGTCGTAGATGGGGAAATGGCCGCCGAGGATGTCTGCGACCACGCAGCCGCGTTCTCGCATGGCACCATGCCGGCTGGGCTTGGGGCCGGTCGGGGTGAGACCGTATGCGGAGTTGTATTCCCACTGTGCGGCCTCCATCCGGCACCGTTCGGCAACGAGGGCGCTGGCGTCTTCGAACAGCAGGCGATGGGCCGCCTCTAGCTCGGCTCTGGCGGTGGCTGGGTCCGCCGTCGTAGCGATAGGAGTGCCCAGACCCCGGAGGGTGGCGGCGAGTGGGTCGGAGGTGCTGGCGCGGGTGGTGGCGGCGTCGGCCTCGGCCTCTCGCTCACGGCCCAAAGTGGTGGAGGTGACGGTGACCATCACTCCCACACCGGTGTGGGGGCCGATGGCCTCGCCCGTGGCGAGCGTGCCCACGGACGAGGGAGAGTCAGTGCAGTCGAACACCCAACTGGGGTACTTGTCGGCCTCTGGCTCTTTGGCGAGGCCCAGCTCGCTGGACCGCTTGGCGAGCGCGGCGACGTTGAGCGCGAGGTCGTGGCCGAGGCACTCGTCAGAGATGCCGACCGTGCTACCCGCAAGGCCCGCCAGAGCAAGCCCCACGAGCACGCGGTTCTGCCCGGACGCGAGGCGGTCGGGGGAGATGGTGAAGGGTCCCGCCCGGAGCGTGACTCCGGCCGGCGCCGTGGACGGCCCCACGGTGGGCACCAACTGTCATGGTTTTGTCACGGCAGATGCCATAGGTAGCTTATCGAGAGGGGTCGAAGGATGCCGGCGGGCTCCGGGAGCGGGATTAGGCACAAGCGGTGGCTGACACACGATGTACCCAGGTTCGGGGCCCTCCGTGGGAGGTAATACCCCTAGTCCTGCTCGGTCTAGTTGAGACAATGGTCGGGTTACAATGGTGCTCCTTGAGCTGTATGGATCGATGAGGAAGAAGGAGCTAGCCTGCTCTTCTGCCTCTCTATGTGCGTGTGTGTGGAGTGGATGTGGATGTGGAGGGAACTCGGAGAGCAGCCGATCGATCATCCGTCCGTTCGTGCCTACCTTGTTTTTTCCCTCTGTTCGTTGTCCCTGTTCTCGTTGCCGTTCGTGGGGGTGGCCCAGGGGTTTTTATAGGCCAACCCCCCGAAATACAATACAAGTAGAAGGTCAAAGGGGGCCCCAGCCGGCAGCCTCTCTGGCCGGCTGCGAGGGCCCGGTCGGGGGGGGGGGGTCTTGTCATCGGTAGGTCCCGCCGGCTGAAGGGTCCCGTCAGGAACCGGCGGGACCCGCGAGGCGGGCCCCGACGCCGGTCACATCGCGGCATGGGCCGCACCTTGTGGCGTCGTCTTGTGGCGGCCGACCGGGGTCAGCGGTACGGTCGGCCACTCTGTAGCCATGCCGGGGCAGGTGATGGAGTGATTGGAGGCGTGCCGCCACTGTTGGAAGCCCGGTCACCATCCGCCAGGGTCAGAGGCCCTGATGTCTTCGCTATGGCCATATCGGCGCTGACCCCCGATGGGATGGGGGCCACTGTTGCCACGCGCGCCCTGTAGACGGTATCCAATGCTCAGCCGGCTGGGCGTAGCCAGCGAATCACCTCTGGCAGGGTGCAGCCGGACCGCAGGGGGAGGCAGCCCGCCCTTTAGTCGCGTTAGGAGGCGGGGGAAAGGGGGCGCTTGAGGCTACCCTGGGGTCATCCCCCCGTCACGAGTTATCCTGGGAGGGGACTTTAATCTTGTTAGGTGTGACACTGACAAAAGTAATGGAAATATCAATCTTTCTACCACTTCCCTCTTCAATGATTGGATCAATAGATGGGGGTTGATGAAGATTAATGTAGCAAATAGGAAGTACACTTGGGGTAACAATCAAAATGAACCTATCTTCTCTACCACTGACAGGGTATTTGTTTCTTTAACATGGGATAGTATGTTTCCTCTATCTGTACTGAAAGCCTTACCAAGGATTGGCAGTGATCACACCCCTCTCATCTTAGACACTAGGGCTCGGAGGGTCTCCTCCCCTAAAATCTTTAGATTTGAGAAATGGTGGTTGGATCAACCTGATTTTAAACAAATGGCAAGTGAGGTGTGGAACACTCCGGTTCGTGGTAAAGATACCATCGATGTGTGGCTGATTAAGACCAAACTGCTTAGGAAGAAGATTAAAGGATGGAGCATCAACATTGAAGCAGAAACCAAGAAAAGAAAGAGAGATTTGATCCGGGAGTTCGATATCCTTAATGTATTTGCAGAATCTAATAGGACATCGGATGCGGATAGAGCTAGGATGAAGCATATTAAGAGTGAGTTAGATATTATCGAGAAAAAAGAGGAGACTGCCTTGTGGCAGAGATCAAGAGATCGCAGGATTAAAGAGGGAGATAAGAACAATGCCTATTTCCATTCCTTGGCTAATCATAGACATCGTAGAAACCATCTATCGGAGCTGAATGGGGGATCTGGTCCTGTTCATACTACTGAGGAGATGTTGGGAGTGGCTACCTCCTTTTATAAAGATCTATTCAAATATGAGGAGAAACATAACATCCATCTTGGTCCTTCCTTCTAGGAGGATGCAAAGGTTACAGATGTTGAGAATGATACTTTACAGAGAAACTTTTCGGAAGAGGAAATTAAGGGGGCTATCTTTGGATCTTATGCCAATGGAGCCCCCGGCCCAGATGGCCTAGCTTTCTTATTCTACCAATCATTCTGGGAGCTAATTAAAAAAGACTTTATGGCCATGGTGCGTTATTTTGAAGAGGGCAAATTAGATATTCACAGACTCAACTTTGCGCTGATTATTCTGATTCCTAAAGAGAATAATGCTAAAGATATGAAAAACTTCAGACCTATTAGTCTTAGTAACTGTGTTGTGAAAATTCTATCCAAAGTATTGACTAATAGATTTTCTCCTATTAGTTCTAGAATGATTTCCCCAAACCATACAACATTTATAAAAGGGAGATACATTCTAGAGAGTGTGGTGTTGGCTCATGAATTAATTCATGAGGTCAAGAAATCTAAGACCCCTGGGCTTGTGCTCAAACTTGACTATGAAAAAGCCTATGACAAAGTTAGTTGGGAATTCCTTTTCGAGATGCTAGAATCCAAGGGGTTCAGATCTAAGTGGATCTCTTGGATCAAAGCCTTATTGCTAAAAAGTATATTTAGTGTGTGAATTAATGACACCACGGGTCCATACTTCATGAGTGGGAACGGGCTTAAACAAGGAGATCCCTTCTCCCCTCTTCTCTTTAACCTGGTTGCGGATGTCTTTACCAAGATGTTAGTTAAGGCTTCTAACCACGAGCTGATATCAGGGCTGTTATCCCATGTTATCCCTGGTAGGGTGGTTAGTTTACAATATGCAGATGATAAACTCCTCTTTCTAGAGGACTCCTATGAAAAGGCCAAGAACTTCAAATGGATCCTATCCTGTATTGAAAATCTCTCAGGAATGAAAATTAACTTCCATAAGAGTGACCTTATGACAATTAATGTAGATGGAGATAGAGCAAATATCTTTGCTCAAATCTTCTGTTGTAAGCTGAGTTCTTTTCCAATCAAATATCTGGGTGTTCCCCTGCACTATGACAAATTAAGGAAGAAAGATCTTCAACCTATCATTGATAGGATTGTGAGGGCTATCTCTGGATGGTTGGGGAGATACCTTACCTATAGAGGCAAGTTAATTCTGCTCTACACTTGCATCGTGAGCATCCCAGCTTATCTGATGGTTGTTCTAAAATTTCCCAAGTGGGCAATTAATGCTATAAATTCCCAAATGGCTCACTTCTTCTGGGGGAATATAGGAGGGCAACATAGATACCACTTAGCCCAATGGGGCATGGTTTCGAGGAAGAAAAATTTGGGGGGTTTAGGGGTACAATTTAAAGGAGTATAACATGGCCTTGTTGGCTTCCCGGCGGAAACGTTTCCTTGAAAACCCTGATAATGATTGGCATAAGCTGATTACATATAAATACAATGTCCAATCCCCAAACATTCTTTGGTCTAGGCAGCAAGTGGGATCTCCCTTTTGGAAGAGTGTGACCTGGGCCTTACAAGCTGCCAAAACCTTCTACTCTTGGAAGATTGGGAAAGGGGACAATATCAGTTTTTGGCATGACACTTGGGCTGGGGAGTGTTCCTTGAAAGTTAAGTTCTAGGGATTATTTGAGATATGCGAGCAGACCGAATGCTCAGTATCCCAGGTATGGGATGGGGTGTCACTTAGGCTGTCATTTAGACGATGCATTGATCAGATAGGCATGGATAGTTGGCTTCAACTTATTGAACATATTACAAAATTCCCTCTCTCTGAATGTAATGACACTCCAGTTTGGTTGCTTGAATCAAATGGGAGATACTCAGTTAAGTCCTTTTACAATAGTATCAATTTTGGAGGTGTTGTATCTCCTGTTGGGGATTCACTGTGGAAAGTGAGGTGCCCACAAAAAATCCATGTTTTCCTTTGGCTCTGTCTTTGCAACAAGGTTCTAACCAGGGATAACTTAGCCAAGAGAAGGCATGTGGAGGATCTATCTTGCCTATTTTGTAATGAGGCTGAGACTCTTCATCACTTATTATTTAAATGCATCAATGTGGGTCATATTTGGGTGATAATATCAGATTTTTTTCCGCATAGATACAATCTCATGCTTCTCTGATGCTTGTGCATTATGGAAACTAAACAAAAGAAGACCTGTGCTTAATATGATTGTCGCTGTCTCCTTGTGGAGTGTATGGAGATTGAGAAATGATTTTTGTTTCCAGGGTCACACGTGGAAAGGTTTGAGCTGCGGCCTTGCCAAGCTAAGAGGGCTCCTACAACACTGGATGGTACTCTGCGACGCTGCACAACAGGACACTCTACGGCGCTTCATCGCTCTGCTTGACAAGCATCGAGGGGAGTTGTTGCGAATTGTCTGGAACTGATTTGGTGCTGATTTGTAATAAATTTGGCTAAAACTTCTAGCTAGTTCAATACTTTTTGGCTTCTGATTGGTATACCCAGGTGCTCCCTGCGTGGTTGAGCCTGGGCCTTTTCTTCACTTAGTTGGTAAGATGGTTCCCCTGTTAAAACTCAGGTTCGGTCACTGCTTCATAATAAAAATGGGGCAGGGGGAAACCCCTTTCTTTCAAAAAAAAATCATCATGTGAAAAATGCAATTTAGAAATCATCTCTAAGCATTCAGAGACAATTTTAATATCTTAAGCTTCAACCTCAGGGTCCGGGTGCCAATCAGCCCACAAGGTGGTCATCTTGGTGTTGCTGAATGTCCTGACCGACCTGCCAACCAGTCTTGTTGCGTTGCCATCAGACGGTAGATCTAGTTGGATCTCCACAAGCTTGAGGCATCTCCTAGCCTCTATGTAGCCAATGCCATGAATGAGCTTTGGCAATCCCTGTCTGCATCCAAGACCGTCATTATAGTTGATCTGCTTCATCGACAGGGGCAGAGGCACATGCCGTAGCACGAGGCAACGATGGAGCACGTCACACAAGAGGACGTCACGCGAGAGATCAACAAAGCCTATGGTACCATATTGACCTCCGAGCATGATCACATTGGATGTCTTAAGATACTCATAGTGGGGAGTATCATATATTAGTATCATGAATATGATACTAATGTATGATACTACCTTTATACTCCCTCCTTTTCGATTTATAGGGCTCATCTCAACAATTTCACATTTTCAATATATTAGGCTCATTTTGAGTCTAAATGAGTTAAAGTGCTTTGAGTCTTACGTAATATCTAATTCACAGAGATAACGGAAAGGAAATTAGTGGCTATGCATGCATCTTTTTCTCATGCACCATGCAAGTTCAATGTGAGGGAGAGTGCTACATTTATTGCTTCGGAAATCGAATATGTGAGAAATATTTCATTGACTAGTTAAAACTAGTGTCATCCACTCAATCCACCTTGGTTGATGAGATTTCAGATTTAAGCCCTATAAACCGGAAAGGATGGAGTAGTGTGTGATATCATAAAGTAGTATCATATATGATCATATTTATTACATGCATGACACAAAATAGCATAACATTTAACATGATGTGGTATCTACCTATGTTACTCTAACCCTCTCTCTCTTCTTTAATTCTCTGTCATATCAGCGTGTTTGCCATTCCCGAGTGCATGATACCGGCTAAGATACCAACACTATGGGCGTAGGAGTCGGAACAGTTCTTCAGGACTGTGACCGAAAACTCCCTCAATAGAGGTTCCACCCGTACCACCTTCGATTTCCAGGACCACGACTCGGAATAGAACAAGAAGAGTTTGCACACGAAGAGATTGAGCTTGGAAACCAGCACGGCGGCGGTGTATTCGTCGCCGCGGGGCAGGAGGCCGACCTGGTTGGGGTAGAAGACGAGCGGCTGGGGGTGCGGGAGCTCTGTGAGGATCCAGCGGCTCGGTTTGTAGATGAACTAGTTGTATTCCTGATCCTGGGAGACGAATCACCCTTGGCTCACGATCACGACCCTAAAGAGGAAGAAGTTGTCTACCATGGACAGAACGAGGGGCCTCTTGTGGAAGGCACTATCACCCAGATCGGGGTAGTCCACGAACAGGATGGAAGGGCGCGGCAGGTGCTCGACTACGAAGGACACCTCGATTATGATACCAGACCGATTAGGTTTGCAAGAGAGAGTGGTGTGGTTGTGTTGCTTGCCGACTGAGATGACGGATTTGAGAATGAACAAGCCCGTTGTAGGATTATTGGAGCCCATGGCGATCTATGGTTTGTACTGCCTAGTTGCAGGCATATCGGTCCGGCCGAGAGGTGGCGCAAGAGGATTCATCAGGTGAAAAGCGGTGGCTCTCGCTGTGATGGTGCGGGAAAATCGATGGTGTCTAATGCATGTGGCAATTTCTTGTTTACAAACATAGTATGGAAACAGACGTTTATATACACATACACGTATGTACAATTTTTTCTTAGCACATCTTAGAGATGTTTTTTTAGCACGCAAATCTTGAGATAGAGTGCCCGTGCCAAATATAGAACTTGAATCCGAATAGACTGCGTTCAACAACAAAGAATCTAACCATTTGAGCCGCTTAGTTTGTCATGCAACAATTTTTTTTGATTGGCTCATAAATCGTACCAAAGTTGGCAAATGTTAAAATTAATGTTTCCATTGTACATAAATTGACTAAGAAACTTATTGGCCTACTTGCGTTCGGTTCAATCTTGTAAGCCATGACAAGGGGTTGTTCCTGCCTCAAATCAATATGTAACCCAACGCGTCTCCTCTCAGGAGGACTAGGAACGCTTTCTCTGACATGATATATAAAGCTAACCTCTTCCAATCATTCTATTTATTAGAAATCAATGAACCACCGTACAAGCTCCTTCAATTTTAGGGGCCCATTTATGGGTCAAGTTTTCTGTGTATATCCTATCCTTTTTGTTTCGTTTCGGGTATTTATACAACATATTTATAATTTTATATAAGTGAGAGTATATATATTAGTTCTTTAGCTATTATATTTATAAAAAAATTACAGCCCCTTTTTGCATTTCGCACCAGGACCTCTTCCCATAAAAGAAAAGTTGCACACCGAATAAGGGAAGATCATCACCAACGGTATGGCGTCTGCCATCTTTTCCTTAGTTTAGTTGCTAGTGGAGATCTGTAACATCCCAAAATTCCATTTTGGAATGTTATGAATATAGCTATGTATCTATCATCACCATTGCTTGATTTTATGTGTTAGTTGAAATGCCATTTCTGATTTTTCTGAAAGTCCTTTCTACTTTTCCCTATGTTGCTTCCCCTATTTGAAATTTTGGTTAAATGTTCAAAATAAGAGAGGAGTAACATGACACTCCACACCAGGGTCTAATTGGTGAATTATTTGAACAAAATAACCCGGGGTTATTTTGAAAATATTTGCAAAAAAGGATTTAAAAACAATAGGGCAATTTCTGAAAAATAATATTTTTTTCAAAGTGTTCAAATTACAGAATAGAAATGTTCATTAAATAGCATTTATTATTCTGTTAATTTTGATATATAATACCCCTATTTTTGGAGACGGTTTGAATGCTTTAAAAGCTTTTGAATGTCTCTGTAAAATTATTAAAGAAAAACGGTAACCGTTTCCGGTATTAAACGGGCCGGCCCACGACAGTTACTCGCGAATTAATTAGAAACCGGCCGAACGACGCGTAACGAACGCGCTCCCTCTCGCTGACATCCGGGCCCCACCCGACCGACCGTTGTCACGAAACGGTCATCTCCTTTCTCTCCCCCGCGCGCGCCGGAGCCGCCGCCGACCGTTTCCCTCTCGCCGGATCTCTCTCTCCCTTTACTCCCCCGCACCCCGAGCGCCCCTATATAAACCGGACCACCCCCGCGTCCATTTCCCCCCCGAGCCCCTTCTCTCTCTCACCGAGACGCCGTCAATTTCTCGTCGGAGCTCCACCACCACCGGACGTCGCCGTCGACCGTAGCCACCACCTCCGACCATCATTCGCCACGCCGTCGCCACCAATCGCCTCCGGAGGACCGTCCCCGTCGCCCGGACCACTTCCCCGTCCTCCCCGACCACCGGAACGCCTCGCCATCGTTCCTCGCCGTCTTCGGATCACCGGAGAAACCCCGACGCCGGCAACCTTCCCCGTGAGCATTCCCATCCCTCCGATTCGAAACCGACGGCCCCGATTAGAAATCACTTAAAACCGAACCGGTATCCTCCTAGCATCGGTCGCCCGCTCTAAATCTTCTAACGCGCGCGCTAGCCAACCAATAGGATTGCGCCACGTAGCCCCCTGACCGACGCAATCTTTTTTTTTAATTTCTGTTTTGTTTTAATTAACAGAATGTTTTCCAATTTTGTTTTGCTTATATCTTTTAATCTATTTAGTGTTTTGAGTTGATTCTTTTTGCAATAGCTCACATTTTTCATGTAGTTTCACCCTGTACTTTTAAATTTCAAATTTGAACTATAAAATTTGAATTGAATCAAATTTGCTTAAAATCTTCAAATCTGAATAACTAGAGTTTGAAAATAGATTTTGATATGAATCTTTTTGCTACTGTTTGGTATTAGTTAGGATTATCTTCAGGTATAGTTTGAGGATTTTCATGATATATTTGATTACTGTTTTACCCAAAAACAGAATCTGCTTATTATTATACTATAGTTTTATAAACTTAATTTTGATTAGTTTGATTTAGAATTTGGTTTTATTGTTTATTAGGTTCTGTTAGTAAACATTTAGTGTTTTCACTTAATGTTAATAAATATATAAATTTGCCTAATTTAATTTCATTTAACATAGGAATCACAACTTCTTTTCAAATAGGCATCATTTGATTAAAACAACTAACTAATGGTTTGCTTCAAACAAAGTTTTATAATATTTAATTCTGTTTTCTAAGACAGATTTAATAGTAAATTCTTTTCTGTTAAGAACATGTTTTGCTAATAAATAACAAGTTTAGTTTTCATTCTTTTGTTAGTACAACTATAGTTGATTCATATAGTGTTTATCAAAACTTTTATAAACTTTACTAAAGTTTTCCCAAGAAACTTAAATTGATTTTCTTTGTTTAATAATAAAATATTCTATTGTTTCCCTTGCTGTCAACAATTGTTTTTCTATTTCAAAATAGTTTTATTATGTAGTAGTGTTTTCATCATCCCCTTTGGAAAAAAAACAAAACTTTGTGTGTTTTACTTGCTAGAGACTTTTGTGCATTGTTTGCATTGTTTGTTTAGTACTTCTTTGCTGAATGTTATGAGTACTTATTATGGTTGTATGCTTATTTGAGTGCATTGTTTGTTTCGTTAGATTATCCGGAGTGCGAAGCTTGTTACTTAGAGTCACTCACGTACGAAGATCATCAATCAGGCAAGTCACTTTGATCATGTTTTTACCCATGTTTTATATGCATTAGTTCTACCATCTCCCCAGTTGCATGCAAGATAGGTTAGTTGGAAACTTGGTTACATTGTAGTAGTATCATGTGGTAGATACCTCTCTCAAACCCCTTTGACAACATTGGCCCCGGGAAACGTTGTTTTACCTTTTGCTATGCTATTAGTAGACGGGGTTGGTTGTGTGATTCATGAGAGTTGAGAGAGTTAATAATTTCAAGACCTACATAATGATCAAGATTTCAAGACTCCAAGTTTTCAACATACCTCTGGGTGGATGATGGTTGAACGGCGCCCTGGAGAAACCAGTGGTTAGCCTAGGTGATGCTGGAGATGGCCAGTATTCATGCGGAAAGGTCCACCCAGGCACAAAGGGATGGATGGGTGCTTCAGGACCCAAGGCTTACCTACACAGCCACAAGTCATTATGGGCTCTGGCTTGGTTGGATATCGTGGTAACTCTGGACAGGCGGTGCTACGAGAGGTAGAAGAACGGTAGGAAAGGATGGGCACCGTCAGAGTCGCAGGGAAACCCTTTGGAAGACCATGTTTTGGTCATCCGTTTCTCAAACACCCTGAAGTGCGAGAAATCAAACGGAGGCGACCAAATCTTGTGGGGAACGTGTGCAAAACTCTGCAGAGTACAAAACCTAATCGATTAGCCGTGTCCACGGTCATGGACGACTTGAGCCAAAGGAATTGGAACTTCCGGAACTCTCAACACAAATTAATATGATGTTGTGGGTATTAACAATTTGGGTATGAGAATTGGTTGGTGGAACCATCTCATTAATCAACCAACTTAGTAATATTTTGCTTAACCCTTCTTTTGATGTAGGAAAAACTTGGCTTTACGCAAAAACTTACACCACCACCTGCCATATAAGCATATAGACTAGCTGATTATTTTCACCCCTCTCTTGTGACTTTGCCGGCATATTCCATATGCTGACCTACACGGCTGCAACGTATCATGTTGCAGAGTACTTTTCCGACCAGGAGTGAGGACACGTTCTATGCTCAGTGAGATGCCCTTGGAGTCAGATGGACTCATCTACCTTCGACGCTTCCGCAAGATTTAGATATTCTCATGAGTTGGCTTTTAGCCACTTTATTGTAATTTTTAATGTAATAAAGGACTCGATATGAGATTTCGATTAATATAATGCTGTGTGATTTACCTTTGATATATACATTGATGTACCGTGTGTGTACCAGCATGATCTTGGGATGGTACGGAAACACCGGAGACTTGACCTTCCAGGTCGGGTCGCTACAGAAATGGTATCAGAGCACACGCTGACCGTAGGACGTAACCTCTAGGATTGGAAAGCCTTAGGATTGTTTCTCTTTGTCTTTAAATATCTTATACTCTCATCTATTCGTTTCTGACTCCTCTCCGATTATTTCAAAATTTATAGATGGCCACCTTCATCCCAGTGTTGATCACAGAGTTTTGCCAGCCTGACGCAACGATGCCCTTTGGTAAGGAGCTGATGAGGATCGTCAAGGACATAAGGATTGCTTTGCCGAGCATCACCGGGATTCCTATCATGTCATTTCCCCAAGATGGACGCTACAGGATCGAGGTGCATATTCCAGGGAAGACTTTTGGAAACCGGAAGGAACCCATCGACCTCAAGTTCGTGGCACCCAGTTGGATACTTGGGAGAGACATGGCCATTCATCGTGCCCTTGGACATATTCAGGAGGAATACAGAGGTGGAACCATTTCACCGGGACTCAGCATGGTTTGCCGCAGAGATGCCCATGGCAACATCATCACCAATCCCACTGCAGACACCACTATCTCCTATATCCAGACCCTGGAGACTCACATCAGGACTCTGGAGCTTCGAGTTCGTGCTGACATGAAGACTATCAAGAATCTGATGAATCGCGAGCTGGACCTTGAAGCTGATCTGCGAGAGGCCAACTATGAACACGAGCATGAAGTGAAGGACTTCCTAGAGAGGATTGATGAGCAGAATGCACGCATCGCCACTCTGGAGGAGCATCTAGACATGGGAGAAAACCTTCACCCCGAAGGAGACATGGCACCCTTCATCAGCGACGATGAAGACTATGAGGAAAGCACCACCGGAGGACCTACGACTATGCACTTTTGAGGAGAACATTAGTTATGCCCTCCATGTATCTTTTATTCGTTAAAGCGTAGGTCGATGCTTAGTTGTTTGAGATTTGTATTCCCGATGTTTGACATTGATTGAATAAATGAATGAGTGTTTGGTGTGATATGTTTGTTGCATTGCATATGGGTAGTGAATTTCTTCTAGACCCTTGTTCTATTCTAATTCTCATCCCTCTGAAAACAGCAAGATGCCTCCACGACGTGAGACCGATTTCACTTTTCCGCCGGAACTCACTCAACTCCTTCAGCAGCAGAATGCACTGATGCAACTATTGATTCAGAATCAGACCAACAACCAGAACAACAACAACAACCACCATCCACCCCAGACTGACAATCTCACCCGTTTTCTGAGGTTGAACCCTCCAACTTTCTCCAGCAGCACTGAGCCCATTGTGGCAGATGACTGGCTCCGCAAGATGGAGAGAGAACTTGTCACCGCTGGATGCACTGACGCTGAGAAAGTGCGATTTGCCGCACATCAACTGGAAGGACCAGCAGCATCATGGTGGGAGAATTACACCACCACTTATCCTATTGCAGATGTGACTTGGGAGCAATTCAAGCTTGCTTTCCGCACAGCTCATGTTTCAGCTGGAGCCATGAGTCTAAAGAAGCGCGAGTTTCGCAACTTGCGCCAGGGTAATCGTTCCGTGGCCCAATATGTGGACGACTTCAACACATTGTCACGTTATGCCCCAGGAGATGTGGCCGATGATGCGGCCAAGCAAGAAAAGTTTCTGGAAGGACTCAATGATGAGTTGAGCATACAGCTGGTAGTGGCTAATTTCAACAACTACCAAGAGCTGGTGGATAAGGCACTTATTCTGGAAGGTAAACAGCAGCAGATTGAGAACCGCAAGCGGAAGTACACTCAGGGGAAGTTCAACTCTGGAGCTCATCAGAAGCCTCGTTACTCCCCGTACTCCGGGAATACCGGATCAGGAAACGGTAAGTTTGGAAAGCACACTCATGCTGTGCACAACCATGGAGGTCACCATCATGGAGGAAATGGGAACAACCGTCTCAACCATGGTAACTTCAAGACTGACAATGGGAATGGGAACAACAACCAGCACCGTCACGTTCCTGCTCAGAAGGATCTGAGTCACATTACCTGTTTCAAGTGCCAGAAGACAGGGCACTATGCTACTGAGTGTCCCCAGAGCAAGCAAGGCAATGGAAACGGCACTAACAACGGCAACTCCGCAGCCAAGAAGCCCAATCCGTTTCCCCGTGCTCAAGTGAATCACATCGACGTGGAAGAAGTCTATGATCAACCCGAGACTGTGGTTGGTAAGTTTTTATTGCATTCACGTCCTGTTACAGTACTTTTTGATTCCGGTGCAACTCATTCATTCATATCAAGGGTAGTTGTGGATAAGTATGGTTTGCCCACCAAAACCCTTAGTCAGCCCATTAAGGTTAGTTCTCCAGGAGGTATGATGATGGCAGGGATAGGATGCCATGCCTTGAAACTCAATATAGGGAACCATGTTTTTCCCACCGACCTCATCGTCTTAGAGTCACAAGGATTGGATGTAATCCTAGGCATGGATTGGATGACCAAGTATGAAGGAAATCTTGATTGCCCTAGCAAGTCTGTTTCACTCACCACCCCGGAGAACAAGAGGATTAAGTATGTATCCCGACGCACACGTATGAGTGCTAGGTTAAATTCTCTCACAGGAGTTGTTCAGGAGGAAGTACCCGTGGTAAAAGAATTTCCAGATGTATTTCCGGAAGAATTACCAGGAATGCCCCCAGATAGGGAAATTGAGTTCTTAATAGAGCTACAGCCAGGGACAGCTCCAATTTCCAAGAGACCCTATCGGATGCCCGCAAATGATCTGTTGGAAATCAAGAAGCAAATCAAGGAGTTATTGGACAAGGGGTATATTCGCCCAAGTTCTTCACCTTGGGGAGCCCCAGTACTTTTGGTGGAGAAGAAGGATAAATCTTTGAGAATGGTAGTGGACTATCGTGCCTTGAACGAGGTGACTATCAAGAACAAGTACCCTCTACCGATGATTAATGATTTGTTTGATCAGCTCGTAGGAGCCAAAGTATTCTCCAAGATCGATCTTCGATCAGGGTATCACCAGTTGAAAATTCGTGAACAGGATATACCCAAAACAGCTTTCACCACGAGGTATGGCTTGTATGAGTATACGGTCATGTCTTTTGGATTGACTAATGCTCCTGCCTACTTCATGAATTTGATGAACAAAGTATTCATGGAATACCTAGACAAGTTTGTTGTGGTGTTCATCGATGACATTCTGATATTCTCCAAGAATGAGGAAGAGCATAAGGAACATTTGCGTTTAGTTCTGGAAAAGCTAAGAGAGCATCAGTTATATGCCAAGTTCAGTAAATGTGAATTTTGGCTGACGGAAGTCGGATTCCTTGGACATGTTATTTCCGGAGATGGAATAGCAGTGGACCCCGCTAAGGTTGAAGCCGTCACCAAGTGGAAGTCACCCACCTCAGTTAAGGAGATCCGCAGTTTCCTCGGACTTGCTGGATATTACCGGAGGTTCATTGATAATTTCTCCAAGGTTGCCAAGCCCATGACAGAGTTGTTGAAGAAAGAATCCAAGTATGTTTGGACTGTGGAATGTGAAGCCAGTTTCCAGGAGTTAAAGGAACGTTTGGTCACAGCCCCAGTGTTGATCTTGCCCGATATTCGGAAGGATTTCCAGGTTTATTGTGATGCTTCACGTCAAGGACTTGGAGGAGTACTTATGCAGGATGGAAAAGTTGTAGCCTATGCTTCCAGACAGCTACGACCTCATGAGTTGAATTATGCCACGCATGACTTGGAGTTAGCAGCCGTAGTGCACGCACTCAAGACTTGGAGACATTTCCTTATCGGAAATAGTTGTGATGTTTACACCGACCATAAGAGCCTGAAGTATATCTTCACGCAGAAAGAGTTGAACCTCAGACAGAGGAGATGGTTAGAGTTAATCAAGGACTATGACATGAGATTACACTACCATCCAGGTAAGGCTAATGTTGTAGCCGATGCCTTGAGTCGGAAAACTTATGTGAACACACTCACAGCTGGAGGATTACCTCAAGAGTTAGTCGATGATCTCAGAGAGCTCAAGCTAGAGATAGTTCCAAGAGGATATGTTGCTACACTGGAAATTCAGTCCACCTTGACCGAAAGAATTCGAGAAGCCCAGAAATCGGACAAGGAGATAGCTGAGATTAAACAGAGAATGAAAGATGGTAAAGCTAAAGGTTTTCGTGAGGATGAACACGGAACTTTGTGGTTTGAGAACCGAATCTATGTGCCCAATGAACCAGAGCTCAGGAAGTTGATACTTCAGGAAGCCCACGATTCACCTTACTCGATACACCCAGGCAACACCAAGATGTATCTGGATTTAAAGGAAAGTTATTGGTGGACAGGTATGAAGAAAGATATTGCAGAACATGTTGCGATATGTGATGTTTGTCAGCGAGTAAAGGCAGAACATCAGAAACCAGCAGGGTTACTCCAACCTTTGCCGATACCCGAGTGGAAATGGGAAAAGCTTGGTATGGACTTCATCACAGGATTACCCAGGACCCGTTCAGGTTATGATTCCATCTGGGTAGTGGTTGATCGCTTGACCAAGGTAGCACATTTCATTCCAGTGAAAACCACCTATACCAGTGCTAAGCTAGCCAAGATATATATGACCAGGATCGTATGTCTGCATGGAGTTCCGAGGAGTATCGTGTCAGATAGAGGAACACAATTCACTTCAAAGTTTTGGCATCAGTTACATGAAACTTTGGGTACGAGACTGGAGTTTAGTACAGCTTTTCATCCGCAGACAGATGGACAGACTGAGAGAGTCAACCAGATTCTGGAAGACATGTTGAGAGCTTGTGCGCTAGATTATGGATCTAGTTGGGATGATAACTTGCCTTACGCAGAATTCTCATACAACAACAGTTATCAGACCAGTCTAAAGATGGCTCCTTTCGAAGCTTTATACGGAAGGAGGTGCAGAACACCACTGACGTGGGATGGTGTTGGAGACCGACAACTTTTTGGTCCCGACCTTATTCAAGATTCGGAAGAGAAAGTCAGGTTGATTCGTGACAGACTCAAGATAGCTCAATCTCGACAGAAGAGTTATGCTGACAGCAAATGTAAAGAAGTGACATATGAAGTGGGAGACAGAACATATCTTCGTGTATCCCCGCTTCGAGGAACCAAGAGATTTGGTGTTAAAGGAAAATTAGCACCCAGATTTATAGGCCCCTACAAAATTCTTGAACGCAGAGGCGAAGTTGCATACAAACTGGAATTGCCAGAAGGATTGTCCGAAGTTCATAATGTGTTCCATGTTTCCCAGCTGAAGAAATGTCATGCTGAGATGGTTGACATCCCTTTGCGAGACACCGTGCCCCTAGAGGCCATACAGCTTGAAAGTGATCTGACTTATGAGGAGAAGCCTGTCAAGATAATCGAGACATCCAACCGAGTTACCCGCAGCAAGATTATCAAGTTCTGTAAAGTTTTGTGGAGTCACCATACCGAAGAAGAAGCCACCTGGGAACGCGAAGAAGATCTTCGTAGAGACCATCCGCACCTATTTTCTAGCCAACCCGAATCTCGAGGGCGAGATTCATCTTAAGGTGGGTAGGTTTGTAACATCCCAAAATTCCATTTTGGAATGTTATGAATATAGCTATGCATCTATCATCACCATTGCTTGATTTTATGTGTTAGTTGAAATGCCATTTCTGATTTTTCTGAAAGTCCTTTCTACTTTTCCCTATGTTGCTTCCCCTATTTGAAATTTTGGTTAAATGTTCAAAATAAGAGAGGAGTAACATGACACTCCACACCAGGGTCTAATTGGTGAATTATTTGAACAAAATAACCCGGGGTTATTTTGAAAATATTTGCAAAAAAGGATTTAAAAACAATAGGGCAATTTCTGAAAAATAATATTTTTTTTCAAAGTGTTCAAATTACAGAATAGAAATGTTCATTAAATAGCATTTATTATTATGTTAATTTTGATATATAATACCCCTATTTTTGGAGACGGTTTGAATGCTTTAAAAGCTTTTGAATGTCTCTGTAAAATTATTAAAGAAAAACGGTAACCGTTTCCGGTATTAAACGGGCCGGCCCACGACAGTTACTCGCGAATTAATTAGAAACCGGCCGAACGACGCGTAACGAACGCGCTCCCTCTCGCTGACATCCGGGCCCCACCCGACCGACCGTTGTCCCGAAACGGTCATCTCCTTTCTCTCCCCCGCGCGCGCCGGAGCCGCCGCCGACCGTTTCCCTCTCGCCGGATCTCTCTCTCCCTTTACTCCCCCGCACCCCGAGCGCCCCTATATAAACCGGACCACCCCCACGTCCATTTCCCCCCCGAGCCCCTTCTCTCTCTCACCGAGACGCCGTCAATTTCTCGTCGGAGCTCCACCACCACCGGACGTCGCCGTCGACCGTAGCCACCACCTCCGACCATCATTCGCCACGCCGTCGCCACCAATCGCCTCCGGAGGACCGTCCCCGTCGCCCGGACCACTTCCCCGTCCTCCCCGACCACCGGAACGCCTCGCCATCGTTCCTCGCCGTCTTCGGATCACCGGAGAAACCCCGACGCCGGCAACCTTCCCCGTGAGCATTCCCATCCCTCCGATTCGAAACCGACGGCCCCGATTAGAAATCACTTAAAACCGAACCGGTATCCTCCTAGCATCGGTCGCCCGCTCTAAATCTTCTAACGCGCGCGCTAGCCAACCAATAGGATTGCGCCACGTAGCCCCCTGACCGACGCAATCTTTTTTTTTAATTTCTGTTTTGTTTTAATTAACAGAATGTTTTCCAATTTTGTTTTGCTTATATCTTTTAATCTATTTAGTGTTTTGAGTTGATTCTTTTTGCAATAGCTCACATTTTTCATGTAGTTTCACCCTGTACTTTTAAATTTCAAATTTGAACTATAAAATTTGAATTGAATCAAATTTTCTTAAAATCTTCAAATCTGAATAACTAGAGTTTGAAAATAGATTTTGATATGAATCTTTTTGCTACTGTTTGGTATTAGTTAGGACTATCTTCAGGTATAGTTTGAGGATTTTCATGATATATTTGATTACTGTTTTACCCAAAAACAGAATCTGCTTATTATTATACTATAGTTTTATAAACTTAATTTTGATTAGTTTGATTTAGAATTTGGTTTTATTGTTTATTAGGTTCTGTTAGTAAACATTTAGTGTTTTCACTTAATGTTAATAAATATATAAATTTGCCTAATTTAATTTCATTTAACATAGGAATCACAACTTCTTTTCAAATAGGCATCATTTGATTAAAACAACTAACTAATGGTTTGCTTCAAACAAAGTTTTATAATATTTAATTCTGTTTTCTAAGACAGATTTAATAGTAAATTCTTTTCTGTTAAGAACATGTTTTGCTAATAAATAACAAGTTTAGTTTTCATTCTTTTGTTAGTACAACTATAGTTGATTCATATAGTGTTTATCAAAACTTTTATAAACTTTACTAAAGTTTTCCCAACAAACTTAAATTGATTTTCTTTGTTTAATAATAAAATATTCTATTGTTTCCCTTGCTGTCAACAATTGTTTTTCTATTTCAAAATAGTTTTATTATGTAGTAGTGTTTTCATCATCCCCTTTGGAAAAAAAACAAAACTTTGTGTGTTTTACTTGCTAGAGACTTTTGTGCATTGTTTGCATTGTTTGTTTAGTACTTCTTTGCTGAATGTTATGAGTACTTATTATGGTTGTATGCTTATTTGAGTGCATTGTTTGTTTCGTTAGATTATCCGGAGTGCGAAGCTTGTTACTTAGAGTCACTCACGTACGAAGATCATCAATCAGGCAAGTCACTTTGATCATGTTTTTACCCATGTTTTATATGCATTAGTTCTACCATCTCCCCAGTTGCATGCAAGATAGGTTAGTTGGAAACTTGGTTACATTGTAGTAGTATCATGTGGTAGATACCTCTCTCAAACCCCTTTGACAACATTGGCCCCGGGAAACGTTGTTTTACCTTTTGCTATGCTATTAGTAGACGGGGTTGGTTGTGTGATTCATGAGAGTTGAGAGAGTTAATAATTTCAAGACCTACATAATGATCAAGATTTCAAGACTCCAAGTTTTCAACATACCTCTGGGTGGATGATGGTTGAACGGCGCCCTGGAGAAACCAGTGGTTAGCCTAGGTGATGCTGGAGATGGCCAGTATTCATGCGGAAAGGTCCACCCAGGCACAAAGGGATGGATGGGTGCTTCAGGACCCAAGGCTTACCTGCACAACCACAAGTCATTATGGGCTCTGGCTTGGTTGGATATCGTGGTAACTCTGGACAGGCGGTGCTACGAGAGGTAGAAGAACGGTAGGAAAGGATGGGCACCGTCAGAGTCGCAGGGAAAACCTTTGGAAGACCATGTTTTGGTCATCCGTTTCTCAAACACCCTGAAGTGCGAGAAATCAAACGGAGGCGACCAAATCTTGTGGGGAACGTGTGCAAAACTCTGCAGAGTACAAAACCTAATCGATTAGCCGTGTCCACGGTCATGGACGACTTGAGCCAAAGGAATTGGAACTTCCGGAACTCTCAACACAAATTAATATGATGTTGTGGGTATTAACAATTTGGGTATGAGAATTGGTTGGTGGAACCATCTCATTAATCAACCAACTTAGTAATATTTTGCTTAACCCTTCTTTTGATGTAGGAAAAACTTGGCTTTACGCAAAAACTTACACCACCACCTGCCATATAAGCATATAGACTAGCTGATTATTTTCACCCCTCTCTTGTGACTTTGCCGGCATATTCCATATGCTGACCTACACGGCTGCAACGTATCATGTTGCAGAGTACTTTTCCGACCAGGAGTGAGGACACGTTCTATGCTCAGTGAGATGCCCTTGGAGTCAGATGGACTCATCTACCTTCGACGCTTCCGCAAGATTTAGATATTCTCATGAGTTGGCTTTTAGCCACTTTATTGTAATTTTTAATGTAATAAAGGACTCGATATGAGATTTCGATTAATATAATGCTGTGTGATTTACCTTTGATATATACATTGATGTACCGTGTGTGTACCAGCATGATCTTGGGATGGTACGGAAACACCGGAGACTTGACCTTCCAGGTCGGGTCGCTACAAGATCCCAATTAACGAGATCTGGATTAGGACGAAGCAATTAAGATATAGATTAGGGACATGCCATTAAGTTCATTTGAAGCTTAATTTCGGTGGAGGGTGATGTTAATGTGACTAAAATACTTTGCAACTAGTATACAGCTAAATGTAGCCACTGAATACATATATCTGCTCAATATTTTTCCTTAGCTACCTATATTTCGCTAGGAAAATATTATAGAAAACACAACATATTTTTTGAAGAATAAATGTTTTTTTCTCAACAAGAAACATTTTTTATTGAAAACCAAATAATTCGTCCTAAGAAGGAATAATATTTTCATAAGAAGGAACAAATTCGCTATAAATATATTAATAAGGAGCAATATAAATTCCATATGGTTTCTTTATCGATGGAACAAAGCACTTTCAAATGAGTCATCCTCAAATAAAGATGCAAAGCTATTCCATCGTGCTAGCTATATGACTCGTGTAAACAATAATAAGTTATAGGTTAGAGAGTAGCTATTAAGTTTATCTGAAGCTTTACTTTGGTGGGGGGCGATGTAACTGCGCCCCAAAAGACTGAAGGTCTCTTTGATTGGCAGGATTCTAAAAATATAGGAATAGATAGATGTAGGATTGAAATGTCATGATTATCTCAATCCTACAAGATTTTGATTTGTTTGATTGCACCATAGAAAAAGCAAAAGATTCTTTACTGGATGCTAGAAATCAAATGGGAAGTAGTATACCGAAGTCCATAGAAAAAGTTTCTCAAACAACCAACATAGGAAAAAAGTTTAAGGAGTCTAATCTTCCAAAATTCCTATGAAATCCTTTAAATCAAAGGATCCCTGATAAGCTTTAGCTGTATAGCTAAACGGTAGCGACTCATGTCCCTACACTACAAATAGCAAGTTTCTAATTAATATTGTCTCCCTTCAAAGACATAAGGTGGTTTTCCCCGCAAAAAATTAAAAAGATGGTTTAAATATTTTAATATGGAATACATATGGAATGAAGTGTGCGCACTTAAATGCGCCTATATACACCCAAATTAAAAAAAATAGGAGATCTTATAGTATTTGCGAATAGAGGGAGTATCTGTTTCTTCCACACCAATATCCAGTTGTTGTTGGGGAATAGTTTCTATCAAGAAGAGACATAATTGTTCCTTTTGACCGAAAATATGACATTTCGTATGAATATGGAACAGTATTTTTATGATGAAGAAACTATTTTATCAACGGAACAAAGCACTTTTTTCCAAGCAGTAATCCTCAAAAGATGCAAGATATTCCATCTTGCTAGTAGGCCGTTCATATATGATTCAGCCAAGCAGATCTCCATCGTGGTTCGAAAAAAGTAGTACTACGATTAGTGCCTTTCTGAAACCTGTCCACATCAGAGTATGGATCGCACTATGTTGTTAGCTGAACCTGTAAGTTCATCCGAACCTTTTGATGTTGTCGTTTTTACACAGAAATTCTGAATTTGAACAAAAGATTATCATGACATAAGTTGGCACATGATCCGTAGATATTGGATTTGGAAAGCATACATCAAGCAGCCAAGCAAGACAAAGTACGCACAAATTACAAAGGTTTCCTCACCGCAGATGAACATTGGCCGTCCAGTGCAAATGCAGAAAGAAAGTTTTACTACCACAAGACAAACCTGTCTGTAACGGACAGAAGTTACTCTACGATAACAGGTTGATCTTCTTCAGGAGTCCACATCTGATCATCCTCGTGAACCCACGTCTGACCTTCCTCGGGAGTCCACATCGACGACGAGAAGGTTTGGCACCTCGGTATGGGTTCTTGGCCACCTGAAAATCGCCGGCTAAAAAGGGCGACGACCGACAGTCCGACTGCCCAAGGGAGGGGGCTCGTGGAGAAGACAGCAGAGGCGACGAGGGGGCCAGCCAAACTGAGGATCTGGAAGTACATCCGCGGTTCCGCCTTGAACGCAGCGCGTGATATCATCACGCCGGCGACGCCTGGGGCAGCCATGGTAACGCTGGCCAAGTACTGCCCGCAGATGGGGAGCAGGTAGGCGAGCGCACCCCCGACCCCCACGGCGACGACGAACAAGCAACGCCCGCAGATGCAGATGACGAGGACGAGCGCCTGCGCGACCACCACGCCGACCACGACGAGCGCTTGCGCGGCCAGCACGCCGGCCACGACGAGCGCTTGCGCGACCAGCACGCCGGCCACCATGGCGACGACGCACAGGACCGGCCACCAGAACCAGACTATGGCCGCGATGCAAATGATCGCGGCGATGGCCAGCACGACGGGGAGCGCGCCGGCGGCGGCGTCCTTGAGCCACCGCCACAACGCTTCCAAGGCCGGGACGAGCTCGTGGGCCGTGCTCGCGGCTGTCGCGACGAAGCGCTGGATGAGCGGCCAAAAGCCGTCCCAGCCGCCGGCGACGGTGTTCTGTATCCACCGCCAGAAGGCCTGAAACGGCAGGACTAGGTTCTGGCCAGCGCCGGCGAGCGCGGCGGGGAGGTTGGCAAAGATGCCCTGCATGTGCTCCCACAAACCGTCGAGGCCGGAACCAATGCTTGCGGCGGCGGCCTGGAGCCACTGCCAGAACGCTTCAAATGGCACGGTCAGAGCGTCGGCCGCGCTCCCGAGCACCGCGACGAGGTTGGCGAAGATGCCTTGCATGTGCTCCCACAAACCGACGAAGCTTAGACCGATGCTTGCGCCGGCGGTCTGCAGCAACTGCCAAACAGCTTCAAACGGCACCACCAGAGCATGGACCGCGCTCCCGAGCGCGGCGACGAAGTTGTCGAAGCAGCCTTGTATAAGCTGCCCTAGACCGTGGAAGCCGAAATTGATGGCTGCGGGGGCGGCCTGAAGCCACTGCCAAACCGCTTCAAATGGAACCACGAGAGCGTGGGCTGCACTCCCGAGCGCGGCGACGAGGTTGTCGAAGCATAAGCTGACGCCAGCGGCGGCGGACTGCAGCAAGTGCCAGAGCGCCTCGATGGGCGCCGCCAGAGCATGGGGCACGCTCGCGAGAGCGGCGACGAGGCTGTTGAAGCATAAGCCGACACCAGCGGCAGCGGACTGCAGCAAGTGCCAGAGGGCCACGAACGGCACCGCCAGAGCGTGAGCCGTGCTCCCGAGCGCGGCGACGAGGGTGTCGAAGCAGAAGCTGAAGCCGCCGGCGACGGACTGCAGCAAGTGCCAGAGCGCCTCGAACGGCAGAGCGACCAGGTGGGCCGTGGCGGCCAGCCAGTGCCCGACCACCTCGAACGGCAGGACGAGCAGGTGCGCCACGCCCGCGAACAGGCCGGCGATGAGCTGCCACAAGCCGTCGAGGCCGAAGCTCATGCCGACGGCATCGGCGGAGATTCCTTTGGCCACGTCGCCGCCTGCGCCGCGCAGGAGCCTCCGTGCTGCCGTGTCAGCGAAGGCCATGGCTACCTCACGCTACCTTTCCTCCTTTTTCTGAGAACGAGATTCCTTCTATCTGAGTGGAGTGGAGTGAACGACTGACCGCTGCTGGAGTGAGGACGGAGTCTTCTTAATTGATTTCTTTATTAGAGCGAAGGCCATTGGCCAGTCAAGGCGCTCAGAGCAAGTATAATAAGTGTCATAAGCAGGTTAAAAAAAATAGAATATTATATCCTTTCTTAAATGGAGGAGAGAGAAAAAGAGAGAAGATAAGTACGCCCTTGATAAGTAGAGGTTATAAGGTGGGCCAACTATAAATAAAATAGTACATATTTAAATATTATTATTGTATATGCGAGTTATTAGGTTGGTTTATATGACATGACAACTCCTTATAGCCGATTGTTGGCTGTATTATTAGCCTTGCTCTCAAAGCATCAGCTGCTCTTCATGAAAAGAAGAAAAGAAAATGTCCATTGGACAGCAGCGGCGGCATCGTCGTGGGTTCGTACCTTCCTAATACTGGTTTTAAAAGCACATTTTTCATGAATTTTCTTTTTTGTTACCCAGATATATCCATTGGGAATTTGAGCCACAAAACGAAAGTTTTTCATGGTTACCTGTGTTCATCGAGGTTGTTCAAATGGGAAATGTTACATCTCAACCAGCAGATGATTCGTCTGTGTTCGTCTTCTTTGTGGCCGTTCGATTTAATTTTATTCATACATCACGTAGCGTTACGCGAGAGATGGCATACAAGTTTGCAACATTGTTGCAAACATAAGTTTGTGAAACATGGTATGTTACAAACAACGAAGCTCCGACAAGTAGTTGGTGCGTTAATTTTTTCATTAAAAGTTTTTTTTGCAACATACCCTTGTTGCATAAATTGTTTCACGACATCATCTATGTTGTAAAAAGATATCAGACCAAAAAAAGTTCTTGTAACACAAGCTCTATTGCAAATATGTTTTCCACAACATGAACTTTGTTACAAAAATAACGCTTAAGAAAATAACATGTCACGCTAGAAACCGCTTCACGTAGTTTTGCAACGGAGCCAGTGTTGCAGAATGAAAATCGCAATAACCAACTTGTTGCAATTCATGACGCACACGTTGAAAAGATCTGGTGGCTATTTTCGCGTCAATCGGATGGCTCAAAGGCAGTCAATTTTTTTGTTTTATCCGCCTGTGAACGCTTAGCGTCGCCCTTTTCAAATGGATGGTTTAAGCACAGGAATAGTAGAAATACATACGTACACCTGTATTAAACCGGCTAAATTTCCAATTTCTTGCTTCTTTTAATTTTTTTGTTACCTCATGGGATTATATTACGTGGAGGTGAAAACCAGCGTGGTAGATTTTGGTGTATGTTTTGCCTTGCAGTAGAGGGCAAAGCATACTGTATGGATGAAAGTATTATATTTTTGTTGTGTTATACTATGAGAGAGAATATAAGAGAAAAAAAGCGGACCGTAAATTAATAGCCATGGGACCCAAGAAACATTATGATGCTGTAAGATGGGTCATCATATTAATAAGACTACCTAGGCAGCCTTCATCATTTTCCTCCATTTCTCCCCAAAATAACCCCGCCCGCGCGCGCTCCCGCCGCCCGCCATGGACGCCATGGACGCAGACCTACAAGTCGTCGCCGACCTCGCCTCCCTCGCCTCGTCCGACCCCTCCAAGCGTCGTGCCCCTTCAGCAAAGGCAAGCATCGCGCCCCCCTCCCCCCGCAAGATAGTGTCTTCCCAAGCCAAAGAAGGAGCTGACGCCCGAGGAGCGGGCATGGGAGTCGACAAAGAGAAAGAACCAGAGGCATGCTACGGGCACGAGGGAGGAAGCCATCGCGGCGGCCACAATCGCCATCGCCGAGAAGCAAGAGGCCACCAACGCTCGCGTCGCGGCAACAACGAGGGAGGTGTTGGAAATATGCCCTAGAGGCAATAAATAAAATGTTTATTATTGTATTTCCTTGTTCATGATAATCGTTTATTATCCATGCTATAATTGTATTAATTGGAAACTTGGATACATGTGTGGATACATAGACAAACACAATGTCCCTAGTATGCCTCTAGTGAACTGGCTCGTTGATCGAAAGATGGTTAAGGTTTCCTAGCCATGGACATGAGATGTCATTTGATAATAGGATCACATCATTAGGAGAATGATGTGGTGGACAAGACCCAAACTACAAACGTAGCTTATGATCGTGTCAGTTTATTGCTACTGTTTTCTACATGTCAAGTATATGTTCCTATGACCATGAGATCATGCAACTCACAGATATCGAAGGAGTACCTTGTGTGTATCAAACGTCGCAACGTAACTGGGTGACTATAAAGGTGCTCTACAGGTGTCTCCAAGGGTGTCTATTGAGTTGGCATGTATCAAGACTGGGATTTGTTACTCCGTGTGACGGAGAGGTATCTCAGGGCCCACTCGGTAATACAACATCGCAATAAGCCTTGCAAGAAATGTGACTAAGTGTTAGTTGCGAGATCTTGTATTACGGAACGAGTAAAGAGACTTGCCAGTAACAAGGTTGAACTAGGGATGGAGATACCGATGATCGAATCTCGGACAAGTAACATACCGAAGAACAAAGGGAACATCATACGGGATTAACTGAATCCTTGACATAGAGGTTCGACCGATAAAGATCTTCGTAGAATATGTACGAACCAATGTGGACATCCAGGTCCCTCCATTGGTTATTGACCGTAGAGGTGTCACGGTCATGTCTACATAGTTATCGAACCCTCAGGGTCTACACACTTAAGGTTTGGTGACGTTTCGGTAGTATAGAGTTATGTATGGTGGTGACCGAAGTTTGTTTGGAGTCCCAGATGAGATCCCGTACATCACGAGGAGCTCCGGAATGGTCCGGAGGTAAAGATTCATATATAGGAAGTCCTGTTTTGGTCGTCGAAAAAGTTTCGGGCTCATCGGTAGTGTACTGGGAGTGCCGGTAGTGTACCGGGAGACCTCCGGGAGGGGTATTTCGACCCAAGAGGCTACATGGGCTGTGGGAGAGTGTAAACCATCCCTTAGTGGTCTGGTGGAACAACCACAAGAGGCCCATGCGGCTGGAAGAAAAAACCCCAAGAGAAAAGGTGGAAAAAAGGCAAAATAAGTGAATCCTAGTCCTACTAGGATTGGAGGTGGACTCCACCTCCTCCACCTCCTTTTGGCCGAAGCCCTTGGTTTGGGAAGCCAAGGATGCCTCCTCTCCTCTCTTCCTCCTATATATACTGGTGGTATAGAGGGATTTTGCATCAGAATTTCAGCCACGTGCTACCCGTTCCTCCAGTGCATAGTTTCTCCTCTAGATTGGATTTCTGCAGTGCTTAGGCGAAGCCCTGCCGGAATTGCTCCACCACCATCGTTGGAGCACCGTCAGACTGCCAGAGAACTCTTCTTCCTCTCCACTCCTTCTTGCTGGATCAAGACGGTGGAGATCGTCATCAAGCTGTACATGTGCTGAACGCGGAGGTGTCGTCGGTTCGGTGCTAGATCTGAAGGATCGTGATCAAGTTCGTGGGACGGATCGTGATCGGATCGCGGGACGGATTGTGATTGGATCGCGGGATGGATCATGATTGGATCGCGGGACGCAGGACGATTTGGATCGCGAAGACGTTCGACTACACCAACCGCATTTCTTAACGCTTCCCGCTTAGCGATCTACAAGGGTATGTAGATTCACTCTCCCTCTCGTAGATGCTCATCACCATGGATAGATCTGTGTGTGCGTAGGAATTTTTTTATTTCCCATGCAACATTCCTCAACAGTGGCATCATGAGCTAGGTCTATGTGTTGATGAGATCTCGAGTAGAACACAAAAGGTTTGTGGGCGTTGATGCTTAGATTGCTTCCTCCCTTGGTTGGATTTTGGTTCAGCGGTATTGTGAGATGAAGCGGCCCGGACCAACATTACTCATACGCTTACGAGAGACCGGTTCCCTCGACGCAACTTGTTGCCTAGATGGCTTGTGGGTGGCAGTTTCTGTCACTTTAGTTGGATCGGATTCGACAAAGGCGGTCCTTGAGAAGGTTGAAAAGAAAATTATGTATCACCGTTGTGGTTTATGCGTAGGTGAGAATCGTTCTTGCTAGAAACCCGTAGCATCCACATAAAACATGCAACAACAATTAGAGGACGTCTAACTTGTTTTTGCAGGGTATGTTGTGATGTGATATGGCCAATTACATGATGTGATATATGTGCTGTATGAGATGATCATGTGATGTATAGAATTTCACGACTTGCATGTCGATGAGTAAGGCAACCGGTAGGAGCCATAGGGTTGTCTTTAATTATTGTATGACCCGCGTGTCAATCATTAAGCGCTATGTAATGCTTTACTTTATCGCTAAACAGTAGCAATAGTAGTAGAAGCATGTTGGGCGCGACAACCCCAATGTCGACACGTTGATGGAGATCAAGATGATGGAGATCATGGTGTCTTGCCGGTGACAATGGAGATCATGGTGTCTTGCCGGTGACGATGGAGATCATGCCGGTGCTTTCAAGATGGAGATCTAAAGCACAAGTTCATGGCCATATCATGTCACTTATGAATTGCATGTGATGTTAATCCTTTTATGCACCTTGTTTTGCTTAGTATGACGGTAGCATTATAAGGTGATCCCTCACTTAAATTTCAAGATATATTGTGTTCTCCCTGAGTGTGCACTGTTGCGAAAGTTCGTCGTGTTGAGACACCACGTGATGATCGGGTGTGATAGACTCTACGTTCACATACAATGGGTGCAAGCCAGTGTTGCACGCACAGAACACTCGGGTTAAACTTGACAAGCCTAGCATGTACAGACATGGCCTCGGAACACAAGAGACCGAAAGGTCGAACATGAGTCATATAGTAGATATGATCAACATAATGATGTTCACCATTGAAGCCACCTCAACTCACGTGATGATCGGACTTGAGTTGGTAGATTTGGATCATGTGACACTCAGATGACCTGAGGGATGTCAATTTGAGTGGGAGCTTTAGTAATTTGATTAACTAAACTCATTATCTTGAACAATAGTCTATGTAAACTTTGCATATTTATGTTGTAGATCAATGGCTCGCGCAGTAGCACCCCTGAATTTTAATGTGTTCCTAGAGAAAGCTAAACTGAAAGATGATGGAAGTGACTTTGTTGACTGGGCCCGTAATCTGCGGATTATCCTCACAGCTTCCCAGAAATCATATGTCCTTGATGCACCGCTTGGTGACCAACCAGAAGACATGACCTACGAAGACGTTAAGAACGCTTGGGAGGCACGTACTAGAGATTACTCAATACTTCAGTGTGCAATATTGTATGGCTTAGAACCGGGACTTCAAAGACATTTTGAACGTCATGGAGCATATGAGATGTTCCAGGAGTTGAAGTTTATCTTTCAGAAGAATGCCCGGATCGAGAGGTATGAAACCTCCGATAAGTTCTATGCTTGCAAGATGTAGGAGAACAGGTCTATCAGTGAACATATACTCAGAATGTCTGGGTATTTAACTCATCTAGTGGAGTTGGGAATTGCCCTTCCGCTAGAGGCGATCACTGACAGAGTTCTTCAATCACCGCCACCTAGTTACAAGAGCTTTGTGATGAACTATAACATGCACGGGATGAACAAGTCAGTCACCGAGCTATTTGCGATGCTAAAAGTCGCTGAGTCTGAAATCCAGAAAGAACATCAAGTGTTGATGGTCAATAAAACCACTAGTTTCAAGAAAAATGGCAAAGTCAAGGGCAAGGGCAAGAAGGGTAAAACCAAGAAGGATGGCAAAGCAGTTGCTACTCCTGTAAAGAAGCCCAAGCATGGACCCAAGCCAGAAACTGAGTGCTTTCATTGCAAGGGAACTGGTCACTAGAAGCAGAACTGCCCCAAGTACCTGGCTGACAAGAAGGCGGCCAACGACAAACAAGGTATATATGATATACATGTTATTGATGTGTACCTTACTAGCTCTTGTAGTAGTGCCTGGGTATTTGATACCGGTTTGGTTGCTCACATTTGCAACTCAAAGCAGGAACTACGGAATAAACGAAGGCTAGCAAAGGACGAAGTGACGATGCGCGTGGGAAATGGTTCCAAGGTTGATGTGGTCACCGTCGGCACGCCCTCTCTTCGATTACCATCGGGATTAGTGATGAACCTGAATAATTGTTATTTAGTGCCTGCGTTAAGCATGAACATTATATCTGGATCTTGTTTATTGCGAGACGGTTACTCATTTAAATCAGAGAATATGTTGTTCTATTTATATGAGTAATATATTTTATGGTCATGCACCCAATGTTAGGGGTTTATTCATATTGAATCTTGATAGTGATGACACACATGTTCATAACATTGATGCCAAAAGATGTAGAGTTGATAATGATAGTACCACTTTCTTGTGGCACTGCCGTTTAGGTCATATTGGTGTAAAACGCATGAGGAAGCTCCATGCTATTGGACTTTTGGAGTCACTTGATTTTGAATCACTTGACACATGTGAACCATGCCTCATGGGCAAGATGACTAAAACGCCGTTCTCTGGAACAATGGAACGGGCGAGTGACTTATTGGAAATCATACATACTGATGTGTGCGGTCCAATGAATGTTACAGCGCGTGGTGGATATCGTAATTCTCTCACCTTCACTGATGACTTAAGTAGATATTGGTATATTTACTTAATGAAACACAAGTCTAAAACGTTTGAAAAGTTCAAGCAATTTCAGAGTGAAGTTGAGAATCATCGTAACAAGAAGATTAAGTTCCTGCGATGTGATCGAGGAGGTGAATATCTGAGTTATGAGTTTGGTAGTCACTTAAGACAGTGTGGAATTGTTTCGCAGTTGACACCGCCCGGAACACCACAGCGTAATGGTGTGTCCGAACGTCGTAATCGAACCTTATTAGATATGGTGCGTTCTATGATGTCTCTTGCTGATTTGCCACTATCGTTTTGGGGTTATGCATTAGAGACTGTTGCATTCACTTTAAATAGGGCACCATCAAAATCCGTTGAGAGGACGCCATATGAACTGTGGTTTGGCAAGAAGCCAAAGTTGTCGTTTCTTAAAGTTTGGGGATGTGATTCTTATGTCAAAAAGCTTCAGCCTAAAAAGCTGGAACCCAAAGCGGAGAAATGCGTCTTCATAGGACACCCGAAAGAGACAGTCGGGTATACCTTCTATCTCAGATCCGAAGGCAAAGTGTTTGTTGCCAAGAATGAAACATTTCTTGAGAAAGAGTTTCTCTCGAAAGAATTGAGTGGGAGGAAAATAGAGCTTGATGAGGTTATTGAACCTTTACTTCAACCAGAAAGTAGCGCAGCGCAGAAAGATGTTTCTGTGGAACCTACGACGGTAGAAGAGGAAGTTAATGATGATGATCATGAAGCTTCGGATCAAACTGCTATTGAACCTCGTAGGTCGACAAGGCCACGTACTACCCCTGAGTGGTACGACAACCCTGTCTTGGAGGTCATGTTGTTGGACAACAATGAACCTACGAGCTATGGAGGAGCAGTGATGGGCCCGGATTCCGAGAAATGGTTAGAGGCCATGAAATCCGAGATGGGATCCATGTATGAAAACAAAGTATGGACTTTGGAAGTATTACTTGAAGGGCGAAAGGCCATTAAGAACAAATGGATCTTTAAGAAGAAGACAGACGCGGACGGTAATTTCACAGTCTATAAAGGTCGACTTGTGGCAAAGGGTGTTTCGCAAGTTCAAGGAGTTGACTACGATGAGACTTTCTCACCCGTAGCGATGCTTAAGTCTGTCAGAATCATGTTAGCAATAGCTGCTTATTTCGACTATGAAATTTGGCAGATGGATGTCAAAACAGCGTTCCTCAACGGTTTCCTTGAGGAAGAGTTGTATATGATGCAACCCGAAGGTTTTGTCGATCCAGAGAATGCTGACAATGTTTGCAAACTCCAGCGATCCATTTATGGACTGGTGCAAGCATCTCGGAGTTGGAATAAGCGCTTTGATGAGGTGATCAAAGCGTTTGAGTTTATACAAGTTTACGGAGAAGCTTGTATTTACAAGAAAGTGAGTGGGAGCTCTATAGCGTTTCTAGTATTATATGTGGATGACATATTGCTGATTGGAAACAATATAGAAATGCTAGAAAGCATGAAGGAATATTTGAACAAGAGTTTTTCAATGAAGGACCTAGGAGAAGCTGCTTTCATATTAGGCATTAAGATCTATAGAGATAGATCGAGACGCTTAGTAGCACTTTCACAGAGCACATACCTTGATAAAGTCTTGAAGAAGTTCAAAATGGAACAGTCCAAGAAGGGGTTCTTGCCTGTGTTACAAGGTGTGAAGTTGAGTAAGACTCAATGCCCAGTAACTGCAGAAGATAGAGAAAAGATGAGTGTCATCCCCTATGCTTCAGCCATAGGCTCTATCATGTATGCAATGCTGTGCACAAGACCCGATGTCAGCCTTGCCATAAGTATGGCCGGAAGGTGTCAAAGTGATCCTGGAATGGAGCACTGGCAAGCAGTCAAGAATATCCTTAAGTACCTGAAAAGGACTAAGGAAATGTTTCTCATTTATGGAGGTGATGAAGAGATCGTCGTAAAGGGTTACGTTGATGCAAGCTTTGACACTGATCCGGACGACTCTAAGTCGCAAACCGGATACGTATTTATTCTTAACGGGGGAGCAGTAAGCTGGTGCAGTTTCAAGCAAAGCATGGTAGCTGATTCTACGTGCGAAGAGGAATACATCGCAGCCTCGGAGGCGGCAAAGGAAGGTGTCTGGATGAAGCAGTTCATGACAGATCTTGGAGTAGTGCCCAGTGCACTGAATCCAATGAACCTGTTCTGTGACAACATTGGTGCCATTGCTCTGGCCAAGGAACCAAGGTTTCACAAGAGGACCAGACACATAAAGCGACGCTTCAACTGCATCCACGATTACATCATGGAGAAAGACATAAATATTTTCAAAGTGCACACGGATCTGAATGTTGCAGACCCGTTGACTAAACCTCTTCCAAGGGCTAAACATGATCAACACCAGAACTGCATGGGTGTTCGATTCATTACAATGTAAATCACATAGTGATGTGAGCTAGATTATTGACTGTAGTGCAAGTGGGAGACTGTTGGAAATATGCCCTAGAGGCAATAAATAAAGTGTTATTATTATATTTCCTTGTTCACGATAATCGTTTATTATCCATGCTATAATTGCATTGATTAAACCTCTTCCAAGGGCTAAACATGATCAACACCACAAGTGCATCGGTGTTCGATTCATTACAATGTAAATCACATAGTGATGTGAACTAGATTATTGACTCTAGTGCAAGTGGGAGACTGTTGGAAATATGCCCTAGAGGCAATAAATAAAGTGTTTATTATTGTATTTCCTTGTTCATGATAATCGTTTATTATCCATGCTATAATTGTATTAATTGGAAACATGGATACATGTGTGGATACATAGACAAACACAATGTCCCTAGTATGCCTCTAGTGAACTGGCTCGTTGATCGAAAGATGGTTAAGGTTTCCTAGCCATGGACATGAGATGTCATTTGATAACGGGATCACATCATTAGGAGAATGATGTGGTGGACAAGACCCAAACTACAAACGTAGCTTATGATTGTGTGAGTTTATTGCTACTGTTTTCTACATGTCAAGTATATGTTCCTATGACCATGAGATCATGCAACTCACAGATATCGAAGGAGTACCTTGTGTGTATCAAACGTCGCAACGTAACTGGGTGACTATAAAGGTGCTCTACAGGTGTCTCCGAGGGTGTCTATTGAGTTGGCATGTATCAAGACTGGGATTTGTTACTCCGTGTGACGGAGAGGTATCTCAGGGCCCACTCGGTAATACAACATCACAATAAGCCTTGCAAGAAATGTGACTAAGTGTTAGTTGCGAGATCTTGTATTACGGAATGAGTAAAGAGACTTGCCAGTAACGAGGTTGAACTAGGTATGGAGATACCGATGATCGAATCTCGGACAAGTAACATACCGAAGAACAAAGGGAACATCATACGAGATTAACTGAATCCTTGACATAGAGGTTCGACCGATAAAGATCTTCGTAGAATATGTAGGAACCAATGTGGACATCCAGGTCCCACCATTCGTTATTAACCGTAGAGGTGTCTCGGTCATGTCTACATAGTTCTCGAACCCGCAGGGTCTACACACTTAAGGTTTAGTGACGTTTTGGTAGTATAGAGTTATGTATGGTGGTGACCAAAGTTTGTTCAGAGTCCCGGATGAGATCTCAGACATCACGAGGAGCTCCGGAATGGTCTGGAGGTAAAGATCCATATATAAGAAGTCCTGTTTTGGTTGCCGGAAAAGTTTCGGGCTCATCGGTAGTGTACCGGGAGTGCTGGTAGTGTACCGGGAGACCTCCGGGAGGGGTATTTCGACCCAATAGGCTACATGGGCTGTGGGAGAGTTTAAACCATCCCTTAGTGGGCTGGTCAAAGAACCACAAGAGGCCCATGCGGCTGGAAGAAAAAAACCCAAGAGAAAAGGTGGAAAAAAGGCAAAATAGGTGAATCCTAGTCCTACTAGGATTGGAGGTGAACTCCACCTCCTCCACCTCCTTTTAGCCGAAGCCCTTGTCTTGGGAAGCCAAGGCTGCCTCCTCTCCTCTCTTCCTCCTATATATACTGGTGGTATAGAGGGATTTTGCATCAGAATTTCAGCCACGTGCTACCCATTCCTCGAGTGCATAGTTTCTCCTCGAGATTGGATTTCTGCAGTGCTTAGGGGAAGACCTGCCGGAATTGCTCCACCACCATCGCCGGAGCGCCGTCAGGCTGCCGGAGAACTCTTCTTCCTCTCCACTCCTTCTTGCTGGATCAAGACGGTGGAGATCGTCATCAAGCTGTACGTGTGCTAAACGCGGAGGTGCCGTCCGTTCGGTGCTAGATTGGAAGGATCGTGATCTAGTTTGTGGGATGGATCGTGATCAAGTTCGTGGGACGGATCGTGATCGGATCGCGGGACGGATCGTGATTGGATCGTGGGACGGATCGTCACTGGATTGCGGGACGCATGACGATTTGGATCGCGAAGACGTTCGACTACACCAACCACGTTTCTTAACGCTTCCCGCTTAGCGATCTACAAGGGTATGTAGATTCACTCTCCCTCTCATAGATGCTCATCTCCATGGATAGATCTGCATGTGCGTAGGAAATTTTTTGTTTCCCATTCAACATTCCCCAACAGGAGGCGCTAATGTGGCTAGGGTTAAACCCTGGCCAACATGGCCTCGTCAACGCCGCCATGGCCGCGGCCAGCACCGGCTCATCTGTGTTTCCTCGGATGGTGCTGCCCGACTCGCCTCGCGCGTTGACAATGCAGCCAATGCCCAGCTTCCATGTCTACCTGCAAGCCACCCGACTCTCCTGAGGTGAGCGTGGTGGCACCTAGCACACCCGCGCCCATCGACCTCAATGCCACACCAGTGGTCGATGGCTCGTCATCTGGAGGGGCGAGGAAAGATGCACGGCAGATGCCAGTGACATGTTGTCGGGCGCTCGCAACCTGTTCGACAGAATGCCGGACTCCGGCGACGATGACTACATGTAGAACATTATCTTCGAGGGCGGTTTGCCGGACGCTGGCCGTGCCGCCGGGGTTGGCTACGATCTCGACGAGACTCAAAGCCAGGACGGCCGAGGGCCGTTCACGCCGTTCGCCTTTGATCAAAATCAAGTCGCCTTCATGCATGATTAGGTCGGCGTGGACCTGGACGACTTCCTGCTCGACCAAAAGTTCCTAGAGGACCGCGGTCTCGAGGAAGAGGATGAGGTGGACATCGAAGGGGAGCCTTTGTTCGAGGACAAGCTCGCCGACCAAGCCGCTGGGGAGAAACCGAAGCGCAAGAGCAGGCGGACGAAGGCGTATACCGCGGCCGAGGACAAGCTTCTTTGTGAGTGTTGGAGGGACATTGGGCAAGACCCAAAGACCGGCGCAGAAGAGAATGCATCAAGCTTTTGGATTTGTGTCCGTCATGAGTTCCATAAACGCAAGAAGTTTCCACCGTACCAAATGCAAAGGACGCGTGGATGGGTGTCTGTTTCAAAGCGTTGGAGGGTGATCCAACGAGAGTGCAACAAGTTCTGTGCCACCCTTGAGAGCATCAAGGCACGCTCCGTGAGCGGCATCAACGTGCAAGACATGGTATGTGATACGTCTCCAACGTATCTATAATTTTTTATTGTTCCATGCTATTATATTATTTGTTTTGGATGTTTAATACGCATTAATATGCTATTTTATATTATTTTTAGGACTAACCTATTAATCTAGAGCCTAGTGCCAGTTTCTATTTTTCCTTGTTTTTGAGTTTCGCAGATGAGGAATATTAAACGGAGTCCAAATGGAATAAAACCTCATGAATGATTTTTTTGCAATAAAAGGAAGCCACGAGACTTGAGAACCAAGGTAGAGGAGCTGCCACGAGGCCACAAGCCCGCTTGCCATGGCCAGGGGGGTACCCCGCATCGGGCAGGCTTGTGGGCCCCTGGCAACTCCCCTAACCCTAATCTTCGGCCTATAAATTCCCAAATATTCTATCATAATCAGAACGAGCCACGAAAAACACTTCTCCGTCGCCAGAAGCCTCCGTTCCCGAGAGATCCAATCTTGGAGCCTTTTCCGGTAATCTACCGGAGGGGGATTCGATCATGGAGGGCATCTACATCAACTCCATTGCCCCTCCGATGATGCGTGAGTAGTTCACCATAGACCTACGACTCCATAGCTAGTAGCTAGATGGCTTCTTCTCTCTCTTTGCTTCTCAATACCATGTTCTTCATGATCTTCATGGAGATCTATCCGATGTAATACTCTTTTGCGGTGTGTTTGTCGAGATCCGATGAATTGTGGGTTTATGTTCAGATTATCCATGAATATTATTTGAGTCTTTCCTGAATTCTTATATGCATGATTTCATATCTTTGCAAGTCTCTTCGAGTTATTGGTTTGGTTTGGCCAACTAGATTGGTAATTCTTGCAATAGGAGAAGTGCTTAGTTTTGGGTTCAATCTTGCAGTGCCCTCACCCAGTGACAAAGTAGGGGTAGCGAGGCATGTATTGTATTGTGCCATCAAGGGCAAAAAGATGGGGTTTTCATCATATTGCTTGAGTTTATCCCTCTACATCTTGTCATCTTGCTTAATGTGTTACTCTGTTCTTCATGAACTTAATACTCTAGATGCAGGCAGTAGTCAGTCAATGTGTAGAGTAATAGTAGTAGATGCAGAATCGTTTCGGTCTACTTGTCACGGATGTGATGCCTATCTGCAAAATCATTGCCTTGGATATCTTCATAACTATCGGCTTTTCTATCAATTGCTCGATAGTAATTTGTTCACCCACCATAATACTTGACATCATGAGAGAATCCATCTAGTGAAAGCTTGTTGGGGAACGTTGCATGGGAAACAAAAAAATTCCTGTGCACACGCAGATCTATCCATGGTGATGAGCATCTATGAGAGGGAGAGTGGATCTACGTACCCTTGTAGATCGCTAAGCGGGAAGCGTTAAGAAACGCGGTTGGTGTAGTCGAACGTCTTCGCGATCCAAATCGCTGAGCGTCCCGTGATCCAATCACGAACCGTCCTCACCATCCGTCCCGATCAAGCACCGAACGGACGACACCTCCGCGTTCAGCACATGTACAGCTTGATGACGATCTCCGCCTTCTTGATATAGCAAGAGGGAGTGGAGTGGAAGAAGAGTTCTCCAGCAGCGTGACGATGCTCCGGCGATGGTGGTGGAGCTATTCCGGCGGGGCTTCTCCTAAGCACTACAGAAATACGATCTAGAGAAGAAACTATGCACTGGAGGAATGGGTAGCACGTGGCTGAAAAACTCGTGCAAAACCCTAAAACCCACCAATATATATAGGAGGAAGGGAGGAGAGGCTTGGCGCAAGGGCAAAGCCTCCTTGGGTTCGGCCGAAGTGGGGAGGAGAGGAGGAATCCTCCTCCAATCCTAGTAGGACTAGGATTCCTCCTTTTTTGCCTTTTTCCACCTTTTCCTTTTGGGTTTTTCTTCCCTAGCCGCGTGGGCCTCGTGTGGAAGTTCCACCAGCCCACTAAGGGCTGTTATTCACTCTCCCACAGCCCATCAAGCCTCTTGGATCGGAATACCCCTCCCGGTGGTCTCCCGATACACTACCGACACTCCCGGTACACTACCAACGAGCCCGAAACTTTTCCGGCGACCAAAACAGGACTTCCTGTATATGAATCTTTACCTCCAGACCATTTCGGAGCTCCTCGTGGCGTCTGGGATCTCATACGGGACTCCGAACAACCTTCGGTTACCACCATACATAACTCTATACTACCGAAACG